>JAQPPZ010001057.1:4800000-7200000 GCA_028583015.1 Wollemia nobilis | reverse complement strand
GAAAGAGTTGTAGTCCATGAATTCATCCATAAGAGCATTGGGTAATGAAATTATAGTGATAAAAAAAAGTAGGCTAAAAGAGATTTCCAGCCAAGGAGATTTCAACTACCACCAATATCCATAGAATAAGCAGCTGCTCCCAGCAAGCTCCTGAAAGGGGTACTACTGTGCTTGTAAATGAGGAAGTTGACCCATCAAAGAGAACATTATGGTGTTTTACCTATAATGACCCGCATGGCAAAGACACCTACATGGTTCATTTGAACTATGTGTAGACACTGTAAAATATCTCTTCTAGTGGTCAAGTCAACATGATCATGGAGGTTGATCATAAATTCATGGTCTCATATGTTGAACAAGTTTCAGTTCTTACAAGATCTAGAAAAAAATCTATCATTGTAGATCCAACTGAAATGGAGCCATTGAAGGTACCTGCTGATCAAAGGATGTAGAATGAAAAGAGGTAATCTCAAGCAAAAGTGCTTGTGTCAGTACCTAAGGCAAACGAGCCCATCTTGTTGAAGGATATTTTTCCTACACCAGTGAAGTACATATTACAAGTAAAATTGTCAACTTTGCAACCTTCAACGACACAAACATAGATAGAAAAGAAAGAGCAGGTGAAGGAGAGGCTCAAATACCCATCCTTTACCAAGCATCAAAGGGTAAAAGATACACAATAGTATCAAAAGGAAAGGATCCCAATGCATAATCATACAATATTATCAAATAATTGAAGAGGATTCCCATGAAGGTGAGCCTCTATGATGCGCTGCAATTGCCTAGACAAGTGAACCTGTTGCAAGAATCATTGAAATTTGTGAAGGATAAGAGGAAAAACCCTACACAAATAGTGCTAGTTCAAATACTTCCTACTTCTACCATGGAAAAAAATAGACCTCCCCCATTCTATCTATCTCTCAGGATTGAGGGTTGGTTTATGTACAATTGTATGATTGACTCTGGTGTAGAGATAACTATCATGCCAAAGGCAGTTTATAAAATCATGGGTATGGAATACACAAGAAGCATCCCAGACATCTTTCAGTTGGATGGCGTTTCTATCAAAATTGTGGGGGTGATCAAGGATATCCTGATTGTATTACACAACGTGCCCTAGATAACTGTCATTCAAGAATTTATTATGGTAGATTTGGAGCTGTGCTTCAACATGTGCCTATTAAGGGAGTTCACAACTGATGAGGATTGATGTTTGATCTTTCATATGACCCCTCTAGTAGTTCCTAGCTAGGTTTGCATAGTTTATTTCTTGCAAATTAATAATTGTAAGTGAGTCTCCTTCTCACATGCACTTGTGGGCACTAGTTATCTTCTAGTTGTCATTTAGAGTGTTAGTTAGTAAGTGTGAACTCAAAGTAGGAAGTGTGTACTTCAAGATAGCTAAAATGGATCTTCTAGTTAGCAATATTCCTTTCTCCTAGCTTAGAAAGTTACGTGCATTCTCCTTTGCACTTTTGTAGCTTATGGTTAAGCATATTGGATCAAATCCATGATTTGATGGGTTTGGTTATGTATTTTGGGCCATTAGTGCCTATAAATTGAATTGTAAATAATAGAACACTTATTTGGATTTTCAATCCTTTTCAACAACCAAGTTAGGAGGCTATCTATCTCTGGACTATTCTCACCTAGATATTCCATTCAAATTGAGGAGAATATAGATTTACAAAGAGAAGCTCTCCATGTATCATATTAAAAATATTGAAGAAGAAGAAAATGTTGTAGATTTGATCAATACGGTGACTGAAGAACTAGAGGAGATGGATTTGATGGAGGAAGCTCTAGATGAGATTTGTTTATAGGATGAATATTCAATGCTTGATTTCAATATAATTATGGAAAACAAAATCGACTGTTACATCATTACTAAGCCTGAGAAGGTTTAAATGAATTATGAAAAATGTACTTTGATGATGCTAGATGCAAGAATGGTGTCGAAGCTACAATAGTCTTTATCTATTCTTCTAGAATTCAAAAAATATATTCATACCAGTTGACCTAGAGTTGTACAAACAATACCACTAAGTACAAAGCACTATGCTTAGGCTTGAAGAAAATAGAAAAGCTTGAGATCAAACAACTGTAGATTTTTGGATATTTTGAGTTAATTGTGAACCAGGCGACCAGCAAGTGCATTTTGAAGCAGCACTACCTAAAGATGTACCACAACAAGGTATGGGATTTGTTTGAGTCATTTATCACATTAAATGTTCAAGTGATTTTGTGAGAACAAAATAAATATGCAAATATTCTAGCATCCCTTGGTGAAAACTTCTCTCCTATTGAGCATGTGGTAAGAAAGCCCAAGACTATACGGTTAATCTATAGACCTTCAGTCCCTAACAAAAATATTTACTAGCAAATTTTTGACAACGATGAGCAGATTGTGAATTTTTTGATTAAAGAATTCAGTAGTGTGGAGGGAAGGACATTGGACGAAGATGAAGCTGAGGGTTTAATCCAACTCAAAATAATCACATCCCAAAGATATTGATTACTCTTGAGAACCTCTTTGATCATAATGACAGAGCAAAAAAGCGTAAGATTAAAGAGGACGAGAAAGAGTATATTGAGCTAAAATTGGAATCTGACAAGATAATCAAAGTTGAAATAGATTGCTCTCTAGAGGAGCTCAAAAAAATTAAGAATTTATGTTATGAGTTCCTAAATATTTTTTCCTGGAGCTATATCTTAAAGGCTACAACATATATGTGATCCAACATACCATCGAGTTGTAGAAAGGGGTAAAACCCTTTAGACAAAAACAAAAGCCTGTTAATCCAAATATTGAGGTCCTAATGAAGGTGCAGTTACTAAAGATGTTTGAGGTAAAAATTATATATCCTATCAAACATTCAACCTAGGTGGCGAATCTGGTCCCAGTGCAGAAGAAAAATAGAGATATTCACTTGTGCGTAGATTTTCATTATTTGAATCACACATCACTGAAAGACCATTATCCCTTACCACAGATCAAATAGATCCTTCATGTAGTTGTCAAAGCACAAATATTCTCACTGCTAGATGGTTTCTCTAGCTACAACCAAATTTGGGTGAAGGATGAAGACCAATGCACAACCAAGTGGGGCACTTTCACCTACCAACGAATGCCTTTCAGTCTGTCAAACATTGACGCTGCCTTCTAGAGAGAAATGGATGTAGATTTTGGTGAGTTGTTGAATCAAATTATTGTGATATATCTAGATGACATGATTATTTTTTCTCATGACAAGAAAGAGCATGGTTCTCACCTGAGATAGGTTTCAAGAAATACTGTGAGTTTGGAATTTCTATCAACCCCAAGAAATTGATTTTTGTTGTTAAAGAGAAGAAAATCCTAGGTCATGTGATTTCAAATGAAGGATTAGCCATTGATCCTACCAAATTTGGAGCTCTCTTTAAGCTACCACTATCGACCAATAAGAAAGAACTACAGTCATCTTTTGGATAAATTAATTTTATCTGAAAATTCATTGCAGACTTCACTGAAGTTGTGAAGTCGATGACCGAGCTCCTTAAGAAGAATGTAGATTTTAAGTGGACAGAGCAGAGAAAGTGAGCTTTCCAAGAAATAAAAGAAATAATTATCCAAGCCCCTATCCTAATCAATCTAGATTATTCAAAGGATTTTATCCTTTATGTTGTGGGTGAGCAAGAAAGCTATGCAGATGTGCTCACACAAAAGAGAGATGATGGAGACAAATAGACAATTACTTTCCTGAGCCAAGTCATCCAGCCAAATGAGGGGAAGTATAATTTTTTTTGGTAAGTTAAACATTTTTTATTAAAGAGGGCATTCGAAAGGTACCCTAATGCCTTAGTACAAGAGGAGAGAAAAAGGATGTGTAAACCATAAAAAGGGAGCCTTGAGGATCATATTGAATAGAGGATAACAAAAATAGTCAAAAATAGATAAGGAAGAAACCCCAAAGGGATAAAACAACAACACAGAAGCCACTAAGGTAGTAAAAGGCTCATAAAAATCCTCCTTATTGGTTTCCTTGGCCTCATCCTTAGGTAAATCCTTGAAAATATCCTTAGAAATCTCCACAACTTCATCCTCAGTTTCAGGTTTAGCAACATCAATAATTTTGCAAGGGTATATTCTTCAAAGTTATCACAATAGAACAAAATACTAAGAGCATTCTTGTTCTCTTTGAGCTACAAAATGACTCCTCCAATAGCAGCCCAGGCAGTTTCCAAGTGATCAATAGTAGAAGAAGTATTCTATGCAGTCTATAATTTTATTGAGAAGAAAGTCTATGCGGTTATGAAATCTCTAAAAAAATTCAAGCATTTTATTTCACAAAGCAAGACAATCATTTATGTCATTCATTCAAATGTTAGAAGTTTCATTATTCAGGGTGAACTTGGTGATAAGAGAGTTGGCTGGGTTTCCAAAATCTAGGATTTTGATATAGATATTTGGCCAACTAAGTTGTTTTGTGGTCGAGAACTCTGCCAAGAGCTTGCTAAGAGCGTCACCTCTCAATTAGTTAATCTTAGTTCTGATAATACACTAAGTAAGAGTAATCTCGTTAATCAAGTTTCGGTCAGTCACGATTGGACAGGGGACCTTATCAAATATTTTAACTTGGGGAGATGTCCATCACACCTCAACTCCTCATAGAGAAATAGATTCATATTGTAAGCCCTCAAGTATGTGTTGTTGCCGAGCAGCTTGTTCCACAAAAATATTGATGTAGTCCTTCTCAGATGTGTTAAGGAGACAGAGAAATAGAGGTTTCCAAAGCAGTTTCACTCTGGTCTATCAGGCAGCCATTATGCAGGGAGGCCCATGGCACTTAAGATCATCATAGTAGGCTATTTCTAGCCTACTCTTTTTTAAATGCCTTCAAAGTCATTCAGAACTATGACAACTGCTAGAGATATGTTGGTAGAAGTAGGAAGGCATCTGTGCCCCTTTATCCCATACAAATTGAAGAATCATTTCAACAATGGAGTTTAGACTTTATCAGGGTTATTGATTCTAATTCTTTTATCGAACATAAATATATTCTAACTGCAATAGAATATTTCACTTGATGGACGAAGGTCATTTTGATTAAGAAAGCTAATAATGCCATAGTTATCTCCTTTTTGGATGGGTTAATAACCCACTTTGGCATCTCGAACATAATTATGATAGATAATGGGACCCCCTTCATCGACACTAAAATCAATGAATTTACAAGTAAGTATGGAATTTATCTGAAAACATCTTCTAACTACTATCTGCAAGGGAACAGTTTGGTCGAATCTACAAATAAGAACTTGTTGAGAATTTTAAGGAGAATCCTTGGAGACAACAAGAGGAGATAGCATCTACTATTGAACCAAGCCTTATGAGCAGATCACATATCAGTAAAGAAAATAATCAAGGCTTCCCCTTATTCTCTTGTGTATGATAAGGAGGCAATTTTACCTATACATAATGAATTGCCTAACCTCCAAACCTTGCAGATGATCGCCAATGAGAATAATGAATTTTACCCTATGAGCACGAGACTAGCACAACTCCTGCAACTCGAAGAAGAAAGAGATAAGGTATACAATGCTTTCATGGAACATGCTAGGATGACACAGAAATGGTTCAACAAGAAGACGTCTGAAAGGCCATTCAAATTCGATGATCTGGTGTTAAAATGGAACACGGATAAAGCAAAGCTTGACAAGCATCATAATTTTGAAGCTATATGGGAAGGTCCATTTTAGATTTTAGGGTGAACTCAGTTAATGGGTATCATTTCCAAGATATGGATGGTTGGGAATTTCTGATTTTGATAAATGATCTTCATTTGAAGGCTTATTTTCACTGATAAATTCCAAAAGCAAGTATGTATATATGTACATAAGTTTCATTTTTATGTTATTTTATTTTTCAAAAAGAGAAAAACAAAAAAAAAAAGTTATCTTATTCTACCCCTAACAAGTGATTTCGCCCCGAAAGCACGTCCTCAGTGGTGAAAATTAATTTCACCTCGAAAAGGGTTTTCAAAGCCTCATTTTTAATTTCAGGGCAAAAATCATTAAAATAGCTCTTTGGCAAAGTGAGTTCGGGAGAAAAGCAAAATTATTTTATTAACAGAGTAAAAAGGGGAAGAATAACCATATAATATAAAAAAAAATTACTTTCGCCCCAAGTGAAGGGAAAAAATCATTTTTGCCCCTCTTTAGGGTGAAAGGAGAGAAGAAGAAGAAAAAAATTATATATATATAGAAAAAAGAGAGTAAAAAGCTAAAAAAAGTAAAAAGCTAAGAAAAGAGAAAGTCTTGCCATGCAGTTTTTATTTTGAGGGGCAAAGCACAGTTTTGGAGAAAACTCCAAAAAAGAAAAAAGCAAAGGATAAGAAAAAAATAAAAAATCATATGCGTTTCAAGGAAACTCACAGTTAAAGAAAAGCATTTCTAGCAATGGAGGGCAAAATTGATTTTTAAATGCTTTTTCGATTAAAGCTCTGGCAGTTAAAGCTTGTTTTTTTAGCAAGACACTTTTTGGGGCAAAATTGGAGAAGAAGATTTATTTTAAAAGGGCATCTAGGTACATGAATTCACCAAGCGAGAGGAAAGGACGACTTTTGAATGCAGGTTGAACGAAGAGGTAAACTGCAAGATGATTTTCACTCAGTGAAAGTTTTAGCAAAGATGTTTCACCTAGTGAATATATTTGAAGTGCCCAGTGATGTTTTAGGGAAATAAAGTGTGCCTGAAGAAGTTTAATTTCTCCCATTCACCCTAGATTGATGTTTTAAAGTTCTAGGGTGGCAAAATTGATTAATTTCCATCCTGAGGAGCATCCACCATTGACCCGTAGCATTTCTCATTCTCGAGACTAGTTGTTGATATTCGAGTTGTGCTTTTCAATATTGAAGTTGGCTAAGGCACATTAATGTTAAAGGAATATTTTGGGTGAAATACAATTAATAATAGTTGAAAAAATCATTAAAAATATTTCCTGGTGAGGGAATCAAGATGCACGTTCACCCCATTTCTCTGGAAAGCAACACATGCATTTAATTTGGTAGTTGAAGGTGCAACTTATAAATTTGGAGCATCTGTGGGATGAAGGTAAAAATATCTTTTATATTCTAGAGCATTGTCACATTGTTGCTTGGTTGCAAAAGTTATCAGGCATCTAAGAATTATCAAAGATGGGGAGAAAAGTTGCAGAGCCAAAGAAAGTGCAGAAAAAAGCTGAGGGAGGCAAGAAGTCTAAAAAAGCTAGGTAAAATGAAAATATTGACCTGGATCCATATTCTGACACACTAGCTCAAGTTGGAGATTGCATTATTTTGAATAAAAGCATTGAGAAATTATTCTAGGACATAGATGTTGCAGTCAGACAAGGGTTGACGCCAAAAAGCCCTCTCACTATAACATATCATGATCATATTTTTTTGGTATTTATGCACATCAGTCCATTTTTACCCAAAGTTAGTGGGGGCAATTTCAAGATTTTATAATCCCAACACTAGAGCTATCCAGAATGCAAACAAAGATGTTTTTTTTACTATTTCATCTGATGATGTCTGAGAGGCATTTTCTTGTGGGATTAAACCTCCTTCTGATTTTTTTTTAAGAGATTGCATCTTGGAGAACAGAAGGAGAAGTATCAATCGACAGTAAAGTGCTATTTTATGGAGAGCCAATAATAAAGACACCCCAACATGGTGAATTACTAACTTTACCAAAGCCATTAATAGATTTCAAGAGTATAGATTTATTTTCTATAGTGGCCTAGGTTGTAGGTCTCCTGAATGATTCGATAGTGCACAAGTGGTAGGTAGCATTGGTGCAGTGCATTTTTCAAGTTGAATTTTATACCTCTACCACAATGATGTCAAGGACAAACCCAATTATCTTCGATTGGGCTGATTACATTGTCGATGCACACCCAGCTAGAAAAAATACAGAGTGAAGAAACCATGGTGTTCAGGAACACATCATTCTTAATATGGTATTTCTTCTTTCACAGGTATCAGGATTTTTCCTTCATAGAAGTTAAGCAGGTTGATAGATGAAATAGGAGATTGCTAGTGTATTTGTGGACCTCGATCTTGTCAAGAAAAGAATCATTTTATAATTTTAACTGCATGTTTGTGGCCCTACCTTGGATCTAATTTTTGGCAAATATGATAGGGTGCCAAGGGCTATGAGAGAGGAAATCATTCCAAGGAAGAAGGATGATATATTTTTTCTAATGCAGGGTATTGTTCTGCACATTTTTGGCTATACTTGTAAGCCATTTCTTCTTCTGTATTTTACCACAAAACACATTTTTGCATTGGAATTTATTTTCCAGCACGACTTTATCAATGATTTTTATGGGGCAAGATGAGGAAAAATAACCACGTGCACTATGCCTTTTCACTTTTAAGGCATTGAGGTAAGCTATGTGGGCCAAAATTAGTTAATTATTGAAGCCCTCTATGACATCGATATGGTGGAGTTGTCGTAGTGGTGGAAGTACGATCCTTTGGGTCACTTCATAGCACTAATTAAGGCCAAGAATTTTTATTATTTTCCTAGGCCAAACATTGAGTGACACCAAAATAATTTGGAGGGGCATGGCACAACTTTTATGAGATGGAGGTCAAGTAAAACTCTATAGTGCATAAGCATCAAATTCTACCTCTAGAATTATTCAATTAGATGGAGCAACTTCTCGATTGGTCTGAAGAGAATATTATTAACTGGTGGATTATGATGGCCCATCAAGAAAAAATTGGGTCATCACATGGCTTGGTGATGGATGAAATATTTTTGAATATTTATGATGAGTTTTCCACCAGTTATTAGCCGATCACTTTACTGGTATTGTACCTTGAAGTTTTTAAAAATCTAGTAGTGAGGAGAGTGTGGCCAAAAAATAACAATTCGTGACCCAAGAGGTACCACTTTTGGAAGAGGAAGAAGGATAAGTGCTAGAGGAGATGCTTCAACGTCGATAGAGAAGTAAGTAGGAAAATTTACCCATTATAAATATCTCTAAGAAGTCAAGGACTGGTGCAGTTTCTTCAAACCCTCCTCTTAAAATTTTGGATGTATAGATAGAAGTGTTAGAGGCTATTCCCTTGGTCCAGATAAATACATTGGACCAAAGTGTCAAGATTATAGATCTTGAGGAGGAAATTACAGCAAAACCAAAGGATCAGATAGAAAAGGAGCCAGTGTCACAACCACCTTCATCCTCATCAACTCAAACAGTGTTGAAGCCTAAAGGTACATTTTCTCTCTCTTCTTCTATTCCTAAGCAGTTGGTGACTATCATTTATCATCCTCTAGTTTACTTCTATTTCACCTCCATTCGGTATGCCTCCCACCTCAATTTCATTTCATATCTCTCAGACTCTAGTCACCAACACTCCCTCTTCTTCTATTCCTATTTCTTCTACTTCGCTTTCTTTCAATTCTTTTGCATCCATCCCGAACCCATTTTTTATTCCTTTATATTTCGTTCCAGTAACCTCCATTATGGTTGTAAGCACACAAGATCTTCTGTAAGTGAGTGTGACTATAGCTAAACCTCTTTCTTCCATTCCCATTATCATATCCATTCCATCAACCATTCCCACTATGCCAGTTTCCACTTCCCTTGAGTCAAATCCACAATAGGGTCATTTCTCTTTTACCTTATTTTTGGAGCTATAAGTGTTGCTTGAATTAGATATGGAAGCTGTAAAAAAAAAACCTATTGTAGTGAAGATCAACCAAGCTCATTTGATTTCATAATAGTGTTTAAAGAGTCACAAAAGAAAGGAATCTTAGGTGCCAGCAAAGCCATTGAATAAAGTTTCTTTTTATTCTAACACTATGGAGGTCCACACGGTGAAAATGTTCTCCCAAGTCTAGAAGCCTCAAGGAGATATGGCTCTGAGAAACTACACTTACAAGCTCATCATCAAGGATATTATAAATATCGAAACTATGAAGAATATGGGAAAAATTCAAGTAGATATGAGCTCTCTGTACCTACATGGTGAGCACTATAAGAAGAGCTTTTTTGAGGTTGAGGCAAAGATCACCGAGTTGGAGAAGACTTTGGCTAAAAATCAAGCACAGTTGGAATCTGTAAAGTTAGAGGTGAATATTTGTTAGAAGAAGGTAGAATATTTGGAGAAGATAGTTCAAAAGCACCAAGAGACCAAGAAATGAGTAGAATAGTAGGTTCAGGCCTTGAAAGGTCAAATCCAAAGTTTTTAAAAACAACTAGTCGTGAAAGCAACACATATGATTATTTTGACCAAGGAAAAGGTTAAGGAGGCACGCATCCAATTGCTCATTGACTATAAAACCATGGTTGTGAAGGTGAAATAGATCATCACATACCTTCAGGAGATAAAAATAGTCATCATATACTGTAGTATGGATAAGAGCACCTGGAGCCCATCCTAGTAAATGGGATGCAAATTCAAGCACTAGCTAGATCAGATCTTAGATTTCATCCCATGAGAAACATGGCCCAAGCTTGGGCAAATGTTAAAGTTATATTGCATCAGTATTTTTCTAAGTTGGATTAGGTTAAGGAGGCTCGTAAGCTACTTGATGTGTTTGAGTAGGATAAAATATTTTTGACACTCTACTTTAATGCAGTGGTTGATAATGGTTTCTCTAGTTTCAGTGGTGATAAGGGGAACATTCTATCAAAGGAGGACCTACAAGTAGTATGGGTAATTTTTTTTTATGACACCTCAAAAATCGATGATTGGGATGAGCCTCTTACTGAAGACCATGTGCTGCCCCTGATGAGGAAGCTTACACGCATTGAATTTGGCTTGCTAGAGCTTAGCCAACCGGTAAATTACATTGATATGGAGCAAGTGGAGACTTTCAAGTATCTTGTGGATTCACTTAATTATCGAGAGCTAATAAGTGGAGATGCTTGGTCTGAGGTCATTGTAGTGTGTGAGGCTATAGTCATGCATCTTTCAAAGTAGGAAGAGGCTACAGCAGAGGAGGTTGAGGAGTAGAATGTCGAAGCAAGCAATAAGTAGTCTAATTCACCAAGTGGAGCTAACACCTAAGCCCAATGGATGAAGGCTTGGGGACGATTGCATCCATGCGAGCTACATATCCTGAGAGCCACCAAAAAAGTATTGGTAGTTTTGTCACTTTACCACATTAAATTTTGGTTTAAATTTTTCAAGGATGATTGATGAAAAATGCCATAGTTTTTATCATTTCCAGTTTGTTGTAATTGTTTTTATTATTTCATTCTTCTCCTTTTGATTCTAAAATAATATTACTATAAATAAAAATTGAAGATAGAAGTAATCTGTAATGGAGGAATGTGCTATACAACGCTTTAAGGGATAAAAGAGTCAGTAGAAGAATGGGTAAAAGGAAAAGCACTAGAAAATGAAAGAGCAAATTAGTTTCACCCCTAGTGAAGGGCAAAAGTCCTCTTCACCCCTTTTAGAGACGAAGCACAACAAAAGGGTGATTTCACCTAAAATGAGGCAAAAGCAATGAAGACGCGCTTGGTTTTGAATCAGCGGTCAAATTATATGAAAGAACATGAACTTGGGTGTTTTCGCCCCAAAAGTGATTTTGCCCTAGAAGTAAAAGAAGGAATTTCAAAAGGAAGAGAGAGAATAGATTAGTTTCACCCCAATTAAGGGGAAAAAACCACTTTCACCCCTCTTGGAGGCGAAATGTAATAAAGACAAGTGACTTCACCCCAACATGAGCAAAGGGGTAAAAGTCGTAAGTTTAAAAAAAGAAAAAATTTAAAAGGACAAAGTAGAATGCTCTCACCCCAAGTAGGGTAAAAACTCATTCTCGTATCTCTTTAGGGTGAAAGGTAATATTAAATATTTTAAAGCAAGTTTTAAGTGATGAAGAGGGAACCTCTTTTAATATGTTTAATGGTTTCACCCATGGTGGGGCAAAAATAAAAAATAGTGCTTGGTGTAAAGCTAAAGGCATGGTCAAAGTCAAAGGTGCCCCTATAGAGAGGTGCCATGTAGTTTCGCCTCTCCACAAGGTGAATTCAAGTTTTAAAATAAATTGAGGTGAAAGAAGATTGCAACGTGTTCCCATACCGAAGCTGAGAAGTCAAAGTCAACATCACCTCCTAGAGGGGGTAAAAATCCCTATCGCTCTCTTTTGGGGAAAAATCAATAAATTTTTATTGCTATTCAAATTGCAATTAAAATTAAGATGCAGGTAAATTCTAACTGAATATGAAGATAAAATCTTCCACGCATAAGAATATGATAAGAGAAATAAGTATTCGGGAGCAAAATCATTGAGACATTAGTAGGAGGCCAAGCAGATTTTTATTTTCACCCATCACGACCTCAAAAAGGCTTTTCGCTCCATTTTTGGGTGAAACTAATTTCTTCCATTTTCCAAGGCCCCATTTTGCAGATCTTTCTTGGGAAATGCCAGGGACTGCTCGAATTTAATTCTAGAAGCAATACAAGTGATATTTCTAGAATTTCTACCCAAAAGTTGCAAGATTAAATGCTCCATTCTTGTTCATTTTCAACGCACCACCTATCGACTTTACCTCTTTTCAAGATAAAATTAATACTCAGTGGACTTTCTTGGTGAGGGATGAGTTCCAAAGCATAGGGGTAACACAGGTTCAACGACCAAGCTCTAGGTCTTCATGCAACTTCACTGTGTCCCAATGCACCGATGCTTGAGATAGTTTTCCATCATTTAATCCTACTGATTTCCCAAATGATTATTCCACCAAAGCAGGATCGTTGTTTATATGAATAATATTTTTGACTTGAATATAACTACCCCCAAAGAGGAAATTACTCTTGTTGATTTTTGATCTACCAGCATTTTTTTTGTATTTGCATTAAAAAAAAGAGGCACAATCCTCTATAAATACTAATCATTTTCATGTAAAAAGAAGGATGGACACTTTGCAGAAAAACACTTCAAGTTTTCTGTATCAATAGAAAGACATTCAACTTCTAGTTCTTTGAATGGTGTTGCATTTGATGATTTTCTGTATGTCATTTCTAAATATATTTATCTCTATTAATTGTTGCATTTAAATTTTGCATTTGAACTTAATCTTGTTGGTGAGGGAGTGAATATTGAGGTGCTCTTTGAAAGTTGTTTTTATAAAACTGTAAGTAGTTTTTGTGCTTTCATTTCTATTGTATGTTAAATACTACTTGATTTGAATTTTTGTTGTTGGTCTATCCCCATCCTATACTTCTGGCTTATAGCTATTTTTCTCCATTTCTTTCCTATTACCCTAAGCTTTAAATCATATTAGATTAGAAAGGGAGCCAACCCTCTCTAGAGATTGGGCCGAAGGATATTTCTCTATTCTTCAACCTTTCATGTTGCACGGGTCTAGGGTGCACAAAACACAAATTTTGTACTAGGTAGATTCGTGACCAATAGTCCTATTGTAGATTCAAAGAGCAAAATACTTTGAAGATTCAAGAGATTGAGAGTAGCATACTTTGGAGATCTAGTAGAGAGATATCATTGCAGAATTCCCATAGTTGGGAGATTGAGAAAATCAAGAAAAGGTTTTAGTAGATATTCAATAAGAGAAGTTGAAGAGTCGTAGAGAGGAGTTTAAGAGTTTCAAAAGTAGAAGATCCAAGAGAAGTGGTCTCAAGATATTTTGGAGAAGAAGAAGAAGGCTAGAGAAAGCCTTGTTGTAGATTTGGAGAAGAAGACATTGAAGGTATCTTGGAGAAAGTGAGAAGTAAGATATTTCAAGTAGAGAGGAGTAACTTTATTGAAAAAGTTACCAGTAGAGGAGATTTGAAGAAATTTCATGACAAGTGATTGTAAGAAAGAAGAAATTTCTAATTTGGGATAATTGTCACCATCTGACAATAAGCCCAACAAAAATAAGTATTTGGCAAGAATTTTGCCAAATTTTGGAGAAGGGATTTGAAGATATCAAGAAATTTAGATTATTGAGAAAGGATATAGCATAGGAGATTGGTTTTTGAAGTTAGAATTTGACAAGGATATTGTAGGAGAAGAGGATATAGAAGAGCCCAAGGTTTTGGGAATCTGAGGATAGCCACAAAGTTTTGAAGGCTAACTTGATAGGAGAAGATTACAAGTTTTATAGTAGATATTGAAGGGTTGTAGGAGAGAATATTGAAGGTAGCATAAAGCTACATTTTAGAGAATATTTGGGCAAATTTTGGAGTGCCCGTATGTAGGATATTAAAGGTGTGTAGAAAACAACAAAAGACATCATTCCAAAGACTCTCGTTGTAGGTTTAAGTCAATGAAATAAGGAAGGAAGTAACTATAGAGCTGTACATTTATGAACACCAATTGAGGCAGAATTAATAGCTACTAGTATTAGTATTTTTGAAGATAAATTAAGAATAGAATCAAAAGCATAAAAACAAATTTTGTGGACAGTATTTGAGAAAGATCGAGAGCTCCATATTTGGAAACATTTGGGATAGTTGTGTGAAGTGTTATTTAGTAGTAAGAAAGAAGAAAGTTGGGAAACAATTAGAGCTAAAAATTTGATAATTTTGGTGAAGCTACAAATCTTACAAAGTGTAGATTACATTTATGTGTGAACCAGTTCACCAAAGATACTAGCAAAAATAAAACAGAAAGGTATGCAATACAAGTTATAATATTGGTGCAATACAAGTTTATTATTTGAACATCACATCAAGTTTTAAGAAGCACCATATTATTATTTGTTATCTACATTTCATTAGTTGGAATCTAAAAATTAAGAACTTAAATGGGTTCTTTAAACAAAGGTGTTAGTAGTATTTACACCTTAAGATCTACAAAGATAAAGTAGTAAAATAAAGGAGAAATAAGAAGTGCATAGTATTTTTAATGAATGCTATGTTATAGTCTTTAAGCAATGCAAATTTACTGAAGCAAAGTGAAATAAATATATTAAGCTAAGTGAAGACCGAACAAGGGTTAAAAGTTTGGCAAATTTTCTAAGTGTCTAAAGACATTAGAACATGCATAAGCATATTAGATGGGCACAAGTATCAAGAGGCATTGAGAGAAGGTATCATCATAGAAGAAGAATCATCACTCAAAAGAGAAAGAGGAATCACCACTCAAAAGGAGTGTTACCATTGCTCTAAGGAGGAAAAGTGATCAAACTCTACACCACTAAAGATACATGGATAGAAGCTCCACACCATAAAAGAAACATAGATGAGCTCTACAACATTGAACATATTTAAGAAACAAAGCCAACATTGAAAGTGTTAAAGAAAAGTAAACATATGTCCTTGAAGTAGAATATTACTATTGTGAAAGGTGAGCGTAGGAATATGTTGAGGAAAATGTATTAAGACATGGAATGAAATAAGTTTGGAATAGTATTGTTTTATATTGAAAGCAATAAACAAACGTAGAAGCAACAGTCTACATGCACGTGCCTTGTTGTTGAACATTGGAGAAGCATTGAAGAAGTGTTACAAACAACACCCATTACCATAATACCATTCTCTAGGAAAGGAAAACATCTTGTAAGTAAAGTGAAAGAGTTGGAGTGCCAAGTGGCACATACAAAGCAAGAACATGAAAGGTCTAGCACCCATTCCACCAAGTGGTAAGCATAAATCAGAAGGTCAAAGGTCTTTTTGTACCTTGTCAAGGAATTGTCCTCCTAAAGATGCCAAAATATTGAAGAAGTTTATTAATAAATATAGCAGAGTAGTGCAGATTATAGTGTGTGAAGATTATCATTGATTAGATGCAATAAAGGGAGAATATTTGGAAGTTAAAAAGTTACATAGTGAAGCTAACATTAGTGTGAAGGTTAATCAAAGCTAAGGTGGGATAAATTATTTCTCCAACAAGCCAATGAATGAGCTAGATATTGCACATGTGGGTGAAGCACCATTGAGAGACGTACACGATGGAAAACTTGCAGAGAGGAGGTCAAGTTGACTAGTGAATCACCAGTTTCAAAGTGGAGGTAATTCACTTTATAAAATTTGCTCCTAAGATTCAATTAGGAGAGATAAGAGCATACATAAGGTTAAAAGTATTATTTTGAAGAGAAGGAATCTAATACTTAACCTTAGACATATATTATTGAGGATTGAATATTGGAAGGAAGATATTAAAGAAGCATTTGGAAGGTTCTATAATTTAAATCATTTGAAGTTACAAAAAAAAATTGGGATATTTGCAATTTAATTAAAGAGGGAGTAATAAGGGTTTCTACATCAAATTAGACTTATAGAATTACAAATTTAACTTATCTAAATTTCTAAATTTGGAGATATAAGGTATTCAACATCAACATAGAAATAAGAAATTTAGAGTTTATATTTTTTGTGACTAAGATAGAATTTTTGGAATTACATCTAATATTATTTTTTCACTATTTGGGAGTCATAAGGAATTCCACTTAAGAAAGAACATACAAAAATTAAGCAATATGGATAAACTAGTTAGAGGGACATATCATCATCAAGCTCAAAGACAAAACATCTTTTACACTCCATATTAATAATTCAAGATTATTCCACAAGAAAACAATTCCACTATTCAAGATGACAAGGATATTTGGTATATTGATTTAGGTGCAAGTTATCATATGATAGGAAATCTACAATGGTTTTATTGCCTAGAGGTTACTAATAATTTTGGTATAATGCTAGCTAATGGGAAGAAATACTTGGTTCATGGACATGGACATGTAATACCTAGTGCATCTTATCCACATTTTATATTGGATAATGTTATGTATATACCAGGATTGACTACAAACCTTATCTCAGTTACCAAATTAATTGAGAATGGAAAAATAATAGAATTCAAATATATGGACAAGAAGAAAAAATGTCTTATCAGAAGGCTAGATGAAATAGAGGTCACAGGTTCAGTTAACAAAGGAGTATACTTTCTAGATTCTACTGGTTTCTCACAAGAGCTTGTAATGGTTTAGGATAATACTAATGTTTTTTTTGAAAGACAAACTACAAAAAATAGAGACTCATTCTCCTATAGAAATACAATATTTAGATAAAATAAAATGAGAGAACATTTGCCAAGATATATATGAATCAAAGCGGAATATGAACCAGAATACATAAAAAGGTTTCTACAAGTTGAAGATCCATATTGAAGACTAAAGTCTTCAATAACCAAATAATGTAATACCAGGGGGTGTTGGAGTATACTACATTATTTGGTACATGTCTTAGATTAATATTTACTTTATGTAATGTAATAAATGCACAAGTGTGTATAATATTCAATAAAATAAATGTGCACATTTGTCCATGTGTACATGAGTCCATAGAATAGGGAGCTAAATAGTTTAGATGTGTGAATTTCAAGAGTGTACCATATGAAGAGTCACATGTTGTTATATATGTGTGAAGAAGTATTATAATGGGTATCAAAGGTGCATTACTCATAGCATGCATTAGTAGAGTAGTTCCATATTTTCACAAGTTTCTATTAATAGCATATTTCAGAGTTATTACAAAAGTTTGTTATTTTGTTCTTTCTAATTTACATCTTGTGGTCATTTTACATATTAAATATTATCAAAATCTAACACTAATTTTATCCCAAATGGACTTGATCCATTGGATGGCATAATCATTCTTAGGGTCTACTATTATTTCTATAGATCCCAAACCTAGCAACTCTCTAATTTTTTTATCCTTTACTATTAGGGATTCCTAAAGTATTTCAACCTAGCTCTATCCTTGCATGAGTTATTCTAAAATACCCTTTAGCTCTTGCATATTCTTCTTGACATTGAAAAAAATATTTGAGGTCCTTGACCTACTTATTAAACTAATATTTTTTCAAGGTATATTTATTTAAAGTCTTATTTTCAAGCTGGAGTTGATCCCTTTGAGCGTTTAGTTATAATAATTATGCCTTGAATTCTTCATTCTTCACTACTTTATCCTCAACTTCTAGTTTATTGAACATCATGGTTGTATTGAGTGTGAGTTCATTAAGAAGTTGGATCATTTTATATGGGCCTATTCAATTTAGATCCAACTCAAAAACCTTGGTAGTCAAGTCAATATGGGCTAATTTCACTTTTAAAGGGTTGGATTTTTATTTCTCTATAATGTAAAATGTTTCCCCTTTCCTAGCTATCTATGACTACATTAGGATTCATGACTTAGAGGTATTTTATTCCTCTTAATTATTTTCATTTATGGAAAGGACATCAAATAACTTAGAATTTATCTCCTATAAATAACATACACTTTTTTATGCAAAGGTTTAACTTGGCCCTACAACTTTGTTCGCTCAATTACGTGCTTCTATAGACTTGGTTTCATGATCTAGGATAGCCAAAGTCATTGCCTATAGGAAGAGTTATCCTGTATAGGATGGTAGAAATGGTAGATATATGGAAATTGAAGGTGTATAAAATTGTGTGGTGATTAGGGAAAATGGAGAAAATATGAAAGGAGTGAAACATGATACCATTTATACCAAGGTATCAACTAATGGTGACATTTTTGGTGACAATATGGAGGTGACATTGATGTTATGTAAGATACCAATGGTTATATAGTGGATATCTAAGTTTAAGGTAATTGGTATGGTACCAAACATGATAGGGAATATGAGAGACAAAGTGCCTCTAGAAAAACCATAATTTGCATTGGTGGAGGTTGAAAAAGTGCAATATAAAAAGGGGTAAGAAGAGAAGAAGTAATAAGAGAAGAAGAAATTATAGATAAAAAATCAAGAGTAATGGAAGGTGAAATGTAACTTAATATAATTATAGTTGTGGCCATGATGCTAGTCATCCCAACTTGGGAGAGGAGCCTCCTTGAGGGATTTCCCCCTCCTTAAGTTGAGTTATCTACTATTGCTATTCCTATGTTGCTACAAACCTTAAAAGCATTGATTCATATATTACAAATCCCTTTTATCCATTGATAGTTGTTTTCCTTGCTACTAAGATGTCATTACTAGTGTTTGTGCAACTAAAAAGCTAATCTTGGGCACTAACTTCTTCTTTGGTCTCTAAGGGCTTTATGGACATACCACTTTTTTACAAGTGGTCTTGGCCCTTATAGAAATTTTAGGATGTTTTTTTCTCCCACATGATAAAACATTGGCCATCAAGTGAGCCATATCTAATAGGTCTTATTATTGTGTTTGTCTCATACCTCATATTTTTCCATGCCAAGATCTTCCTATCCATGTAGTCTAACTTCCTTAAGGCACCCAATTTCTAATGATTCATCTTTATATCTAGGTTAAATTTATCCTTTACCTTGACATAGAATGCACACCACTATGATGGGTTATTATACCTTATATAAATCTCATATTCATAACCATGGTTGCTTCCTAGAGTGGTAGTGGCTAGTTTTTCATTGGGATTCACCTCCATCAAATGGTGTATCTCTTTTCATGTGGAAAGAAGGTGTCAAGCGTTTTGGCCTTTAGTGTCTCCTTGAAAATCCTAATTGAATCATAATATTATCAATCTCTTATCTATTCTACTCCTATATCACTTAACCTTACCTCTGCCACTTGATGGAACCCACATAGATTTGGTATGATTTTTATGATTAAATACTTTAATGAGTAGAATGTGATTTTCTTCTATTCCTTGAAGTATTTTTAATACATGTACTTTAGTTGTCACACATATTTGAGATTGAACATGTAGTCAGGAACATATACAAGAATTTTAAAAGATATGGCTAAATATCCATAGATTCTAATGAAATATTGGGTCCTCCCTAGGTTAAAGTCTCCATTGGACCATTCAACTAACTTGATCAACTACCACACCTTATTTAGAAAATTTGGTTTCTTACCCCTAATATTTTCCATGATAAATCTATACATCTCATCATAAAAATAGTAGGCCATGTTTACTTCCTATAAGTACATTTTATGCAATTCACCACTAAAAGAGGCTCACCATATGGTCCCACTTGATCTAGTTATAACATCATAAACCTATGTTTATTTTGATATATGATTAACTAGATCAAGTATGAGATGTAGGTAAACTTTATTTCTTCCTTGAAAGCTCTTAGTTGGCTATCCATGTGATATGCAATATATCTAGCACAATCAACCATTTAGGATAATCTAGGGTAGGTTTGCATAATATAGAGTAATAAAATGTGCTTCTCATAGATTTTCAAGTTGTTTATCTCCTATTATACTACAACTATCTATGATAACACATTTGCACATATTCATTAAAAATTTCTAACTCCAATGAGATGTTAAATTCAATCGACAGGTTGGGTTTTGTTAAGTTATAGATTGAGAAGTCCCTCTACTAGTTGTTTGTATCCTAGTAGTAAAAAATACTTTTATATCTTAGGGTTACAATACACCCACATAGCAATATCATCTACTAAGATCTTCTTGATATCCCCTATATAATGTATAATGATTTATAACTCCACTAAGAAGTCCTAAAGCTATACCTAGAGGAGTTATACCTTTTTGCACATGCTTTAATTAACTCTAGACAAATACACACCTAGGACACTAGATTCATGGCTAATCCTAAAGTCTATATCATACTTATACTCCATGAATCTATTTGTGGGCCTAAGTTGAATCTCCTTAGATCCTCTCTTTTGACATTCCTAATTGAGTGTGTGTGTGTATCCTCTCTTTGATCTTCTTGTATGATTTGTCAAAGATTTCTTCTAGTATCTTTATAAGAGGGGAGTTATATATCTATATTTTTCTATTTTTTCTTTTTTCTTTTCCAATTGATGGTTTTGGATCTTCAAGAAGTGTCATGATTAGTGAAGGTAAAGTTGATATGGATAAGATTATGATACTGGATGGATTATAAATTAGGATTGGCTTTTGGCATGGAAGGGCTTTCAAAGGTTTATAAAGTGTCCATGATGGTCGAATGAAGGTGCAAATGAATTTTTGAGGACTTCGAAACAAATTGGGAAGTCTTGAGAAATAGAGCATTTTGATTGCTTTTCAAAGTTGCTTGCTCAAAAAGTAGAGCAATTTGCTTCTGAAATAGATACATAAAAAACGTGAGTAGTTTGATTTCCTCATGGAGTTTTTTGCTTGCTTAGTGTACTTAGGTGGAAAAATTCTAGAAAAGGGATTCTTTACTTGATGGGGTGATTTTCTTTAAAGTGTGAGTAATTAACTTATAGAAGTAAGCAATTGCTTGGGTTATAATAGTTGATAAATTTTCATTTTGGTAGGAATAGAAATGGGTGATTCAATTAATTATTTGAGAAAATTGCTACTTGAAGGTGTCTTATAGTGAATTACTTTAAATATGACATGGAGGGGCTTCAAAGTTTTCTTAGGCTAGAGTTGTTTATTATATGACTTTTGGCTAGTTTCATGCAATGTTATTCCCACGTGTGACAACTTAGTGGGGAGCCCTAGTAGGGATAAAACCTCCTATAGTATAAACAACAATTGAATGAACCAAGAGGAAGAGTTCTTAGTGATGTGGGGTTTTGTACTTAGAGAATGGATCACTTTTGCTTGTCTTCAAAAGAGAGTAAGGGATTTGGATGGGGTAAGATTTTTATAGATCCTACAGTCCAACTTGTACCTACTTGTACCTTATGTAAGCCCTCCTAGGTAGGACAAGTGGTGCACATAGTACCAATTGATATGCTAACCAATTAACTAGTGTGGGTAGCCCCAATGAGCAATCCACTCACTATTGTGAGTGAGGTGCTTGATAATTGGTAACTTTGATTTTTGAATAACAAATAATAATGTCCATATGATAGATTAGATTTTCCATATGAAGGTAAGGGAAAGAAGAAAAATAAGATAGAAAGGTAGAAATTATAGAAGATAATAGTAAGAAAGAAGCAAGAATTGGAAGATGAGGAAAAATATTTGCTAGAATATATTAATTAAAGAAAAATATAGAATATATTTGCCAGTAAAATGTATGTAAAATATATGTAGAATATATTATTTTGGCCAAGTGCTTCTACTGGATGAAGCAAAGGTGTTATCTATTTAAAAAAAAAATTGGCAACATCATTCCATCCATGGTGGCAAGTCTATGGGCATTCAAACCCATAATATTCATTATTTGGATGGGCCTACTCCAAAGAGAATCAAATTTCTAAAATTTTCTACTTTTTACCCAATTTTTATCCCACTTGAATATAAGTTCTGCTTCCTTATAGTACATTTCAATATCATACTTGTTGAACCATATTTTTATTTATTTATTGGTGTTATACCATTATTTTATAAAAAAAGTTATCTCTTCCTCTAGGGCCAATAAAGTATTTATCCTTACTTGCATTGGCTTGATGTCAATGTCCTCAAGCTCCAATTGTCATGACATTTGAAGGGAGAGGAGTTCCAAATTGATTGATAATACAATCTCCTTTCGATAGATCAAGTTCTAGGGTGATAAATTGATAGGTTCCTTATTTTTCACTCAATATACCCACAATACCTTGTGGATCTTGGTGTGAAATTCCCCTTGTGATTTGATAATAGTCATATTTAGGATCCTTGTTATATTCTTGTTGGTTTATTCTACTAGCCCATTGCCTTATAAGTAATAGTTGGAGGATGTCTTGAGAAAAAACTCATATTCCAAGGCAAATTTTATCACTTTTATCCCCTTGAAATAGTTGGCATTATTAATGACTATGGTGACAGGATCTCCAAATTTGGTAATAATATCTTCTAATAACTAAATAACCATCTCCTAATTGGTCAACTTGGATGGTACTATATTAACCTACTTCATGAAATAGTCTATGGTAGTGAGGAACCATCCATTTTGACACTTGAAAAATAGTTAATTTTACTTATGAAGCCTAGGCCTCATTACTAGAATGGTATAGTCACAATAATGAGATTCAATAGCATTAGTGTCTTTATCCTTTTTCCTCTAAACATATAGTAGGTTTTGTAATTCTTTACCCATTAGAAACAATTATAAAATACATTAGGCCAATAATAACTAGTGCTCAAGATTTCATGGGCTATTGTAGGCATAAAATAGTGCCCTCCTTCATCATGGTATTGCCTAATTAGGGTCTCAATATTTTCTTCATCAATGTAGCACAACAAAACACCATCATATCCCTTACTAAAAAATATGTCATTGAACCATGTATACAGTATTATCTTTTGTCTATGTTGGACATTTTGAGTTAAGTTGTCATTGATGTCAAGGAATAAAGTCATCATTGATGTCAAGAAGAACAATGCAAAGGTTAATGGCAAAAGAGCTTCATAATATTTTTAATATTATGTGGAAGCAAATGAAGGCGGGTTTTTATTAAAACCATGGATGAGCAAATTAAAATGTTTTTATTAAAACCATTATGATAGTTCTCTAACATTGTGATGGCAGAATTAAGGTTTTTATTAAAACCATGGTGGCAGAATAATCTTCATCAAATCAGTGAAGAGCAAATAGAGGTTTTAATTTTACCTCAAGAGGGCTTTAATTTTTATTAAAGTCTAAGGTTTATAAATATAATTTATAAGATTTAAATTCTTTTGAATTTAAATAATTTATAAATTATAAAGTGTCGACGTCATCAAAATCAAAACATCCACCGACGTGAAGTGCAAAGGCAATAAAGGGTATTTAAACCCCAATGCAAACCTTAGGAAAATTGATTATTCGATTTGAGGCACATGCAAAAATTCAGAGTCTACAGAAATTGCGGAGTCAGAGATAGCAAAGGCGAAGGGAGCGCATCGTGGTCGTGCAAGTGGCAAGGTGGAGGAGAGCGCTCGTATGGTCTAGCCAGAGGCTAGGCAAAGGAGAGGCCAAAGGCTTTAAAGCCTTTGTTGAAAGAGCTTAAGCAGCCAAGGCGCTTAAGCTAGCACGTGGAGTGCTTGGCTCACATGGCTAGCTAGTCATAGCCAAGGCGCCAACCGAGGAGAGGGTGCAGGGTCGAATCCCCAAAAATCATGGAAGGGGATTTTACAAAGGTTTTTATAAATTAAATTTTATTTTGCATGTGTGCTAAGGTTTAGGAGGTATAAGGGGTGTTTTATGCAATTTGATTATTATGCTAAGGTTAGGGAGTCATAAGGTAATATTGGAATTATTTACCTAGGTGGTAAATAGGTATTTTACTAGGGTAAATATTATTTTTACCTTAGGAGATAAAAATTGAGTTGTGATATCAATTTTTGTGATATTGAGAAATTGAAGGTGTATTTTGAAAGGGTAATTTTTGTGAAGATATTATTGTTGAATATTGCTATTGAGATGGAGATATAAGGTGTATCATGAAATTGAGCTATACTTGTATTTGTGAAGTATAACACTTGTTATCTAACCCTTGGTACTTGGCAAATAAGAAGGTATTGTTTGAAGGCAGTTTTGAGAGGACTTTCTCCAATCAAGAAAAAGGTATGGGCAAATTCTTCCATGTGTAAAAATGATGAATGTGAGTGTATTTCTAAAAATAAGTTTGGAGTGAAAAGGATTTGATTAGGGCTTCCTTATTGAGTGTGTTTGAGTTAATGCTTCAAGGTTTTCTGGAATAAAGAGTTATTATTAAAACCTTGTTTTATAAGCATTGTTGTTGAAGCCATTGGTTGAGCAAAGAACTAGGGTTTGAAAAGAACATGAGTATCATTGTTATGTGAGAGTTGTTTCATAAGCATTGTTGTTGAAGTGAGTTGTGTGAAGAACTTGAACTAGGGTTTGAAAAGAACATGAGTATCATTGTTATGTGAGATTGGTTGTTGAGCATTATTGGAAATATTTTGAGTGAATGTCATATGCTTGGACTAGGGTTTGTAAGGAAGGATTGTTTCATTGAGAGATTGGTTGAGTAGAGTTGGTTGAGCCTAGTCAAGTGGATGTGTGAAGTGATTGTTCAAGTTCCATAAAACAAACTATTCTATATTCTGAATTGAATTGAGAAAGTGATTGAGTTGAAGCATATTGAGTCTCTAACAATTCTCTGTATGTTTTTGAAAGAGTGATTGAAAGTGATTGAGCATTGTGTTGAGTATAGAGCATATTGAGTCTCTAACAATTCTCTTTATGTTTCTATGAGATTGGACAAGTTCTAGTGTGGACTTGTTGAGCAGATTTGAGGTAAGTCTTTGAGAAGACTTGTGGATAGATTTGAGTAAGCTTTTGTGGAAGCTTACAATACATATTGAGAGCAAAGAGGAGGGAGTTGGTTGAGAATTGGAAGTTCTTGAGAGGACTTATTGAGTAGATTTGGTTAAGTTCTTGTGAGGACTTATTGAGCAGATTTGGTTAAGTTCTTGAGAGGACTTATTGAGCAGATTGGACAAGTTCTAGAGAGGACTTGTGGACAGATTAGTGTGAGATTTTGTGGAAGCTTACAAGGCATATTTGAGATAAGTCTTTGAGAAGACTTGAGAGTAGAGTTGATTGATTGATTTGTTCAAACCTTGAGTTAAGGTTTGGGGTAGATCTAGCAGAGTTGATTTGAGATTGATTCAAGCTTTGAGTTAAGGCTTGAGGACAGAGATTGAGGATAGATTTGTGCTAGATCGAAGGACTATGTTTAGTGTAGATTTGAGGAATAATATTGAGGATATATTTGTGCTAGAAATTATGTTTAGTACAGATTTGAGGATAGAGTTTGGTGTAGATTTGAGGACAGGTTTGTGCTAGACTAGAGATAGATATTGAGCAGATTTGTGCTAGATCGAAGGACTGTGTTTAGTATAGATTTGAGATAGAGTTGAGTGTAATCTTTGGAGGTGATAGAGTATAGAAGATGATAGTCTCTAGTGGATAGAGATCCATTAGCTAAGGTAGTGAGGATAGGTCTTCCGAGTGAGGACAAGAGTCTTCAGGTGGATAGAGATCCATTAGCTATGTAATAATTTATTCAAAGTGCAGTGGAGGTAGCAATTCTTCTAGAATATCACTAGCTAGAGCAAGAGGAGAAAGGAGTTCTCCTATGGATAGAGATCCATAAAATTGATTTAGGGGATTGGTATCTCCTTTGGATAGAGGTCCATAAATATTGTAATAGGGAAAGGATTCCCAAGAGATTTATTGAGAAAATTTTAGTGAAATATTTTCTCCATGGAGTAGCCCACATTGGGTGAACCACGTTAAATTGTGGTGTCTCTATTGTGTGTGATGATTTGTGCATTGCTTTGGTTATTTCTATTGATATTGCTATTGATTATATTGATTAATATTGTTTGGGAAAGAAAAGTAAAAAGTGGTCTTATATTGTTCACCCCCCCTCTCAGTATAAGCTTGTGTTCTTCAATTGGTATCAGAGTTGGTTCCTTTAAAAAAGGTTTAACATCTTGAAGGAAGATCTTACAAGAACACAAATGGAAAAGAAAGGCAAAAGTAGAACCATGAGACACAAGAAGAAAATAACACACATGGTCATGAAATAAAAGGAAGATGAATTCAATATTGTTGTTTTGGGAGGAAGAATAGAAATAGATTCAAGAGATGAATCAAGCAATGGAGAAATAACTAGATTGATAAATTTTTGTACCAGATGTAGGAATACATGTCACCATGCAGCTTATTGTCCACAAGAAGGTGAAGAATGTTTTGTTTATGGTCAACTCGATCATGATGCAGGTTATTGCAATGGGTTTAGTAGCGGTGAAGATGAAGATGATATTCTCAAAAATGAAATCCTAGAGGTTGGTTCAAGAAAGGATAACAGGGACAATCAAAATAGGTATGAAGAAAAAACTCTACTTTCAGTATTAGAAGAAAATGCTCCTATAGAAGATCAAATAAAGAAAGAAGAGGAATATTTAGAAAAAGAAAAGGAGGAAGCCACTCTTAAGGAACTTGTTGAATTGAAAAGGTAGAATTTAGAATTGAAGGCTCAAATACAAGAAGATGAGAAATGTAAGACAAAGCTTCTACAAGATCTCTCTGACTTGAGAGATAAGGTTGAAAAGGCAAGAAGAGTTGAAAAAGGTATGGTTGAACATTCAAAGGTAAAAGAGATAGAATGTGAAAGACTTATGGTTACTCTTAAAGAATTAAAAAGGGAGAACTTAAGATTAAGGTTTCAAGCTCAAGAATATGAGAAAGCAAAAGCAAAGTTTCTACAGGAACTCACCAACTTCAAAATCAAGGTTGAAGAGGCAAGAAAAATTGAAGAAGGTATGGCTAAAAAATTAAAGATAAAAGATCTAGAGTGTGAAATATTAGAGCATGAGATAGTTTCACTAAGGATGGAAGTAAAAGGTTCTAAGGACAAGCTACACAAGGTTGAGGAAAATTCAAAGACTTTGGATAGGATTATCAATGCACAAAGGTCATCAGTCACCAAAACAAGACTTAGTTCTGAAGAAGAACAAGGGAAACAGGAAGCAAAAAAATGAGAGTCAAGCTCAAACACCAAAAAGGAAGAAGCTTCAAAAGAAGTAAAAGAGAGAGTGAGACTTCTAAGGATAAGTTGGACAATAGAAAGTTCAACAAGGAAAGGAACAATGCACAAGTAAGGAACAGATGGAACAAGAAAGCAAGGTAGAAGAGACTAAGAGACCAATGGGGTCAAGGCAAGGTTTCTTCAATGGACGATGCTTCTCATGTCACAGGTTTGGGCACATGGCTTCATAGTGTAGGACACATGAAAGATAGGAATATGGGAACAGATAACTTTTCCATGGGTATTGCTACTCATGTAATCAGTTTGGTCATAAGGCAATGAATTGTAGGGTTCATGATAGAAGAGGATATGGCTTCACTAGGAGAAATCCTAAGACATTTGCACCTCCAAGGAATAATAACATTAAGTGTTATAAGTGCAATAATGATGGTCACACAACAAAGTGGTGTAGAGCAGACATTCCAGAATCAAGTATGAACAGGAACATGGATATGAACAGGAATAGAAACATGGATATGAACAAGAACAAGAACAGGAACAAGAAAATGGACATGGACAGGAACATGGACATGGAAAGAAATAGTCAGAGGAATCAGAAGGATCAGATAAGAAGAAAAGAGGATAAAGGTAAAGAACAATGCTTTCTAGGAGTAGAAATACTCCCACCCTAGAATTAACCACCTCAAGAGGAGGTGGGGGAGGGGCTAAGCTAAGAGGCTCATTCTTAGCCCCGAGCCCCAAAGGTGACCCTTTGCCATTGATGTCAAAGGGGGAGAGATTTGAGTAAGGGGGAGAGATTTGGTATTTGAGTAAAGAGGAGAGAGCATTGAGCCAGGGGGAGCAATGTCCCAAGGGGAGCAGAACAAAGGAAAGGTCAAGTTTTCGGTAAAAATAATTTGGGTTGCCATCAATGACAAAGGGGGAGATTGTTGGACATTTTGAGTTAAGTTGTCATTGATGTCAAGGAATAAAGTCATCATTGATGTCAAGAAGAACAATGCAAAGGTTAATGGCAAAAGAGCTTCATAATATTTTTAATATTATGTGGAAGCAAATGAAGGCAGGTTTTTATTAAAACCATGGATGAGCAAATTAAAAGGTTTTTATTAAAACCATTATGATAGTTCTCTAACATTGTGATGGCAGAATTAAGGTTTTTATTAAAACCATGGTGGTGGAATAATCTTCATCAAATCAGTGAAGAGAAAATAGAGGTTTTAATTTTACCTCAAGAGGGCTTTAATTTTTATTAAAGTCTAAGGTTTATAAATATAATTTATAAGATTTAAATTCTTTTGAATTTAAATAATTTATAAATTATAAAGTGTCGACGTCATCAAAATCAAAACATCCACCGACGTGAAGTGCAAAGGCAATAAAGGGTATTTAAACCCCAATGCAAACCTTAGGAAAATTGATTATTCGATTTGAGGCACATGCAAAAATTTTGGAGTCTACGAAAATTGCGGAGTCAGAGATAGCAAAGGTGAAGGGAGCACGTCGTGGTCGTGCAAGTGGCAAGGCGGAGGAGAGCGCTCATGTGGTCTAGCCAGAGGCTAGGCAAAGGAGAGGCCAAAGGCTTTAAAGCCTTTGTTGAAAGGGCTTAAGCAGCCAAGGCGCTTAAGCTAGCACATGGAGCGCTTGGCTCACACGGCTAGCTAGCCACAACCAAGGCACCAGTCGAGGAGAGGGCGCAGGGTCGAATCCCCAAAAATCATGGAAGGGGATTTTACAAAGGTTTTTATAAATTAAATTTTATTTTGCATGTGTGCTAAGGTTTAGGAGGTATAAGGGGTGTTTTATGCAATTTGATTATTATGCTAAGGTTAGGGAGTCATAAGGTAATATTGGAATTATTTACCTAGGTGGTAAATAGGTATTTTACTAGGGTAAATATTATTTTTACCTTAGGAGATAAAAATTGAGTTGTGATATCAATTTTTGTGATATTGAGAAATTGAAGGTGTATTTTGAAAGGGTAATTTTTGTGAAGATATTATTGTTGAATATTGCTATTGAGATGGAGATATAAGGTGTATCATGAAATTGAGCTATACTTGTATTTGTGAAGTATAACACTTGTTATCTAACCCTTGGTACTTGGCAAATAAGAAGGCATTGTTTGAAGGCAGTTTTGAGAGGACTTTCTCCAATCAAGAAAAAGGTATGGGCAAATTCTTCCATGTGTAAAAATGATGAATGTGAGTGTATTTCTGAAAATAAGTTTGGAGTGAAAAGGATTTGATTAGGGCTTCCTTATTGAGTGTGTTTGAGTTAATGCTTCAAGGTTTTCTGGAATAAAGAGTTATTATTAAAACCTTGTTTTATAAGCATTGTTGTTGAAGCCATTGGTTGAGCAAAGAACTAGGGTTTGAAAAGAACATGAGTATCATTGTTATGTGAGAGTTGTTTCATAAGCATTGTTGTTGAAGTGAGTTGTGTGAAGAACTTGAACTAGGGTGTGAAAAGAACATGAGTATCATTGTTATGTGAGATTGGTTGTTGAGCATTGTTGGAAATATTTTGAGTGAATGTCATATGCTTGGACTAGGGTTTGTAAGGAAGGATTGTTTCATTGAGAGATTGGTTGAGTAGAGTTGGTTGAGCCTAGTCAAGTGGATGTGTGAAGTGATTGTTC
This sequence comes from Wollemia nobilis, assembly GCA_028583015.1. Lineage (NCBI taxonomy): Eukaryota > Viridiplantae > Streptophyta > Pinopsida > Araucariales > Araucariaceae > Wollemia > Wollemia nobilis. The sequence goes on along the minus strand of JAQPPZ010001057.1, from coordinate 7,170,072 downwards.
AAGTTCCATAAAACAAACTATTCTATATTCTAAATTGAATTGAGAAAGTGATTGAGTTGAAGCATATTGAGTCTCTAACAATTCTCTGTATGTTTTTGAAAGAGTGATTGAGCATTGTGTTGAGTATAGAGCATATTGAGTCTCTAACAATTCTCTTTATGTTTCTATGAGATTGGACAAGTTCTAGTGTGGACTTGTTGAGCAGATTTGAGGTAAGTCTTTGAGAAGACTTGTGGACAGATTTGAGTAAGCTTTTGTGGAAGCTTACAATACATATTGAGAGTAGATTTGGTTAAGTTCTTGAGAGGACTTATTGAGCAGATTTGGTTAAGTTCTTGAGAGGACTTATTGAGTATATTTGGTTAAGTTCTTGAGAGGACTTATTGAGCAGATTTGGTTAAGTTCTTGAGAGGACTTATTGAGCAGATTTGGACAAGTTCTAGAGAGGACTTGTGGAATGATTAGTGTGAGCTTTTGTGGAAGCTTACAAGGCATATTTGAGATAAGTCTTTGAGAAGGCTTGAGAGCAGAGTTGATTGATTGATTTGTTCAAACCTTGAGTTAAGGTTTGGGGCAGATCTAGAAGAGTTGATTTGAGATTGAGTCAAGCTTTGAGTTAAGGCTTGAGGATAGAGATTGAGCAGATTTGTGCTAGACCGAAGGACTGTGTTTAGTGCAAATTGAGGATAAGAGGTAAGAAGAGATTGAGGAATTTGTGCTGAGGGTATTTGTATTTGAGGATAGATTTTGGTGCAGATTTGAGGACAGGTTTGTGCTAGACCAGAGACAGATATTGAAGATAGATTTGTGCTAGACCGAAGGACTGTGTTTAGTACAGATTTGAGATAGAGCTGAGTGCAATCTTTGGAGGTGACAGAGTATAGAGGATGATAGTCTCTAGTGGATAGAGATCCATTAGCCAGGGCAGTGAGGATAGGTCTTCTGAGTGAGGACAAGAGTCTTCAGTGGATAGAGATCCATTAGCCAGTGTAGTGGAGGCAGCAGTTCTTCTAGAAGATCACCAACTAGAGCAAGAGGAGAAAGGAGTTCTCCTGTGGATAGAGATCCACGAACTTGATTTAGGGGATTGGTATCTCCTTTGGATAGAGGTCCATAAACATTGTAATAGGGAAAGGATTCCCAAGAGATTGATTGAGAAAATTTTAGTGAAATATTTTCTCCGTGGAGTAGCCCACATTGGGTGAACCACGTAAATTGTGGTGTCTCTATTGTGTGTGATGATTTGTGCATTGCTTTGGTTATTGCTATTGATATTGCCATTGATTATATTGATTAATACTATTTGGGAAAGAAAAGTAAAAAGTGGTCTTATACTGTTCACCCCCCTCTTAGTATAAGCTTGTGTTCTTCAGTCTGAATTATATGCTTTTCTTGGTTGTAATCCTTTTATACCTATCTAGTGGTCATATCTATAAATGTTACCTATCCACCATGTAGTGTCATCTAGTTGAATTTCCTCTACTAGGGAAATCTAACCTCTAGTATCAACATCACTAGATTCGTGTATAAGGACCTACCCTTTTTGATCTTGGTAAGTTTAATTTTAATAATTCTTGGATATTTTTAATCTACCCAGCTATTTTTCTTCCAATTCACCATTAATCATAGCATATCAAACATAATTATGCACTATAAATGATATGGTCTTAATCTGTGATAGTAGTATCTAAATTTCTTGAGAGCCTTGATGATGGTGAACACCTACTTTTCAAAGAAGATGTTATTTTTATAATATTTGTGCATAAATTGGCTTATGAATGAGATGGGGTGCTATTCTTCCTGGCCACTTTCATACATCAAGACAACAACAATTATTCTATCCATGCTGAATACATATAGCCTATAATCTTTGGAAAAATATAGGATGTCAATAATAAGACTCAATAATGATATTTTGGGTGTTTTGAAAGGCCAACCTACCTTCAGTAGTCCATGTTAGGGAAACATATTTCTTTAGTATTTTGGTAATTAGGCTGACCATCTAGGTAAAATTTGTTATGAACTTGGTAACAAACTATATTTGACCTATAAAATATATTTTTCTTCAATGGAAGCAGGTAAGGATAGGTCTTAGATGAATTTTATCTTATGAAGGTCTATGGTAAGCCCTCTTTTGACACTATATGTCCTAGTAGTTTTCCCTTCTAGACCATGAAAATGAACTTTTTAGAATTAAGTGATATGCCAAACTCTCTACACCGTTGGAATATTGACTCAAGATGTTTAATATGATTCTTCCTATCCTTAGAATATATAGTTAGATAATCAAGATATATTAGGGTTATCTCACCCATAATATTGGTCATGTTAGATAATTATTATAGTATCTATGTAATACTTGAAGGGGTAGAATACAAAGAGGTATTATGGTATTTGAAACACCAAGAGACATATTATTGTATATATTTGTACAACCATATGCTTTGATTAATTTGAATGAATAATTTAATTTTGTTACTTAATTCATCATTGGTATCAAAGTAGGCTAATTATAAATGTTTCTAAAAAATATAAATGGCAAGTTGTTGTGTTGCAAATTGAGGAATTGATTGGGAGCATTCCTCTTTCTCTTCTCTTGGGGTCGTTAGATGACAAACTAAATTTATGAGAGCTATAGAAGGAGCTCAAGGATATTTGGTTGTTTTATTTGCTCCATTGACCTCATGATATTGGGTTGTTACTTCAGTTATAGACACATCAACCATCTATGTGGATGATGAAGTTATAAATGGTGGAACTAAGAAACCAAATCCAACATAAGGCTTGACATTGAAACTATAATAGGCTATACCTTTGGTTTATCTAGTCATATATTATGAGCATTTATATGGGAGTCATTGTTATCTTTGAACCTGAGCTTTGCACTACACGTCCCTTCTTCCAATTTTAATAAAGGTTTCATTTAGTTTTTGGATAAAAAATTGGGTTGTGAATGTCAAATTTCTTAGTGAAAGAAGGCTAAAGCCATATTGCAATGCTACATTGACCTGGCACAAAGCAAAGGTTGGTAAAAAATATATGGTAGTGTTTTTGTGGGTGTCCAAGGTGTCTTCTAGCACTGGAATATTTGTAGATCTTCTACACTCTCCTTTATCTCACATTTCCATTATTTTTTTCTAATAAAAATTTCTATTTTTTGCATTGGTACTTCTAAAAGTTTAAATATTTTCATTTATGTTTTTTAATGGTGGCTATCAGCTCAGGGTTTTAAGACTTAAGAATTAATTTTTTTGGTAAAGGATTAGAAGTGTTTTATTTTTATTATTGCCTCATTCAAAAAAATTAAGGTATTTAGGGCATGTTGTGTTGGAACATGGTCTTGAAATTAAATACAAAAGGTAAGAAAAACCTTCCTATATTCTAGAGCCCACCAAAAAACCTCTTGTTGTACTATAAATCTATTAAATAAAATTGAAATAAAAACCACCCCATAGAGCTAGGCATTTGTCTTTGTTTTGTCATGAATTTCACAAAGAGTAATTTAACTCTCTGATCATAGTGGCATAGTGGAAGGGAGGAAGAGAGGAGAAACACAAGAAGAAAAAATAATTGATTTGATGTCAAGACAATCATGGAGACTCTAAGCATGAAGGTCTCATGTTCATTTATCTACTTTTTGCTTTAAATTACATAATTATTAAAAGTGTTAAAAGTATTATTTACCTTGTTTATTCATAAAGGATCAAATAGAAGGGTTGGCAATATAAACCAAAGAATATTTTTTTAAGCAAAGGTCAAAGGGTCAAAACACATAAACACCATATTTTCATTTTACTACCCAAGGAAGATTATTTTTAATTTTACAATTTCCTATAGTATTCGTGAGAAAATATATATTAAATTTACTACAAAAAATATTTTTTTATTGATAGAAAGGGTTTTAAGGGGTTCCCAAACCTATTACAAGTAGAGTTTTGACAGGCACCCCCAAACCTTATATCTAGCAATAAAACATCAAGAAAGACTGAGCTAGATTCCATGAATCAAACCCTAAAATCCAATGAAGCAACCTCCTATAAAATAAGCCATAGATTTTTATCAAGTAAATACAAGAGATTGCCCCACATTCAAACCATCGTGTGCTCAAGATTGTAAAGCACCAAAGAAAAATAGTAGAAAAATGAAAATATAATTGATTAAAATAGATTTACATCCAAATCGAAGCATTTTCCACCTCACAAGAAAGGATAATAGGGGAATCCTATCATCACAATCAATAAATCCATACAAAAAAAATGTAACAAGACAATCCCTCATAACAACAGATAGATTAAGAAAACAACACTAGAAAATAACGGCCAATAAAATCCATGGCATATCAAAAATTAAGCCCGAAGATCCACCAGATGGGAAACATCATAAATAATCACCAAGAAACCCACATATCCCATTGGAGAAAACCACTCTCAAGGCATTTGGAAAGAAAAATAAAAAACACCCAATGCAGCACCTGAGAGAGAAAAAGGGAGGATCTTAGATAAAAATGTGAGCTTTGGAACCATGGGATATGACTCGTCTACCATCCTGCCTTAGTTGAAAAATTATACCACAATAAAGTTCCTCGAACTGAAGCACACCATGGAGATAAAATAAAACTAGCCAAAAGAGGAGATCTGCAACAGAGTTCCTTGGCAATAGGAAAACCCTCCAACACAAAAATCTAAGAGGGAGAAGTGTAAGATCCAAAAACAAAACCCTTAATACCTAAGGATCAAACCCACCACCACTATTAGAACTGGAGAAAGAAATCTTCGTAGACCACCGAAGCTAGGGAACCCAACAAAGACATCGGATCAAAAGCTAAAATTCATTGCAGCATAACAACCCATTTTCATCCTAACTGATTTAAGACAGTATTGGCCCTATCTCCCCAAAATATCTAGATATAGCAATAAACTACTGAACCTACAAGAAAATGGCACCAACCAGCCATGGACCCATAATTGGTAGAGAACCCTAGCAATAGGGCCAAATAAGTACAGAGTAACCACAACCCTGAAACTAAATGTAGCCAAGGGAACATTTTCAAAATCCATAGTGAAACACCATACCTCTATATGTTTTTTCTACAAGCTCACCCCCATAGGTTTGGGTCGGTAGATGGCCTTTTTACCTCCCTATAAAGCCATAAAAACATGAAACTACCAAACCCACAAGAAGTGTTCCACCATCCAACTAAGTCCTTGAAACTGGTAAACAACCCAAGAAACGCAACCACCCTACACATCCACCAACCAGATTGAAGGCTAGCTAGGGGATCAACAGCTAAAATTTTCCACTACGATAAAATAGCTCAGAATCACCTTGATCAGTTTGAGTTAGCATTCGGCCCTTTACCCCAAATAAGAGTGATAATGCCAAACCCATAAGGGAGCAAAAACAAACCAGCAAGACCCTCAGTAAGTAGAACACCCTGGTCATAGGCCACAATAGAGAAACTAAGCATGGCTAGTAGCCAAATCTAGAATGGGAGAACATGAGACCTCCTTCTCAAAGGGTTTTAGAGAGTTAGAGTCGAAGTGGGAGGCCTCACTACTACAATGAATATTTTTGCAAAATTAAGGGCTAGTGAAATTATTTTGTAAGAGGTACATTTTAGGGGGTGATTGACACCTTAAAATTTTTAAGTTATTTACCTCAATATTTTTTATATATTGTAAACACATGCTTAATCACAATCATAGCATTTGGTATCAATGACACCTTTGGTTTGTATTTTATAGCCAAAGTTGTGTTAAAATATTATGTCTATAGCCTAATAAAACTGCCATAACGATGCCTGGGCATCGATACTTTAAATTATTGGGGAGATATAAGGATATTGTTTTTTATTCTTTCACTCTATTTTCTATCTCATTCATCACTATTGGTAGACATGAATCTTGAACTTGAGAAATTTTAAGTATATAAGGAAGTTACACCCATGTACAGGGATTTATTTTTAAGCATCACTAACAGGGAAAATCCTTTTTCATACTACCTTTGTACCTTGTATCACTTTGTTTCATTTACCTTAATATCTCTCTTGAATACAACTACATATATTGAAAGGACTAGCTTCTTCCATGTATTAACAAGTGTCTAGGAAGGGTGGATATATATAAAGGTTAGGTATACTAGACTAGTGATATATTGAAAGAGGGGCCATTTGAGATTCATAAGGAACCCTCACAATTGATACATCAAAAAAAATCTTATAGAATAACTACTTAAAGACCCAAATTTTGGACCATGGAAGACCAAGACGAGGACCATGCTATCATTGAGAAAATTTGAAATATTATCATAAAAAAAGTACTTGGATTGAAGAGGATGAAGAGGATCAATAGCAATTTGATGAAACAAATGCAAAAAAACTCATGATTATCATCCTTTCTATAGTATATTTTATTTAACTATGCATTTATGAAACAAATACATCTAAGGAGGCATGGGACATTCCTCAAGTCCATGAAATAAGAGTCAAAATGGAGAAAGCATTGAGGAATGTTTTCATAGAGTTGCAGAATTGAAAGCAATATTGAATGTCATGGGAGAAATAGTAGAAGATAGAATTTTAGTACCCTTCATATATAGATCCTATGGGTGAAATTTTACCTCTTCCCATCCACTTTGCAGGATGATTTCATTTTTATGCCAACCAATTTTGAGTTGTTAATGGCTGATGTAGATTACAACGAACGAACGAGGAAATGGATAGGGGTTTGCTTGAAGACAAAATCCTAAAACCATGCCCTACCTAGATGCAAAATTAGAAATTACAAACCCCTAGAAGGAAATATTATATTAATTCTAGAAAATTACAAGTCCCAAGTTTATGTCCACGTTCTTGGATGGAAGTTTGGGGGAAACATTATCAGAGGTCCAAACCGAATCTTTCGTCCACACCAGAATATGATGAGTAGAAAACTGGGAGGATGGTGCAAGGCAAGTGCACCCAAAGTTTCATCCAAGATAGGATCATCCCACATAATGGTGGAAGCTTCTAAAAGCCTTAGGAGTGAGCATTAATGACTTCATATGCTCAATATGAGTTGCCAATGAGCAAGAAGATAAAATTTAAAAGTGCACAGTTTCATAGATAATTAATTCCTAGCTCATCTGCAATGTGAAGGGGAAGCATTGATCAGAATTTAAGAGAATGATAGGGCGATCTAGGGCCCAAATATCTATATGAGCACTCAATATTACTTTGAATGACCACCATCTCCCTAGAGTAAAGCATCAGCAAATCTTCCAGTCGCTCCAAAATGATTTCTCCTACCTAAAGCCATTAATGTTGTAATTTGAATTACATTGTAAAATTCATCTATAAATAGTGGAATGTTTATCATTCCAAAGGGTGGCTCTACGACCTTTACAATTCATATGTAATCTACAGTCGCTTGTAAATAATAACAATCATTGTTTGGTCTCTCAATCTATCTATCTCTTTCTCCTTTTGCCTTTGTGTGAGCGTTTATTTATGCTATGGCTATCTCAGTTGATCCATTTAATTTTGCTATCTATATTTTATGGATCCAACTAGGTGGTTCTAGATTTCATGTTCAAACATTAGACATTAAGGTTTATTTCTATTAAATCTAGTCAAGTGGGGGTGTTTAATTCTATTATCTAGATTTCGCTTGCCTTTTCTGCTAGTTCTAGAATTTGCACCTGTATGTTGAGCTGAAGGAGGAGTGATAGGTGGGATAGGATGATCTGTTAGGTGGTTCATTATTGCTTGTGTTGGCAATGGTGGAGTGTGTCTTGATGTGGCCGCATTCTATCCTTATCAATTTTGGCTACAACCTCATTTGCTTTCTCTCTCGCTCTCTTTCCCCTCCTTTTTTCCTTTACAAGATAGTTAGCTAGAACTTTAGGAACTAGCCTTCTCCAAAGATCGACTGTCTCTACCCATCTAGGGTTGAGCGGTCGTTCAATGTTGGTTGGGAACCACCATGCATGCCCCCGCTTACTCAATGCTATTTTTAGTACCAATAGTTTTTGGTGACTCTACTGGGGAACTCATTGAGTTTCCATGATTAAGAAAACCAAAGTTTGATGATTATCTAGTTTACCCAAATCTTTGCAAATCACCTAGTGACTTTGACTATGCAACATCTCCATACCATGAGATCAGTTGCCTTTTTGTGTTGAAGTTCTTTATTTCTTGAAGGACACATATTTTGATGAACAACCTTAACCTTGCAAGCAGTGATAGTATGTTTATCTGGTGACTCTAACTCTGGTGCATGAGCCACAAACTCTGAAGGACAGTCCCTCAATGGCTTATTTAACCTACCCATAGTGGAATGATCCTAGTCCATTAGACCTCCAATGTTGGCATGAAATTTCCAAGGGGGCTCTAAAATCCCTGATCAAATACAATGGCACCTTGGGAATGGCTCAAGAACATCTAGAATATGTTGCTGCATTAGCACTCCCCCATAATATAGTGCATGAATATGTCATGATCAGACTCCTAGTATTATCTCTAGAAGGGAGGGCACTATGGTTGTATTGTAACCTTGGACGAAGAACTATTCCCTCATGGATGGATCTAGCGAAAGCTCTGGTGGGTACATTTAATGGATCCTTAGATCCTTTCTAACTCCTCATGCATATTTCATACATCAAGAGGGTCCCTTTTGAATCTATTGTATAATTTAACATATGATTCAGAAGAAGCTAGGAAAGGATCCCCCTTGAATACCAACCAAATTCCACTCAGGATCACCTGTATTATATCCAAGCTCTTGGCTCGAATATAAGTCTCTCTTATGTCAATATAGGGAAAGGAGATTCTCTCAAATATTTTAGGATGCTATATGGGTAGAGCAACTCCTGATCCAAGTAGGAAAAACATCTTCAGATGATTTTGCCCTCCCCTCCTCTTTTCCAATTGTTGTTGCTTCCTTCCTTACTATACAGCACCTACCATGTATACCATATCCAGTTGTACAAGAGTCAAGGTTGCAGACATGAAAAATACAAGCGGTAATTTTTTTTTGAGCCCATATAGGAAATATGCAAGGATCAAAATCATAATAGATGATTACATCACTTGCATCCTTTTCCAAAAAATAGATGTTCCATCTACAACAAGCTCAATCAATGAGAACTGCAAAGAGAAATGAACGAGGAAGACTAAGTCATATGAAGAAGGGATATCACAAAAGGTGTATCCCAAAGGTTGGTGACATTGAATCTTGTTGTCGTACCAATCAATACCTAAAAAGGACTCCAACATGGCAAAATTTATTGCTACATTGATCATCGATTGGCATTATGATCTACCAAGTTGTAACCTAATTGCAGCTTGGAAATTTTTTGGGCAACACCAGTTGGACTACAAAAAGTGCCTCAAGTTTGATGTAATCTATTCTAGATATTGTAGATTTACTAGATAATCTCCAGTATAGGTCAATGGTTGTGGTGTGCCAATCGTAACGCAGTTTTATGTACATAAATCGACAGCTAAATAAAAGTGCAATATGTTCAATGGTAACTCATTGAATATTCCTAGAATGTATAATGGTTTTGAAGCATTTTACCTCATTCCTAGTATTCCTCTATGTATTTTATTGTGACCCCATGCCCAATGAACCAAGGATCAAAAATTTATGCATTGCTTCAATATCCAAAAGGATAGCTATTGCATTATTGAAAGCAGTGCCCACCCTTCCACCCAATGGAAAAATAAACTATAAGTAAAAGTCTGAAGGAGGTAAAAGGCAGAAAAATGAAAATAATGTTGTGACAAAGGAATCATTGGAGGAACGACGATGAACTAATAAAGTTGTTGTGTGATCATGTCAGGAAGAAATATCATGATAAATGCTTCTGGTAGTTTGTCTAATATTGAATTAGCCTTGGCCTCTGGTGGGGTATGTTGATGGGAATGTGATTCATAGGGATATCCTATGAACTGCCTTCCAATTCATCCCTTTAATCTGTGTCATTTCCCTTTTTCCTTTCTTCTCTCTCCCTTTTATTTTCCATATGTTCTCCCTCTTTTTTTCCTTTCTACTATATTTTTCCCATATAGGACATGGACATCGTGCATTCCTCTCCCCTTCCCTTATTTTCGTAGCCTCTCTTGGTTGCTCTTGTGAAAATTCCCTTTGCATCTATTTTTCTCTTCCCTTCCTTATTAAAAGGATGTTTTAAAATCAGGATCTCTTCTTGGGTTCTTATTTCCCTTAAAAAGGAAAATCCCATGGAAGCCACCACGATTGTGGGTGAAATTTTACCTCTTCCCACCCACTTTGTAGGATGATTTTATTTTCATGTCGACCAATTTTGAGGTGTTAATGGCTAAGGTAGATTGCAATGGACGGATGAGGAAATGGGTAGGGGTTTGATTGAAGGTAAAATCCCAAAACCCTGCCCTACCTGGATGGAGTATTAGGAACTAAAAACCCTTGAACAAAAATATTAGATCAAGGCAAGGAAATTACAAGTCCTAAGTTTATGTCCACGTTCCTGGATGAAACTATGGGGGAAATATTATTAGAGGTCTAGACCGAATCTTTCATCCACACCAGAATATGATGAGAGGAAGACTAGGAGGATGGTGCAATGAAAGTGCACCCAAAGTTTCATCTAAGCTAGGATCATTCAACAAAATGGTGGAAGCTTATAGAAGCCTTAGGAATGAGCATGAGTTGTCAATGAGTGGGAAGACAAAATTCAAAAGTGCATAGTTTTAGAGATAATTAATTCTTGGCTCGTCTGCAACATGAAGCGATAAATTTGATCAGAATTTAAGAGATTATCAGGGTGATCTAGGGCCCATATTTTTGTAGAACCTAATCTTCCTTTGGATGACCACCATCTCCTTAGAGCAAAGCATCAACAAATATTCCAGTCACCCCAAATTGATTTCTCCCACATGAAGCCATTAATATTGTAATTTGAATTACATTGTGAAATTCACCTATAAATAGTGATATGCTAGTCATTCGAAAGTGTGGCTCTACGATCTTTACAATTCATATGTAATCTATAGTCACTTGTAAATAATAACAATCATTATTTGGTCTCTCAACCTATCTGTCTCTTTCTCCTTTTACCTTTGTGTGAGTGTTTATTTTTGTTATGGTTGTCTGAGTTGGTTCGTTTAATTTTTCTATCTATATTTCATGGGTCCAACTGGGTGGTTCTAGAATTCATGCTCAAACATTGGATATTAAGGTTTATTTCTATTAAATCCAATCGGGTGGGGGTGTTTAATTATGCTATCTAGATTTCATGCATATTTTCTAATGGTTCTGGAATTTACCCTTATGAATCGAGTTGAAGGAGGAGTGGAAGGTGAGATGGGCTAATCTATTTGGTGATTCATTGTTATTTACACTGGTGGTGGTGGAGTGTGTCTTGATGTGGCTACATTCCATCCTTGTTAGTTCTAGATGTGGCCTCATTTGCTTTCTCTCTCACTCTCTTTTCTCCCTTTTTTTTCTTTGCAATGTAGTTAGCTAGAACTTCAGGAACCAAAATTCTTTGGAGATCATCTACCTCTGCCCCTCCAAGGCTAGGTGTCCATTCAATGCTAATCAAGAACCACCGTGCTCACCCTCGCTCTCTTGATGCCATTTTTTACACCAACAGATCCTTGTCAAATTATATTTGAGTATTGATTATTTATTTGTAATTATCAAATAAGAAAGTATCCTTTGATGAGTTGGTGAACATGCTTAAATAGTAAGAAGCAACCAATCAATTGAGGGATCAATTGATGAAGAATGTACTCATTTCCAAAAATAATTTATAGAAGGGACCTTTCTCATATTTGTCATCATCACAGAAACAACCTTAAAGACAAAGGAGATACTATTATATCTATGAGAGAGAAGGACATGGTACAAAGTATTATCAATATAACTCCATGAATTGAGGATGTCAAGTCCATAACCCCATCATAAAAGGTATAGTTCAAACCACATTTGAAGCAACAACAAGGGCATATTGCATATGAAGAACCAAAATTTTATTTTGAACAAGACTCTAAACAAGAACACAAGGTTTTGATGTCCAAGGCAATGACAAAACTGAAGGATGAATTTTTATATATTGATTTAGGTGCTAGCAAGACATGATTGAATACAAAGTGTGGTTTGACTCCTTAGAAGCAAAATATAGAAACCAATAACCATTTTTTATTATAAGATTTTTCATGTTGAATGATTGGGAAATATTCCTCTCAATCTATCGATGATAAATGCATGATTGAAAAGGTATTATGCATACCAAGATTAGAAAACAACTTGTTATCTATTTTATAAATTTTGGGTTGATACATGGCATTGAAATTCCATATCTTTGATGGAAAAAATAGGTGTTTCACCATAAAATATGGTAAGTTTTTTATCAATTGGTTCCTATAAGAATGGATTGTTTGCACTCCATATCATATCATCTCCTAATGTTGCACTATCCACAACCATAATAGATGCTACCTCTCTTTGGCATAGAAGATATGGATATTTGAGTTATGGATACTTACTCTAGCTGAGTAAGCATCACATGGTGACAAATATGCCAAGTATTTCACCCATATTTTAAACATGCTAAATTTTTTTAGCAAGGAAGCAATACTAGTACCTTTTGATCTTAGCACTCATAGAGCTAAAGGACTATTGGATGTCATATACACCAATCTATGTGGATCCATGCTAGCCAATTATAGTGGACATGGGTGCTTTCAGCTATTTGAAGATGACTACTCTTGGAAAATGTGGATATATTTCTTACCAATCAAGTTAGACACCCTCAAAAATTTCTAATGCTTCAAGAATCTTGTCAAAATAGAAATTAGGTGTTCTATTCAATTCCTTTGCTCAAATCAAGGGGGTAATATGCATCCAATAATTTTTCAAGGTTTCTCATACAAAAAGGGATCAAGCTATAGCTTACTACCTCCTACACTCGATAATAGAATGGGGTTTCTAAGAGAAAAAAACATTCTATCATAGAAATGGTTTGTTACATGCTCACAGGATCAAATCTAGAGTAGAAGTATTAGGGTGAGTTATCTCCACTATGGTTTATCTTCAAAATAGGGTACCCACAAAGGCACTTCAAGGGGTTACACATGAAGAAGCTTAGTTTAGGAGAAGTCCTTCAATTGTACATCTCAAAGTCTTCAAAATAAGGGCATACATGCATAAGCAAAAGCAAAAAAGGACCAATTTGGATGCAAATGGCCTTGTCTTACATATTTCTTAGCTATGAGGAAGCATCAAAAGTTTATCAACTAATAGATCTAGTCACCAAAAAAGTGCATATAAGTAGAGATGTGGTGTTTGATGAAGAACTTGAAAATAAGACAAATGCTAAATATTCTAAGAAGTTTGAAGATGCCACATCTCTAGTTGTGAGCATTGAGTTAAATAAAGAAGTTCCAAGAGTTGAGTCAAATGAGGAAGATCATGAAGAAGTTTTAAAATTTATTTATGAACTAGTAATATTTTCTCCATAATAACAAAGAAAGAATCCAAAATACCTCACTAATACTATTGGACCATATACTCATAGTAGTACATGATAGGAATTAAATCTAGGCTTGATAACTTCAGTGATGGAAGGTTTAAAAATTAGCATCAATGATCAATAATAGGTGGGCTAAGTGCAATCTCGCGCTATTGGTAACCACCTACACATGATCTTTTGGTCACTTTGTGAGTTCTCAAGGTGAAGTGCCTATTTATCATGGTAGTTTGGAATTTTCACAACCTGTTTATTATCCATATTATTAGGGCTATCCCTATCCTCTATTTGGATGTCTTAAGATATCCAACATATCTTCTAGACTTCAATTTTATCTAGGTATTTTATAATCCGTATGCTACATCTCAATTTTCACAAGTAAATGCTAGACTAGCAACAACAATGTTTGTTGGACATTTTGAGTCCTCTAAGTCAAATTTGTCATTGATGTCACCTGATAGAGTTATCACTCTTATCAAAGAATTCAAAAATAAATAAAGTCATTCAAGGTTATCACATTCATCCAGGAAAAAGCTTCATTAGTGTAAAAGTGAAAGGAAAAAGGCTCCATAATATTTTTATATTAATGGGAGCACAAGTTAAGCGATTGGTCCATAAAAACCCAATATGGGTTATTGCAAAAGTAAAAATGGAGGTTTAATAATTATTTATAAATTATTTAAATTCACAATGATGAGTGTCGTTGAATCTCATCATTTAATCTCAATGATTTATCAATCCGGGGTGGTGTCCAAGGCTGTCTACGATAGAAGGCTAGGGCAAAGTACAATTCAGGCATTCATATTTCAAGCATTTATTGGTGAAGCAAATTTGGTTTAGCCTTTTGGTGTCACACTAAACCTAGTCTGAAGAATGGAAACTGAAATAAATTACAAAAATTAAAAACTAAATCTAAATTGCAGAATTTAACAATTAACTACAATTGCATGAATTGAAATCTAATCTACTTTTGCAGAATTGAAATAACAGAATTGAAATTGCTAAATTGAAATCTAATCTACTTTTGCATAATTGAAATCTAATCTACTTTTGCAGAATTGGAATCTAATCTACTTTTGTAGAATTGAAATCTAATCTAAAACACCTGTCAATGCCCTGCCACAAAAGGTCGTCAAGCTTCTGCTATAGGAATTGACAGCAAAATAAAATATGCTGAAAAGGGAAAGTTGCTAAAATAGAAAGCAGGGAAAACATGAAGGAAAATGCTTAATATAATTTGTCAGCTGACATACACACAAATGTTGTACACAAACATAATAGGAAACATAAATCACACAACACAAAATAAAAACAAGAAAATGAAATCTGGCAAGCAATCTATTAATTCTGCTACAGCAAAATTACAGATTAAAACCTGCCATAAAATCCCTCCTTCTAGATCTGAAAGTGGGCCCATACTTCCTGATCTAGAAGGAGGTGAAAAGCACTCCTTAACTAATTAACACTCAGAACATAAAATGATAAAATACTGCACTTTTATTGATGACAAAACATGCTGAAAACTGTTACAAAAAATCACTGTACAGTCCTAATTTTTGCTACTGAAAACTCTCCTCTATTCTAATTTCCTAACTGGCTCAACCAAGGAGGGAGCTGTGTTATTTATATAAATATTTACAATATATCCCATGCTCAAATCAGCCTATGTGCTATTTTACAGTCATTTGCCAATAATTTTGGATCTGAAATAAATGCAAATCTGGACAGTTTGTGTTGCAGCGGTAGTCATTGGTCCTTAGAAAGCATCTTGAGTGGTGGGAGTACGTGGGAGGAGTCCAGAAATATCTCACACATATTTCTCCACTTCATAATATTCCATTTCTATCTTTGCAAACAACTTCCTATTATGTTGCAGTTATTTCTGTGTTAATCCTAGAAGAGGATCAAAGTTGATATTTTCCATAAATGGTGGCTTTGGACGGCAAGGATGGCAAAATCATATGGGAGATATTTTCCCTTACCTTTTCCAACCTTTATTTCCCTTTTTCCAGCTTCAAAAATCGGTCAATAAGTCAAAAAGCACATTCTATTTTCATTCCGAAGATAAGTGGCTTCATTCCAAAGACAATGCAATTCTCATTTTGAAGATCGCTCATTTCGAAGATACTGCAATTCTCATTTCGAAGATATTGCAATTCTAATTTCGAAGATACTGCAATTCTCATTCTGAAGATAATGCATTCCTCATTCTAAAGATCCGCTCATTCCGAAGACACTATGTTTTCTCATTTTGAAGATATCTGTTCATTCCGAAGATACTTCGGAATGAACAAATGTGTGCTTTTCAAGTGATTTCTTCTGCATCTCTCAGGTGGGTTATCTCCTAGGATCATATTCCAATGGTCTTCATCTCTTTCCATATGTGAATTCCATGCCTTGCTATTTATTTGTAGCTTGCTAGAATTTACATGGTAAATTACTGCATTTTCCAGTTCTGCTGCACAGTTGTAAAATATTGGCATTTCTTGCAAATTCAAACAAATTAGAACATGGAAAAATTATTCAAGTATCAACATGAAGGAGTACATCAAGTTGCTACTGAATTTATACACTTCATTCACCAAGTAACCATGCTGAAATAGTGCAACAATGCTGCACAATTGTCCCTGCTCTGTTATACCCTATTGCTGCCTATTTAGATCATGTGGAAATGCTTCTAAATAGGTCATATGTCTTATGTAGTCCTTCTGAACTCATTCCATCCATATCCACATGCTTTGCTTGACAACTTCGAGGTGTTCCTATAAAGTGACAACTTGCTGATTTTTATATGGCTGTTTTTCTTAGATTTTTAGATTTATGACAGTCCTAAACTTTTGGCTTAAATGTGGATTTGAAACAAGTTGAAGGGCAGGAAAACATTCAAAAACCATTGAGAAGTTAATGGATATCAGCATACCACATTTGGTTAATTGAAATGCATGTTCTTACTTGCTACTTAATCACGCAAAATCAGTCATAAAATGCTGAAAATAGTCAAAAATAGAGATATAGTATTCCTAACATAAAATCATGCAAACACTTAACAAATAGTATATTCTAGTCAACTATTTGGCAATTAACTTATCATATGGTAGTCAAACATTGTGCAATAATGAGTCAAACATTGTGCAATAATGAGGCATTCTTGGGCCTCATCATCCCCCCCAACTTGAACTGATGCATGCCCTCATGCATCTTAGTAGGCCATAGTAATATGCAGGTTTTATTCTTGTGAACAACATCCTTTGCTACACCGCTAACGAGAGAAATTCCTCCTTGCCTGCACTATATCAAGTATTTTGCAATTAAGCACATGTATGACTCTTTTTCTATTTTTCTACAAGTTTTAGTGCTACAAGGTACCTCTTAAAGGCTTGATAACATATGATTCATCTTGCAATAGTCTTATTGTGGAACCGTATTTTGCAGATGCACTACTACTGATGGAATTTTTTGTTCTTAACAACATTTCAGCCTGAATGCTTATTTTTGTTGTTTGCACCTTTTGAACAAAATTGAATTTTTTTTTATTTATTTGAAATGCTTGAGGGATGTACTTACTTGTGGTAGAGCCTTATAAACCTCAATATTTGATGTACCCTACTCTTTTTGCTATTCTGTAGCATTTTCAGCAATTCTAGTATAGTTTTTGCTCATTTCGAAGATATCCTACTCATTTCGAAGATACTGCATTTCTCATTCCGAAGATCTTCAAAAAATGCAGAAATGACCTCCTATGCAAAATTTAGCTACAGATTCTATTGTGGGTCCATCTCTAGAGTGTATAAGCCTTCCATAACATCAAAAATCCCTTCTTCATCCTTTTGTTTAGATGTTATTCTTTGTTTTGTATGTTGTTGTTTTATTCCAGTAGTACTAAAATACAACCTTCAAGTGCATTTTTTTGATTATCCTCCTTCAATTTATCAGACAATTGTGAGATATAAACTTGCAGTTCTCCTTCTAAAATTTGCCCTACAAATTGAAATAGAATTGCTGCCATGTCTATCCCAAAATCAGGTTTTTGCACAGTTTTGGAATTTCTATGCAATTAATGGCATAAGGGGGTGTTTCTTGACATCTTGAACATGTTCCTTTTTCAACTTGTCACTATTGTATGAATAGTTTATGCCAAATACCGACTATCATACACTAAATGCTAAATGTTTACTATGAATTATATGCAAGAAACACATACCTTACTTGTCCTGAAAATTGGTCATGCACCTTACAAGTTGCTTTTGATGATTGTTAGTAGATTATCTGAAAACATAAACAAACATAACACATGTGCAGTGTGAGATTTGTACAATGGTGGAACAATGATGGGTAGATCAACAAGGCAATGCATGCCGAAAAATTGGTTTTCATGCAAGCCAACTCAGTAGCGCCTCCAAGAAGGTTTTCACTACTGAATTATTCATTTTTTTATTTTTTTTTTCATCATTTTTTTCAATTTTTTTTTTTTCATCTCTTTTTTTTTCAATTTTTTTATCAGAAGAGGCTGCCTTTTCTGGTTTTCAACCAACTTCTATCCTCTTTTTTTCAAGTGCTTCAATCATAGAGAACATCTCTCACTCTTATTTGGATAAGACCAATCCTTATTCTGCAAAAACATGTCAATTGTTGTATGAAAACACCATCTCTTTATGTTGAAACCTTGCCACCATTGATGCCAACTTCCTTACTAGATGAGCCAGTAAGAATCTTCTTACATCATCATTGCCTCCTTATTGCTGGAAATGAAGTATTGGCTCCATTGTTCCTCTTTCTTGTTGAAATTGATGCTTGTCCTCATGTATCCCCATTTTGTGGGACATGCCTTTGCTGCAATTTTTTTTTCTTTCTCTTTTTTTTTTTTTTTTCAATTTTTCTTGTCTTGCTTGTACCCAAGAAGGAAGTTCACAAACAAGACTATTCTTCTTTTTTTTTTTTTTTGCTTTTCTTGTATATTTTTTTTTCTCTTTTTGTCAGACTTTTTATCATCACTCTGAATCTGATATTGAAGAGAAATTCTCTTCCATTATGTGTACATCCAACGGAATCTCCTTCAAGAACTCCTCCTTAGTTAATGGTGCATGGTATACCCGAAGGCAATGTCCATTCACCACTAACATCCTCCATGAATTACCAATGGGAGAAAGAAGCACTCGCTCCATATCTAAAAACTTCTTCAATCAAGTGTTGTCCATGCCTCCTAGTCCGCAAAATCTTGTCAACTGCTTCTTGAAACAATTAAATACCAATTCCCAAAAGATGTTAAGTGCTTACATCAAGATAAAATCTTGATATACCCTTGTAATTCTATGTAAAGGGATTGAAATATTGTTTCAAAATAGCAACAATTTTGCTTTTTGTTTATAAGTCAGCCAACTAATAATGTTCAAGTATTTTCTTGGCTGCACTTCAATTTGTTTCATTCCTAGGAGGACAGAATTTACCCCTTTGTAATTTCTTACTAAGGAGTTCAATGGAAGTAAATTTTCTATGTGCAGTTTTTCTAGTTTTTCTCCTTTATCCAAGGCTAATTTCTGTGTGTTTGGACTAAAGGTTTTCGTGTATCTCCATTGATTTTTATCTCTTCAAGCTCAGGTAAGTTCTTGTTTGAGCACAGTTGGATGTTGCTGCAGTCAATAACATTTCCTACAGGTTTTTTTTTTTTTATACTAGATTCAGCTACATAGACAGGGGTTGCCTATCCTGTATTATTCAGACTGATCATAGGTTGGGCTAAAAAAATATTTTTGGTTTGCACAATAAGACAAGAAGTGTATAACTTTAGCAGATCAACTACTTGTCAGGTAGGATCACCTCTAATGAGATCAACTATTGTTTGTGTAGGCTAAGAATTGCTAGGTTGCGGTTTAGCGCGGTAAAATCCTAACAATCTTTAAGTAATAATGGAAAACTCTAGGATCATCATTAAGTTGTAAACTCCTATTTTTATTGTGCAAAAGTTTTTGTGATTTTTTTTTTAATAGATTCAACTTACATAGACAGGGGTTGCCTGTCCAGGTTGGGTTGAAGGTGGTGGTTGCTTGTTTTCTAAATGGACTAAAATGCAGCTATCAATAATTATTATTTATACCAGCTATTACATTCAGATTTAACGCTGAACTTCATAACTTAGCACAATAATAATTATTTGACTGCTTTTACCCTCTAACAACACCATGTTCCCCGAAAACGGTGCCAAAATGATGAGTGTCGTTGAATCTCATCATTTAATCTCAATGATTTATCAATCCGAGGTGGTGTCCAAGGCTGTCTACGATAGAAGGCTAGGGCAAAGTACAATTCAGGCATTCAAATTTCAAGCATTTATTGGTGAAGCAGATTTGGTTTAGCCTTTTGGTGTCACACTAAACCTAGTCTGAAGAATGGAAACTAAAATAAATTACAAGAATTAAAAACTAAATCTAAATTGCAGAATTTAACAATTAACTACAATTGCATGAATTGAAATCTAATCTACTTTTGCATAATTGAAATAACAGAATTGAAATTGCTAAATTGAAATCTAATCTACTTTTGCATAATTGAAATCTAATCTACTTTTGCAGAATTGGAATCTAATCTACTTTTGTAGAATTGAAATCTAATCTAAAACACCTGTCAATGCCCTGCCACAAAAGGTCGTCAAGCTTCTGCTATAGGAATTGACAGCAAAATAAAATATGCTGAAAAGGGAAAGTTGCTAAAATAGAAAGCAGGGAAAACATGAAGGAAAATGCTTAATATAATTTTTCAGCTGACATACACACAAATGTTGTACACAAACATAATAGGAAACATAAATCACACAACACAAAATAAAAACAAGAAAATGAAATCTGGCAAGCAATCTATTAATTCTGCTATAGCAAAATTACAGATTAAAACCTGCCATAAAATCCCTCCTTCTAGATCTGAAAGTGGGCCCATACTTCCTGATCTAGAAGGAGGTGAAAAGCACTCCTTAACTAATTAACACTCAGAACATAAAATGATAAAATACTGCACTTTTATTGATGACAAAACATGCTGAAAACTGTTACAAAAAATCACTGTACAGTCCTAATTGCTACTACTAAAAACTCTCCTCTATTCTAATTCCTAAACTGGCTCAACCAAGGAGGGAGCTGTGTTATTTATATAAATATTTACAATATATCCCATGCTCAAATCAGCCTATGTGCTATTTTATAGTCATTTGCCAATAATTTTGGATCTGAAATAAATGCAAATCTGGACAGTTTGTGTTGCAGCAGTAGTCATTGGTCCTTAGAAAGCATCTTCAGTGGTGGGAGTACATGGGAGGAGTCCAAAAATATCTCACACATATTTCTCCACTTCATAATATTCCATTTCTATCTTTGCAAACAACTTCCTATTATGCTGTAGTTATTTCTGTGTTAATCCTAGAAGAGGATCAAAGTTGATATTTTCCATAAATGGTGGCTTTGGACGGCAAGGATGGAAAAATCATATGGGAGATATTTTCCCTTACCTTTTCCAACCTTTATTTCCCTTTTTCCAGCTTCAAAAATCGGTCAATAAGTCAAAAAGCACATTCTATTTTCATTCCAAAGATAAGTGGCTTCATTCCGAAGACAATGCAATTCTCATTCCAAAGATCGCTCATTTTGAAGATACTGCAATTCTCATTCCAAAGATACTGCAATTCTAATTCCGAAGATACTGCAATTCTCATTCCGAAGATCCGCTCATTCTGAAGATAATGCATTCCTCATTCTGAAGATCCGCTCATTTCGAAGACACTGTGTTTTCTCATTTCGAAGATATCTGTTCATTTCGAAGATACTTTGGAATGAACAAATGTGTGTTTTTCAAGTGATTTCTTCTGCATCTCTCAGGTGGGTTATCTCCTAGGATCATATTCCAATGGTCTTCATCTCTTTCCATATGTGAATTCCATGCCTTGCTGTTTATTTGTAGCTTGCTGGAATTTACATGGTAAATTACTGCATTTTCCAGTTCTACTGCATAGTTGTAAAATATTGGCATTTCTTGCAAATTCAAACAAATTAGAACATGGAAAAATTATTCAAGTATCAACATGAAGGAGTACATCAAGTTGCTACTGAATTTATACACTTCATTCACCAAGTAACCATGCTGAAATAGTGCAACAATGCTGCACAATTGTCCCTGCTCTGTTATACCCTGTTGCTACCTATTTAGATCATGTGGAAATGCTTCTAAATAGGTCAGATGTCTTCTGTAGTCCTTCTAAACTCATTCCATCCATATCCACATGCTTTGCTTGACAACTTCGAGGTGTTCCTATAAAGTGACAGCTTGCTGATTTTTATATGGCTGTTTTTCTTAGATTTTCAGATTTATGACAGTCCTAAACTTTTGGCTTAAATGTGGATTTGAAACAAGTTGAAGGGCAGGAAAACATTCAAAAACCATTGAGAAGTTAATGGATATCAGCATACCACATTTGGTTAATTGAAATGCATGTTCTTACTTGCTACTTAATCACGCAAAATCAGTCATAAAATGCTGAAAATAGTCAAAAACAGAGATATAGTATTCCTAACATAAAATCATGCAAACACTTAACAAATAGTATATTCTAGTCAACTATTTGGCAATTAACTTATCATATGGTAGTCAAACATTGTGCAATAATGAGTCAAACATTGTGCAATAATGAGGCATTTTTGGGCCTCATCACACAAGGAATTTAAATTTTATAAATAATATTTGATTTTGCCAATGTTGTGCATTAAGACAAGGCTCCAAGGTTTATTTAAACTAAAACCTAATGTTGGTTTGTTTTAATTTATAATATTTAAATTTAAATATATTATAAATTAAAACCACGTCGACGTCGAATTTATTCGAAGTGCTAATGTGATTGCATAAGAAGACAAGGGCATTATATATAATGCCATCAAAGACATTAATCACTTACCCTTGCATTTTTGTTGAGCGCATGCAAAAAGGCTTGTGATTCTTAAAGGCTTGACGATTTACGAAAAGTGGAAGCAGAGAACGTGTGAAGTTGTTGAGCACATAGGCCAGTGTGGCTTAGTGGTGTGTTGGCTTGGCAAGAGAGAGGAGGTCCTGCATTCAATTCACTTGGGGTTTGCTTGAAAGGACAAGGTGCTCTAAGCACATTTTGATTATTTTGGAAAGCACTGGTTTGTGAGGTATTTGATGTTGGTCGTGCATTTTTAGGCACGTGAGGGTGCGTGGCCCAACGATGGCTTGGCTGCGGCTAAGGCATCTGGAAGGAGGATGTCAGGGGATCGAATCCCTCCGAGAGGCAAAGACAAGTTATTTTTTTATGTTTTAATTTTTGTTAAATAGCCTTAAGGAGAAATAAGGGTTAAGTTATACCCTAGAAAATTGGGAAATTTTTTATGGTTTTATTTTTGGAAGGGTAGCATATTATATATCGTTTGAAAGAATTTTTCAAGGGCTATTTGATTAACTTGCTTAGAAGGAGAAATAAGTTGTGTGTAAAGATATATTTCTGGTTTTGTAAAAGAGGTTCAAAAGTGAGTTTGATTTATTTTTTTTCAAAGGGGATTATTTCTTTCATGAGAGGACATGGTGAATTTTATTGAGTAGGAGTAATAAGGTGTTATTGGGATATTATTTTTATTGTTGTGATATTACTCAAGTCCTCTAACCTCCTTGTGGTTGATAAGGAAATATTTTAAAGTGTGTTGAGTTTGACAGATTTTGTGGACAACTACTTGGCATCAAAAAGGTATGGCCAATATTCTCCATTGACTTGATTGGGTGATTGATTTCTAAAAATGTCATTGGATAGAAAAGGAATGATTGTGGTTTCTTTTTCAAAAGTTGATGGTTTAATGCTTCAAGGTTTTATGGATTGAGATTTGTGATTAAATCTTGTTTTATAAGCATTGTTGTTGAAGCTAATTGGTTATGCAAAGAACTTGAACTTGAGTTAGAAAAGAACATGAGTATCATTGTTATGTGAGATTTGTGGTTGAGCATTGTTGGAAATATTTTGAGTTGGTTGATACATGCTTGGACTAGGGTTTGTGAGAAAGGATTGTTCCTTGAGTTGATTGACACTAGTCAAGTGTTTGTATGAAGTGGTTGTTCAAGTTCCATGAAACAAACTTTTCTATATTCTGATTTGAGTTGAGATTGAGTATAGAACATATTGAGTCTCTAACAATTCTCTCTATGCTTCTATGAGATTGATTTGAGTTGAGATTGAGTATAGAACATATTGAGTCTCTAACAATTCTCTTTATGCTTCTATGAGATTAATTTGAGTTGAGATTGGGATTTGAGTATAGAACATATTGAGTCTCTAATAATTCTCTTTATGCTTCTATGAGATTGATTTGAGTTGAGATTGAGCTTTGAGAATAGAATATATTGAGTCTCTAACAATTCTCTTTATGATTCTATGATACTGAACAAGTTATGTGTGGACTTGTTAAGAATATTTGAGGTAAGTATTTGAGAAGGTTTGTGGAATGATTTTTTGTAAGCTTTTGTGGAAGCTTGCAATGCAGATTTGAGCAATTCCTAGAGAGGACTTATTGAGCATATTTGAGCAGGTTCTGAGTGGACCTGTTGAGCAGATTTGAGCAGGTTTTGAGTGGACCTATTGAGCATATTTGTATAGGTTCTATGTGGACCTATTAAGCAAGATTGGACAAGATATGAGTGAGCTTGTTGAACAAATTTAGACAGGTTCTATGTGGACATGTTGAGAATATTTGAGCAAGTTTTGTGTGGACCTATTGAGCAGATTTGAGAAGGTTCTCTATGGACCTATTGAGCAGATTTGAGCAGGTTCTGAGTGAATCTAATGAGCATATTTAAGAAGGTTCTGAGTGAACCTATTGATAGAGCTTTAGATGTGATAAAGTATAGAGGATAAAGTCTCAGTGGATAGAGATCCAGCATCCAGGACAATTGAAGACAAATCTTTTGAATGAGGATTCTTCAAGTGGAGAGAGATCCACTAGTCAGTGTAGCAGAGAGACAGAGTCTTCTAGAAGATCACTAGACAGATTTGAAGGGGAAATAGTTCTCCTATGGAAGAGATCCACAAACTTGAGATTTAGGAGATCAACATCTCCTTTGGACAGAGGTCCATAAACATTGTAATTGGTAAGGATTCCCAAGAGATTATTTGAGAAATATTTAGAAGAAATATTTTCTTTGTGGAGGTAGCCCACATTGGGTTAACCATGTTAAAATATGTCTCTATTGTGTATGGTGTTCTACTCATTGCTTTGATTATTGCTATTTATACTACTATCTATACACTGTATAATATTGAATTTAAACAAAAAGTAAAAAGTGGTCTTATATTGTTCACCCACCCCTCTTAGTATAAGCTTGTATTCTTCAATGTTTCCTTCTATATAAGTAATGCTAATTATGGGTGGCTACCCTACCTCACCTAGCTATACTATGAAATGACCACAAGGTGTTCAATATAGTAGTCTTGGATTTATGGTAATGATAACTACATAATTATAGTATGCAAATGGAGCATCAATCCTAAATTTTGCTCAAACTTTATGAGTAGCATCCAAGAGCCAAAGCTAAATCTAAGATCCAAAGATAGAGCTAAGATCTAGAGCCAAGAGCTATATCCAATCCAGTGGACACATGGATGTCATGTATTCTTGGAAAATAAAATAATGTAATAAGAGGGATGTTAGATAATTATTATATTATTTACATAATATTTGAAGAGGTAGAATACAAAGAGACATGCTAGTCTCTAAAGCACCATGAGTCTCTTGAAAAACCAAGAGACATATTATCGTATATGTTTATATAGCTAGATGCTTTGATTAATTTGAATGAATAATTTTATTTATTGCTTGATCTATTAGGTGAATGTTATGTCCATGGCACATTGGAAAGTTTCCCCCATGTTTGCAAAACCAAAATACATTCTTTGATGAGAAAAGGTGGTAAAAGCAGTCTTATATAAGTCATAATTCTTAACCCAAATTTAATTTTATCCTGATAAACCATCTAGGAGAACCAATAATAATGTCATTATCAACTTTTGTAGAAATTCATCAATAGTAGCCACAATATAGTGGTCTTTCGATGAAGTCTTGTTCGAGTTCTTAAAATCAATTGTAACAACCTGCCAACTCAACCCAAAAGAGAGATATAATTCTTTTACAAGCAAGGTTCACAAAAGAGGTCCCAATATTTTTTAGCATTCACAAGGTATAACCATATTTTGAGTTCAATGTTGCTATAGATGACACTCAAGTGGATAGGAGTGGCCAACATCTCATATTTTTTAGGTTAACCTTACTAAACCTCACCATTTAGAAGGACACCAAAAGTGGTTCCCCCACCTTTCCCATACCCTCACCAACATAGGACAATTCAACCACAACATAGGGATTATCCTTTAAGGCCCATAACACTTAAAGGACGATACATATTCCCTAACCCTTCATAATTCCATCTATGTAGGATTAATCTGGCATAATTCCTTAGTGCTTAGTTACCACAAATTCATAGGCTAACTAAGGCCATTACCACTCACCTAGTGATGAGCATGGTCACCCAATCCTTATTGTTCAAGGTACCACCATTGTACTATTCATAATTAATTGGTTATTACATCACCACAACTCCTTCCAATATTGGATTACTTCTTGACTCAATGGTTCTAATATGGCTCTAGATCCATGCCCAAGTACATAAAATTAAAATAATATATCTCTCATTAAAGGAATTAAAGTGCTATAATAGAAATAACATGCTTAAATATAACACAAAGCTAGAACTAGAATTTGTAATAAAATACTTTTATCCATAGTACTAACATCTAGTAATTCATTTATTTTAGAATTAAATAATTAAAAACATCTACAGGAATTATAACAAAAGCAAGAATGATCGCTTCATGAAGAATTGGGACATTTTTATAAAAATTATCTCATTTTAGGAGCAATATTTTTGCGAAGGGTTATCTGATTTAGCTAATTATTAGACCAAATTGTGTGGAATTTTAATAGCTTCAAAATGAGTGCTTATATGAAGGAATTTTAGGAAATATTGAGGGAGACACGACCCTAAAAAATCAACCATCTGGAACAAGTGCAGTGACAATTTTTCAAGTCTCAAACAATGAAATTGTAAATATTTATCAACAAGGGTTTGGATAATAGGAAGAACATTGAAATGCTAGGACTTAAATGAGGCAAGACATTTTATCTAGACATAATTTTTTAGCTAAAATTTTTTTCCCTTATTTATATTAGAAATTTTGCATGAAAATTAATATAATTTTTTTATAAAATATTATATCTGTTATAGGACATTCTAATAAATTTCAATATATTTTGATTTTTAGTTTCCTTTCCATGGACTAATTTATATTTAAATCCTTATGATCATATCTAGTGGTATAGGTTAGTGAGTGCACCTCAGAGAGATCCTCATTGCTCGGGCAGTTTTTGGTAAATTTAATGGGTATTGCCCAAGGGCTTCAGCCTTGAGAAAATAAATTGATAGGAGTTGAAATTCTCTAGGAGTGATTCTATACTTTCTTCCCAAAGGTTTTTTTCTAGCCATTTTTTTTCGAGGGAAGAAAGAGAAAAAATCCTAAAATGAGGTCACTAGTTTATGGGAAGAGCATGATTCTTCCTTACCCATTGGTATGAAGGCTTTTCACCTAAAATGTAAATATATCAGATTTTTGGGTTACCCATTGAATTTTGGAAAATAGATACCTTCAAGGTAATATGAAACACTCTAGGATAATTCCTTGATATTTTAGATGCTATGAAAGATAGATTCTTGTCTATTTATGCTTGGATATTTGTCATGCTTGATATAAGTAAAGCTTTACCATAATCAATAATTCTTAAGTATGGTGATAAGATGTGCATCCAACCCATATCTTATAAAAATATATCTTTTAGATGTATAATATGTCATGAGGTGGGGCATACTGGGAGATAATGCCCTAAGAAGAGCCCAACATTATCATATGTAGAAAACTATAAGAGAAACTAATAAATGGTTATGGATGAAGATGGTTTTCAACTTCCAAAAAATAGATCTAGAAAATAAAAGAAACCAAATACTGGAGACTATTAAGGACGGATATTGGAAGAAATACCAACCCTTTTGAGGCTTTATCATATGAAGAAAAATTAGATCAAAACTTAGAGGACACAATACAACATGTTCAACATATTAACAAGGAATTATCTATTCAGTATGATCCTAATTTAAGGAAGAACATTCTTAATGAACCTAAGGAATGTGTCTCATCAGCTTTTGAAGACTCTCTTGAAGTACCATCCACCATGTAGGAGAAAAAAATTGGTAAATAAAATGCAATTTTAGAAGCTATTGTTTCCACCATTAATAAGGAAATACTAGAAAATGAGTAAGACAAGTCAAAATATTTTGTAGTTGAGCTAAGAGAGGATTAATATGATAAAAAAAATTGTGAAAGAATATTTAGGAATAGAATAATAAGACCTGCTCCTGATATAGGCAAGGAAAAAAGGGGAAACCCGTAAATTATCAAGATCCATGAAAGCAAGAGCAAACATAGAGAAAGGAACACAAACTAAGTTTGTTCAACTTATCTTTACCAAACAATAAGATGATATTGGTAATATGTAGGTGAAGCCAATAGCCCATAATGAGACATGAAAATCATCTCATGGAATATAATGGGTACTAATATCCCCTCAAAGCAAAGGTGTATCAAGGACCTATGTTTAAGTAATAAGCCTAATATTCTTTGTATCCAGGAAACTAAAATGACAAAAGAAGTTTCAAAAACTATGAAAGTAGTATGAGCAAGATGTGAATGGGATGATATGGATTTTAAAGGAATGGTGGGGGGAATTCTAACTTATTGAAAATTTTCTATAACCTTTTATGTAACCATTCATAAAACTAGGCATTGGATAGCCACTTTATCCACTTGCTACTTTGCATATATTTGCTTCATCCTTATCAATGTCTATGGACCTATAATTCAATACCTACTTTGTATATTATAAGTTTGGAGTGAGATTTAAGCCTTTATGATAAGTAAAAACTAGGAAACCCAATTCATGATCATAGACTATTTTAATGCCATAACCAAGATAGATGAAAAATTTGGAAAAATTAAGAAATTAACCCAAAGTATGAGAGATTTCTTAGCTTTTATTCAAAACAATAATCTATGGGAGGTTGATTTTGAAGAAGACAACTATACATGGAGGAATAATAAGAGAGGCCATAACCTAATAATAAAAAAATTAGACAGATGCACACTCTCAAATCAATGGGTAGTTGAAGGAACTTGTGCTAAAATTAATACCTTAACAAGGATTGGTTCAAGATCACTGGCCAATAAGAGTTAAAATGGTTGTAGGTGAATTCAAAAAATATCATATTTTAAATATGAGAAAATGTGGAAAGACCATCCTAAATTTTTTGATATGATAGCAAAAACATGGAATTCTTTAGGAAATGGTGGTTTGTATGCTCTTTCAAAACAAATTAAATCTATGACATCCAGATTAAAAGAATGGAACAAAACCACTTTTTGAAATATTTTTTATAAGAAATAACTAAAAGATAAACTTTCAAAATTCTAAAAATGTGGTCATAATAATCCAAGCTTAGAGGAAACGGGGTTTCTAAGTGAATATCATAATATTTTGAGTAAGGAAGAGAAATTTTGGAGATTAAAATCAAGACACACTTGGTTAAAAGAAGGAGATAAAAATACAAATTTTTTTCATAGGATGGTTATAGTACAAAGATCAACATCCAAAATTAGTAGAATTAAATCAATAGAATGGGTTTGGATTGAATATCAGAGTGAAATTAGAAAATAGGTAAATTTTTTTATCAAAATATTCTAGGATCAAAGGAGACTAAAGTTCTTAATGATAAATTTCTTCAAGATGTACCTTTAGTTATAATGAATGAAGATGATAGGAAATTGATGGAGCCTATTACTCTATAAGAAGTTCATTTAGCTCTTTTCTCTTTTGATAAGGATAAATCCCCAAGTCCATATGGGCTCTCTACAACTTTTTACCAACATAATTGGGATATAGTGAAGGATTTTTTATTGGTGGCAGTGGAAAATTCTAAGGTAAAACAATACATACCTTATAAAATAAATGCAATATATCTTACTCTAATTCCAAAAAATAAGGATGTTGCATTGTTTGATTATTTTATACCCATAATTCTATGTAATATGGCATATAATATTATATCCAAAGTGATGGTGAATCGATTAAGGCCATTGTTAGACAAAATTATTTTAGAAGAGCAAGAAGGATTTGTAAAAGGGAGATAAATTATGGATGAGATAATAGTAATTAATGAATTTATACATTCAACAGCTTCAAGAAAAGAGAAATAAATGATCATAAAACTTGATATGAGTAAAGCCTATGATAAGGTTAAATTGGATTTTCTTTTTGCATTTTTATAAAATTTTGGATTCGAGAAGAAATGGGTTAGATGGATTAAAGCTTGTGTCTCTACAGTTTTGTATTTATTGTTGGTCAATGGGTTGGCAATATAATCTCTTAAATCCAAGAGAGGCCTTAGATAAGGATATCCTCTATCTCATTATTTGTTAATTATTTTGGAAAAGGTTTTGAGTAGGAATTCAAAGCTTACAAATATGGGCTTATAAGTGGACTTATGATTAGTAATAACATCAACAATATCACCCATTAATAGTTTGTAGATACATCCTTTTTTTAAAGGGCAAGGATAAATGATGCCAGAGCTTTGAATAACTTTTTAAAAGATTATGAAAGAGAATTAGGAAAAAAAGTTAATAAGAAAAAATCCAAAATTTACTTAACACTCCAGCTAATATCAAAGTAAGAATTTACAAGTTACTTCAAATGGAGTAGGCAAATTTGCTAGCAACTTATCTAGGGATGCCTTTATTTGAGGGATGAGGATAGAATTATGCAATACAATTATTAGTAAAGTTTAGAATAAACTACCAGATTAGAAAGGTAGATGGTTATCAATAGGAGGAAGAGTGCAGTTAATTACATTAGACTTACAAAATTTCAACATATTATTGCATTGTATACTATACCAAATTCAGTTGGAAAAAGTTTAATCTATATTATATGATCCTTGTTATTGTCAAGTTTACATGATAAAAGGAAATTTCCTTTGGTGAAATTGAGCAAGGTTTGTGATGATAAAACTAGGGTCTTGGTTTAAGAGTTCTAACATATGCAAACTTAGCTCTTAGGGAAAAAATAATCTAGAGACTATACAAAGAGTGTCAAATACAATGAGCAATAATTCTTCTAAGTATGATAAGCCCAATGACCCAAGTTTAATATTTACTACATAATCTTTATCAATTGGTTCTACTCTTTGTAATGGTTTAAAAAATCTATTGATCTAATAATTAAAAGTTTAATATGAGTGGTGGAAGCTAGATAAAATATTTCTAATTGGATGGATACTTGGTGTGATAAAGAAAAATCAATTTAGATCCAATTTTGAAACCTTGGATGAGATTACTTCAAGATAAATATGGTGATAGGGTTTCAAAAAATTTGTACAAGGATCAAGAAGGAAGATACAAATGGAAAGAATATTTTCTACAAGTATACAAGACATTGATGCTAGGAGGAAATTGAGTAGAAAGGTAATAACTATGATTATTCCAAGGGAAGCCAAGGATAAATTGATCTAGGAGTTTAATATCTTAGGATAATAAACAACAAGAAGTGGATATAATATAAAGCACCAACAAAATAGGAAAATTACCAAAATATGGAGAGATAATTGGGATAGCCCAAGCATTTCTAAAGTTAAAATGTTTTTTTGGCTAGTAATTCATAGAATAATTGTATCCTGGGATAACCTTATGAAAAGGGATTTTCATCGTCTCTCTCAATGTGTTCTTTATAAAAAGGAGGATGAGGGTATAGACCATCTCTTGGGGCATTGCTCAATAGTCTAGAAACAATGATAATGGATTATTAATATGTTTGGTAAATGCATGATGATGAATAGAAAAATTGAATATTGATTAAATCAATGGCAGAGCACTTATAAAAGTGGGGTTTTACAAACAATATGGGATATATCAAAAGATGCAATAGTTTGGATTGTATGGCTAGAAAGGAATAGAAGAATATTTAAAGGAAGGGAGAGTAAATTAGAGGTAATGAAATAGAAGATATGTTTAGACATAGAGGAGTCTAAATCAACCCTATCAACTCACTGCTCCCTAATCTAGAAGCAAAGAGCCTTGATAGATGCACAAGACACTATGACTAACAATTTGGAAAACACTCATATCGATCAACAAGGTGCTTGAATCCCACCTGGATTTAATAGGAAAGACGTCAACCCTAATAGGAAACTCTAATTGGGGATTTGGGCAACTCAAGGTATGCAATATAACACACAATAGCACCTATACCATTGGATAAAATAATGCAAAAATTTATATCATCTAGAACCAACTTCCATATCCATCTTGGATCATCTAATTTATACAAAAAGCAAGGTTTAAACACAAGGTACAATAACAAGCATAAAATAAAGAGGATAAAACCAAAACAAGACATCCATAATGGACGTAATCTATAACTAAGTCCCTAAAACTGATTCAAAATAAACCAAGGATATATTAGCCAACCAAGAAATACATTATAGACCAACAAGGACACACTGCAAAAACCAAGCCTTAAAAATAAGGATGTGTAACTACAAACTACACTAGCTTCACATCAAAATCATAGAGGAAATCATGTAGAGCATACATAATTCTTTTAAATAAATTAAAATCGACAACATAGCTACAAGCAAAGGTAACCAAGGTTGTCCATTAAATTGCTTAAGCAAAATTAGAAAAAACAAAGAAGGTAAAAAAGCACACTAATGCAACCATATCGATCTAGGTATACCTTCTCTACATAATACTTCAACTACTGGGTCTTTGTACCTTCAGTACATGCCTTCTTTATTTGATTCCAAAGCTTCTTATTACCAACCTCTTGCTATAAATCTAAAAATTTGTAACTTTAAGTCTATAAATAGCTTCTATGGAGGCCTCTCCAAGGATAGAGTGGAAGCCCCTTCCACTTCTTCTATGTATAATGGTAGTCCACTACCCTGGAAACCCAATCCAATACAAAAGTAATTTTTTTCAAGGTTACCAAGATTTTTCAAAAGCCAATGCCTTACTATTGTCACATCCCACCTCGGTCGAACCCTTGTGCTTGACAAAGAAAAAGGAAACTAATGCTTACTTTTGTGAAGTCTTAAAAGGTATTGGAAATTTTTAGAGTTTGGATAATTGTGGTGATTTATTTAATGCTTTTGAAAAATGCACCCTAGAGGGAAAATATATACATATATATAAAAAAATAGGATTACTTATGAATTAAATTATTAGCATGTTTTGCATATTAATGTGAGCTAAATTTTAAGGAAAATTGTTGACTCTAAGTGCCATGGGAAAGGAATCTAGACTTATAAGATACTAGAATGAATTTAAAAATTATAATCTAGTCACCTCAGTCTTCTAAGGCACTATTACTCCACCTTATATGCATCATCACCTTGTTGGGTCTTCTAAGACACTATTACTCCACCTTATATGCATCATCACCTTCTTGGGTCTTCTAAGGTACTATTACTCCATATTATATGTATCATCACTTTTTTGGGTTTGTTCTTCCAAATGACCCCTCTAGTAAGTCATTACCTAGCTTTCCCTTCACCATTTGAAAAGGCCCCTCCAAAATTCTATAAAAACCACCATTTGATATCGAGAAGGGGGATCACAAGGAAGCTATCTAGGGTCGATAAGAATCTTGATAAGTATCTTGCGAGAAATCTAGGTCAGGAAGCACATTACTCTACCTTATATTGTAAGAATTATAGTTGAATTTAATGTAATTTTTTTCATGTGTGTGTGCTAATGTTTATTTTTGCAATGGATATTCAAGCATTCTCATTTAATTCTACTATCTAGATTTTTTGGGCTTCGTTGGGTGGTTCTAGAATTTGCATTCCCATTTGCATTTGGGTTAGGGTTTATTTTTTCTAAATCTAGTTAGGTGGGAGTGCTCTAATTATGCATCCTATAATTCATGCACCCATCAACTAGTTCTAGAATTTGCCTTCGACCCACCGGTATCAACCATCAGGTAGGGATACCATCGACTAATCTATTAGATGGTGTGCTTGTGTTTCCTCTTGTGGAGTTGAAAAACTATGTGTTTTGATGCAACTACATCAGTCCTTGTTAGTTTTGACTACAAACTCCTTTCATTTCTTTCTTGCTCCCCTTTTCTCCCCTATTTTATAGACAGGTAGCTAGAACACCCCTTTTAGAACCGACCTTCTTCAGAGATTGACTACCCCATCTTCCTCAAGCATAGTGGCTATTCAATGTTGGTGTAACTCTGTGGGTGAATCAAGCTTTCCATCCCCTACCTTCTCATTAGGTAAAATTTGTGACCAATAATACCCTAGCATGGATTCGATGGTCACCCATGAATCTAACAAACCCTAGCAATGACCAAATATGCACCCCATGCCATACAAGGTGTGAATTTGTAAATTTATGACCTAGAATTTACGAGGCATGGATTCAAAAAAGAAGAAAACAAAGAAAAATGATATAGAAAAGAAACAAAATAGAAAAGAGAGAGAGTAGAAGAAGAAAATAAATTATTTGTTGCTTAAAAAGATTGCTTAGGTTGCTCTTATTTAGTTTATTTTGATGATGAAACTAATAGAATTTTTTATTAACTTTTTTTATTGCAGCATGATATTCTCAATAGTAGGGAGTGGTAGTTGAGTACCTTGGAGGATGCACTATGATAGCTCACACCAGTAAATAGAGACATACTATAGGCGATGGGGCTACTACACTTGGTATATATGCCCTGGGTGGAGGTTGACAGAGCACTACTGATGGTGCTAGAAGAGTTGCAAGTTCATCTAGTAAAAGGTATAAATAAGGTGAATCTAATCACCTTGCAATCCTTCATTAAGGTAAGAAACTTTGGTGCAAAAGGTTCATTAGTTGAACTTTATATTTTTGGTTCATTATTAAGATTTTTTAAGCACCATATTAGAGTTTAAAAGTTGCAAGGAGAAGGTTGCATATTAAATTCTTCAAGGGAGTGCAGAAGATAGTTTCTTATAAAGTTAATACCTACACATTAAAATATAAATTAGAAATATTTTGAGAGAAATAAAATATCAACTTTCTATTATCCATTGAAGACAGTATCCATAAGTACAAGTAGAATAGATTATAGCACATATTTCAAGTTCCTTCTAAGGGTTCATTTACAGGAGTAATAAGGAGAGATTACTATTGCACTATACTAGTTATTAAAGGTGCACTAAGGTTTTTAGTTAAAGTGAACATTAGTGCAAATTTAAATATTTCAAAAGGCATATTAGTTGCATGGTTAATAGCTTGAATTTTTTATTACTAAGTTAACCAAATAATTGAAAGAGTTTTCTAGTAAGGAGGCAACATCAAATCTCAGTTTACTATCAAGAGTATAACAAGTAGACACCTCATTAAAGAAGAAATTAAGTGTACGAAAGGAGATCTAAAGATCTTAAATATAGGTATAAATTTAAAGTATTCTATTCTAACTATTGCAAAATTGTTTGCATTAGATTCTTGCACCATAATCTCCTTGTCCTATGTAGCAAAAGAGGACAAAGCTAGAGTGTCACAAAGACACTACAATAGCCAACAAGACATGTCTACTAAGTGGCCATCTCAATAGAGTAAAGGAGTAAACTTTGAGTAGGGAAGAGAGCCAATGAAGGGCTCACATTAGCCAAGGCTCAAGGTGTCTAAAGACACCAATGTTTGTCATCAAATACAGCACCTACGATAACATCAACCTGTAGCATAAAAAGGATCTACATAAGGTGAATATCATTCATTACACTCGATGTAAAAGTATAGTGCTAAGGATAGCACATTGCAAGTATAGATAAGTGAGGTATAAGATAAAAACAAGGTCATTACCAAATCTTCAACTTGGATGAATCACCAACTAATAAATGCATTAAAAGCCACCATTGGAACACACCATAGACCCTCTATTGCAGTGCTTGAGAACCACCATAGCTAGAGCCAGCCTCATAGCATCACCATTCGAATGTGTTGAAGAAAAGATACAAGAAGGCATTTGCTGACAAGAAATAGATGTGGAATAAGAGACATTAAGGAAGCCTTACATGCATGATATTGGAGCACCACTTGCAATTTATAGCCAAGGCATCTTGTGCCACTTGGTACATTCAAACAAGGTGCTCATATGTTCTTTCTAATGCTTGCATAGGAGCTCTCAAATAGGAGTAACACTTAAGTGTTGAATATATATTTAAAGGGTACAATTTATATTCATATTTGCATACCATTTAATGAGGAATTGAGCATTAGAGGCATCTAAATAGCACTCGTCAAGATTAAAACTATCACTGGCTATTTGATTAACACATACGCCACTTGTCCATAGCATCAAGAAGGGATAAAGGACCTATTAAAGTGGCCAAGCTAAATATGAGCATAGAGAGATAATTCAAGGCACGATTGAGCGAGAATTCAAATCACATAGTCAAGAATCGGAAGAGGAGTCAAAGGCACATTAAATACTGATATAGGAGACATCTAGCAAACTTGATGCCATCATTGTCACACATTCTTTATTGAGGAAATACAATACCCGCAATCAAGGAGACACAACATCATTTATCTCACTCATTCAGCCTTATAAAGGTAAAGTCTCACTTAGATTAAATTTACTTTCATTAAGGAGTGATAAGGTGTATAACATAAGGTTGAGTCCATTTATCATTTATGTTGAAGATACAAGTAAAATCAACCTTAGTAAACTTGAAAGCAAATTAAAAGGAGTTTATATCCTTAAATAGTATTTCAAAATACATTAGTTGAAATACAAGAATATTAATATTTGCAATTAATATCATAGGATATATAAGGGTTTCTACTTGGTAAACCAAATTATTATTATTGCAAATATTATCAATTTCTACAATTCCAAATTAGTTGTTTTAGACAACTCTCATTTTAAAGGTGCCAGCCCTGAGCCCCCATGTTTTGCCTTTAAAATGGGTTTAAACGGTAGAGGTCCCCCTTTGTCATTGATGGTAATATTACAAACATTTTCTTTTACTACAACTGGATTTACTATCTGCTCCCCCTAACAAGCTTATCCCCTTACTAAAAACTCTTCCCCTTTAACATCAATGGCAAAGGGCTCCTTTGGGCCTAAAAATAAGATACTTAGCACAACCCCCTCACCACCTCCTTTTCTTGAGGTGATTAATTATGGGATGGGAGTGAAACTCCCAAATTACTATGCTCCTCTTCTTGTTTCATTTTCTTTCTCCAAACTTTTGAAGTCATACCTCTTTGAACATTTTGAGCATCCTTTTTCTTGCTTGTCTTTCGAAGTTTTGAAAACTTTGTTCTACACCATTTTTATTTATGCCCAAAATTATTGTAATCGAAACATATAATGTTGTAGTCCTTAAACGGTGCAAATGACTTGAAATTTCTCTTGGTGGGGGAGATTGTTGGACATTTTGAGTCCCTAAGCTAAAATGTTGTCATTGATGTCAAAAGAGCATTCAATGTCAAAAGGATCTATGAAGGGTTTTTATGAAAACCAAGGTAGGAAAATAAAAGGTTTTAGTTAAAACCATGGATAATAAATTTGCTCTAGGTTTTTCTTAAAACCCAAGTTGGGCTTTCGTTTCATCGAAAAAGGTTCCCCAATGATGGAATTATTTGAGTTTTAATATTTGGTTTAAATTTTAATTATTTAAAATTTAAATTTATATTCAAATTTTTTCGTCGACGTCATCAAGCAAACATAAATTTATATTTTGGCTAAGAGACAAGGCAACACAAACACTAGGGATCGAATCCCTTGGACGATATTTCAGAAGGCGTGTGGAAAGCACTTTGGTGCTTTGTCTTTTGCAGAAGGTGGAGGAAGGTTTAAGGCACTTTGGGCCTTTGCCTTTCCAATGAGCGCCTAGCTCGTGTGGAATCTTAGCCACGGATAAGATGCTCGCGGTGTGGCAAGTCGAGGGTTCCCCTTGAGGAGGTAATTACGTTTTGCATTTAAATCATTTTTATTAGCTCTAAAGTTTGGAGTTATAATGTAGTTAATGGAAATTAAAGTTTTTTATTAGGGCTGTGATTATTATTGCAAAGCATAATTGGTTTATGATTTATTTGATGGTTATGGAGAATTAATTTTAGGAGAAACAAGGAGTTGTTTTTTAAAAGCAATTTTGAGATGTTTATTATTTTTGATAAGGGTTTTAATAAAATGGACTTTGGTGGATGTGTTTATTAACTTGGAGTAAAAAGGTTGTAATTTGAGTAATGCTTTATTTTGTGATTATTTGAAGTCCATTAACCCTTGTTTATATTGGAAAGGAAAGTTGTGTTTAAGTGTGGCAGATTTGGTGGACAACTTATTGGCATCAAAAAGGTATGGGAACATTCTCCTATTGATTGTTTATAGTGGTTGATTTCTGAAACATCATTGGAGAGAAATGGATTGATTGTGGTTTCCTTCGAGAAAATGATTGGTTGAATGCTTCAAGGTTTTCTAGTTTGTGAGTTGTATTTAAACCTTGTTTTATTAGCATTGTTGTTGAATCCCATTGATGATAAAATGAACTTGAACTTGAGTTAGAAAATAACATGAGTATCATTTCTATGTGAGACTTGTGATTGAGCATTGTTGGAAATATTTTGAGTTGGTTAATACATGCTTTGACTAGAGTTTGTGAGAAAGGATTGTTCCTTGAGGTGATTGGTTGAGTTGAGTTGATTAAGCCTAGTCAAGTGGATGTATGTGGTTGTTCAAGTTCCTAGAAACAAACTATTCAATATTATGATTTGATTTGAGATTGATTTGAGTTGATATTGAGGTTGATTTGAGTTGATATTGAGATCTGAGTATAAAACTTATAAAGTCTCTAACAATTCTCTTGATGCTTCTATTGAGTTGAGATTGGGATTTGATTATAGAACATATAGAGTCTCTAAAAATTCTCTTTATGCTTCTATGATATTGATTTGAGATATTTATTGTATATTGATCTTAGAACATATTGAGTCTCTAACAATTCTCTTTATGATTCCATGTGATTGAACAAGTTCTGTGTGAGCTTGTAATCCAGTTGAAGACTAATAACATACCTTAAGGATTAGTTTCTCTAGAAAGTCTATTTGATGATTTTTACAAAGCCTATAAACCTATACGCAGAGAAGTGATATCTGAAGATATAAACATTGGATCAATGAAAGAACCCAGAATAGTGAAGGTAGACATTGCATTACCTGCTAAAGAAAAGGCTAGATATATCAGTTTCTTGAAAAAGAAAAAATAACATTTTGCCTGGACTTATGAAGATCTGAAAACATTCAAAATAGATGTAATGACACACATAATACCCCTGAAAGAAGATTCCAAACCATTCAAATAGAAACAAAGAAAATACAATCCAACTTTACATCCAATAATGCAAAAAAAGGTACAAAAGTTGTTGGATTCTAAAATAATCATAAAGGTAAGATTTTTTCCTAGATATCCAATTTAGTGACAGTAAAAAAAAATAATGGGGATATTAGACTCTGTGTAGATTTTATAAATTTAAATAATATTTTATTAAAAGACAATTACCCATTACCCAACATGGAACAATTATTGCAAGCAGTAGTTGGCTCAACAATATTGTCTCTGTTAGATGGATTTTCAGGGTACAATCAAATTCAGATAAATCCAAAAGATAGACATAAGGCAGCATTCACTACACCCTAGGGCACATTTGAATATTTAAGAATACCTTTCATACTAATGAATGCAGGTGCTACTTTTCAAAGAGCAATGGACTTTGCTTTTAAAGGATTTATGTTTAAAATGATGATATCACAATATTTTCTAAAAATCTAGAAGACCATCTAGAACATTTAACTGCAGTTTTTGCTCGGTGCAAAGAATTTGGAATTGCTTTGAATCCCATGAAATGCATATTTGGGAATACTCAAGGAAAGTTATTAGGACATATAGTTTTAGAAAAAGGAATAAGCATTGATCCAGACAGAATTGAAGCCATTTCCAAAATTATCCCTCCTAGAAATTTAAAAGGAGTCAAGTCATTCTTTGGCAAGATAAATTTCATTAGAATATTTGTCCCAAATTTTGCAGAGATGACCAAACCTATAAATGACATGGTTAAGAAAACTGGAGAAATAAAATGGACCATGGAAAATATGGAAGCATTTAACAAAATCAAAGAAGCCATATCGACCACTCCAGCTCTAAGTTGCCCGGATTATGCCAAATATTTTAACATCTATTCTTATGCATATGAACATTCCATATCTGCAATTCTTTCACAAAAATATGATGAAAATAATGAAAGGCCAATAGAATTCATGAGCTCAGGACTAAAAGGAGCACATATTAAATACACCTTGTTAGAAAAACATGTTTATGCAGTCATACAATCTTTAGAACACTTCAAAGGTATATTTGGATCGAATAAGGTTTATTGTTGTATTCCTTTTATAGCAATAAAGGACATTTTTCCCAATCAGAGCCATTAGGAAGACCAGCAAGGTGGATGGTAAAGCTTCTGCAATATGATACTAAATTCAAAATAGTCAAAACTATCAAAGGGCAAGGTTTAGCTAAATTGTTGGCTAACAAAGAAGGAGTCGAAACCAAAAATGTTCTCACCATAGATCAGACATATGATGACAGGAGAATAAAAAATGAAGAATGTAAATGGTATGAAGAAATTTTGTCATACTTACAAACTCTGTCATTCCCCAAAAACATGTCAATAAAAAGAATGAGATCAATCAAACTTCAAGCTCAAAAATATTATATATAGGATGTTGTGCTATACTGGAAACACCCTGATGGAATATCATTAGTCTGTTTGTATGAAAGTGAAGTCCCAAAAATAATTAATGAATTTCATGATGGATTTTGTGGGGGACATTTTGCTCTAAGAGCTACAGCTAATAAAATTATGAGGGGAAAATATTATTGGCCTACCATTTTTAAAGATGTATATAAATATGTTAGGAATTGTCATAACTGCCAAGTTTTTGCAGGAAAGAAACATCTGACAGCCATGCCCCTCAAGCCAGTAATCATTGAAGCACCATTCACCCAATGGGGCATTGATTTGATTGGAGAAATCAAGCCTAATTCATCTGGTCAGCATAAGTGGATCATAATAGCAACAAATTACTTCACAAAGTGGGTAGAAGTTGCACCTTTGAGAACATCTACAACTGCCACAATCATCAAATTCCTAGAGGAAAACATCTTAACCAGGTTTGGAGTTCCTCAAAAACTGGTTACTAATAATACACAGTATTTTTTTCATATGAAAATGGTAGAATTTTGTGCTGAATATGGAATTGAATTATCTCATTTTGCTAATTCTTATCCTCGAGGAAATGGCCTTGCTGAGTCATCAAATAAAAATGTAATAACCAGAATAAAAATATCATTAGGTAAGAATAAATAGGGTGGGACAGTGAACTTAAATTTGCTTTATGGGCTAATAGGTTGTCTATTAAAAGAAACACAGGAAGAACCCCCTATGAGATGGTTTATGGAAAGAAAGCATTATTCCCTTCAAAAATAGAAAAATTGGCACTTTCTCTCCTGTTACAAGACCATGAAGACCCCAATCCCATACAGAGAAGGCATGATAAAATTGTCCTGTCAGAAGAACAAAGAAGAGAGACCCTTAATAGAATGATAGAACAAACTCAGAAAACCATGAAATTGTTTAATAAGAAAGCCAAGGGTACTCCTTTTTCTTAGGGAGATATAGTCATCTATTGGGATCCTAAAAATGATAAACATGGTGAAAAAGGTAAATTTGAACCCAAATGGATTAGTCCATATCAAATTGCCCATGTTATCAGTCAGAATACTTACAAGCTATAGACTTTGTGGGGAGAAATAATGGCTATCCCTATTAATGGCCAACACCTAAAAATGTACAATCCCTGTTGAAGGTGTACTTTACAAAAAAAGGGCAATAAAAAAAAATAGAAAAACTAAAATCCAAAAACAAAGTGGTGAATTTTGTGTATTAGTTAAGCTTCCCTTTTGCTTTTGAATAATTTTACATATGATATCTTAGTTTGATGAGTATATCTAACTGTTTATTCCACCAAAGACAATAATAAAAAGGGGATTTATTTTAGATTCTGATGAGGTTTACAATTCTTTCAAATATGACTGTTTATGCAATAGTTGTTTGATATGAGATAAAACAAAAATAAAACAAAGTTGATTGAAACATCATGTCAAGCCTCACATTACAAATGATACTTAAGGCGACTTCAAAGGTACGAAGAACTGAGTTATCTTTGAGAGGGTAGTTGAGCTAAAAATCATTACACTCATCTTTTATAGCCATAAATTAATCCTCAACTCAGGCATACTTATTGCACAATTTGCTTATATATCCAAACACTTCTCTCACAAGAAAGAAAAATAAAAAATAAAGTAAAACTGAGTCACTGCTTGAGATATCTTGGAAAGCCTCTACCAGAGCTATAGACACTTGATTGGCAGTAGGGTAAAACTAATATGGTATTAGAAGCAACTCCACCGGGGCTATAGACGTCTGACTGGCAGCGGAGCCCTACAAAATGGTGAAGATCTTTAAAGAGTGAAATCACATATTAGGCTTGATAATTTTGCTCAGATATGGCAAATTTCTGAAAGATTTAGAAATACAAAAAAGAATGCACAAACTCACACATGGGCAAAAATATGATGAAACAAGCGGTTGTGACAAAATTTGTGTAATCATATCTTATGACTTAGCTAAAACAAGCATTACAATATGTCAAAAAACTCATTTGTTTCTAAAATTCTAAACTTTTTTTTTCCAAATTGAATAAAAAGGGATTTACAGTTTTCATTCTCTACTTACTTTGATATCATGTTGTTCATATAGTTTTTCAGTATATAAAAAAAAAAAAATGAAGAAAAGAAAGAAAAAAGGAAGAAAAAGTTTTCTTTTATACAATTCACGCTTTACTTAGTAGTTCAAAGTTTTATTCTTGTTTATTTTATTTTACA
Organism: Wollemia nobilis; assembly: GCA_028583015.1. Taxonomy (NCBI): domain Eukaryota; kingdom Viridiplantae; phylum Streptophyta; class Pinopsida; order Araucariales; family Araucariaceae; genus Wollemia; species Wollemia nobilis. The sequence continues at coordinate 7,127,404 of JAQPPZ010001057.1, read as the reverse complement.
AATAAAACTGAGAGATTCTAGAATTCTCAAGAGCCTCAAGTTTTCAGCACCTTGTCCCAGTCAGAGCCTATGTTGGAGCTAAATTTGACTCAACTTAGAAACCCCCAACTTTTAGTTTTTTGGTTCCAATCAAATTGTTAATAATGTTGGTCACTTTTTTAGTCGGTATGAGTTTCTTAAGTTTTCATTGGTTGGTTTGATGAAATCTAACCCTGGGTGTTAATAATGTATGCCTCTTGTTGTTAATCAAGTACCTCAAAATGGATAGGGCAAATTTCTATTAATCAAAGTATCTAAAGCCAAGACCCGACCTTCATGTAATAATTTCCCTTGGGCCTAAACCAACAAATAAACCTTCAAGTCCTAAGGTATTAAAAAGTGTTCTAATTGTCCATCATGGTCTAAAAACCCAAAAATCTTAAGTCTAAAGCATAAAATTTAATTAAAACCTAAGGGTATGCACCCCATTAGACTAACAAACGAGCACCTTAGATTTAATCCAAGGTCCACGCTTGATCCAGAGGTAATCGGACGACGGTGCGATAATAATATCAACCAAGAGATAAGTCAAAATTCAAAACCATGGTCAAAAGTAAATAGATCGCGTCTTAGGCTTAATCGGATGGTAGCACATATTTAAAATCTAAATTCGACGGATGCGCCTTCGAAGAAACCCGAATGATAAAGTCAAAAGGTTTAAAAAGGATTATCACCTAAGGAAGTAAGTGATTAAAATTCATGCAACTTGGCAGATCTGGATGGTAGTGCTCAATTGAAATCCAATCCAACGGTTGCGCACTTACCAAAGAGTCAAAACTTTAAAAGAAGTCAACATGGGTCAAGCTTTAAATTAAACAGTGAGCAAGTCCGACCGATCGAACGGTAGCGCCCTAGCAATGTTTGATCTAACGGTAGTGCCAGATTCAAGTAAATCATGTAATAAAATTAACATTAAAGGTCTACAGCCCCTTTGGAATAACTACCAAGCAATTTGGTTAGATTGGACGACAGTGCTTGATCAAGATTCAATCTGATGGCGACGCTCCCATAAAATATGCTTTTAAAAGGTAAAAGTCCTCATATGATTAATTAAAACATTAAACAGGATTAATAAGGGTATAACACATTGACTAATCTCCCCCATTTTGGCTTAATCAAGGTTAACATTATTTACCCCAAGGTAACTAACCCACAGGTTGAAGAAAAATGACGGCCACGCTAACATCTATCAAGATCCAACGGCTTCGCAGAAACTAAAAGATGGTAAGATCTTTGAAGGCAAAGGTAAAACATTAAGCGTGATTAGCAAGGGTATAACACGTGGATAATCAACCCCCTTTTTTTGGCTTAAATCAAGATTAATCAAGGCTAATGATATGTCCTTTGTGACTAATAAATATGCAGTTTTCAAAAGATCTAATGACAACACTGGATCCTGCTAGGAGATCAACAATGGCGAAAGAGTCAAGGTAAAACAAAGGATTAAATAACATGAAAATCTGATGGTTGCGCTCATCTCCGTTCAAGATCCAACGATGGTGCATCAGTAAAAATGATCAAGGTTTAATCTAAAGGTTTTCTTTTGATTAATTAAATGCTTTATAATTTGTCCCTCCTATCTTACGTTAAACCCAACATATAATTGAGATGATCCAACGACAGTGCTCTCATTGTGATATGATCTAAGGATGATCGCTCAAAAAGGTAAAGGTATTATATAAATGCTTAGGTTTAATACAACAAGGTTAAGATGGTGATCATTAGGTTAACTTTGGTTAACTACAATTAATAAACGATTAATACACCATATTATCGAAGAGTGAGTGATGAATCAACTGTCGAGATCGAACGACAATGCTTCATTGAGATAAAAGAGATCCAATGGTCACGCATGAGTCAAATTAAAGGTAAAGAAAATACAAAGGGTTTAACAAACATCTTCAATGGATCTAACAAATGTGCTCACCTACACTCAGATCCAACGGTAGCGCGCGACCCTAAGGTAAACCGAAGGTAAGTTTAAAGAAAACGCTTGATTAATTAAAGGTTAAATGCATTTAACAATACTATGAACCCATTATTAATCCCCATCCTTATTGGTCAAAATTTAAAGAGGGTTTGAACACAAATAATATGCATTATACATAACACATAAAAACAAATGCCAAGCCTCCTAGTGGCTTTCGGAATTTTTTGCGGGGGTTTGGTGTTCGACCATCCGTTTCTCTCCTTTTTCAGTTTTTGATTCTATGTTTTTCCTTGGTGGATTGTTTCCTGCCCTTCGTCCATCCTCCTATCACTTCCTAGGGCTATCCGGGTGCCTTCCTCGACTCCCAAAATTGGGTCACACCAGTGAAATGATTCTCGTAGGAACTCCCCATGGTGACGTACTTAGATCCTGATCGTTGTAGCAGAGACGTCGAGGGCTCCGTCAGGCCTAGCACCATGGCAAAGCAAGGGCCCCATATCCCAGGCGAGGTTCCAAAAGTAGGCGGTAAGCCATCCTTTGCTGAATTGCTCCAAAAAAATTAATTCCTATGTAGTCTACAACTAGCGAATTCATCATGCAAGGGAATAATGTTCTATGCCCTAAATCCCTCATGGAAAACTATGAATCCCGGGATACCAACTCCTTGGTAGGCAAATTCATCGATGGGTGACCTGACTTAGATGTTATTTGTAGATGGGAAGCTTCAAAATGGAAAATCCTAGGCAACTTGGAGATCTCAGCAATGATAAGGGGTTTTTTCATGATTCAACTCAATTCCCATAAAGACGCAAAGTGCATCTTATCCGGAGGGCCCTGATTTTATGGAAGGTGAAGTTTATTCCTCAAAAATGGCAACCAGACTTCAACCCCAGCTCCCAGAACATCAATTTTTCCCTATCTAGGTTAGACTTCTGTATCTCCCAGCCCACTTCTTATATGAAGATGCCTTGCTTGGTATTTCTAAGGCGATCAGCGAGCTCGTGGCTATCGACTCGGCCACCCAAGCAAGAACCTGACTAACTCAGGCCCACATTTGTGTGAATGTGAACCTAGAAAGTTAGCTTCCAGACCACTTGAACCTCATCTATGGCAACTTCAACTAGAAGCAGTGAATCTTCTATGAAAACAAGCCAATTTTTTGCCCTGAGTGCAAATCCTAGGGCCATCTTTAGTCGTAGTGCCCCAATATCCAAATCTCGCCCCCAGTAAAAACCCGTCAGGGACTAGTCAAAGAAGTTGCAGCATCAACTCCTGCCTATCTTATTGGTGGCCAACAAAGCTATTTTTAGACCCCCTCCGTACCCGCTCAATTGTAAGGCAAGTACCTTTGTTCCTCTAATCAATAAATTCAATCCTTTGCATAGTTCTATTTTTAGCAAGGATTATGAGGAAGGCGAGATCTCGACCACCTCTAAACCAATGGCCATCCTCTCACCCCCTTGACCTCCCCTGGTCTGCCCCCTACCACCCCCATCCATAATCCTCCCCTCATCCTCGGTGCCCCCACTTCCCCAAGAATCCCTCAAGGCCCGCCTCCCCTCTCTCCTCCTTCGTCCCCTCGCCTAGGTCCTGAAGACCCAACCTCTCCTGTGTACTCAAAATGTGTCACTGCTGATGATGAAGCCAAGGACCAGTCATCCCTTGAGCAAAGTAGTCCCAAGATAACTCGGAGCTCCCAAAAATCCATGATGGATGTAGGAGGGGAAAAAAGAGAGAAAGAACCTTTGATTTGGACATAAGGAACAAAAATGCGGATGAATATATAGCCAATGGAACCCAGAGAAAAATATTTCAAAAAACAACAAACAATTCCAAAGATGAAAGTCTAAGATCCAAACCCCTTGCTCAGCAAGGAAAAGGGGGCAAGAGAATTTCCAAGAGTTTGAAATGAAAGTCCTCTCCTGGAATTCGAGAGGCCTAAATGGGGTAGCCAAATAAATACTGGCTGCAGCCATGAGGAGAGAACATAATCCAACCATTTTTCTCATTCAGGAAATAAAATTAGGAGATCAATGGTCCCCTAACATTGCTAGAAAGATTTGGCAAAACTATGATTTCATTCATTCCTTGACTTCTGGGACATCATGAGGGCTCTTGTGTCTCTGGAATCTTGCCAAGATCTAGGGAAACCTTATTTCAGGCCATGATAGGGTAAGAAACATCCTGTTCCAGGATACTGAATCCCAGAATTCTTGGGTGATGTCAAATGTCTATGCCCCAAACACCTTTGTGAGCAGATAAACCCTGTGGAAAATGCTCACTTCAATGAGGCAGGTCTTCGAAGGAACTTCCTAGATCCTTACAGGGGACTTCAATTCTCCTTTGCATCTCAAGGACAAAAAATGAGGGAACAACATCACTGACAAAGATACTGCAGACCTAAGAAACTTCATTAATTCCAACGCTCTCATGGATGTCCAGCTTCAGGGGTCCCTCTTCACTTGGAGCAACAGAAGGAAGGTCACCAATCTAATCCAAGAGCACCTAGACAAATTTATGCTTTCCCAGGAAGTCCTCCCCTTCTTTGGGGATGCCAATTTGCAAGCCCTCCCAAATATAGGCTCTGATCACAGTCCCCTCATCCTAAAATTAGATTCTAGATCATAGTTCAAGACCCCTTTTATGTTTGAAGCAATGTGGTTCACCACAAGGATCTCAAGGGCTTGATACAATCATGGTGGAATAAGAAATTCTCGAGGTCTGCTATTAACCAGGTAACCCAGAAACTCAAGTTCATCAAAGGAAACTTGAAAAAGTGAAATAAGGAAACCTTTAGGAACATCTTCGAAGACAAATAGCAGGTCAAATTCTGAATCAGCCAGATTGAGGAGTCCTTTTAGAAAGGTGAAGGCAGTGACATTTTTAGGGATGAGGAGAGCACCTTGTTATCTGAGTACCACAACATCCTCACCAAGGAGGAAACTTTTTGGTGCCAAAAGTTAAGACATCTTTGGCTCAAGGAAGGTGATGCCAATACCAAGTTCTTCTAAATATCAACCTTGAGGTATAGGAGTGCCAATAATATCAAAAGCCTTGTCTTGCAGGATGGGGCAGCCATTTTGGATATCCATGCAATCAGAGAAGAAGCCATCAATCATTTCAAAAGCCTCCTAGGTTCTAGCCCACCCCAAGCCCCCGAGGCTATGGAATCCCTCCTGTCCATCATCCCCACCATCATCTCCCAGGAATAAAATGATTTTCTCCTTAGCCCCATCTCCCAATATGAATTTCACTAGGCTCTCTTTTCCATGAAGCTCGATAAAGCCCCTGGGTCAGACGGGTTCTCACCCAAGTTTTTCCAGACCTTCTGGGACATCATGGGGCAGGATATTTCTAACACCATTAGGGAAATGCAAATCTTCAGGTCCATTCCTAGATATGTGAATTCCACCTTCTTGGCTCTCATCCCCAAAGGGGAAAATTCTTGATCCCTCTCTGATTATCGGCCCATCAGCTTGTGCAATGTTATTTACAAAATCCTCACCAAAGCCCTGGCATTTAGGCTATCCAACATTCTTTCATCCATCATTGACCCGTGTCAAGGGAGCAGAGTCAAAGGATGCAATATTCTCGATGGGGTCATCACCATCCATGAATTGATCCATTCAGCCTAGGTTTCAGACACGGTTGCCTTCTTCATCAAGTTGGACATGAACAAGGCCTTTGATAGAGTCAACAGAGAATTCCTCGGCCAAATCCTTCTCAAGTTTGGGTTCCATGAGTCCTGGGTAAACCTGACTACAACTGTATTTCCTCTTCTTGGTTCTCTGTCATGGTAAATGGTTCTACTGTGGGTTACTTCCCAAGTTCTCAGGACCTGAGGCAGGGTGACCCTCTATCCCCCATTCTGTTCATCATCTTGGCAGAGATTTTGGGGAGAACTATCAAGGAGGCCTGCTCTTGTAGTCAGATTTCTGAGATCAGGGCAGAGACCGGGCTTCCCCCCACCACTCACCAATAGTTTGTAGATGATACGTTGATGGATACTAAGTCTTTGATAGCAAATGCCAAGGTGATCAAGGATATTCTCAATTGTTTCGAGGAATTTGTTGGCTAGAAAATAAATTACAATAAAAGCAAGTTGTTCTTCATCTATACCGTGGCCAAAAGATAGTGCAAGATCACCAAAATCCTGGGATGTTCCATTTTTGAGTTCCCGACCACTTACCTCTAGCTCCCCATGTTCCATAGCAAGGCCCGACCAACCATGTGGGCAAACGTGATGGACAAGATCTGTAACAAGTTAGCTGGGTGGAAAGGGTCCCTGCTCACCAGTGCAGGCAAGGCAACTTTGGTCAAATTTGTCTTGCAGAGCATCCCCACATATTTCATGTATGTGTTCAAAATCTCGACCATGATGGGAGAAGCCATTGAAAAAATTCAAAAGAAGCTCCTTTGTTCTGGATCGGAGGCCTCAAGAAAGCTCCACCTAGTAGCTTGGGATAAATTTTGCTCCCCCAAAGATCAGGGAGGTCTTAGTCTGCACTGAATCTCAGTTGCCAACCTATATCTCCTAGCCAATCAGGCTTGGAGAGTAGTTACTAAGGCCAATATTGAGTGGGTAAACATCATGAAAAGAAAGTACCTGCAGCACCAGTCCTTCCTCCAAGTGCCTCCCCCATGCAACGGTTCCCATTTTTGGAAATCCATCACTCATACCCAGAACATCCTTGAAGGGTCTTCCTTGAAGCTGGGGAATGGGATCAACATCAACTTCTAGGAAGATACCTGGGTCGAGAATTCCCCCCTCATCAGCAATCCAATTTTGATCCCTACCAGGCATTTGATTGATAGTAGATTCGGGCTCAGGGTTGCAGACTTCATTTCCTCTAGCCCGGAAGCCTATGAGTGGAAGAAGATCAATTTCAAAATAAGAAATGAACCCATCAGGGAAGCCATGAAAGGGATTTAGGAAATCTAGCGATCAACTTTCCTCCCCCGTGTCAATAGGAGAGATGAGCAATGTTAGAAATGCACCAATGATGAGAATTTCTCTGTCAAGACCGTGGCCCAGCTTATTGAGAAGATGGGTTCCCAGGGCACCCCTTGCTATGAAAAGGTGGTCTCTAATAAGGTGTGGATCAAATCCCTCATTCCTAAAATTGTACACTTCTTTTGGATGGCCATCCACAACAAAATCCTTGCTGGGGATAATCTCATGTGGTGATGGATCATGATGTCAAATAGATGTTTCCTATGCCTCCAGGCCTGGGAATCTGTTCACCACATCTTGATAGATTGGCCCTACTCCAAAAGTGTTTTCTCCCTAGCCATCCAAAGCTTTCAGGTTAGCTGGACTTCATTTGCCAATGGCCTAAGCCAAACTCTATCAAGGAGTTCATTTTCCAATGGCCTAAGCCCTTCAAGTATCCTAGGCTAAGCTTTTTGTAGGAAGTCCTCATCCATCACATATTCTGGCAGCTCTGGTTGGAGTGCAACAGACGAGTTTTCAAAAAAGGCCCCAGAACCTATGAAGCCATAGTTGCCAGAGCCCTTGCTTATGCCACCAAAAATTTTGGACTCATCCCTTGTCAGGCCAGCCCTATTTCGGGTATTGAAGAATTACTTTGTTCCACCCTCAAGATTCCCCAGGATCGCAATAATTCTTAGAAACCCTGAAAAGATAGATCTCAGGTCACTTGGGTCCCTCCCCCCAAGTTTGGCTTAAGGCTAACTTCGATGGTGTCTCCAAAGGGAACCTAGGCATAGCGGGAGCAGGAGGGGTCTTTAGAGATCATAATGGAAAAATCCTTAAGGCCTTTGTTGAAAATTTGGGGTCCTAGACCAACAACTTTGTGAAAGCTAGGGCCCTCTGGAGATGTATTGACATTTCCAAAAACTTGGAAACTCCTGTCATCTTTGAATGGGACTCGGAGATCATTGTCAAATTCATCCAAATAAATAACAAGGGTGGGAAAAATATAGAGAACATTATCCAAGAATGCCAGCTAGGCCTTTGCAACAGCGAGCAATCCCATATCAAGCATGTGTTCAGGGAGGCCAATCAAGTGGTCGACACCTTGGCAAATAGAGCAATCAAAGAGAGCTCCCTCACCATTTGGGAAGACAACTTTCCCACATAAGTCATCAAGAAATTCAACCTGGATAATGAAAAAAGATCAAACACTTAGCTGTGTCTAAGCAGGAGGGTGCCTCTTCTCTAACATTGTTAGAATGTTCACAAAGGTCAATCATCAGTGGTCAAATTGTATTGATGGTTCTAACCACCTAAAAGGTGTCTATTCGACACCATCGATCCCATACCAAATCAAAGGTGGCTTTCGCCACCATGTCTGGATATCAAATCCCAATTTGGTGTTTGTCAACACCTCAATTTTGTTTTAGTCTATGGTGTTCTTCGTGTTGGGTATCTCCCTGAGTCCTGATTTGGATTTCCATGTGGTTTGCGGCGGCCAACATTGAGGTTACCCCTGAGTTCCAGAACCTGTCCAATGGTGAGGAGAAATACTAGCCCGAGGATTTGTCCAAGATGAGCAAGAAAACTGAGGAGCAATCGATGCAGGACAAGAAGAGCGAGTCAGGGGTTCATGGCCAGGAATGGGATGTCCACAATATTCTCTACAATGTGGCTATCAGTCGAGTCTCGGAGGCTGTCGATCAGTACCTATCAGCGGCCAACATCCTCAAAGAAGGAATTGGCCTCATGCACAGAGCTATCGAAGATCTCCATAAAATCCCAGGCATGCTGGAGACTCTCCTTCAGGAGTGCAGAGCCCACGGGCCTGGGAACTGAACCTTAGGGTGGGACTGGTGTTTTTTGTTGTTTTTGCTGATGTTTAGTGTGCTAGGGTCAATTTGTTTTGGTTTAGCTCGGTTGTTAGTTTTTATTGGTTCTCGACTACGATGCTGGTGTTTTTGTCCTGCATTACGAATGCAGATGAACTATTGTAAATTGGTATTTTTGGCCTACATATCGAATGTAGATGATCTTCTTGTAAATAGGGGTGGGTCCCTTCAACCCATAAGCAACTAAATTTTACTTTACCTACCAAAAAAAAATTAAAGAGGGTTTGGAGCATGTTTATTTCAATTAATTAACCTACAGGTTTCGAAAAATCCATGGTGGCAATGACAAAAGGAGCACATCCAACGGTTGCACTTGATCACATTTGACTTAAGTAAAAAGGGAAACCTTCGAGGCAATAAAAGTCATCACTCACACCAAGAACCAGATATTGTAGAAATCCTGAGGGAGATCATTGCCTAAATGAAATATAATCAATCCCAAGGATTTAGTTACCATTCAAACCCGAGGTGGCATAAGATTTAAAAAGAAAGTCATCCCAGTGGCACATATTACTTCCACATCAAATAAAAAGGTTCCCAGTGACCAATAGCAGAGGTTTATAAATGATTACAAGCACACAAATCAAAAGGGCCCAAGGCACATAAAATAAAATATATTACTCACCATAAACTCTCAACTCCAGGAAAAATATGCGGTGGAAAATTTTCGTTTGTCAATTTTGAACAGCAGTTGGTGACAACAGGTTGATGACAAAACGTGCAAATTTATCAGACTCATTCCACCACCTTGTATATGAACCCACAAAAATAGTTGAGGATACTACTTTGGTAATCTAAGAGCAAAGGTTGATACACAGGAGGTACAAAGAGAAGAAAGTTTTCAAGTATCACAGAAATACCTTACCTACTACATTAAGAACAATGGCGTCATGGGAGATATTTTCATACCTGCAAACACTAGGGAAGTCATGCAATTCATCACAAAAAGATCCTCATACTCTGTGATCTTTGGGCCGTTTGTTCCCGATACCATCATGTATGAGTTTGCTCAAAAAAGTGGGGCAGATAAAAAACCAAACCCAGCTCAACTGTACGAGATTGACAATGCCTGTATCAAGAGTTTCGTCCAAGTGATGGAAGGCGATAACAGGACCCCATGGATAATGGTGGATTTATTTCATAAAGCTCATAGGTTACAGTACAAGGGTTTCTCCAAAAATAATAGATGGAATAGTAACCTTGGGAAAATGATATGCCCGAAAGTGCACTTCTCCTTAGATTTTATGGCTTGGCTAGCAGTAGCATATGATGAAAGAACGAGGACCTTTTGAGACCACAAGAATTGATGGGTGTTCAACATCAAAGTCGAGCATATCGAAGAGTTGTTCAACTTAATGAATTATACCATTTTTCTGGTAGACTAGGTAATCGAACACCAATCACATATGTTTACAAATGTGGAAGTCTTTAAAAGTTTGTTCGATACATATGCAATAATAGATAAGAATTCCCAATCAACAAAAATGCTTTTAAACCCTGGGTACAAGATTTCTATGATATGATAAACATAGTTTTGGGAGTACAAGATCTGAATAGAATAATAAAAAGGGTTTTATATTTAGTTGCACAATGCAATAGGGCACATAATACTCCAATTTATTCCTGGGAACTGGAATTGAGTACCCAAATGATGGAATTAAGAAGAGCAATTTTCGAACAGAGGCAGGAGATGCCTCATTTTTCATAGTATTCATTTCTCATTCACCTAATAGCCGGCCAATTAGGAGAAGAAGCCCATAAAAGAGTAAAATTCATCAACAGCCCTTATGTTCAGAATAGCTTTTGGAGACTTTATGAAGGATGAACTCACATCGGCTAGTTCTATGATCGTTTCATGGTAGAAATCTATTGGGCCTTAACTGGGTTAGTTCTAGAGAGATTAGGGCCAGGGTTAAAAGCCTTCATTAAAGAAAATAAAATTGGATATTTCTTCTTCATAGAGGGTTTTACTTATGTCAGATTGTATGGAGCTAAGATCCCTCCTAAGGTGCTACCATAGTTGTGCCCATTATCCATAGCAGCTTTAGAATTATACAGGCGAGTGGCAGAAGAGGCTAAGATGAGACTGGTTAAGAAGCATGGTAAGGTCCCATGGCTCGATGTTCCCTACTGTTTTGGGGATTATGTATTTGTTGGATATCCTTCTCTACTCAAGGGAATGTTTGAATTAGACAATATGGGATTTGATGAAATATCGTGGAGGTTTTATGATCCAAAGGGAACATACAACAAAATGATGGAAAAGAGAGAATATGCTCGAATAAAACATCAGGAAGACGCTTTTGAAGAAAGCTTGTTAGAAGCTATGGAGAAAGGATTAGATTTGCAGGTAGTATGGAATGAGTTCCCCCCAGAAAAAAGAGGTAGCACACAGGTTTATGAAGCCTATTATTACCCTACATAACTAAGAAGGCTTCGAGAAAATTTAGTGGATGCTATAGCACCTGTTATACCAAGTACAGGCCCATCAATCAAGGAAGATCCCTTATTAGAATTAATAGAAGAATAGGGTATCGATCTAATGGAGAGGTCATTGTTAAAGTTGTTGATGTAATAGAACAATAGGTCAGGCCCCCTGAGAATGCTCAACTCAAAATAGAAGCAGCACCAGATATTTTTCTCAAGAAGCTTCTCAACAAACCAGTGTAGATAAAGGAAAGGAAATGGTAACTGCATCCACTCAAGAAGCGTCACCCACAGAGCAAGTTGTAGTTCCCATTTATGATAATGTATTAGCTGTAACTAGTGTGAAGAAGTTGGCACCCATGGCCATCCCTACCTCTATAAACATAAAGCGACAGGAGATTAAAATTCCATTAGTGATACAAATGAATCCTAGGAGAACTGATGGATTAGGTGGTCTTTTTCAAAGCCACCTAGTGAAGAATCAAAAAGAGGTAACCCCTGTGGAAATGAAGAGATCCAGATTATCTTTGCCTACTACCCAAGTTTTTTTGGAAAGAATAGATGTGTAGACCGCCTTCACTGCCACAAATGAACAAGAATTGCAGTTAGTAGCAGGGATGGGGAATATAGGAGAACAACTCACCGAAGAATGTAAATTAGAGGCACCTATATCAAATGTGGTAGAAATCAATCTTCCTCCTCTACAAAATCCACTAGTATTCAGAGTTAATGAGGAGATAGGGGATTCATCAGTGTTAGGAAAATAGGGAGAGATGGCATAAGTTGCTAAAGCAGTGCAGGTCCAAGTCATAGACAAAATTGTTGAAACAATTGATAAACTAAGAAAACAACTTAGCAAAGAGGAAGAGGAAAAGGTAGAGTTAAAAGTAGTAATAAGTAAGCAACAAGAAGAATTGACTCGAAGAGACACTCCAAGTGCACAATCCCCATCAGTGATAAAGGTGCAATATCATGTATACTATCTGAATGTAATGAAAAAGGACATGTTAAAGAGAATAAGAGCTCATGCCAAAGTTTTTTCCAAAATGTTCAGACAAATAAGGGTAATCCAAATAACTGCTCAAGAAATTGTGACCTTGATGCAGGAAAGAGAAGAGGATTTTGGAATCATCCACCCTACCCTAGATTTTGTAGGAGATCATTTTGAAGAGTTATAGGGACAAGAAATAATGACACCTGATGGCAATAAGATCCAGATCAATTTTGAGTTTTTAAAAGTAGCCTTGTTTGGAGCAAACCGAGAGAGATGGATAAATTCTGTAACAGAAATGAATGACCTAATAAAAGATGCTACGATAAAACTAGCAAATATTGGCCTATCCCTAGACCAATGCTTAGAAGCCTCAGATATAGAAGAGATATTTAAAGAAACCTTTGAAAGATTCGACTGTGAACTAGGTGATGAGAAAGATATGATTAGGCAAACCACACTTATGGTAAATACTGTGGAAATATTATTGTCTCAATATGACAAGAACATGCATGTTATTGCTATACAAAAAAATAAAATCTTGCAAGAAATGAACATGCTAAGGATTGCAGCCACATTTGATACAAGAGTTTGGAAATTGATAGATGAATATATAAAATAGTTGCAACAAAGTAAAAAAGGGAAAAAAAGGTTAATACCTATAGTTCACAGTAGAAAGTAAGTTCAATGCAATAGACAGCAGCAATAACAGAGAATATTTTTGGCATAGTTAGAGGACCATTAATTCAAAGGGGGTCAACCCAAAAGAGGCCAGTCCAAAAGATAGCAACTAAACGCACAAGGAAGTAGCAAAAGGAGATAAAGGTTTCTCTCATACTTTAATCACTGGTTGATAAAGTTATGTTTAGAAAAATTCAAATGAGAGAACACAGTCAAAATGAAAAAGACAATAGAAGCCAGTTGTACCAATTTTTCAAGATCAGTCAAATTTTGACAAGTGGAGGGCTAGGAATCAACCAAAAATAATAGAATCAAGAACTAGAGGCAATAAGAAGAGGCAACTATGGATAGATTATGCATCAAGCAATTAGAGATAATAGCATTTTTGCTAAGAGGTATACTTGAGTGCTTGGTTAAGTGTGTTGTTGTATCCCCTTCTGTGTCTATTTTCCTTTCTCATTTCTATTTCTTCCCTTTGCTTTGCAATATTGTTATAGGAAAGTGTTCAAGATGCTGAGATCATTTCCTACCTTCTTGAGTCTAGGATTCAAAGACTCTACTGTTACCAGATTGGAACAAGGAGAGTTGGAGAGACCTGTTACATTATTTCAACAGGGTCCTCTTCATTATATTGACGTATTTCTTTAAGACAAACAACTTAAGGTGAATTTCAGTTATAGATATCTACACTACATACCCTAGTATTATGCATGGTGGGCAGAGGTTCGAAATGCCAAAGCCCTTCAAGGGCTCCTTTGAGGTATGCACTCGACTCTGATATTTGCGGGGGTAAATATTTTAATTAAAATATTTGCTTGCTAAGGTTTGATTATGATTTTTGTGGGAGATATAAGGTTGAGAAAGCTTTAATATTTTGCTAAGGTTTGATTATAATTTTTGTGGGAGATATAAGGTTGAGCAAGCTTTAATATTTTGATAAGGTTTGATATTTGATTAATGTGAGATATTGCCTAAGAAAGCTTTGTGATTATTTTTTAGTGAAAAAGTGTTGAAAGGAAGGATATAAAATATTTGATTTATTTTATGGTATAAGTGGTTTGTGGAGTGACAAGGTTATGCAATGATTTGATTTATTTTATTTTATGGTACAAGTGGTTTTAGGAGTGATAAGGAAGTTGTGCATTAATTCTTAAGAAGGTTTTTCTAATTAAAAGCCTTGGTAAATATTATTGTGAAGTGGAGTAATGTTGATTATTTTGTGATCTTCTAACCCTTGTGAAGATTGGAAAAATAATATTGTGATTGTGGTAGATTTCCAAAGAGGCTTCTTCATATTCATAAAAGGTATGGGCACATTCTCCTATTGATTTATTATGGTGGTTGATTTTTGAAAATATCTTTGGAGTGAAAAGGATTGATTGTGGTTTCCTTTTCGAAAGTGATTGGTTTAATGCTTCAAGGTTTTCTGGATTGAGAGTTGTGATTAAACCTTATTTTATAAGCATTGTTTTTAGAGCCCATTGGTTGTGCAAAGAACTTGAACTTGAGTTAGAAAAGAACATGAGTATCATTGTTATGTGAGATTTGTGGTTGAGCATTGTTGGTAACATTTTGAGTTGGTTGATACATGCTTGGACTAGGGTTTGTGAGAGGGTCTTTCATTGAGGTGATTGGTTGAGTTTAGTTGATTGAGCCTAGTCAATTGGATGCATGTGGTTGTTCAAGTTCGATAAAACAAACTATTCTATATTCTTTATTTGAGTTGAGATTGAGATTTGAGAATAGAAAATATAGAGTCTCTAACAATTCTCTTTATGCTTCTACAAAATTGATTTGAGTTGATATTGGGATTTTAGTATAGAACATATAGAGTCTCTAACAATTCTCTTTATGCTTCTATGAGATTGATTTGAGTTGAGATTGGGATTTGATTATAGAACATATTGAGTCTCTAATAATTCTCTTTATGCTTCTATGAGATTGAGTTGAGATATTGATTGAGCATTAAGTATAGAACATATTGAGTCTCTAACAATTCTCTTTATGATTCTATGAGATTGGAAAAGTTTTGTGTGAGCTTGTTAAGAAAATTTGAGACAAGTCTTTGAGAAGGCTTGTGGATTGATTTTGAGTAAGCTTTTGTGGAAGCTTGCTATGCAGATTTGAGCAAGTCCTAGAGAGGACTTATTGAGGAGATTTGAGCAAGTCCTAAAGACGACTTGTTGAGCATATTTGGACAAGTTTTATGTGGACTTGTTGAGCAAATTTGGACAGGTTCTGTGTGAACCTGTTGACCAGATTTGAACAGAATCTGTGTGGACCTGTTGAGCAAATTTGGACAAGTTCTGAGTGAGCTTGATGAACAGATTTGGATAGGTTATATGTGGATATATTGAGAAAATTTGAGCAGGTTCTATGTGGATCTGTTGAGCATATTTGGACAAGTTTTGAGTGAGCTTTTTGAGCAGATTTAAGAAGGTTCTGAGTTAACCTATTAAGACAAAGCTTTGGAGGTGACAGAGTATAGAGGATAGAGTCTTAGTGGATAGATATCTAGCAACCAGGACATTGAATATAGACCTGAGTGAGGAGTCTTCAAGTGGAGAGAGATCCACAAGTTAGTGCAGCAGAGAGATAGGATCTTCTAGAAGATCACTAGCCAGAGCAGAAGGAGAAAGAGTTCTCCTATGGAAGAGATCCACAAACTTGATATTAGGGTATCGACATCTCCTTTGGGCAAAGTTCCATAAACATTGTAATTGGGAAGGATTCCCAAATAGATTGATTGAGAAAATTTTAGTAAAAAAATCTCCATGGAGTAGCCCACATTGGGTGAACCACATAAATTGTGGTGTCTCTATTGTGTATGGTGTTTTTTGCATCACTTTGATTACTGCTATTGATATTGTTATCTATACACTACATAATATTGAATTAAAAGAAAAATTAAAAAGGGGTCTTATATTGTTCACCCCCCTCTCAGTATAAGCTTGTGTTCTTCAAATACAAGTACTATAAAATGTTTGAGGAGAGACTAATATTCATATTAGATTGTTTCTTCCAAGTTCTTATTTTATAATCATCCACTAACAATAAGTTCAAGCTTGACATTTTTGAAGATCAAGGAAACAGGTCATACAAAAAATCGATGAATAGAAAAGAAAGTAATTATGATCCATGTATGACTTGCAAGATTGTAATATCACTAGTACATCAAGGATATCTAGAAGACTACAAGATCAAAGACTCTTCCAAATACTTTGAAACAACAAAAACTAGTGGAATAAAAAATACAAGAAGAGACAACATGAATATAGAAGTAGAAGAAGAACCTGAACAAGATAAAGATATTCATCCAAATTTAGACAAATAAGACAATAAAGGAAGTAGGAGAAAACAACTTAAATTCTAGAACCAAGACGAAGATCCATATACCCAAATAATGTAATACATAGGGGGTTTTACAACATATTAAATTATTGGGTACATATCAATGTACCACCTTTGATACATTACTAGAGTAGGAGTTTACTTTAGAGTAAAGTTAAGTAGTTACTTCAAGAAATGTAATAAACGCACAAGTGTTAGAATGTGCAATGATGTAAATGTGCATGTAGTCCACATGTGCATGAGTCATAGGATACAGTTAAAGGTGGAGTGAGGGCCAAGGAACTTATCTTCCTATATATAGGTCTTATAGTGAGTGAGATCAGGGAATAGAGAATATAGAGAGTGCATAGTATATATTGGTAGAGGAGTACAATGTAGTTCCTTAAAATAGTTTATGGAGTGTTCATGTCCTCCATTATACTACATTGTACTATTTTTGTGATCTTTCATTAATGGTATATTTATGAGTTATTACAAAAAGTTTCTCTCTTTATTTCCTGCATATTATGTTGGAAATGTTGAGTTGTCATTGATGTCAAAGGCAAGATGAAACATTGAGTGGTAATTGAATTAAAGAAAGGAATATCTTCAAGTAAGAAATTTGAAAGTGTGAAAGCACCAACGTAATGGTTTGAACATATGGAGTTGAAAATTGAAAAGTGTGAAAGCGTTGATGTAATGATTTAAACATATGGAGCTAAAATTTAAAAGTGTGAGAGCGTCGACCTCTGGGTGCCAAGAAAAGTTTGAATAAAAGTGCATATATCAAAGGTAGAAGAAAACGTATGAGCCGACGGTGCAATATATTAGAGGTTTGACTATATATACCAAGTTGCAAATATCATTTTGGGTGTCCAAATTGAATACTTAGGTGTGCAAAGCAGAGCCCGTTTTTATTAGTGAAAACTTGAAGATAGAAGAATAGTGGTGTAGGGTGATATTCGGGCATTGGAGAATGTTTTCCTAGATAATACATCAAGGAATTTATGATTGAAGGGCAGCACATATTTGAGCGAGGTGATTGATGTTTTCGTGAAGGAGAGAACAAACATCACAGTATTTGCCAGAGAAGTGTCTCACGGGGACAATGAACATAATTCACAATTCATGAAGCCTTTTTGTAATGCGGTTGACTCATTCAACTTGGCTAAACTCAGATCGTGTCGCAGAAGACTTGATGTGCCTCACCAAACATAATTTTTTTTGTCTAGGGTGATGCATTCATGAGGTAATTTATATTTCATTTTGAGTAAGGTTGATTTGGATTAATGTTTCTGGGATATATGAGCAGAAAGTAAAATATGATGGAACTTCTCAAGTGAAAGCGTTGAGCACTCAAGCATTCATGAGGCAGAACACAAATCTAGGGTACAAGTCTTGAAACATTCATAGTTAGAAGTTTTGAAAGCCTCCTATGTTATTCAGAAATATAGTGATCCAGTAAAACATCTGAGGTGTTGAAGATACGGTGCAATGAAAGTTGAAGATAATTGTTGAAGTTGTGAGCCTTGTTATTGATTTTGGATAGACAGAGAGCCTTCAATGTCTTTAAGATTTGATGCAAATATTTTGAGAAGCATGCAAGGGTGAAATTTCATAGCAAGGAGCAAAGAGCACTCACCACATCAAAGGAGAACATTGCCAGAGTTTTGTTTGGCTACCACCGAGCACTAGTGGTCCAAGTGAAAGTTGTAGGTATCTAAGAAGTGAAAGCGCAAGAGCTACACATTAAAGTTGGCAAACGCACGTCAAATAAAGTTGGCTAGAAATCATTTATCAAAGCAGTGCGAACATAAGGTATGCAAGAATTCAAATGTGAAAGTAAAATAATTAAATTTGATTGAAAAATTAAGGAGAAATAAGGAGTCATTTTTACCTTTAATAAAGTTACATTTTGCAAGTTTTATTATTGGAGTGATTAGAGTATTGGAATTGAAATTTTTGTTATGAGGTAAGGATAAAGTTTTTTTAATATTTTTGAAAAGGAGATATAAGGGTGTATGTTATAAAGTCTTTTATTTTGTAAATATTATAAAGGGGAGCTATAAGGATTTATGTTATAGAGTTTTATTTTGTAAAGTTTAAAGAGGAGATATAAGGGATATGTTTTGCACATTATAAAAGGAGTAATAAGGTAGAAGGTTATTATATTTTTGCATGTTGTAAAAGAAAATATAAAAAGGTATTTTGTTGATTAAAAAGCTTTATTTTTGTGAGATTAAAAGGGAGACATAAGGTATTATTTTCAAGTCTTATTGTGCACATTTATGAGAAAGTTTTTGTGGATGATTTTCTATCTATGCAAGAAAAAGAAAATTACTAACCAGATTTTTGAAGGTTCAAAAAGAAAATTATTTTGCCAAGACAGGTTTTTGAAAGCACATCGTCATCAAGGCAATTTTAGAGGTATGGTGATTTAATACCTTACTCAAGGTTTGTTTTTGGGTAAAGAAAATATTTTGATGTCATATGGTTGGAGATATAAGGATTAATTTGATGAGCATTAGTGTTGAATAAAATTGGGATTAAATGTGCAAATATTATAGGTCAGTTTTGTGAGTAGAGTTGTGCACTGCTTTAAATGAATTTAGGAATAAAAGTGCAAGGGTTTGAGAATAAAGTTGTGCATTGCTTTGATTGAAATTGGGAATAATAGTATAAGGGTTTGAGAGCAAAATTGTGCATAGTTTTGATTGATTTTTGGAGTACATAAGAAAATCAATTATCAAGTGCTATACTAGAGCTATCTTTTTTAATGCAATAAATGTGAGATATGTGAAAGCGACAGACTTAATGAATGTGAAAGAACATATTGGGTATTTGTATTGCATATCATTCTCTATATGTTCATGAAGAAAATAATTCTGGGTAGAATATGTCTGAATTACTTTATATGAAGAAAAGCACTTTTGAGAAAGATATAAGCATTATTTTGAGCAATTTTTGTATGCAATATTTGGGAAAGAATTGAGCAGGTTTGAGCAAGTGAGTGAGCAGATTTGAGCAGGTTCTATGAGCATATTTGAGCAGGTTCTATGAGTATATTTGAGTAGGTTTTTGTGAGTAGATTTAAGTAAGCCTCGTGTATAGGTTTGGAACATATCTAAGCAGGTTTTGGTGAGCAAATTTGAGTAAGCCTTGAGTGTAGGCTTGGATCAAATTTGAGCAGAGTTAAGAGTAGGTTTTGATGTAAATTTGAGCAAGCCTTATGTAAAGGCTTGGTGTATATTAGAGTAGAGGGGATTTAGTTCTCCTATGGATAGAGGTCCATGAACTAGAGCAGAGGGGATTGAAGTTTCCTGTGGATAGAGGTCCACAAACTAGAGTAGAGGGGATTGGAGTCTCCTGTGGATAGAATTCCATGAACCAGAGCAGATGGGATTGGTGTCTCCTATGGATTGGGATCCATAAAATTGTGAGAGGGGATAGGTGTCTCCTATGGATAGAGTTCCACAAACATTGTAATAGGGAATGAGTTCCCAAGAATTTTGTTGAGAAATTTATAAGAAATATTTCTTCATGGATGTAGCCCACATTGGGTGAACCACATTAAATTTGTGTCTCATGTGTATGATGATTTGTGCATTGTTTCACTATTGCAATTGATAATATCGGATGATATTGCTTTGGAAAGAAAAGTGAAATTTTGATCTTATATTGTTCACCCCCATCTTAGTATAATTTTGTGTTCTTCAATTGGTATCAGAGCAGGTTTCTTCATGAAATTCTAATAGCTTGAAGGAAGATCTTACAAGAACACACATGGCACATTAGGAAGGGTTTTCATAAAATAGGGCATCATTGTTTGATGGGACTAACTATGCTTTCTTGAGCATGGATGAGCTACATGGGATGCTCACAACCTATAATATGAGGACAAAAAAGATCAAACATCAAAAATAGAGGTATATTTAAAAGCTTCAAAGGAGGCAAAGAATAAATAACTAGAATCAAGTAAAGAATCAAGCAGTGGAGAAGACGGTGACTTTGTGAGAAGAAATAAGAAGGATCTAAGAAAATGCAAATGTTTTAACTATGGTAACCTTGGTCACTATGTAGCTAATTTTCCACAAGATGGAAGTAGTAGCAGTGAAGAAGAAAAGGAATACAAGAAAAAAAAGGTAAAGAAATTCTATCATGAAAATAAAAACAGGCATGGTCAAGGCAAGCATGAGAAGAAGATCTTTCAAAGACACAAGAAGAGATTTTATGTTGAAGAAGTAAGTAGTGCTTCCATTAGTAGTGATGAAAGCCTCTCAAATAGTAAAAAATAAAAAATCCTAATTTTTGCCATAGAAGAGAATGAAGATACTCTTATCGTCAAAGACCAAGAAGAAGAGAAATAAGATGATCCTGTTGTTGAAGACTAAGAAAAATAGAAAGATCTAGAAAAGGAAGAGGAAGCCACAAAAGATATGGAAAAGTAACTTGATGATTTGAAAAGGGAGAACTTAAAATTGAAGGCTTAAGTACAAGAGGATGAGAAAACAAAGGTAAAGCTTCTACAAGATCTCATCGACTTAAAAGTTAAAGTTGAAGAGGCAAGGAAAATTGAAGAAGGTATGGTTGAGCAGTTAAAGGTAAAAAAGTTATAATGTGAAAGACTAGAATATGAGGTTTTTTCTCTAAAGAAGGATGTTGAAAAGCTACAATAAAATATCAGGTTTGAGAAAAGCATAGAAATCTTGAATGATATTATCAAAGCACAGAGATCTCTATTTATAAAAACAAGACTTGGTTTTGAAGAAGGTCAAGAGAAATAAAAAGATGAGTCAATTTCAAAAGGAATAAAGGAATCAAAGAATGAAATTGAATAAGAGCCTAATACCTATGATGATGTGTTGAGAGGTGATAGTATCAAAGAGGAAGCAAAGAAAAAATTATTAAGGAACAGGGACCATCATAGGAAAAGCAAAGAAATAACCTTGATATCAAGGCAAGATGAATATTTCTTCCAAGGTTATTATTTCTCATGTAATAATTGTGGTCATAAAGTTGTACATTGCAGGTTTCATGATAAGAATGATTATGGCTTCACTAAGAGGAACTTCAATTCATTTTCACCTTTCAAGGACTACAACATCATGTGTTTCAATTGCAATAATTTTGGTCATAAAGCTATATATTGCAGGGTTCATGGTCAGAATGATTATGGCTTCACCAAGAGAAATTTCAAGTCATTTGCACCTTTCAAGGACTACAACATCATATGTTTCAATTACAATAATTTTGGGCATAAAGAAAAATGGTGTAGAACAGAGTTTTCAAAACTTCCAAAGACAAGCAAGAAAAAGGATGCTCAAAATGTTCAAAGAGGTATGACTTCAAAAGTTTGGAGAAATAAAATGAAACAAGAAGAGGAGCATAGTAATTTGGGAGTTTCACTCCCATACCATAATTAATCACCTCAATAAAAGGAGGTGGTGAGGGGGTTGTGCTAAGTGTCTTATTTTCAGGCCCAAAGGAGCCCTTTGCCATTGATGTTAAAGGGGAAGAGTTTTTAGTAAGGAGAGCAGCTTGTCAGGGGAGCAGATAGTAAATCCAGTTGTAGTAAAAGAAAATTTTTGTAAGATTACCATCAATGACAAAGGGGGAGATTGTTGGAAATATTGAGTTGTCATTGATGTCAAAGGCAAGATGAAATGTTGAGTGGTCATTGAATTAAAGAAAGGAATATCTTCAAGTATGAAACTTGAAAGAGTGAAAGTTCCAACGTAATGGTTTGAACATATGGAGTTGAAAATTGAAAAGTGTGAAAGCATTGACGTAATGAATTAAACATATGGAGCTAAAATATAAAAGTGTGAGAGCGTCAACCTCTTGAAAAGTGTGAAAGCACTGACGTAATGATTTAAACATATGGAGCTAAAATATAAAAGTGTGAGAGCGTCAACCTCTGGGTACCAAGAAAAATTTTAATAGAAGTACATATATCAAAGGCAGAAGAAAACATATGAGCTGATGGTGCAATATATTAGAGGTTTAACTATATATACCAAGTTGCAAAGCTCATTTTGAGTTTCCAAATTGAATACTCAGGCGTGCAAAGGAGAGTCTATTTTGATTAGTAAAAACTTGATGATAGGAGAACAGTGGCACAGGGTGACATCCGAGCATTGGAGAATGTTCTCCTAGATAATACATCAAGGAATTTATGATTGAAGGGCAGCGCATATTTGAGCAAAATATTGTTGGAAATATTGAGTTGTCATTGATGTCAAATGATTGATGTCAAAAAAGCATAGTATTCAAGGCAAAAATATTCTTCAAGAATGATGATTTTACAAGGTTGGACAATGGAAAGCAAGGCAAATATGTTTAAGGATTATAATATTTAAATATTATAAAGAGAGTTTATAAAGGTTTAAAATGCCTAAGGACAAAGTTTTATAAAAGGAAGACCAAAGGTTTTTCAAAGGAAGGACAATTTTTTATACAAATAAAGTCAAGATTGGGCCACTATAGGTTTTAATCACTACAAAGTTTTAAGAAAATTTTAACCTTATAATATTTAAATTAAAAATTTTAATATTATAATCATAGCAAATGGCACCAACGTTCAAATGAATTTTTTGAAATCATAAAGTGTCGACGTCGTCAAAAACCAAGGAGTGCATATAAATACATGATGTTTTATTTACCTTTGGGCTCTAAGAATTGTATGCACTATATCGAGAATAATAATTTTTGATAAAGTGAATGGCAGACAAGTGAAGGCAATGAAATTATTAATATGTAAAAACCTGAGATAAATATTTCAAATTCACTTTTGATTCTTGCCTACTGGTGTAGCCCAATTGGTCGTTGGCTTTATGTGTGAGCATTGCGACAGAGGAGGTTTGAGGGTCGAGTTCTCTCGATGACAGTTTTGTTGAGTTACTTCATAGTTTGTTGAGGTAGAGATAGGGATATCTTGTGGGGGCCCCTTTGGTGTTACCATTCATGGCAGCACAGCTGGTCGTAGAGCGCTTGGGAAAGCACTACTTCACATGAGAGCAGGAGTTCGAATTATGACAAAAAAAGGTATTAAATTTTTATAAAGTGTATTAGGAGATATAAGGTATAAAGTATTGGTTAAATGATTTAATTTTTATATATTATTAAAAAAATTTATAAGGTTTGTGGCGGTGTTAGAATAAGGGGTCTTTCTAAAAAGTCTTAAGTATTGTTGATGAGGCCTGAAAATACCTCATTTTTAAACTATGTTTGACATATAAAAACTATCATATTATTAAGTTAAATGCCAAATATTTTATTAGAATATATATTTGTTAAGTGTTTGCATGATTTTATGTTAGGATCATTATATCTTTGTTTTTGACTATTTTCAGCATTTTGTGACTGCTTTTGCTTGATTACGTATCAAATAAAAATATGCATTTCAAATAGCCAAATGTGGTATGTTGATATCCATTAACTTCACAATGGTTTATGAATGTTTTCCTACCTTTCAACTTGTTTGAATTCCACACTGAAGCCAAATTATTAGGACTGTCATAAATCTAAAAATCTGAAAAAAATAGCCATATAAAAATCAGCAAGCTGTCACTTTATAGGAACACCTTGAAGTTGTCAATCAAAGCATGAGGATATGGATGGAATGAGTTCAGAAGGACTACAGAAGATATTTGACTTATTTAGAAGCATTCCCACATGGTCTAAATAGGCAGCAACAAGGTATAACAGAGTAGGGATAATTGTGCAGCATTGTTGCACTATTTCATCATAGTTACTTGGTGAATGAAGTGTATAAATTTAGTAGCAACTTGATGTACTCCTTTATGTTGATATTTGAATAATTTTTCCATGTTCTAATTTGTTTGAATTTGCAATAAATGCCAATATTTTACAACTGTGCAACAGAGTTGGAAAATACAGTAATTTACCATGTAAATTTTAGCAAGCTACCAATGAATGGCAAGGCATGGAATTCACACATGGAGAGGAATGAATGCTATTACAATATGATCATGAGGGCTAATACACCTAATAAATGTAGCTAAAATAACTTTAAGAGCACACAATTGGTCATTTCGAAGATCTTCGAATTGAATAGGTATCTTCAGATTGAGAAATACAGTTTTTTCGGATTGAACCACTTAGCTTCAGATTGAGAACAAAAAGTGCTTTTTAACTTTTTGACTATTTTTTGATCATGGAAAAAGGGAAAGAAGGTTGAGAAGGTTAAGGGAAAATATCCCCCAGCTATCTTTGTCGTCCTTGCCGTCCAAAGCCACCATTCATGGAAAAAGATCAATTGATCCTCTTCTAGGATAAACCCAGAAATAACTATAGCATAATAGGAAGTTGTTTGCAAGATAGAAATGGCATATTATAAAGTGGAGAAAGATGTGTGAGATATTTCTAGACTCCTCCCACGTACTCCCACCACTGAAGATGTTTTCTAAGGGCCAATGACTACTACTGCAACACAAACTGTCTAAATTTGCATTTATTTTAGATCTAGAATTATTGGAAAATCACTGTAAAGTAGCACATAGGCTAATTTGAGTATGGGATATGTTGTAAATATTTATATAAATAACATAGCTCCCTCCTTTGTTGAGTCAGTTAGGAATTAGAATAGAGGAGAGTTTTCAATAGCAGCAATTAGGACTATACAGTAATTTTCTGTAACATTTTTCAACATGTTTTGTCATCAATAAAAGTGCAGTTATTTTATCATTTTCTATTCTGAGTGTTAATTAGTTAAGGAGTGTTTTTCACCTCCTATATCAGGAAGTATGGGCCCACTTTCAGATCTAGAAGGAGGATTTTTCTCACTTTCATAGTCTCACTTTTCTCAACATAAGATCCAAATTGTTGAACAAACAACTCTGTTGTCTCTTCAAAATTCCTCAAAGAATGATTAGGTAATTGATAATATCATTCTAATGTCATACCACCAAGGTGTTAGAAATAGAGTCTATTACATCATTTGGATCATGTAAATGTACCTTTACCTTGGTACATACTTAGGAGATTATATTACTTTAGGGGGAAGTTCTCTAGTTACTTCATGCAATGTAAAAATTGCACAAGTGTCAAAGTTCAATTTGTCCCTTGCACATCTAGGTAGAGTGCTGACCAAGGAACTTATTTCCTATATAAAGGGCCATAGGGATAGATCAATAGATCATCATAGTGAGATAGATCATAGAGAGAGTCATCTAGAGTTAGAGTGATATGATGTAGCATTGTGATGTAATCAGGTGAGGTGTAATATGCTCAATGCCCATTCTTGAGTAGTAGCTTTATTCATGGAGTGTTTATTTCCTCCAAAGATATTTTTTAAACACCACCATCATTATATATATATATATATATATTATTTTCAGTCATCTTGCAAATTTAATTTATGTTATTTTATTCTACATCTTGTGTGTCATCTCTCATTACATGCTACATCAAAAGCTAACAGTGGTATTAGAGCTATAGTAGGTCAATAGGAAAACCACCATTGTCACTGATCTTGAGTTTTTTGTCAACATAATGTGCCATTGGACCAGTCACTGACCAAAATACTCAGAAGAGTCTAGGCGGTAGAATTAATAACCATAATATTAGGACTGAAATAAAACTCATATTTTAGAAAACTGAGATTGCATATGGCTAGAGTCTTTCCATAGAGTTTCAAGGGAAAACTTGTGAAGACTAGGAATCGTCATTTGATCCACTAGTTTGATGTGCCAACTAGTGAAGCTCATATAAGAGACCTGGAAAAATTGACCTAGATTTTCTTTTATTATAGGGAAATGATTCTCATATGATTGGGACACCTCCTAAAATAGAAAGCTAGGATATTTCAACTTTATTGCCATAAATTCAGAGTGCTTTCATAGTGCAGATGTTAGTTACTACAAGAGAAGAATACTACAAAAGAAACTTCTAGAGCATAATTGTGGTGAAGTTGGGAGATAGGAGATCTCCATTGCTGGATTAGAATCTTCACAAGAAGAAAAGGTGATAGTAGCCTTGATCCAAAAGAGAAGGCCATAGAAGCCTTGATCCAGAATAAAAGGCCATAGAAGCCTTGAAAATGCCACAGAAGCCTTGGTATTGAAAAAGACCACAGAAGCCTTGATCCTGAAGAAGGCCACAAAAGCCTTGATACTAAAAAGGCCACAAAAGCCTTGATCCTGAAGAAGACTTTAGAAGAAATTATCTAACTCAAAAGAATATTTTAGTACTAATATTTTGTTGCAGAAATAGGAAGATTTAGTGAGTTGGGAAAGCTTCCTACAAGAAGGTTAGGAGGAGTATATTCTTCAGAATCAATCCAGCACCTAAAGAAAAATATATCATGAGAAGATCTCATTGATGAAGAAGGACTAGGAGAGTCCTTCTTGAATATAGAGGTAGCAAAATCAAAGATCTAGGAGAAGATCTCACCACCAACACTTCCAAAAGTAGAATGTTGAAGATAAGGTCTCAAGGAAGACCAGAAGGATTTGTAGAATCAAAGGCCTTGGAGAGGTCTCTACGAGCATTCGGTAAAAGGCTTGGTGAGCCTTGTTGAAGACTTCATCAAAGGAGTTCCAAGGAGAACTCATTGGAGAAATTCACTATTGGAGATAGTGAAAGATTTGGGACAATTATCGCCATCCAACAACAAGCCCAAGAAGAAGAATTTGGCAAGGAGTGCCAAATCTCAGAAGACCTCAAGACATACAAAATCTTGAGAAGAAGCCTACCAAATCTAGGAGACCTAGAGATTACCTCTCATAGAAAGAAGGCACCACTTTAGAATCAAATATCTCTTCACATCTACAACAAAAAGAAGGAGACTACAAGAGGAGAACAAGCCACCAAAATTCTAGGCTCATGAAAGGGAGATCATATTTTGGTGAAGAAGAAGTTGTTCAAGGCAACCTACAAAAAGAGCTACAAGATCTCATCTAAGACAACAACTTGGTGTTCATAGACATCAAGATCTACATCCTCTATAGAAGTGGTGAAAAGGGCTTTCAAAAAAAGGTAAGCAACTATTGGTGCAAGTAGATTCATTAAGTGGACTACTTATCAGATTTTTTTAAGCACCTTAACTAGATTGAAGTTGCAAAAAGGAGAATTAAATTAGAGTCTTCAAAAGGTGCAAAAAAGAAAGGATTTTTTAAGGTTCATTTGCACTTTAGGAGTTGATTAGATTTCAAAAAATTTAAACTATCTATCAACTACCTATTATCTACTTTGGAAAATAAAATGAAGACTAGCTCCTATTACCTTTATGTTAAAGAAATTTTAAAATAATTCTTGAAGATTCATTTCAGATTATTCTTGATTAAGTTGTAGTAGATTGATTAAGTGCATTAGTTTTTTAGAGTTAATTGGAGTAATAAGGTGATATTATTAGTGCATTAAAATATTATTAGATTTGCACTATTAGATTGCTCTCAAAAATATTATTGCTTGTGTTCTTGAGAAGGGCACAAAAACAGAATTAATCAAAGTGTCTAAAGACACTATTAGTGCACAAATATCTACAACTTTGGGTGGCCTGAGGAAGCCACAATATAAGCTCTATCCTCCAAGTTTTTGGAGAAGAATGTAACCACCAAAAAGAGCATCAAAGGAAGCATTGAACGAGACTTGGTGAGTCTCAAGTTCAAGGCACAATAATAGTGCAGAAAAATACAACAAAATAAAGCTTCCATTATGTGGTTACAAGCTTTGGAATCTTTCATAAAACATCCAAGCTAAAAGGGGAAGTTGTCCATTCTAAAGGATAAACTCAAAACCCCTATTGCACTCAAAGATTTTGCCTCAAAACCAGAAATTTAGATGTGAAAAAAAGAGTGCAAAATGAAGGTGCAATAAGAATACTTTATTTTACATTATATTGCACAAATCCTAATCTAGTTATATAGGGAGAAAAAGGTAGATTTAAAGGTGCTCTAGAGGCACTACACTTGCTGAACAAATCAGCCAAAGGTGGTCGTATGCTAGCAGCAATCAAGCTCAACCCAAGGAGCCAATCAATAGGCTCACACTCCTCGCATCCAAGATGGTCAAACTTGCAAAATACAACAAAGGGAGAACAACGTAAATCAAATAGCAATAGCATCTACGAAAGGAGGACGTATGCAAGCAAGGAAGAAAGAAAAAAGGCACCATTGGAGCATTACTCACTCCATGATCGTTGGAAAAAATCGATGCTCGAAGCCTCCACATTATTGCTCCATATCCCAGTTGAAAGCAAGTGCAAGTGAACGAAAGAGGAGTTGGGAATTCTCGAAGCTTAAAGGATTCCAAAAAGGTCTGTTTGAACCAGTGAAAGGGAGGATGTCCATGCAGAGAAAGAGTGTGACACTTGTCACCAAAGGAGAACCCTAACACTCAAGGCAAGAGAGCACTCATATTCAATAAAGGAGTTACAAAAATAGGTTGGTGCATTGAGTGTATGGGATACACTTGTCTCCAGGGAAATTGAACGTTTTGCTAAAGAAGTGTAACGTCTGGATGTTACAAGAAGGAGGATGAATGCATCATTTGCACCAAACTCCTCTCAAGTGCTCAATATGAAATGGATGTGCCACTTGGCACCTTAGACAAGAATCTTCTCCATATTAAGGACATCAACGCTCGAGGTCAAAGAGAGAGCACAAGTTAATTCTCATATCGGTATTTACTCTTCACCATCTGCATGCATAGTATAGAATTGCAGCATGGAAAGAAGGTGCTAGAGCCTTCAATGCTCAATCCAAGTGAGGTCAAAGTGAGAGTCCAAGTAGTGCTAGTTTTGGAACATGTATAGCTCCAAGCATTTCCATTGGAGGGTCCAATCACAACATCTACGTAAACTACATGCAGCCCTAGCTTCTCAACAAGAACAACACCGTATATTGCTTGGTGAAAGGTAAAGTTGAATTCCCATTATTATATGCTTTCTTTCCTTGGGAGTTATAAGGTTGTGATTAAAGGAATTTAATTAATTGAAAGCAATTTATCAAAAGGGAAAACTTTATCATATAAAATATTTGCAATATAAATCCTAGGAGCAATAAGGATTTCTACTGGAATATAATAATTATTTGTAAATATTATTGTGATCTAATTTATCCAAATATTAGGGAGTCATAAGGACTACTACTTCAAATTAATTAATTGGAAAATTAGATACACTCAACCTAATTCCCAATAGGTTATTTATAAAGAGAGGTTTATCAAATATTTTTCAAAGGTTGGATATACATATTATTATTGTCTCAAATCTATCAAAAATGAGACAAAAGGTCCAACATTATTACCTCTTTAAAATTTGGAAACAATGCTTAGTTCAATAGGAGTAATAAGGGATAATAAGAATTGATTTTGCCATCTACAAAACATTTACAAAATCAATTATATATTGAACTATAATTTACAAAAAGCACTATATATTATCCATAGCAAACTAGGGAGTCATAAGGCATTCTACAAAATATAAGAATTGATATTAGGGAAGTTAAATGGCTTCAAATAAATTCTTCCTAGCAGAATCACAATTACTCAAGGGTCCTAATTATTTCTCTTGGAATAATAAGGTGAAAGCTATCTTGGTATATGAAAAACTATGGGATATTATCAAAGGGAAAATTCAAATACCTACCACAGATGATATTGAAATCCAAAATTTCATAGAAAATGATTCAAAGGCTTTAATGATAATAACCTTTGCAATCACTGATGAAATACAACCCTATATCAGTTCTACAAAAACATCTTCAGATGCATGGACAAGCCTAGAGAAAATATTTGAAGGAAAGAATAAGGCAACTATTCTCCATATTCAGACTCAACTTCATTCATTAAAAATGAATAATGGAGAAAGCATAGAATTGTTCCTAAGGAAGGTAGCAAATATCAAAGGGAAATTATTTACCTTAGGGGAAACAATCAAATATGAACTTCTTACTCAAATAACTATGAGAGCACTTCCATACAACTATAAGTAGTTGGTAACATCTTTACAAGTTCTAAGTAAAGATACTTCTTTTGATGAGTTAGTCAATATTTTATAGGAATATGAAGTGGAAAATATAGGTAAATATGAAATGTCTAATAATGCACTGACATCTAAAGAAAATCCATAGGGAAACATTGCTACTTCATAAAAAGGATGAAAAGCATGGTACAATAGGTATTGTCAGATATGCAGGAAGAAAGGCCATAGCACCAGCTACTGCAGGTTCAATCCCAAAAATCAGAATCAAGGAAATCAGATGAACAATGGGAACCAATTTCAAACACGACAATATCAAAATCCTCATCAACAATAATTTCAACGTCCAACCAATTATCCACAATTGGAATATCAAAAAAGGAATAAAAAAGGACATCTAGCATAGAGGATAAATGAAATTGAAGAACTGGAAGAATCGACAGATGATTATGAAATCAAAGCTCTCTCAGCAAGAATGATAGACTACAAAGATACCAATCACTTGCTTGAATAGGTTGCAGAAGATAGAGAAGAAGATTTAGAATCTCAAGGAATCTATGAAGATCCACATTGAAGACTAAAGTCTTCAATATCCAAATAATGTAATACAAGGGGGTGTTAGAAATAGAGTCTATTACATCATTTGGATCATGTAAATGTACCTTTACCTTGGTACATACTTAGGATATTAGATTACTTTAGGGGGAAGTTATCTAGTTACTTCATGCAATGTAATAATTGCACAAGTGTCAAAGTGCAAGTTGTACATCCTTTATTTAAAATAAGAAGTGTAGAAAGCATACTAAGAAATAAGGCGTAAGCATATTAAGCAAAAAAAAATAAGGGATAGGAATAGTAAGCATAGTAAGGAATTACTATGCTTACTATTACATAGTCGGGATTTAAAAATGAGGAATCTATCTTCAAATTAAAAATCTAGTCTCTTTTATTCCTATTTTTTTCTTCTGCTATTAAGTGTCGAATTTCATTTGCAAAAAGTATTCTCCTTTCCAACAATGTTTTTGTCATTTGATTCAATAGCATTCTGTTAGATTGGAACAGATTTAATAAATATTGATAACTCTCAAATAGAAAATGATAAGTAAAATAATCAGATAACCAACGGGTGGTTTCGGCTTGGCGATCATTCGCCATATTTTCCAAACGGATGACCATTGGTGAAACTTCAACCAACCAACGACCATATGTGAACGAAGGCATATATGGACAAATTTGTTTCCATTCGAAACCAAATGTTTGAATGCGTGTCAAAGTGCAAGCTGTACATGTGCAAGTTGTCCCTTACACATCTAGGTAGAGTATTGGCCAAGGAACCTATTTCCTATATAAAGGGCCATAGGTATAGATCAATAAGATCATCATAGTGAGATATATTATAGAGAGAGTCATATAGAGTCCAAATGATATGATGTAGCATTGTGATGTAATCCGGTGGGATGTAATATGCTCAATGCCCATTCTTGAGCAGTAGCTCTATTCATGGATTATTCATTTCCTCCAGAGCTATTTTGTAAACACCACCATCATTTATATATATATATATATATATATATATATATATATATATTATTTTTAGTCATCTTGCATATTTGCTTTATGTCATTTTGTTATGCATCTTGTGTGTCATCTCTCATTACATGCTGCATCAAAAGCTAACATAAGGCTCTTATGAAATGCCTTTAGTAACAACATGTCATCATATATAATATCATGGCATGTTGTCCTAAACATCCTTAAATGTTTAATTGGACCCTTTGCTCCATTATAAATAGGAAAAACTAACATTGTAAAATGCTTATGGTAGGGTCTAAAGACGATGATTGGGTCTAAGGGTTGATTGCACATTTCCTTATAGTCATAGGTAAAACTTAAAGGTTGAAGAGAATCCATTCTTAAAGTCAATTGTGTCACCATATTTGTCAAGCTTTGCATATTGGAATTGTTGTTGTGCAATACCATTAGATTCCCTAGGAGAGGGTTATAGGTAGGTTGTTGAAAGGGAACTTGGCTAATGTTGGAGGTATTAACACTGTTATGATATGGGTTATGGAAGGGAATATTTTGCATGGTATCTTGCTACGAGAAACAATTCACATTTGGTGGAACAGAAGAAGCAATGGAATGAGGAGAAAATTGAACATGATTTTGAGATGCACTACTAATTGGAAGAGGTTATGGAATTCCTCTAACGTTGGTTGTTATAGTAGTAGCATATGTTGGTTTATGAAATAGATTAACATTATGAGAAGATTCAAACAAATGATTAGTGTGGATATTTTGAGGAGAAATGGTTTGATGATGATATATCCCAGCCTCTTCAAGTTGGGCTTCTTCATCCATAGCCTTATTCAATACTTGCCTATGATGTTTGAAGAAATTCTAGATATGATCAAATGATTTGAAGGTGAGGTGCCCATTGGACCCTTCAATAGGATCAAGGTCATTACTAGTTTCTACATTTTCTTCTTCTAGATTAGGATTCTCCATATCAATTTGGTCATCTTCTTGAAGAATCTC
Organism: Wollemia nobilis; assembly: GCA_028583015.1. Classification (NCBI taxonomy): domain Eukaryota; kingdom Viridiplantae; phylum Streptophyta; class Pinopsida; order Araucariales; family Araucariaceae; genus Wollemia; species Wollemia nobilis. The sequence goes on along the minus strand of JAQPPZ010001057.1, from coordinate 7,094,698 downwards.
ACCAGATTCTAAAAGCTTTCACTTACCTCTAAGGATGGAAGCCATAAGAGAAAGAGAAAGGATAGAGGAGAAAAAGAGGATCTAAAACTAACGAAAGCCACAAAATATTTTTAGATTTTTTAATATTTTTAGATTCTAATGCAAACAAATTTAGTGGTCTTGCTTAAAGTTTTCAAAAAGAAAAACAAAATAGGCTTCCTAATTTGACCACTAAAGACGTGTTTTCATGTCACGTTCACCAAAGATGTAGAGAGGGAAAAATTGTCCTACCATGTGTGATTCTCAATTGGATCCATTAGGAGCCGAGGCGACTACAAGGGTATGTTGAGCCTCTACACTTAAGGGCTAGGGGATCAAAAGGGTTCACCAAGAATGATTTTAGGACTCGTTCCAAATTCAAGGATGGAATGTTTGATGTGTATATTGAGAAAACACCTATGTTTGGCCTTTCTAAAATCTAAGCTAAAAGGAATTAAAGAATAATGTAGGACAAACAATGATGCAAGAAAAAATAAGCTATTACTAAAATTATTCTTAGTTTTAATGAGGACTAACCCTAGTTTGCAATAAAAGTAAATCTTTTTCTTTTCAAGCAAGGGACCAAAAGAATGCACAAAAATATTTAACCTAGATGCAGGCTATATAATTTTCTCTTTATTAATGCCTAGAAACAAAATCAAATATTTTTCTTTTCTTTTTATTGTATTTTATCATAAGTTGAATCTAAAATAGAAATAGACAACAAACAAACAAAAAATAACCTAATAAGCCTACTTAGGGCACTTACTTGATCCGATGGTTGACCCTAGCTTTTAACTTGTGTCTAGATATATCCAACAACTTCAAAACTTGCAAAATAGTTTAAAAAACCCTAGAAAAAATTATTAGTGTTTGGGGGCCTACTTAGGTCACTATATGACTGAGTTTGGAGGCACAACAGTCAAGCCCTCTTGGTCCTTTTAGTTGATTGTTCAAAAGAAAAAATGATTATTTATCTTTGGAAGAAAACACAATGAGATGTTACAACATGAAATAGTAAACAAGAATGCTAATAGAATGAATGCAATGACAGGTAAGTATGCAGTTGCAAATATAGGGTTTTAGGGATATAAGTTTACCCCCAAACTATTATGACCAAATTTGTGCCCTGTAAATTATTGATCGTGGATTCGATAACAAGAAGAAAGACTAAAAAAATGAAAGATTTTTTGTTGAATCCACACCCTATAATGGGCAAGGTGTGGATGCACACAAGAGGATCTAAAACTAAAAATCAAGATGCAAAATATGTTTTTAACCATTAATTGAATGATCTATGAGCTAATGAATGCAAAGAAAACCTGATAATATTGTAGAGGAAGCAAGAGCAAAGGTGGAAGACCTATCCTCCTTCTAGAAGACAATTTGTCATCAAGGCTTCTCCACTTGCTTATCTTCAAGAGTGAAATCACCAAAACACACCAAGAGCATAGCATAAAAGTATTTCAAGAACATCAAGAGCACTAGAAGCATGAGATCAAGATGATGAAGAACTAGGTGGCTTAGCTTCTTCTTAGGAAAAAAATGGGGGTCCAATCCTCTTATTTATAGGAGGTTTGGAGGGCTAAAAATGTGGGAGAACAAAAAATAACCTTGTCCAAGCCAATGCCACAGAGGTTGGCCCCAAAATTTAAACTTTTTTAAAGGAAAAAACCAAATTTGATGAATCTATGCTCCATAATTTATCGAATGCAAATTTTATCAAGGTCAAGAAAAAGGAAGGTTTAAACTACTTAGCAATTTTGAGAGCCTCTCTAGGGATTATAAGGAAAAATGACTCATTTGGATGAGTCAATTTTCCATGTCTACACAAGAAGAGGAAGCATTCACCATTGGCACATAGCATTCAAGCCTATTTTTATAAGAAGCTCTTATCATATCTCTTGGTGCATCACCCATTTTCTTGTTAAGTTGTTTGATTTTTCTACTTTTACTTTCTCTCATCCCTTTCCCTTAGTTGAGCAATAATCACACCTTAAAGATCACATCCTAACAAGCATTCGATCTTGTAAAAACTCTCTAATATCCCCAATTGAATTAAATTATACGCTCTCGACTATGGCCCCGTTGCATCGCTTCCTATGAGGTATGATTGTCTCAAGCGGGGATAATACAAAATAATAACAATTTAACGGCATGCCTTATGGGACCCTAGTGACATGTCATTGGTCCTAGAATCACAACAAGGATTAGGACTGACACTTGGTGAGGGTATTAGTTTATTCTTACTTGTTGTAGCACCTCTTTTCTCACTTGGCGACCTCAACCACTGCACACCAATAAAAGTATATGAAGACTTAGCAGCCTTGACCTATTAAGTGTGGCAGGCATGCATAACCAGAGATTATGTATTTAGTACAGAAGGGTTGGTGAGGCTAACCAGTGATGGCGAGATGCTAAAGTGTAGGAGTGCAGCACATCTTTGTATAGAGTAATACAGTTCTAAGGTGCATGAAGACAGGTCATCCAAACATTAGCACTTATCTATCCAAGACATGAAATTTACTACAATATGAGACCACCATCTACAGCATCTGATGCTTTCATCCATGCAAGATTCATAGTGTACTTTCCACTGCCCAGACAGGACTATCTCCAAACAACCAGGTCCCACTGCACCTAATCACACATTTGACTGTTGACGAGACGATGAGTAATTTGCAGAGCACTAACTACCACAACTAACATACAGAGCTGACCTTCTACTTAGCCACTCTCTACTGAACTAGCTGATCTAACTCAGCGTGAGCGTACACCCATCGTGAGCCTAACACTACCACACCAATGACTAAACCACAGGCACAGACTGCACCAAAGACACATGGAGTATGAAGTTTACAAGGCTTGCAATATAGTTTTTCATGTTGGTAAGGTTTTCAAATAAGCAGGAAGGCAATGTCAGAAGGAGCAGCAGAGGCAATAGCAGTGTGTCGGAGGCAACACACAGCATGGGCATGTTTCTGGAGCTATGAGAGCACATGATGGACTGTAGCCATACTCTGACATGGCCACACAGCACAAAAGCCAGGCACAGCCACAATCACAAATGAATATGCTGCTAAGGTGCAACAGCAGGCAGCGCTGTTGGCGCGTGAGAGGAAAGCAGCAAGAGTGCTATACACAGAAGGGTGTTGCAGAGCCCAGAAGATACAGCAGTGGACTATAATGGCACTTTAGACCACATTCAATACAAAACACCACTGAGAAAACTCCAGAGCACAGACACTACTGACACAGTAATTTAACTACTACAATTTAGGACAGATTTACAATCTGAAACTTTTGCTTTCATGGGAAAGTTTTTCTAACTCTATGCCCAATGGACTAAGGCACTAGTTTTTCGGGTTCCTCATATTTAGTAGGCTCCCCTAAGAGGCTCCAAAACTATAGTTATGAATCACTACACCTTTCGAAAGTGAAATTTTGAGTCATGGACAAGCACGTAAGAAAATCTCAATCAAAATTTTGATGATCAAAGGCCATATCTCATAAGCAAAGAATGTTTGAAATTTGAAAGTTCCTAAGTTGTGGATAGATGATAAAGAGTAAAACTCCCAAAAAAGGTACAAAAAGGTAAAAGTATCAAACATATAAATTCAAGCAACCCCAAGTGGTGAAGAAAAAACTCTCAAAGAAGACAACATTGATGCCCAAAAAGTCAAACTAACGAGGTGCACGTTCCTCTAGGAATATTGTCCTTTCCTATAAAATATATTGTATCTTTGACAAAGGACAATAGTAGCATGGAGACACAACAGAAGCAACTCAAAGATCCAAAGTATTAATTAAAGTAATCTTCTACACCCAAGTTATGGGAATTCTAGAAATGGGTAGATGGCAATAAAGACAGTAGTTTCTCATCCAAGGGCTTAAGATCAATTAAAATTCATAACTTCAAATCCAAAGGATCTTAAAGGGATAAATAATCATATGAGACATGACTCAACATCTAAAATGGTAGCCACCTTGAAATCTTTGCATGAGTTTTGGAGGGAAAAACCTCCCTTTGTAATTTATAAATAGGAGTAGCAACAACTTTGTAAAGGATTGACAAGTTTGCAATTGTATACATTTGTAGGATTTCCTTTCATTTATTTTTTTTAAATGATCTGCTCTTGAGTGGCTTGTGGGAAATATTAAACCCTCACTTATAGCACAATCTATGTAAATTTTACTTGCATATATACATATATATACACACGGGATCCTGTGTCTATTTTTTAGTATAGCCTGTAGACCCATTTCTATGTGTATGTATTTGTTTGTGATCTTTTGCTTGAATATTGAGTTTTATTAAGTGTATGTGTGTGTAAGGGTTCTGCATCTATTTTTGGATCGAGTCACTTACTTGGCTCTCTAACGTGACCTACCTTATGCATGTGTATAATTGGTAACTCTCATTTGTGCTTTATTGTGTTAGGGAGAGGAAGTGTTCACCACTAGCACATAATGTTCAAGCTTGTTTTTGTAGGAAAATCTTAGTGGATCTCTTGGCTCATCATCTCCTTTGATTTTGTTGAGTTGTTTTTTTTACTTTTACTTTATTGCATTCCTTTCCCTTACTTGAGCAACAAGTGTGCCTTGAATATCACATCCTGACAAGGAGCCAACCTTGTAAAAGCTCTCAACGACCCCCAATTGAGCCAAACCCTGTGCTCTCGACTATGGCCCAACTATGTTGCTCCAAGCAAGGCACTCAATTGCTTGGGCGAGGACAATCGAATATGAAAACAATCCTTTTTAGCATAAATGTCATTAGCCTAACAATGGTTGTGAGTTTGGGATGAATCTTCTAACAAAATTTATATGGCCAAATAAAGACTATAGGCCCTTTTTGTATCTTGGCATTGAAAGGATAACAATGGCCTTGAATTTGTTAGGATCTATTGCAATACTATATTTTGATATAAGGTGCCCTTACAATTTTTCTTATGGGACACAAAAGACATTTTTTTTAGATATAGGCATATTCCAAATTCTTCACATCACTTGAATACCTTCTCTAAGTGCTCTAAGTGACCTTCCTTTTATTAGAAAACACGGTAAGATCATCCAAGTAAATTAACATCACTTTATTGATTAAGTCTTGGAAGACAATGTCCATAGCTCTCTACAAGGTTGATTTGCCATTAGATAGCCCAACATGCATCCTCTAATACATGAAAGTTCCTCATTTCATTGTAAAAGTTATTTTGTGTTGATCCTCATCCCTTATCCATACTTGATTGAAACTAGATAATCCATCCAACAATGAGAATCTTTCAAAACCTACAATTGTTCGGAGAATTTTTTCCATGGAAGACAAAGGGTAATAATATTTTAGAGAGGTTTTATTTAGATATGTGAAGTCACCACATAGTCTAATCTAACATTTTTTTCTCACAGGTACAAAGTTAGATACCCATATGGTATGATTCATTGCATATATAGTTTTTTATTCAATCAACTTGTAGAGCTCTTTCCACATAAGATGCTTGACTTTTGGATTAATCGGTCTCTACTTCTGCCTTACGGTCTTAGCCTCAAGATCTAGCTCAATAGTATGTTGGATGATTTCCTTTTATATTTTAAGATCTTTGTAGGTCCAAGATATTATCTCTTTACATTTTTGGTATAATTGGATAAGAGACTCCTTTTTTGCTTGATTAGCCACTTTGCCTATCTTTAGTGCTTTCCATAGGGCTACTTCTACCTCTTGGTAGTCTTCCTTATTAGAAATTACTCATTTTTTTCCTTTGAATATACCATCTAGGCTAATTAGAGATTTCGAGATCATTAATCCTTTTGGCAACTTGTTAGATTTTAATTGAATGATTTGTCTTCATATGTTTCTTCAATTTCTAGAGCCATATATTTAGCATATTTATTTTATTATTGGAGGAAATGAACAATATGCTCATCACTTTCGAATACTTTCCCATTCACTTAATTGTTAGGAATAGTCAGTTTGATTTTTAGCTTTACGAATTGATGATTATCAAAAAAATCATGGACTATATCAAACTGTGATCCAATTATTGTAATCTGATCAACATCTTGATTTTGAATCCTTGGAATAAATTTGAAGTTTATGGTATCAAAATATTCAATCAAGTCCCAAACCCTATACCTAGAATATTTAAGCAATCTTTTTTTTCCCAAATATTGAGATTTCACTTGCCTTATTATCAGCTCAATGTCACCAAATACTTGAAGTAATCTAATACCCCTTTTTTTGCCATCTGGAGACCAAGTGTTTATGCTTCATATTGCATTATTTAAACTATTGAATTGCAGTCACTTTTAATAAATTTGATCCTTCTGGTGAAATTAGACATACACTAATACCAACACCTTTTTTACTTCTAGTACCAAGAAAATACAATTTTCATAGATCAGTGGATTTCTCTTCTTTCTTTATGATTTTAGGGATAGTAGATTTTCTTCTTGAATTAAATATGTTCCTATGCTAGTTTTCTTGTAGATTTCATAAACATTTGGATTATGCATATTAGCAGCTCCTTATTTCATGGTAAAAGTTGTTTTGTGTTGATCCTCATCCCTTATCCATACTTGATTAAAACTAGATAATCCATCCAACAATGAAAACCTTTCAAAACCTACAATTGTTTGGAGAATTTGTTCCATGGAAGGAAAAGGGCAATAATTTTTTAAAGAGGCTTTATTTAGATATATGAAGTCACCACATAGTCTAATCTAACAGTTTTTTTTCTTGTAGGTACAAAGTTAGATACCCATATGGTATTCTTCATTGCATATATAATTTTTTATTCAATCGACTTGTAGAGATATTTCCACATAAGAGGCTTTACTTTTGGATTAATCAACCTCTACTTCTGCATTACAATATTAGCCTTAAGATCTAGATCAATAGTATGTTGGATAATTTCCTTATTGTATATTTTAAGATCATTGTAGGTCCAAGATATTATCTCTTTATATATTTGGTATAATTGGATAAGAGACTCTTTTTATGCTTGAGTAGCCACTTTTCCTATCTTTAGTGCTTTATATAGGGCTACTTCTAACTCTTGGTAGTCTTCCTTATTAGCAATGACTCCCTTTATTCCTTTTAATCTACCATCTAGGCTAAATAGAGATTTCGAGATCATTAATCCTTTTGGCAACTTGTTAGATTTTAATTGAATGATTTGATCTCCATATGTTTCTTCAATTTCTAGAGTCATATCTAATTGTCAGGAATAATCGACCTAATTATTAGCATTACCAATTGATGATTATCAAAAAAATCATGGACTGGATCAAACTGTGATACAAATATTGTAATTTGATCAACATCTAGATTTTGAATCCTTGGAATAACTTTGAATTTTGTGGCATCAAAATATTCAATCAGGTCCTAGACCGTATACCTCAAAGATTTCATCAATCTATTTTTTTCCAAATATTGAGATCTCACTTGCATTATTATCAGCTCACTGCCACCAAATACTTGAAGCAATTTAATACCCATTTTGTTGCCATATAGAGACCAAGTGTTAGTGCTTCATATTGCATTATTTAAACTTGTTAGATTTTAGTGCTTCATTAATACTTTTGGCAACTTGTTAGATTTTAATTGATTGATTTGGTATCCATATGTTTCTTTAATTTCTAGAGCCATATATTTAGCATATTTATTTGCTTATTGAAGTAAATGAACAATATGCTCATCACTTTCAAACACTTTCTAATTCACTTCATTATTAGGAATAGTCGGTTTGATTATTAGCTTTACCAATTGATGATTATCAAACAAATCATGGACTGGATCAAACTGCGATCCAATTATTTAAATTCGATCAGCATCTAGATTTTGAATCCTTGGAATAAATTTGAAGTTTAGGGCATCAAAATATTCAATCAAATCCCAAACCCTATACCTAGTACAGTATATTTTTTTCAAATATTGAGATCTCACTTACCTTATTATCAGCTCGGTGTCACCAAATACTTGAAGTAATTTAATACCCTTTTTTTGCCATCTGGATAACAAGTGTTAGTGCTTCATATTGCATTATTTAAACTATTGAATTGCAGTCACTTTTAATAAATTTGATCCTTCTGGTCAAATTAGGCATACATTGGCACCAACCCCTTTTTTACTTCTAGTACCATGAAAATATAATTTTCATAGACCAATGGATTTCTCCTTCTTATTTATGATCATAGGGATAGGTAGACTTTCTTCTTGAATTAAATATGTCCCTATGCTAGTTTTCTTGTAGATTTCATAAGCATTTGAATTGTGCATATCAAAAGCTCATTTACTTATTTGATTATTCTAGAAGGTAGAATGAACCTTCCCATCAAGTATCAACTTTATCTTTGATTGTGGTTTTTATGTGGCATCAAATCACTTAGCATTTAAATTGATTAAAGAATTTTGCTGAATATGATGGACATGAAGAGGCTTCATCAAACTCTTTATCTGAGAGTTGCACCTACTATTCAACAACATATGTGTTCAATCTAGGGATAGGTAACCTTCTATTTTGGTAGTAAAATCTCTTGATAGAAAAATACCAAAAGTGGCTAGGATCTCAATTACTATTAATATTGGTAAATAGTTAAATTTGGACATGCTTATAGAGTTGGATATCTCAAACCATCCCAAAATCTTGGATTGGAATTCGATCTAGTTGGATCACACCTTGATTATCTGGTTCATAACTCAATGTCAATGCGTCAGACACCCTTTAGGTATGACTAAGGTACTTGTTTTTGAATTGATTAATAATTATGGATTAACTTACTATCATGGACCATAGTTGGGTAGAATGACATAGGATTTGCTTTGATTGTTTTAGGAGCATATATTTTTATGATTGTAGGTATTTCTTTGTCATATGAAATCCTTTATTCCTTTAGCACATCTTCTAAATGATTTATTTGTCTAGGCATCATGATCACCTCCTAGAGTGGTAAGACTTGGTAGATTCCTTAAAGTGTTCTACTATATCAAATATCTTTAGAGAAATCACCTTTTGAATAGTAAGTTGTACCCATGAGGATCGGGTCTTTTCTATCATAGGTAGTTGAGGAACACTTGCTTGCATCATCATGAGATCTTGCTAAATAGGTCTCTTCTTTGAATATTATAGCACCTTCGGGGTTTATGTTGCTATCAAAATAAAACTTTCCCTAGGATTTTGTAGTTTCTCTTGTTTATTGGTTTTCTTCTCTTCATCTACTTTTCTTTTGGCCCTGGATATATAATAAGTATATGACAGAGGTCTTGCAATTTTATTTTCATCAGATATTGCATACATTTCTTCTTCATACCAAGTGATTAAATTTTATTTGGGAAAGTTAATATCTATATATGGGCAAGCATTTTGGGTTGAAGTTTGAGAAGTAGGTAGTTGTAGATATGAGGTTTTATTTTGGTTTGCCTTGGTGCAAGTATCAATATTCCTAACCCTTTGATTGTTTTGTTGGATGGGAGAGTTGGGGTTGCTTTAAAACTCATTTTGTTGTGTCATATGGGTTGATATCTCGTTGGAAACTATTTCTAATAGATCTCCATAGTATAAGTACTTATAGTAGGAAGAGAAACAAAGACTATGGGTATGGTAGGAGTAAGTTGAGAGGTGGATGGTTGAATGACTTGAGAGGGATGAAATAGAGATTGAACATTGGGATACAAAGGTATTGGGGGTCTAGGTTCTAGCTTTCCAATCTGGATTAATTACATTTAGCCTGGATGGCTATGCCAAAGGCATTTGACAAAGAATTTTCCTCTTTGATCTTAATTATCAAGGAGATTTCAAAATCTAAGACCTTCAAATAATAAATAAATGTCATACCTAAGAGGGGGCGAATCTCGATAGGTATTATGCCAAGCCTTGTGGAATATGATATTAAAATCATCCATAGCCTCCATTGGTGCTCTCTTTATAGTTGACAACTACTCCAAGAAAGAAACTCCATCCACCTTATCTTTGAACCTTTTAATGAACAAGGCGATGAGTTGGTCCTAATCAATGATCAAGTTTAATACGTACCATTTGCAAGTCTTGTCTCTAAATTAAGCCACTAACAATCTCAAAGTCATATGCTCTGTTAAATTATAAAGTGAACTTAGACACACCATGTTCTATAGGTGCTTGACAAATTTGTCATCCTTCTTGATGAAGTACAAGAGATTTTAGTGCATATGTTGGTATCTCATCCCATATTGTAAGCAGATTAGGAGGTAGTAATGGACCTCTATCATTCCAAGTTGAGAAAGTTTTGGGTGGTTGAGCAACCATGGTATAACATCTAACTCTTCTTAGAATGGTGTTAAGCAATGGGAACAATATCTAAATATTAGCAACAATAGAGGATCTGGTGGTAGATCTTTTATTCATAAACTGTTAGGTTCTCTATTTTAAGTAGAGTTGCCAGGTGAATACTACATTTGATCTCTAAGCAGGTAGACTAAGATCTTCATTGGAACCTCAATCTAGTGTCTTCCTGAGCGATTACTTTTGGGTATTCATATTTAAGTAGAGTTTCTAGGTGAGATTTTAAGATGCTTCAAGCAAGCAAATAGGTAGGGACATTCACTAGGGTCTCAACCTATTAAAGTTTATCTTAATTGTAAGACCAATAGAAATGAATCAATTGGGATCCATCAGGTGTGCCATAAAATTATTGTCATATTCAATTGTTGTGATCACTAGATGCAGGAACCAGATGACTGAAGGCTCATACCTCGTATGGAGTGCTATGTTAGGGTAGCTCTAAGAGCATGGGAAGCAACTCAATCAAACTGTCTTTTAGGATTTTTACAAGGTTATATCCTTTTAAGATGTGATCTTTAGTGCTCTATAACATTATAAATGGTTACATAAGGGGACATAGGGAAAGAAAAACCATAAAAAAAGTTAGTGGAAAGGAAAAAATCCTAAGCTAACCTAAGTTAATGAGAAAATGTGCCAAAATCATAATAATATTCCTCTACATAACAATAAGACACATGAACACGTGAGTCTAATACATAGAAAACTCAAAGTGAACACTTTCTCTTCTTAGCATGTTAAGCACTGGTTGCATATAAAAAAATATGATAAAAATTACATAGTCACAACTTTTAGTATACGCACATAAACATACATACACATAAGAAAATGAGATAAAAATAATTCAATAGTCATGGCCTCTAGTATATATATATGTGTGTATGTGTGAATATGAAAATTACAGATAATGGTGGAAGTGAGGGCTCAAAAGCTTTTTTGCAAGACCACTCAGGGTTCAGGTATTGCTATACAAAATAAAATGAAAGGAAAGTTACACAAGAAGCTTAAGGATTGAATAAGCAACTCCCCACCCTTTGCAATGCCTAAACAACTATTATTTATAGATTACAAAAAGGGGGATTTTCCCTCCAAAACTAGAACAACAAATTCTAGCAAATCCTCTTTATTGATTTCTTGATTCAATGTGCATTATAACATTGTAATCCCTCAAGGTATTTGGATTAGGTCATTAATTCTGATTTGCTAGAATCTCAACTATATTCCTCAACTACCATCCTTGGGATCTTGGAATTTGACCATAAGCATATTCCTACGATTAATGTTGTTAGGCCTAAGGGTTGCTATTATGGCTGTCATATTTTTACCTTCATTAGACCAACCACTTTTTTATATTACTAAGCCCAAGTGATGTCATTGGATGATTCTCAGTAATGGCTCATCAGTTTAGCTCAAGTACTTTTCAAGAAGCTTCATTTCAACATTAATATCTTGTATTTATACCTTTTACCTTCATCTTGTTATTTCCTTAACTTCTCTTTCATCTTCCACAATGATATCCATTGTTGATCTTTAGTTTATATGATTCTCAAAATTTTTACTCATCTTCTTGCATCGTGCTTTTATAAACATTCGAGGTTCAACTATGCCTTTTATCAAATATTTTATGGATATTCTTTCCTCTTTTTCTTATTAGACTTTTTTGCGCGACCCTTCTCTTTGGAAATTATAATTTATCTAACTTTGAAGATCTCTTGAAACTCATGGCATGACTTTTGAAACTTTCCCTCCCTTTTCTCTTTTGGAGCTTTCAAAACTTCCATTTTTTGGTCTTTTTGTTTTTCTTGCATCCTTCAGAATAACTGATAAATTTTGGCACCTTTTGGACAATACAGACTATCAAAATTTTTGCCTTAATTTCTTAGTCAAAAAATTTAAAACTTCCAATCTTTGGATCATTAATTATCCCTTTACATCTCTCAATTTTTTTTTCCATATTTTGCCTATTGGAAGCTTGGATAGCGCAAACTATCAAATCTATTTTTAACATAGCGCCAACCTACAGGCTAAAACTTTAGTTGTGAAATATTGAAACCTCTTTCTTTGCCTTCCTCCAAATTTTCCTCCTAGTTCTTATTCTTCTCCCAAGTTTTTTTAAGACAATTTTTTGTTAGGAATTCTATCAAAAATATGCAACTATAAATGATGACATTTTGTCAGTCTATGCGGCCTCCAATTTGAAGTGCTTCAATATTGCTTGCAACTTTGCTATTGCTAAGTGTTGGTCCCCTCTTGAAGGATTCATTAGTGTATAAAAACTTAATCCAATGACACCTTTTGACCAAAAGCTAAAGAGTATCTCGATCTATTTGTAATGAGGTCCTATGAGTCCTTATTTACCTCATACATTCATTGATTTTCCTCCAACAAACTCTTCTAATAAAATGGTCCTATGCATGTGGTGGAGAGATGATGGATGGGTGGTTAGGATTTGGAAACCTAAATAGATATGGATGATAGCCCTACTTGCCAAATTTCTCACAACAATTTTTTGGATTCAACCTCTACCAATAATAGAATCATTTTAGTTATCACTAAAATGGCTCATGATCTACTATCAATGATAACGTTTGACTTAGTTATCATTGACATGGCTCATAAGCTACTACCAATGGTAGTGCTTGATTTAGTTACCACCAAAAAGGCTATGAGGAGTTATTAAAAGCCACTAACTATAAAGATTCGATAGTTAGCCTAGCCCCATAGCTCTTGGGATTTTACACCTATAATCCACCTTCAATGATAGCTTGTTGGTGACTTCTCAGCATAATTTTCTTAATAGGTAGTATATTCTCACAAGTTTTCCATTTCACCTCTACTTCCAAGTCAACATCGATCAAAATGACCCTCTTTTGGATAGGATGTAGTTAAATTTCACTATAGGAGGATAAATAGAAAGACTAACCTTAATATACATACAATGGTCAAATGCCCCCTTTCCACATCGATGACATAGACCAAAGTCAATGCATCGTAGGTGCGTTGAACCATGTGCTCTCCTATATGTTTTTGCTATTGGTAAATAATAGGGTTTTGAAAGGGGTCCTTCCCTTTTACAACTTTTGAATATCCAAGAATAACAAATTAATCAATCTAGGCACAAAAAACAACTTATCTTCTTACAAATAAAATTCTACATTTTTTGAACAATACAACCTTTTGTGACAAAAAATGCAATGACCAAAATAGTAACAATAACCTGCCCTACTGCTTTTTCTACATCTACCATCTAAAATTTTAGTAGATTTTAAAGAAGTATTATCTTTGAGAGTTTGCACCATCTAGTTATCAAGTTTTTCCATTTCCTTAGCCTCTTGACAATAGAATGTAACTATATCTTGTGAAAAATTATTAAATTTAGTTTGCAAATCCTATTTCAACACTCCTTTGTTAGCCATTAAGTCAGCTACACCATTACCCTCTCTAAAAATATGAACAATTTGAACAGATTCTAAACCATCTAAAATTTGAAAAGCATCCCTAAAAATTTAATCAATACTCCATTCTAGGGGTTTGTGAGAATTTAAACCATTAATGATAACCTGTGAGTACCCTAAAATTAATCTTTAAACTTTCAAATTTTAAATTATTTTTAAACTTGCTATCATTGTTTTAGCTTCAACTTGATGATTGGATAAGATATCATAGAATTCTGCATAACAACAAAGAATTGGTTCTTTACTATCCCTAATTATTTCTCCACCAGTTTTACTTGGATTGCCCTTAGAATCCCCATCAAAATTTAACTTAATAAATCCTTTAGGGGGAGGTTGCAATCAAGTTTGAGCTCTAAGAGAAGCACTTCCCACAAGATTAATTCTCTAAACTTGAGGTAAGCCCCAACCATAAGATATCTCACACTCCAAGGGAGATTCTACTAAAACTACACAATCTTCTAATTGTAGATTCTCCACTATTGCAATTTTGATATTGTTCACCAAAGAAGTAACATCTCTATGAACATCCTAAAAAATTCTATTATTTCTTTCTAGCCAAACCTATCATAAGAAATGAGGCAATACCAAAGCTTAACCAACCTTTTATGAAAGTTCACATTCTAGCTTGAACAAGGAATATTTGTCAATATATTACGAATTCAAATTTTGGAGGGAAAGATGCAATTTTTTTAACGCGATGTGGGAGTACCTAGAGGTAAAACAACAAAAAGTGTTGAACTATGAACCCTTTTGAAATTTCACAAAGAATCCAAATTTAATAGTGGTTTATCCATATCTATTGTGGTTTGTTCTACACAACCATTTTGCTGAATATAACCAATTAGGCTCTTCTCTCATGCATATGAAGCAAAAAAGTTGTTGGACCATTTTTGCAACTTTGTCAAGTGACTTGGAGGTCTTTACTAAGCACAAAAGCCTACCCATGACTTCTCTAGCACCAAGGGTCTATATAAAAAATTTAGCCTCTTATTTTCTTCTTGTATGGTGGCCAAGTAGTCTATCCTCTCACAAATGCTACTATTGGTGCTAAAATATAAAAGAAAATGGATTTTTTGAAAATTTTGTAAAATATAAATGTGGTTTTAAAAGAACCTAAAAAAACTAAATTTGAAACTAGGGCATCCATCTCATCAAAAAAAATATTAAAATAAAATTAAAGGGCTAATGGGAGGGAAAAATAAACTTGCTGGCAAATATTTAGCTTGGAGAAAATATGTTGATTCTAGTAAGATCCTTGCTATCTTAGTCCACTAGGGTTTGCTATTGGAAACCCTTCTTTAAATTATGTTGTTGGCTTCAACAAATCTTCTCCACAAGCCCTTGTAAAAATTATCCTCAAAAGAAGCTAGAAGATAAATCTACTACCGATAGAAGCAAACGAATAATAAAGATTCACACCCACTATAATACCATGTTAGATTTCATAGTAGTTTCCAAAAATGAATGGGATTAAACATTAACCAATATTGCTTAACAAAAGAAATACACAACATATAAAACACATAATATGATGGGGTGTCCATAGACATCAAATTAGCTTCACTCAAAGAGAATCAAAATTACACTCAAACTAATAATAAAATTATCAATAAGGAGGGGTATTTATATCCAAGTACATGATACCTTTAGGTCAAGATTATGAGACTAACCCTTAGGAATAAAATAATAAAAAATATGAAAAAATATTTTCAAGGTTTACATGGGCCCAAAGGGAAAATATAATAAATAGTCAATCATGGTCACAAGACAAGCTTAACCATCACATATTCCAAAAAAAAGGAGGAAACCTTTCAAACGTAAAAAATGTGTTGAAATTACAAAGTCTAGAAAAGTGCTAAATTAAAACCCCCTGAAATTTTGCGAGGTATGTAACAAAACTAACAATTCTTCTACATCTTCCATGGTTTGACCTATATAGTCTTTTTGTGTGATTGAGCAAAGTTGCTTTGTATTGGCTCTAATACATGTTAGAATTCACAACAATTTCTAGAAACATTTTGAAACATAAATTCACCATAATCAGATTTAGAAAAAAGTAAGAAGATCAAAATAAAGGAGCTTATAGAAAAAAATAGAGAAAGAGATAAACAACACGAATAAATAGAAGAAATAAGGGGTGAGTGCCTATAGGCACCCCCATAATCTCACATATCACAAATTGGTTCAATGGATCAATCATTTGGGGTATTTATTGTGATATCAAATCCCCAATTAAATGTTACTCTTAAGCTAGCATAAACTAACTTGAAGATTAAATTACAATAAAATAAATATATTAAACCATTTAGTCAAGGTTAACCATAGAGGTGGTTTATCTAATATTAATAAGGGTGAATACATTAAAATTGCTCATAAGCTTGCATAGAAGAATGCCCATAGGCTTACATAGAAAGATGCCCATAGGCTTACATAAGGAATGCCCATAGGCTTACATAGGGGACACTCAAAGGCTTACATAACAATTGTTTGAAGGCTACATCAAGAGAACCTCAGGATCTTCATCAATGATGGCCTTGGCCTAATAAGAACAAAAACACCCTCTAGAAAACCCTCTTCAAAACAAAAATTCAACTTATTCTTTTTTTTGATTGGTAATGGTTATGATCTTGGTTTTGTTGGTATTTACTTACATTCCTACCTCCTTGTAGAAAACCTCTAATGCCTTTAAGTGCTCTCTCAAACCCTATGCTAACCTATAATTTTAATAAGATCATTTGCATGCAAAAGAAGCCTCATCACATATTTTGTCCAAATAAATACCATCCCCTTCTTCTATATTTAATTGTTTTTCTAATTTGACAACACATAAACAAAATGAGGTGGGGGATAATGGCCATCATAAAGTCTATGGACTGTTGTTGTATACTTTAGGGAATGCCTAGGTCTTCCATTCTACTCCATAGTTTACTTATAGGCAATGTGTGAAAAGTTTTCTTACATTCCACAAAACAATAATAGGCTTCTCATTTTTCATTCCATATTTTTCAATGATATGTCTCAAAATGATGACATGGTTTACTGCCAAGTGTTTTGCTCTTAAACTCGCTTGTTCTTTTTTCCTCTTTCCTTTTTCTTCTATGCACTTCCTAATTCTACCCTCAACCATGCTTCCAAACAACTTTGCAAACAAGGGATTATCCATAATAATTTGGTAATTTGAAGGATTGTATGTCTTCACTCTTGAAGAAAGGTATTGTTAAACTTGTTTCCCAATTCGTTGAAAAGACATGCTGGATGATGTTATCAAACATTCTCTTGATGTGTTGTGATGAGTCCTCTACCTCACATTTTCAATATTTTGCTTATAGTCCCTCTACATCACAACCTACTAAAACCTTTATTTTAATTTACAACCAAATTAATAAAAAAAACATTAATTATTTTACTTAACCTCTCCTCAAATCCAATCCTATAAACATTGGAGGCTTTGTAAAAGCAACTTAAAATGTTGATTACCTTATGAAGATGACATACCATTCAATAAAACAAAGCATAATTACAAACATTATCTAAATTCATTATCTTGAACAAAAAAATTCATTCTTCTTATTGGAGTTTATTTTTTAAAATTTTAAGAGATTGAAAACTACAAAGTGGTATTATAAAAAATTGATTATTTAAACATGTAAATTTATAATAAAATTTAAATCTCAATCTTTTTTTTTTAAATTGAAAAAATTATTTAATTAAACTAATACCTTTAAATTTATTATTAAAATTTACTTGGTTCCTATATAAAAAAAAAATTATAACCACTATTTTTCACTAAACACACAAAAATACAAGAGCACCACCCTACTTCACTAAATGAGTAATGCAACAACCCTACTTCACTAAAGGAGTAATGCAACAAAAAGAAGTTGGTAGAGACCAACTAACCCATAATACCATTTTTTTAAATCCACTTGCTTCCTTTCCGTTAATACTCATACATTATTACCATATAAATCTTCACATTACAACATTTTTTTTATTACAAGTAAACATTATCGGAGTGAGGGAAACTATCCATAATATTTTAGTTATAAATATATATACATCTATGTTTTGATTTGGTTAGCACGATAAACCCCTACGCACTTGAGCAATCTCCTCCCAATCATGACCTCTCGTAAGAGCTATGCTTATCAATAGTAAATTTAACACACAACCACGACACACCCACCACCTCACACACTCGCCCATGCCATGGTTTAAATCTTGAACCTCCCAACCAAAACCCTTTAATTATTAATATTATTCTAATGAATTGTATAAGATTAAATTAGTTCTTATCTTTGTTAGATTATTAAATTAATATATCATATTCTTCTAATTAATGGTATAAAATTGAATTAGTTATTATCTTTATTAGATTATTAAATTAATATTAGTAGTATTATATTATGATTATAAAACAACTTAAAATTTGATTATATTATATATTATTTACATGAATAATCTCATTTTTATTAAACCATATATTAATATAATAATACATGTATTAGAAACAAAACCTTATAATCTTGAAATGAATATTCCAATTATATATAATAATATTGTATTTTACAGGCTCACTTCCCTCAAATTACTTAAAATTTGAGGATATTATATATATTAAGTACATGAATAATTTATTTAATTACTTAAAATTTGATTATATTATATATATTATTTACATGAATAATTTATTTTTATTAAACCATATATTAATATAATAATACATGTATTAAAAACCAAATCTTATAATCTTGAAATGAATATTCCAATTATATATAATAACACTGTATTTTAGAGGCTCACTTCCCTCAAATTGACTTCCCTTGTTTGTCGTAGCTATACAACCACCACGTCTGACCAGAGATCAAACTCCGAGAAGCAACGCTGTGTAATTGGCAATTCCGTCCGACCACCACGTCTGACCAGAGATCAAACTCCGAGAAGCAATGCTGTGTAATTGGCAATTCCGTCCGAGAAGGGTAAAAAGTAAAACCCCAATTGTAATTCTGGGAAAAGGAGAAAACAAAGAAAAAATTGGTAAAACAAATTTAAAAAACTGGAATATAATATTTCATCGTATCGTCGACTACGGAACCACTTGCTCGTACCGAAACCAGTTCCGAGCACGGAAGATCCTCCTGCGCAAATGTGAAATGAAATGAAAGATTTTAATTACGTTAACGAGATCTAAATATGGTTTATGTGACCTCAAATATAAAAGTACAATTAATCAAATCATATCATATGATCTTTAATATTTTTGAGAAGGTTGTTCCTTTTCTTTGTGTATTTTACTGTCTTCAAATAAATTTGCCATAAACTCTTTCTCTAGTGTTTCTTTGTATTTGTCACTGATATTTTAAAAACTTGGATACATGTCCTCTTTGGGCAGTGTTTTCTCCCTGTTTCACATTTAAGCTTATGAAAGCTAGTCCTTATCTGAGCAATGAGTATTTTTTCTTTCCACTTGATTTCAACATCTATATATGCTTTTTCTTTATGATCATAAGTTGGATTAAAATTTGCAATATAATATTATCTTTTACTTTTTGCATTTTTCCACATTCCACTTCTGAACTTGTATGTCTGTATTGACACGTGAAAGCTGTTCTCCACTTCTGAACTTGTATGTCTGTATTGACACGTGAACGCTCTTCGCGACATTATCTCTCACATTGAAAGCTGTTCTCCACTTCTGAACTTGTATGTCTGTATTGACACGTGAAAGCTGTTCTCCACTTCTGAACTTGTATGTCTGTATTGACACGTGAACGCTCTTCGCGACATTAAAGAGACGCACCCGCCCTAATGTGAATGCGAACATGACTCCGCATGAGGAGCTCTTCTCTAAGGTGCTGAGGGCAGCCCGCCAGGTGTCGCCCTCGGAGCGGTACAGGAGCCGGGGTCCAGCCAATGGGCAGCTGCCACGTCAGGGTTGCTGTGCGGGTTTCCGACGCACGTTCTTATTCTGTACCCCTCGATACGCGGGCGTGCGCGTATTTTGTTTTCACCCTTTACCCTATTTTTCATTTCGAGCGCTCTCGCTCTCTTTTTTTACACTCTCCTTGCGGTGTCGTTGCCCGATCCAGGGTTTATCGCCCTGCAATTCACTCGTGCGTTCAAAATTTTACCCGCGTTCGAATCCCGCCGACCCCCGGACTTACCTTGGAGCTAGGATCGCGTGGCGTGCCGCTGAATTTTTTTGCGTCCGTTTTATTCGGTGAAGATTGGAGGGATTTCTCGACGAAACCACCGGGCTTGGTAAGTATCAAGGTTTAAATTCGTATTTCATGTTCTGCGTGCGATTTGAAGGCATTTTAGGTTTCGGTTGCTTTTGTACGGGACTTCGATGTTGAATTCCAACAACTGCGGAAACCCCTAAACTAGCTAGCGACAACTTTAGATTATTAAGGAAGTGAATTTCACCGAGTGTCCATAGCAGGCGGTAAATTATTGTTCGTATTTCATGGTCTGTGCACAATTTTATTTATTTATTTATTTTTTGCATTTTAGGTTTTGGTGGCGTTTGTGCTTTATTTTTAAAAGGAATTTTGGTAATTACATTGCATCATATGGGAAGTTTACAACACAATGATACCCCTGAGGATGGGCGTGGAACTCAAGCCCGATAAGTTGGGAACTGAAATGCATTCGTTTGCCGTGAAGTTGTATACAACCAATCACACTGTGAAAGTCGAAACTGATGAGTTTTTCGTCCAACTTGAGATTTTTTGTGGAGGTGAATTTCAGTAGCTACAAGGTGAATTTCAGCTGGTATTCATGGCGGGCGGTAAATGTTAATTTGTATTTCATGGTCTTGACATGATTTTGGTGCATTTTGTGTTTTGGTGGCATCTGTATGGGGTTTTTAAAAAGAATTGTGGGAAGCTTTAAATTGACGAGTTTTCCTTCAACTTTAGATTATTAGCAAGGTGAATTTCAGTTATAGATATCTACACTACATATCTCTATTCAACGCATAATACTAAGGTGAATTTTTAGCCGAGGGAAGTTAATGTAAGCTCTCAGACAACTTTAGGTTCTTAACGAGGTGAATTTCAGGGTGTGTTCATGTTGGACAGTACATTTTAGTTTGGATTTCATGGTCTGTGTATGATATTGGTGCATTTTAGGTTTTGGTGGAGTTTGTGTTGGATTTTTAAAAGGAATTGTAGGAACCTTTAAACTGATAAGTTTTCCTCCAACTTTAGATTTTTTGCGAGGTGAATTTGAGTAACGAGCGTAGTGAGGTTAATGTTAAGCTTTTGGACAGCTGTAAGTTTTTAACGAGGTGAATTTCATGCTGGGCGTTAAATTTTAATTTCTATTTCATGGTCTATGCATGATTTTAGTGCATTTTAGGTTTTGGTGGCATCAGTAGGGGATTTTGATAGAGAATTGTGGGAAGCTCTAAACTGATGAGTTCTCTTCCAACTTTAGAATTTTAAGAAGTTGAATTTCAGCAAAGAGCTCAATGAAGTTGATGTTAACCATAACGTTTGTGAACTCCTCCTGCTCTCACCTGTAGAATGTTTGTTTTTTAAATCTATATAGTGTCCTTTGATTGGAACAGGGAGCATGAGGTATTGCAAGCCAATTGGGCTTTTGTTGGTGTTTTATTGGTTGAAGTAATGACAGTAGTTAAATTTAGTCTTTCAAACTCCCAGATAAATGAGTGGAGAATACGTAGTCACAAAAATCCTCCATAGAAGATTTCTTGTACCTCCCTGTTATGCTTCCTCACAATCTCCTGTCAGGCATTTTTGTTATTGATTCTTGAGATCTCCCTTCTTGTTCCTGTGACAATCCTACGTCTTGCAAATGCATAGTTTGCTAAATGCTATCTTATAAATGCCTTTTAGCTTTGCCTTTGCAATTTGATAATTGTTGCAAAGTCGATTTTTATGTAGGAACTAAGTTTCAGATGCAATGGCCAGGATCAGAAGGCTCAAAACTGCCATGTTATCAATGGAATAACTAAAATTCTACATGCAAGTACAGAAGTTGAGCTGAGAATGTGTATCTCATGCCCAAGTCTGCTGCTCTATAAATAAATCACATATAATTCTGTTTAATGTACAGAAGTTGGACTTGGAATGCCCTGTTTGTCTCTAAGCAATGTCTTTAAACAGAAGAAAAGGTCAAAGAGCCATGAATTATTTTCAATAGAATGTGTAAAATTCTAAATACAGAAGTTGGACCCAAAATGCAACCTTCATATGTATGCCAGGTCTCTAGAAGATGAAGATGGCATCCAACTTTATTAGTCGAATCTGTAATTGCAACTGAGGTGTTTTATCAATCAAAGTACTGACAGGAGTTGAATTTTAACTTTTGCTAATTCCCTTCTATTGTCCTCATCTATGAAGTAAATATGATTCCAAATCTTTTCTATTAGATAAATTTCTTATTCTCCATATCTTCTGTGTTTCTTCATTTATCACACCTCTTGTAAATCAGTCTTGGCCCCAAGTTTCCTATCATAGTTCTAATTAATGCATCTTAATGTCTCCTTTTCAACTTGGGCCCAAGCTGATTTTTTTGCTAAAGTGAAATTCCAGATTTTTTGACTGGGTTTCAAAGGAACAAAGCTAGTCCTTTATCAAGATTCAATAGAATACCTAAAATCTTATGTTTAAATGCCCTTTCATATCCAGGAAAGGTCTTAGACAGATGAAGATGATCATTATCAAAAGACTCATCTATAGAAGTTGGACTTAGAATGCACTCTTGTACAGAGGCAAGGTATCATAATAAATATAACTAATTATTTTATTAATTGAAGATGTTGAATACTGTGTGGGAGTTAGACTTAGTATGCTATGTTCACATCTACATGAGGTCTCTAGGTAGAAGAAGATTACAAACATCAGTGAAAAATACTTCCATAGAATATAAAATATTCATGTGTAACACATAGAAGTTGAACTTTAAATTCTACGTTCATATTGTGGCAAGGTATGAAGACAAAAAAAAATGACGTGCTTCTTTATCTAAAGAACATGTAGAATTCTGTATATTCTATAGAAGTCGTATCTCACAAAACCATCTTCATACTTAGGCAAGGTCTTTAGGCAGAAGAAGGTGGCAGGCATCAATGGAATTACCCTGTCTAACCTTCACAATTTCATTGCAACCTTGGTGAGTAAATCGGACTGATAAGTTATAACTACATACAATAAATAGATTTGCATGTTATGCACCCAGAACAAGCTTGATAGTGAAGAACACTTGCTTCCCTAATGTTGTGCTCACAATATTCACATGAAGTACAAAATAGGCCATAATAAATTGCCCTTGAGCAACTGTTAGTAATGAATACTTTCATTAGAAAACATACAGTGTAGAGTAAAATTCTTTAAATCACTTTGCCCTTGAGAAACTGTTAGTAATGAATACTTTTATTGAATTTGGGAATTTAGTAACAGAAAACATACAGTGTAGAATAAAATTCTTTAAATCACTGCAATAATGTTTAGACTACTATATAGCACATGCTTCGTATTGTGGATGATAAATTTAAATTAAAGAAAAACAAGAAAAAAGAATGCCACTATTTTCACTAAATGGTGTTATTTGTGACATATTGATTGGTGTCAACAAGTATTTTCCTATCAAAGCCTCTTTATTCTATGCTTTTGAAATGATAATTTGTCTGAATAGGGCTTTTGATATGTTCTCATCATAGTATTTAGATTCTCCCCGACTCTATGAGTACCTAGTGAGAAAGCCAACTGACCCCAACCAAGTCATTTTGAACCTTGTAGAGTTTTTTGCTTTCTCTAAAATATTCTATCTATTTTTTTCTTATTTGCCAACTTATTACTTAATCTTTCTCTGAGTTTTTCCCCAAGTTTGAGTTTGTGTCTTAAAAACATGCTTGTTGAGTCCGAGATGATTTCCAGTCTCGACACGATGGTTTGCATTAGCTATGTGTCTAGACTGACCACCCTTGATGCACTTTCGAGCCTCATTTATTCGGTTTATTCATTCATGGACATTAATAATTTTTTTTTTTCATTTCATTTCAATGCTAAATTTGCTAGATGCTCTTTAGCTCTAGGTGGCTTTAATTTTTAAGTCGGAGGATATTTAGATATCAAGTTTAGTGAATGGAATTGAAGGTCTGATGCCTAACAATTAAACAATAGAATTATTGAACATCTAAGTTCTAGGTACAACATATGAAAATTGGTTGTCGTCTTGCTACCTAGCTTTTAAAAAAAGTAGAATACATGATTTTAAGGTCTTCAATTAACATTTTCTATTAAGTCAATGGTGTATTCACTTTAATGCATAGTTCCAGAAAGTTGTTAGGGTGGCATCCTTCTTACATGTAAAATCATAAATGTCAAGTTAAGGGTTTTGGGGTTAGAACCTTGGTGATGAGTTATCGTTGCAGGCTTGCAATTGGTTAACTATAAATGCGCTGTGATTGGATATCACTATGAACCTCAAACTATATCCGGATTTGTTTCTGTTGTCACTTTATTGTTCTAATTCTAAGCCTCTTCAGTATGCATTGGGTATATATTACTATATACAAACGACAGTTGAAGTTGCAAAAGGGATTGAAAAAGTGTTGGACAAATTACTTATATAAGAAATATGGTTGAGGTCGATGTTTGGTTCTTGTTCTTTTTAAGAGAGGGAATCATAAACTGATCACGCTGAATTCGGTAATGTTGCAGACATATTAGGTTTTACTTTTGGAATATCTAGAACGAAATTGATAGGTATGTGGTATCCTTTATAATGTTGTACTATTTTCATTGAGAGATTTACATATAATGGAAGAGTTTGAAACTTAAAACAATGTAGATAATATTGACAGTGTTAGCACACTTGATGTGGAACATAACTCTGATAACGAACACAAGACAGTTAGGTTTACATTGAATTTCACTACCTAGACACAGATTTGGAGAACATTTGTCAGGACACTTCAACACATACTCTTCAATCATACATTAGCAATTTCTAGAAAAGAATGGAATCAACATTACACATTATTGTTTAAAAAGAAATACATACAAAGCAAAAGAGCACAATATTTGAGGGTGTTTGTGGACACCAAATAATCTCACTATCAAGAATAAAATTACACTCCAACCAATAATAAAATGGTTCGTATGATGAGGTATTTATACCCAAATAAAAGTTACTGTTAGGTCAAGGTTGTGAGACCGACCTTTAGGAAGAATATAGTAAGATAATACAAAAATACTTTTTTCAAGGTTTACAAGGGCCCACAAGGCTAATATGAACAATACAGTGCAAAAGTTAGTCCTCAAGAGGCGCTTAACCGCCGCATATTCCAACATTTAGTTGGTCTTCCAACTCAACATATGTCCCTCAAATAGAAGGATCAAGACAAAGCTTCTTCTTTTGTGCAAAAATTTGTTAAAATCCACACCAAATGTTAGGATACTTTTTAGCATGTTTCTTGGATCCTCACCTTTATCAAAATAACTAAGAACATGACAAAAAGAATATGGATTGCTTTTTTGAGTGCATAGATAGAATGGATTGCTTTGCTTGAGTGCATAGAGTGTATCTCAAGCATAAGTTGCAAATTGGAGATTCAAAGGAATGCATAGAGAGATAAGACCAGTATCCTCTTCTCTACAAAAACAAGAGATAATGAGGCTAATCTGGACTTACCAATAACATGGGGGCAATCTTATCGTAGCTAGATTTCTGATTCAGAAAGGCTTGTTATTTGTATCATGAGGTATGCAGAAGAAAAGCTCATTCGAGCTCAGCCATTTAAAAAAGAGGAATAGAATAGAGACCCGATATCATATCTTGTTTTTGTCTACAGCAACATGTTAGTGTATGTGCCAATACTGCAAAGCACTCCTCCTTTTCGACCTTTTACTACTATGCATTGTGAGGTAAGATGAACTATGATGCATAATATTGTATAGATGTAAACGCACGATATTATACAAAGGTGAGCGGTGATGAAAAAGTTCATAAATTAATATTTAGTTAGTGATAGTGTTGAGCCTCGACTGTTTAGGAATCATGTCTAAAAATTTTGGTTTATATTTTAAATGCATTTGCAAGTTTACGCCACATTCCATTTTTTTGGAAATAAGTTTACGCCATGTTCCTCTTCTAGTAAGTCTGTCAAATGTTCAAACTCATCATCGTTTGCTTTCCTAATTTTTGCATATTGTGATTCATTTAATAAATACAATCCTACCTTCAAAATAAAATCACAAAAGCATTCAAAAGTATAAGAAGGAAACAACACAGACCTCCTCAAACCCAAACAAATTCTGATTCGCAACAAATGTTTTGCTATACCAAAGTATTGCAGAATGCCTAAACACATTTTCTTTTCTCAAGGAAAAGATAAATCCCTCGTTATCTCAGAAGATGGAAATTACATGTAATAAAAATAAAGTGAAGCACGGATAATTAAAGGATCGGTGATTCTAGTCGCATTTGTTTATAAGCAATTAAAAAAATAAAACAGTTATGCAAAGTCATGGAACGCTACATTGCCAGAATACACCAGGTAAATATAAAATCCATATTGAAATAGAAAAGTAACGCATTCAGAGTATTGATGACTCACCAGACGCTTACTGAGGGAATGCAGGATACTTCTATAATGTGCGACAGTGGTGTGCATAAACCTGATGCAGCTTTCTTAAAAATGAATGTGATTACTTGCAAAGCAGCAATCTACAATTCTCTCTGCAGTATCTCAAATTATTATGACATTGAGAGAACAAATTATGAAATAAGATTGCTTTGAGATATCAAGATGTCAAATAATCTTCTCAGAAGAAGGGGAAAGAAAGAAAAAAGCTCTGGAATAAAATTATGGAGGGGCCAAACGGTGTTGATATGAGGATGGATGGGTCCTCTAACATTAAGGGGAGTTCATTTAGATAAAAGTTGTTTATTGTAGAGGGACCTTTAACATTTGGAGGTTGTAAACAGATCCCAACATGGAATGAAACGACAAGGAACAAAGGAGAATAATGGTTTTGATGAAGTTAGTTTAGTTTAATAAGGTTATACAGAGAATGCAGTATGGAATGAAATAAAGAATATAAAAGAATAATGGTTTTATAAAAGAAAGCTTTATTAATAGTCCCACATTTCATCTGTGCTTACTGTTTCCTTGTAACATTTCCAAGTTTGAAATTATATGATTGTTTGATTTCTTTTATGTTTAATTGTCAATTAGTGGGCAGCTAATAACTCAATTTCAGTTGCCAAGATGGCCACAAACTATAGTCATATTTTCTTGCATGTTTGTTTGACATGGTTCACATTTATATGCTTTATGTAAATCATATCATTCCAGTATTTCCATTTTGGTGCTGTGGACCTTTCTTCTTACATACACAGGCCTCCAAATGTTGTCTTGGTTGTGCGGTCCCTCCCTAGTTCATTCAAACTGCAGAGTCCTATTCCTTCCAAATGTTGTGTATGATGTGCTTGTGATCTGTAAAATGGGAATCAACAAAAGGGACAACAGAATATAATCTGTTCCAGCAATCAAAAAGAGTCTCTTCTGTTCATTTTCTTTCTTTTGAAAAACCATATAATTTACTGCTATGAAATTACTCAGTGCTGCATAAAGAACTCGAAAGGAGAGATCTAGCAACAAAATGTTGTATTTTATTTATTGTATGACAAAATCAGTACATAGAACTTCAAAGAAAAATTCACTTACAGAAAGTTGAATATAAAATGGTATGTCAGAATTTGTTGTTTTCCTAAACTCAAACTTCCTAAATTTAAGCCGGCCAATCTATCCACTCTGCCATGAGCTAATGGGTTCACCTCAGTTCTCTGCACAACAAACCTTCCTCTCCTAGGCTTTTTGCGAGAAGACTGTTTGTGCATCCCTTTTTACTCTCATGGTTTCTTGTTGCTTGTTATAGTTTGTAAGAAAGTATTGCCAATCAAAACAGTACAATGCAATGCAAAGATCAATACATAGAAAGAAACGCACACAATTACACAAGAAATGAATGTTACAAGACATGAGTCTTTATTGGTACATCGGGGAGAATCCAAGAGCAAGAGTGCTTGCACTATGATTACAACATCATAAAATGATATGACTCTGCAGTAAAATGAAGACAGAGGAATTCACAAACAGTTATGCAGAAGAAAGATAAATAACCACCAAAACTGATGCTGCACACTCTTCATTAGTTGAGGCCTGAATAAAATTAGAAGGATGAGGTTTAGTGGTTGCAATTGCCCATGAACTGGGCATGCATAGACAACTTAATCAGTCTAACTTACATGCAGTTAGTGGACTTCATATGTGCATGGACACCCCATTTAGTCTAACTGAGATCTACTAGTCCAAGCATACAAGACGAAATTTAGAGAATATATGATATCTACAAGTACAAAGGACAGACATGCATGGAAGGAAACCGTTGGATGAGGAAACTTCTCTGCAAGAGCTTACCTGAAGAATCTCTTGGCTTGCCTTGTTAAAGTGTCTTTGCAAGCCACCAAGTAAGTAGTAGCTTGCTTCTTGCGATTAGTGCAAGTCTGAACATCGAGCAAAGTATCATTTTCCAAGGTTTGCTGAAAATTTGGAATTAGATCTTCAAGATGTGTGATGTAAATCTTCTCCAAGTGACTTGGCTCATACCACTTGAGATGTCTCACACGGACAATATGATGGATGCTAAGTTGGCCTAGGATATCAAAACGAAAAGCATGGACCTTGATGCTTTATTGCTTGGATAATTTTATAAGGTCCATCGATAATGGGATTTAATTTGTGATGTTCTTGGTTGTGAAAATCTTTGCTTGTTTGAATGAAGCCAAGCATAATCACCAACTTGGAAAGAATAATGGACTCAATGGTAGTCATGGTGTGACTTGAAGTTGACTTGGGTTTGCTAAAAAGTATCCTAACCTTTGGTGTGGATTTTAACAAATTTTTGCACAAAAGAAGAAGCTTTGTCTTGATCCTTCTATTTGAGGGACATATGTTGAGTTGGAAGACCAACTAAATATTGGAATATGTGGCGGTTAAACGCCTCTTGAGGACTAACTTTTGCATTGTATTGTTCATATTAGCCCTGTGGGCCCTTGTAAACCTTGAAAAAAGTATTTTTGTAATATCTTACTATATTCTTCATAAAGGTAACTTTTATTTGGGTATAAATACCTCATCATATGAACCATTTTGTTACTGGTTGGATTGTAATTTTATTCTTGATAGTGAGATTATGTGGTGTCCAAAAACACCCTCAAATATTGTGTTCTTTTGCTTTGTGTATTTCTTTTTAAACAATAATGTGTAATGTGTTGATTCCATTCCTTTCTAGAAATTGCTAATGTATGATTGAAGAATATGTGTTGAAGTGTCATAACAATTGTTCTCCAAATCTGTGTCTAGGTAGTGAAATTCAATGTAAATCTAACTGCCTTGTGTTCGTTATCAGAGTTATGTTCCAGAACATCAAGTGTGCTAACACTGTCAATATTATCTACATTGTTTTGAGTTTCAGACTCTTCCATTATATGTAAATCTCTCAATGAAAATGGTACAACATTATAAAGGATATCACATACCTGTCAATTTCGTTCTAGATATTCCAAAAGTAAAACCCAATATGTTTGCAACATTACCGAATTCAGCGTGATCAATTTATGATTCCCTCTCTTAAAAAGAACAAGAACCAAATGTTGACCTCAACCATATTTTTTATATAAGTAATTTGTCCAACACTTTTTCAATCTCTTTTGCAACTTCAACTACCGTTTGTATATAGTAATATATACCCAATGCATACTGAATAGGCTTAGAATTAGAACAATAAAGTGACAACAGAAACAAATCCGGATATAGTTTGAGGTTCATAGTGACATCCAATCACAACGCATTTATAGTTAACCAATTGCAAGCGTGCAACGATAACTCATCACCAAGGTTCTAACTCCAAAACCCTCAACTTGACATTTATGATTTTACATGTAAGAAAGATGCCACCCTAACAACTTTTTGGAACTATGCATTAAAGTGAATACACCATTGACTTAATAGAAAATGTTAATTGAAGACCTTAAAATCATGTATTCTATTTTTTTTAAAAGCTAGGTAGCAAGACGACAACCAATTTTCATATGTTGTACCTAGAACTTAGATGTTCAATAATTCTATTGTTTAATTGTTAGACATCAAACCTTCAATTCCATTCACTAAACATGATATCTAAATATCCTCCGACTTAAAAATTAAAGACACCTAGAGCTAAAGAGCATCTAGCAAATTTAGCATTGAAATGAAATGAAAAAAAAAAAATTATTAATGTCCATGAATGAATAAACCGGATAAATGAGGCTCGAAAGTGCATCAAGGGTGGTCAGTCTAGACACACAGCTAATGCAAACCATCGTGTCGAGACTGGAAATCATCTCGGACTCAACAAACATGCTTTTTCAGACACAGACTCAAACTTGGGGAAAAACTCAGAGAAAGATTAAGTAATCAGTTGGAAAATAAGAAAAAAATAGATAGAATATGTTAGAGAAAAAAAAAACTCTACAAAGTTCAAAATGACTTGGGTGGGGTCAGTTGGCTTTCTCACTAGGTACTCATAGAGTCGGGGAGAATCTAAATACTATGATGAGAACATATCAAAAGCCCAATTCAGACAAAAGATCATTTTAAAAGCATAGAATAAAGAGGCTTTGATAGGAAAATACTTGTTGACACCAATCAATGTCACAAATAACACCATTTAGTGAAAATAGTGGCATTCCTTTTTCTTGTCTTTCTTAAATTTAAATTTATCATCCACAATACGAAGCATATGCTATATAGTAGTCTAAACATTATGGCAGTGATTTAAAGAATTTTATTCTACACTGTATGTTTTCTGTTACTAAATTCCCAAATTCAATGAAAGTATTCATTATTAACAGTTGCTCAAGGGCAAAGTGATTTAAAGAATCTTACTCTACACTGTATGTTTTCTAATGAAAATATTCATTACTAACAGTTGCTCAAGGGCAATTTATTATGACCTATTTTGTACTTCATGTGAATACTGTGAACACAGCATTAGGGAAGCAAGTGTTCTTCACTATCAAGCTTGTTTTGGGTGTATAACATGCAAATCTATTTATTGTATGTTGTTATAACTTATCAGTCCAGTTTACTCACCAAAGTTGCAATGAAATTGTGAAGGTTGGACAAGGTGATTCCATTGATGCCTGCCACCTTCTTCTGCCTAAGACATTGCCTAAGTATGAAGATAATTTTGTGAGATACGACTTCTATAGAATATACAAAATCCTACATGTTCTTTTGATAAAGAAGCACGTCATTTTTTTCTGTCTTCATACCTTGCCACAATATGAACGTAGAATTTAAAGTTCAACTTCTATGTGTTACACATGACTATTTTATATTCTATGAAAGTATTTTTCACTGATGTTTGTAATCGTCTTCTATCTAGAGACCTCGTGTAGGTGTGAACATAACATACTAAGTCTAACTCCCACATAGTATTCAACAATTTCAATTAATAAAATAATTAGTTATCTTTATTATGAGACATTGCCTTTGTACAAAAGTGCATTCTAAGTCCAACTTCTATAGATGAGTCTTTTGATAATGATCATCTTCATTTGTCTAAGACCTTTCATGGATATGAAAGGGCATTTAAACATAAGATATTATGTATTCTATTATGGTTGCTATTTTGGAATAGTGATAGCAGAACAATGTGAGCTATGACCATGTCCTTCTATACAAGCAGCTACTAGTGTTTTGACACCTTCCTTTTCTCGCATGAGGCTAGATGGGATTGTTGTTCATTGGCGTAGGGTATCAACCTCCCTTCAAAGGGTTAATGACGGTTAATGACGATGTCAACACTGCTACCACTCTTGTGGTCCGTGTATGATGGTTAATGACGATGTCAACACTGCTACCACTATGCATTCTATGACATACTAGAGTTGGCCCTTTTTCTTCACTTGAGCTCTTTCTTCCTTGGCTTCTAATTCTTCACTATATAGCTATTTGTATTTTTGGTGTCACATGATCTTCTCATCTCCACATGTTTAGAATTTGTCCCTTTTTGAGTCCAAAAAAACTTTTGGAACTCTATACTAGACATTGTTTTAGTTTGGTTTGGTCTTGTTTAGTTACAATTTCTTTTTAATAATTTATTTTAAATATCTGAAGTCACTTCCCCCTTCGACAACACATTGTAGTATATTATCTCTTTTTATTCCCACTAACCTATTATGGTACTTCGTGGATATCAATATAATTTTTTTCTTTCTAACTTACTTGCAGTTAATGAACTGTAAATGTGCAATGACACCTCATTTAGTCTAATTGAGATGAATTGAACATTCAAACTAGGACTCTTTAGTTTATTGTGTTTTATTTTTAATTGGTTATATGGGATTGAAATGGGCTCCACTCGTATTATATCATGACTACATTACCACACTGTTGGTTACGAATCTGCCACTAGGAAAGGATTTGGTCTTTTGCGCCCTAGACCCGCCCAACAGATTGAAAGGCCATAAGGAAGAGATGCCTTCCGTGCCAATCTCCGGAGAAGGCCGACTCCTATACTACACTACTGGGGTTTGAGATAAGGGAACTGGAAAGAGATTGAAAAATGCAGAAAGAAATGTAAATGGCATTGCAATAGTGGTGGGGAAGAACAAGCAACACAATCATTAACTAATACCCAAACCAACAACAATCAAAACAAAACATGTAACAAAAACTAACACTGCGATTCCTTCCTATGTATCCTTCAGCCAAAATTCCAGATTCACTTAATGTCCAATGCTCTAATCCAGAGTGCAAAATTACAACAATCAGAAAAATAAATGAACATGAACCAAAAATACTTGCAGAAGGCAGCATAAAAGAAAGAGACAAGAGTTAGAGCCAAGGATGCTTTATATTGAAGCAAGTGTTTGTTTACAACAACTCTTTTAGCAATATGTTCCCCCCCTTTTACAATGAAAGTCCATTGCTATTTATAGCAGAATTTTCCCCCAAAATCCATTGAAGCACAGAATCCCAAAACTGCGACAACTGTTGTGATTTGACCTTTGTTGGTCGTGAGCGTACCTGCGACACAATTTTCCTGAGTTTGGTACGGTTTCAGACAGATCTGGTTGTTGAGAGGGCACGTCTCTTCAATGTTGCAGGTACGATTTGCCCCTTGGGATGTTTAAGGGCTCTGACAAGATGTCCTGGGGGTGAAAACTGAGCTGACACATCATAAATGTCTACCTACCCCTGCTTCCTGGTCCGCTTGAAGAGTTGCTAAGAGTCGCACGACCCTATGCTAGAACTGAAAATCGCAGACAGAAAGGAGCGAGGTTGAGAATCGCTCAGGGTTTGAGCGAATTCGGGGAAGCCAAGATGGGGGGACGCTTCAGAAAAAACACGCCGAGGTTCGCTAGGCTGCATGAGCGACGACGGGAGTCGCTCCTGGATGGAGCGACCGGGAGCTGCACCAAAAGAGGAGCGATATCGGGAGTCGTTGTTGGGTGGAGCGAACTCCGGCGCGACTAATGCCTTAGACTAATTTTCTCCTTCCCTCGGCTGGTTGGCGATTGCAGGAAACTTTGGCGAACTTGGGAGTCGCCGAGCTGTGGTGGCGACGACGGGAGTTGCTTCGGGATGGAGCGAACTCGAACTTCTTCAACTTGGAAAGCTTTTCCCTTCCTCTGCTGCAGTTTGCCAGAAAATGATGTGAGGCCAGGAGTCGTTGGGCTGATGGAGCGAACTTTGGTGAGCTGGCGATCGTCGAGACTTGAGGCAAAGCTGTGGATTGCACGGAGAATGAGGCGATGCTGGGAATCGCTGCTAGGCTGAGCGAGGACGGGGATCGCCGAATAACAGGAGCGAACCTGGGCAGTCCCATGCCTTAGACATTTTTTCTGTTTTTCAATCTTGCCGACGGTCGCTAAAGGGTGGAGCGATTACAGCGGTCGCTGGAGGGGTGCCGAGAACGGGAATTGCTCTAGAATGGAGCGACTCGCGGGAGAGCCCTGCCTTAGAAAATTTTGCCTTTTTTCGCGCTACTGCTTGCTGCCCTCGAGCGATGACGGGAGTCGCTTGGGAATGGGGTGAAGCTAGGAATCGTGCAGAATTGGAGCGACTCTCGGAATCGCTCAAAAAGAGTGCGACCTGAGAGTGCCCATGCCTTAGAATTTTTCGGCCTTTTCCCAAACTTCGCCAGAATTTGCTGAAAACTAAAAACTTAAATCTATCGACACCTGAAAATGCAATCTCGAGGATTGCCTGGATTGATAGCTTGGAAAGGAGGAAAGGAGAAGATCTGGTCCTCAAAATGCAGCAGTTTTTTTCAATTTTTCAAAATTTTACCCCTTGGCAAAATGTGGCAACACCACCATAGTTCAACAACTGCATAGTTGTATTACAACTACCAATTGTGCATTTATTGCCTAGCAAGATTTGAACCTGGGTCTTAACCACTTGAGCTCATGCCATTCGATCAAATACTAAGGTTCGCCAATAGGATTGTAACGAAACAACTTCTGGAAACAATAAGTTCTAGAATAACAACAATAGAAATAGTATTCACCAAAATATTCACAATAGAATCATATTCCAAAATCATAAATCCAACTAAGTATCATAGATTGAGATTCCAAATCTCAAAAACAATCCAAGCCAGTCATGGAGGGCAAAGTCTTATGCACATCAAAGGTGATACAAGTTAGACGAATAAAATGATGATCAATCTACCTCATATCTCTCCTATTTATAGTCTAACAAAGTAATGAAATCTAACCCTTGTGCTCAAGGGCCGACTATCCTAACATAGGGACCCGAGTCAATAGAATGAAGATAGCCGACATGGCTATATCATGGCCATTACATGGATCCCCCTCAAAAGGCTTTGCCCTCAAAGCTAGAATTTTCTGATGAATGGTTGTTGGTTCCCATGTCATCTCCTCTTTAAGAAGATCCTACCATTTGATGAGCAGCACCTGCACCTGACAGGAACATAATTTATGGACCCATGACTATAACATTGCTTCCGGCTTCAGTTCAACCTATCCTTCTTCATCCAACTCTAGAAGTTCTATCTCGGGCAACACTTTCTAACCAAGTACCTACTTAAGACAAGAAACATGAAAAACAATGTGTATTTTAGAGGTAGGAGGAAGCTCTGGTTGATATGCCACATCCCCTATCAAGCTAATTGCCTTGTATAGACCATAGAATCTACATGCAAGCTTTCGGCTAGATTTTGTCTTTAGAGAAAGCTGCTTATACAACTGAAGTCGTGAAAATACCATATCACCCACATCAAATTGTCGTTCAAAGCGGTGTAAATCCTACTACCGCTTCAAATGATTTTGGGCCTAACAAAGATTGTACTTGAGGAGTTAGAGGATAGTCTGATGTTGTTGAAGGAAATCATCCACTTGAGCCACAAGGGAAGAACTAGGAAGGTAGTCTGGCACGGTTGGGGGTTTCTGCACATATGATGCCTCAAATGGGGACATCTTAGTGGAAAGGTGATAAGAAGTATTATACCATCCTTTTTTAACCCACTAATGCTGCTTATCTTGGGCAAAGCATCGCATATAAGTACCTAGGCACTTGTTCATAATTTCTATCTAGCCGTTCAACTAAGGGTGATAGAAAGAGCTCATATTAAGCTGCGTGCCACTAAGAGTGAACAACTCCTTCCAAAAGTTGCTAGTGAAAATAGGATTGCAATAAGAAATAATAGACTTGGGCATACCATGCTGTCTAAAAACAAAATCAATTGATGCCTTGGCCATCTTGTTGGTAGTGAATGGATACTGCAAGGCACAAGAGTGGGCATACTTGGAAAGGTAAGCAACCACCACAAAAATCATTGTTTTGCCTTCTGACTTGGAAAGACCTTCAATGAAGTCCATGGAGATATGTTTCCATTTGCGATCTAGAATCGAAAGTGGCTGCAATGATCCCAAAGACTTAACTATTTTGCCCTTATTCTTTTGGCATAGTTCACATTCAACCACGAACTGTTTGACATCAACTGTCATTCCTTTCCAAGAAAAAGATTGCTTAACTTGTTGATATGTTTTAAGAAATCCAGAATGTTTTGCCAAGAGAGAAGCATGTAATTCTTGAAGGGTTTTGTTTTTGATCTAGGAAGATTGGATGAGATAAATGTGGTCCTTCTTAGAATCCTGTCAGATCAAGATAACAATGGATTGTGTGGGTTACCAACCTCAACATCATGAATCAAACGAATAGTCTCAGGATTTGAATGTCATCATCTCGAAGCTAGGTGATCCAAAGGGGAAGGGGGAAGGGGGTTGGATATAGCTTGGTTGTAGAATCTTCATACTTGCGAGAAAGGGCATTTGCGACCACATTCTCCTTTCCTTTCTTATATTCAATCATAAAGTCTTAGCCCAAAAACTTGGTCAACCATTTATTTTGTTTTGGACAAGAGAAACGTTGTTTCAAGAAGTGCTTGAAATTGCTATGATCAAGTTTGATAACCAACAAGTAAGGCTTCCTTTTGGCCACAACATGCAAGATGGCTAACATTTCCTTCTCATAAGTAGAATGACCATGATTCCTACTAGAGAGTTTACTTTCAAAAGCCAAGGATGACCGTCTTGCTTGAAAAAACCATGCTGAAAGCATCACAATTGATAGCAAAAGGCTTGCTGAAGTCCAGAGTAGCTAGAACAGGAGTGGTGCACATAGCCTCCTTCAAGGCATTGAAAGCTCATGTAGCCTCATAAGACCAAACAAAGGCATTCTTCTTGGTGAAAGCTGTCAGAGGAGTTGCAATCTTCCCATAGTTCTTGACAAATTTCTTGTAATAATGAGACCCAAAAATCCCCTAAGACTTTTAAGGGAGTTAGGCACTGGCCAATCTTGCATGGCCTTGATCTTATTAGGGTCCACCTTGACACCTTCATGAGACACTATATGACTAAGATATTCAACTCCAAACACACCAAAGGAACATTTGGACCATTTAACATATAATTGTTCTTGATCCAAAAGTTGGAATGCCTTTTCTAAATAATCCAAATGATCTTCCCAAGACTTACTGTAGACTAAGATGCCATAAAAAAATACCAATACAAATTTCGAAGAAGAGGACGAAAGACAATTCATTTAAGTATGGAAAGTAGAAGGGGCATTTGTAAGACTAAAAGGCATGACCAAAAATTCATAATGACCTTTGAGTATGAAAAGTAGTCTTGGGAATATATTTGATGAAACCTAGAACACAAGTCTAACTTGATAAAATATTTTGCACTATATAGATCATTCGACAAATCATCAATAACAAGAATAGGGAACTTATCTTTGACAATGATCTTGTTGAGTGGTTGGAAATTTGGACATATCTGCCAAGAATCATCCTTGCACTTGACCATGATGACCTCAGACAAATAAGTACCCTTACTAGGGTGGATTATAACTTGCTCCAACATCTCTTGAACCGACATCTCATTTTCTATCTTTTGAGGCTAGGGATAGCAATAAGGATGAACATTGAATGGCTGATTGCATGGAATAAGGTGAATTGATGATCGTATGCCCACTTGGGAGGAAGACCCTTGGGATCTTCAAAGACCTAAGCATATTTTTCAAGTAGAGACTGCATTTCGGAAGGGAGAGCAGGAGGTGACTGCTTGGAGGACATGACTTCCATATAAGAAATCTAGGCAAAGATACCCATGTTGCCCTTTAACATTTTTTCCATTTGGTGGTAGTTGATGACCTTGGTAGGTGGGGGTTGCAAACCTTGGAGATGGATGTTTTTTGTCCACTGCACATACAATTGTTGTAAGTTCAAAGTAAAATCCCCCAATTGAGACAACTATTTAGCTCCAAGTATAACATCCACACTTCCCAAATCCATCACATGTAAGTTGTTGATCCAAGTGTAGGTACTCATCTAAATATGGACATTAGCAATGCAACCCACATAAAACCTTACAATCATGTCAATCAACACATTGAATGTCTTTGTTAGCACTATGGATATACAACCCTAGGGGCTTGATCGTATCATGATTGATGAAATTGTGAGTTCGGACAAATCATTCAAATGACGCTTGCTTCTTTTTACGAAGCCCTATACCTTGATAGTGTGATGGACTTGCATTCCCACCAGGGCAAATGCTGAGATGACCATAGTACCCATCCCTTGTTTAGGCTAGTTAGGTTCTGCTAGTTCCTCCTAATGAGGTGAGGTGGGGACCTCCTTCTATGTGGAAGTTATGTTGCTTCTCACATGCTTGATCCCATGAATGTTGTCATTGACATTTGAAACAAAAGTAACCTTGCGGGCAATCTTCATTGAGTAAACCATGTGGGGATTGGAATTGTGTTGTGGCTGAAATCTAGGCAACTGGAGCTTTTTTCCAGCTTCTGGGGCTACATTGCTCAACATCACAATGGGTGTATGGATTGTTCATATCTACTTCCTTTAGAATTTTGTCCTTGAGGCTATGCCTAAATTCCAAAACCACAATTGTGGGTCCAAATGATATATGTATGTAAGGAGGCTTATGAACTCTGTGTAGTAGTCATCCTCCGTTCTTGCTTGTTTTGTTGGAATTAATTTAACCACATAAGAGGTAGAAGGATCCTTATCAAACTTTAGTAGGAACACCTTGAATTTTTGCCAAGAAAAATGATAACCCTGATGCCATAGTTCTTAAAGAATCCATTGATGAGCATGGGTACTCAACTTAGAGGCAGTAAGAGTAACTTTGCCTTGTTCAAGAACTTTGTGCAAGCATATTAGTCAATCCATTTTGGAAGTCCATCTGTGAGGGTCTTCACCACCGAAAGCCGGTATATCAATTCGAGGAATCATAACATCATCAAGCTAGTCAAGCAAATAGGTTGCGCCATCGATTGTGGAGTCCAAATCAGGAATGAAATCCCAATCATCATCACCCATACCTGTATGAGTTCCCTTGAAGGGTTGGGTATGCATCTAGGCAAACGGGAGCATTTGGGATCTTGCTTGAAAGTCATCCCTTGGAAGTGCCTTGGTTCTTGTCTGTAGGTTGCCCTTGGGAAGTGCCTTGGATCTTGATGTTAGAAATTACTGACAAGCAGTGGTTCATCTTTGGGAATCATTGGCCCCCTTCTATTGATCTCAATTCTGCTCAAGGGAGACTTGTTGGAATTACCTTCCAATCCTTGCTATGTTTTCGGAAGGTCAATGTCTTGCTGCCCTCTAGTATGTTGAACAAAAAGTTCCTTAAACTGCCTTTTGATGCATGCGAGAGACACAATACAAGTAGTTTGGCCTTCTCCTATTTGATCAATCCTTTTGTGCAAATTTCTTGCCAATGTTTGAAGGTACTGGCAAACCTCTGGTTCTAGGCTTAGGGGTGTGTTGAAAGATTCATAGTGTTTCATGGGAGGTGTCGAAGATGAACTTATGGAACCGATGATTGCGCGAACAAGAGGGTCAAAGCTGTTGATGCCTTTTGGGATGTTGTGGTGCTTGATTTCATTCCTTCATTGATGCTTCTTTTAGCTCATATAATCCTTATTAGTCATATCTATTCATTGTAGGTGCCCGTTTACCTATTCCTATTAGGTGTAAGCTGAAAGATTGAATTACCTATTCCTATTAGGTGTAAGCTGAAAGATTGAATATACACCATTGATCGAATGACAAGGCTGGAGTAGAACTCAAACTGCATAGAAAAAGTGTTACCGAAGATATATCTTGTTTTGGTCAGCTTGATGAGATGATCAAAATGAGATAGTTCTCTTGCAAGGGTCCCAACACACCCTTTTTTTCCTTACCCAACTTCGGGGAACGTGAACGGTTTTGCCAAAATCACAATATTATAGAAGATATTTGTGCTAGAAGACTGGTAGGAGAAAACAATTAGGTAGGAAGTTACTCGGTTGGAAAATGTGAAGCTGGCTGAAAGAGGCTCTGAAATAGCTCACTCACCACTCTGGTGCCCTTTTTCACCGCCACAAGGAGCCAAAATTGTAGCTTTGATATCACTTGTAATGAAACAACTTTTAGAAAACAGTAAATTCAACAATAAATTCCAAAATAACATCAACAGAAACAATATTCACGAGAATATTCAAAACAGAATCAGATTCTAGAACAATAAATCCAACTATCACAAATTCAGATCTCAGAAACAATCCAAGCCATTTAGAGAGAGCAAAGTATCATAGCCACTTAGAGAAGGTGGAATCTCTTATGCACAAGAGGCAATAGAAGTTAGACAAATAAAATGATGATCTATCTACCTTAAATCTCTTCTATTTATAGTCTAACAAAGTAACAAAACCTAACCCTAATGCTCAAGGGCTGACTATCCTAACCTAGGGGCCCGAGCCAACAAAAAAAGATAGCCCACATGGCTATAATGGGGCTGTTACAATGCTAAGGTTCGCCTATGGTTATTGGAACATGAGTGTATGGTGTGAAATTCCTCATTTCCCATTGCTTGTCCCAAAACCAATGGGAAAATGTTAAGGTTCACCCATGGGTGTGGAAACTTGGCTTACAATTTGAAATTTCTTATTTCCCATTGCTTGTCCCAAACCCAATTAGGCTAGGACTCTAGTTTATTATTTTAAGTATACAATGTCAAATTTACAATGTGAAAATATTTACAACGATGGAGGATATAATTACAAATTTACAAGGACAAAGATCATTATATATCTCATTATCCAAGGTATATACAAGGATGGAGGGAAAGGGTGGCAGATGCTTACTGGTGTCTGCTCCCAACCTCTTGTACACAAACCAAAAAATGTACCTTTTACTACCAACATCCTTAATCAATTATATATAATGCAATTTATTTCTTCTTTTATTTTAAGAACAAAGTATAACAAAACATCAGTCAGTTCAAAGACTCATGACTCCAATGTTGTCCCACACTTATCCCTTCTATTGATCTCTCATAAATTGAAAGAGAAAGCAAGCCTAAAATTGGAAACATGTCTGTTACCAATTGTGGTTATCAAAAGTATTGCCTACGTGGCACACCTATTCCAAAATGGACTCAAGATCATACTTTCCCCCCTAAGGGTTTAATTGTCTCGAGCAACTTGGATAAGATGTAAACTAATATTAGCTCTTTTGAGTGGTTCTGGGCTTTGTAGCAATCTTCTTCAGTGTCTGTATCCAAGCTAGCAAGTATTGCTGTAGTCTTTTTTTTTTTCAAACAGTTGTGGGTTGCTTCTGTATCCCATTTTGAAGGCCAGCAGATAACTTCTTGGTTCTTATCGAGCGAGGCTTATATAAAACATTCAGTTGTGTTGTTGAGACCTGCACTTAGTTCAACACTAGGGAAAGGACATCCATTGTCAACTTCTTCATCCAACATTGATATAGTTACAGATTGTCAAAATTAACAAGAGAATAAATATACATATATTGTGAAGATCCAATTGAAAGGTACATTCCCCTAGTTGTTGAAGAATTTGTAAATACCCATAACAAATTGGACTTAACTCCATACCCCTAGGACTTTCTTTCTGCACATATAACTAGACCGTGCCATCTACATGAAAATGATGATCTTCAGTGTTTGCAGTGATATTTCTTTATACTCAGCCTGAGCTTGCTCTAGTTGTGCTTTCACTTGGTGTTGGAATCCTTTCTATAATTGAACTGTTTTCCTCTATCCGAGTCCATTGATGTATATTCTCTCACGGTCTAGATGGCATGGACAGAGGAACATATTACTCAAACTTCTGATTTTTTGGTTTTGAAGTGCTACACAGTGCATAGCCATGAACGTATTGAGCAATGGCAGCTTGCATTCTGGGCAATATATTCATCTGTGCCAAACACGAGTGTGTCCAGCCACATTCGAAGTACGGGCCTCTCTTGTCAGCCTATTTTTGCATGTATCGCTTGCAGTACGCTTATCAAAGTGATATGTTTTTATAAGGAACCACTTTCTATCCTATATCTTTTCCTACTTGGAGTAATCAACATTTTATACCGTAGGCCCAAAATCTGCACCCAAAATCTACTCTCTTTTCCCCCTAAAAAATTCTTCATGGAAAAATGGTGATACTTGTATAATTACACATAAGGACAAAACTTTTGGTAGTCTGGACATGAAATTAGGCATCATATTCATCTGTCCTTTATTCTAAATCTTGATTGGTAGATTGAACTGCTGAAGATAAGCTATCAATGTGAAATGTGGCTTTGTTGCAACTTGGCCTTCACTTTTGGTAATTGTAAAAGTATTGTTTGGTATGTATCACAAGTTCTTTTTGAGGCAAGTAATGTTTCCAATATTTAACCACCTATAGCATGACATAAATTTATTTGTGAGTTGGGTACTAATTCATCACAGTTCCAAAATAAGTCTCAAAATAGCATGCTGTTTTTCTTTGGGTTATAAAAAACTGTCCCCAGGATATGGTTGAAAGCATTGGCTTCAATTTCAAATTGAAGCTGCAAATTAGGTTAGATTAACACCAGAGCTTTGCATATTTTCTTTTTCAACGCATTGAAATGTTTTTCTTGAGCCTTTGCCTGCCAAAACTGGGCATTATATGATTTATCTTTCATCAATGTGACTAGAAGAATGGCCAAATCTGAAAAATGTGTGCTATATTATTTTGAAGATTACTGGTAGATCCTAGGAAACTATATCTTCGTCACATTTGAAGGCCTTAGCCAATCCAAATGTTGGAATAATTTAGGCATATAGGTATGATACATGCAACAGCATATCAGATTAGTTGTTGGGTTGATACTGCCAGTTAACTTTAGATTGATTTAGTCTGATCAGCAGTTATTCATTCTGGGCATGAAATGTTCTATATATTCTTATGATATTGTAATAAGATGCCTGTTGTGAATCTTTTATGGTATTAGAGCATGTTTATTAGAGCTGGTTTGATCTTGTGCAGTTGATGGGTTGGTGAGGACAGCCTCCCACCCGATTTTGTGTGTGAGGCATTTGCAAGCCATGTTTGGAGCACCCAACCTGTGGTTGGATGTGATTCTGATTTTTGCGTAGCAATTTTTTGTTTCTGAGATCCAGATCTATTGCATGCGCTTGAAGGAAGCAGGCTTGGCGCAACAGAGAATGTACCAAAGAAAAATAATTGTACCTTGTGTTTGATTCAAAACATGTATGAATCTTCGGCTGTTCATTTATTGCTGCGGGGATTAAAGGGCTAACTTCCTCCATTGCTTTGTATCCCACCGAGAAGCACCCAAGACCTCCGTTAAGCCAGAGAAGTAGCAGTCTTGACGTGGGATCTTGTGTGGCCACTATAAAATAGTAAAAGAGTGCTCTGCCAGGCTATGACATATCTGGAGTACGGTGAAAATTTAATGTCCACCGGCTGCTTGGGGAGGGCATTAATATAAGATCTGCCTTTGTTGCTGTTGCAAGGCAAGTTCATCATTGGGCTCTGTCAAATACACTAGATCTTTTGGAAGTTTAAAATCCTTGGAACAATATTTCCAAGGCGTCAGACTACCTGATCTCGGCATCAAACCTCTTCTTGCTGTTGCTTCCTTGGTCGACATTAGTCAAGATAAAACCTAACGCTTCAGTTGTTTTGTGCATCATTATATTTATTATCAATGTACTCGATTTGAGATCCAACGCAAATTACAAAACTCTGTGCTGTTGCAGAATTGAATTTAGCGATCTGTCAATTTGTTTATGGAAAGTGAACAAAGGCACAAGGTTTACATAGGTCGGGCCAGCGCTGTGTGATGGATGGAATCTCTAGCTCAAAGTCTTCGTCAAATTGACAGCAAGAGGAGAAGAGAATTCCCTTGCAGACTTAAGTGGAGGTGTGGGGAAGCTGCCAAGAAAAGGTAGGAGTGAGGAAATTCCTTGTAACATGTGCGCCTTTCCTTCATGCCGGTAGGTGGTTTGGACTCTAGGAGCAGGTAAGTTTTTCGGTGATGTATTCCCCCTTTTGAATTCCAATCCCCAACAAGGGGTAGTGGGGCAGGATGCACCTGCCCTGCAAGGAAAGGGTGAGCCTTCCATTTGACGATTCACTAGAAAAAAAATATAGAACCAGAGTTTCATCAGAAACCAACTCACACCTATAGTGATAAGAGGCGACATTTTTGTGTGGTGAGCCTCTTCTCTAGTTGATGTTGTCCACGAGATTCTCTATTGTAACACTTGGGATGATTGCTTGACAGGAACTTCTCAAAGTATTTGGTGTTGCGTGCAAGAATTTAAATGCAATTGTGTGGAAAACATTGACAACATGTGATGACGTTCTAAGGATTTCTCATACACTGTGAACCAAC
Organism: Wollemia nobilis; assembly: GCA_028583015.1. NCBI lineage: Eukaryota > Viridiplantae > Streptophyta > Pinopsida > Araucariales > Araucariaceae > Wollemia > Wollemia nobilis. The sequence continues at coordinate 7,050,610 of JAQPPZ010001057.1, read as the reverse complement.
TCCTCACAATTTTGGTCTTGCATCAATGCAAATCCCGATTCTCTCGAGTGTTAGCATAACAAGGAATGTGCATGACTTTCATCATGCCAACATTAGTTCCACACATGCATAATTTGCATCGCAGGTGAATCGTGTAGAAATAGTGATGTGGACAAGCTAGGAAGTGTTCGGACAAGTCTTGTATGGCAGACTGGATGTGCATACCCCATTGTTGATTCTGCAAAGAGGAGAGGGGAGCCTACAAAAGGGACACGTTGGAAAGCGCGATCGATATTTGTTAGTAATCCATGTAGGAGATATGCCTTCAGTTGGGCATTTGACACACAAGATCCTCGTTGTCTCAGTATTTTTTCTATAACCTTTGAAAGCGTGCACATGGGTATGAAGGTGTCGGGGATAGCAAGGAGAATCGCCTTTTGTTTTTATTGTGAGTTCCGACACCATGATTCTTTCTTGTTGTGTGTTCTGGCACCGTGATTCTTTCTTGTCGTGAGTTATGGCATCGTGATTCTTTCTTGTCGCAATTTTTGGCACCGTGATTCTTTCTTGTTGCACGTTCCGACACTATGATCTTAGCAATACGTTGTCATAGTGAACTTGTCATATAAAGGAATTGCCATGTTGGATAGCCGACCATGGTTTGATAGTGGAATGGGCAGAAGTGTTTTGTTGTGGTAGTTACTTGGCCTAGCTGGTGAAATGTCACCATCTATTCATTTTTTTGAAAGAACAAAGATTGACACATTGTACCTCACAAACTACTTGTCATTCTTTGGCCTATTCAACTTCCTGAGGTTAAGTGGAGAGGTACCTAGTTGTCCGTGTTGGCGAATGACACTTTAACCATACATAGCCGGGAGTTCCCCTTTTTCTTCTTCAGCGGAGAGTTCATAAGGATTCATGCACATGGGCTCCTTCTTTGGAAACTTACAAGCACGTAGGAAAATCCAAGAAAAATTCAAAATATGTTAGCAAATTCAGACTTCTTAAAGTTTAAATAAGGCTGCGAATCTTGAAGAGTTTTAATACCTGTCTCATGTGATGCAAATGCTTCTTCCATGTTTTTCTTTCGGCCAGCATAGCCCATCAAGGGAAGAAAGGAGAAAAATCAGACCAGCATTATACTGATAGAGGGAAGGAAGGAGAAAACACAGCAGAACAAACCCAGGCACTAGACGTGGACACTCATTAGGAGAAAAACAGACTAACCAGCATTTCTTATAAGTCCTCTGGATGTACTCATAATGTAGATTAGCAATGCACTCTTGTCAATATAGGACACACAGACATTCAAATATGAAACACTTGTGTGGTCCTTGAGCAGGGACTTAATGAAATGTGCTCATGAAGCTGAAAATTACAGCCTGCAATGTTAGGGAAGCATCTAGAAGTGGTAGACACTCCAGGATCAAATTAATTATCACACACTTACTACTGGATGTTCTCTTCCTACACGGACTAACATAAGGTTAAATGGGTTGATGAATGCATGGAATGGCAACTTCATTTCCACTTCATAGGAGGAAGGCAAAGGAATTGCAGTGTGTGCTATAGCTTCATGAAATTTAATGCGCATGATAAATAAAGGGAAAGATCCCATGGCCCGTTGCTGGTGGTTGGAGAAGAGTTATGAAGAAGTTTCTCCGTCTATGCCCCAAATGACACCGTTTGCAAGTGTTAGCTATGGAATTGGATGGGTCACAACCTGCCTCCAGTTGAGTGGGTTGTAGGGGCAACTTTAAAATAGTTGAATAGAGTGACTGTAGTGGAAGATGTGGATAACCTCTCTGACAGGAGAGAACACAAGCATGATCAGATTGCAAAGAGATCCTAGGGATTGCGAATCTAGTGTGGGACCAAAGAAGCTTGGGGACATCAGGCTGGTACACTTGGTCTAACAACTTATCAAGCTCTCATAGGATTCATGCCAGACTTGACATACTCTATGTTGGTACTGCTACTTTTTCTTCTATTGGAAACTGATCTATCTAGGTGATATGTCATCACTGGTTCAAACTTTCAAATCATCATCCAATCTCTACACAAATCATTATTGGATGTGATGTTCAAGGTCATGCTCATAACTTGTTCAAACTAAATGTGTCACATTTGGATTTATAAGACAAAATGCAAGGCCAATGGTTCTTTGGACACGTACAAACTTTGACCAAAAGTTATTCACAGTAAGAGTGGGAAGATTACGAAGAAACATTTGCCTTAGAGTTGGAAGATTACGAAGAAACATTTGCCTTTACAGCCAAAATGGTAACTTTTTGGATGTTTCTCTCCATGACAGCCCAGTTTGGTCAGAATATGTTAAAGATAGACATTAAAAGTGCCTTCCTAAATGGGGACTTGAAAGGAGAAGTATGCATGGTTTACTGGCAGGATTTCGAGGTTTCAAGCAAGGGACATGTGGTGCATGTTGGTGGAGTCCCTTTATGAACTTAAGGGCTCTATGAGCCTCATACATCAAAATAGACTAGCATCTTTGAGATTCTAGATGTAGAAGTTACCATTTGATTTAAATCTCTATGTTAAAAGTGATGATAGTAATATTGTGATTCTAATTATTTATGTTGATGATCTTGCCATCATGGGTAGTGGAGCCAATGCAATTTAAAAGGTGAATCTGGAAGTTATACTGCTTTTGACATGATAAATTTGGGCCTCCTACATTATTGCCTACATAGAGAGCTTTGACAATCTAATCATGCTATTTTTGTTTCACAATTGAAGTTTTCCAAAACTTTGTTTAAGAGATTCAAGATGGAATGGAAGTGCAATCTACACCTATGGAGGTTGGGCTGAAATTTTGAGGCAATACTGATTCTCCACAAGTCAGTGAATTAGCACACATACAGTTACTAGGAAGCTTGATTTATCCCACATCCAATAGACCACGTTTCTTCTTTCCAGTGAGCTATCTTTCTTGCTTTATGTCTAAACTGAAGACAGATCATTGACAGGTACTTAGGTATGCGAAAGGAACCTTTGACTTTAGCATTTGATACCAAAAATCTGCAGATTTCAGATTGTGAGGGTCCACACACTCAGATTGTAATGGAACATTTTATGATTGGAAATCTATCTTGGGCTATCTTTTGGTCTAGTATCAGGTATTATGTCTTAGTAGAGCAAAACATAACTTAAAGTTGCCTTATCATCTACTGAGGGTAAATACAAAGGAATAGTCAACATGACTTGTGAAGCTGTTTGCTGGTGAAGACTATTTGTTGATTCTAGATAGAACAGTCTCATCCATTTCCATTGCTTTGTGATAATTAGAGTATAATGAAATTAGTGAGGAATCCAGTCTGCCTTACCAAAAGAAAGCATATCAAGGTCTGCCATCTTTATGCCAGGCAACTTGATGATGAAGTGATCTGTATTCACTATTGTGCTATATAGGAGCAAATTGCAGACAGTGACTAAACCACTTTGTCTAGATAAATATGCCAAATTTGGAGCTATATGCAGTTTAGCCATCAAGAGCTAATGTAAGGAAGTTACGATAATCGCTTTATATATAACATAAAGGGGGTCGTCAAATCTGTTATACATTGATCCTTCCTTAGCTATGTATAAAAAGCAAATATTCATTAATGAATATATGTTTGATTCCCTCCAATTTGCAATGCAGTGCAGAAGCAAATTAGTGAAGGGTTTACTCACTTTACTCCCAATGTCCAAAGCGAGAAATGGTTGGGGCTGGTGTCCCATTACTTTACTGAATGTCTAGTATAAGATTTTGGCCAAAGCCCTTGTTGAGAGAATCAGACTGCTGATTGCAAGGAGTTTGAGAGGGAGCAAATTGGATTCATAAAGAACAGGTTAATTTTAGACAAACTCATCACAGCCTGGGAAGGCATTGATAGGCCTTTGAATTAGGTCAAAAAGCATTCTTGGTCCAGACAGATCAAATAAATGATAATCAATGGAATTCTTTTCTTGTTCCAAGCAAGTATATGCAAGATGCTAGAGAAATTCTAGATGGTTGATAGTGATCCAGTTGCAAGGAAATGGAGACTAGTTCAAAACTACTGGTGAATGATAAGTCTATGATAGATGAGAAAATGAACAATTTCATTCTCAGACTATTTTATCTCACTTTTACTGGATTTGATTTGAGCTTTGTAATTAGTTTACTTTCCATATTCAGGAATTTACTTATTTTAATTCACTAAAAGGCAGCTAAAAGAGTGCTTTGATACATTAAAAATACTCTGGAATTTGGAATTGAGTATGAGCTTAGTGATGAGTTCAGTTAGATTGGATTCATAGATTCGATTGGCAAGATTGACTGTACCTCAGTATGTCTTCAATCATGGATTAGGAGGTTTATGAGGGATAAACAACAAGGACGAGACAATTTCTCTATCATCTAGCTGTTCTCCTTACTTTTTCTGGGTGCTTTTGCCTATTGTCTGTTGCCTAAAACCAAGTTCTTGATTCATATAACTGGTTATGTCTTATGCCCTTTATGATATATCCAGATATTTTGGGGTCAGTGTTGTACTTTAACATGTCAACTTTGCTAAGAACAAGTGTTTGCTCATTAAACAATAATCAGAGGATGCATAGTCTCCACCTGATTTAGTTTCTAATAATTTCATTTCCCCTGCAAGATAAAAAGGGATAATCACTTACAAAAACTTGATCCAGTAAATATTCTTGTATAAAGTGGTGATCAGAAAAGATGGAAAATTGTTGAAAACTATATATAATTTTTAGAGAACAATACACACTATATGCTTGAAAAGAGAATTTATGACACTGAAGAAGTCTCTGTATCAATTTACAAACACTTCGATTTTATGTAATGATATTATGATATTGATTTTAAAATTTGAATTGGTAGATTAAACAAATTCAATTATGTACATATCTTTCAAAACCCTATGCAATATATTATTTTATTTTTATATTATTGGGGGATTTTCTTATCTTTGCACTATCACACCCACAAATTGACAAATCCAAAATTTGGAAACGATGCCCTAGCATCTGTGCATCCAGATCTTGGTAACTATGTTCTTATATATTTCAATATAGTCATGAAGTCAATGTCGAATTTCACTTAATGACATATTTTTTATATCTAAATGATAAGACTTCATAGTCAACCCAGGTCAAATTGAATTCCTGAGTTTGTACTTTTAGTTTGAAGGTTTTTATTTTGTAATTATATTTCCAACACACTTAGTTTAGAAATCTTCCAACAAGATGTAATCACACATGACACGTAGCATGGTGTACTCACGTTCTGATTTTGTATGGCGTCTGTTGTGGGAGGGTTGATGTTTACAATGGGACCAGAACGTAATGTTGTGAAGCTGGACATAAGTGATGTGAAGTCAAGGAATCCTCTGATATGCATGTGTGACAATTGTCCAACATGTATTGCATGCCCTGTCACTGTTCTTGTATATTTATAAACTATACTTTGACAGCTAATAAAAGTCTACAACATGCATATAGTTGCAAAAGTCTCTCTCTTCTGGTTCATGTGTGGATGCTTTCTCTTGGATCACTCTCTTCATTTATGCATAGGGCTGTTTTTCCCTAATTGTGTGCATGTTGATGCTACATTTCTGGGTTTTTTTGGGTTTATTTTATTCTTGTTTGGAATTCTTCTTGGACTGTCAACTGCAGAATTATATCAGAACCAGCTTTCTTCATCTTTATGGAAATTTCACCAGAACCAGAAGGTAGACCTAAATGTGTAGATGATTTTATACTTATTTAGCAGAATCAATTTTAATCTTTATACAAAATTTCTTTGGTGCTAGAACTGAATTCATTCATTCCATATTTCACTAACACAAAAGTCTCATTGTGAAAATCAATTTTTTATGTTAAGTAGGTTTAAAGGGGTCGCCTTTATATGTCAATTTTTTTGGTGACCTTGTGATTCTTGCCAAAGAACAAAAGTTTTTAGGTCAATCTAGAGGTTTGTAGGGAGATAGATTTTATGATTCTAAATACTTTTCTTTCATCTTACAAATATAACCCTTCTTGATTTTTGGTTATTCCCATCTTATTATTTGAAAAAATGAAGTAAATTTCTATAATTCTTAAAGATTTTCTTACAGATTTGTTTTATTTGGGTCATTCATCAATTTTGCTTCATAAGGGCACACACATATAGCTTGAATTTGTGTTCAATGAGGAATCAAATCTAGTTTTATTGCTTGTATAAGAACTTCCTGTTCAACAATATTATTTATTATTAAAAAAAAGAAAAAAACAACGGATTTTAAATAAAATTGATGTAAGACATGCTGAACATCTTATAACTGTTGATGATACAATGATAATAGTTGTTTGCTGTGTCTTGAATTCCCAGTGCATTTCTACTTGCACAACCCACATTCAAGCTAAACATGAAGTATCTCCATTATCTACTTTGATAACATACTAGATGTCAAGAAGTTGGATGCATAGATAAACAACCTCAAAAAATGTTTCAAGTCACAATAGAACTTAACAATGGCCCAAAGCTCTAAATTGCATAATCAGATATGATCATTAAATCATTAAGTTATTGGCATGCTCATGTGCAACTATTGGCTGCCACCGAAAAGCCTTCTGTTCACACTTGAAGGAATTCTAAATCTCTCCTGAATACGTTCTACTTGAGTTTCAAATGTGACAGCTAGGCATGTTGGTTAAACTGAAGTCCAGTATATACACAAGTTTAACAAGCTTTTCATTGAGCACGAAGCATAGGAGTCCGATGAAGCTTTTTGCATCAGATTCATCTCCAGGCTGCTTTCACACATATACAACAGGATGGAGATAGTAAATATTACATCCATGAATTAACCATTCTGGTTTGCTTTGAAAATTGAAGCCAAGTTGCATCAGTGGACATTGTAAGCCAAGCCACCAATTGCAACGGTCACAACAGAAGCCATCATTGACTAAACTTTCAACCTCCTCTTCAATCCTTATTTCCAAAAATGACAGTAGTTCATCACATTAAAAGGGCTTTTAAAGGAATGGCAAAAGGTAATTCTGCGAAAGTTATAAGACATGCCCATTTTAACGAATAATGTCATGTTTAAAAGACAAGAAGGCCCAAGCAGCCTTGTTCACTTTGAAGTCAAAATCATCAAGCCTAGCTGTTTTAATTCTTAGTCCTTGTAAAAAGGAACTATTTTATCAGAATTGGGAGGCGCCTTTCACATATAATTGGAAGATTAAAAACAAATTTGCCTAATTGATCCTTGGTGGTGATAGTCAAAAGAAGAAGTTTTCTCAACACGTAGTTTATTCTTGACACCCTATATGCTTGGATGGGTCAAGAATTGTGGTCAACATACGTTGTTGACAAAGCAGTGCTATATGATTTTACTATCAAGCTTGTTGTTGACATGGTAGAGTACAATGTTACTCTTGATTGTTGTATTCTTCTCAGATATCCTTATCAATATGGCTGTTGGGCAATTTTTGATGGCCGTAAAAATGCATACACGTTACACAGATATCTTCAAGTTCACATCCTTGTTTTCCATTCTCCTTTGTTTATTGCAACTAGCAGTCAAAGAATCAAACTTCCCAAAGTATGCATCTAGGATTATTTAGCAAGAAAAAAGAGGATCTGACATATAAGCTTTGTCTTCCTTTCTGTGATCTCCTTTTTGATGGCAGTGTTGATCTGTTTGAGGCTCTTGAATGCTTCCTTCTGTTAGAGCAATTCAACATACTACTGACTTGATGTGGGGATCTTTTTTGCCAAATTTGTTGCCTTCTTGGACCTCTATCATAGAGCCTGCTGGGATTGAATGCCAAGTCAAGCAGATGCTCGAAGAAGGAAGGATCCACCAAGCACTCAACCCTAGGTCCAAGTTTGCATCAATGGACATTGTAAGCCAAGCCACCAATTGCAACGGTCGCAACAGAAGCCATCATTGACTAAGCCTTCAATCTCCTCTTCAATCCTTATGTCCAAGAATGATAGTAGTGCTTGCTGGAGTACCAACCCTACATTCAATCAAAAAGAATGTGCATGGTACTCCAAGTTTGCTGGTCTTAATAGAAGATGCTTGGTTATCTATTCCATCCTTCCATTTCTTTTCATAAGCAGACTGATGGCTAAATTAAGGTTGCGAGTCAAACCTCAGTTGATGCGCTTTATATTTGTCATCAGTTATCCTTTCAGATTCATGCTATCAATCAGATATTCTTCATTTGAGCAAGAAACTATTTCTTAATCAACAAGATAAAAGTGCTGGCCCATCCCTTCTAGTCCCTACACCACTACCTAGACTGTATATTTAAATGCTTTGCACTGGATATTACTCGTTTAGGCATTTATGACATTGTTATTGCCATCCAATTTTTTTTTTTTGAGTTTTCCCACATCAGGAAGGATGTTTCTATTACTCATTGTGGTATCTTATACCAGATTTTCAGACTCTCTCATCAGAGAAACTCTTCTTGATGTGTAGACTAGGACAACTTCATAAAATAAAACTAATACTTTGTATGGGGAAAAAAAGAGGAAGTAAACTCCATGCCCAAGCATAGTAGACGTCCTTGTTGGTTTGAGCATGAAAGAAAGAAACTCTTCACATTAAACTTTAGATTTTGTACATATATAGATACAATGGAATGTCTCTTGGTTGTCTCAAGAGACTCTTGGTGCTTCACATTCTCTTCAATTCTCCCGTGAGCAAATAATGTAATAATTACCTAACATCCTCCCCTTATTACATTATTTGTGAATTTTCTTGGCTCTGGCTCTTGGCTTTGAGGTGTTGCTCCTGAAGTTTGAGCAACATTTGGGACTGATGCCCCATCTGCATACTGTGGTGATGCAGCTGTTGTTGTCATCAGTCCAGGTCTGCTATACTGAACACTATGTGGTCCTTGCATAGTATATCTAGGTGAGGTAGGGTAGCCAGTTGCACTTTGTGTTACTTGTGCATGAGGATACATTGTTGTTGCTGGTCCAGCATATACTTGTGAAAACTGAGGTGTTGCATATGGATTATAAAATCCTTAGACAAAATTGAAGTCTGGTAGATATGTTGGATACCTTAAGACACACCCAAATGGAGAATAGGGATAGCCCTGCTGATATGGGTAAGGACTAGGTTGTGGAAATGCCAAATCACCATTATAAGTAGGTACTCCACCTTGAGAACCCCCAAAGTGGCCAGTTGGTTTGAATCGATTGTCATGCTAGGGAGAAGAATGCCGACTGTGGGTGGCGCCCAACGAAGTGAGATTGCAATTAGCCTGCATGCTGTCGATCATTGATGCTGGTTTTGAATTTTCCATCATTGAAGTCATCAAGCCCAGATTTACTTCCTATCATGTACTATTGTGAGTATGTGGTCGTGTGGAAGTGAGGTCAGGTGGTGCATCAAGTTTAGCATCTTTGATGGTACTAGTGAGCCATTTTGGAGTCTTTCTTTGTTGTGATGGAGCAACTGCTACTGGTTCATCAACAACTTCTAGAACTTTTTCATGAACTTCCTCATCTAACTCAACTTCTAGAACTTCATTAACTTTCTTATCTGACTCAATGCTCACAACTAGAGATACGACATCTTCAAACTCAGAATCCTCAATGTTTGTCTTAGTTTCAAATTCTTCATCAAACACCACATCTCTACTTATATGCAATTTCTTGGTGATTGGATCTATCAGTCGATAAGCTTTTGATGCATCATCATAGCCAAGAAATATGCATGATAGGGTCTTTGCATCCAACTTGGTCCTCTTTTGCTTTGGCACATGCATGTATGCCTTACTTCCGAAGACTCTGAGATGCGCAATTGTAGGCTTCCTCCCATACCAAGCTTCTTCAGGTGTAACTCCATTTAGTGCCTCTCTAGGCATCTATTTAGAAGATGCATTGTAGTGGAGACCGCTTCACCCCAATACTACTGCTCTAGATTGGCTTTTGTGAGCATGCAACAAACCATTTCCATGATGGAATGGTTTCTTCTCTCAGCAACCCCATTCTGTTGTGGAGTGTATGTGGTAGTGAGTTGTTGCTTGATCCCATTCTGTGCAAGAAACCTTGAAAAAGCATTGGAGGTATATTCCCCCTTCGATCTAAGTAGAGAACTTTAACATAACGCCCAATTTCCTTTTCTACTTGCTTCTTGAAGTGCTGGAAATTCTTGAGCGTGTTTGACTTTAGTTGCAAGAAATACACCCACATCTTCCATGAGTAGTCATCTACAAACAATTGAAAGTACCTATGTCCACCGAAATTGGTTGGCATGGGTTCGCACAGATCGGTGTGTATCACATTCAATGGTCCTTTTGCTCTATGAGTGCTCAACTCAAAAGGTACTTGGTGTTGCTTCCCTTCTAAACAACCTGAGCATACTAGCAATGTGGGTGAAAGGTTGGGCAGACCTAACACCATGTGATGCTTACTCAACTAGAGTAAGTATCCAGAACTCAAATGACCATATCTCCTATGCCAAAGGGAGGTAGCATTTGTTGTTGTTGTTGACAATGCAACATTAGGAGATGATATGACATCGAGTGCAAACAAGCCATTCTTGTAGGAACTAGTTGCCACAAACTTGCCATGTTTTGTGATGAAACACTTGTTTTGCCATCAACAACTTGGAATTTAACCACCATGTTGCAATCTAGGATTTGTGGTACAAACAACAAGTTATTTGCCAGTCCAGTTACATATAGTTACGTTTAAATGGTGCATTTGCCTCTAGGAAGATTCAGAGGAATATCTCCCACTCCTTTGACTTGATAGGTTTTATCATTTATAATGGTGACTGGTATCCCATCTTTGGCTTGTAATGAGTCAAACCATGCTTTGTTCCCAGGCATGTGTTTGCTAGCACTTGAATCAATGTACCAAATGTCATCCTTCGGTCTTGTCTTCGCCTTGGACATTAGTACCTTATGTGTCAGTTGGGAGTCCGATTATGAATCTTCATGTGCAACTGTCCTTGTTGCTTCTATGGTTCAGACTAAGTTTTTTTTTGAGGAGGTTTGTGGACTTGATCTTCTTGAGTCTTAGAGTTACACTAACAATACTTTGTATCATATCCTCTTTTATAGATATGGCAATACCTCTTTTGTTTATGAGGTTGTTTCTCTAATGATGATGATGGTGAAGGACCCTTCTATGGCTTCTTTCTATCAGACTTCGTTGAAATGAGTGCATTGTTCGTCAACTGATCCCTCAATTGGTTGGTTGCTTCTTCTTGTTGAAGCATATTCACCAACTCATCAAAGGACACCTTCCTATTTGAGACTTGCAAGGAAGTGATCAACACTTGAAATGAATTTGGTAGAGCTCTAAGTATGATGGGTACTAAGAGCCTATCTTCCACTATTTCACCCATGGCATTCAATTTGGCTTTCAATTCTGCAACTTGGCGAAGAAATTCCTCAATGCTTTCTCCATCTTGAACTCTCAATGTGTGGAGTTGAGATTGAAGGTGAAGAATTGTGGATTCATTCTTCCCTTCGTAAATGGTAGAAAGTGTGTCCCATGCCTCCTTGGATGTTTTTGCTTCACAAATGTGTGGCTAAATAACATCTGCTATGGCAAGGGTGATGATCATCAGTGCTCTGGCATCTATCTCATCAAAATTTTGTTGGGCATCTTCATTGTCTTTAGGTTAGGTGACTTTGCCGGTGACAATGTCCCAGAGTTTTCAACCACCAAGATGGTCCTCATCTTAGTCTTCCATGGTCCAAAGTTTGAACCTTTGATTAGTTGTGATTTTGTAAGAAAAAATTTCGATGTTGCCATGGTGAGGGTTCCTTATGATTCCCAAATGGCCCCCCTTTCAATATACCTCCAGTCCGATATACCAAACCTTTCTATATACCCTCCCTTCCTATATAGTCGTCGATATGTGGAAGAAGCTAGTCCTCTTCATATACGTGGCCATATGTGAGAGAGACTTTAAGGTACATGAAAGAGAACAATACGAGGTACCCAGGAAATATGAAAAGGAATTCACCCTATCAGTGACACCTGCCTAAAGAGAATACCTTGTACGCGGGTGTAACTTTCCATGTATACTCAGAATTTCTTAATTTCAAGGTTCACGTCTAGCGATAGTGATGAATAGGGTATGAATATGAAGTGAAAGTATCAAGAGATTGATGACCTTACTTCACCCCAACGATTCAAAGGGTCAATGCCTAGACGTTATCGTAGCTTTGTTAGGCTATAGACACAACAACTTAATGCCACAACTTTACCTGTAAACGCAAGCCAGAGGTGTTGTTGATACTGAATGCTTGCTTGTGTGCTGAAGTATATGTGTAATTGGTATACAAAATATGAAAATTTTAAAGGAAATATTTGAAGGTGTCGGTCACCGTCAAAAATACACCTTATACAAATTTTTTTTTTTTACTATCCCTTAATTTTGCAAAATATTCACTATAGTTAATAATTAGAAAATTTACCAAAAAAAAACTATAGGAATTTGCAAAAAAAAAAAAAAATCCTTCCTAAGGTAGCAAAAAGATTTATTTTATTTTATTTTTAAATACTCACTCCCCTCTTTTTTCTTTTTTCTTTTCTTTTCCGAGCAAAAGCTAAAAGGGTGAATAAAGCAAGACTTAATTTTTAAAGAAAAACTTAATCAAAACTTCCACCTCAATACCGTGCGCTCCATCTGCCAATTTATTGCTCCGACACCCTCTCGGTCTGGAAATAATTTTCAACCAGCAATCGACATGCCTCAGTGTCCATGAACGCCACGTATGATAGCACCGTGCAGTTCCCCTGGTCGTTTGCGATAATTTCCAGCTCCGAAATAATTTCGCCTGATCACTCATCCCATGCTGAAGGCGGTGAGGCACGTGTTTCCTTTTGCGGAATGGGTGTTCCTTCCAGGAATTATTCTGGGTAGTTTAAACCTGGGGGTGTTCTTTCCTCCTTGCTTTCCCAGCCTAAGAGATTGTAACCAACTTTCTACTAGTTCCGTGGCTTTTGACCATGAAATGCCAAGCACCCTTTTTAGCAGACCACCTTAGAATTCTGCAACGCCACGGCCGTTGTCCTAGTGGTTCGAGGCACTACCTCTACACACAGATGGGCCTTCCTCATCGCCTCCACTTGCCATCCATAGACGATCAATGCTTTGCAAAGAGCTGTCTTCAAGTAAAAATGTTGATAGTCTTGATTTGAGATTGCTTCTACTTTGAGAACCTTGGGCACTGTAATAGTCAGCACTTCATTATCCATCTTGGCGCTCATGTTGTCCATGTCCTCCTTAGTATGCTCTCCGCTTATCTGAAGTATCCACCTGTCTTCCACGTGGATCTTAATGTCTTTTTTTTTTTTCAAACCAGGGAGATCAGCCTTGAAAATATGAGCATCTGGAGTCTCCTTCTAGTCGACCTGCATGTGGGCATCAGCGACAACCTCGCTACTGTTGCTCTTGTTACTTTCAAACTCCGCGACACAAGAGCATGCCGTGACAACCTTGGCTATTGAACTTCCTTTTCATGATACGCTTGAGCTTCCCGCTCGCGATGTCCTGCTCTGATATCAATGTTAATTCGAGCATGAAAGAAAGAAACTCTTAACATTAAACTTCAGATTTTGTACATATATAGATACAATGGAATGTCTCTTGCTTGTCTAAAGAAACTCTTGGTGCTTCACATTCTCTTCAATTCTTCTGTGAGCAAATAATGTAATAATTACCTAACAGTCCCAATCTCTTTTTGAGCATCACTTTCATCACTTGCAACTGAAATTAGGGACTATTTCCTATAAACAAGGAGAAAATGACAGGATTTCATGTCAATTGGACTCAAATTGGAATTCTGTGTTTGTATGTCTAGTTTATTTATCTTGTAATATTTGTAGCTATATTCCCAACCCACCTAGTTTTCCCAACTCTATGCATGCACACATGCCAGATTGCATGATGCATTTACATTCTGGTTTTGTATTGTATACATTTATTTATAGTGTTACTATGTGCTTTGGGGCCACAACTTAATGGTATTAATTGTCATGATTTGAGTGACTTGAGAGTTAAGAAACCTTCTTGTTTGCATGTGTGACAAGTGTCCAACATTTACTACATTGGATACTGCTATTCCCTTACATTTGTAAAATGTTTTTTGGCATCTAAGTCATGCATACTGCATTTGTGTAATTGGGATGATCTCTTTTTCTTGTTCATGAGTGTATCCTTTCCCTTGGGATTACTCTTTTGTTTTATGCATGTTGTTTACTTCTCTAAATGTGCAGATGAAACATCTTATATCAATTTATGCAAAGTTTTTTTTTTAATCATTATTAACATTTGTGACGACGTCAGGAAGAAATGAGAAATGCAATGTTCCTTCTAACAAGCAGTGCTTTTCCCTTTCCTGTTCATGTCAGCAAAAGGCAGCGTCTTTTTGGTTTTGCAAAATAAGTTTTTATGGCTTTAGTGAGGCATGCTGATTTACTTCTAACAGTTTTCCATCTTTTGCATTCTTTTTAGGGTTGGATATCTAACAGTTTAAAACAGAAACTTAACTTTCCAAAAATACCAAGTAGTTCAGCATAGCCAATGGAATTGTAAACATGCACAATGCATAATGAGTATTGTCGATAATAGAATAATAACTGGGCAGCATAAAAGACAGAAAACATAATCATAAATGTTGCATGGAATGCACTCACCGTCCTTTAATATGGATGCACCCCATACAGCCCTGTGCCCCTAACAATTATTTTGATTTTCCTAACGTTATTCATATTAACAGATACATGCATATAACCTTTTTTCGCACATAACTGGGCCTATATATGGGGTCTGCATAGGGTGCTGCACACATGTGCCCTGAAGCCCTGGACACCCGCACCCACTTAACCTATTACAAATCAAAGGATATCTACATCATCTCCCTGTAAATCAATGGTGACCAAGGTGCTTCATATTCTTGGCAGTTTAAACAGTCATGTCAATAGTATCAGAGTATCCAGTTGGCTTTTAAAGAGCAATTCCCTTCAGTTATATGTTACGAAACTAACTAAATCTGTAACAAATCATAAGCAGCTTCATTCTATTTGACTGGTTAAAGTCAATCGCACCATTTGCTCTGGTCTTTTTTTTTTTTAAAGATAAAATCGAACATGTAAACTACAAAGAATAGCCACCACTAAGAATATCATCATTCTAGCATGATATTTTTGCATGCATACTATATGTTGTATTTTTCCCGCTTTGATGAGGTATTAAGAAAGTCTAATTTGGTTATTTTTCTTAATAAGGTCTTATGTATTTCGTATTCTTAAATATATTTTCAAGTGCTGACACAAAAGTTAGGTGGGACTAGGGATGGCAACGTAAATCAGGAGCATATTTACATTCTGGATAGTTGAACTTGTATGCTAGACAGAGACGAAGCCCTTCAATTTGACATCCCATCCGTGACACTTTCATAAATGCCAATAATATGAAATAGGTAAAATGTGAAAAACACTTGAGAGGATATTTCAATATTTATATTGTTCTGTTACGAACTTATGTATATTTTCAAGTGTATTTACATACTGGATGGTTGAACTTGTATGCTAGCTAGGGACGAAGCCTCTCTGTTTGACATCCTATCTGTGACACTTTCACAAATGCCAGTAAAATGAAATTGGTAAAATGCGAAAAAAACTTTAAGAGAATATTTCAATATTTATTTTGTTTTATAACAAACTTTGCTGAATCTAGTGCCACATCAGTCACATTCATTAGGGTCATCTTGTTTGCCTTGCCCTTGGAGCATCCTTACAGTTTTGCCACGAGTCCTAAACAACTGATTCCATTTCCACTTGAGAGTGGACAATATATGCATGAACCTCAGCAGGACTATCTTTAAATCTATTATTACCTGATCTGTTTGTTTCAAACAGGAATTGGCGTGAATGGGATGGATTCATTTGTGCCACTTGCTGAGGAAAAAGAACATAAGAGAAAAAGATGTTTGGAAAAACAAGACTCCCAAAACATGAACATGGAGCATGGAACTATCTATGCTATAGAATTCTTGAACAAAAATATAATGTGCCATCTCTTTGTGCAAAGACAATGAAAGTAAAGACTAGTTGAACCATTCCCTCTATCTCATACATAACGACAAAACCGGTTATGAAATGAAGACTAAATTATTACTATTCTTAACAGACTTGCCGGATTGATCCCCATTTCTATCTACTGGCAAGTATTATCAACAGCTTATTGGAAGCTACCATCCAACACTCTTCTGCTTTCTGTGCTGCTTGATCTGAACAGGTTAGGAAAAGTTGTGGTATCTAAATGTTTCCAAGGTTTTGACTTGTTTGAGTCTTCTATTACATTTCCTGGAGGTTAGACAGGGAGGATAAATGACATAAAAGCAATCTGGGACTTTCAGATGATAGGAGAGTCTAAATTTTGAGCTAAATTTTTCCCATTGTAAAAAATTAAAACGAGTTGTACAAAATAAAGAGGAATAGTATGGTGATAGCCTGTGAAAATCTCATTATATTCATCAAAACCAGTAGTAATGCATTTCCAGATCCCAAATTTCAAAAACTGGATGCCTTTCAATTTGATTATTCTCTCACTTCTGGTTAGTTTGAATTTAAAGAACTGTATTGGCTACCTGATAAGTTGTATTTAGGTAAACGTCAAATGTTTTCACATGAAATGGAAGGCGTAAAAATTATTGGCATATGTGTGCTATATGCTTTTTTTAAGAAAATAAAAAGGGTTTTAAAAAATGGTGACGTGTCCTTATTAAAAGAAAAAGAAAATTTAAAGATTAATTGAAATTAAATAATATTTAGACATAAGATTAAATTTATAACTATGATAATTGCTAAAAAATTTAAGTGATCCATGAATATTGATATTCTTAGAAGGCAATTACTCATCTTACTGTAAATTAGATTAGTTTTTGGAATTAAATTAGTTGTGAATATAGTTACAGAATCCTGTCAGTTCTGGACCCAATCACCATCAAACTGAATTTTTCCACCAACCGGATTGATTGGATACAGTGTTTTTTTATTTATTTATAAATTATATATTTTAAGTAAAAGAAATATCCAATAAGATTGTGTTGTGGCTCTAATGTTTTATAAATTTGTATATTTGTATCTAATTGTGTGTATTTTACATGTTGATGTATTTGTATTAAGTATAAAATATATATGTTTTATCTTCAAATTTAGATATAGGTTTTCTGAAATTTCGAAGATTTTTGGCTTTCCATACAAATTTAGATTTTTCAACCTTATATCTATGGTTTTTTTTTTTTTTCTAATTGATTATACGGGATTGAAATTGACCCCACCTGTATTACATCATCACTGCATAGTGGTATTACAACAAGGCTTGGATATTACATCATCACCACATAGTGGTATTACAATAAAGCTGGGATATAATCCGAACCTTGGTCTCCTTAAATATTGAGAAATCTAACTAGTTGAGCTAATGTCATTTGATTATAACTATGGTTGTGACTAAAGACATTTTTTTTTTTTTATAATGGGATTGAAAAGGGCCACCCATATTACATCATGACTGCGATACCACAGTATATCAACAAACCATATTTTTTTTAATGGGATTGAAAAGGGCCACCCATATTACATCATGACTGCGATACCACAGTATATCAACAAACCATATAGTGGTATTTGGCATATGCATATATTGCCTGACAAGATTTTCAGATTAAAGTCCACATTTTAAACTACATGCATTTGGATGACATTTAAATATATATAATAATAATTTTGATATATATATTTTAATTTGGTTATATAAGATTGAAACAGGTTCCACTCGTATTATATAGACCACATAGTGGTCTTACAATAGATTGGCTGTTATGCATGTCTCTCACTCTCCTCTTGAAAATTAAGGAATTTAACTGGTTGAGCTCATACCATTTAATAATATAACTTTGATATTTCAATACTGATAATTATTTTACATAATTTTTTTTATTGATAAAATATATTAAAAAACTTGAATACAAATTTAAGAATTATTTATACTATTTGATCAAAATAAAAAAAGTAGGTTCAAAAGAAAAACATGAGATGTGAAACTAATTTATTCACACATGATCCTATAAATTAATGAACTCGGATGAAATAGAATGTTGTGAATGCAAAGTTCTCTTAGAGACAAGTACAATAAATTGATTATTTTATATATATATATATTATTTTTTTTGGTATAGAATGTGCAATATATACAATAATGTGCTAAATTCACTGAATTTGTGTTTCTTGCATTTTTCCTGACATTGATGTTTAGTTGTGCAGATTTAAGGCCTGTGGGCATGCAATTTTTTTACAGATAGGTAATATGGGAGCATGGGATTTTGTATGGATGCTCTCCAAGAAATCATTGACTGGTGCAGTTATTGGACTAACAATATCAGATAGATATGCAAGTATTCTCAGAATTAAAGGCGCTTCCATGCAACCTACATTGAATCCTGGTCCTAGGAATCAATTTGGATCATTGAATGGAGACTTTGTTTTGCTGGAGAAGTTTTGTTTAGAGAACTACAAGTTCTCCCATGGCGATGTGGTTGTTTTCAGGTACCAATTTTTTGACAGGTTAAAATCAATCATATGGTGTTTTTCAGATACAATAGTTATTTAATAGACAGAAGGAATTAACTTGATCTGTTCTTTTGGACATTGCCCTGTGCTATTTCATTGACGTGCAAGTGGAAACACATCATGTTGAATCTCACATATGGCAGATCTCCATATGACCGTAATGAGTGCATTGTGAAGCGATTGATAGCCTTGCAGGGTGACTGGGTAAGCATTCCAGGAACACATGATGTTGAGCAAGTCCCACAGGGTCACTGCTGGGTTGAAGGAGACAATGAAGTTCCCGGTTTTGACTCGAGAATATTTGGGCCTGTAAGTCGTATTATAGTATTTCTGTTCTGGATGAAATATGCTTCTTCCTTTTAATGCTTTACTTTCAATATGAAAGTGGTTGCCACATTTAGCCTTTTTTGGTTGGACTGTAAGCTATCATTACTGCTTTTGCAGATTCCATTGGGTCTCATTACCGGCAGGGTTACTCATATTATTTGGCCTCCAAACAGGGTGGGTGCAGTTGAGAAACAATTTCCAAAGGAACGTGTCTCATTCTAGTGTCTAATCCTTATATGATATGGAAAGACACACAGCTTTCAATTTTCCTTTTCAACGATTTGGATAGTGATAAACCTGATGCATTAATGAATTGTGATGTCAGTAAATGTTAAATTTTGAGAATATTTGTGATCTTCCTTTGTGTGATATACACAACAATGCCTTTATTTTTCAAAGATTTATATGCTTTCATCTTCTGATCCAATGTGTAGTAGTAGTGCTCTCTACATGTAGTTAGTGAGGCATATTTTGTTAATTGTGTATTAGCAATGCGTTCCACATTTTGTCATTTGATTTGATGCCCCAAAAACAGTGAAGTAGGCTCAAATCTGTCATCTCAAATGACTCCCGAAATTGTAGCTTCATATCCTAAATCATTGAAAGCATAAACTTCATGCTCCATATCACTGCTAGAAAAACAATAAATGAGAAAATGTTTGAGTCTTCTCATACCAAGGCTGAGGTGCTTGCTTCGGCCCATACAAGGATTTTTCGAGTTAGAAAATTGAGGTTGTAGGCCCATCTTGAACAAAGCTTGGCAGCCGTTGCATATGTATCCTTGAAGAAACAACACTCTTGACATCCATTTGGTGAACCTCCCATTGTTGAGGAACAACAATAGAGAAGATCATCCCAATGGAGTCTGTAAAATGCAATTGGGGTGGAAGTCTTATTATAATCAACTTCTTCCTCTTGAGAAAATCCCTTAGCAACAAGGTGAGCCTTATGCTTCTTAAACTGACCGTCAACATTAAAGTTGGTTTTATAAATCCATTTATGATAAACAATATTCTTTCCCCATGGCAAGGGAAACAACTCCAAAACATGATTCCTCAGATGAGAATTATGCTTTGCGTCTATCGCTACCTCCGACTTGAGATATCCCTTAGCCTAACTATATGAAGTGGGATTCCCATTTGCATCCATCCTAGTGAGAAGAGCACAAAGTGGGGGCAGATTTTGGTGGTGTTTCTAGTGGAGGAATTCCTCAAAGGCTATGAGTATGGTCCTGGTCTACTTCGGCATAGGTTTAGTCATGGCCAGGCCAGAGTCCCTAGAGACAAAAACTCATCCATAGGGGCCACATCGAGCACAACAGACCCTAGATCATAAAAATCTAAAGAGAGATTGACTAGTGAAGCATTAGGAGCAGCAGCAAATTTGGCCACAAAGGGTCATCATGACTTGAAGACTGATCAACATCTATTGGCTGCCCAACTACAAATTGACCAATATGAACACCAAGTGGTCAATTCTTTTAAGAAGTTACTGTTTTCTTACTACTATTATCAACAAAAGTGGAATTGTTTTTTTTTCACTTATCAATACTAGGAGAAATACTACTTTTCTTTGTGTTAGCTTTTGATGCTATAAACTTAAAGGAAATGCAACCACAAGTAATGAAATAAACAAACAATGTTATAACTATGATAATGGCTAACTAATAAGCATGTAAATATGATAAGAAACTTCATAAAATACTTATGTAATAGCCATTAATGAAAGCTCATGAAAATATACAATGCTATGCAATGGAGGTCTCTAACACTCCATATTACAAAAATGCTCTACATTGTATCTACTACTACTCTACCTTATGCTCTCCAAAATCCTCTCTTCTACTCTAAGAAGGCCTATTTATAATGAGACATGACTCTTGGCCTTCCATATTCTTATGACACCTCACCATTCTATTTTTAGGACTCATGTACATGTGGACTACATTATTGCACATTTTAATGATACTTGTGCATTTATTACATTGCTTTATGCAAATACTTAAATCCTAATCTAAGATAAACTTATAATCTAAACATGTACCCATGATGGTACATTAGCAAGCACCAAATAATGTAATATATTCCAACACCCCTCTGTATTACATTATTTGGGTATTAGTCTTCAATATGGATCTTTGT
Organism: Wollemia nobilis; assembly: GCA_028583015.1. Lineage (NCBI taxonomy): Eukaryota > Viridiplantae > Streptophyta > Pinopsida > Araucariales > Araucariaceae > Wollemia > Wollemia nobilis. Next base: position 7,029,553 of record JAQPPZ010001057.1, on the reverse strand, counting down.
CTTGGTTCTATTTTAAGTTTACTTTGTACTGTATGCCTCCTTTGTCAAGTTCTTCTTCTTCTTCACTATTAGAGTCTACCTTTGTACTTTCACGAGTTGTTATGCTATCATCATATTCCTACAGAGATATTTTCTCTTTACCTTTGTCCTCATCACAATTCTTTTGTAATATTGAATCTTCTGTACAACCACTTAAAGCATCATGATAAGATCTTGAGTTAGAAGAACTTGATATATCAATATTGCATGAGGATTGAAATATCTTCTCCTAGAGAGATTCATCTATTTTCGATTGCTCTTTAAGTAATTCAATTAGTTCTTTTTGCTTTTCATTCTCTTCTTTGTAGTATTGGAATGTAAGTAAAGCCATATATAAAACACTCCCAATGTCTAGAGAAAATGTAATGTCAACTTTTCCATTATCAATTGCTTTTATGATTCTACCATGTAGATAATATTCTAGAGTTCTAAAGTTTTCTTCTAAGGCTTCACTATAGATTACTCTTGAAGTAAGATCTACGTTTCCAGTCTTTGTAAGTATTCCAAATTTTTATAATATTTTCCCTTTCTTTTCTGATGATGTTTTCCATGTTATTATTTGTATTTTTTGACATAGACACCTTTCTTCCTCTTTAATTTTAATAGACTAATGTCACTTGTAAACCTTATATCTCCCTATTTTGATTTGTAAATTTTAAGTTGAATTTGAGTATATGATCAAATTCTAACTTTCAATTCTTGTAGTATAAGATCAATCAATAGAATTTCTTTTTAGCTCTTTAGTATTGAAAATATTTTTAATAGAACCTTTGAGGTAGTCTACCTTATGACTCCCTAGTTTAAGGTATGTGATCAAGTACTATCTTTCAAATTTTAGGTAGTATTCCTTTTGACTCCCTAGTAATTGATACTATTTTCCAATTTTTAGAGTTTTGTAGAATACCTTATCTCTCCCAAATATTTTGAATATAGTTTTTGATAGTAGACGTAGCTTTCTAGTTTTTGCTTTGAGTTGAATCCCTTTTGTCTCCCTAGTATTTAGATGACAAGTTTAATATAATGTTCAACTCCTATCACTTTAAATCAATGTTTTATTTCCCCTTGTAGAAAGCTTAAAGATGTAATTTCAATGGATAGGACTCTCAATATCTTTAAGATATTTAAGCTGGATTCTCTATGTCCCTTCAGTTTATAATTGAGACTAACAAAAATAATCTTTCGACTTTCAAGCAATTTTAGAATTTGTATTCCTTCAATATTTGTATAATGTAGTTTCTAAATCTCTATAATTTCAATTTGATGTAGGATTCCTTATATCTCTCTAGTTTAGAAATTTTGAAAAACTATGTATTTGCAAATTAAAATTCACTTCAATTTGTAAGGAACCTTATGTCTCCTTGTTTAATGATTTGCAAATATTCAAAGCAATAATAGTAATGGTTTTAATGCTTCTATTTTCTACTCCTTTCTTAAGGCATTCAATATACTTTCTAGGGTATCTTTTTAACACCTTATTACTCCTATTAAATAACCCTAGAGTATAAAACTTGGTTGATATCAACTTTAATATATATGCCTTAATTTCACCTTTGAACTTTGCAATGATTATGAGGATAAATCTTACCTTCCAAGCACCAACTATTACGTGCAATGTCATTGTATTTTGCCTTGGGATAGACCTGCAATCAACGTGGTTTCCTATGCATTAATGGTGGTTGATTGCATTAATTTCTTCTTATCAACATGCTCTGGTCTTTGACTCCTTTCTCCTCTACGTAAACACTTTACGTGCTCCTCTTTGCTTCAACTTACGTGTTGCCTTCCTCTAATACGTGTTGCCTTGCTCTCTTTGTAAGCGATAAAATTTGCACCCCTTTCCCTCTAAGTAAATGGATTCGTACCTAAGAGGATGGATGTTTGAAAGCTACACCTCGATGCGAGGGGTACCTAGTGGTGTACCTCCTTTGGTGATGGTTGAACAAGTTTGGGTTGACCAAGAAGTATTTGAAGACTACTATGTATAACCAAAGGGCGTTGTTTAGATGTGGTTCTTTCCAGTTTCCAAACACCTATGTCTAGGCCAAAATGTAGCTAAAATTTGAACTATATGCACTTTAACATTTCTTGAAGACAACAAACAACATTTAAGCTAGAATGCACCTTTTTGTTTTCGATATTTTGATGTTTTGGATCTTTTCATAGATACCTAAGAACAAAATGATTATGATGTAGAAAAGTTAAAAATATGAAACAAAAACAGGAGTGGTTGAACACCTACCTGGTCCAGGTGTTTGTGCAGCATAATTTTGCAGTCTACAAATGAATTCGCAACTTGCAGAAGCGAATTCGTGGCTTGTGCAACGATTCTACCAGAAACCTACAAAAATAGTTGTATAGAAACACTACAAATTTTAATCAGTGTTTGGGGACCTGCTTAGGCTATTGTATGATTGATTTTAGAAACACATCAGTCAAGCCCTCTTGGTCTTTTTAGCAAACCGTGCATAAACAATGAAAATTATTGACCTTTAGGAAAATTATGAGATCTAAAATGAAATGATGTAAATAGTGCAGAATGTAAAATGCTTTTTCGAAACCGAATGATCTAAATGTTGTATGTAAAGTGTGATAATGCTTTTGGAGATGTAGATTTATCCCCAAGACCTAAGATCTACGGTTTCACACCATGTCACGGCTTACGAGTCTGAGTGCAAACTCGTTGAAAATACAAAAAAATAAAATTGTAAAACAAAAATAAAACAACAATGCATAAAAAAATACCAAACTACTCGATCAAAGGAAGTACATTGCTAGTCAGATCATGTGATTTAAATGTTTGCTCTCTTGTTATTTAATTGGTCATTCCTTCAATAGTACCTACATTCTCTCATTGGTTCTAATTTCTCTCCAATTGCTCTTTCTCTCCAATTGCTCTTTTGCTTTGTTCTCTGCATAAAAATTCATTACTTGATTCCAATTCTTCATTAGCCTCCCTCTTTGGAAAACAAAATGCCCTTTATAAGTTGGATCAACACGGTTAACTAGAAATTGCAAGGTTTTGGGTCGGTGATTTGAGGAGGTTAGGCAGATTGGGCTAAGCAAATTCGTGGGCGAAGATTAGGGCCCACAAATTCATGGAAAATGTGCAATTATCCGGATTTAGAATGGGCCAAAACGATTATTCGAATAAATAAGTGACTGCCTATTTTTGCGAATTTGTGGGCTAAAATTAGGGGCTGTAAATTTGTGAGAAAAGAGGTAAAAGTGGAATGGAGGTTGGCGAATGCGAAAAAAAAGGTGAGGCTCGATGAGTACATGGATTACGTGTGCTAGGGGAGGAGAAGGATTATGACTTAGAGTCAAAAATCCTTGTCTAATTTTGCCCCCTCTTTGGCACATTTATGAGCAATAAATGCGTAAAAAAAGATGTAGACACTTGAGTGAAAATGATAATGGTTGATGTGGGTGGAAAAGGGGTAGACAGTTTAGGATGAATGGTTCATGTGAAATTGCTTGTGGCACAAAAATCAATGCATTAAAAATATTGTTGATTTTTTCGATCAGGGTGCCCCCTCGAGTTTCATGAGGAATACAATATTCCTAATGGAACTCAAAATGAATGATGGAAAAGAAAGATATGAAAAATAAAAGAATGGATGGGTTAAAATGGAGGGTGGGGTAAGAACCTAATTTTATTTTACTATGCAACTTTTTGGTTTGGATCTCTGGAGAAAAATTGCGCTTCCTACCCATAGAGTAGAATTTATGCGCAGAGACAATGATAAAGCAGCTGGGAGGATCTGGGTTAGTGACAAATTGTCCTTTTGCTTTGTATTGTATGTGGGTGTTTTATTGTTTTAATGTTTTATGTTGATGCATGTTGTGAATGATCTAAATGATAATGCATATAATCATGTTGGTTTTAATGCATACTTGTCATGCTAGTCAAAATGCGGTTTGTGGAAAGATGAAGCATGAAGACAAACAATGATGGACAAGAAGTGGAAGATACTATGCGAAAAAGATGATCAAAATGTATTGGGCATGTACTTACAATAACATTTTTTAGGTAATATCCAATGAGGATGCGTGCTTGTGCATGACCATAATGGAGGTTGCCCCTCATGTATTGGTCATGATGCAGATCCTGTATGAGGAATATTGTCATACTGAAGTTGAAGGCATATGACCCAATAGACATATAGTATGAATGATAGATGGTTGAAATGGAATGATCAAAAGATGATCAATATGTTTACGTGACATCCACTATGAGCGTGTTATCACAACAATTTTTAGATAATAACCCACGAGGATGTATACTTGTGTATGATCAAAATGGAGGTTGTCCCTTGCGTATGGTCATGAAATTGATCTTGTGTGGGGTATATTGCCATGTTGAATTTGAAGGTGTGAAATCCGAATATGCATAGAAAATGATCGAATGTGATGGTCAGAATGATGATTTGAAGATGAGAAATGGTTTTTATGATGATCAAATAATATTAAAATAACACAAATGAATAGTCATGGAGGATGCTATTTTCCCTATATGATTTAAGCAATAATAAAAATGGATTATGCAAAGGTGAATGAATGTGAAATGCAATGCTAATTATTGATTTGGCATCAATTATCTATGATAGTGGTCATACATGTCCTAACGAAGGTATTATGACATTAGCCAATCAAGGCTCATCAAAAATCTTGGTTATCCTTGTAATGAAATCAAGTCTATCAAGAATCTGTGTGTGATTTGTGAGTTCATTTTTTATCTTGAGCTTGATTATGACGCAAATCAATCAAGAACCAATGTGTGTGTTTGTGAATTTCATTTACCAATTTTGAGTAAGATAATGACGTAAGCCAATTAAGAACCATTGTGTGTAAATGGTGAATTCATTTACCAATATTGGATAGGATAAGATTGAACCAATCATGGAGAGATCCAAGAAGCTAACTTGTCCTTATGTGCATACATTGGTCTCTTTAAGAGAGACATGTCATCGCGCATGAGTATATTCCACTACCAGTCAGGTGTCTATAGCCCTGGTGGATGTTAACTCCATAGTCCAATAATAAGATCTCAACCTTTGGGGAATCGGATTTTCAACCACTTGAATTGATTCCTAATGAGAATTGAACCCTATCCTTACTACTTGAGCCCCATTATTATTATGTATTTGTAAAAGAGTTAGAGCTTTGGGGAGTCGGATTCCCAACCACTTGAATCGAGTCCTGATGGGAATTTTACCCTATCCTTACTACTCACTCTTTTTTTTGTTTTTGTATAATTTTGTAAAGAATACTTTGTTGGACTATGTGCATAATGGGACAAGCAAGAAACTATTCACTTGAAAGTTCAATCCAATCATGGCATCATCCCTCCCAGACACTAGATCTTATTAATGACATGCATTTGGTTCAAAAAACAGTAGAATCAGTTCCCAAAACTAAAATTTTTTCTTAGTGAGAATTGCGTTTTGGTTCAAGAGAGATTTTTGATCAATGTCAAACATCAATATTTTATTAAAATGTAAATCGTATGGTTGGCTCAAGAAGGACTCTTAACCAGTCGAGGAGATCAAAATTACTTATGAACATGATGGCCTTTGTCTAAGATTACGGTGGATAAGTATGACCATATGATGTACATAATCGAGCTAATAAAAATTAAGAGATACCATATACAAGCTATATTATGTAAATTGTATGATTATGACTATGCAATGCTATATGGAAATGAAATTTATGCAAGATGAGCTATATGAAAACCTAAATAAAATGCATAGGTGGATGAAAACAAAAATTCCAAAAGGCCAAATAAAAATGATAAGAGGTGCTGAAATCGCTATGGGTGTAGTGCTCGCTAATGGCTAGAGAAAAAAAAAAGAGATATACCTGCTAGGATGTATGCTCTCAAATGGTCGAATGAAGGCTACCCTTGCTCATGACCATGAAGCTATCCACTATGGGGTGCTGAGATGATGAGAATAATATTGCCAAAGTGAGTACTACTCAATAGGGGTGTGCACTAAAGTGTATGAATAAGGCCAATGGAGCAAAGCAAGAACTATATCCCTTGCCTTGGGGAGACACACAATGAAAATTTTCAAGGTCAAGAGATATAAAATAACATGAGCAAATGCAATGATGGAAATGCAAACTAGATGAAAATGCAACACCATGAACAACTTTTGTTTTATTTGATTTGATTTTTTATTTTTATTTATTTATTTATTTTTTACATGGTGGAATCGGTAGTATATACAATATGATTTGTGTAAGATGTTCTATATACACTGTACAAGGTGATTTATGCATAATATTATCTAAGGTGGCTTCAAAACCAAGGGAGGTTTAGAATTGGATCTCTTAGGTTTTTCTTGATGATCAAAATCACAAAGAAGATCCTTTGTAGATTTTTCTTTGGCAGCCATTGCTCGAAAATCTTCACAAATCCTAACTGAGCCATATTTCTTAACAAAAGGAGAGGCAATCCCTAATTTTACAAGATATTTATAAGATAACGAAGTAGGGTCCCCTTGAGAAGCAGAATATTTACTATCAGATTATGTAAAATTTATCATATTATAAAACAAAACGTTAGAGGGATAAGGGGGTCCCTCATATTCTTCAGTCCATTTCATAGAAAGGTGCTCAGGCGTAGATGAATATGGATAATGTATATAAGGAGATGATGATGATAGGATGGGATAGAATGAATAACTAGATGGCTCCACAATTGCACAATACTCGAATCTCGTGGGTCACCACGAATGGTGATAATTTGATTGTTGAATTTAAACTTCAAATATTGATGAAGACTAGAAGGGACAACCCTCATCTCATTATAGTCCACCACCTCCACAATTTCATCTATATTCAACATAAAATAAGGTATCTAAGATCTTGGGTCCTACCTTAAGGGGAAGGACTATAGTGCCACAAGCTTCTTGGGACTCATGGTTGAAAGCTTTTATGATGATATCAAATTTGATGAGATCTTCCTCCTTTAATCCAAGTTTTTGTAAGACTTGATGAGTGCATAGATTAAGGGAGGAACTATTATCTATAAAAAATCTCTTGATAAATATTTCTTTAATAAATCCTGTGATGAAAAGGGATGAATCTTCTTGCAGGTTTGAGAAAGGAATCTTATCATCATAGAATAAAATATGATTAATCCCAGGTGAGCTTACAACACTAACTATATTTCTAGGGGGTATATCTTGTACTTATTGTGTAGGAGGTTGATTGTTTGTTAGTGGATCGTGATCAGGAGTAGTTTGAGAATCCTCTATAATGAGGTGACTTGCATCAATCAAGTCTGGAATCACATATTTCAACCTTTTACAAGAGTGTGTCATGTTCCTGTCAATACTATGAAAATCATAGTGTTGTCCCAGGTTATACCAATCAATCATGGTGTTTGGTTGTCTAATGTTAGGCAATTCTATCATGCTTGTCTTCAAAATTTGTTTTAGGACCATGGACAATGGTTGATTAAGTTTGGTGAAATTTCATGGTGGAAGTTTCTGAGGAGCCTTTGATATCATTTTTCTCAAAGTATTAGCAGTAATAGGATTTAATGATTGATTACATATCCTATTGCTAATGGTCGGTGCTACTACATTTTCAAAAGAGGGATGGTAGGTATGTTGTGAGGTATGATATGGGTGTATTTTGGGAATGGTGACACTATTATGAAGAGGATTGGAAAAGGAAGCATTGGCTTATTGAAATGGATATGTCATATTGAAGAAAGAAGATGGTAGTGAATGTGATGGCAATAATGATGTGAAAGAATATGAAAGGGAGAATTGTGGAGGAATTGATTGGGAGGGAAAGAATGATAGAAGAGAATTTTGCAATATGGATAATGTTGAATATAGATGAAATTGTGTAGGTGGTGGACTATAATGAACCAATATCGTTTGTGGAATTCCCTTGACATTGACAGTCGGGGAAGTAGCATAAATAATTTAGTATTGGATTTGTTCATTTGCAAGACCCATAATTTCCTTACCATTTCTAGGAGTCATGGTTATGTTTTGAAAGGAATAAAGAAAAAGAATCACTTAAATAAAAATGTCACACAAAAGAGTTTTCCTTAGTTTGCTGTTTAAGACTAGGCTCATTCTTGATCAATCTTTTTTATGTGCCTAAATTAATTAATGCACGAGATTTACATTGGGTTTACCAAATAATGTAGGAGATAAAATTCATGCCCTTTTCCCTCTAAGTAAATGGATCCGTACCTAGAAGGGGATGGACATTTGAAATCTACACCTCGATGCAAGGGGTACCTAGTGATGTACCTCCTTTGGTGATGGTTGAATAGTTTTGGGTTCACCAAGAAGTATTTAAAGACTACTTCTAAGTCTAGCCAAAGGGTGTTGTTTAGATGTGTTCTTTTCAGTTTGCAAACACCTAAGTTTGGGCCAAAATGCAGCTAAAACCTAAACTATATGCACTATAACATTCCTTGAAGACAATAAATAGTATTTAAGCTAGGATGCACCTTTTTTTTAGTTTTTGTTTTTGATATTTTGATGTTTTGGATATTTTCACAGAGATATAAGAACATACTGATTATGATGCAGAAAAGCAAAAAAAATGAAATAAAAATAGATGTGGCAAAACACCTACTTGTTCTAGGTGTTTTTCCAACATAATTTTACGGTCTACAAACAAATTCGTGGCTTGTAAAAGAAAATACGTGGCTTGTGCAATGATTCTACCAAAAACCTACAAAAATAATTGCACAAAAACACTACAAATTTTGACCAGTGTTTGGGGACCTACTTAGGCCATTATATGACTGATCTTAGCATGGAGTAATCAATTTTCCTTGGTCCTTTTAGCAAACTATGCATAAACAATGAAAATTATTGACCTTAAGGAAAAATTACGAGATCTAAAATGAAATGATGTAAATAGTGAAGAAAGTAAAATGCTTATCCAAAACAAAATGATCTAAATTTTATATGTAAAGTGTGACAATGATTTTCGAGATAGAGATTTACCCCCAAGACTTGAGATCTATGATTTTATAGCTTGTAAGGTGAATTCATAGCTTGCAAGCGAATTCATGGCTTGCAAGCAAATTTGTGGCCTATAAGCGAATTCACATATCTAAGTGTAAATTCGTTGAGAATGAAGAAATATGAAATTATAAAATAAAAATGAAACAACAATGCAAAAATAGATACCAAAAAACTCGATCAAAGGAAGTGCGTTACGAGTCAGATCATGTGAATCAAATGTTTGCTCCCTTGTTCTTCAATTGCTCATTCCTTCAATAGTACCTACATTCACTCATTAGTTCTAATCTCTCTTCAATTGCTCCTTTGCTCAATTATCTACACAAAAAGTCATTAGTTGATTCAAATTCTTCATGAGATTCCCTCTCTGAAAAACATAATTGCTTTCATAAGTTGGATCGACGCAAGTTAACTAGAAATTATGAGATTTTGGATCAATGATTTAAGGAGGTTGTACGGGAAAAATCCTAACATGGAAAAATTTGTGGGCTGAAATTAGGGCCTGTGAATTTTTAGAAAATGCACAATTATCCAGATTTAGAATGAGCCAAAAATATCATTCAGGTAAATAGGTGAGTGCCTATTTTAGCGAATTCATGAGCTAAATTTAGGGATCACAAATTCATGAGAAAAGAGGTAAAAGTGGAATGGAGGTTGGTGAATATGAGAAAAAAGTTGGGGCTCAATGAGTACATGGGTTACATGTGCTATGGGAGGAGAAGGACTACGACTTAGAGTCAAAAATTCTTGTCTACACTCTTTTTAATTTTCTCCAACTTGCACTATATATGCACTTCTTTGACATGCTTCTCCTCTTGATTCTAATTAATATGCAATGTAGATAGTTCCAAGTGGTATTTAGGATATTCAAACTCTTTGATAACATCTTTGTAGCACCTTTATCTTCCAACACCTATGCCAAGTGGCACCAAGAATCTTACTTCTTTCTTCAACATCTTTGAGGTATTCTCTAATGCTTCATGAGAGCGTTATATGCTTGAGTGTATGTAACCTATTTACTATTAATGAATATATACTTGATACATATTCAAACATGAGATGTATTATTATTTTGCTTGCTCCAATGACATGAGACATCTTCTTCATGTTGTGGATGCTCTTCAACCACTGCACCCTAATATTGTTCTAGCATTTTCCTTCGAAGCTATTAAATTCTTGCTCACTACACTTCTTGAAGCTACTCAATGCTTTGAGAATATTTTCTCCTCATTCAATGGCAGAGGTTTCAACTAATATGATGGTAATATTTCCAGCTTATAGATGGTGTTATGAGGGTGCAAAAATTCCTTGTTCTCCAACGTTGTTTACGTGGCCCGAATAAGAATGCTTGCATTTGTGTAATTCAATGCTATTACGAGGGTAGAATGGAGACTAAGTCTTAGTACCAACAATGCTTTCTCCAATGCATTAATGTTGTTACATGGGTAGAATAAAACCTATGCCCAATTATGCTCTATCTATTGGAAGATGCGTCTTTTGATTACATTGCTTGGGGTAGACTTCATTGTATCTCTTTATATTACCTTCACCAAAGGTTCTTGAATGCTAGATGTACCTTAAATTGCCTTCACAAAAGAATTTTGAATGCTGGAATTTTTTGCTTTGATAACTTTAGTTTTGCTATTGAGTTCTCTTAACTTTAGCTCAATAGTCCTTAGATGAATACGTAACTTGATAAGTCTTAAAATCAATCTTCTACTTTCATATTTTTTATTGACTTCTTCTCCAAGCAATATCTGATTTGCTTGATAGTAAATGTGCAAGTTTGATGATGTCCAAGATGTCTCTTTTTTACCTTGGAGATACTAAACCTTAGAGCTCTATTTTATGGCTCTAATGTGGTGCTCTTGTAATCTTAAGATGCACTGATTTAAGTGCTTACCCCACTGTAATTTAAACTGGCACCCTTCCTTTTGCTAAAAAGAGGTTTCAATGTTGCCTTCTTCTCCTTGGAAACTTTATACTATTTCTCCTATATTGGTTAACTTTCAATGATGATTCCAAGCCTTTTAATTAGGATGATAGTATACCTTTTGAATGACACTACTTTGCACTATAGGATGTGCAATATATACTTTTAGAATAGTGTCTTATTTTCTTTACTAGATAGTAGGATGTTGATATTTTTATTTTTCTTGAAATATATCTAACTCCTATTTCTTATGTGTAGGTTTTAAATCTTGTAGAAAATATCTTTTGCACTTCCTTAAAGACTTAAACTAGAAAACTTCTCTTGCAACTTTAATCTTCAAAATTTGGTGCTTAATAAACTTAATAATAACTCAAATATGGATGTTCAATTAATGAACCTTTTGCACCTAGGTTGCATACCATTTTAACCTTTGTTTGTAAAAATATTTCTTGGTGATTTGGATAACCTAGTTGCTTCCCTGTGTTGGATGAATTTGAAGCTCTTCCTTGCTGTCCAAAACAACTCTTTAATTCACCACTTTTCAGCTTTGAAACTCCTCTAACTTGCTGCCCGAAAAATGTAGTTTATTGGCTTCAAATCTCCTTTAGGATGCACCCTAAAAATATGAAATTTAGTAGCTATTAATGCTGCCCAAATTTATGATTTCCTACTGTCCTCAAATATGAAAATTTTAGATTGTAAAGTAGTAAAATTCTCCTCCAAAATGCTATCCTCAAATCTTCCAAACTTGGTAGGAAACTCATCCAAATCATAGCTGATATTTTTATTCAAGAAACCTTCAATTTTTTGCTGTAAAATCAGAAAACCTCCTTCTTCAAGTAAGCCTTCAAATTATCCAAAGGAAATCTTCAAACCTCTCAGGTTTGGTTATTTCTTCTAGCTCCTTTCTCCTTGTTGAAATCTAACTTTAATCTTGGCCTAGTTACTGGCCTTCTTCTCAATATTCTTTAAAGTCTTGAGGTCTTCACTAATCTCCAAAATTTGGCAACTTCTTGCCAAATCCTTCTCCCTTAGGCTTGTTGTTGGATGTTGACAATTGTCCCAAATTCTTCTCTAATGAGTTCTTTGAAATCTCCTCCAATGGTCTTCTCCTAATATCCTTCAATGAGGCTTTCCTATCCTTCTCCTTATTTCTTATTTCAAGTAGCTTGAGGCCTTCTCCTAGGGCCTTCAAATTCTACAACTTCTCTTCTAGTCTTCAAAACTTCAATGAGACCTTCCTTGATCTCTTCTATCTTCAACTATGGAATTTTTGCAATGAGATCTCTTTCTTGGATCTCTGAAATTTATTGCTTCTAAAATCTACAATAGGACCTTTGCTAGTCCTCTATCTTCAATCTTCCAAATATGAAACTTCTTAAATGAGACCTCCTTAGGGTCTTCTTATTCAATATGAAGTCTTCAATCTTCAATGGAGATATCCAATCTCCAATATTCTTCAGGACTATTTTCCTTGAGTCTCTTCTTCCTTCAATGGGGTCTTCTTTCTAGGACCTCCTTGATTTGCAGTCTTCAATGTGGCTTATTTGGCCTCTAGATATTTTCTCAATCTCCAACTTGGAGTCTTTAATCTGCAAATATTGCAATGGGACCTTTTTCCTTAGGCCTCCAAATATTCAATCTCCAACTTGTTGCTTAAGAATTGGATTTATTCCAAAGAATATATTCTTCCTAGTTCTTGTAGGAAGCTTCTCAACTTTCTTTGAATCTCCTTTTTTTCCTATCCATGGTTTACTAACCCATAAATTTATTTCTCCATTTTTTGCATAAGGGTTTCCAAAGAGCTTTGTTTCCTTGCAGGATTGAAGATCTTTCTAGATGTCATGGATCTTCTTTATTTTTTTGATGATGTCCTTATCTATCCCCTTATATTGTGTCTACGATGTTGTAATTATGGCAAATTATTTGAGTACCTCCTTGTACCTCTCCTTCACAACCAAATCATTTTTTATTTATTTGATGATCCTTGCCACTTGGTCGAGGATGTTGTTAGTATTGGCTAAAAATTCGATGTACCTCTTGGCACTTATGACCTCAAATTTTATGTCATCCCACAACGACTTCATATTTTCTATTTATGAGCAGACCAAATTGTTGTATTTGTAAACATGCCCCAGTGCGCATGGACTGGGGACCCTTTTTTTAGTTGTAGATTTTATTTTATTTTGCTCTTACATGAGTAGTTAACCATTCAAAAAACTTTGTTTCTCAATAGGGAGTTACTAGTTGGAGATGCCTAATTTTTGTGCACCCTAAATTTACCGTAGTACTTAATATTATAATTATGCATTATAATCCTCTTGGAATGAAAAAAAACCACTCTTGTTTTTTTAATGAGTTTAAAAACAACTCTTGCTAAAACAAGCTTGAAAATTTATTTCCAACAAGTGCAAATATGCCTATATTACCATAGTAACAACACACCAAATCGCCTTAAATTCAACACTACAAACCACACAAACATCCTTGGCAGTAATTATGATGTCACTTTCAAGGCCCATATCTCCTGTAATACTCAATAAAAATTCATGAACCTACCCCCATTAGATGCAACTCAAAAAGAGATTATTAGCAAATATAAATTTACTTAGGTTTTGAGAAGAATTGACCTTCTGAATGACCTATTTTCAAAATGCTATATGATTGCCCTCTTGACTATGGTGCTTACCTTTTCACCACAATGCTAATTATTGAAGCCTATATCTCCTACAATACACAATAAAAATTCATGAAACCACGTCCATTGAATACGACTTGAATTTTTTTTTCTAGTGAATATAAATTTGCCTATGTTTTGAGGAGTTTTGAGGCCCAAAATTGTTTATTTTCTATAGGATATCCAAGTTGTCATGCCCAAAACCTTACCAACCATCTGATCTTGGTAAATCAATGATCCACACAGACTAGAAGGAAGACAAAATGGTCAAACATTGAAAAACCTCATTGATTATTCGATGGCCCACTTGGAGTGGAAGGAGTAATAAATGGTGACACATTGAAAAACCCATTCAGCCATCTAATCTTAGCAAATAAATGACCCACATAAATTAGAAGTAGGAATAAATGGTGAAATATTAAAAAACCCCACCAACTATCTAATATTGGAAAATCAATGACCCACGCAGATTGGAAGGAAGAACAAATTATGAAACATTGAAAAACCTTGTCGATCATACAATATTGGCAAATCAATGATTAATTTATATTGGGAGGAGTAAATGGTGAAACATTGAAAAACCTCATTGATTATCCAATATTGGAAAATCAATGACTCACGCTGATTGAAAGGAAGAATAAATGGTGAAAATTGAAAAACCTTGCCAACCGTTCGATTTTGGTAAATCAATGACCCATGTAGATTTGAAGGAAGAATACATGGTGAAGCATTAAAAAATCCTATGAGCTATCTGATCGTAGTAAATAAATGGCCCACACAAATTGGAAGGAGGAATAAATAATGAAACATTTAAAACCATGCCAACCATGTGATCTTGGTAAATAAATGATCCACATAGATTGGAAGGAGGAATAAATGGTGAAACATTGAAAAACCTTGCCAAACATCTGATCTTGGCAAATCAACAACCCACATGTATTTGAATAATAAAAGGTAAAATATTGGAAAACCCTATCAAATATTCAATCTTGGTAAATCAATGATCCACATGGATTGAAAGGAAGAATAAATGATGAAACATTGAAAAGAATTGTCGACCATATGATCTTGGCAAATAAATGACCCACACAAAATTTAAGGAAAAATAAATGGTGAAACATTAAAAATATTTCCAACCATCCAATCTTGGCAAATCAATGATCCACATATATTGGAAGGAGGAATAAATGATGAAACATTGAAAAACCATGCCAACCAATATGACCTTGGCAAATCAACAACCTACACGGATTGAAAGTAGTAATAAATGATGAAATATTAAAAAATGCTACCAACCATCCAATCTTGACAAATTGATGATCCACATGGATTGGGAGGAATACATGGTGAAACATTTAAAAACCCTACCAATCATCAGATCTCAATGAATCAATGACCTACAAAGAAATAAAGATGTAACTTACAAAACAATTATTGAAAAACATAGAATATGTTAGGACCCTATCCTAACATTATTAATAATTGCATAGTCATGTGGTACATTGGGTGGCTAATGGATCCATATGATGTAACCATTATTTATTTTAATGAGATGTTATATAAAGATGTAATGATTGTTAGTTAGAAGTTACTAGCTTGGGCTCCCACCCTGAGCATTAGGGTTAGGGTTAGCTAGAGTCTTTAAAAGAACCAAGGGGACAAGAGGATGGATCATCTCATATTTTCATATTGTAACAAAGATTTGCTTCCAAGGAGGTTTCCTCCTCAAAGTGGCTTGTGATTTTGTAATATGTTTTTTTTTGTAATATAATATGCTATGTTCAATTTCATGCTACAACATTGTTAATCATTTGTATTAATTTTTGTTTATTATTGTAATATTGGTGGATTTGTTTTTAATTTACTACAAGGCTCTTAACAAGTGGTATTAGAGAACTTTTTAGGGTTGCATATTATTATAGCTACAACAGTTCCTATATTATCCTTTTGTGCATGTTAGGTGTTTTCTTTATTTTTTGCTTTCAATGATTTTTCCTATGTTGAGAGTTTTAAAATAGCATGTGTAGACACCAAAACAACACCAATCCGATTATGTGACTACAAGAACTGACCGAATTGGCATACATACCCTCTAGGGAAGCCTCCAGAGGTTAAAAAGTGGTCTTAACCACTCCCAAATCAATTTTTGAAGGTCAGAGGTCATTTTGGCACCTTTTAAGCACTTTGCTCCCTATTCATCCCACCTTGGGATGATTAAAATCCTATTCACCCTACCTTGGGATGATTAGCAGTAATCATCCTAGGGTGGGAGGAATAGCAGGTTTGACTGGAAAAAAGTCAAACCTTGACAAATGGCAACCCAGATCTGCCACTCAACGGTGCCTTCAGAGCATACAATTACGAGGAATGGTTTCAAATAAGAGAGAGAGACTTCAGTAAAGCATGCCTTGATCATGGAGGCCTCATGCAAGGAGGCCCTAAATCAGGGAGGAATCTTCTCTCCCCCCAAAAAGGCATGATAAGCCAAGTGGTGCCCTCGCATGCGCATTCAAACGAGACCCTAAGGTCTATAAAATGGTGAGCCTCCCCACCCAAAAAAATGAGGAGAGCTAGATAATTTGGAGCAATGGAGTGCTGCCAAATTATACCCATATTCCCTTTGGTGCTTCTTACATCCCTAATTTCTCTTTTGGAAGAGAGGTTATCGGGTGAACACTAAAAAATTAATCCTGACCCAAAACCCAAGAAATCTGCCACAATACCACACCAAACTCATAGACACAACCCCCTAGGAAGTTTTGGACCCATCCCACCTGGATTGGTGTCAAAACCAGGTCCCAAACAGTGGGCGTCCTGCCCCCGGGCGCCCCTCGCACTACTGTAGTCCTAATCGTCCCACCCCGAAGCGATGAGAAATTTGTGAATTATTTCTTCACTATTATTTTTTCATTATGTTCTATTTGGTTTACTTATGCTTTTGTTCAAGTTTCATGTCATTCTGACTTGATTTGACTATGTTTTTATCATTTTATGCGTTTACTAACATATAGGGAGCGCCTTCATATATAGGAAAATCTGGGAAGAATATGCCAAATATGACCTTTTGGGTCATCCCAAAATGCCCCTTTTTTCCTAACCCCAAGTTTTCAAGAGTTTTTAAGGCCTCTAGGTAGGACATTTGCAGGGTTGATTTTGCATGTTTTGTGAAAGTCCTAATCGTCCCACCCCGGAGCGATTAGAAATCCATGCATGATTTCCTGAATGTTATTTTTGCAATGTGTCCTTGATGATGTTTCTATGCTTCTATAAAATTTTTAATTCATTATGACATGTTCTGACCATCGTTTTGCTATTTTATGTATTCACTAGCCAGAGGCCCTGGGGATTGCATGTTTTCCTAATATCCGCATATACTCTTAACTATTTGCTGTTTCTCTATGTGTAGGATCTCACTGCTAGGAACATCGGAGGGGTAGAAAGGAATGACGAATACATGAACACAAGCGGTGGCAATGTTTGGCCCGCCCATTTCAAATGTGGGCATGTAGAAGACATTGGAAGCGTACCATCTGTTGATGTAAACTAACTGTATCAAACATTCTGAGCCCTAGAGGGGGTGGAAATATTGTAATCAAATTGAAAGAAACATTAATAAAAGAGGCCCTACTATTCTTTATTTTATAGCATTCTCATTTATGTTTATGCGTCTTTCCTTCATGCATTACTTTTCTTGCATTAGTAGGACTTAGCATTTGTGTATCAATTTTTGTTTGCACCATTTTATCTGGTATGCCATCACTTTGCATTCAGATTTCAATGGTGATCATGGTGGGGCACTGTTACCTACTATTGGGATCAAGTTTCTGATCAAAATTTTATGTTTTTTCTTGCAAGTGTTACTGATTCGGGCGTTGGACTGCTACTCGTGCCACCCTGTGACGAATATAGACCTGGAATTCATGCTACCCTAGGATGAATATATATTCATCCCACCCTATGACGAATATAGACCTACTATTCATCCCACCCTGGGATGATTAGAGTTCTATGTATTTTTTGAGCAGAAACTCAAAGGCATCTAGTTTGGACAGAGAAGAGGTAGGCCTTCTGAACATCCCTTGTGTTTTTTTGTTTTTTGTTTTTGTAGATTTCTATTTTCTTTGCTTTCTTGCAATAAAAAAAGAAAAAAAAGAAAAACATAGAGTAACTTAAATGGAAGGAACCTAATTAGGGATGCATTCTTCTCTGGTTTGCTTGCATGATACTTGCACCAATGGCAAGTCCTCATCGTAGGTGTCAGTTCTAGGTAGGTTTTGTGATTTCCTTCTTGCTGCTAATTGTTTTTGAAAGATAAAACATACTTTAAAGCATTGCATTAGTGAAAATCATATTTTACTGTATGTTTTATTTCTTTACATGATTAAAAGGAACCACACACATGCCACCTAAGAAAATTAACATCAAGGAGTTGGTCTTAATGCCCCAACACTTGATCAAGACCGACGGTGGATTTCATCACCACCTTGGCTTGGATTTTGCATACATTTACCCTGATCACGACTGTTGCTAGACGTAAATCCTGATGAAAGCTAACCAAGTGTAACGGGGGTTATTACTCGTGCATGAGGATAAGTCTTCTATGGTAGGTGTCAAAAATAGAGTGATCCTCCTTCTGTACCGCCTATGTTCCATGTATTGTTCTGCTCTCGTGTACCAATAGTTTCCATCACATAAGGGTAGGTATATTGATAGGTTCGGTATAATGGCCTGGCGATGGTATATTGAAGGGGTGACCATTTTGGAGATACAAGAGCCCTCATTTTGCATGTATAACAAAGTTTCCTTTTACAAGGTTTACATAACAAAAATCAAACACACTGAACCAGATTTAGGGTGCACATCTAATCTGTAAACAAGATAATCATTTCTTTGCTTGTGTGGTCCTCTTTTGTTTGGTATAGCATAAATAATTGTAAAGGAGATAAAAATACACATATATTTCTAGAAAGACCACCACCATGGTGTATACCCGTAGCCAAGCCCAATCACGGGAAAAAGTTGTGAAAAGTGTACAAGGAGGCACAAGTCGCCTCCATTACAGCCCCAAGGACTTGGTTATACCACCTTGGTGGCTTGACCCACAACATAGTCCACACTATGCCACTATAGAAAAGGACTATAGAGGCACCCCTTTGAGGGGCACTCCTATTCAACACAAATCCTCTCAGGAGGAGTAAATACATAGGAAGGCCCCCTTAGACACTCATTATGAGTGGCCACTGTGTGATGAAGTGCTAGAGAAGCATAGGGTTCATAAGGAGGGACCACGTGATTATATCATTCCTCCTCTACCCCTCATTACTGTTAGAACTAATAGGACAAATCTAGAGCACAAGGCTCTTCAGACAGGGTGAACCAACTCCGCTCGTCCCTTTCACATGTATGAAAGGGAGCACAAGGAAAACCAGTATATTTCTCAAGAGCAATACACCGCGTGGGAGCAATGTGCCTCCACACCTTCTAATTATCAAGATCACCTATTGAGGCCAGAGCCTCGGGTGAATGCTGCTAACCTCAACAGAGGAAAGCGACCTATAGAGATCTCGGATCACCATGACCAAGATAGATATATAGGGGAGGCATCTAGGCCTCCTAGACCTAAGAAGGCAGAACAAATTGACTTGGCCTTTTCCAAACATGCTGCTCGCCAAATGCAAATCACGCAGCTTAGGCAAGATCAGTAGCAGTTAGAACAAATGTATCGTCTTAACCAAGAGCGCATTCAGTGCCAGATAGATGAGTTGCTCCATAAAATGTGCATGAGAGGATTCCAAACCCTCGCACACATAGGAAAAAAATTTATGAGAGGCACAACCCCTTAGTGCAAGATAGGTCTCCACGATATTATCAAGTGTTGCCTCAAAGACCTCCTAGACCTGAGCGGGAGGCCACCCCTAGGACCAATGACGGGCGTCTTTCGTAGGCACCCATCCATGTTTATAGGACATGCCCAAAAAATCCTCAAGAAACCTATGAGGAATTTGAGTGAGAAGAAGAGCGGGTCGAAATGCCCTACCAAGGCAGGGGGGGCACTACCCAGCTACCCCTCCATAGGCCTCAAGTTCCTCATAATTCACAACAAGAACAAACCAAAGAAGAGGAAATCAAATCCTCTGATGCATACAAAGCACTGCTAGAGTGCTTAGAGTCTATGGAGACCAAGACTTCGGGGCCCCAAAAGCCCACCTTATGCCAGCTCCGCAGTCACCCTATGCATCCTTCAATTTCGACACCCCCATACCCCGACCACTTCAAAATGCCTCAATTGGTAATTTTTAGAGGGGACGAGGATGCCCAAGAGCACGTAACAAGGTTCTTGAGTCAATGCTTTGGCATTCAGGACAATGATGCATTGCTTCTGAGAATGTTTATAACCACATTCGTAGGTCCTGCCTCGAACTGGTTTACCCAATTGCCAAAGCATAGCATCAATAATCTAGACCAACTAGTGGATGTGTTCCTTGAACATTTTGCCTTCAACACCAAGAAGAAGGCATCCTTAAGCGACCTACCTGGCCTTAAGTAGTATGATTATGAGACCATGGCCGCTTATGGGAATTGGTGGAGGACATTGCTTTCAAAGCTACCTTACCTCCCTCCCATGGCCGACATGACTCAAATGTTTTCAAAGAGTTGCATAAGGTCAATCTTTGTGCTATTGTAGCTGCAACAATATGCCACCCTAGAAGAAGCCCTGGCACAAGCCCGAATAATTGAGGAGATCAAAATACAAGACGACAATATTGCCAAGCTGTACAAGAAAGAGTGGACCAAAAATGCCAAAATAGGGCCCGTGCAATCGAAACCCATTGCGGTCAATCAGGTTGCCATAAATATACCACCACCTGCATAAATGACACAACCCCCAAAGGATTATTATTAGGCAGTTCCTCTTGCTAACTATGAAAAGGAAAATCACAAACAAGAGCAAAATTAGCAACGTCACCCTAAGTGACAATTCACATAATTCACGGAGTCTAGATACTCCTTGTTTGACCGCCTGTTCGTGGAAAACCTGATAAAATTGCTAGAAAGTCAATCCATAGATCCCAACATGCCAAAACCCAAGGGCTATAGGGAAGACTTGTATTGTAGATTTCATCGGAAGAAAGGACATGACATCTTCTCTTGTTGGAAATTCAAAAACTTAGTGCAGGACTTGATAGACAACAAAACCCTCATGGTAGATAATCCCATAGCACTGAGCAACCAACAGATGGAAGTCTTCAAAGACCCCCTGCTTGCCCATGATGCACAGGCAAAGAATTTACAAGTGAATGAGGTAACATAAGACTACCCCATGCAAGGATATGTAGGGATGATAAGCATCATGACATGGAACAAAAGATAGCCAAACACGGCTGCACCTATTGCAGCTACAGGAAATGTTCCATCAACGTCACAACCCCCACAACACCCTACACAACCTCCCCCACCTAGACTAGTGGCCATGATTTAGACTAAGCTTACTTAAATTTTAAGGACCACATTGGCTAGGCTCTCCATCTATGAGCTCATCCAACAATCACCCCCCCATCGGGAATCTCTGATGGAGATACTTAAAGCCATTGAGCTACAACCCCAAGAACCCAATTCTTTCAACAACTTTATGGGACATGTGAGACAATGCACAGAACCAGTCATAACCTTTAGGGAAGACGAACTGAAATCGATGACTAGTGATATGGTGGATCCACCCCTGCATGTCATTGCACTGGTCAACGGGATTCCATTCAAGAGGGTGTTGGTGGACACTGGCTCCTCCAACAACATAATCATGACAGCAGCATTAAAACATTTTAAGTTGTCGGTATCCCACATTATGGTGTCCACTTACACTCTTTGAGTATTCAACGAAGCGTTATGCTCGACAGTTGGCACAATTATCCTACCCATCCAAGTGGGATAAAAGACCATTCCTACGTATCACATCCTTGAGGGTGAGATGGCCTACAATATCTTGCTAGGCCGACCTTGAATCAGGGACACAAAGTGTGTCCCTTTGATAGCCCATCAATGCCTCAAACACACATATGAAGGGCAAGTACATGTAGTCCCAGCGGACCTAGAGCCCTTTAAGTTTTGTAATGTGGTACAACTGATGCCACAATAAAACCTCCCATCGACACATTTGGACTTTCAATTGAACCCATCCACATAGGGTCTGATTCTACCTACATCTCTACTGTTGAGTCCCTTAATTAACCGACCTTGCCCATATTCATCATTTGTTCCTTCACCAACAACGCCACCTATGGTGGCCACATCGAAGGACAACGAGAAGAAGTCCCTAGAGGAGGTACCACCACTAGTCTCAACCATCTATATCGAGGGGGTGCCCAACTGAGTGGAAGTCGAGACACCTAATTCACCCAACATGGAGTGGACTCAGGGTAAAATCCCATTCCCTCCCCCTCAATCATCAATGATTACCATTGAAATGGCAAGTACGGGCTTGGGGGAGTACCTAGTATAGAATATTGTGGCAACACCCATACTCGAATCCATGCAAGACATGGGGAGGCCTCACATCCCCATCGAAACTATCATCCTTTTAGGTTACCCGCCATATCAGAGCAAATTTGTATATGGGGGCCTTGAGAATGGCCTGGAACCCTACCTACAAGAGGAAGAGGACGAAGAGCCATTTGCTGAGAATGTTGATTATTTGTCCAACCCAAAATTTGCCTTGAAATACCTAGACCAATGTAATTGGTATGGATACGGATTGGGCAAATACAAACAAGGAATGCGCACTCTTTGCCAACCAAGGTACAAGATGCCATATGATAAATCAAGAGTAGGGTTCAACCACCCTTTGCCCCTCGACATTTTGGTAGAAACCATGCAAGGCTTAGGTATAGGCAATAGGGATGGGTTGGCACAAGATCTATATGCCAATCCCAACACTACATACACATTGGGGAATTATTTCCCATTGGTAACAACAAACCTTGTTGACCTCAACAACCCCTTCCCTTTGATCAAGAAAGGGAAAAATTCCAGAGGTAACTTCCAAGAAATATATGAAGAAAATCAAGAGAGATCTTTTGCAGATGAGTCAAATTATGAGGTAGCACCTTGGGACCCATTTGAGTCTGATAGCAATCACTCACAGGTGACACCCATTGACGACTATCAGGAGGACTTCATGGAAATGTTCCCCTTTAATGTTCCAATTAGGCAATTGCCACCTCCAGAGAATCCAACCCTCCCGTAGAGAGCGAAACAACCCAGAAGGGGCCAAATCAACATACTCAAAAAAAATGAGCCTCCCATGCCGACCATAAGGTCAAGTGATCAAGAAATGCCTAGTGGGAGGCTATACCAGCCAGAGGGGCACACAGTTGTTAGAGCCAATGAAGGCCTATGGATCTCTAATAGCGACTATGAGGATGAGACTAAAATGGCATATCTTAACCATATGAGGCAACAAGAATACCCCATAGACATGGATGATATGTTTGAACATCTAGATATGGGACCAAGGCATAAGTGGCACTTAAACCAAGTGCTTCATCCACCACTTTGGGCATATAGAGAGCACCCTCCACCTAGAGACCCTATAGGGCCACCAGTGCCAAGGGCAAACCCTATGCTTCTATCCACACATAGGGCCGATCCTTTTGTGCCAGTACCCACAGAGCCAGATCTAAGGCACAAGGACCACTAAGAATGTTCGAATCAACACCCACACGGTAATGGAGACCAAATTCATTCCATCAACATGATATCCATTGATTTAACTGCCCCCATCCACAATCCAGTCGATTCGACATGACCATTGTATCTAGACCTAAATGCCATAAACTGGGATACGCTAACTCACCACCATCCCTATCAGAGTACTGGCCTTGCGATGAGATGTTTCATATTGCCCCAGGATAGACTCAGGATATATTCCATGTTGAAGAAGAACCTGACGTTCCCAACATAGATCTAAATTCAGTTAATGATATCCACTTGATACCAACTCCACACTAGTTAGAAGACGAATCCCACATGTTAGTCAAAGAGACGATTGACGTAGACATCAGTTCTGATCTAATGAATCTCCAAATCATCAAGCTGGGGGTAAGTTTATCCCCTGAAGAGCAAGATTATTACATCGCCCTTCTCAAAGAGAAGAAGGAGGTTTTTGCATGGTCCTACAAAGACATGCTGGGGCTAGACCCATAGCTATTCATGCATAATATGACACTTGATCCAACAGTCAAGCCAGTCAAGCAAAAGCCATGTAAGATGCACCCAACAGTGGCCTTAATGGTCAAAGACGAGCTACAAAAGTTATTGGATGCATAGTTTGTCATCTGCATGGATTACCCACCATGGCTATCCAATATAGTACCCATTAAAAATCTGAACGAGAGGATTCACATATGCATCGATTTTTTTCATCTAGACAAAGCGAGTCCCAAGGACGATTTCCCCTTGCCTAGCATTGACGCATTGGTAGACGCTACAACAGGCCATGAAATGATTTCCCTCATGGATGGTTTCTCGGGATACAACAAGATTCATATCAATCCCGATGATCAACTAAAAATAGCGTTCACGACACCTTGGGGGACATTTTGTTATAAGGTCATGCCCTTTGGCCTTAAAAATGTTGGCGCCACTTACCAACACGCTATGACATACATCTTCCATGATCACATGCATAAAAATTTGGAAGATTATATGGATGATTTGTTGGCCAAATCTCTTTTGCACCAAAATCATCTTGATGATTTACGCAAGATCCTTGATCGCCTCATAAAACACAAGGTCAAGCTAAACCCCAAGAAGTGCATATTTGACGTCACATCTGGAAAACTCTTGGGTTTCATAGTCTCAAAATGAGGCATCGAGGTAGACCCAAACAAATTCAAGGCAATCCTTGAAATGCTTCCTCCAACCACCATCAAGCAGCTTAGAAGCTTGCAGGGTAAGGTCACGTCGATCAAGTGCTTCATAGCATAGTTATCTAACAAGTGCTGACCCATGAATAAATTATTACACAAGAGGGTAGCATTTTATTGG
Organism: Wollemia nobilis; assembly: GCA_028583015.1. Classification (NCBI taxonomy): domain Eukaryota; kingdom Viridiplantae; phylum Streptophyta; class Pinopsida; order Araucariales; family Araucariaceae; genus Wollemia; species Wollemia nobilis. The sequence goes on along the minus strand of JAQPPZ010001057.1, from coordinate 7,004,853 downwards.
GATGACGAGTGCCAGTAAGCCTTCGATGACATCAAACAATACTTGGCTTCACCGCCAATATTGGCACCACCTAGACCAGGAGTGCCGTTCTACTTATACATCTTAGCTACTGAGGTGGCACTGGGCACCATGCTAGCCTAGAAAAATGAATTACATAAAGAACAGGCTAATTATTATCTTAGCTGCACCCTGGTTAGTTATGAACTTAACTATGTACTTTGATAAGCTATGCTTAGTGGTGGTATTTGCCACCAAAAAGCTATGCCATTACATGATGAGAAATACAACGTATGTTGTGTCTAAGGAAAATCCATTGTGGTACATGATGAGTTGTACTTATCACAATAGTCGTACGGTGAAATGGATCATGTTGTTGACAAAATTTGACATCGAATTCATTGGACAAAAGTCCATGAAAGGTCAAGTCATTGCCAATCAACTAGGAGAGGCTCCTTTCGAAGATGATCAGCCTCTGACTGTAGAGCTACCCGATGATGGGGTCTTCCATGTCTCAGAATTGCCAGATTCTGATGAGCCTGAGTCACAGGCCGACATAACCTTATTCTTTGATGGTTCTAAATGTGAGCAAGGGGGTGGTGTGAGAATCATATTTTTCACACCACAAGGGGCTCCAATGCCTTTATCATTTAAACTTGATTTCTCGTGCACCAATAACAATGCTGAATATGAAGCCTTGCTCATAGGTCTTCAAACAACCATCACCATGAACATCAAACGCTTGAATATCTTTGGTGATTCGTTGTTAATTGTCAACCAAGTGAAAGGGGTATTCCAATGCAAATGCCCAGTTCTACAGGCCTACAAAGCCCTTGTGGATAAATTCCTGGCAAATCTTGAATGGTACGACATCGAGGCACTCCCTCGATCATCGAATACTTTTGTGGATACTATGGCCTCCTTGGGGTCACTAATCCCGAAAGAACCTTTTGGTAAAATGACAACCATTCAAGTCAAAAAATTATTGCAATCCACGATGGAGCGTGCAAGCTCTGAAATAATGCCAGGAATCCACCTAATCTAGATTGAACCATATCAGGATAGGTTCTCTCAAATCCATGATAGTTTGAATCATGCCAACTAGGGGTCCTTGTTCTCACCAACCCCTCTTAATAGCAACACAACACTATTTATACAAGTTCTTTCCTGCTCAGCTTTTGCTAGGGACAAACTTCAAGAGGGATCGACCATTCATACCATCGAGGTTTCTGATAAGCATGATTGGTACACACCCATAAGAGACTATCTCAAGTTAGGTAGCCTCCAACTTGGATTGTCGCATGCCATGAAAATATCACTCAAAAATAAAGTGACAAAGCATGTATTGCTAGGAAACATTTTGTACCATCAGAGATACAAAGGGATCCTCCTCCGTTGCTTGGACCAACAGGAGTCCACTTGGGTGATCACCCAAGCACATGATGGTACATGCGGTGGCCACTTCAATAGTATGGCCATAACAAAGTGCATTCTTTGCATGGGCTATTATTGTCCATATTTAGAGTGAGATTGTTGTGCATATGTGTGGAAGTGTGTGAAGCGTCAACACCATACTAACTTGACACACATACCTTCTCAGGCCTTGCAGTCGATCTAATCGGTTTGGCTGTGCCAACTGAGCCCACAGGAGATCCCTCTGCTACAAAAAATCTCTGTGCTCCTCCTCCCATCTTCACAAGAGACCCTCCAATCATGCTATATCAACACAAAACCCAGCCTCCACATCCCCTGAGACAGCCTGAGGCATGGGCACCTCCGAGATGGCCTGCTACTCTGACACCCACTACTTAGAGACGTCCTAGACATCCAACTGCTTCGAAACCCCTGAATCATCTCCATTGCCAATGAGGTCATCGACCTCCACCATGTCTGCATCATCAAGCAGAGTCCCCAAACCCTCCCTCGATGCATTTACATCCCCACCTCCTACTATTACCACATCTATGCCTCCTAGAGGCCCCTCACCCCGCCATCGTCGCATTGTCCACCATCGGTCATACTCTACAGTTACCCCGACATCGTCCATATTGGGTACCTAAATAACTACATCAGACCCCTTGACCAACAGCTCAATAATCATCCAGACTAGGGTCCTCTCGTCCCCATGGTGCTGATAGATCAAGGGATCACTAAGAAATCCTTGGCGCACCCTAAACTACCGCATCACCTGAACATATGGAAAGTACTCCTGCTCTGTCCCATGTTGCCCAATCAGCCATCTACCTCTACGCACATGCCGAAGCCACTAGCTAGCCTCATGCCAGGCTGGACAGTCCTGATATGGCTACCAGAACACCTGCCTGGGCACTAAATGAGAGAGGGCATTAGTATAGTGCCCTACGACACATGCCCATCATCGAATCTACCCATGATCCTCTGACCTCCGCCATAATGCGGCATATCCAATCTCCCAATCCACCATCTCACCTCAGGTGGTCCAGGGCAAACCCTGTGGTCGCTCGATAGCTATGTGCTGCCACCCCCAACATTGCATGAGATAGCTGCACTCGATCCCCTTTCACCTTCGATAGTGGACCTCGTACAGCTCGTCGTATAGCTGTACCAGCAATGTCTAACCCATATCATAATCAATGGAGCTGAGGTAGGATACTCCACTAGTCTAAACACCAACTCCAATAGGTTCTAAGGGAACCTCGCACTTGAGGAGTCAGGAAGTAGCATATAGGAAATGAGGGCCATGAGTAACGCATGCCTCACCCCCAATATGCCCTTCTCCATCCACCACTGCACCAGAATACTGCCTATATGGAAGTCAGCCTCTACCCTCTCCACAGGCCTATCCACCCCCCTCTCCCCCGTCGAACCAAAACACCATGTCAGTACTGCTGTTCGCTGGTCCCAATGGGTCATCCGGATGGGTAGCCCATCTATCAAAATCTACAGAATCTGATATACATCCTCCAAAGTAACCGTCATCTCCCCTATTGGGAGATAAAAGGTGTTGGTGCGGGGATCCCACAGATTGATCAGGGCAATCAAATATGCCCGATACCCTACCATAGGCTCCAAACGCATCACCTACTTGAGCCCAAGGGCATCAAGCCACTCCCAATTTGTAACTGTCAACGCATCTCGGGCATCAGAGAACACATTCGACTGGCGGTGCCGACTCCTCACAACCTAAAAAACAACAAAACAAACAAAACAAATTAGGGTTTTAATATTACCTTAATAAAAACAAAAACAATAAAAACAAAATACTGTATAGTAGAAGTACAACCTATAGTTTACAATAAACGTGTACAACAAAAGTACAGCATAAGTGCACTACAATAAGATTGTACAATGAAAGTACAGATCATTCAAATAAAATGTACAAAAACAAAAATACAAAACAAAATAAAACAAAAAATGCACACTAGGGTTTTCAACCCTAAATGTGAACAAAAAAACAAAATACAACAAAACATCCTATTAGGGTTTTAACCTTAAGGTGCACACAAAAACAAAATAAAACAAAAACTCCTATTAGGGTTTCAACCTTAATATGAACAAAAATATTACAATAAAAGTGTACAACAAACGTCAAAGAAATGCACTACAATAAGACTGTACAACAAAAGTATAGCTCAATTCAAAATAAACTGTACCATCAAAAACAAAATAAAAAAAACTCATACTAGGGTTTTTAACCTTAATGTGGACAAACAAACAAAATAAACAAAATAAAACAAAAAAACTCATACTAGGGTTTTCAACCTTAATATGGACAAACAAACAAAATAGCAAAACAAAACAAAAAATTTATATTCGGGTTACAACCTTAATATGGCAAAAACAACAAACAAAATAACGCAACCAAGCATTTTATATGTGCGTTTTAAAAATTCATATAAAAACAAAAAAATAACAAGCAGAAGGAAAACACATCATATAGGTCTCGCTTCGGCTCCTCTGCTCTAAGATCCAGTTCTCACACTCATTATGTCCACGAAATCTCGGTAGTGCTCTGCTACGTAAACTCGCACTCCTCCTCCTCACTGCTCCAAATTGCCAAGAAAAAATTGTTGCAAATGAACCCAAAACCTAGTTTTGGTCCTTTTATAGGATTTTAGGCCTGTAATCGTTCCACCCTGGTATGAGCACTCTAGTTAGCGCTCGTCCTACCTTGGGATGATTACCAATTTGGTATGCGTCCCACACTGGGATGATTACACAGAAAGAAATAAAGCAACAAAAACTGCATCCAAAAAATGCACCAAAAATAACAATAAACCTTTTGAACAAAGGTGCATTTGCACCTAACATTCATGGCATGAAAAACTGATGTCGGGGTCACAAATACTCACTATATTACTCCCTAAGAAGGCTACCATATCCGGACCACTCCACGGGAAGGAGGATTTTTGATAATTTCTACCCCAATAGGCGTCAAAGAAAAGGGTCAAAACCCACCAAAAACAGGTCCGATTGTTGGAAAACTGCACGCGTTCAAAGAAAAACAACTGACGACACCCTTACAAACATCATATTGGGTCAAGTGACTCGTCGCTTTTCTCATCTTTGTCATTCCCTCATCGATTCATCACTTGAGGGGGTAGTCACACTTAGTCACCCAATAAACAAATACACACCCAATCAAGGAAATGGCATGCATTCAAAGAATCATTGACAAAGACAATCACACTCCTGCTTGGGGCAGCAAACAAGCAATAATCACAAGCTAAACAAACACTTGGCATTATGGAAGCATGCAGACAAGGTTCCTATGACAAAAGATTGTGCCCTTTGCCTATTCATGACTGAACAATGTCCAAGATCAAGTACACCTCATCGAAAAAGGTTACACTTGAGTTAAGCTCCTTAGCTTGTCAGAAGAAAGGATTAAAGAATGCGTCCCATTGCTTCCTATTCGTCCCACCCCAGGATGATTAGAATCCTATTCACCCTACCCTGGGATGATTAGCAGCAATCATCCCAGGGTGGGACGAATAGTAGGTTTGACTAGTAAAAAGTCAAGCCTTGACAAATGGTAACCTAGATCTGCCACTCAATGACACATTTAGAGCATGCAATTGCGAGTAACAGTTTCAAATCAAAGAGAGAAACTTCATTCAAGCATGCCCTGATCATGGAGGCCTCATGCAAGGAGGCCCTAAATCAGGGAGGAATCTTCTCTCCCCCAAAAAAAGCATGACAAGCCAAGTGGTGCCCTCATATGCGCATTCAAAGGAGACCCTCAGGTCTATAAAATGGTGAGCCTCCTCACCCAAAAAAGGAGGAGAGCTAGAGCATTTGGAGCAACGGAGTGCTGCCAAATTATACCCATATTCCCTTTGGTGCTTCTTACATCCCTAATTTCTCTTTTGGAAGAAAGGTTATCGGGTGAACACTAAGAATGCAATCCTAACCCAAAACCCAAGCAATCAGCCACAATCCCACACAAAAATCACTGAAACAATCCCCTAGGAGGTTTTAGACCCATCCCACCTGGATTGGTGTCAAAACTAGGTCCTAAACGACGGGTGTCCTGCCCCCGAGCGTCCCTCGCACTGTTGTAGTCCTAATCGTCCCACCCCGGAGTGATTAGAAATTCATGAATGCTTTATTCACTATTATTTTTGCATTATGTTCTATTTGGTTTACTTATGCTACTGTTCAAGTTTCATGTCATTCTGACTTGATTTGACTGTGTTTTTATCATTTTATGCGTTTACTAACATACAGGAAGTGCCTTAGGATACAAGAAAATATGGGCAGAATCTACAAAATTTGACCTTCTGGGTCGTCCCAAAATGCCCCTTTTTGCCTAACCCCAAGTTTACAAGAGTTTTGGATGCCTCTGGGTAGGACATTTGCAAGGTTGCTTTTGCATGTTTTGTGACAATCCTAATCATCCCACCTCAGAGAAATTAGAAATCCATGCATGATTTTCCAACTGTTATTTTTGCAATGTGTCCTTGATGATGTTTCTATACTTCTGTAAAAGTTTGAATTCATTATGACATGTTCTGACCATCGTTTTGCTATTTTATGTATTCACTAGTCGGAGGCCCTAGGGATTGCATGTTTTCCTAATATCCGTATATGCTATTAACTGTTTGCTATTTCTCTATGCATAGGATATCACCACTAGGAACACCAAAGGGGAAGCAAGGAATGACGAACACACAGACACAAGAAGCATCAACGTTTGACCCGCCCATTTCAAATGTGGGCATGCGGAAGACACTGGAAGCATACCATCCATTGATGTAAACAAACTGTATCAAATGTTCTGAGCCCTAGAGGGGGTGGACGTATTGTAACTGGATTAAAAGCAAAATTAATAAAAGAGGCCCCATTTTTCTTTGTTTGCTAACATCTTGTTTATGTTTATGCATCTTTCCTTCATGCATTGCTTTTCTCGCATTCATAGGACTTAGCATTTGTGTATCAATTTTTGTTTGCACCATCATATCTGGTACGCCGTAACTTCACATTCGGCTTTCAACATGGATGAGTTATCATTATTGGTTAATCTAGATTAATTTTAAAGCATCTATTGAAGTGAGGGGTGATCATACTCCAATATCTAGGCCTTAGACAATACTTGTATATGTACTTGAGTTCCCACATATCCTCAGGTATATAGGGATACCCCCTAAGGTTTAGGAGAAACCTTTAGCCCTAGGAATATTTCAACTATGTATCTATCCATAGTGCATCAGACACATAACTTGAGAAGATTACCCTCCCATACTATCAAAAATTTAGGTAGTGCACTCAAGGGTAAAATGGAATCTTTTGTGAGTAGTGGCCTAAAATCTTGGTTTGAGCATTATCAATCACTATTGCGGTATAATAGAGGGCTATGGGAAATACACACCTTGACCTAGAGTTATCCTATTTTTTTCATATGTTAAATCCTAAACATAGACCATTAAACCTAAAAACCCTAATCATAAATTTGAGCATATTGAGGAGACTACAACTATCATAAAATTGATGATACTGTAATAGTTCTTGATAGATAAAAATAACTGTTGGGGATAGTTGTCAAAACAAAAGGCTGTTAGTAACAGTTGAGAATAGTATCTAATAGGGCAGTTGTCAATAACAATAAAAAAGTATCAAATAGGGCAATTTTTAGGCTAAGTAGTTCATCAACATAAAAGAAACCGAATGTAAGATTCAGTCAATGTTATTTTGAGAACTAGTCCATTTTGATCATCTTGTCACATTGATCATTTTGGTATATAGCACCCATGATGTCTTTTCGGACTCCAAATATTGTAATTTGAGCTTATAGTCCACTTCAATAATATTTTTGAGTTGATCACTTTGGTATATAGCACCCAAACACTTCTTTAAGACCCTTACTAAAAATAGTAACTACTAAAACATGAATTCTATTTTAAGTAAGGTTATTTTAGAAGCTCCAATCACAAAACCATAGACAAAGGAAGTAGAGGAGCAATGAGGGAGATGGAGAAAAACCAATTATCTAAAAAAAAGGGCTATTGGGTCAACAAATTAAATATGAAACCAATTTGGACATGGAATCAAACACTTGAAAGTTTCCATCTTTTAAATAATGAGCAAATAAAAGTAAAAACAAGAATTGAGGAAAAATTCCATGAGGTTGAAGGATGCTTAAAAGGAGGCACTCATGCACACCATCAAATTCATAGTGGTGAAATTAAGAGAAATGTTGGTAATTTTGGACATATAGAAGAGGGGACACACAATGCTCTTTTCAATAATAATGTCCCATCTATAGTACCCAGGCTTGATTTTTCCAAGTTTAATGATAAAGACCTTGATGGTTGGTTATTCTAGGTGGAATAATATTTCAATATCCACAAAATACCTTGATATTTATGGATTATAATGGTATCCTTTGATTTTGAAGCCCTTTAATGATATCAATGGGTGCAACATATGACTCCCAACCTTTTTTGGAAATGCTTTGAACAACTACTCACTCATTTTTAGCCCTAGTGAATATGTGGACTTTACAAGTGCTTTAACAAAATTGAAGTAGACCTCCACTATTCATGAATATCAAACTCAGTTTGAGAATTTTGCTAACTAGATAGGGGGTTTGGGTGAAGGATTCTTTTAGAGTTATTTTATCCATGGGTTGAAGTATGATATCGAGGTCAAGGTAAAACTTTTTAAATTATAATCCATGATGCAATTAATAGGTAGACGAAAAATTTATTGCTTAGAGGAATCCATCTAAATTTTCAAAGGCTAGACCCCTAATCCCATTCAAGGCCATATTTAATCTAGGGAATAAATTTCCAACAATTAAGCGATTGATTAGGTTGGAAATGGAAGCTTGTAGAGCACAAGAGTTATGTTGTAATTGTGATGACAAATATTCTCTAAGGTATAAAATTATACAATAGAAATTATATTTTATGGATATGGATGATTTTGCAACAAACATTCTTAAAGAAGAAGAGGAACAATAGGAAGAAGAGCACCAGGATGAGGGTGAAGCACAAGAAGAACCTCAACCAAAAAATTTAGTTCATGCACTAGTAGGAATCTCAACCCCTCAGACTATGAAGGTAATAGGATATTTAAAGGGGTAAAGAATCATAATCCTTATTGATTCTAGTAGTACACAAATTTATTGATCCACAAGTAGCTAAGCAAGCAAATTATTACATACATTCCTACAATTCTTTTGAAGTCATGGTGGCCAATGGAGGAACATTACCTTGTAAAGAGAAATATTGAAATGTAAAGTTTAAGGTTAAGAAATATGAACTCAAAATTGATATGTTTACTCTTCCTCTAGGGGTATGTGATTTTTTAGGGGCACAATGGCTTTGCTCTTTGGGAATAATAGCATGGAATTTTTTTGAACTGTAAATGCAATTCACTTAGAATGGGAAGCAATACACTCCCTGTGGCTTACCTATGGGATCCACTTAGATCATCAGCTCAAAAATAATGGAGAAACTCTTAAAGAATCCTCACATGGATAGTGTTATAATTTTTTGCAATCCAAACAAAATATTGGAAATCATAAATAGCAAAGTGACTTGTAAATACTTATGACTAAACATGATTTCATATTTTTCCAACCTAAGGGGCTACCTCCACTATGATACTATGATCATGTAATACAACATGTACTAGGAAGCTTGCCACCTAATATTCAACCCTATAGGTAAGCATATCCATAGAAATAATAAATTAAGAAATTGGTCAAGGAGTTTTAAATACAACGGTAGTTTGACCTAGTGTCAGTCCCTACTCTTCACTAGTGCTATTAGTATGAAAAAAGGATGGATCATGGTGACTATATATAGAATTTTTCCAACTCAATAAAACCACCATAAAGGATAAATTCCCTATTCTGGTGATTGATGAATTACATGGGGCTAAATTTTTCTCCAAGTTGGATCTTTGATCTAGATACCATCAGATACAACTCAAAGAAGAAATCCCAAAAAAAACATTTAGGACCCATGAATGTCATTATGAATTTTTGGTCATGTCTTTTGGCCTAACTAATGACCCTTAAAATTTTTAGAGTCTCATTCTTCCCCTACTTATGTAAGTTCATTTTTTTCTTCTTTGATGATATTCTAGTTTATAGTCACACTTGGGGAGAGCACTTGCATCATCTAGATCTGATTTTACAAATCTTGAAAGAACAATTATTTTCCAAATTATCTAAATTTTCCTTTAGAACACAAGAGATAAAACATTTGGGTCACATCATCTTACAAGAGGGGGTTAAGGTCAACCCAAAGAAAATTTTGGTCATACAAAATTGTCGTAAGCCTTAAAATCTCAAAAAAATTCAAGGACTTTTGGGTCTCATTGATTCACCCAAGGTTATGGTAAAATAACAACCCCACTAATTTCCATGTTAAAGAAAAAATTATTCATATGGATTCCGCTAACTGAAAATACCTTTTAAGATCTCAAGGAAGTCATGAATTCTACTTTGGTGTTAGCTACTCCAAAATTTTCCAAACCATTTATAAACAAGAGTGATGCTTCAGGCCATAGAAAAAATACCATATTAATACAAGAAGGATGACCCCTAGCTTTTACTAGTAATACCTTATCTGGGAAAATCTAGGGAAGTCCACTTCTGAAAAAGAAATGATGGCTATTCTCCATGTTTTCAATCATTGATGATATTACCTGATTGGATGACATTTATTCATTAAATAAAATCATAATAGCTTGAAATATCTTTTAGAACAAAGGGTATCAAGTCCAACACAACCAAAAAGGACTTTGAAATTATTGGGGTATGATTATAAAATAGTGTATAAAAAGGGGAAGGAAAATATTGTGGTAGATGTTATTTATCATTAATTTGAGGATCAAGACATGTTGTGTGCCATATCTTCCCCACTACCCCAATTGGTCATCCAACTTTGAAAAGAGGTATCCAAAGAACCATCCTTGCAAAATTTGAGGGAACAACTCCAAAGGGTTCCCAATTCAAACACCGGATACTCGTGGGATGGATAGTTGTTGAGATATCAAGCTTACCTTATGGTTCCTAAAAATTTATCCATTTGTAAGAACATAATGACGGAGATGCATGCTTCACCCATGATAGACCATTCCATTTTTTTTGAAAATATATGAGCAGGCTAAACACTCATTCTATTATGTGGGAATGGAAAAGGACATTTAATTTTTTATGGTTGAGTGTAAGATCTACCAAAAAATGAAAGGAGAAACAATTTATACTCCAAGAACTCTACAAATTTTACTAATTCCAAAAAATGTATGGACTAACATTTCCATGGATTTTATTAAAGGGATTCTAAAATCAAGAGGAAAAGTTATAATTATTCTAGTGGTGGAATATCTCTCAAAGTATGCTCATTTATGTTTCCTAGCCCACCCCCACCATAACTCCAAAAATGCCCAAATATTCATGGAAATAATTTTTCCTCTATGATATGACAAAATCCATTGTGTTCAACCACAATCCTACTTTCACCAATTATTTTAGGTAGGAATTTTTTAAACTACAGGGTATGCAATTGAGAATGAGATTAGCCTACCATACCTAGAAAAATGGGAAAACCAAAATTATCAATAAATTCTTGGAAAATTACCTTTGCTATTTTATTTATGAGCATCCAACCTAGTGGATCAAGTGGCTTCCCTTGGTAGAGTGGTGATGCAACACTTCATTCCACATAGTTACCGGACTAAATCCTTTTGAGGTAGTTTATGGATACCCAATCCCATCAAATTTTTCATATGTTCCACATAAATTCAATGTTCAAGTGATGTATTTGATACTTCAAGATTATACCAAACTAATACAACAATTGGAGGAAAATTTGGCAACGGCTCAAAACTAGATGCAACAACAAATAGATCAACATCGTTCAAAGAGTAGTTCAATGTAGAGGATATGGTATTCCTTCAACTATAACCATACAAGTAAACATTAGTGCAACTCTATGCTCACCAATAACTTGCAACCATATTATATGGCCCTTATTAGGTAATGCAACAAATTGAAAAGTGGTCTGTAATCTTGTTTTACCACCTTCTTCCAAGATCCATCTAGTCTTCCATATATCTTATCCAAAGAAGGTACATTGCGACCGCATTCAGGTCCAGTCGATACTTATAGAGTTAGATGATGGAGGTTCAATAATCTTGGAGCCTAAAAATATTTTAGATTGAAGAACTAACACTCTCCATAACTGCACCATCATTCAAGTCTCAGTCTAGTGGCAAAACTTACAATAGGACGACGTCGCATGGGAATCTCTTCAACAACTCCAACAATAGTTTCCTCATATCAAGCTTTAAGGATATATTTTTTTGGAGGGGAAGGGAATGTTAGGACCCTATCCTAATGTTATTAATAATTGCATAGTCATGTGGTACATTGGGAAGCTAAAATTATGGGCCCATATGATGTAATCATCATTTATTATAAAGAGATGTTTGTATAAAGATGTAATGATTGTTATTTAGGAGTTACTAGCTCGGGCCCCCATTTGTACGTGGATGACAACCCTTGAGTGTTAGTATTAGGGTTATCTAGAGTCTTTAAAATAACCAAGGGAGAATGATGATGGATCATCTCATATTTTCATATTGTAACAAAGCTTTGCTTCCAAGGAGGTTGCCCCCTTAAAGTGGCTTACGATTTTGTAATGTGCTTTTGTTTTTGCAATATAACCTTCTACATTTTATTTCATGTTGCAATAATGTTAATCATATGCATATTTTTCATTTATTATTGCAATATTGTGTGGATTTGTTTTCAATTTACTACAAGGTTCCTAACAAAAATTGCTAGAAAATACAAAAAATTATCAAAAAACACAGGAAAAAGCCAAAAAATGGAAAATGTTGTCAAAAGACACAAAAAAATGTTAAAAAGACAAATGGATCAAAAAATGCATAATGTTGCCAAAAAACACAAAAAATTGCTCAAAAACACAAAAAGCCAAAAAATGCAAAAAAATATAGAAATTGATGGAAAACACAAAATGTTGTCAAGAAAGGTGAAACAAAATTAGAGGAGAAAAGAAAGGAGAAACATAGGAAAAATAAATAAATAAATTTAATTTTCTCTATGTTTCTTCCACCATCATTTTCAATGGTATTTATTAATGAAAGACTACACATTTTATAAGTTACTATAGTGAATTCTCACTACACCATTAGAGGTTTCCTTCTATTCTTGTCTATTGAATTCTCAAAAGTGAAAGCAATAGACAAGAATAGAAGGAAACCTCCAATAAAAAGTATTGAGTATTGGAAGGTTGGTATCACAAGCAAGAAGGTTGTCCAAAAGTAAAAAAATTATAAAGTCCTATCAAATATGGAAAGCAAAAGTTTCAACAAAGGACTCCTATGGTCAAAGGTCTCAAAGATAGAAAAATTCTTGATGTCAGATAGTGAAGAGACTTCCAAATAAATCATCCAAATCCAAAAAATTTAAAATCTACTAAGATGTATGATCTTTTGGAGTTATGGTCCTTTCCTACAAAATAATATAGCATATCTTTTGGAGAGGACAACATTAGCATCGGAGCCCTAATAGAAGCAACCCATAGATCTGGAGCATTAAATGAAGAAATATTTTGGAGCATTAAATGAAGAAATATTTTGTTTAATAGATGCCACTCTCATATGTCTACCGAGAATAGGATCAAACCACTGCCCTCTTTTATTTGAAGTTGACAAGGGCCCCATTTTCAAAACCCCTTCATATTTGAAGCTATGTGGACTCAACATCCTAATTTGAGGAACCAAATTCCTTATTGGTGGTAGTAGGATTTTTTGAGGACAATTACTTCTCAAGTTTCACAAAAGCTCAAGGTTTTCAAAGAAAATTTAAAAATTTGGAACACGGAAGTTTTTGGTAACATTTTTGAAAATAAAGAGCAGATTTTGAAGAAACTAAAAAACTTTGAACAATAAATTTAGAATGGTCAGTTGAGTGATCAAACCAAAAATAAAGAGAAAAAACTTCTAGCTGACTATAACAACATTTTGGCCAAAGAAGAAATTTTTTGGAAAAAAAATCTAGAGCCCTGTGGCTCAAGGAAGGGGATTCAAACACGAAATTATTTCATGCTTCCACTCTCAGAGACAAAAGTTCAAATAAAATCAAGGAATTGATAAGAGGTGATGGCTTCACTACTAGGGATATTTTTAAAATTTGTAATGAAGCTTCATCTTTCTTTGATGACCTATTGGGAACCAATCCTCATAATTCCAACCAAGCCAATAATATTTTTCTCTACCACATCCCCAAGTTGGTCACTTATGCTATGAATTCCATGCTCATTAAACCCCTTTCCTCTAATGAAATAAAAAAATCCTTATTCTCTATGCACCCTAACAAAGCCCTTGGACATGATGGTTTTTCCCCTCAATTTTTTCAAACCTTTTGGGATATCGTTGGTCTAGATATCTGCAATGCCATCAAAAAACTCCAGCATTCCAAATCTATCCCTAAAGACATAAATTCTTCTTTCATAGCTCTTTTTTACAAAGGGCTTGTGTGCAAATATATGGCATATTTAAGACCTATCAGTATGTGTAATATGATCTAAAAATTTATCACTAAAGCTCTAGCAACAAGACTTAAAGAAATTATTCCCCAAATCATTGATCCTTGCCAAGGCAACTTTGTCAAAGGGAGGTCAATAATTTATGGCATCATAACTTTACATGAAGTCCTTCACTCTATCTCCCAAAATAAAAATCTACCCTTTTCCTCAAGATTGACATGAATAAAGCTTTTTATAGGGTTAATAGAGTTTTTCTTCTTGCTATCCTTCTCAAGTTTGGTTTCCACAAATATTGTGTTGATTTAATTCAAGGCTACATTTCTAGTCCTTGGTTATCAGTTTTGGTGAATAGGTCCATAGTAGGTTATTTCCCAAGAAATAGGGGCATTAGGTAGGGATACCCTCTATCTCCTATTATTTTTATTATCCTTGCAAAATCCCTTGGAAGAGCTCTTAAAATTACCTGCTTCAATGGCTCAATATCAAGTATCAAAACTGCTACAAGTATGAGGACTCTATCTCATCAATAGTTTGTAAATGACACTATCTTAGCTACTCATGCATCAGTTTGGGAAGCAAAGACAATTAAAATTATTTTAGATCTCTATGAGGAGGTTGCGGGTCAAAATATCAACTATGCTAAAAGTAATATTTTCTTCATCAATACCCCCCAAATAGGTAGGTCAAGATAGCTCGTATTTTTCAATGTGTCATATCCAAGTTGCCTACTTACTATTTGGGCCTTTCATTCTTTGCTAATGGATCTAAAGAATCTATGTGGAGCAATGTCATTGAAATAATCAACAAAAAACTTGCTAGCTAGAAAGGGAACCTTTTATCTCTAGCAGCAAATGAAACTCTGATAATGGCCTATCTTCAAAGTATTCTAGTGTACTTTATATCTATTTTCAAAGCTCCAACTTATGTCTATACTAAAATTGAGAAGATTCAAAAAAGGTTTCTATGAGTAGGGTAAAAATACAATAAAAGGTTTCATTTGATAAGCTGGGAAAATTTTTCTTCCTAAGAGTCAAGGGGGCTTGGGTCTTCGAAGAATCAACAACATGAACATTACATTATTAGCCAAACAAGCTTGGAAAGTGTTTACCAAATCGAATCTTGAATGGATTACAATTATAAAAGAGAATTACATCCAAAATAGGAGCTTCATGGATGATAATATTCCCCAAAATGGATCCACTTTTTGGAAATCTATCCTTCAAACAAAATTTCTTATTAAAAAAGGAACCAGATGGCAGCTTGGAACAGGGGATAGAATCAATTTTTGGACTGATAGGTGGATTATGAACCAACCGCTCAGTGAAGACAATGTGATTTCAATGCTACAACCTTCCTTGGAGGCTCTGATAGGTAGTAAGGTGGAATATTTCATTGACTCATCCATTGAACCCAAAATATGGAAGGAGATCCATTCTGGTTATTTTCCTAATGCCACTATGGAGTTATCCATCTTATTGAATACAACAATCATCCCTTCTAGCACTTCCTATGATACCTCTATTTGGAAAGAGACTAATTTTAGTTATTTTCTATCAAGACTACTTACCATCTAACCACCAATTTCCAACTTGTCCTCATTCCTTTCAATATCATCTGGCATAAGCATCTTATTACAAAAGTAGCCTTTTTTTCCTGGTTGGCCATACAAAATAAAATATTCACAACTAATAATATCATGAAAAGAGGTATGGTGATCCCTAATAGATATCATTTCTATTTTACTGAGTGGGAGTCTGTCTATCACATTTTTTTTGGAATGTTCCTTTTCCAAGCTTACCATGTACCACTTGATAACCACTTTCCAAATTTCCTTGGTTCAACCAAATTCTCTATCTCTTCTATTCATTCAATGGCCCACAACTTTCAAAAATCCTAGGATTCCTATTTATGAAAGGTATACCTCCACCACCTCCTGTGGTAGATTTATCTTGAGAGAAATAGCAGAGTCTTTTCCAACATTTCATTTGACCTTATCTATGTTGCCAACAAATCTATCATCTTTGTTGTTAAA
This sequence comes from Wollemia nobilis, assembly GCA_028583015.1. Taxonomy (NCBI): domain Eukaryota; kingdom Viridiplantae; phylum Streptophyta; class Pinopsida; order Araucariales; family Araucariaceae; genus Wollemia; species Wollemia nobilis. The sequence goes on along the minus strand of JAQPPZ010001057.1, from coordinate 6,988,815 downwards.
AACTCCTAGTTTTACCTGTCTTAAGGCCCCTAATATTGGTCTTGAGTCTTCTATTTTATTGTCTCTCAAAATTCCCCACAACTCTAGCTACATTCCCTCAATCCCTCATCCTAGAATGGGTGCTCGTTGGTCACCTCCTCCGGTGGGGTGGCTTAAGCTTAACTATGATGGTGCCTCTAAAGGGAATCTGGGAACTACTGGAGCTGGAGGTTTGGTTAGAAACCATGAAGGTCAAATCATTATGGCTTATGCAGAGCATTTAGACCTTTAAAATAATCACTATGTTGAAGCTCAAGCCTTATGGAGGGGTTTAGATATGCTAAAAGACTACAAAGGTAATTTACAAATTGAAGGAGATTCTTTGAATATCACTAATGCTATCAACAACAACATGGTTAACTCATGGAATGTTAGAATGGTAATTCAAGAAGTCAAAAAGTACCTTCAAAATTTTAGTAATACTATCAACAATCATGTTTTTAAAGAAGCTAATAAGTCAACTAAAATTCTTTCCAATATCAGAGTTTTATAGAAACCCTATCCATTTGGCACTAAAATTTCCCATAAAATATTTTAAATGTTGTTGTTGATGACTTGGCATGGCACGAACAATCCCAATAAGTATGTTTCCATTTTATGGTGGGTGTGTATCTATGAAGGTATAGTCTTAACTTTCACTAATTTTTTGTTCCACAATAATTTTCCTTTTTTGTCATCATTATTCACTTGTCCATGCAAATTGTGTAAAGTTACAAGGTTTTTCCATCATGGTTTTTTCCAAGCTTGTGAGGGGTGTTCATTTTCAAAATTTTTAGTTCACATTTATCATAAATTCCCTGCTTTGCAATGATGTGTTTTATGTGGTTTTCTCATGTGGAGTGTCAAAGTTGTTCATCGTCTAATTATGATGGCAGATTTATGATTCCCCTATTATTTCCAATGATACAATCACGTCTTTAGGCACACCATTTTCTTTTATGAATAGTTTTATAAATGTCTATCTCAAGTCAAAATTTCTCATTCCTTGATATCATTTGTCCTTGTGTTACCATAGGCTTGGATATATTGTAGTTTTGTGTCATCATTTATCCTTGTATGGCCATAGTTTTGAAGATATTGTAGCTTTATGTCATATTTCTATCTCCAAAGCTGTCTTCATGGCTCTGTTTGAACCTTCAACTCTGCAGCTCAATTCCCTATCCCAGTACTTTTTGGAAGCCCATGGTTTCATTTATTTTCTTCAAAATTTTAAGGAATTTGAGCAGGACATTGCATAGGACTTTGTTAATTTATGGAATAATAGGCATGCCAAAGTTCGTAATATCTATTTTCGAGTGACTATCAAGATGTTGGTTAAAATTATAGATTTTCTTGTAACTGGGCACAAAGTTCACAAAGATCATCATAATTGGTAACTTGAGCTCAAGGGGTTTTCAAACCATGAAAATATTTTAAAGTAGAAAGGTGTTGCAGTCGAGCATGATTCCCTTACATCTCTATGGTCTATGATAATTATTCCTATTCTCCAATACCTTACTATTGATGATCCTGCTAATATTTGTTTAGTTTACTTTTAGCACTTGTAAATCATATCAGAGGTTTCAATCCAATGAATATCCATGCTTTTCTTTATTGGTCCATAAGATACTCCATCCACAATGCTAGAAAGAGAAAAATCCAGATCTCACCAACCCATCAAGGAATTTTTGATATTATTTTTCACCATGTTGAAGCTAACATTCCTCCTGTCATCTATACCACTCTGCTTCAGACTAATATACCCCCATAATATCCCACCCATAGTCCATATCGGTCCCTCCCTCATGAGAATGCTGACGAAGCTGCCTGTGCAACTCAAACCCATGCCTCTAAGGTGAATACCGATGCAGGAGCATCCGGTGGCGAAGTTGCAATCTTGCATCACCCAAAATGTGTTTTTTTTCTTAAGTACTAAAACTGTCGTGATATCACGACGCTTTTTGAAGAAGGGCACCAGCGGGCCAATCTGTCGTGATATCGCGACGTTTTTTTGAAAAAGCACGGTCGGGATGCCAAACTATCGCAAAATTGTGACATTTCTAAAGCAGCGCAGTCGGGACGCCAAACTGTCATGAAATCATGACATTTCTAAAGCAGGGTAGTCGGGACGCCAAACTATCATGAAATTGTGACATTTCTAAAGCAACGTAGTCGGGACGCCAAACTGTCGCGAAATCACGACATTTCTGTAGCAACGTGGTCTGGACGCAAAAAGGTCGCAAAATCGTGACACTTTCGGGAGCAGGATTTGAAAGCACAGGGACATCTTTGGCAAAAATGTTCTAAGGCACAAGAATGGTCATGAAATTGTGACACCTTCGAAGGCAAGCTTAAAGGACATTGCGAAATCGTGACACCTTCAAATATAAAGTTTAAAAGACATCGCAAAATCGTGAAACTTCTGGGAGGCAAGACTTGGAAGCATAAAAACATCACAACACCTTCGAAGGCAGAGCTCAAAGATGTCGTGAAATCATGACATATCTGGAGGAAAGGTTCCATAATGCAAAGATGTGAAATCGTGACACTTTCGACCCAAGACGTACGGAATGCAAAGATGTCGCGAAATCGTGACATGTCACGGTTTTGCGGATCGAAACGAGGCAGCAAGTACGAAACACAAAGATGTCGCGAAATCACAACATGTCACGGTTTCACGGCCCAAGGGAGGAAGGCGAGTAAGAAAAACCTAGACATCGCGATTTCGTGACGTGTAGCGAAATCGCGGTCCCAAGGAGGAGAGAGAAGCCTAACGCCAAAACGTCGCGATATCGCGACCAAAGAGGAGAGAGAAAGTATTGGAGCAAAAATTTTGCGATATCACGACCAGAGCTCTCACGACGTTGACCAGCCGACGATTACAGAGACCAGTGCAGAGGGACACATGGCGTGAAGTTACAGGTGGCTCGAGAGTATGAAGCGGTTACAGGGAGCATGACAGTAGGACATGTGGCATCAACTACAAGTGGCCATGGCACATTCCTATGAATGATGACTTGGCGAAGGATTGACAGGCGGCTGTAGGGCATGCCGCCACTGCAGGCCATGATTTTTTTTTTTTTTTTTGATGCACCTGGCAGCATCATGTAGGCGGGACAGAGCATTCGTGCGGGCGGTATGGGGAGTCTCGCATTCAAGGTAATGATGGTCCAAAGAGAGTCGGGCCTGGGGATAAAAGAAACAGGCCCGCACTTTGCATAATTATGGAGAAGGAGGTGGCGACCGAGGATAAAAGGCCTGCATGCATTGTATTGACGAACTCTTGGCCATTTATTTTGGGGGGGATAGCTGTGTATTCGAGGAGAAACCTCTATTTAATGAAACTTGCTAGAATTTTTGGCCTGTGCATTGTTAATTTCTGCATTCTTGCTGTGTGTTGTGTGTAGCACTATATCAAGTGGTATTAGAGCAGGTTGGTTCTGAGAGTGCAAAACGATTGTCGAACAGAGAGGCAATTTGCGCCAGGACTGTGGTTGTGGGTTGTGAAGAAGAAGCAAGATGCCTTCGCGTAGAGCCCGTGGTGGTATAAGACACAGACGAACAAGAAGGGAGGAGGTCGATCTAAGAGCCCTGTAGAGGCAAGTTGAGGCCCTGCAAGAGGAAATTCGAAGAGGAGTCAAGCCAAGAAGGGAAGAACCCAGCAAAGATGAAGTGTGGGAAGAAGAAGTTCCATCTGATGAGGAAGAGGCCTTGGATCCAGCAGAAGCTAGGCTGTATCGGGATATCTCCCAGATTGGGAAGAAGCCAAAATTTGATGTCTCCACTTATTCTGGGAACCTCAACCCTGAGGAGTTGATAGACTGGATCAACGACATGGAGGAGTATTTTGAATATGAAGAGATATCAGATCCAAATCGGATCAGGTTTGCGAAAACCAAGTTGAAAGGACATGCTAGCATCTGGTGGAAAGGAGTGCAGTTGGAAAGGAACAGGAGGGGAAAGGAAAGGATCACCAGGTGGGATAGGATGGTAGAGAAACTAAAGAGGCAGTTCATCCCTGCAGATTATGAGCTGGACTTGTTAAAGAAAATGCAGAGTCTTCGATAGGCTAGTAAGACTGTCAAGGAATATACTGAAGAGTTCTATCAAATCTCTATCAGAATCGGCCATTCGGAGGCGAACAAAGAGAAGGTCGCACATTACATAAATGGATTGCAAACCAGCATTCAAGAAGAGCTAGGGCTGGTTAGAATGAGCACAGTGGAGGATGCATATCAGTTTGCATTAAAAGTGGAAGAGAAACTAAATAGAAGGTTTGATGGTAAGTAGAGAGGGAAGGACAGGGGTGGAAGAGCTAGTGGAAGAGGCGTGGTGGAAGATACAAAGATTTTGGGAAAACTGGTGAAGCTAGCAGTACCCAAAAACAAAGAGAAGTGAAAGAGGAGGATGACCAACACCCACGCAATCCGAACAACAACTACCCAAGAGGAAGAGGTAGGTCTGGGCGAGGGTTTGGTAGAGGTGTCTTTCGAGGAACCTACTTCAACTATGGAGGAGAAGGACATAGGGCATACAACTGCCCGCAGCATCAAGAGAGGCCAAATCGAAGACCTGAGGGTCAGGCCCGATCTGCTATAGCAGACAAAGGTGTAGAGTCTAAGCACTCAGAGGAAGTAGAAAGAGGAGAAGCAATGGTCATCAGAAGAGTCCTATTAAATGAAGAAGAAAAGACAGACCAGAGGAACAGCCTATTTCGAACAAGATGCAAGTGTGCAGGCAAGGTATGTAACATCATCATAGATAATGGAAGCACTGATAATTTGGTTTTCTGAGGAAATGGTTGCTAAGCTGCAGTTGGAAAAGAGAAAACACCCACACCCTTATCGAATTGCATGGTTGCAAAAGGACCATCGGGTGCTGGTGAGTGAGCAATGTCTGGTGAAGTTCAACATTGGAACTTACCAAGATGAAGTGTTATGTGACATCTTGCCCATGGATGCATGTCACCTGCTGCTTGGGAGGCCATGGCAATTTGACCGAAGTGCTGTTCATGATGGTCGAGCCAAAACATATTCTCGGTCAAAGAATGGAGTTCGCCATAAGTTAAAACCCCTGAAGGAGGCGGATGAGAAAGTATGCAGCAGTGCACGAGTCTGTCTAGTTGATGGCAAAAGATTCTTGGAAGGCCCGAAGCCGGATCATATGTGCTATGCTATAATCCCCAGGGTTAGGGAAGAAGGATGCAAGGAAATTCCAATGGAAGTCATGGGACTGTTAGAAGAATTCCCTGATATCATTTCTGATAATGTTCCTGAAGGTTTACCACCTATTAGGAAGATTAGTCACCACATAGATTTGATGCCTGGATCGAGCTTGCCAAACAAGGCTGCACATTGAATGATGCCTATGGAGACTGAGGAACTAAATCGACAAGTTCAAGATCTGTTGAAGAAGGGACGATTAGAGAGAGTCTTAGTCCATGTGCTGTACCAGCAGTATTAGCACCCAAGAAGGATGGAAAATGGAGGATGTGCATCGACTCTCGAGCAATCAACAAGATCACCATTAAATACAGGTTCCCACTGCCAAGGATGAATGATATCATGGACTGCTTGAGTGGAGCTGAGTACTTCACAAAAATTGACTTGAAAAGTGGGTACCATAAGATTCGCATTAGAGAAGGGGATGAGTGGAAGACAACCTTTAAAACCAGAGAGGGGCTGTATGAGTGGTTGGTTATGCCATTTGGATTAACCAATGCACCTAGTACCTTTATGAGGTTAATGAATGAAGTTCTGAAGGAATTTTTGGGCAAATTTTTTATTGTTTACTTAGATGATATACTGATTTTTAGCAGAACCTTAGAGGAGCACCTGATGCACATCGAGAAGGTTTTTGAGAAACTGCGGGAGGAACAATTCTATCGATCAATCGAAGAAGTGCAACTTTGTGAAGAAGGAGCCGGTATACCCGGGATTTGTTATATCAGCTAATGGTCTCAAAATGGACCCCGAAAAGGTGAAGGCTATCCTAGAATGGCCTGTCCCAAGAAGTGTGACCGAGGTTAGATCATTTCATGGTCTGGCCAATTTCTACAGAAAATTCATTAGAAACTTCAGCAGTATTTGCTCATCTCTTACAGAGACAATGAAGGGGAACAAGAAGGAATTTTAGTGGATATTTGGAGCAGACAAAAGCTTTGCTATGCTGAAGAAGAAGGTCACTGAGCAACCCGTCTTAGCACTTCTAGATTTCAATAAGGTGTTTCAGGTAGACTGTGATGCGAGTGACAATGTGATAGGAGCCGTATTGAGCCAAGAAGGTAGGCCTATAGAGTATTTCAGCGAGAAGCTCAATGATGCCAGGAGAAAGTATTCGGTGTATGATCAGGAGTTCTATGCCATAGTCCAAGCGCTTAAGAAATGGAGGCATTATTTGTTTCCCAAGGAGTTTGTTCTTTACACCGACCATCAAGCACTGCAGTATATCAATAGTCAAGGCAAATTGAATCAGAGGCACCTGAAATGGGTAGAGTTCTTGTAGAGCTATACCTTTATGCTGAAGCATCGGAGTGGAATATCCAATAGGGTGGTAGATGCATTGAGTAGGAGGCAATGTCTGATGATAGAAATGAGAGTGGAGGTTGTAGGGTTTGCTGAGCTCAAGAACTTATACCCTGCAGACCCCGATTTCGTAGAAGCTTGGAAAGCCTGCACTGCGCCTATTGCGTTGGACAGGACTAGATGGTTGGATTACCTGATTCAAGATGGAATGCTGTTTAGGGGGAATCAATTGTGCATTTCGAGGAGCTCAATGAGAGAGAACCTCATTAAAGAAAAGCACAGTGGGGGTTTAGCTGGACACTTTGGTCATGACAAGACCATCTCACTGGTTAGTGAAAACTATTGCTGGCCACAATTGCAGCAGGATGTGGCAAAGTTTGTGCAGAGTTGCAGAATTTTCCAGATGGCAAAGGGTATGAGGCAGCCTACTAGTTTGTATCAACCGCTACCTATACCCGAAAGGCCGTGGGAAAATATTAGTATGGATTTTGTGCTTGGTTTGCCTAGGATGTAGAGGGGGCACGATTCCATATTTGTGGTAGTGGACAAATTTTTGAAAATGGCACACTTTATCCCGTGCTATAAGACTAGTGATGCGGTCCATGTAGCTGGTTTGTTCTTTAAGGAAGTGGTACGCCTTCATGGGTTGCCAAGAAGCATTGTGTCAGACAGGGATACCAAGTTTGTAGGTTATTTTTGGAAGACCCTATGGAAGAAGCTGAGGACGGAGTTAAAGTTTAGTTCTGCATACCACCCCCAAATAGATGGACAAACAAAGGTGGTTAATAGGAGTTTGGGCAACCTACTGCGATGCTTGGTAGGGGACAAGCCCAAGGGATGGGATCTAATTCTGTCACAAGCTGAGTTTGCATATAACAGCTCGATCAATCGGAGTACCAACAAGTCACCATTCCAGATTATCTATGGGAGCAGCCCAAGGAATGCTTCAGAGTTAAGAAGGCTAGATACAAGGGAGAAATGCAAGGTCTGAAGCGTAAGACTTTGCTGAACACCTGAAGGGAGTGCATGAGGAAGTGACAAAACACATTGCCAAGATGAATGCTCAGTACAAGACAAGGGCAGATCAAAAACGCAGAGCTAAGGAGTTCCAAGTAGGAGATTCGGTCATGGTCCATCTGTAGAAGGAACGGTTTCCTGCCAAGACCTACAACAAACTGAAAATGAAGAAATTTGGACCATGTAAGATCATTGGCAAACGAGATTCGGGCAATGCGTACGAGGTGGAGTTACCAAGCGAACTCAACATATCCCCCGTGTTTAACATCTCAGATTTGGTCGAGTATCATGAAGGAGAAAGTAGTGAGATACCCAGTCCAGATCTATGGAGCATTCCCACAACCATTCTAGTTGCGGACGAGATAGAAGAAGTTCTGGATATGCATGAGGGCTGAAGTAATAGGAACATGAGTTACTCGGAGTACTTGGTCAAATGGAAGGGCCGACCCATTGAAGACGCGACTTGGTTGTCAAAGGCTGAGGGTGATCGCCTGGGTTTACCTCGGAAAGATCAGAAGTGAGGTCACTTCTCAAACTCACCCCGGGTGTCTGATGCAGGAGCATCCGGTGGCGAAGTTGCAATCTTGCATCACCCAAAATGTGTTTTTTTTCTTAAGTACTAAAAATGTCGCGATATCATGACGCTTTTTGAAGAAGGGCACCAACGGGCCAATTTGTTGTGATATCGTGACGTTTTTTTTGAAAAAGCACGGTCGGGACGCCAAACTGTCACAAAATTGTGACATTTCTAAAGCAGCGCAGTCGGGACACCAAACTATCATGAAATCATGACATTTCTAAAGCAGGGCAGTCGGGACGCCAAACTGTCGTGAAATCGTGACATTTCTAAAGCAGCGCAGTCGGGACGCCAAACTGTCGCGAAATCGTGACATTTCTGTAGCAACGTGGTCTAGACGCAAAATGGTCACGAAATCGTGACACTTCTGGGAGCAGGATTTGAAAGCACAGGGACATCTTTGGAAAAAAGGTTCTAAGGCACAAGAATGGTCATGAAATCGTGACACCTTCGAAGGCAAGCTTAAAGGACATCGCGAAATCGTGACACCTTCAAAGATAAAGTTTAAAAGACGTCACGAAATCGTGACACTTTTGGGAGGCAAGACTTGGAAGCATAAAAACATCGCAACACCTTCGAAGGCAGAGCTCAAAGATGTCGTGAAATCGTGACATATCCGGAGGAAAGGTTCCACAATGCAAAGATGTCACGAAATCATGACACTTCCGAGCCAAGACGTATGGAATGCAAAGATGTTGCGAAATCGTGACATGTCACGGTTTCACGGACCGAAACGAGGCGACAAGTACGAAACACAAAGATGTCACGAAATCATGACATGTCACAGTTTTGTGGCCCAAGGGAGGAAGGCGAGTAAGAAAAGCCTAGACGTCACGATTTCGCGACGTGTAGCAGAATCACGGTCCCAAGGAGGAGAGAGAAGCCTAACGCCAAAACGTCACGATATCGTGACCAAAGAGGAGAGAGAAAGTATTGGAGCAAAAATGTCATGATATCGCGACCAGAGCTCTCATGATGTTGACCAGCCGGCGATTACAGAGACCAGTGCAGAGGGACACGTGGCATGAAGTTACAGGTGGCTCGAGAGTATGAAGCGATTACAGGGAGCATGACAGTAGGACACGTGGCATCAACTGCAAGCGGCCATGGCGCATTCCTATGAATGATGACTTGGCGGAGGATTGACAGGCGGTTGCAAGGCATGCCGCCACTATAGGCCATGATTTTTTTTTTTTTGATGCACCTGGCAGCATCATGCAGGCGGGACAGAGCATTCGTGCGGGCGGTATGGGGAGTCTCGCATTCAAGGTAATGATGGTCCAAAGAGAGTCGGGCCTGGGGATAAAAGAAAAAGGCCCACACTTTGTGTAATGATGGAGAAGGAGGTGGCGGTCGAGGATAAAAGGCCCGCATGCATTGTATTGACGAACTCTTGGCCATTTATTTTGGGGGGGATAGCTGTGTATTCGAGGAGAAACCTCTGTTTAATGAAACTTGCTGGAATTTTTGGCCTATGCATTGTTGATTTCTGCATTCTTGCTGTGTGTTGTGTGTAGCACTATATCAATACCTCCCATGACCTTGATTTTTCCCTGTCCATCTCTTCAAAGTGGAAGGTTAAGAAGGAGGAGAGCACTACTCAAAATAGGAGGTCTACTCAACTCAAAAAACCTAAATTTGAAACATGATAGATCTCCCCTTTGCATATTTTAGATGATGATAGTGACAGTCCTGATCCAACTGCAACTATTCAAAGTAAGATCTACCTAACCATCCTCAACACTTTAATCAATGCCATGGATGGGATTAGTGAAACCCTAAAGGAGCTGGTAAAGAATTATGCCAAATAAAACTATGGGAAAGATGAAAACACTACTGCTTAGCCTCAGTTTTGGGTTTTGGCATGGTTATGTTTCTCTAAGTAATTTTCTAGTGTTATTTTTAGGTGTTTCCCCTGCATAAGAATAACAATGTTTTTGTGTGGCCCTCTTTTTCTTTGTGAGGGACCTTCTATGGTTTTTGGTACTTATGTTTTAACCCCTATGTGGGTTTATTATGTGTCTAGTCTTCTATCCAGTTACCCCTACGTGGGTAACACTAGGATTTTATCCTTTCTATATTTTACCTGTGTGTGGGAATTTTGGCTTGCTCAAATCTATATGGGTTTAGGATTTTGTGTTTTACTGGTAACCCCTGAGTGGGTCCTTGACTTAGGTGTCATGATTTTGTACTTGGTTTTGGGAACAAGTTAAAACTCGAATAATAATATTTTTACACCTACCAAAAAAATTAATGCGACGTGGCCAAAATGTACTTTACATCATCATAAGTTAGAAATTATAGCTACTCAAGGAAAACATGATGGAATATAGATCAAATACAAGTGAACTAATAGGGCAATAAGTTTAATATCTAAAATATTAAGGATATTATAGTTTTAATGCTAGATAGGTGGATGTAGATTGTCAAACTAGATTTTATGGAGGATAAAATTTAATTAGGCATGTCAAGAAGTGAATCCTAATGAGCTCGCATCATAAAAATACTAAAATGATGGTTTCTATGATGCCAACAATTCCTAGATGGTGTCAAAATATGAAAGATATTATAATTCAATAGAATTAATAAATTGCCCACTTGTTGGGATTGGTCGATCAATTGTTAGATTATTTAGTCAATTAGACATAAGTAATCCTAGTCTTCAAGGCAAATAATAGTTTAATGAGATATGAATGAAGGTGATACTGAGAAGATTACATTGCAAACAACTAAAAGATAAAATCCAAGATTTGATATACCCCATTAGAAATAATATAATAGTAATTATTTTTTTAAAAGTTAGGCTATGTGAAGAGCCTAAAAAATTGTATAAATAGGGGCCTACTAACATACAAAGGGTTCAAAAATATCCATTAGTTGGTCTATTAGACTTAGTTCATTATTTGTTAGCTTTTTATTCTAGTTGGATGGATTTTATAAACCAAGCCTTGCGTAGCTTTTGAACCCCGTTCTTGTAATTTACTAAAGTATGCGAATATGAAGTTGTATATGTTTCATCTCATATCTTTTATAATAGAAGGCTTTAAAATTTTGTGTTCAATATATGCATGATGATGGTGGTCGTACTCAAATTATTACATAGTTTGTTTTCCCTCTAGAGATCACATTGTTTTGGACCTCAAGCTATGTGAATATTGGTTGGACTAGGATAGGTTTTAAAATTATACTTGATACTTTACCAGGTTGGAACTGAATTTAGGGTAGTATAGGCTTGCTTATTTTATTTTATTTATTTTTTTCTTAAGCCTTTGAATTTTATTTAGAATCTATTATAGGTCAAAATGATGATCATATTGTAAGCCCTTGCAAATCAAGCTAGTGTACCATACTATTAAAATTTTGTTCAAATTTTACTAAATAAGTTAACTCAAATATTGGTCTAAGAAGCATAAGTAAGGAAAGCAAAGACTCAAATGCATTAAAATTGGGCTAGGTTTTGAAGACGTCAAAATGCTTCAATAGATTGAGAATCATGAGAGCAACTAAGCATGATACATTCTAGCCAAAAAGAAAATAGACCAAGTCATAAGGAGATTAACAATATGAAGACCTAAAATTGATCAAATCTAAAATTTCATGAGGGTGATGTCAATAAAAGATATAAAAAAGTCCAAAATTAAGAAAGCTGAAGCAATGCAATTCAGACCTTGCATAAAATTGGGTCTTCCAAGTGAAGCATCCCAATTATACATAAAATTGGGATAGAATGAAATCATACCTTGTAAGTGCTTACATTAGCATAAGCATTGCACAATTTTGAGATAATGTTTAAATATCAAGATAGAGAAAAGATAGGCTTGACCAGAAAGGTCCAAAGTTGTGCACAATTAGAAGGCCAAAAGTATTGTTTAAAGAGGTATGAATTTGAACTTTATCAAATGAAGACACTAGCTGAACCTCTCAAAAAGTTTGACTTTGACATAAAGGAGCTTACCAAATAATCATAGAATCTTGAATTCATTACAAAGCGTAACAAAAATAAAAAGGTCTAACACAGTGATAGGTTTTGGCATTAAGCACTTGAGAATGTCCCTTTTATCTAGCTCACCCATATCAGATATTACAAGCACTTGAGAATGTCCCTTTTATCTAGCTCACCCATATCAGATATTACAACTATTTGAATGCTTGATAGTTATCTAAACTAAAGTAATTGAAATTTAAAGTGACAAAGCATTGCATCAACTAAGAAAATTGTAAAGGATAATAGTTTGAGATCAATGGAATTGATGAAGACACACTAGAGTAGAATCAAGATGAAGGAACTTGGACCTGCCATGTTAGTTAAGTAGCATATAGCATGATTGTGACATCCACTCTTAGGAGTACTCTTTGCTAGGCTATTCATATAACAAACCTATAATAACCTTATAAATATTACGTTGTAAGATTCATATGCAACTTATAAATATCTCAATGCACTTGATAATGAGGGTGTCTCTATAGAATTGGCTTGAATATATGTTGTGCAATCACTATTTATTGTGTAAGGCTGTTATACTATGCATATTCATTGCTATTATGCTATATATCATACATTCTTAAATAGTTCTCTTAACCCTTACTATTTCATAACCCTTCATATCTTTCTTTTATCATAAAACCTTGTTTCAATTTCATAAGCATTACAAGGAGCTGAATTACTCTAGAGGTTCAACTTGGGAGAAATCCCAGTCATCCAACATTGGCCAAAATTTAGGGTGCATTTACCAATTAGGTAAATTTTAGACCAACATTTCCTAGCACACCCAATGAGACTAAAACATCTTGCCCATAAGAGAACACACTATAATATCCATAGTGATACCTACTATGCTAATAAAAAATTGTAGTGATGCAAAGTGAATTTCATCAATTTGTCTCATTTACTTGGAGGACTCAAGATTTTTGTGAATTGTCTTAACCTCTTAAGTAGAGAGTACATGTTTACCTGGTGACTCCACTGATACAAGAAACTAAAATATTGGTAGCTCTACTAGAGATGCAACCTATAATTGCTTAGTGCAAATACAAACATTAAAATAGTTGGCTTAAAAATATTTTTAGCCATTTACCCATAGTCAGATAACACTATCCAGCTTGGAATAGTGTTGGACCTCTCAACATCCCAAATATCCATAATATCCCCAAGGTTGCTATGAAATCCATACCCACCTATGATGGTAGCGGGAAATCAACTTACAAGCACTATCAAGATGTAACTACTTTGTCTACCACTTATAATATTGGCTTCAAATCTATGATGATTAGATTTCTTGCATAATATTTTCAAGGCAAAGTGCTTTTATGGTATCATTCCTTAGAAGACAGAAGCATTAAGATATAGGATGACCTACCCAAATCCTTTATATTAGAATTTTATGATTTAGGAGACCCATTCTTATTGCTCACTTAGTTTTCCTTCATTAAAAGATACCCTCATGAAAGGATTACCAATTTTAATATCTGGTTCAAAATATTCTAGAGAAATATTCCCCAAGAAATACAATCATCTCATGCCCAAGATTACATTTACTACATTCATGGTTTTAGCCCTGACTTAAGCCTTCTAATTCAATAGTCCAATGAAAAATATTTCCATAAATATTTCAAATGGCCACCATGGCCAAAAATATGCTCGTTTCAACTGGAAAGATTCCCCCTAGGACCACCATATGGGATATCCCTCAAAGTCATCAAATTAAACCACAAGCCCCATTTCCAAACATACCCTCTCCACAACACAATAAGATGTCAGAGTTATATCCATATCATTTATTTATGATAGAGTACACTCCCATCATACCTATCTTGGAGTCCTAGACTGCAAGAATTAAGAGTTTTAATTCAACAATTGATGATGAAGCTCAATAAGGTGAAAGAATAAGATGCTAAGATAGAGGTTGAGATAGATCCTTGAGGCAAGTGCTTCTAAGAATATTGAGTAATGTGTAATAATGAAGCTAGTGGAAGAAGGTAGAGACAAGAGGAGCCCAAAATTCTAGTTATGTTTAATAGTTTAACAATAGTCATAATAATATCAATCATTAGCCTTGCCATCCTTATCTCTACTCAAAGGTGACTCTAGAAATGAGTAATGTCATGGTTCTTGCAATGAATATAAAATAATGTTTTGGGAGAGAGGGTCCCCCCATGACTTATATATACAATGTAGATGAAGGATTTGGTATCATCCTCTTGATAGTACATATACAAACAATAAAAAATTTAGGAAACATAAGGCACAAAATAGAACAAAGGGTGGAACAAGCTAAAAAAAAGAGCTAGAACAAACATCACATTCACATGAAGGATAATGGAAAGAGAAATTTAGAATCATACACTAAAGTATTAGTCCAAAAAATGCTAAGTCTAAAAACATGAAAAATAGACCGACAAAGGATAGAAATCTATAAAAAGCTATATTTCCTAGCCAACTCAAAGACAAAGAACATAAGTAGTTGAAAAATACCAATTTTTTTAAGTCATTAGCCCAAGAACCAGAGCTATTGAATGAATTAAGAGGAAAATTTGCACAAGTAAAGGGTCTAAAAGGAGATTTATTGGTCCAAGTGAGTCAATTTGGTCTAGTCGATGCTAAAAAGAGTAGAAGATAGAACTAGTTCTCAAAATATAGCAAGCAAGCAACCATTGTTAAGCATGGGTGATATCTGATATATATCTCTCTACTTGGAATCTTAGATACTACATAATTACATAATATATCTATAGGTTGCTATCATAGTCATACCTTAGACAGGTTTGCATTGCCATGGCTTAGATTACATTTAGTTAGATTCTAGACCACTGTATTTTTATGGGGTATAAATCTATTGTAGCCATAAAATTTTGACACACCTCAAAATTCCTTTTTCCTAATAAAATATGTTAATCATCCTAATAATGTGAAATCCACCCTTAAACACCACTGCCTTGATATTTATGCAAACAATTGAAAAATGATTTAATTTCCCCTTTTTCGACAAATTTGGATGGTTTCAATGAAATCAAACATGTCCAAAAATTTTGGCTGAACTAAAATCATTCAAATAACACATGCATCTAATTTAGACACTCAGTTGGAATTTTGAACCTACTATGGGTGAATCCAGATTCTTGACAAATTTGGCTGATCTAAATTTATCCAAAGTGAGCCAAAACCCAAATTGGCTTAACAACCTAGCCTATTTTTGACTACCTCCTTGATTCATCAATCTGCATCAAGCATTTAAACCCCCAGACCCCCCTAAAATGAACTAATGGTGATAATTTATAGGAAATATTGATTGAAGAAAGATATTTTAGAGCTTTGTTGCAGGTTGCAAGGAATATTCTAGCCTTTTGATCACTGTTCCATGGAGCCCATAGACATGGCGACACATATTATATACTTAGATCTAGTTTTTACTTAGCATACAATTTTATTTTTTACATGAAGAACACAAGCTTAAACTAAGAGGGGGGCTGAACAATATAAGATAACTTTTTACTTTTCTTTCCCAATCAATATTATGCAATGAACATATAGTAATATCAACAATAGTAATAAAGCAATGCACAAAACACCATACACAATAGAGACACCATAATTTACGTGGTTAACCCAATGTGGCCTACTCTATGGAGAAAATATTTCACTAAAATTTTCTTGATCAATCTCTTGAGAATCCTTTCCCTATTACAATATTTATGGATCTCTATCCAAAGGAGATGCTGATCCCCTAAATCAAGTTCATGGATCTCTATCCATAGGAGAAATCCTTATCCTTTTCTCTGGCTGGTGATCCTTTAGAAGACTACTGCCTTCACTGCATTGGCTTGTGGATCTCTCTCCACTGAAGACTCTTGTACCCAATCAAAAGACCTATCCTAATTACCTTGGATTATGGATCTCTATCCACTGGAGACTACTATCCTCTCTACTCTGTCACCTCCAAAGCTCTATCTCAAATCTATACTAAAAACAATCCTTCAGTCTAGCAAAAATCTACTCTATCTCTGTCTCTAGTTTGGTATAAACTGGTCCTCAAATCTACACCAAACTCTGATCCACAAGTCCACTCAAAAATTTCTCAAATCTTCTCAAAACATCCAATCAGAACTTTTTCAATCTGCTCAACAAGTCCACTTACAACTTGCTCAAATATGCTCAACAAGTCCACTAATAACTTGCTCAAATATGCTCAACAAGTCCACTCAAAACTTGCTCAAATATGCTCAACAAGTCCACTAAGAACTTGCTCAATTTTGCTCAACAAGCTCACTCAAAGTTTGCTCAAATATTCTCAAAAATTCCACTCAGAACTTGCTCAAATATGCTCAACAAGTCTACTCAGAACTTGCTCAAATTTGCTCAATAAGTCCACTCAGAACTTGTCCAAATCTGCTTAACAAGATCACTTAGAACTTGTCCAAATATGCTCAACAAGCTCATTCAAAACTTGTCCAAATCTCATAGAAACATAGAGAGAATTATTAGAGACCCAATATGTTCTATACTCAATGCTCAATCACTTTTCAACTCAGATCAAAATATAGAATAGTTTGTTTTATGGAACTTTAACAATCACTTCACACATCCACTTGACTAGGCTCAATAAAATTTACTCAACCAATCACTCAATGAAACAACCTTTGCTCACAAAACCTTGTCCAAGTATATATCAACCAACTCAAAATGTTTCCAACAATAGTCAACAACAAATCTTACATAACAATGATACTCATGTTCTTTTAAAACCCTAGTTCAAGTTCTTTGCGCAACCAAATTACTTCAACAACAATGCTTATAAAACCATCTTTACAATACAATGATACTCATATCCTTTTCAAATCCTAACTCAAGTTCTTCAACAAACCAATGGCTTCAACAACAATGCTTATAAAACAAGGTTTTAACAACTCTTTATTCTAGAAAACCTTGAAGCATTAACTCAAACACTCTTGAAAAGGAAACCCTAATCAAGTCCTTTTCACTCCAAACTTATTTTCTAGAAAACCAATAAATCAACTCAACTATGGAAGAATGTGCTCATACCTTTTCTTGATGATGAAGGGATCTCATAAATTTGCCACAACCACAACAACTTCTATGCCAATATCAAAGAGGTTAGAAGATAAATATTTCTCACAATATAATGTAAATACTCAATTACACCTTATCACTCCACCTTTTAAAAACAACCATCAACATACATGGAATATTTATCCAATAACACCTTATAAACTCCCAACTAGAATAAAATTAATATCCACCAAAAATTAACTCAAACCTCTAATTTATTTTAATGGCAAGAGAAAGTTTGATACAAATCAAATCAAATTTCTTTATAATTCCAAAGATATAAATCATTCATCAACAAAACAACCTCTCATTAATACTTATTACTCCACAATAATAAAAAACAATTATCAAATCATTAACCTTTCTCAAAATATTATAACTCCAACAATAATATAAATCAATTATCAAATCAACAACCTTTCTCAAACCTTATAACTCCAACAATAATATAAATCAATTATCAAATCAACAACCTTTCTCAAACCTTATAACTCCAACAATAATATAAATCAAACACACAACTTTTCACAAACCCTTATTACTCCACATTCTCCTATAGAAAAAACTTAGGCAAAAAAAAATATTATCAAAAATTACCTTTGCCTCTTAATGGGTTTCGAACCCATGATCTCTGCCTTCGTGAGCGCTCTAGCTATGACTTTGAATGTCATATGCGCTAGACACATGATTAAGATCCTAAGCGCTCTTTGTCTTCTTTATCATTGGATGGCGTGCAAAAACCACATGCAAAATAAACTTCCCTTGGTGCTCAAGACACACTACTCCACCTGAATTGATCGCGTGCCTCTCAACTCCCAATGTCTTTGCAAAACATGCACTACCAATGGACCACAGTGTCCTATGCAAATCAACCAATATGCTCTCATGATTATCTCTTTCACTTGGAGCTAAAGACAAGTAAATCCAAAAATAATATAAATTAATTATCAAATCAACAACCTTTCTCAAACCTTATAACTCCAACAATAATATAAATCAAACACACAACTTTTCACAAACCCTTATTACTCCACATTCTCCTCTAGAAAAACCTTAGGCAAAAAAATTAATTGTCAAAAATTACCTTTGCCTCTTAATGGGTTTAGAACCCATGATCTCTACCTTCATGAGCGCTCTAGCTACGAATTTGAATGCCACGTGTGCTAGATGCACGATTAAGATCCTAAGTGCTCTTCATCTTCTTTATCCTTGAATGGCATGCAAAAACCATGTGCAAAATAAACTTCCCTTGGTGCTCAAGATACACCACTCCACGCAAATCTATCATGTGCCTCTCAACTCCCAATGCCTATGCAAAACGTGCACTACCAATGGACCACAATGTCCTATGCAAATCAACCAATTTTCTCTCATGATTATCTCTTTCACCTGGCACTAAAGACAAGTAAAATTCTTGTCTTCTTCCTCAACGAATAGCAAATGCACACAAACGTTTCTCTTTTTTTGCATGAAAAATAATGTCGAGGGGTAAGTTTTGAATGCCTCCTTTGCATTTATTTATACACAAAAATCCCTTTGCTTCTTAGACATTGGTGATCCCACTTTGATGACGTCAATGCTCCCACCTTTATAATTTATAAATTATTTAAATTCTAAGGAATTTTATAAACTTTAACTTTGGGTTTAAACTTAAACCTTTAAATGTAATACATTCTGCCACCGTGGGTTTACCAT
This sequence comes from Wollemia nobilis, assembly GCA_028583015.1. NCBI lineage: Eukaryota > Viridiplantae > Streptophyta > Pinopsida > Araucariales > Araucariaceae > Wollemia > Wollemia nobilis. The sequence continues at coordinate 6,969,920 of JAQPPZ010001057.1, read as the reverse complement.
AAACCCTCATAAAATATTATTTTTCCAACTATAATGGTTTTAATGAAACCTTTTAATCTTCCACCATGGGTTTACCATAAACCTTCATAAAATATTATTTTCCAACTTTCTCTTCAACTCTTTGCATTATTCCTGGTGCTATTGATGGTGTGCTCCATAGTATTAATGACAAATTTTCACCTTGACAACTTTCTATTCAACTTATTGCATTGTTCTTGGTGCTATTGATGGTGTGCTCCATAGTATTAATGATGAATTTTCACCTTGATATCAATGACAACTAAATAAGCTCAAAATGTACAACAATCTTCCCCTTTGTCATTGATGGTAACCCAATTTCCCTTTACTAAAAACTTGACTTTTCATTTGTTCTGCTCCCCCTAGCTCAATGCTCTCTTAAATAAAATCTCTCCCCCTTACTCAAATATCTCCCCCTTTTACATCAATGGAAAAGGGTCACCTTTGGGGCTTGGGACTAAGAATGAGCCTCTTAGCTTAGCCCATCTCCCACCTTATTTTGAGGTCATTAATTCTAGTGTGGGAGTATTTCTACTCCTAGAAAGTACTATTATTTACCTTTATCCTCTTTTCTTCTTATCTATTTTTTTTGATTCCTCTAACTATTTATATCCATGTCCATGTACCTATCCATGTCTACATTTCTATTCCTATTCCTGTTCCTATTCATATCCATGTTCTTGTTCCTATTCCAGTTTATATTCCTGTTCCTATTAATATTCATGTTCCTGTTCCTGTTTATATTCATGTTCTTGTTCTTGTTCCTATTCATACCTATTTCTAGAATGTCTACTCTACACTATTTTTTTGTGTGACCATCATTATTGCACTTATAACACTTAACGTTATTATTCCTTGGAGGTGCAAATGTCTTAGAATTTCTCCTAGTGAATCCATATCCTCTTATGTCATGAACCCTACAATTCATTACATTGTGACAAAACTGATTACATGAGTAACAATACCCATGGAAAGGTTGTCTGTTCCCATATTCCTATCTTTCATGTGTCCTACACTGTGAAGCCATGTGCCAAAACCTGTGACATGAAAAACATCTTCCATTGAAGTTTCCTTGTCTTGACCTCATTGGTCTCCTATTTTGGTTGTTGTTCCATCTGTATCTTCTTTGTACATTGTTCCTATTTTTGTTGAACTCTTTATTGTCCAACTCATCCTTAGATGTCTCACTTTATTTTACACTGTATTCTTCTAAAGTATCTTCATCTGAAGTTTCTTCTCCTCCAAGACTTGGAGTTGACTCTCCTTCCCATTTCTTTTGAACCTATTCAAATCCAAGACCTGTCTTGCTTGATGTAGTATTTTGTGTCTTGATGAACTTATCCAAGTTATTTGAGCTATTTTAAACCCTTTCATCTTGATCTTGGAGAATTCTAAATATTATTTTAGTAGTGCCACTTCTTGTGCTAACGTCTCACATTCCAAGATATTTGCTTCTAACTTATCCTTGAACCTTTTTTTTTCTAAATCCTCTATGAACAATATTCTCTCTTTATCAAATTCTTGAAACTGAATTTCAAGTTTAGAGTGTTGCTTTCTTACCTTCTTTACCATTTCAAGGGCATATATAAGTTCTCCCTTAAGATCATAACCATCCTTTTCTGAATATTCCTCTATTTGTTTGCCTTTGTCCAAAACTTTATTTTCATGTGGCTTATCTTCTATAGGATCACTTACTTCTTCTCCTAAAGCCATTAGAATATTTTCATATTGTCCTTCAAGTGCATTCTCATATTCATCATCACTGAAACTATAACCATCCATTGTACAATCATCTTCAAGATGTCCAAAGTTACCACATCTAAAACACTTGAGAATTACTAGAGTGCTTTTCTTAATTTGCTCTTTTTATTCAATCATAAATAGGACTTCATCTCTATCATTGTCTGAAAAACTAGCATCACTATCACTTGAGTACTTACTTGCCTTATCCGCATAGTAGCTCCTATTTTGTATTTGAAAGAACTTCTTTCCTTGCCTACTTTGTCCATCCTTGCTTTTCTTTTTGTGCCTATATCTTTATGATTCCTTGTACCTGTGATCCTGTTTTTCTTCACCATTGTTGTTCTTTTGTTCTTGAAAATCTATTACAAAATGTCCAAAATTTCCACAATTTAAACACTTAACAGATATTAGATCTTTGGATCTTTTGGGATCTTTATCTCTTCTATTGTAATTAGCTTCTTCATCACTAGATGACTAATTACTTGATTCTGACTTCTTAACCTTTGTCTTATTGATTGATTTGAATGCTGCTTTCTTTTGGGGAATAGGATATTGTTCTTATCTCAAATATTGTGAGCATACCAAGCAATTTATCTCTTGTCAAAGGATCACCATCCATTGATACTTCTATAGCAAAAACCTGTTCACCAAATATTTTTGGAAGAGATATTAATACTTTATCATAAATATCAGATTCATCAATCTTCATTCCAATCCCTTGCATATCATTAACAACCTCATAAATTCAAATTATATAAGCACTAATATTTTCCTCTCCTTTATTCTTAATGCTTCAAGTTGTCCTTTGATATTTTACATCTTTGCTTTCTTAACACTTTTATATCATTCATATATATTTTGCAATTTATCCCACATCTCTTTTTCAATTTGACAATGCATAACTTTCATAGACTCTGTTCTACTCAAACCTCTCACAAGTGCATTCATTGATTTTGATTTATAGTGTTGTAGAAGCTTACCTTACTTATCTGTAGGAGTATTGACTAAGGGATCGTATCCAAATTCCACTGATTCCCAAATTTCATTGCCAAGTGCCATTAGGTAGATCTTCATCATCATAATCCAATACATATAGTCACTTCCATCAAATAATGGTGTTGAATTATTTGAGGACACCTTAGGATCCATTGTGTTCTTGGTAGATTTTCCTGCATGTTGTTAAACTCTTATTAAGGAACCCACTCTGATACCAATTGAAGAACACAAGCTTATACTAAGAGGGGGGGTGAACAATATAAGACCACTTTTTACTTTTCTTTCCCAATCAATATTATGCAATGTATAGATAGCAATATCAATAGTAGTAATCAAAGTAATGCACAAATCACCACACACAATAGAGACACCACAATTTATGTGGTTCACCCAATGTGGGCTACTCCACGGAGAAAATATTTCACTAAAATTTTCTCAATAAATCTCTTGGGAATCCTTTCCCTATTACAATGTTTATGGATCTCTATCCAAAGGAGATGTTGATCCCCTAAATCAAGTTCATGGATCTCTATCCATAGGAGAACTCCTTCTCCTCTGCTCTGGTTGGTGATCCTCTAGAAGACTACTACCTCCACTACACTAGCTTGTGGATCTCTCTCCACTGAAGACTCTTGTCCCCACTCAGAAGACCTATCCTCACTACCCTGGCTGATGGATCTCTATCCACTAGAGACTACTGTCCTCTCTGCTCTATCACCTCCAAAGATCTATCTCAAATCTATACTAAACATAGTCCTTCGATCTAGCACAAATATTCTCAATATCTATCTTTGGTCTGGTACAAACCTAGCCTCAAATATGCACCAAACTCTACTCCATAAGTCCACTCAAAACTTGCTCAAATCTACTCAACAAGTCCACTCAGAACTTGCTCAAATCTGCTCAACAAGTCCACTCAAAACTTGCTCAAATCTGCTCAACAAGTCCACTCAGAACTTGCTCAAATATTCTCAACAAGTCCACTTAGAACTTGCTCAATTTTGCTCAACAAGTTCACTCAGAACTTGCTCAAATTTGCTCAACAAGCCCACTCAGAACTTGCTCAAATCTGCTCAACAAGTCTACTCAGAACTTGCTCAAATCTGCTCAATAAGTCCACTCAGAACTTGTCCAAATCTGCTCAACAAGCTCACTCAGAACTTGTCCAAATCTGCTCAACAAGCTCACTCAGAACTTGTCCAAATCTCATAGAAACATAAAGAGAATTGTTAGAGACTCAATATGTTCTATACTCAATGCTCAATCACTTTCTCAACTCAAATCAGAATATAGAATAGTTTATTTTATGGAACTTGAACAATCACTTCACACATCCACTTGACTAGGCTCAATCAACTCTACTCAACCAATCACTCAATGAAACACCCTTTTCTCACAAACCCTAGTCCAAGTATATAACAACCAACTCAAAATATTTCCAACAATACTCAACAACAAATCTCACATAACAATGATACTCATGTTCTTTTCAAACCCTAGTTCAAGTTCTTTGCACAACCAACTCACTTCAACAACAATGCTTATAAAACAATCTTCACATAACAATGATACTCATGTTCTTTTCAAATCCTAACTCAAGTTCTTCACACAACCAATGGCTTCAACAACAATGCTTATAAAACAAGGTTTTAACAACAACTCTTTATTCCTAGAAAACCTTGAAGCATTAACTCAAACACTCTCGAAAAGGAAACCCTAATCAAGTCCTTTTCACTCCAAACTTATTTTCTAGAAAACCAATCAATCAACTCAACTATGGAAGAATGTGCTCATACCTTTTTCTTGATGATGAAGGGATCTCATAAATCTGCCACAACCACAACAACTTCTATGCCAATCTCAAAGAGGTTAGAAGATAAATCTTTCTCACAATATAATGTAAATACTCAATTACACCTTATCACTCCACCTTTCAAAAACAACCATCAACATACATAAAATATTTATCCAATAACACCTTATAAACTCCCAACTAAAATAAACTTAACATCCACCAAAAATTAACTCAAACCTCTTTAATTTATTTTAATGGCAAGAGAAACTTTGATAAAAATCAAATCAACTTTCTTTATAATTCCAATGATATAAATCACTCATCAATAAAACAACCTCTCATTAATCCTTATTACTCCACAATAATAAAAATCAATTATCGAAATCAATAACCTTTCTCAAACTCTTATAACAAAATAATATAAATCAATTATCAAATCAACAACCTTTCTCAAACCCTTATAACTCCAACAATAATATAAATCAAACACACAACTTTTCACAAACCCTTATTACTCCACATTATCCTTTAGAAAAACCTTAGGCAAAAAATTAATTATCAAAAATTACCTTTGCCTCTTAGTGGGTTTCAAACCCACGATCTCTGCCTTCGTGAGCGCTCTAGCCATGACTTTGACCATCACGTGTGCTAGATGCATGGTTAAGAGCCTAAGCTCTCTTCGTCTTCTTTATCCTCGATTGGCACGTAAAAACCATGTGCAAAAGGAACTTCCCTTGGTGCTCAAGACACACCACTCCACATGAATCGATCGTGTGCTTCCTCAACTCCCAATGCCTTTATAAAACATGCATTGCCAATGGACCACCGTGTCCTATGTGAATCAACCAATATGCTCTCTCTCTTATCTCTTTTACCTAGTGCTAAAGACAAGTAAAATTCTTGTCTTCTTCCTCAACGAATAACAAATGCACGAAAATGTTTCACTTTTTTGCATGAAAAAATAATGTCGAGGGGTAAGTTTCGAATGCCTCTTTGGCATTTATTTATACACGAAACTCCCTTTGCTTCTTAGACGTCGATGCTCCCACTTTGATGATGTCGGCGCTCCCACATTTATAATTTATAAATTATTTAAATTCTAAGGAATTTAAATTTTATAAATTATTTTTATAAACTTTAAAAGAGATTAAAGCCTTCCTTGGGTTTAAACTTAAACCTTTAACTTGTAATATATTCCGCCACCGTGGGTTTTAACATAAACCCTCATCCAAAATATGAGGGGCTTTTTCCACCTATAATGATTTTAATGAAACCATTTAATCTTCCACCATGGGTTTACCATAAACCCTCATAAAATATTATTTGTCAACTTTCTATGCAACTCTTCGCATTGTTCCTGGTGTGATTGATGGTGTGCTCCATGGTATTAATGATGACTTTTCACCTTGACATCAATGACAACTAAATAAGCTCAAAATGTCCAACAATCTCCCCCTTTGTCATTGATGGCAACCCAATTTCCTTTTACTAAAAACTTGACTTTTCCTTTGTTCTGCTCCCCCTAGCTCAATGCTCTCTCAAATATCAAATCTCTCCCCCTTACTCAAATATCTCCCCCTTTGACATCAATGGCAAAGGGTCACCTTTGGGGCTCGGGGCTAAGAATGAGCCTCTTAGCTTAGCCCCTCCCCCACCTTCTTTTGAGGTGGTTAATTCTAGGGTGGGAGTATTTCTACTCCTAGAAAGCACTATTCTTTACCTTTATCCTCTTTTCTTCTTATCTAATTTTTTGATTCCTCTAACTATTTCTATCCATGTCCATGTTCCTATCCATGTCTACATTCCTATTCCTATTCCTGTTCCTATTCATATCCATGTTCTTGTTCCTATTCCTATTCCTGTTCCTATTCATATTCATGTTCCTGTTCCTTTATATTCATGTTCCTGTTCTTGTTCCTATTCATACCTATTTCTAGAATGTCTACTCTACACCACTTTTTTGTGTGACCATCATTATTGCACTTATAACACTTAATGTTATTATTCCTTGGAGGTGCAAATGTCTTAGAATTTCTCCTAGTGAATCCATATCCTCTTCTGTCATGAACCCTGCAATTCATTGCCTTGTGACCAAACTGATTACATGAGTAGCAATACCCATGGAAAGGTTGTTTGTTCCCATATTCCTATCTTTCATGTGTCCTGCATTGTGAAGCCATGTGCCCAAACCTGTGACATGAAAAGCATCTTCCATTGAAGTTTCCTTGTCTTGACCTCATTGGTCTCCTATTTTGATTGTTGTTCCATCTGTATCTTCTTTGTGCATTGTTCCTATTTTTGTTGAACTCTCTATTGTCCAACTCATCCTCAGATGTCTCACTTTATTTTACACTGTATTTTTTTGAAGTATCTTCATCTGAAGTTTCTTCTCCTCCAAAACTTGAAGTTGACTCTCCTTCCCATTTCTTTTGAACCTGTTCAAATCCAAGACCTGTCTTGCTTGATGTAGGCTTTTGTATCTTGATGAACTTATCCAAGTTCTTTGAGCTATTTTTTAACCCTTTCATCTTGACCTTGGAGTCTTCTAAATATTCTCTTAGTAGTGCCACTTCTTGTGCTAACTTCTCACATTCCAAGATCTTTGCTTCTAACTTATCTTTGAACCTCTTTGCCTTAGCCTTTGATTTTTCTAAATCCTCTATGAGCAATCTTCTCTCTTCATCACATTCTTGAAACTGAATTTCAAGTTTAGAGTGTTGCTTTCTTACCTTCTTTACCATGTCAAGGGCATAGATAAGTTCTCCCTTGAGATCATAACCATCCTTTTCTGAATATTCCTCTATTTGTTTACCTTTTTCCAAAACTTTATTTTCTTTTGGCTTGTCTTCTATAGGATCACTTACTTCTTCTTCTAAAGCCATTAGAAGATTTTCATCTGGTCCTTCAAGTGCATTCTCATATTCATCATCACTGAAACTATAACCATCCCTTGTACAATCATCTTCAAGATGTCCAAAGTTACCACATCTAAAACACTTGAGAATTACTTGAGTCCTTTTCTTAACTTGCTCTTTTTCTTCAATCATAAATAGGACTTCATCTCTATCATTGTCTGAAAAACTAGCATCACTATCACTTGAGTACTTACTTGCCTTATCCGCATAGTAGCTCCTCTTTTGTCTTTGAAAGAACTTCTTTCCTTGTCTCCTTTGTCCATCCTTGCTTTTCTTTTTGTGCCTATATCTTTATGATTCCTTGTACTCGTGATCCTATTTTTCTTCACCATTGTTGTTCTTTGGTTCTTGAAAATCTATTGCAAAATGTCCAAACTTTCCACAATTGAAACACTTAATAGATCTTAGATCTTTGGATCTTCTGGAATCTTTATCTCTTCTACCATAATTAGCTTCTTCATCACTGGATGACTCATTGCTTGATTCTGACTTCTTACCCTTTGTCTTCTTGATTGCTTTGAATGTTGCTTCCTTCTGGGGAATAGGATATTTTGTTCTTATCTCAAAAGTTGTGAGCATACCAAGCAACTTATCTCTTGTCAAAGTATCACCATCCATTGACACTTCTATAGCAGAAACCTGTTCACTAAATCTTTTTGGAAGAGTTCTTAAGACTTTATCACAAATATCTGATTCATCAATCTTCATTCCAAGTCCTTGCATATCATTAACAACCTCATCAATTCAAATTAGATAAGCACTAATATTTTCCTCTTCGTTCATTCTTAATGCTTCAAGTTGTCCTTTGAGATTTTGCATCTTTGCTTTCTTGACACTTTTATCTCCTTCATATATATTTTGCAATTTATCCCACATCTCTTTTGCAGTTTTACAATGCATAACTTTCATAGACTCTATTCTATGCAAACCTCTCACAAGTGCATTCATTGCTTTTGAATTATAGTGTTGTAGAAGCTTACCTTCCTTATCTGTAGGAGGATTGATTAAGGGATCGTATCCAAATTCCACTGCTTCCCAAATTTCATTGCCAAGTGCCATTAGGTAGATCTTCATCATCATACTCCAATACATATAGTCACTTCCATCAAATACTGGTGCTGAATTATTTGAGGACACCTCCTTAGGATCCATTGTGTTCTTGTTAGCTTTTCCTTCAAGTTGTTAAACTCTTCTGAAGGAACCCACTCGATACCAATTGAAGAACACAAGCTTATACTGAGAGGGGGTGAACAATATAAGACCACTTTTTACTTTTCTTTCCCAATCAATATTATGCAATGAATAGATAGAAATATCAATAGTAGTAATCAAAGCAATGCACAAATCACCATACACAATAGAGACACCACAATTTACATGGTTCACCCAATGTGGGCTACTCCATGGAGAAAATATTTCACTAAAATTTTCTCAATAAATCTCTTGGGAATCCTTTCCCTATTACAATGTTTATGGACCTCTATCCAAAGGAGATGTTGATCCCCTAAATCAATTTTATGGATCTCTATCCATAGGAGAACTCCTTCTCCTCTGCTCTGGTTGGTGATCCTCTAGAAGACTACTACCTCCACTACACTAGCTTGTGGATCTCTCTCCACTGAAGACTCTTATCCCCACTTAGAAGACCTATCCTCACTACCCTGGCTGATGGATCTCTATCCACTAGAGACTATTTTCCTCTCTGCTCTATCACCTCCAAAGATCTATCTCAAATCTATACTAAACTTAGTCCTTCGGTCTAGCACAAATCTGCTCAATATTTTTTTTGTCTAGTATAAACCTATCCTCAAATCTGCACCAAACTCTACTCACAAGTCCACTCAAAACTTGCTCAAATCTTCTCAACAAGTCCACTCAAAACTTGCTCAAATATGCTCAACAAGTCCACTTAGAACTTGCTCAAATCTGCTCAACAAGTCCACTCAGAACTTGCTCAAATATGCTCAACAAGTCCACTTATAACTTGCTCAATTTTCTCAACAAGTTCACTCAGAACTTGCTCAAATCTGCTCAACAAGTCCACTCAAAACTTGCTCAAATATGCTCAACAAGTCCACTCAGAACTTGCTCAAATTTGCTCAATAATCTCACTTAGAACTTGTCTAAATCTGCTCAACAAGCTCACTCAAAACTTGTCCAAATCTTCTCAACAATCTCACTTAGAACTTGTCCAAATCTCATAGAAACATAAAGAGAATTGTTAGAGACTCAATATGTTCTATACTCAATGCTCAATCACTTTCTCAACTCAAATCAGAATATAGAATAGTTTGTTTTATGGAACTTGAACAATCACTTCACACATCCACTTGACTAGGCTCAATCAACTCTACTCAACCAATCACTCAATGAAACAACCATTTCTCACAAACCCTAGTCCAAGTATATATCAACCAACTCAAAATATTTCCAACAATACTCAACAACAAATCTCACATAACAATGATACTCATGTTCTTTTCAAACCCTAGTTCAAGTTCTTTGCACAACAACTCACTTCAACAACAATGCTTATAAAACAATCTTCACATAACAATGATACTCATGTTCTTTTCAAACCCCTAACTCAAGTTCTTCACACAACCAATGGCTTCAACAATAATGCTTATAAAACAAGGTTTTAACAACTCTTTATTCCAGAAAACCTTGAAGCATTAACTCAAACACTCTCGAAAAGGAAACCCTAATCAAGTCCTTTTCACTCCAAACTTATTTTCTAGAAAACCAATCAATCAACTCAACTATGGAAGAATGTGCTCATACCTTTTTCTTGATGATGAAGGGATCTCATAAATCTGCCACAACCACAACAACTTCTATGCCAATCTCAAAGAGGTTAGAAGATAAATCTTTCTCACAATATAATGTAAATACTCAAATACACCTTATCACTCCACCTTTCAAAAACAACCATCAACATACATAAAATATTTATCCAATAACACCTTATAAACTCCCAACTAAAATAAACTTAACATCCACCAAAAATTAACTCAAACCTCTTTAATTTATTTTAATGGCAAGAGAAACTTTGATAAAAATCAAATCAACTTTCTTTATAATTCCAATGATATAAATCACTCATCAATAAAACAACCTCTCATTAATCCTTATTACTCCACAATAATAAAAATCAATTATCAAATCAATAACCTTTCTCAAACTCTTATAAATATAAATAAAAATTTAAACCTTATAACTCCAACAATAATATAAATCAAACACACAACTTTTCACAAACCCTTATTACTCCACATTATCCTTTAGAAAAACCTTAGGCAAAAAATTAATTATCAAAAATTACCTTTGCCTCTTAGTGGGTTTCAAACCCACGATCTCTGCCTCTGTGAGTGCTCTAGCCATGACTTTGACCATCACGTGTGCTAGATGCATGGTTAAGAGCCTAAGCACTCTTCGTCTTCTTTATCCTCAACTGGCATGTAAAAACCACGTGCAAAATAAACTTCCCTTGGCGCTCAAGACACACCACTCCACATGAATCGATCGTGTGCTTCCTCAACTCCCAATGCCTTCATAAAATATGCATTGCCAATGGACCACCATGTCCTATGTGATTCAACCAATATGCTCTCTCCCTTATCTCTTTTACCTGGTGCTAAAGACAAGTGAAATTCTTGTCTTCTTCCTCAATGAATAACAAATGCACAAAAATGTTTCACTTTTTTTGGCATGAAAAATAATGTCGAGGGGTAAGTTTCGAATGCCTCTTTTGCATTTATTTATACACGAAAATCCCTTTGCTTCTTAGACGTCGATGCTCCCACTTTGATGATGTCGGCGCTCCCACATTTATAATTTATAAATTATTTAAATTCTAAGGAATTTAAATTTTATAAATTATATTTATAAACTTTAAATTTGGGTTTAAACTTAAAACCTTTAACTTGTAATAATATTATGCCACCGTGGGTTTTAAAATAAACCCTCATAAAATATTATTTTATCCAACTATAATGATTTTAATAAAATAATTTAATCTTCCACCATGGGTTTACCATAAACCCTCATAAAATATTATTTTACCAACTTTCTCTTCAACTCTTTGCATTGTTCCTGTGTATTGATGGTGTCTCATAGTATTTAATGATGAATTTTCACCTTGACATCAATGACAACTAAATAAGCTCAAAATGTCCAACAATCTCCCCCTTTGTCATTGATGGCAACCCAATTTCCTTTTACTAAAAACTTGACTTTTCCTTTGTTCTAGGACATTGCTCCCCCTAGCTCAATGCTCTCTCAAATATCAAATCTCTCCCCCTTACTCAAATATCTCCCCTTTTGACATCAATGGCAAAGGGTCACCTTTGGGGCTTGGGGCTAAGAATGAGCCTCTTAGCTTAGCCCCTCCCCCACCTTCTTTTGAGGTGGTTAATTCTGGGGTGGGAGTATTTCTACTCCTATAAAGCATTATTCTTTACCTTTATCCTCTTTTCTTCTTATCTAATTTTTTGATTCCTCTGACTATTTCTATCCATGTCCATGTTCCTATCCATGTCTACATTCCTATTCCTATTCCTGTTCCTATTCATATCCATGTTCTTGTTCCTATTTATATTCATGTTCCTATTCATATTCATGTTCTGTTCCTGTTCATATTCATGTTCTTGTTCTTGTTCCTATTCATACTTATTTTTGGAATGTCTGCTCTACACCATTTTGTTGTGTGACCATCATTATTGCACTTATAACACTTAATGTTATTATTCCTTGGAGGTGCAAATATCTTAGGATTTCTCCTAGTGAAGCCATATCCTCTTCTGTCATGAACCCTGCAATTCATTGCCTTGTGACCAAACTGATTACATGAGTAGCAATACCCATGGAAAGGTTGTATGTTCCCATATTCTTATCTTTCATGTGTCCTGCATTGTGAAGCCATGTGCCCAAACCTGTGACATGAAAAGCATCTTCCATTGAAGTTTCCTTGTCTTGACCTCATTGGTCTTCTATTCTGATTGTTGTTCCATCTGTATCTTCTTTGTGCATTGTTCCTATTTTTGTTGAACTCTCTATTGTCCAACTCATCCTCAGATGTCTCACTTTATTTTACACTATCTTCTTCTGAAGTATCTTCATCTGAAGTTTCTTCTCCTCCAAAACTTGAAGTTGACTCTCCTTCCCATTTCTTTTGAACCTGTTCAAATCCAAGACCTGTCTTGCTTGATGTAGTCTTTTGTGTCTTGATGAACTTATCCAAGTTCTTTGAGCTATTTTTAAACCCTTTCATCTTGATCTTGGAGTCTTCTAAATATTCTCTTAGTAGTGCCACTTCTTGTGCTAACTTCTCACATTCCAAGATCTTTGCTTCTAACTTATCTTTGAACCTCTTTGCCTTAGCCTTTGATTTTTCTAAATCCTCTATAAGCAATCTTCTCTCTTCATCACATTCTTGAAACTGAATTTCAAGTTTAGAGTGTTGCTTTCTTACCTTCTTTACCATGTCAAGGGCATAGATAAGTTCTCCCTTGAGATCATAACCATCCTTTTCTGAATATTCCTCTATTTGTTTACCTTTGTCCAAAAATTTATTTTCTTTTGGCTTGTCTTCTATAGGATCACTTACTTCTTCTTCTAAAGCCATTAGAAGATTTTCATCTGGTCCTTCAAGTGCATTCTCATATTCATCATCACTGAAACTATAACCATCCCTTGTACAATCATCTTCAAGATGTCCAAAGTTACCACATCTAAAACACTTGAGAATTACTGGAGTCCTTTTCTTAACTTGCTCTTTTTCTTCAATCATAAATAGGACTTCATCTCTATCATTGTCTGAAAAACTAGCATCACTATCACTTGAGTACTTACTTGCCTTATCCGCATAGTAGCTCCTCTTTTGTCTTTGAAAGAACTTCTTTCCTTGTCTACTTTGTCCATCCTTGCTTTTCTTTTTGTGCCTATATCTTTCTGATTCCTTGTACCTGTGATCCTATTTTTCTTCACCATTGTTGTTCTTTGGTTCTTGAAAATCTATTGCAAAATGTCCAAACTTTCCACAATTGAAACACTTAACAGATCTTAGATCTCTGGATCTTCTGGAATCTTTATCTCTTCTACCATAATTAGCTTCTTCATCACTGGATGACTCATTGCTTGATTCTGACTTCTTACCCTTTGTCTTATTGATTGCTTTGAATGTTGCTTCCTTCTGGGGAATAGGATATTTTGTTCTTATCTCAAAAGTTGTGAGCATACCAAGCAATTTATCTCTTGTCAAAGTATCACCATCCATTGACACTTCTATAGCAAAAACCTATTCACTAAATCTTTTTGGAAGAGTTCTTAAGACTTTATCACAAATATCTGATTCATCAATCTTCATTCCAAGCCCTTGCATATCATTAACAACCTCATCAATTCAAATTAGATAAGCACTAATATTTTCCTCATCCTTCATTCTTAATGCTTCAAGTTGTCCTTTGAGATTTTGCATCTTTGCTTTCTTGACACTTTTATCTCCTTCATATATATTTTGCAATTTATCCCACATCTCTTTTGCAGTTTTACAATGCATAACTTTCATAGACTCTATTCTATGCAAACCTCTCACAAGTGCATTCATTGCTTTTGAATTATAGTGTTGTAGAAGCTTACCTTCCTTATCTATAGGAGGATTGATTAAGGGATCGTATCCAAATTCCACTGCTTCCCAAATTTCATTGCCAAGTGCCATTAGGTAGATCTTCATCATCATACTCCAATACATATAGTCACTTCCATCAAATACTGGTGCTAAATTATTTGAGGACACCTCCTTAGGATCCATTGTGTTCTTGTTAGATTTTCCTTCAAGTTGTTAAACTCTTATGAAGGAACCCGCTCTGATACCAATTGAAGAACACAAGCTTATATTGAGAGGGGGTGAACAGTATAAGACCACTTTTTACTTTTCTTTCCAAATCAATATTATGCAATGTATAGATAGCAATATCAATAGTAGTAATCAAAGCAATGCACAAATCACCATACACAATAGAGACACCATAATTTACGTGGTTCACCCAATGTGGGCTACTCCATGGAGAAAATATTTCACTAAAATTTTCTCAATCAATCTCTTGGGAATCCTTTCCCTATTACAATGTTTATGGACCTCTATCCAAAGGAGATGTTGATCCCCTAAATCAAGTTCATGGATCTCTATCCATAGGAGAACTCCTTCTCCTCTGCTTTGGTTGGTGATCCTCTAGAAGACTACTACCTCCACTACACTAGCTTGTGGATCTCTCTCCACTGAAGACTCTTGTCCCCACTTAGAAGACCTATCCTCACTACCCTGGCTGATGGATCTCTATCCACTAGAGACTACTATCCTCTCTGCTCTATCACCTCCAAAGATCTATCTCAAATCTATACTAAACATAGTCCTTCGATCTAGCACAAATCTGCTCAATATCTATCTTTGGTCTGGTATAAACCTATCCTCAAATCTGCACCAAACTCTACTCAATAAGTCCACTCAAAACTTGCTCAAATCTTCTCAACAAGTCCACTCAAAACTTGCTCAAATATGCTCAACAAGTCCACTTAGAACTTGCTCAAATATGCTCAACAAGTCCACTCATAACTTGCTCAAATATGCTCAACAAGTCCACTTAGAACTTGCTCAATTTTCTCAACAAGTCCACTCAGAACTTGCTCAAATCTGCTCAACAAGTCCACTCAAAACTTGCTCAAATCTACTCAACAAGTCCACTCAGAACTTGCTCAAATATGCTCAATAAGTCCACTCGAACTTGTCTAAATCTGCTCAACAAGTTCACTCAAAACTTGTCCAAATATGCTCAACAAGTTCACTTAGAACTTGTCCAAATCTCATAGAAACATAAAGAGAATTGTTAGAGACTCAATATGTTCTATACTCAATGCTCAATCACTTTCTCAACTCAAATCAGAATATAGAATAGTTTGTTTTATGGAACTTGAACAATCACTTCACACATCCACTTGACTAGGCTCAATCAACTCTACTCAACCAATCACTCAATGAAACACTCTTTCTCATAAACCCTAGTCCAAGCATATATCAACCAACTCAAAATATTTCCAACAATGCTCAACAACAAATATCACATAACAATGATACTCATGTTCTTTTCAAACCCTAGTTCAAGTTCTTTGCACAACAACTCACTTCAACAACAATGCTTATAAAACAATCTTCACATAACAATGATACTCATGTTCTTTTCAAACCCTAACTCAAGTTCTTCACACAACCAATGGCTTCAACAACAATGCTTATAAAACAAGGTTTTAACAACTCTTTATTCCAAAAAACCTTGAAGCATTAACTCAAACACTCTCAAAAGGAAACCCTAATCAAGTCCTTTTCACTCCAAACTTATTTTCTAGAAAACCAATCAATCAACTCAACTTATGGAAGAATGTGCTCATACCTTTTTCTTGATGATGAAGGGATCTCATAAATCTGCCACAACCACAACAACTTCTATGCCAATCTCAAAGAGGTTAGAAGATAAATCTTTCTCACAATATAATGTAAATACTCAATTACACCTTATCACTCCACCTTTCAAAAACAACCATCAACATACATAAAATATTTATCCAATAACACCTTATAAACTCCCAACTAAAATAAACTTAACATCCACCAAAAATTAACTCAAACCTCTTTAATTTATTTTAATGGCAAGAGAAACTTTGATAAAAATCAAATCAACTTTCTTTATAATTCCAAAGATATAAATCACTCATCAATAAAACAACCTCTCATTAATCCTTATTACTCCACAATAATAAAAATCAATTATTAAAACTTTAAACTTATAAAAAAAAAAAAAAAAATTTAAACCCTTATAACTCCAACAATAATATAAATCAAACACACAACTTTTCACAAACCCTTATTACTCCACATTATCCTTTAGAAAAACCTTAGGCAAAAAATTAATTATCAAAAATTACCTTTGCCTCTTAGTGGGTTTCGAACCCACGATATCTGCCTCTGTGAGCGCTCTAGCCATGACTTTGACCATCGCGTGTGCTAGATGCATGGTTAAGAGCCTAAGCGCTCTTTGTCCTCTTTGTCCTCGACTGGCACGTAAAAACCATGTGCAAAAGAAACTTCCCTTGGTGCTCAAGACACACCTCTCCACGTGAATCGATCGTGTGCTTCCTCAACTCCCAACGCCTTCACAAAACGTGCACTGCCAATGGACCACCGTGTCCTATGTACATCAACCAATATGC
The DNA here is from genome assembly GCA_028583015.1 of Wollemia nobilis. Lineage (NCBI taxonomy): Eukaryota > Viridiplantae > Streptophyta > Pinopsida > Araucariales > Araucariaceae > Wollemia > Wollemia nobilis. Next base: position 6,953,192 of record JAQPPZ010001057.1, on the reverse strand, counting down.
TCTCCCTTATCTCTTTTACCTGGCGCTAAAGACAAGTAAAATTCTTGTCTTCTTCCTCAATGAATAACAAATGGACAAAAATATTTCACTTTGTTGCATGAAAGAATAATGTCGAGGGGTAAGTTTTGAATGCCTCTTTGGCATTAATTTATACATAAATTCCCTTTGCTTCTTAGACATCGACGCTCCCACTTTGATGATGTCGGCGCTTCCACCTTTATAATTTATAAATTATTTAAATTCTAAGGAATTTAAATTTTATAAATTATATTTATAAACTTTAAATTTGGGTTTAAACTTAAAACCTTTAAATGTAATTATATCACGATGGGTTTAATAAACCCTCATAAAATGTGAGAGACTTTTATATCCACTATAATGATTTTAATAAAACCATTTAATCTTCCACCATGGGTTTACCATAAACCCTCATAAAATATTATTTTCCAACTTTCTCTTCAACTCTTTGCGTTGTTCCTGGTGCTATTGATGGTGTGCTCCATGTATAAAAACTTTTCACCTTGACATCAATGACAACTAAATAAGCTCAAAATGTCCAACAATCTCCCCCTTTGTCATTGATGGCAACCCAATTTCCTTTTACTAAAAACTTGACTTTTCCTTTGTTCTGCTCCCCCTAGCTCAATGCTCTCTCAAATATCAAATCTCTCCCCCTTACTCAAATATCTCCCCCTTTGACATCAATGGCAAAGGGTCACCTTAGGGGCTCGGGGCTAAGAATGAGCCTCTTAGCTTAGCCCCTCCCCCACCTTCTTTTGAGGTGGTTAATTCTAGGGTGGGAGTATTTCTACTCCTAGAAAGCATTATTCTTTACCTTTATCCTCTTTTCTTCTTATCTGATCTTTTTGATTCCTCTCACTATTTCTATCCATGTCCATGTTCCTATCCATGTCTACATTTCTATTCCTATTCCTGTTCCTATTCATATCCATGTTCCTGTTCCTATTCCTATTCCTGTTCCTATTCATATTCATGTTCCTGTTCCTGTTCATATTCATGTTCCTGTTCCTGTTCCTATTCATACCTATTTCTGGAATGTCTGCTCTACACCACTTTGTTATGTGACCATCATTATTGCACTTATAACACTTAATGTTATTATTCCTTGGAGGTGCAAATGTCTTAGGATTTCTCCTAGTGAAGCCATATCCTCTTCTCTCATGAACCCTACAATTCATTGCCTTGTGACCAAACTGATTACATGAGTAGCAATACCCATGGAAAAGTTATTTGTTCCCATATTCCTATCTTTCATGTGTCCTGCATTGTGAAGCCATGTGCCCAAACCTCGTGACATGAAAAGCATCTTCCATTGAAGTTTCCTTGTCTTGACCTCATTGGTCTCTCTAGCCTCTGATCTATTCTGATTGTTGTTCCATCTGTATCTTCTTTGTGCATTGTTCCTATTTTTGTTGAACTCTCTATTGTCCAACTCATCCTCAGATGTCTCACTTTATTTTACACTATCTTCTTCTGAAGTATCTTCATCTGAAGTTTCTTCTCCTCCAAAACTTGAAGTTGACTCTCCTTCCCATTTCTTTTGAACCTGTTCAAATCCAAGACCTGTCTTGCTTGATGTAGGCTTTTGTGTCTTGATGAACTTATCCAAGTTCTTTGAGCTATTTTTGAACCCTTTCATCTTGACCTTGGAGTCTTCTAAATCTTCTCTTAGTAGTGCCACTTCTTGTGCTAACTTCTCACATTCTAAGATCTTTGCTTCTAACTTATCTTTGAACCTCTTTGCCTTAGCCTTTGATTTTTCTAAATCCTCTATAAGCAATCTTCTCTCTTCATCACATTCTTGAAACTGAATTTCAAGTTTAGAGTGTTGCTTTCTTACCTTCTTTACCATGTCAAGGGCATAAATAAGTTCTCCCTTGAGATCATAACCATCCTTTTCTGAATATTCCTCTATTTTTTTACCTTTGTCCACATATTTATTTTCTATTGGCTTGTCTTCTATAGGATCACTTACTTCTTCTTCTAATGCCATTAGAATATTTTCATCTGGTCCTTCAAGTGCATCCTCATATTCATCATCACTGAAACTATAACCATCCCTTGTACAATCATCTTCAAGATGTCCAAAGTTACCACATCTAAAACACTTGAGAATTACTGGAGTCCTTTTCTTAACTTGCTCTTTTTCTTCAATCATAAATAGGACTTCATCTCTATCATTGTCTAAAAAACTAGCATCACTATCACTTGAGTACTTACTTGCCTTATCCGCATAGTAGCTCCTCTTTTGTCTTTGAAAGAACTTCTTTCCTTGTCTACTTTTTCCATCCTTGCTTTTCTTTTTGTGCCTATATCTTTCTGATTCCCTGTTCCTGTGATCCTATTTTTCTTCACCATTGTTGTTCTTTGGTTCTTGACAATCTATTGCAAAATATCCATACTTTCCACAATTGAAACACTTAATAGATCTTAGATCTCTGGATCTTCTGGAATATTTATCTCTTCTACCATAATTAGCTTCTTCATCACTGGATGACTCATTGCTTGATTCTGACTTCTTACCCTTTGCCTTCTTGATTGCTTTGAATGTTGCTTCCTTCTAGGGAATAGGATATTTTGTTCTTATCTCAAAAGTTGTGAGCATACCAAGCAACTTATCTCTTGTCAAAGTATCACCATCCATTGACACTTCTATAGCAAAAACCTATTCACTAAATCTTTTTGGAAGAGTTCTTAAGACTTTATCACAAACATCTGATTCATCAATCTTCATTCCAAGTCCTTGCATATCATTAACAACCTCATCAATTCAAATTAGATAAGCACTAATATTTTCCTCATCCTTCATTCTTAATGCTTCAAGTTGTCCTTTGAGATTTTACATCTTTGCTTTCTTGACACTTTTATCTCCTTCATATATATTTTGCAATTTATCCCACATTTCTTTTTCAGTTTTACAATGCATAACTTTCATAGACTCTGTTCTATGCAAACCTCTCACAAGTGCATTCATTGCTTTTGAATTATAGTGTTGTAGAAGCTTACCTTCCTTATCTGTAGGAGGATTGATTAAGGGATCATATCCAAATTCCACTGCTTCCCAAATTTCATTGCCAAGTGCCATTAGGTAGATCTTCATCATCATACTCCAATACATATAGTCACTTCCATAAAATACTGGTGTTGAATTATTTGAGGACACCTCCTTAGGATCCATTGTGTTCTTGTTAGCTTTTCCTTCAAGTTGTTAAACTCTTCTGAAGGAACCCGCTCTAATACCAATTGAAGAACACAAGCTTATATTGAGAGGGGGTGAATAGTATAAGACCACTTTTTACTTTTCTTTCCAAATCAATATTATGCAATGTATAGATAGCAATATCAATAGTAGTAATCAAAGCAATGCATAAATCACCACACACAATAGAGACACCAATTTTATGTGGTTCACCCAAATGTGGGCTACCTCCACGGAGAAAATATTTCACTAAAATTTTCTCAATCAATCTCTTGGGAATCCTTTCCCTATTACAATGTTTATGGACCTCTATCCAAAGGAGATGTTGATCCCCTAAATCAAGTTCATGGATCTCTATCCATAGGAGAACTCCTTCTCCTCTGCTCTGGCTGGTGATCCTCTAGAAGACTACTACCTCCACTACACTGGCTTGTGGATCTCTCTCCATTGAAGACTCTTGTCCCCACTTAGAAGACCTATCCTCACTACCCTGGCTGATGGATCTCTATCCACTAGAGACTACTATCCTCTCTGCTCTATCACCTCCAAAGATCTATCTCAAATCTACACTAAACATAGTCCTTCGATCTAGCACAAATCTGCTCAATATCTATCTTTGGTCTGGTATAAACCTATCCTCAAATATGCACCAAACTCTACTCCACAAGTCCACTCAAAACTTGCTCAAATATTCTCAACAAGTCCACTCATAACTTGCTCAAATATGCTCAACAAGTCCACTTAGAACTTGCTCAAATCTGCTCAACAAGTCCACTCAGAACTTGCTCAAATATGCTCAACAAGTCCACTTAGAACTTGCTCAAATTTTCTCAACAAGTTCACTCAAAACTTGCTCAAATCTGCTCAACAAGTCCACTCAAAACTTGCTCAAATATGCTCAACAAGTCCACTCAGAACTTGCTCAAATCTGCTCAACAAGTCCACTCAGAACTTGTCCAAATCTGCTCAACAAGTTCACTCAAAACTTGTCCAAATATGCTCAACAAGTTCACTTAGAACTTGTCCAAATCTCATAGAAACATAAAGAGAATTGTTAGAGACTCAATATGTTCTACACTCAATGCTCAATCACTTTCTCAACTCAAATCAGAATATAGAATAGTTTGTTTTATGGAACTTGAACAATCACTTCACACATCCACTTGACTAGGCTCAATCAACTCTACTCAACCAATCACTCAATGAAACACCCCTTTCTCATAAACCCTAGTCCAAGCATATAACAACCAACTCAAAATATTTCCAACAATGCTCAACAACAAATCTCACATAACAATGATACTCATGTTCTTTTCAAACCCTAGTTCAAGTTCTTTGCACAACAACTCACTTCAACAACAATGCTTATAAAACAATCTTCACATAACAATGATACTCATGATCTTTTCAAAACCCTAACTCAAGTTCTTCACACAACCAATGGCTTCAACAACAATGCTTATCAAACAAGGTTTTAACAACAACTCTTTACTCCAAGAAAACCTTGAAGCATTAACTCAAACACTCTCAAAAGGAAACCCTAATCAAGTCCTTTTCACTCCAAACTTATTTTCTAGAAAACCAATCAATCAACTCAACTTATGGAAGAATGTGCTCATACCTTTTTCTTGATGATGAAGGGATCTCATAAATCTGCCACAACCACAAAAACTTCTATGCCAATCTCAAAGAGGTTAGAAGATAAATCTTTCTCACAATATAATGTAAATACTCAATTACACCTTATCACTCCACCTTTCAAAAACAACCATCAACATACATAAAATATTTATCCAATAACACCTTATAAACTCCCAACTAAAATAAACTTAACATCCACCAAAAATTAACTCAAACCTCTTTAATTTAATTTAATGGCAAGAGAAACTTTGATAAAAATCAAATCAACTTTCTTTATAATTCCAATGATATAAATCACTCATCAATAAAACAACCTCTCATTAATCCTTATTACTCCACAATAATAAAAATCAATTATAAACAAAATTTAAATTATAATTTAAACAAATCAACAACTCTTTCTCAAACCCTTATAACTCCAAAATAATATAAATCAAACACACAACTTTTCACAAACCCTTATTACTCCACATTATCCTTTAGAAAAACCTTAGGCAAAAATTAATTATCAAAAATTACCTTTGCCTCTTAGTGGGTTTCAAACCCACGATCTCTGCCTCCACGAGCACTCTAGCCATGGCTTTGATCGTCATGTGTGCTAGATGCATGGTTAAGAGCCTAAGCACTCTTTGTCCCCTTTGTCCTCGATTGGCACATAAAAACCATGTGCAAAAGAAACTTCCCTTGGTGCTCAAGACACACCTCTCCACATGAATCGATCGCGTGCCTCTCAACTCCCAATGCCTTCGCAAAACATGCATTGCCAATGGACCACCGTGTCCTATGTGTTTCAACCAATATGCTCTCTCCCTTATCTCTTTTACCTGGTGCTAAAGACAAGTGAAATTCTTGTCTTCTTCCTCAATGAATAACAAATGCACGAAAACGTTTCACTTTGTCGCATGAAAAATAATGTCGAGGGGTAAGTTTTGAATGCCTCTTTGGCATTAATTTATACACAAATTCCCTTTGTTTCTTAGACGTCGGTGCTCCCACTTTGATGATGTCGGCGCTTCCACCTTTATAATTTATAAATTATTTAAATTCTAAGGAATTTAAATTTTATAAATTATATTTATAAACTTTAAAGAATTAAAGCCTCCTTGGGTTTAAACTTAAACCTTTAATTGTAAAATATTCTGCCATCATGGGTCTTAAAATTAAACCCTCATAAAATATGAGAGACTTTTATATACCTCTATAATGATTTTAATAAAATCATTTAATCTTCCACCATGGGTTTACCATAAACCCTCATAAAATATTATTTTTCCAACTTTCTCTTCAACTCTTCGCATTGTTCCGTAGTGCTATTTATGGTGAATGTCATGGTATTAATGATGAACTATTTTCACCTTGACATCAATGACAACTAAATGAACTCAAAATGTCCAACAATCTCCCCCTTTGTCATTGATGGCAACCCAATTTCCTTTTACTAAAAACTTGACCTTTCCTTTGTTTAGCTCCCCCTGGGACATTGCTCCCCCTAGCTCAATGCTCTCTCAAATATCAAATCTCTCCCCCTTACTCAAATATCTCCCCCTTTGACATCAATGGAAAAGGGTCACCTTTGGGGCTCGGGGCTAAGAATGAGCCTCTTAGCTTAGCCCCTCCCCCACCTTCTTTTGAGGTGGTTAATTCTGGGGTGGGAGTATTTCTACTCCTAGAAAGCATTGTTCTTTACCTTTATCCTCTTTTCTTCTTATCTGATCTTTTTGATTCCTCTCACTATTTCTATCCATGTCCATGTTCCTATCCATGTCTACATTTCTATTCCTATTCTTGTTCCTATTCATATCCATGTTCTTGTTCCTATTCCTTTATATTCTTGTTCCTATTCATATTCATGTTCCTATTCTTGTTTATATTCATGTTCCTGTTCTTGTTCCTATTCATACCTATTTCTGGAATGTCTGCTCTACACCACTTTGTTGTGTGACCATCATTATTGCACTTATAACACTTAATGTTATTATTCCTTGGAGGTGCAAATGTCTTAGGATTTCTCCTAGTGAAGCCATATCCTCTTCTATCATGAACCCTGCAATTCATTGCCTTGTGACCAAACTGATTACATGAGTAGCAATACCCATGGAAAAGTTGTTTGTTCCCATATTCCTATCTTTCATGTGTCCTGCATTGTGAAGCCATGTGCCCAAACCTGTGACATGAAAAGCATCTTCCATTGAAGTTTCCTTGTCTTGACCTCATTGGTCTTCTATTTTGATTGTTGTTCCATCTGTATCTTCTTTGTGCATTGTTCCTATTTTTGTTGAACTCTCTATTGTCCAACTCATCCTCAGATGTCTCACTTTATTTTACACTATCTTCTTCTGAAGTATCTTCATCTGAAGTTTCTTCTCCTCCAAAACTTGAAGTTGACTCTCCTTCCCATTTCTTTTGAACCTGTTCAAATCCAAGACCTGTTTTGCTTGATGTAGTCTTTTGTGTCTTGATGAACTTATCCAAGTTCTTTGAGCTATTTTTGAACCCTTTCATCTTGACCTTGGAGTCTTCTAAATCTTCTCTTAGTAGTGCCACTTCTTGTGCTAACTTCTCACATTCCAAGATCTTTGCTTCTAACTTATCTTTGAACCTCTTTGCCTTAGCCTTTGATTTTTCTAAATCCTCTATAAGCAATCTTCTCTCTTCATCACATTCTTGAAACTGAATTTCAAGTTTAGAGTGTTGCTTTCTTACCTTCTTTACCATGTCAAGGGCATAAATAAGTTCTCCCTTGAGATCATAACCATCCTTTTCTGAATATTCCTCTATTTTTTTGCCTTTGTCCACATCTTTATTTTCTATTGGCTTGTCTTCTATAGGATCACTTACTTCTTCTTCTAATGCCATTAGAATATTTTCATCTGGTCCTTCAAGTGCATTCTCATATTCATCATCACTGAAACTATAACCATCCCTTGTACAATCATCTTCAAGATGTCCAAAGTTACCACATCTAAAACACTTGAGAATTACTGGAGTCCTTTTCTTAACTTGCTCTTTTTCTTCAATCATAAATAGGACTTCATCTCTATCATTGTCTAAAAAACTAGCATCACTATCACTTGAGTACTTACTTGCCTTATCCGCATAGTAGCTCCTCTTTTGTCTTTGAAAGAACTTCTTTCCTTGTCTACTTTGTCCATCCTTGCTTTTCTTCTGGTGCCTATATCTTTCTGATTCCCTGTACCTGTGATCCTGTTTTTCTTCACCATTGTTGTTCTTGGGTTCTTGAAAATCTATTGCAAAATATCCATACTTTCCACAATTGAAACACTTAATAGATCTTAGATCTCTGGATCTTCTAGAATCTTTATCTCTTCTACCATAATTAGCTTCTTCATCACTGGATGACTCATTGCTTGATTCTGACTTCTTACCCTTTGCCTTCTTGATTGCTTTGAAGGTTGCTTCCTTCTAGGGAATAGGATATTTTGTTCTTATCTCAAATGTTGTAAGCATACCAAGCAACTTATCTCTTGTCAAAGTATCACCATCCATTGACACTTCTATAGCAAAAACCTATTCACTAAATCTTTTTGGAAGAGTTCTTAAGACTTTATCACAAACATCTGATTCATCAATCTTCATTCCAAGTCCTTGCATATCATTAACAACCTCATCAATTCAAATTAGATAAGCACTAATATTTTCCTCTTCCTTCATTCTTAATGCTTCAAGTTGTCCTTTGAGATTTTACATCTTTGCTTTCTTGACACTTTTATCTCCTTCATATATATTTTGCAATTTATCCCACATTTCTTTTGCAGTTTTACAATGCATAACTTTCATAGACTCTGTTCTATGCAAACCTCTCACAAGTGCATTCATTGCTTTTGAATTATAGTGTTGTAGAAGCTTACCTTCCTTATCTGTAGGAGGATTGATTAAGGGATCATAACCAAATTCCACTACTTCCCAAATTTCATTGCCAAGTGCCATCAGGTAGATCTTCATCATCATACTCCAATACATATAGTCACTTCCATCAAATATTGGTGCTAAATTATTTGAGGACACCTCCTTAGGATCCATTGTGTTCTTGTTAGCTTTTCCTTCAATCTGTTAAACTCTTATGAAGGAACCCACTCTGATACCAATTGAAGAACACAAGCTTATATTGAGAGGGGGGTGAACAGTATAAGACCACTTTTTACTTTTCTTTCCAAATCAATATTATGCAATGTATAGATAGCAATATCAATAGTAGTAATCAAAGCAATGCACAAATCACCACACACAATAGAGACACCAATTTTATGTGGTTCACCCAAATATGGCTACCTCCACGAAGAAAATATTTCACTAAAATTTTCTCAATCAATCTCTTGGGAATCCTTTCCCTATTACAATGTTTATGGACCTCTATCCAAAGGAGATGTTGATCCCCTAAATCAAGTTTATGGATCTCTATCCATAGGAGAACTCCTTCTCCTCTACTCTGGTTGGTGATCCTCTAGAAGACTACTACCTCCACTACACTGGCTTGTGGATCTCTCTCCACTGAAGACTCTTGTCCCCACTCAAAAGACCTATCCTCACTACCCTGGCTGATGGATCTCTATCCACTAGAGACTACTATCCTCTCTGCTCTATCACCTCCAAAGCTCTATCTCAAATCTATACTAAACATAGTCCTTCGATCTAGCACAAATCTTCTCAATATCTATCTTTGGTCTAGTATAAACCTATCCTCAAATCTGCACCAAATCTACTCAATAAGTCCACTCAAAACTTGCTCAAATCTTCTCAACAAGTCCACTCATAACTTGCTCAAATCTGCTCAACAAGTCCACTTAGAACTTGCTCAAATCTGCTCAACAAGTCCACTCATAACTTGCTCAAATATGCTCAACAAGTCCACTTAGAACTTGCTCAATTCTGCTCAACAAGTTCACTCAGAACTTGCTCAAATCTGCTCAACAAGTCCACTCAAAACTTGTCAAATATCTCAACAAGTCCACTCAGAACTTGCTCAAATCTGCTCAATAAGTCCACTCAGAAACTTGCTAAATCTGCTCAACAAGTCCTCAAAACTTGTCCAAATCTGCTCAACAAGTTCACTTAGAACTTGTCCAAATCTCATAGAAACATAAAGAGAATTGTTAGAGACTCAATATGTTCTACACTCAATGCTCAATCACTTTCTCAACTCAAATCAGAATATAGAATAGTTTGTTTTATGGAACTTGAACAATCACTTCACACATCCACTTGACTAGGCTCAATCAACTCTACTCAACCAATCACTCAATGAAACATTCCTTTCTCATAAACCCTAGTCCAAGCATATAACCACCAACTCAAAATATTTCCAACAATGCTCAACAACAAATCTCACATAACAATGATACTCATGTTCTTTTCAAACCCTAGTTCAAGTTCTTTGCACAACAACTCACTTCAACAACAATGCTTATAAAACAATCTTCACATAACAATGATACTCATGATCTTTTCAAACCCTAACTCAAGTTCTTCACACAACCAATGGCTTCAACAACAATGCTTATCAAACAAGGTTTTAACAACAACTCTTTATTCCAGAAAACCTTGAAGCATTAACTCAAACACTCTCGAAAAGGAAACCCTAATCAAGTCCTTTTCACTCCAAACTTATTTTCTAGAAAACCAATCAATCAACTCAACTTATGGAAGAATGTGCTCATACCTTTTTATTGAAGATGAAGGGATCTCATAAATCTGCCACAACCACAACCACTTCTATGCCAATCTCAAAGAGGTTAGAAGATAAATCTTTCTCACAATATAATGTAAATACTCAATTACACCTTATCACTCCACCTTTCAAAAACAACCATCAACATACATAAAATATTTATCCAATAACACCTTATAAACTCCCAACTAAAATAAACTTAACATCCACCAAAAATTAACTCAAACCTCTTTAATTTAATTTAATGGCAAGAGAAACTTTGATAAAAATCAAATCAACTTTCTTTATAATTCCAATGATATAAATCACTCATCAATAAAACAACCTCTCATTAATCCTTATTACTCCACAATAATAAAAATAATTTATAAAATAAAAACAATTATCAAATCAACAACCTTTCTCAAACCCTTATAACTCCAACAATAATATAAATCAAACACACAACTTTTCACAAACCCTTATTACTCCACATTATCCTTTAGAAAAACCTTAGGCAAAAAATTAATTATCAAAAATTACCTTTGCCTCTTAGTGGGTTTCAAACCCACGATCTCTGCCTCCGTGAGTGCTCTAGCCATGACTTTGACCATCATGTGCGCTAGACACATGGTTAAGAGCTTAAGCACTCTTTGTCCCCTTTGTCCTCGATTGGCATGTAAAAACCATGTGCAAAAAGGAACTTCCCTTGGTGCTCAAGACACACCACTCCACATGAATCGATCGTGTGCCTCTCAACTCCCAACGCCTTTGCAAAATGTGCATTGCCAATGGACCACCATGTCCTTTATGTTTCAATCAATATGCTCTCTCCCTTATCTCTTTTACCTGGTGCTAAAGACAAGCGAAATTCTTGTCTTCTTCCTCAATGAATAACAAATGCATGAAAATGTTTCACTTTGTCGCATGAAAAAATAATGTCGAGGGGTAAGTTTTGAATGCCTCTTTGGCATTAATTTATACATGAAAATCCCTTTGCTTCTTAGACGTCGATGCTCCCACTTTTGATGATGTCGGCGCTCCCACCTTTATAATTTATAAATTATTTAAATTCTAAGGAATTTAAATTTTATAAATTATATTTATAAACTTTAGCTTTAAAGATATTAAAGCCTTCCTTGGGTTTAAACTTAAACCTTTAACTTGTAAAATATTCTGCCACCGTGGGTCTTTTAAAAATAAACCACATCATAAAATGTGTAGAGTTTTATATCCTCTATAATGATTTTAATAAAACCATTTAATCTTCCACCATGGGTTTACCATAAACCCTCATAAAATATTATTTTGCCAACTTTCTCTTCAACTCTTCGCATTGTTCCTGGTGCTATTGATGGTGTGCTCCATGGTATTAATGATGAATTTTCACCTTGACATCAATGACAACTAAATGAACTCAAAATGTCCAACAATCTCCCCCTTTGTCATTGATGGTAACCCAATTTCCTTTTACTAAAAACTTGACCTTTCCTTTGTTTGCTCCCCTTGGGACATTGCTCCCCCTGGCTCAATGCTCTCTCAAATATCAAATCTCTCCCCCTTACTCAAATATCTCCCCCTTTGACATCAATGGAAAAGGGTCACCTTTGGGGCTCGGGGCTAAGAATGAGCCTCTTAGCTTAGCCCCTCCCCCACCTTCTTTTGAGGTGGTTAATTCTAGGGTGGGAGTATTTCTACTCCTAAAAAGCATTATTCTTTACCTTTATCCTCTTTTCTTCTTATCTGATTTTTTTGATTCCTCTCACTATTTCTATCCATGTCCATGTTCCTATCCATGTCTACATTCCTATTCCTGTTCCTGTTCCTATTCATATCCATGTTCTTGTTCCTATTCTTATATTCCTGTTCATATTCATGTTCCTGTTCTGTTTATATTCATGTTCTTGTTCTTGTTCCTATTCATACCTATTTTTGGAATGTCTGCTCTACACCACTTTGTTGTGTGACCATCATTATTGCACTTATAACACTTAATGTTATTATTCCTTGGAGGTGCAAATATCTTAGGATTTCTCCTAGTGAAGCCATATCCTCTTCTGTCATGAACCCTGCAATTCATTGCCTTGTGACCAAACTGATTACATGAGTAGCAATACCCATGGAAAAGTTATTTGTTCCCATATTCCTATCTTTCATGTGTCCTGCATTGTGAAGCCATGTGCCCAAACCCGTGACATGAAAAGCATCTTCCATTGAAGTTTCCTTGTCTTGACCTCATTGGTCTCTTAGCTCTCTTGACCTATTCTGATTGTTGTTCCATCTGTATCTTCTTTGTGCATTGTTCCTATTTTTGTTGAACTCTCTATTGTCCAACTCATCCTCAGATGTCTCACTTTATTTTACACTATCTTCTTCTGAAGTATCTTCATCTGAAGTTTCTTCTCCTCCAAAACTTGAAGTTGACTCTCCTTCCCATTTCTTTTGAACCTGTTCAAATCCAAGACCTGTTTTGCTTGATGTAGTCTTTTGTATCTTGATGAACTTATCCAAGTTCTTTGAGCTATTTTTTAACCCTTTCATCTTGACCTTGGAGTCTTCTAAATATTCTCTTAGTAGTGCCACTTCTTGTGCTAACTTCTCACATTCCAAGATCTTTGCTTCTAACTTATCTTTGAACCTCTTTGCCTTAGCCTTTGATTTTTCTAAATCCTCTATAAGCAATCTTCTCTCTTCATCACATTCTTGAAACTGAATTTCAAGTTTAGAGTGTTGCTTTCTTACCTTCTTTACCATTTCAAGGGCATAAATAAGTTCTCCCTTGAGATCATAACCATCCTTTTCTGAATATTCCTCTATTTGTTTACCTTTGTCCACATATTTATTTTCTATTTGGCTTGTCTTCTATAGGATCACTTACTTCTTCTTCTAATGCCATTAGAAGATTTTCATCTGGTCCTTCAAGTGCATTCTCATATTCATCATCACTGAAACTATAACCATCCCTTGTACAATCATCTTCAAGATGTCCAAAGTTACCACATCTAAAACACTTGAGAATTACTGGAGTCCTTTTCTTAACTTGCTCTTTTTCTTCAATCATAAATAAGACTTCATCTCTATCATTGTCTAAAAAACTAGCATCACTATCACTTGAGTACTTACTTGCCTTATCCGCATAGTAGCTCCTCTTTTGCCTTTGGAAGAACTTCTTTCCTTGTCTACTTTGTCCATCCTTGCTTTTCTTCTGGTGCCTATATCTTTCTGATTCCCTATACCTGTGATCCTATTTTTCTTCACCATTGTTGTTCTTGGGTTCTTGACAATCTATTGCAAAATGTCCATACTTTCCACAATTGAAACACTTAATAGATCTTAGATCTCTGGATCTTCTGGAATATTTATCTCTTCTACCATAATTAGCTTCTTCATCACTGGATGACTCATTGCTTGATTCTGACTTCTTACCCTTTGTCTTCTTGATTGCTTTGAATGTTGCTTCCTTCTGGGGAATAGGATATTTTGTTCTTATCTCAAAAATTGTAAGCATACCAAGCAACTTATCTCTTGTCAAAGTATCACCATCCATTGACACTTCTATAGCAAAAACCTATTCACTAAATCTTTTTGGAAGAGTTCTTAAGACTTTATCACAAACATCTGATTCATCAATCTTCATTCCAAGTCCTTGCATATCATTAACAACCTCATCAATTCAAATTAGATAAGCACTAATATTTTCCTCTTCCTTCATTCTTAATGCTTCAAGTTGTCCTTTGAGATTTTACATCTTTGCTTTCTTGACACTTTTATCTCCTTCATATATATTTTGCAATTTATCCCACATTTCTTTTGCAGTTTTACAATGCATAACTTTCATAGACTCTATTCTATGCAAACCTCTCACAAGTGCATTCATTGCTTTTGAATTATAGTGTTGTAGAAGCTTACCTTCCTTATCTGTAGGAGGATTGATTAAGGGATCATATCCAAATTCCACTACTTCCCAAATTTCATTGCCAAGTGCCATTAGGTAGATCTTCATCATCATACTCCAATACATATAGTCACTTCCATCAAATATTGGTGTTGAATTATTTGAGGACACCTCCTTAGGATCCATTGTGTTCTTGTTAGCTTTTCCTTCAAGTTGTTAAACTCTTATGAAGGAACCCACTCTGATACCAATTGAAGAACACAAGCTTATATTGAGAGGGGGTGAACAATATAAGACCACTTTTTACTTTTCTTTCCAAATCAATATTATGCAATGTATAGATAGCAATATCAATAGTAGTAATCAAATTAATGCACAAATCACCACACACAATAGAGACACCAAATTTACGTGGTTCACCCAATGTGGGCTACTCCACGGAGAAAATATTTCACTAAAATTTTCTCAATCAATCTCTTGGGAATCCTTTCCCTATTACAATGTTTATGGACCTCTATCCAAAGGAGATGTTGATCCCCTAAATCAAGTTCATGGATCTCTATCCATAGGAGAACTCCTTCTCCTCTGCTCTGGTTGGTGATCCTCTAGAAGACTACTACCTCCACTACACTGGATTGTGGATCTCTCTCCACTGAAGACTCTTATCCCCACTTAGAAGACCTATCCTCACTACCCTGGCTGATGGATCTCTATCCACTAGAGACTACTATCCTCTCTGCTCTATCACCTCCAAAGATCTATCTCAAATCTATACTAAACTTAGTCCTTCGATCTAGCACAAATCTGCTCAATATCTATCTTTGGTCTGGTATAAACCTACCTCAAATATGCACCAAACTCTACTCCATAAGTCCACTTATAACTTGCTCAAATCTTCTCAACAAGTCCACTCAGAACTTGCTCAAATCTGCTCAACAAGTCCACTTAAAACTTGCTCAAATATGCTCAACAAGTCCACTCAGAACTTGCTCAAATATGCTCAACAAGTCCACTTAGAACTTGCTCAAATCTTCTCAACAAGTCCACTCAGAACTTGCTCAAATCTGCTCAACAAGTCCACTCAAAACTTGCTCAAATATTCTCAACAAGTCCACTCAGAACTTGCTCAAATATGCTCAATAAGTCCACTCAGAACTTGTCCAAATCTGCTCAACAAGTTCACTCAAAACTTGTCCAAATCTGCTCAACAAGTTCACTCAGAACTTGTCCAAATCTCATAGAAACATAAAGAGAATTGTTAGAGACTCAATATGTTCTACACTCAATGCTCAATCACTTTCTCAACTCAAATCAGAATATAGAATAGTTTGTTTTATGGAACTTGAACAATCACTTCACACATCCACTTGACTAGGCTCAATCAACTCTACTCAACCAATCACTCAATGAAACACCCTTTCTCACAAACCCTAGTCCAAGCATATAACCACCAACTCAAAATATTTCCAACAATGCTCAACAACAAATCTCACATAACAATGATACTCATGTTCTTTTCAAACCCTAGTTCAAGTTCTTTGCACAACAACTCACTTCAACAACAATGCTTATAAAACAATCTTCACATAACAATGATACTCATGATCTTTTCAAACCCTAACTCAAGTTCTTCACACAACCAATGGCTTCAACAATAATGCTTATCAAACAAGGTTTTAACAACACTCTTTATTCCTAGAAAACCTTGAAGCATTAACTCAAACACTCTCGAAAAGGAAACCCTAATCAAGTCCTTTTCACTCCAAACTTATTTTCTAGAAAACCAATCAATCAACTCAACTTATGGAAGAATGTGCTCATACCTTTTTCTTGATGATGAAGGGATCTCATAAATCTACCACAACCACAAACACTTCTATGCCAATCTCAAAGAGGTTAGAAGATAAATCTTTCTCACAATATAATGTAAATACTCAATTACACCTTATCACTCCACCTTTCAAAAACAACCATCAACATACATAAAATATTTATCCAATAACACCTTATAAACTCCCAACTAAAATAAACTTAACATCCACCAAAAATTAACTCAAACCTCTTTAATTTAATTTAATGGCAAGAGAAACTTTGATAAAAATCAAATCAACTTTCTTTATAATTCCAATGATATAAATCACTCATCAATAAAACAACCTCTCATTAATCCTTATTACTCCACAATAATAAAAATCAATTATCAAATCAATAACCTTTCTCAAACCTTATAACTCAAAATAATAAAATCAAAAATATTAAATAATAAAATAAAATCAATTATCAAATCAACAACCTTTCTCAAACCCTTATAACTCCAACAATAATATAAATCAAACACACAACTTTTCACAAACCCTTATTACTCCACATTATCCTTTAGAAAAACCTTAGGAAAAAAATTAATTATCAAAAATTACCTTTGCCTCTTAGTGGGTTTCAAACCCACGATCTCTGCCTCCGTGAGTGCTCTAGCCATGACTTTGACCATCGCGTGTGCTAGACGCATGGTTAAGAGCCTAAGCTCTCTTCATATTCTTTATCCTCAGCTGGCACGCAAAAACCATGTGCAAAAGGAACTTCCCTTGGCGCTCAAGACACACCACTCCACATGAATCGATCGTGTGCCTCTCAACTCCCAACGCCTTCACAAAACGTGCACTGCCAATGGACCACCGTGTCCTATGTGAATCCAACCAATATGCTCTCTCCCTTATCTCTTCTACCTGGCGCTAAAGACAAGTAAAATTCTTGTCTTCTTCCTCAACGAATAACAAATGCACGAAAACGTTTCACTTTTTTGCATGAAAAATAATGTCGAGGGGTAAGTTTTGAATGCCTCTTTGGCATTTATTTATACACGAAAATCCCTTTGCTTCTTAGACGTCGGCGCTCCCACTTTTGATGACGTCGGCGCTCCCACATTTATAATTTATAAATTATTTAAATTCTAAGGAATTTAAATTTTATAAATTATATTTATAAACTTTAGCTTTAAAGAGATTAAAGCCTTCCTTGGGTTTAAACTTAAACCTTTAACTTGTAAAATATTCTGCCACCGTGGGTCCTTTAAAATAAACCCTCATAACAATGTGAGGAGATTTTTATATCCTCATAATGATTTTAATAAAACCATTTAATCTTCCACCATGGGTTTACCATAAACCCTCATAAAATATTATTTTGCCAACTTTCTCTTCAACTCTTCGCATTGTTCCTGGTGCTATTGATGGTGTGCTCCATGGTATTAATGATGACTTTTCACCTTGACATAAATAAAAAATAAATACTCTTCAACTCTTTGCATTGTTCCTGGTTCTATTAGTATTAATGATGACTTTTCACCTTGACATCAATGACAACTAAATAAGCTCAAAATGTCCAACAATTACATTATTTTTATGAATTTGGGTCAGTCGAATTCGTCATAAGCATACAATTTTAACCATTATTTCTGCAAAATTAGTCATTAGATTATTTCAACTCAGCGAAAATCATACACAGCATCCAAAATCATACATAGCATTTGAAATCATACATAGCGTACAAAATCATACCAGATTCACATTAGGGGTAAGATTTTGTTAGCTACATCACTAGTTTGATTCAGATTTGTCTTGCACTTGATTATCTGCTTTTAATATTCCACTGCATATTACTATTGCTACTATGTTTATTGCATTTAATCTTACATGTTTTACATTAGATTAATTGATCCTTTATTTTCTTTATGATTTGCTAAAATAAATGATGGGATTTGACTGTTACAGATCACGATCTATTGTGACCTATGTAGATTGCCCATCCCTAATTCTAAATTTTAGTGTTGCATTGTAAAATTGTAGGTTTCTAACATATTCAACTGACTCAAATTCATCTGACGAATTTGGATGTACGAATTCATCCTATAGATGTACAAATTCATCCTATCAACCCAAATTCATCCTAAAGAAAACATCCAGATCATGTAAGGACTTAAACTTATTTTCTCATACTTTAGATTTATATTTCTCTATCTTATAGGGATTTGCATTTAATTAAAAAACATAAAACACCAAAAACATAGACTTTACTACATTTTTCTATATTAGTCAAAATACAAAATATAAAATACAAAAAGAGAAAAACATGTAAGCATAGATATTCATATCTTGCTTTTTGTAAAACCATTGCATCTTAGTCAAACTTTACAAATATTTATAGCTAGATCTGTATACCTTATCTTCATTTAAAATTGAAGTGCATATAGTTAGGTTAATTGCATTTTGGCCAAAACATAGGTGTGTGCACTTAAAAATAACTCATCAAACACCCACTTTACCTAGGCATGGAAACCACCATAAAGTGTTTCCTAGTGAACTCTACCCCATTCATAGATAAACACCAAAGAGAGCGTAAATAAAGCATTTATCATCTGAGGTGTAGATCCTTAATTTTACCTCCCCCTTTGAGGTGCAGATCCATTAGCCTAGGAGAAAGGGGTGTGAAAATTTTGGGTCTACATCTAGGTAGTTGGCTTTATTAAAAATATTTTGATATTGCTACATGAGTGTCCAAACCTTATAGTTTTAAAAGATATGCTAATCATTGATTTACCACTTTTTTTGGGATGTGTTTGTCCAAGGAATTTTTGGATCAATTAGGATAATGCGTAACCCTTGTTTACAACCACATGGCTATCCCTTGCACCAAAAAATTGGTCCAAATATTTGGCACAAGGCTTAAGCCATATCATATTGAAAGATACGAGGAATAAAAGATAAATTTAGTAGGATAAGCCTTTAAAATCACACACATGGAGGTAGATGATTAGCCAAAGGAAAAAATAATTTAACTTGCCCAAATTCTCCTTGAGTAGTCATAATCCCATGATGATAATTTTGTTACAAGATTTTTCAAGACTTGGAGAGTCTCAGGTTGAAACTAACATGGATATAAGATCAGGGTAAACTAATAGAAAAGTTGCATGTAGAAAAATAATGTGATACAATAGACCTAAAATTAATGATAAATATGCTCTTAAGAACTTTGCAAATGCTATTATCGAGCTAGCACATAAACTAATGCACAAAGATGTGATACTTAGAAATAAAAGTCTCATGGATTCAAATTGGCATAAAGGTCTAATAAAAAAGAATTATGCACTTCAAATAGTATGTCACAGAGATAAGCTTAAGTTTGACATTATATGGTCTGGCCATTGCTGGTTTTGATGAGAAGATGAAGCTCATTTTTGTTGGCATGGAAAGGCATACCACAATTTTGTGTAAAATGGTTGACATGTAAATAAATACTCTAATAAACATGTACAAATGAAAATAAGACCATTTTCCAAGAGGCATAAACTATAATGCAAAATAATGCCTTGAAAAGATGTTAGATAGCTCACATACTTGAGATTTTGGAAAATATAAGCAGATTGTACAAGGTGTTAAGTTAGTTATATTGGGAATGATCTCTCTTGAAAGCGGGTGAATACTAAACTAAAGAAGGAAAATGTGAATCCGATTATAGATCAATGAACCTTCTAAAAAGAAAATCTTATTTAATATAGTATTCACCTTCTCATAATTTCCCAACTCACCAATGACTATGTTATTTAAATAAAATTCCATAAATGTGGATTGAAATATGGCCCAAACAACAATAATATAATAAGGTAAACATAAAGTCTAAAGATAAGCTTGAAAACTATATGGAGAGAAAGTTGCCATCTTTAGGTATTAAGCAAACAACCGTATTGACCCAAAGTTAGGAGCTTAAGGGGATGTTCATTTTCAATCTATGTAACACTTTTGTGATATTTTAAATCGTAATAGAATTGCCATTACTAATGTGTTGGAAATAGAAGATAAAATTGCAAGAGGTGACTTCTCAATGGAAGAAGCCCTAGAAGTAGCTTTCCAAATTTACCCAAAACTTGAGACATATATGAATGCATCATTGCAACGTAACACTTATAATGATCATTCCTTAGGTAATACCCAAAACATACTCTCTCAAAAAGATGATACTCAAGTACAAACATCTATAGCACAACAACAACAACCTATTTTTGGCACTACTACAACCACTTCCACTTAAAAAAAACCTTCTACATCTAATAATAATACTTTTCTTTCTCAATATTTCCAACATCTATTTTCTCAAAATGCTACTTCTCAAAAAATAAAAATATGCAATTCCTAACTCTCCTAGATAAAATGTTCAACAGAATGTTGCTCCTTATAAACTCAAAAACCCTAATACTTCAAACACTAGGTACAATTGTGTCTCTATTTCCACTCCTTATATGGTAGCACAACAAATATATTATCCCCCACATAGCAACATAGTAGCACAAAATAGACAGGATGAACAACCACATCATCTTGAGACTATGGTAAAATAATTAGCTCCACGATTGGACCAAAAGAACCTTATCACCCTACATACAACTATAAGAAAATGTGTAACCAACCCTTAGACCCTATTGTTACTGCTAGGACATACCCTAAATGTTTTCCCATGCTAGTTTTTCCGATCTATAAGGGGGTCAAAGATCCAATCAAGCATATTTAGATGTTTAGAACAACTTGTCATGACATTGCATATGATGATATATAATTACTAAAGATGTTACCTAAAATTTTAGGAGGTATGGCATTGGAATGGTACTATCAATTGCCAAAATAATCTTTAATAAATTTCAAAGAAATTGTAAAATTATTTGTACATCAATTTGGTGCCTACATAGAGAGACATGTCACGATCAAATATTTTTACAAACTTAAAAAAGAAAAAGAAGAGAGCTTTGTAGAATTCTTAGCTCGATGGAGAAAACTTCTAGGAAAACTACATTTCACTTTACCTCCAAGAGAAATGTTAGAATTTTTTATTGGGAATTTAGAAGAACAATTATCTTATGAGTTAGCCACTGCAACTATAGCATCCTTTGATCAGGCTATATACTTAGCAAGAAGGGTAGAATAAGCCCTAATAAAAAGGGAACAATTTAAAAAGAAGTATGAAGATAAGTCACTTAAAAATCAATACAAAAATAAACATGTGGTAGGAGGCGGTTTTACAGATAGTAGACCCACTCCAAATATTAATACCATATAAACTACAAAGAAGTTTGTATTAAAAGCACCTCAAATACTGTTGGAAATTTGAGTTAATTTGAGGCATTTTATATTTTCATTGATGTCACATGGATCACATTTGATTTTGGTGGCCAAAATATTTCATAAATAAGCATTTATGATATTTTGGAAAGCATGGCTATTTACGGTTTTTATGAAAACCAAGATAGGCAAAATAAAAGGTTTTATTTAAAACCATGGTGGGATTATGTGGAAAGGGATTTTATTAAAATCCAAGGTGGAATTTTGTTTCATCAAAAAAGGACCTCTAGTGATGAAGATATTAAAGTTTAAAGTTTAATTTTAAATTAATGGAGGGCTGACCTATGTGCAATTAATGGAGGTTGGCATATATATCTATATATCTATATATATATATATATGTAAAGGTTTCAATTTATTTCAAAAAGTGGGCATATTATATATCATCGGAAATCTTATTTCGAGGGATATTTGACTAACATATTTAGAAGGAGAAATAAGGTGTGTGTAAAGAGATATTTTTGATTTTGCAAAGGGGTTCCAAAAGTGAAGTTTGCATTGTTATTTTTCAAGAGGATTAATTATTTCATGAGGTGACAAGTGATTTTAGGAGAGATAAGGAAGTTGTGCAATTAAAGGCCTTGGTGATGATTATTGGAAAGTGGAGTAATGTTGATTATTTTATGATCTACTAACCCTTGTGAAGATTGGCAAAATAATTTTGTGATTGTGGTAGATTTACAAAGAGGTTTTTTTATCTTTATAAAAGGTATGGGCACATTCTTCTATTGATTGTTTGTGGTGGTTGATTTATAAAATATCATTGGAGGGAAAAGTATTGTTTGTGGTTTCCTTTTTGAAATTGGTTGGTTGAATGCTTCAAGGTTTTCTGGTTTGAGAGTTGTGTTTAAACCTTATTTATAATCATTGTTGTTGAAGTCCATTTATTGTGAGATGAACTTGATCTATAGAAGAACATGAGTATCATTTTTATATGAAGACTTGTGATTGAGCATTGTTGGAAACATTGTGAGATGGTTGATACATGCTTGGACTAGGGTTTGTGAGAAAGGATTGATCCTTGAGGAAATTGATTGAGTTGAGTTGATTAAGCCTAGTCAAGGGGATGCATGTGATTGTTCAAGTTCTATGAAATAAACTATTCCATCATTCTATGTTGATTTGAGAGTAATATTAGAACATATTGAGTCTCTAAAAATTCTCTTTATGCTTCTATGAGATTGAGTTGAGTTGAGTTGATTTGAGTTGAGATTGATATTAGAACATATTGAGTCTCTCAAAATTCTCTTTATGCTTCTATGAGTTGATTTGATTTGAGTTGAGTTGAGATCGAGATTAGAACATATTGAGTCTCCAACAATTATCTTTATGCTTCTATGAGTTGAGTTGAGTTGAGATCATTGTGGATCATTGTTATCATCCATTGAAGAGTACATTGCCATTCATTGTTGAAATCATCTTTGAGCTTTGCCTTGATAGATTTATATATGAGTTTTGATACTACTTGAGCATGATTGGTTGAGACTTTGAGAAGGCTTTTGGGATAGATTTTTGGACAAATTTGTGGAAGTTTTGTGCATGATTGATTGAGACTTTAAGAAGGCATTTGAGATAAAGTTGAGGATAGTGTTGGGACAAATTTGTGGATAGTTTTGGGCAAGTTCTTCTTGAGCTTGCTAGAGTAGATTTGGGCAAGTTCTTGGTGAGTTTACTAGAGCAGATTTGGATAAGTTCTATGTGAGCTTGTTATTCAATTTTGGACAAGTTTTGTGTGAGATTGTTATTCAGTTTTGGACAAGTTCTGTGTGAGCTTGTTAAGCAGGTTCTATGTGAGCCTATTGAGTAGGTTCTTAGTGAGCCTATTGATAGATCTTTGGAGGTGATAGAGTACAAAGGACAGAGTCTCAGTGGATAGAGATACAATAGTAGCATAGTTGAAGATAAATCTGAGTGAGGAGTCTTCAAGTGGAGAGAGGTCCACTAATTAGTGCAGTAGAGAGATAAAGTCTTCTAGAAGATCACATAGCCAGAGCATAAGGGGAAAGAATTCTCCTATGGAAGAGATCCACGAAATTGAGATTAGGGGATCAACAACTCCTTTGGACAAAGATACATAAACATTGTAATTGGGAGTGATTCCCAACGAGATTGATTGAGAAAGTTTTAGTAAAATATTTTCTCCATGGAGTAGCCCACATTGGGTGAACCACGTAAATTGTGGTGTCTCTATTGTGTATGGTTTGTGCATTGCTTTGATTACTGCTATTGATACTACTATATTTATACAACATAATATTGAATTGGAAGAAAAAGTAAAAAGTGGTCTTATAATGTTCACCGCCACCTCTCAGTATAAGCTTGTGTTCTTCAATTGGTATCAGAGTGGGTTCCTTTGAAAAGGCTAAAAACTTGATGGAAGATTCTACAAGAACCCATATGGCTTCATAGAAAGAATTATCTTCAAATAAGGCTCCATTGTTTGATGGTAACAATTAGGCTTTCTAGAGCATGAGAATGAAGAACTACTTGATATCACAAGGATATGAGGTATGTTAGATGGTTTAAAAAGAGTATAAGGTTGAAGGTGATCCCGAGGAAGATAAGACTACCAAGAAATTGGTTGAGATCAATGCAAGAGAAATGAATTGTATTTTGAGTGGGCTACATGAGACAAATTTTGCAAAGGTCATGGTATGTAATTCAGCTAATGAGATGTGGACCAAGTTGAGGAATACTTATGAAGGATATTCCAAGGTAAAGTTGGCAAAACTACAAACTCAAAAAAATATTTGAGGAATTGAAAATGGAAGATTCTAAAGATATTGCAAAGTTCTTACTTCAATTTGATGAGATTAATAACAATATGAGAGGCCTAGGTTTTGAGAGGAAATAATAAAAAATTACTCAAAAGGTTTTGGGATCACTTCCCATGAAATATGATTCTAAGGTTTCAGCAATAAAAGAGACAATGGATACCAACAAGCTAACAATGGAAGAATTGCAAGGTACTCTCACAAATTATGAGATGAGGGTAAGTAAGCATCATGCTCCAATAAAAGAGATTGCATTCAAGGCTTCAAAAAAAGAGAAAGGGAAAGTTTTAGAAACAGATAAAGTTTTAGAAAATGATGAGGAAACTAACTTCATCAAAAGGAATAAGGACACAAGGAATTTCAAAGATATAAATAAACTTAGATGCTACAAGTGTGGTGATCTTGGTAACTATGCACACAAGTGTCCACATGAAGAAACTAGTGATGATGAAAAATAGGGTCACAAAAGAAAAGAATATGGAAAGCACAAGCATGACAAAGATGATAGGTACAAGCAAAATAGGTATGAGAAGAAGAAAGTTTTTCATAATGTAAAGAAATATTACTACATTATAGAAGCAAGTGATAGTTCAAATTACAGTGATAAAGATCAGTTAGATAAATAAGAATGTACATTCTTTGGAATAAGTGAAGAAAAGCAAGAACACCTATTCCTAGGTATTAAAGTTAAAGAAGAATATGTTCCTATTGAAGAAATACTTGAAGAGATTGCCATAGCCATTGAGCAAGCAGATAGGTACAAGAAAGGTCTAAGGATACTAAAATGCTTCATATGTGGAGAATTTGGGCATACGGATGATGATTGCACATACTACAACAATTACAACAAGGAAAGTGTATTTGAAAAATAAAGCAACAGTTCTACTAACAATTCCAACAGTAGTAAAAACAAAGAAGTCTCATTTTTGGTAATAGAAAAGGAAGAGGATGAGCCAAGTAAAAAAAAATCAGAAATCAAAAGGCTAAAAGAAGAATACAAGAATATTGAAAACAAGATTCGAACAAATATCAAAATCAAAGAAGAACTACTTCAAACATTAAGTAATCTCAGAGAAGAGCTTAAAAATACAAAAAGAATAGAAGAAAGGATGAATGAAGAACAAAGGGTAACCATGGAAAGACATAATACATTAGATGAAAAGATTCAAAAAGGAGTGGAAACTTATTTTAAGGTTGTATCTTACTTCCAAGAAGAGTCACACTCAAAAGGAAAGGAAGTTCTAAGAGATGAAAGAAAGGAAACACCTAAAATTTGTGAGGAAAGTTCTAAAGTTCCTATGGATCCAAATATTCAGTTGGGTTATTTTTTTGAGATAGGTGAATCAAGCTCAAAGAGAAAAGAAATTTTTGAAGAGAAAGGCAAGGAAGAACCTAAGGAAGAGGTTTTAGATGCTACAAAGAAGGTTGAAGGATGCAATGCACAAATTGAAGATGATCATAAGAATAATGGTCAAGAAAGGTATGAGGAACCAAGGCATGAACAAAGGGATTTTCAAGGATATTGTTTTTCTTGTAATGGATTTGGACACAGAGCTATACATTGCAAGATCCATGGATCAAAGAAGTTTGTTTTTTCTAGAAGAAACTTCAAGGGAAGAAGGTATGGTTTTTAGGGATATTGCTTCTCATGCAATAGGATTGGTCATAGAGCTTTTCAATGCAAAGGAAATGAGCAATATGGTTTTGGTTTTAGAGCTACACATTTTAGAAGTTATGGTTATAATGGTCATGAAAATCGAGCTTCACAATATAGGGTTCAAGAAAAGAATGGATATGGAAATTATTTTAAGAATGATTTTAGGACATGGGCACCATCCAAAGGTTACAATATCAAGTGTTTTAATTGCAATAACTTTGGGCATATTACAATATGGTGTAGGACTCAATTCCAAACAAGTTATAGACAAGAAGATCAAGTAATTCATCAAGATAAGGATATCATAAAAACATGAAAGGAAGTTGATTGAAGAAAGAAACAAAGTGAGATGGGAGTAAAAGCACTCCCACACCAAAATTAATCACCTCAAAAGAGAAGGGGGTGAGGGGGTCTAAGCTTAAGAGTCATATCTTTTAGCCCCATAGGTGTCCTTTTACCATTGATGTCAAAGGGGGAGAGAATTGAGTTAGGGGGAGCAACCTCCAAAGAGAGTATTGAGTTAGGAGGAGCAGCCTCCAAAGAGATTATTGAGTCAGGAGGAGCAGCTTTGATTCTCAGAGATGGTTTTTGTGGTGATTATGGTTTTTTCTTTAGAGGTGTTGCCATCAATGACAAATGGGGATATTGTTGGAAATTTGAGTTAATTTAAGGCATTTTATGTTGTCATTGATGTCACATGGATAATTGATGTCACATGGATCACATTTGGTTTTGATGGCCAAAATATTTCATAAATAAGCATTTATGATATTTTGGAAAGCATGGCTATTTACAGGGTTTTAATGAAAACCAAGGCAGAAAAAATAAAAGGTTTTATTTAAAACCATGGTGGGCTTATGTGGAAATGGCTTTTATTAAAATCCAAGTTGGAATTTTGTTTCATCGAAAAAGGACCTTCGATGATGAAGATATTAAATTTTAAAGTTTAAGTTTAAATTAATGGAGGGCCGACCTATGTGAAATTAATGGAGGTTGGCATATATATATGTAAATATTTCAATTTATTTCGGAAAGTGGGCATATTATATATCGTCGAAAAGCTTATTTCAAGGGATATTTGACTAACTTATTTAGAAGGAGAAATAAGGTGTGTGTAAAGAGATATTTCTGATTTTGCAAAGGGGTTCCAAAAGTGAAGTTTGCCTTATTCTTTTTCAAGAGGATTAATTATTTCATGAGGTGACAAGTGGTTTTAGGAGAGATAAGGAAGTTGTGCAATTAAATGCCTTGGTGATGATTATTGGAAAGTGGAGTAATGTTGATTATTTTGTGATCTACTAATCCTTGTGAAGATTGGCAAAAGAATTTTATGATTGTGGCAGATTTACAAAGAGGTTTTTTCATCTTCATAAAAGGTATGGGCACATTATTCTATTGATTGTTTGTGATGGTTGATTTTTGAAATATCACTGGAGGGAAAAGGATTGCTTGTGGTTTCCTTTTTGAAATTTGTTGGTTGAACGCTTCAAGGTTTTTTGGTTTGAGAGTCGTGTTTAAACCTTATTTATAAGCATTATTGTTGAAGCCCATTAATTGTGATATGAACTTGAGCTATAGAAGAACATGAGTATCATTGTTATATGAAGACTTGTGATTGAGCATTGTTGGAAACATTGTGAGATGGTTGATATGCTTGGACTAGGATTTGTGAGAAAGAATTGATCCTTGAGGAAATTGATTGAGTTGAGTTGATTAAGCCTAGTCAAGGGGATGCATGTGATTGTTCAAGTTCTATGAAACAAACTATTCCATCATTCTATGTTGATTTGAGAGTAATATTAGAACATATTGAGTCTCTAACAATCCTCTTTATGCTTCTATGAGATTGAGTTGAGTTGAGTTGAGATTGATTTGAGTTGAGTTGAGTTGAGATTGAGATTAGAACATATTAAGTCTCTAAAAATTCTCTTTATGCTTCTATGAGTTGATTTGATTTGATTTGAGTTGAGATTGAGATTAGAACATATTGAGTCTCTAACAATTCTCTCCGATGAGCATAAAAAATGCTCATATTTTGTATACATTTTCTTGATCATTATGTGGCTGTATAATAAGGATTGCATACTTTTATGAATGATTATATAAATATTTGATGAAATTATGCGTGTTATCTAATTCAAGTGTTTTCAGTGTGTTTTTGTGGAATTGTAGTTGATTTAGTTAGATTTGGATCAGTCGAGGTCTTTTTATGGACCTGGCACTTTGTTTCTTTCGGGGTCAATGTAGAAAATATAGGCACTTTCCTCTTCCAGGAAGGCACCAAATGTAAGTAGGTGCCTTCCTCTTCCAGGAAGGCACCAACAGTAAGTAGGTGCCTTCCTCTTCCAGGAAGGCACCAAGGAAAGACAAGCACGTTCCTCTCCCAGGAAGGTGCCAATAGAAGGCCAGCTCCTTCCTATTCCAAGAAGGCACCAAAGAAAAAGAAGTGCCTTCATCTCATAAGGAAGGCACCGATAGGAAGGTGCCACTATAAGGCAAGCACCTTCCACTCACAAGGAAGGTGCCACTAAAAGGCAAGCACCTTTCGCTCATAAGGAAGGCACCACTAGAAGGCAAGCACCTTCCTCTCAACAGGAAGGCACCACTAGAAGGCAAAGCACCTTCCTCTCATAGGAAGGCGACAACAAAAGATAAGCACATTCCTCTTCTGAGAAGGCACCCAAAATAGTGATGTACCTTTCACATAGAGAAGGCACCCAATATACTTAGGCACCTTCCTCATAGGGAAGGCTCCCCGGTTCTTCACCTATTGACCAAACAAGCACGATGTGGACAAAAGTGACTGGTGTAGTTCCAAATCTACATCAAGTGGAGCTAAATTGGGGATCACACCGATGTATAAGAATGTCTTACCAATGCCAGGTGAAGCATGAACCAATCAGCAAACATGCCACTGTTAGAACCAAATGCCAGTTTTAGTAGACGTCGATTACATTTACCAGAATGTCTTAGTTTAGTCTGGGATGAGTCGACTATTACTACTTCTTTGTAACAGAAGTTCTGTGGGTGTGATATATAAACACATGCAGACCTCTCTGAAGATATAGAGATATAAGGAGATATAGACATAGATATATAAAGAGAGGTGATAGAATATTTTTATTGTAATACTTTGATAATTGTAATACAGTTCTAAGAAGTTCTAAGTGCGTGTTCAGCTGGGAGGAAGTTGTTGGAGCCTGGGCCCACTCCAAGCCAGTATTTCTCCCCCTATTTCTTTCCTATGTTTTTTTTTCTAGATTAGTTTAATATTTTATAAGATTGTTTATTGCATCGATATTTCCAGTATTTTCAGTAGGTTCATTTCCAATAATGTGTGGATATTTTCTTTCTGTAGATTTAATAATTTTTATGTAAATTATTGAGGAGTGCATGAATGATTTACAATTTTTTGAAACACCCCCCAATAGTAGAACTAGCGAACTCATCTCAAGTGGTATTGTAAGCAATCTTATTCAGACCCTTCACAAGTTTACGAAGCTCCCTGGTTGATAAATTAAATGCATGAGAATGTGGCAAAAGTAGGAAAGAAATTCACCTTGTTGGCCCATAATATTTTGGCACCGTTGCTGGGGAAGAGTCTCAAATAGATTATTTACAATACCTGGAAACCTTCCATCTGACCTTGTATGAGTTCTTCGAGAAGAAGAGGACCTGATGGTCAGTTTAAAAAAACTAATCCATTAGAACCTGAGTCAGCCAAGCATTCTAAATTTGAATTAGACTCACTCGACCCACCTCCATAAATCCATTGGAGTGAGGAGCCACACTTTGTACAAAGTGCCTCCTCATCTCATCAACATGGGGAAGAACGAATCATCACAAATCCCCTATTTAATAGGACACCCTTGGAGGAAGCCTTGTTGTGGAAAGCTATAGAATATTGGATGATAACACCAAAAAACCTTAGAGCCTTAACTCAAAAAGTCTTAAACTACCATAAGGCCATAAACACTACATTAGAGGCCACATTTCTTGAAAAAATGGCTGACAACAAAGAAGTCTCATCTGGCTTTAGTTTCTCGATTAAGGAAGGAGTAGGAGATACCAAAATGAAAAACATATCCCCTACTCACCTTTCAACCTTCAGAGGATACCCAACTGAGGACCCTGACCTATTTTTATTTAAGTTTGATGTCTTATGTAGGTCTGTGGACTACAAATCTGATATGCAAAAGCTGAAACTCTTTCCTTCCATATTAGACAATGCAGCTCTGTGATGGTTCATCGGTCTAGGAGACAAACACATTGCCACTAGGGATCAAATGAAGAGACTCTTTTTAGAGCAATACCAAGATTTCAAGAGAGCAAAAGACTCCAGAGAAGAGGTCCTGAGCATGATGTAGAAAGAATATGAGTCTCTTAAGGAATAATGGGAGAGATTCAACTTCAATCTTCAATGATCTCCTCACACGGGACTATCTGATAAGTCCCTCAAAAGCATCTTTCTAAGAGGACTTACCAATGAATCACTGGAGGCTCTTAACATGATCTCTAGAGGTGACGTTTACCAGCATGCTATGGAAGACATCCAACAACTATATCGGAACTACTCAAGAAGGAGAGGCAAGACCACTTCTAGAACCATGAAAGCAACTACTTCAATCACGAAGACAAAAATAGATAACATGCTAGAAGATTTAAAGAGTGAAATGCTCTCATCTCTAGCATTGCAGATGGATACGCTGCTGTTAGAGAAGGAGAAGCAATAAAATGAAGTAGCATTGACTTATTTTTGTCCAAAATATAGAGGGAAGCATGCAAATAATGCATGCCCAGAGAACAAAGTCATAGTATGCACAGTTTGCAGGATGAACCATAAAACTCGATTGTGCCCGTAACTACCCAGTAATCAGGAGGATGTTGAAAGCATGAATGCCTACTTTATAGGCAATCAAAAGAGCTGGCCACAACCCCCTATAGGGAATATGCCAACCGAAATGCTGTCATATGGAGGAGGAACATACATGCACCAAGATCTGCCTCAACCACCTAACATGGGGTGATGGGGGCCATCACCCTGATCTAATGCACCCCTAACAGCATTCCTAAACCAACAACCATGGATTCCATATCCATATCCTAGGCAATAGTGGAGAGGCCACACTCCATGTAATTCGGCTCCATAGAATGTAGCACCAGCTCACCCCCAACATAACTTATCGGTATTACCAACAGTAAGACCTGTGTAGCTACCCGCACAACTGATGATAAATCCAAATAATAGGGTGAACCAGCCAACATACAATGTGGAGGGTGAGATGTATCTGATGTACCATATTTAGGTTAGGTCTGGTAGACAACTAGGAGTAGGAACGCCTCCACTAGTAGAAGAGGAGGAAGAGGTAGAAACACCTCTTGTAGAAGAGGTGATAGAAGAAACGCCTGAGAGAGCAAAGGTTCAATTTCCCAATCGACTGTAAGAACAGAGGAAACTAACGCAACCAAATTTTGATATCTTATCTAGCTTAAAGAACCTCACCGTGACAATCCCATTATTTCAAGCCATATGAGATGTTTCGATATGTACCAAGGTGATAAGAGAGATGTGTCTAAGGAAGCCAGGATGAAGAGCAACCCAGAATATCAATGTCATGGGTAAAATGGTAGATTTGATGATGGGAAAAATGTGCTATCTAAAGTATGCAGACCCAGATAGCTCGATGTTGACTGTAAAAATCAAGGGACATTCCCTATCCAATATGTTGGTCGACCTTAGATCAGCCATCAATGTAATACCTCAGGAGACCATGTAGAGGCTACAACTCATGAACTTGAAACCCACTATGACAGTGCTACAGCTAGATGATCGATCGACCGTGGCACCAAAAGAAATGTTGGAAGATGTAATAGTAACAGTCAGTGCATGGAAATACCCAGCCAAATTTTTAGTCCTGTAATCTAAAACTAGGCTGGGCAGTTACCCGCTTATCTTGGGAAGGCCATGGATGGCAACAATTGATGCCTACATTA
This sequence comes from Wollemia nobilis, assembly GCA_028583015.1. Lineage (NCBI taxonomy): Eukaryota > Viridiplantae > Streptophyta > Pinopsida > Araucariales > Araucariaceae > Wollemia > Wollemia nobilis. The sequence continues at coordinate 6,921,183 of JAQPPZ010001057.1, read as the reverse complement.
GCTTTCGAGATGGGTTGATGACCATATTTGATGGACAAAATGTTAAAATATTGACTATTTCACCCTCAACTCAATCTGTCGAGTCAGTAAGAGAACCCATGTTGATCGAGCATGAAAATCTTGAGCTATCCATGATCCAGCTGGTGATGACATTGGATGAGTTGGTATAAGAAGATGAGGATGGTACTATTGTGGAGTTCCTCCATGGGGAGTCCTCTATCTCTACACCTAGATCATTGTTGGCTAGTGCCCAAGATCACCACATTCAACAAATACACATCGGGCCAGGAAGAACATTGAATGTCAGAAGTAGGTTGACTCCTACATAATTGATGAAAGTAGAAGAGCTCATGGCTAGACACTAGCAGGAATTTACATGGGATTACATAGCTATGTAGGGCATCAACCCAAAAATCTATACCCATCGTATATACCTCGATGATCAAGCAAATCCAAATAGGCAACCATAGAGAAGAATGAATCTGGAAATGAAAGACATTATCAAGGAAGAACTGCAAAAACTCTTGACTGTCAAATTCATCTATCTAATTTCTAAAAATGAATGGGTATCACTGTTAGTAGTAGTCCCTAAAAAAAATAGGAAGTGGCAAATTTGTGTGGACTACAAAGCATTAAACAAAGCAACCAAGAAGGACCACTTCCCACTCCTGTTCATTGATCAAGTCTTGGATACAATATTGGGGAAGAAGTATTTCTCCTTCTTGGATGAATTTAGTGGATACAACCAGATCCAGATAGGAAAAGAGGATCAAGATAAGACAATGTTCACCTACCCATGGGGAATGTTTGCCTATCGGGTATTACCTTTCGGATTGTGCAACGCACCTGCCACATTTCAAAGGGCGGTGCTTAGCATATTTTTAGACATGATGGGAGACACGATCAAAGTATACATGAATGAATTCACCATTTAGGGAGAAACATTTGATGAAGCAATGACGAACTTGGAAAGAGTGCTCGAAAGAAGCAAGGAAAACAATTTGTCCCTGAGCAACGAGAAATTCTTTATGATGATGCAAGAAGGCATCATACTGGGACATGTAGCACCCTAAAATTGGCATAGTAAACCTTAGTAAATAATTAAAATTACCTTAGTAATAATTCAAATTCAAATCTCAACCCCAAAATCGCTCCAAAATTGCCTGCTACCCGTTTCCTCATTTTCCATGCCATTTTTAGAGTTTGTTTTGTCCGTTGGATGATATCATCGCCAATCAGACGATATCACCTTAGATCAGATGAATTCATCTGGAGAATAATGTCCAGATGATTTTGGTCCAAAATTGATTTTTCATAATTAGCCTTTGTTTCAACGACGTCTCTAATCTAGGCAGAAGCATGTCTGCGCTGTTAGAGACCCTCCCCATTGGAGATCTCCAAAATTGGGATGATCCCCAACCTCCTAACCTCCCTCATAAGCCTATTTAAACCTTAGGACCCCCCTTGAAATTCCCCTGGCTGAATTTCCCTATAATTTGATCTTTGCGTGCATTATAATACCCTGGATTATCATCTGCATTTGTGCTTTTCAAAATTTCTTGTAGGAACTTTGTCATTTTTTAGCCGAAGTAAGCTCAGATCATCGTAGATGATCTTGTATAATTCAAGATGATTTCACACTCTCTAGACGATTTCGACTATAGTCAACATTGGGGGCAATTAGTGCCCAGAGTTTGCACTTTTTCTATACCTTTCTGCTATTTTATTCTGCATCTAGTTAGTTTTATTATTATTTCCTGTTATCCTGCATCTTGGAGTTCACCCATATAGCTTAAGTACATAATAACATCATGATTAGCTATTAAAGCATGATAATTTACTTGCATTTATATTTGGGATTATCTTATTAACATCATTTTGTCATTTCAAATCATTTTCCTTTATCAGCATAGCTGCATTTTCTATAGTCTGTGTCCATTTCTTTGATTGTAGGTCTTTGACGATCTTGTCAGATCGAAGACGATCCTATTAAATTCTAGGTGATCTTGACTGCTAAAAAATTAGAACCTCCATCAAACATTCGAAATCAGGTATGGTTTTTCTCATCTAGCTTGTTCTCTATATTTTCTGTTTAAATCTATTTTCTGTATTCATTTAAATCTACATTTCATATAGAACATTTTAGATTCATTTGGCCAAACCTAGGATTTGAATGATTAAAGATAAAATTGAACACATCAAACACATTCCCAACCTAGGTGTGGAGACTGCCACTAAATGTTTCCTGGTGAACCCCACCATCCGTCAAAAAATCACCTTAATATTCCTCCCTCGAGAGGTGGGACCTTCAAAGGGCCTCTCAGTCCAAGGTACTGTTCCATCCTTCTCGCATCCCCCTTTCGTGTGTGGATCCTTTAGCCTGAAGGTAAGGGTGCAAAAAATTTGGAGCGATACATTTTGGTGAACCCGACGTGAAACTAAAACCTTTTGAAAAAAAAAACAAAAAAAACATAGATGCATTTAAAATCATTGAAAAACTACTAAGTTGCATATCATGTTTAGATGGTAGCTCCTAAGAAAAGACTAATAGTTACTATAAATGTTGAAAACCAATTAGCAGCCATAGAAATTAATTCTATGCTTAGTGTGCCTGAAACAGATAGAAACCAACTTTTGTGGGATGAACTTAATAGGAGACTAGATCTCATTTCATCTAGGTCAACTGAACTTAGGCAAATCAAGAGGTTTGTCCTAGATAGAATCTTGGATCCCGATCAACTCATTTTTTATCATGAACTTCAGAGAGCTTGCCATAGGTGGTTAGCAGATAGAAGAGCCCTTGTGTCTTTTGAGTTGTATACCTTTGAGGAATTCCTTGAGAATGCAGCCATAGTGCACCAATTCCTAGGTCATATAGAGGACCAAGAAGCTGATATTGTAGATAGGAAAAGGTGGAATAGAGTTCCTAGAGCTGTGTTATATCGAGAATATTGCCATGAACTTTATTTCTACCAACCAGAATCTGAGACATATAATATCACTATAGCACACTTTATTAAGTTCCTGAAAAAGAATTTCCAATTTGAAGAGGAGCACTTTATGACTCCTGAAGAACTTGAGCCCGTTAATGATATTTATAAATTGTTTATAGAAAACTAGATCATTGCTTTCATTATTATTATTTCTTGCATTTAGTGTGTTGTTTGTTATCTTTATAATATTGTTATAAAAAACAAGAAAAACCAAAAACATAACAAAACCAAAACATTTTATTTTAAATACTATAGTAGGTATATAATTAAAATATATACCTCTTAAGCTTGTTGCATATATATATATATATATAAATATATATATTTGCTGAAATCTAAGTTTAAGCACAATGACTAGACTTAGGAATGGTAAACAAACTGAAGAAGAAGAAGAAGAAGATTGGTTAGGAAAGAAAACAAAAAAATCAAATGCCCTTCCTGAGGATCCAATTCTAGAAGGAGAAATTCTAGAATAGCCAGAAGATGAGCTTGTTGTATATGAACAAGAAGAAAATGTTAAAGAGGAAGGATCCTCATCCCCTAGAATGGCTCCATACGAAACTATTGCTTTTGATAACTTAGATCATTTCTGGAAATTTTTCAATAATAATATTGGTGCTCTTAATATGGCAAGTCGTATTGATAGAGGAAAAATTAGTGACACTCAAGTAGCCATGGAAGATATGTTTAACATACACACCAATCCCTTGTCCTTTTTTGATCAAGAAAGTGATAAAGCTAGACCATCCAATAGATATATGGTCACTATGATTCAGAACATGCAATAGCAACAGGTTACCCAACCCCCTAAGGAACCTGTTATTGAGCCTAAAATCATCCCCACACAAAAGAGACCTTCATTCATTGCTTTATTTTGCCAAACTATTGATCAATATGCTTCAAATCGACAAAAACCTAAAATGAATCCAAACACCAATTTTCAACAATCTGGGATACAACATAATACAACTTCAAGACTTCTTCATAACACCCTTCCTACCAACAATTTACACAATAGCAATATAGCATCTAATCTTCATGTCCCTCCATCATATACTCACAAATCCCATATTAATGCCCTATTGAACCAATATGGTGGGCAAACTAGTAATCTGGAAGCCATGGTGAAACAGTTAGCTTCCCGCATGGACCAGATAGATCCCTACCGTCCCTCGTACAATTATCAAGAGATATGTAGTCAACCTTTGGATCCCATAGTTGTAGCATAGCCATACCCTAAACACTTTCCCATGCTCGTTCTGCCTATATATAAAGGAACTGAAGATCCCATAGAGCATCTTCGCATGTTTAGGATAGCATGTCATGATATATCACATGATGACTTGCTATTACTAAAAATGTTCTCGAAAAGTTTAGGAGGAATGGCATTAGAGTGGTATTATCAACTACCCACTCATTCTTTGAGAAATTTTGAAGAAATAGCTGAATCTTTTGTCCATCAATTTAGTGCCTACATCGAGAGAAACATGACCATTAAAGATTTATACAACTTAAAACAAGACAAAGATGAATGTTTTGCTGATTTCTTAGCTAGATGGAGGCAGTTGACAGGAAAACTGCACTTTGTGCTACCTTATAGGGAAATGTTGGATATTTTTATTAATAATTTGCAAGAACAAATATCCTATGAATTATCAAATGCTACCTTGACCACCTTCGATCAAGCTATAGATTTAGCTCGAAGGGTGGAAGATGCTCTCATTAGAAGAGGTCAGTTTAAAAAGAAAGATGATGAGAAAACATCCAAAAATCAATATAAAAATAAACAAGTTTTGGGTGACGGAGTCACTGATAGTAGAAACATTGCTAATGTTAATACTACGAAAACAACGAAGAAGTTTATATTAAAACCTCCTGATAAACCACCTCAAGAGTTTACTATATTGAATCAACCATTATCAACTATTCTACCTCAATTACTAGCATGAGGCTTGATTCAATTACCAGATATCCGAGAACCTGATCCAACTATACCTGGATATAGAGCTAATTTACATTGTGATTTCCATAGAGGACCTGGACATGCTACCAAATCTTGTAAAATATTAAAACATAAAATACAAGACTTGATTGATAATATGAAATGGAGGTGCAAGCATTTCAACCTAAACAAAATGCTCCTAATAATGCTCAAAAGAACATTTCTCAAAATTAGAATCAAAATGCGAGTCAATCATTGGACATATTTCAACATCCTTTACCGTAGCATGGCAAAGAGGTGGCTAATCAAATCAAACATCATAATGTTCCCCCTCCTACCCGATATGTAGGGACTATTAGCGGACAATTACCTGTTTAGGATCCCCAAATATTTGGCACAACTTTCTCCATGGTCACGACCAGACCCCTGTATAATACTCAAACAACGGATCCTAGTGATGTAGAATCGGATACTGAAAGTGAAATAGACATCACCTCAAACCAATCGAATAGTTCTAAAAATGAATTAGATTCGATTCAACCTATCATAGATGCTATGGTTTCAAAAGAACTATTTCCTAGAAGAGTTACTACTCGACCCTCTTCTAATCAGTTCCTTCCTAATGAACAAGCCATAACCGCTCAACCGAGACCAGTTCAACGTCTTCAATATAACATTATAGGTACCATCGGAGTTGTTACCAGAAAACAGGCTCAAAACTCTCAACAGGATCAAACTCAGAAGGATGGATTAGCTCCATTTGTTTTGAAAAATCCCAATAAAGGGAATCATATGTCTAATGTTCAACCTAAGCCTCCTTACAATATTAATGAACAATTATCCAATACTACAACCATAATTTCCCTTTTGGACTTGTTAAGATTTTCTCCTACCCATAGAGATGAGTTAATGCTTACATTAAGCCAAATGATGGTACCTCAAAATATTCAACCTAAAGCCATGTCCAATACTATCATCACTCAAGAAGTCGATTGTATTGACTTTCGAGATAGAGATAACCCACAACATAGTTTACATAAGGATAATCCCTTATATATTACTACCCTAATTGGAGATGTAGCTGTTAAACGAGTCTTGATTGATAATGGGTCATCTTTAAACATATGCACTTTTGACTTTTACCAAATATTAGGAGTGACAAGATGAAAAGAACGGATATGATTATCAAAGCCTTCAATGACGAGACACAAGAAATGTGTGGAGTCATTACTATACCCTTGCAAGTTGGTCCTAGAACCCTAGATACAACCGTGTTTATTGTACATTGCCCTACATCATACAATATACTTTTGGGTCACCCTTGGATCAATGCGATGCGAGCGGTTCCCTCTACTCTACATCAGTGTGTTAAATTTGAATTTAAAAACTAGTTGGTCACCATTCATGGTGATCCTAGACCCTTTGATATGTGTGCTTTGGCAGAACCCGTTGGAGTGCAATTTTGCCCTGCCCTGTCATCCACACATCCTAGTTCTTATCATCCGTCCAAACGTGTGAAACACACACCCATAAAATCATCTACCCCATCAACTACACCTATACATTTAACTCAACCATCTTCTAAACAAACCACACTAGAACCTCAAAAAGATCTTAAATCCACAACCAATCCTTCATGTTCCATCCCTATAATTTCAAAACCTATAGACCCATTTATTAACACCTCCACATTATCTACATCTATCATACCTTCCACATCTAAAGATATCGGGAATGATCCTTCTACATCTTATGCTCTTTCTGATGAACTCTTACCTGATTTATCTAAAATTCTTATATAAAAAAAAACAAATGCTTCTATGCAAGATTCCATTATCTTAAGTAATTTTCCACCATCTCCTCATACTTTGGGCCTCCCACAACCTATGGGAAGTACTTACCAAGTCGAGAGTTGTGCTTTTATTTATAAAGGATATGATTGGGGCAGAATACCCTGAAACATCAAGACACATTATGATGGATATGCTAGGTGCTATTTTGCTAATGAATATATCAAAGCTAAACCCATAATGCTTAAAATGGGATATAAAGGGAAAGGCTTGGGACCTTTCCAAAATGGTATGAAAGAACCTTTCGAGGTAGAACCATGGCCCACCCGATGTGGTGTGGGCCTATTTCCTAGTAAGGGTCAACACTTCCCTTTTGAAGATAATGATCAACTCATATGTTATCAAGATTATTTAGATGGGCATGATGATTTGCCTCTAAAAAATCAGCCATTTACATGTAATATGCTATCCATAGCTTATCCTAAAATGATTGCTGAATCCGACGATGAGTTGGAGGGAGATATTTTTCATGATGTCTCCGTTGAAGAGTTGTTACACAATGATTTTTATTTTGATGGTTCTATACCTACTATAGCCCAGATTGAGGCCACAACTCCTCAAGATGAATTATCCAAGTTAACCTTAAAGGAATTACAAGAATTGGGCGTTTCACCTGCCCCACCTAATTTTGAAAGAGATCTACACATGGAAGTAGAAAACATCATTAAGGTTAACATTGGAACTGAGGATAATCCTCACATAATCAATATTGGATCAAAATTAAGTCAAGAAAAACAAGAGCAATACATTGCATTTCTTAAAGAATATGAAGATGTCTTCACTTGGACATATGAAGATATGCCAGGTTTAGACCCTTTTGTAGTCATGCATCACCTAGTAGTCCATCCGGATGCTAAACCTGTTAAACATAAACTTAGAAAAATGCATCCCAAAGTGGCCTTGCTAGTCAAAGGGGAGTTAGAAAAAATATTGAATGTTGTTTTTATATAGGCTATTGATTATGCTGAATGGATCTCGAATGTAGTTCTAGTCACCAAGAAAGAAGCTACCAAAGTTAGGGTTTGCACAAAATTTAGAGATATTAACGTTGCATGCCCTAAAGATGATTTTCCTCTTCCAAACATGGATCAAATCATTGATTTTACTGCTAGGAGTGGAATGATGTCCCTAATGGATGGATTTTTTGGTTATAATCAGATCAGGATAGCTCCTGAAGATCAGGCTAAAATAGCCTTTATTACCCCTTGGGGTACCTTTTGTTGGAAAGTGATGCCATTTGGTTTAAAGAATGCAGACATAACATATCAATGAGCCATGATTTATATCTTTCATGATATGAAGCATGATATCCTACATGATTATGTAGATGATATTATAGCTCGCTTCATTAATGAAGATGATCATTTATATGATTTAAGGAAAGTATTTAATCGGTTAAGAGAATATCTTATTCGATTAAATCCAACCAAATGTATATTCGGAGTCAAGTTCGGTAAAATATTAGGGGTTTTAGTTTCTTTACATGGTATCAAAATCGACCCTCTCAAGATTGCGGCTATCACTGATATGCCTGCACCCACCAATATATCTGAGTTACAAAGTTTACAAGGTAAGATTCAAGCCATCCGTCGCTTCATCAATAAGCTGGCAGAAAAAATCAGTCCCTTTCTTAAGCTCCTTAAGAAGGATGTCCCTTTTAATTAGGACGACGAATGTAAGGAAGCTTTTGAAATTCTCAAACAATACCTCCTTAACCCACCTGTGCTTTCACCGTCTAGACCTGATCACCCATTTCTCCTATATATTTCAGCTTTAGATTTTGCTTTAGGAGCTATGTTAGCTCAGCTTGATGATGAGAAGAGAGAGCATGCTAATTATTACATTAGCAGAACCCTCATCAGTTATGAAACCCGCTACACAGAATTAGAAAAACTATGTCTAGCAGTCGTATTTTCTACATAGAAATTACGCCATTATATGCTCAGTCAAAAAACATGTCATTGCTAAATATGATTCCTTGCGGTATCTCATGAGTCGACCTTATTTATCGGGTCGCACAACAAAGTGGGTTCTTGCTCTAAGCGAGTTTGAACTCACGTTCATAGCATAGAAGTCTATTAAGGGTCAAATCATAGCAGATTAATTAGCTGCTGCACCCTTAGAGTCTACCCATCCCCTCATCATTGAGTTTCCTGATGAATGTCTTCAATTAGAGGCAGACCATGTTGAACAATGGTCCTTATACTTTGATGGAGCCCGATGTATGAGTGGGGCTGGTGCAGGTATTATTTTAATATCTCCACAAAAACACATAATACCTTTGTCCTTTAAATTAACATTTGCTTGCACCAATAATACTGCTGAATATGAAGCTCTAATCCTTGGATTACGAGCTGCCTTGGCACTAAAAATTAAACATCTGCTAGTTTTTGGTGATTCTCAACTTGTTATAAACCAAATTAATGAAGTTTATCAGACTAGAGATGATAAATTACACCCATATAAAGCATATGTTTTACAATTAATATCTCTATTTGATCAAGTTACCTTGGAAGCTATTCCTCGAACTAGCAACCGTGCGGCTGACGCTATGGCCGTAGCTGCATCTCTTCTGCCCTTGGAGTTAGATGAGGAATATGCCACCATAATTATTCGTCGACTCTAGGAACCCGCTTCAAATAAGTCATTCTTAGAACCTTTGGATGTGTTTCTAATCAATGAAACTACTCCTGAACCTTGGTATATAGATATATTTGATTTTCTTCACAATGGGACTTTCCCTGCCAGTTCTAATAGGAACCAGCGTCAATTATTACGTAGACGAGCAAGTTGATTTGTAATAATTGGCAATACTTTATATAGAATATCTTTTGAAGGTATCCTCTTGAGATGTTTGAATCTAGAAGAATCCAAATCAGCTTTGAGTGAAGCCCATGATGGATCTTGTGGAGGACACTTCAGTGGTAGTGTCATTGCTAAAAAGCTCCTTAGGATAGGCTACTTTTGGCCTACCATGGAGAATGATGCACATGATTATGTGTGCCATTGCGAAAAGTTCTAGAAACATGCTGACCTTGTCCATGCGCCTACGCAAGAGCTACAGGCTATTTCATATCCTTGGCCCTTTTCAAAATGGGGCTTAGACATTATTGACAAAATTAATCCTGTGTCATCTGATGGACACAAATTCATCATAACCGCCACTGAGTATTTCATGAAGTGGGTTGAAGCTATGCCTTTAGCTTCCTGCATTGGAACACAAGTCTCTAAATTTATTTTTAATCAAATCATTTGTAGGTTCGAAATTCCTGCAAATCTCATCTCAAACAATGGAACTTGTTTCAAAAATAAAGATGTTAAGAAATTATGCCAAAAATATAAGATTCAACATCGATGGTCCACTCCCTATTATCCTAAGGGTAATGGCCAAGTAGAAGAATCCAACAAAACCTTAATCAAAATTCTCAAAATATTGGTCAATAAATGGCCGCGACTGGCACATTCAATTATATCCAACTTTGTGGGCATATCGCACTAGTGTTTGAACTCCCACTGGAACTTCACCTTTTGTTTTGGTTTATGGCATTGAAGTTGTTTTTCCCTTTGAATTAGAAGTTCCTTCTTTGGCTCTACTACTTCAAGATACCGAAGTAGGGGATGAATATCGAGCTGGCCGACTCAGTCAGCTGGAACTCCTAGATGAAAAGTGCATCAATGCTTTGGAGCATCATCTTCGTGCCTACCAAAACAAGCTTAAAAGATCATGTGCTAAGAAAGTTCGTCATCGATCCTTTGAGGTCGGCGACATTGTTTTAAAAGAAAATAAAAAAAAATACTAATGCAACTAAAGACCTTAAAGGTAAATTTGAGCCCAACTGGCTTGGACCATACATTATCACTGCTAAATTTGAATCGGGAGCATACAAATTAGCTACCTTAGATGGTAAATATTTAAAAGAACCTATGAATATTATGCATCTTAAGCGATATTACGCATAAAATTTGGTCATTTCACCATTTGTATATATTTTGCATGTTGTCTCATTTTAAAAAAATATATAAAACTGCTTAAACAAAAACAAACAAAAATAAAAGTAAAAACAACAATATTATAGACTCTTTCGAAACCAAAAAAATAGAGAAGAAAGAGAGAGTCAAAATTATCAAAATCCTCAAAAGTATTTGTTGTATATATTTCTTCTTGAAGTATTGCAGTTATATTTTCAAATTATTTTGGATAGATTAGCATTTATTTGTAATCCCTCACTTTTGCAAACACAAAAATAAATATCTTGATTTTATCTGGCATGATTACTAATCTCTCTTATATCAAAGTCCACAAAATTCAATTAAATAAAGTTTGAGCACAAAGAATTGATCTTGTTATTTACTTAAACCAAGCATATCCTTTCACAATAAAATGATTATATTTGTAATGTCCATGCTATGCTACATAGTAGAAGTGGTTTCTTGAGCAAAAAGTTTCCCCTGCTATCCTATCATGCACATGGTCTAGAATCTTTGAGAATTGACAAAAGGACAAGCTCACCCCTACCCAAAATAAAAATCCCTTGCTCTACAGCTAATCCGAGCAAGTATCCCTAGCATAGGAAGAAAAGAAAAGTTCAAGAAAAACAAAAGAAAAAGAAAAAGGTTATGTGAATCATTACAACAATATTTCAGCATTATCTCAAATATCAAAGCAAAAGATACAAAAAAAAGAGAAAGAAACAAGCAAAAGCAAATGCAATAAAATCCCTTTCCCTACCCATTGAAAAGAAAAGAAGGGTTGATGAGCTTGAATCCTTGGAATTCTCAATTATTCGAAAATTGTGAGGTAAGCCCCATAACAGGTGGTTTGTGCCCAACCCGCTTGGCCTTGGGTAACTCCTAGCGTGGTGATATGTTTGTTACATTAGCGACCTTCTTTTGTATAGACCTATGTCTGCTTATGGATTAGCTAGCTCTTGATAACCTGACCTACATAGTAGTCTGGTATGGTTATATGCATCTAAATACTGGTTAATGAACAGTTATTTGGTTAATTCAAATCACTTGTATCAAATTATCTTGCTCAAAACTGGTAAATGAACAATGCAATTGCACACACATTTGTATTTGAGAGTTTTTGTGTATCATTATGATAAATCAAGATCGGAAATGAACTCACATACGCACATGGGATTCCTTATAAATATAACTTTTGTCTTTAAGATACTTTGAAATATTTTTTGCAAATTGTCTAGAATAATTTCATTTTCTCATCTGAGAACAATTGTTTAGTATAAAGACAACTACATGCATTATCAAAAAAAAAAAAAATCAAAATCATTTTCAAAAACATGCAATAAAGTTACATTTATATATAACTTTTTGACTTTCGCGATGATGGTATAGTTTCAAAACTAAAATTGGAATTTTATGCCTAGTGCAAGTCCTCATATTTATATTTTTTGTTTATTTTCAAAAAATTAAAAATCAACCATGCAATAAAACTATTATATCAATTTCTTCTTTGGATTTCGCGATGATGGTATAAGTCTATACCTATAATTCTATGCCTAGCGCAAACCATCGTTCTAATTTTCTTTTCTATATATTTTAAAAACAAAATTCATCAAAACATGTGACTTGCATCATTATGTTACACAAATATGCTTTACAAACAAACAAACACTTATTCTATTTCATGACATTATGTTCAAATTCAGTTTTTGCAACCATGGTATAAATTCTAAGGAATTGTTCAAAATTTTATCATACTTAGGAATTTATGCCTAGCAACATCATATTTTCATGCATACTATTTTTATGAAAATTTAAAAATAAATCATCAAACCGTCATTATCTCCATCATTACAACACAAAGTCTTAAGACAGTCTCTTAAGCACTCTTTTACTTTTTAACAATATTTCTATACTAGGATTAGCTTGATGACCGAGTGAGCGGTGACTCCATGAAATGGTCTATAATAGTGACAATGTCCTTTGAAATTATTGTTAGAAGTCCCTTTTATTTTTTATCAAATCGTACCACAACCAACAATTTGTTTACATCAGATTATTTCATTTAAAATCTTACAACATGATATCAAAATATAATATTTCAAAACAACATAATTACATGAATCATCAAATCAATCACACCAAAACATTAAAGCATCATACAAACATAAGACAAGTCATATGATCAAAAATATCTCATCTATATATACATATCTCAAAAAAATATTTGTACATCATATCAAAACTGGATTGGTATGCCACAATCTACATATTGGCATACTCAATCCTCTCAAACCATATATACAGTTTGTGCAGTGCAGTAGCCTAGCCTCGAGAACCCCTCAAGCTCTTAGCCTCATCTCCTCCCCCACCCTGAGGTGGACAAGGTGGCCCCATCGTAGTATGTGTGGTATTGTGAGTCCTAGTCATCGATCGAGATGAAGTCCTTGATGACCCAACCCTGATCGGATCCGCAATATCGACTGGTAGTTGTACCCTCTGACCCTCTAGCACCAACTAGAAGTATATACCCTAATAGAAGGTGGTCTGAGCAACCGACCGTGCTAGCTCTCGAGTGCTCACTCCTCCGCTCCATGCTTTGAGGTGTGTGACCTCATATCTGAGCTGTGTGGACTCAAATCGGTGTCATGCAGCCTCATCCTGTAAAGTTTACACCTGAGCCTGAAGAAAAATAGTCTCTTTCTAAAGAGTAGCCATATCGCTACTCTCTCCTACCTTGACACCCTTGCCCTTATTGGGTGATGATGGCCTCTGTCTCCATGGAGAAGGGGGTCTCTCCTCCCTCCTCTCCCACTATCACGGCCTCTACTGAGCCTATGGCATCCTCTACTCTCTGCCACCATGACCTTGTGCTACCTCAATGGCCACCTGGTGTTGCCTCCCCATTCGATGCACAACTATGTGAATTAGACCCTGAGCCCTCGTCATCCGAGGAGGGTGGATGCCTACGTACCAGGCATCATAGTCATCAGCAACCCTTGCGTTGTCCCCATCCACTAGCTAAATGGGGGCATTTTCCATGTCCTCACTCTAGAAGCATTGCATATCTAGAGCCCCACTGACTGTAGTGTTATCCTAGACGGTCCAAGAAAACTCGTAGTCCCTGAGAGATGGGATCCCCTACTGTAGATCGAACTACCTCAAAACTCGGTCATAGCGGTGGAGCTCCACCTCTCCCCTCTCCATCCTTAGCCAGCAAGTTCGCCTAATGTGAGCTAGCTCCTGTCTATCCTCGGCCCACCTTGGATGATATCTCTAAGGCCTCCAGGTGATCTGGTCAAAGACAAGGTCATCAAGTAGTCTCTAGGACATTGGCAGATCTATCCGTCGTTGTGACCCTCTTCGGAGCCACTAGTAGAAAGCTCGGGGCCTCTCCCCATCAATCCTTGTTAGTGGGAGCCCTACCGACCTCTGCACCATGATGTGCTTCTAGCACCAAACTTGCAGTAGTGATGTCATGACCAGACATCGACCGCCCTTGTATATGACCCCATGCAGGATCCTATACAATTGGCATAGTACAAAGCTCCCCCAAGCAAACCTGTATCTGTGGTCTCTCATGTCGTAGACCACATCTATTGGTAGCCATGGTACTCTACATCCACTCTGATGGCATAGCAGTAGACCACCTACCACCCTAGCCAAAACTTGTGTCAGTATAGATGCCCCAGGCATCTGGCGTAGTGACTCGATGTTCACTTTGCCCTTCTCCAAGGTGAAGCTCGGATCTCCACACAGTCACATCATCGTGTGGCCCTGATTGGCCATGGGAGTTATTAGCCATCCTTGTATGGGGATCCTCAAAATCCTCCATACATACTCCAATTTAGGAGTCATCTCCCCTATCGGTAATAAAAAATAAGAAGAACTTGGATACCACCTCTCTGCTAGGGCTGTCAATAGCCCCATTTCTGTAGAAACCTGTGGCATATCTGCCACATGATGCAAGCCAACTTGAGCCAACTGATCTCGCTCTACCTGAGATAGAGCGGCCAAGTCATCCCTCAACCCATCGTATTTCCATTCTCTACTCTTTAGTAATCCTCTCTACAACATAAACCACAAAACAATAAAAATCATTAATAAAACAATGATTAAAAATGCAAGTAAAACAAGTTTAATTTCATACAAATGATGATATTGTCCACTATTGGACGATATCGTCCAAAATTTGAGCAAATTCATATTCGATTTCACAAGAAGGAATCATCCCTTATTGTACAAAATCGTCTCCATATCGATGATTTTGCCCTTGGACGAAATCGGAGATATCGAGACGATTTCGACGAAATTGAGACAATTTTGTCCCGACGATGTCGATGGCCCAAAAATGGCTGTGATGCTCAAAAATCATTCAAAATTAATATAAAAAGCATGAAATTCAAAATTAAAGCATTCTAAACTAAGTTTGGACCCTTACCCGTAGCCCGCGTCGGACCTCTGTCGATCTGTGCGCTGTCTCGACCATTCTTGTCTGCAGAGCTCTAGAAACCAGGAAAATGAACAGTAACAATGAATTAGGGTTTTTCCCTATTTTTCTTAATTTTATTCAAAACACTTAACAACATTTTAAAATTTTTACTTTTTCACATTTTTACCTCAAACGTTCAATTTGGGTAAAAACACGGAGGGGGCACCATAGTAAGCTATCATACAATTCGACCTAGAATCGTTGCCTAAAAATGGGAATAAATTTTTGCTTTCTCGTAAATTGAGAAGAACTCGTATTTAACGCATTTTCTTTGGAAAATTCGCTAAAGAGGGGGCAAAATGTAGCACCCTAAAATTGGCACAGTAAACCTTAGTAAATAATTAAAATTACCTTAGTAATAATTCAAATTCAAATCTCAACCCCAAAACCGCTCCAAAATCACCTGCTACCCATTTCCTCATTTTCCGTACCATTTTTAGAGTTTGTTTTAATTGTTGGATGATATCGTCACCGATCAGATGATATCACCTCAGATCGGACGAATTCGTCTGGCGAAGAACATCTAGACGATTTTGTCCCAAAATTGATTTTTCATAATTAGCCTCTGTTTCAACGACGTCTCTAATCTGGGCAGAAGCGTGTCTGCGTCGTTAGAGACCCTCCTTGTTGGAGATATCCCAAATTGGGATGATCCCCAACCTCCTAACCTCCCTCCTAAGCCTATTTAAACCTTAGGACCCCCCTTGAAATTCCCCTGACTGAATTTCCTTGTAATTTGATATTTGTGTGCATTATAATACCCTGGATTATCATCTGCATTTGTGCTTTTCAAATTTTCTTGTAGGAAATTTGTAATTTTTTAGCCGAAGCAAGCTCAAATCGTCACAGATGATATCGTACAATTCGAGACGATTTCGCACTCTATAGACAATTTCAAATGCAGTCAACATTAGGGTCAATCAGTGCCTAGACTTTGTGCTTTTTCTATACCTTTATGCTATTTTATTCTACATCTAGTTAGTTTTATTATTATTTCCTATTATCCTGCATCTTGAAGTTCATCCATATAGCTTAAGTACATAATAACATCATGATTAGCTATTAAAGCATGATAATTTACTTGCATTTCTATTTGGGATTATCTTATTAACATCATTTTGTCATTTCACATCATTTTCCTTTATCAGCATAGCTGCATTTTCTATAGTCTGTGTTCATTTCTCTGATTGCAGGTCTCTAACAAATTCATCTGACGAATTCGTCAGATCTCAGACGATCCTATCATATCAGAGATGATCCTGTCAAATTCTAGGCGATCTTGACTGCTCAAAAATTAGAACCTCCATCAGACATCCAAAATTAGGTATGGTTTTTATCATCTAGATTGTTCTCTGTATTTTCTATTTAAATCTATTTTCTGTATTCATTTAAATTTGTATTTCATATAGAACAATTTAGATTCATTTGGCCAAACCTAGGATTTGAATGATTAAAGATAAAATTGAACATATCAAACACATTCCCAACCTAGGTGTAGATACTGCCACTAAATGTTTCCTGGTGAACCACACCATCCATCAAAAAATCACCTTAATACCCCTCCCCCAAGAGGCGGGACCTTCAAAGGGCCTCTTAGTCCGAGGTACCATTCCATCCTTCTCGCATCCCCATTCCGAGCGTGGATCCTTTAGCCTAAAGGTAAGGGTGTGAAAAATTTGAAGCGATATAGGACACCACCTCTCCGCAGAAGGAATAAAGGTTGATAAAAGAAAAATTGAGGTCATCAGAGACCTACCCAGCCCTAGAACATAGAGAAATATGAGGAGTTTTCTTGGATAATATAGGTACTACCGACAATTTATCACTAAATTTAGCAAAATTGCAAAACCACTGCACACTCTATTATCTAAGGATGTGGAGTTCAATTAGATGGAAGACTATGAGGAAGCATTTTAGTTGCTCAAAGAGAAATTGATATCTGCATTGGTTTTGAGAGGACAAAATTGGGCCATACCATTCCATATCTATTGTGATGCATCCAACAATGTGATTGGAGCAATCCTTGGATAGAAGGATGGTGAAGAATTTTACAACATATATTATGTCAACAAAACTTGGCAGGAGTCAAGCTCAACTACATGGTGACAGGGAAGGAGTTCCTTGTAGTTGTGCACGCCATAAACAAATTCTATCATTATATCATTAGGTATAAGGTAATTTTCCACATGGACCATGTGGCTATCAGATACTTGATGAGCAAGCCAACCATTGGTGGAAGAATTATCAGGTGGCTCCTGTTACTGCAGGAATTTGACATCACAATAGTTGATAAACCAGGCAAGGACAATGTTGTAGCAAGTTTTCTATCCAAATTGATACTATAAGACCATGCAGTAGTGGAAGACAAATTTTTGGATGAGCATTTGTTCACCATTAGTGAGCAAGTCCAGTGGTACACAGATATAGCCAATTACTTGGCCATCAAAAGAACCTCACCTGCTCTCTCTTTCCAAGAAAAGCAGGCGATCATAGAGAAAAGTGCATCATTCCTATGGGTTGATGGCCTCCTGTTCAAAAGAGGACGTGACCAAATTATAAGGAGATGCATAGAAAAGCAAGAGTTCTCAGAAGTACTCAAAGTGTGTCACGACGAACCATGTGAAGGACACTTTATAGGGAAACAAACTACCTACAAAATCCTATAGGCTAGGTACTTTTGGCCCACTCTGTTCAAGGATGCGGTTGTGTACACCAACAAGTGTGATGAATTCCAAAGAATGGGTAGACCAACACATCGAGATGAAATGCTCCTCCAACCTCAGGTACACATGGAACCCTTTGATAAGTGGCGCATGGACTTCGTGGGACCAATTAATCCACGTTTAATAGGGAGGAGGTTTATTTTGGTCTGTACAGATTATGTCACCAAATGGGTTGAGGTTCAAGCGTTGAGAGATTCAAAAGAAAGAATAGTCACCGATTTCTTATTTGCTTACATATTTACATGATTTGGGGTCCCTAGAGAGATAACAATAGACCAGGGGCCTCAATTTACCTCCAGATTGATCAAGGAGCTGATGGAGCAATACAGAGTTCAGCACAATAAAACTACACCCTACCATCCCTAGGAAAATGGGCAAGTGGAAGTGATGAACAGGGAAATAGAGAACATCCTGACAAAGATTATGCAACAACACAAAAAATATTGGGCTACACGATTGCCGAAGGTAGTTTGGGCATATAATACCATGTGGAAATCCACCAGAGGCTTCACACCCTTCCAACTGGTCTATGGGAAGAGTGCGATGATGCCCATTGAATTTGAAATCAAGACATTGAGAATGGATTCAGAGTTGAACTTGAGCTCAGATGATGCTCAAGAAGAAAGGATTCGACAACTCGATCAGCTAGAAAAAATTTGAATGGACGCTCTGTAGGGAATGGAAATCATACAGAAGCAAAGAAAGCGATGGCTTGATCGCCACATTAAACTAAAGGAGTTCCAAGAAGAAGAATGGGTCATGTTGTAGGATTCTCAGTTCCAGGAAAGAAAAGATAAATTAATGCAAATATGGATGGGATCATATGAGGTGGTAGAGCTCACCAGGAATGGGGCAGTATGCATTAGAATAATTGATGGTAGCAACACTGTGTTAACGGTCAATGGCCACCGACTATACCCCTATAACACATTCAAAACCTTGTAGGTGTAATCCAGGATAGACGTGGGGGAGACCCTATATTGTTAGACTGAACTCTCAATAGGTGAAACAGTGGGCATGGAGATGCTCACCAAAATTAGTTAATTTAGTTTTTTTTATTACAATGTGTTTTGTAGGGATGACGCCTGCATGCAAGCTACAGGCATCCTGAACCAGGGCCTAACAGGCACGAAATATGTCTAACTGCATTTATTTTTCTTTCTTTTCATTTTATTTTTGTAGGTGGAGGACCTAACAACATGAGGAATAGGTATCTAGGAAACCAGGCCTGATTTGGCTTAGAATTCTAACATTGACACTCATAGGTAGAAGCTGAGGCAACGTGAAGCAAGACAGAGAAGGCTTTATCACCCTTTCCCAGTCAAACACAACATGATTATCGAGAATAAGGCACCTTCCACATCTAGAAGGCACAAAAGAAGGTGCCTTCATTATAAAGAAGGTGCCCAGCCAGAAGAAGGTGCCTTCCATATGAAGAAGGTGCCCAACCAGAAGAAGGTGCCCAGCCAGAATAAGGTGCCTAGCCATAATAAGGTGCCTTCCTTATAAAGAAGGCACCCAGCCAGAAGAAGGTGCCTTCCTTATAAAGAAGGCACCTTCATTATAAATAAGGTGCTTCGCTAGAAGAAGGCGCCTTCCTTATAAGAAGGCGCGCACACAAAAAAAAAAATCCAAGGCACCTTCCACATCGGGAAGGCGCATGCAGACGAAGGCGCCTTCCACATCAAGAAGGTACATGCAGACTGAGGTGCCTTCCACATCGGGAAGACACACCCATTCAGAAGCACCTTCCATAGTAGGAAGGAGCCATCATCAAGAAGACACCTTCCACCATTGGAAGGCTCATCCAATCAGAGGCACCTTCCACCATCGGGAAGGTGCACCCATTCAGAAGCACCTTTCATAGCATGAAGGCGCCATCATCAAGAAGGCACCTTCCACCATAGAAAGGTGCATCCATTTAGAAAGAATTGAAAACATCGGGAAGGTGCCATATAAGTGCCTTCCACATCGAGAAGGCACCACATCAGCGCCTTCCACATGGGGAAGGTACCAAAGAGTGCCTTCTGTGTACAACCAACACTTATACCTAATGGATGCATCAATCGAAACAAAATCATCACATGAATGAGCAACACCAGATGACCATACCCATACCCCGTGTCATAAATCAATGAATCAACACCCTTCATGATGTGTGAAACATTGAATAAGGTACACGCATGCTAATTCAAATTTTTATATAATTATTTATAAAATATGTAGTACCAGAAAAGATACCGTCGTCATAAAGATCATATACCCCCATAGCCAAAACTGCATGCCAATGATATGGCACCTTCTATAACTGCTAGGGTTAGGCGCATTCCCTATAATAAGCACCTTCCTGAATAAGGAATGATAGAAAAACAATAGTAGTAAGGGAAGGCACCATGGGAGGAAGGTCAAAGAATCACGTAGTGAAGAAGAATGAACCAGGTGATACAGACGGAATCAGGGGGGCAGTGAAGACACAGTTTGAGGCCAAGGGATGGCTCGAATACTATACCCTGGTCAGTCAGGGCCAGGATATGGAGGCAGCCAAGGAGTTTTCTACCTCCTTAAGGGGTGACATAGCTCAGGTGCGAGGGGTAGAAATTCTAGTTACCCTCAAATTCATCTCACAAGTGACTAGATTACCCCTCATAGGGGAATGCGTATACAAAGGCAAACTGCTAAAGCCGTATGCTGAAGTGCTACTACCAGGGGAAAGTGTGTAGATAAACAAGGAGGGGCTACCCAAAAATAGCATTCCTATGAATCTAAGGAAGATATTCAAGCAGGTTGCTTGATTCTTCACATGCACCAGGAAATATACCCATCTGCATGCCAACCATGTGCAGTTTCTCAATCACCTGGTGCATGGAAGGATGTTGAACATGCCCTTCTACCTGGTGAATGCTCTAAAAGATGAAGCAGCTTGGTACCAGAAGGGAGCACCGTCCACCTTAGCCCACCATGGATTGATATCGACACTGGTCCACCATGCAGAAGCACAGAGGCAGAACCTCAACACAGAGGGAGATGGTGACCAAGAAAGGCAACATGATGCTGTTGCCAAAATAGGGCAAGAATAGGGAAGCCCTATAGAGGAAATGGTGAGTATCGGGTAATTGGCATTGCCCTATTTCATAGAAGAAAGAGGCCAGTCACCAGTGCCCAAAAACATAGAAGAAAGAGGACATTCCCTAGTGCTCAAGAATGAGGAGGAAGGAGCATCGCTTATTAGTGATGAGGCCGAGTACCAACCGACAGAACCAGTCCCCAAGAGGAAACACCTGCGACGAATCCTCTCGATAGAAGAAGAACAGAGTGACCCAAAAGTTGATGTTGCAACCCAAACCCTCCAAGAATTGAAAATTTGGAGCCTATAAGATGTGAGGACTTATGGGAGCAATGACCAGGTCAATGCGGCCTTGGAGGAGGTGCTTGAATGGCAAACTAATTGTTGGATGGCCCAAAAAATTTTGGAGGACTGCCGGACAAGCATACAGGGGAGTTGAAAGAATGAGACAGACAGATCACCCAGCTTGAGCAGTTGGTATGATAGTTGTAGGAGGAAAACCAGCTACTCTAGGATAGGGGGATAGAAAAAAGGGATGCATTGATCCAAATTGATTGGGTGAAAGAAGTCTCAATGAATTCTCCCACATCTATCGAATGAGTATCTTCTTCAAGATAAATTCGATCAGAAGCCTGATAGAGTAGCCCAGAGGTAGGGGAGAATTCATCTATTTTTGAGATTGAAGGGGAGAGAAGTACCACAATACCCCCTATCATCGTCCTGAGTGATACAGAGTAGGACAAGGGCCTCCAGTAGTAGACAAGACCAGAGGATAAGGAGGAACTCCCTAGACCTGAGGAAAGAGGAGAAGAACCTGAGGGGTCATCACAGGACAGACATGAGGACGAAGGAGTACCCCCAAGGACGACAACACAGAGTGAAGAGAACACTCCAGGGTAGGGCCATCGAAGTGAGAAGATGTTCGCCAAGGAGAAAGGGAAAACCCCTATTCGAGCTGTCCTATTTTCTATAGAGGCCAGAGGAAAAGGGCCCAAGATAGCTCGAAAGAAGGTGAAGGTGACCTTCATCAAGCCATAAGAGGATGAATGGGATATGCATCCATTCATAGAAAGGTGAGAACAAATTGAACGACTACTCAAAGAGATGACAACAACTAAGGAGACCAAGAAGGCAACCTTGAGGATGCAGGGGGACACTGGTATCTGTGTCAATCCAGTAGAGGAAAGCCAGTTCTAGGATATTTATGGGTCATCCTAAGGACGTCCCTCCATGATGAGGAGGTATTTGGAATGATGGATGGTATATGACCCCAAATTAGAGGCTATTGCCATTGCAAAGGAGAATGTAGGGCTTACTCCTAAAGTAGCCATATTATACAAAGCCCAAGTAGTTCATTATAGGAGGGATAATTCAGATATCCCTCTGGCAGTGGTCAGAACTCCAGATGCTAACCTATGGCAAGATACAGAAGTAGCATTCCAGTCAACAAAGATGATGTTGGCTAGATCATCGTCGGTAGCACCTAGAATGAGGAAAGGATAGCTGACAGCTACACCCTCAGCTCTACATAGGAAAAGAAGAGCCACACCTTTAGATGCCAACATGTAGAAGAGGTAGACTCAGGCCGTAGGTATAGCCAAATCCTCCAAGAAATGACAATGATGACGGGTCAATAGGGCTACCTACAGTTTTGATGCCACGAGGGCATGACATATGTTAGGTTTGGGGGGATGATGAGCATAAGAAATGCTCATATTTTGTATACATTTTCTTGATCATTATGCGGCTATATAATAAGGATTGTATAATTTTATGAATGATTATATAAATATTTGATGAAATTATGCATGTTATCTAATTCAAATGTTTTCAGTGTGTTTTTGTGGAATTTTAGTTGATTTAGTTAGATTTGGATCAGTCGAGGTCTTTTTATGGACCTGGCACTTTGTTTCTTTTAGGTTCAATGCAAAAAATATAGGTGCCTTCCTCTTCCAGGAAGGTGCCAAACGTAAGTAGGCACCTTACTCTTCCAGGAAGGTTCCCAGAATAAGTAGGTGCCTTCCTCTTCCAAGAAGGTGCCAAGGAAAGACAAGCACCTTCCTCTCCCAGGAAGGCGCCAATAGAAGGCCAGCGACTTCCTCTTTCAGGAAGGCGCCAAAGGAAAATAAGTGCCTTCCTCTCATAAGGAAGACGCCAATGGGAAGGTGCCACTAGAAGGTAAGTGCCTTCTGCTCATAAGGAAGGCACCACTAAAAGGTAAGCACCTTCCGCTCATAAAGAAGGCACCATTAGAAGGCAAGCACCTTCATCTCGACAGGAAGGCACCACTAGAAGGCAAAGCACCTTCCTCTCATAGGAAGGCACCAACAGAAGATAAGTGCCTTTCCATTTCGAGAATGTGCCCACAATAGTGAGGCACCTTTCACATAGAGAAGGCACCCAATATAATTAGGCACCTTACTCATAGCGAAGGTGCCCCGGTTCTTCACTCGTTGACTAGACAAACATGACATGGACAAAAGTGACTGGTGCAATTCCAACACTACATCAAGTAGAGCTAAATTTAGGGATCACACCGACGTATAAGAATGTCCTACCAATTCTAGGCAAAGCACAAACCAATCAACGAACATGCCACTGTTAGAACCGAATGCCAGTTTTAGTAGATGTTGATTACATTTACCAGACTATTTTATTTTAGTCTGGGATGAATCGACTGTTACTACTTATTTGTAACAAAAGTTCTATGGGTGTGCTATATAAACACACATAGACCTCTCTGAATATATAGATATATAAGGAGATATAGACATAGATATATAGAGAGAGGCGATAGAATATTTCTATTGTAATACTTTGATAATTGTAATACAGTTCTAAGAAGTTCTAAGTGTGTGTTTAGCTGGGAGGAAGCTGCTGGAGCCTGGGCCCACTCCAAGCCAGTATTTCTCCCCCTATTTCTTTCCTGTGTTTTTTTTCTAGATTAGTTTACTATTTTATAAGATTGTTTATTGCATCGATATTTCTAGTATTTGTAGTAGGTTCATTTCCAAGAATGTGTGGATATTTCCTTTTTGTAGATTTAATCATTTTTATGTAAATTATTGAGGAGTGCATGAATGATTGAAAACTGTTCGAAACACCCCCCAATAGTAGAACTAACAAACTCATCTCAAGTGGTATTATAAGAAATATTATTCACACCCTTCGTAAGTTTAAGAAGCTCCCTGGTTGATAAATTAAATGCACGAGCATGTGACAAAAGTAGGAAAGAAATTCACCTTGTTGGCCTGCAACACTCTCTATGCTTCTATGAGTTGAGTTGAGTTGAGATCATTGTGGATCATTGTTATCATCCATTGAAGAGCACATTACCATTCATTGTTGAGTTCATATTTGAGCTTTGCCTTGATAGATTTGTGGATGAGTTTTAAGTACTACTTGAGCATGATTGGTTGGGCCTTTGAGAAGGCTTTTGGGATAGATTTATGGATAAATTTGTGGAAGTTTTGTGCATGATTGATTGAGCCTTTGAGAAGGCCTTTGGGATAAAGTTGAGGACAGTGTTGGGATAGATTTGTGGATAGTTTTGGGCAAGTTATTGGTGAGCTTGCTAGAGTATATTTGGGCAAGTTCTTGGTGAGCTTGCTAGAGCAGATTTGGACAAGTTCTATGTGAGCTTGTTATTCAATTTTGGACAAGTTCTGTGTGAGCTTGTTATTCAATTTTGGACAAGTTTTGTGTGAGATTGTTATTTAGTTTTGGACAAGTTCTATGTGATCTTGTTAAGTAGGTTCTGTGTGAGCCTATTGAGTAGGTTCTTAGTGAGACTATTGACAAAGCTTTGGAGGTGATAGAGTATAAAGGATAGAGTCTCAATGGATAGAGATCCAGTAGTAGCATAGTTGAAAATAGATTTGAGTGAGGAGTCTTCAAGTGGAGAGAGGTCCACCAGTTAGTGCAGTAGAGAGACAGAGTATTCTAGGAGATCACATAGCCAGAGAAGAAGGGAAAAGAGTTCTCCTATGGAAGAGATCCATGAACTTGAGATTAGGGGATCAATAACTCCTTTGGACAGAGATCCATAAACATTGTAATTGGGAGTAATTCCCAAATAGATTTATTGAGAAATTTTTAGTAAAATATTTTTTTCGTGGAGTAGCCCACATTGGGTGAACCACGTAAATTGTGGTGTCTCTATTGTGTATGGTTTTTGTGCATTGATTTGATTACTGCTATTGATATTGATATCTTTACACAACATAATATTAAATTGGAAGAAAAAGTAAAAAGTGATCTTATACTGGTCACCCCCCCTCTCAGTATACGCTTATGTTCTTCAAAGACCTTCACTACAAAACTTCACAAGATTAAACCAACCTTTTAAAATGGTTTTATCACAATTAGTAGAAAGAGGCTTGATAAAATTACCAAAAATCTGACAACCCGATCCCTCTCAACCTTGGTATAGACCATATCAACATTGTGATTTTCAACAAGTTGATGAACATCCAAAAAATGCTTGTAAAAGATTTAAACATTTTGTTCAAGATTTAATTTATGATGAAAAATTGGAAGGGGAAAGTCGTCCACCAAATAAAATACCTCCAATAGAAAATACACAAAAACAACAGGCATAAATGCCAATCAAGACCTAGACATATTTCAAAACCCTTTACCAAAATGTGGTATGGAAGCTATAAATTAGTTAGACTATAAGACTGTTCCTCATCCAACATGTTATATGGGAATGAATAGTGGTCACTTACCATCACAACCTTTGTAAATTCGCTTTGTGATACTGAATATATTGTCACAATTGAGCCAATTCATGGAAGGACAATACAATTCTCATCCTTGAACCATATAGAAAGTGAAACTGAATCTGAGATAGATATTAGTAATTTGCACTCTAATATTTTAGAATATAAATTAGGTCCAATATTACCCATAATGATAACCATTTCCAAGAATCATGACTACTTGCCCTTCTTCACAACAACTTATTTCTATTGAACATATTTCAACTACAAGACCTCAAGATGTTTGATTTAATTCTTCCAATGCACATAACCATTCATTATCACCCAATCAATCAAACAACATTGTGGATACAGTTGGAACCATTAATAGACAACAAGATCAAACTCAAAAATTTCAACCTCAATTGCCTACAACTCAACCAAATGATGTGGATCAACCATATTTTGTTCTAAAACCACCTTCTAAGGGAAATAATGTAATTCGACCTCAAAAAAAATCTCCCTTTGATATTAATGAACAACTAACTAATACAATGGCTAGGATTTCTCTTCTAGATCTTCTTAGAAATTCATTAGTTCATAGAGAATAATTAATGAATACCTTGAGTCAAATGATGGTACCATAGGACATAGAACCAACTACTATAGTGAATGTTGTAGCCTCTTAGGGAGTTGACTACATTAAATTTCATGACAAAGATATACCACCACACAGTATGCATAGGGATAATCCCTTATATATAAAAACTTTAATCAAAGATATAGATGTTAAGAGAGTGTTAATTGACAATGGTTCATCCTTAAATATTTATACTTATGACTTTTTCAAAAGGTTTGGGTTCAAAAATGAAGATTTACAAAGAACTAAAATGATTATAAAAGCTTTTAATTATGAAACCCAAGATGCTTATGGTGTGATATCTATCCCATTACAAGTTGACCCTAGAATATTGAACACATATGTCTTTGTTGTATCTTGTCTTGCATCATACAATATCCTTCTAAGATGCCCTTCCATTAATGCAATGAGGCTAGTTCCATCTACACTACATCAATGTGTTAAATTTGAATTTAGAAACCAATTGATCACCATCCATGGAGATCCTAGACCTTTTGAAATGTGTGCAATGGTAGAACCTATTGATGTTCCCTTTTTTCTAGCCTTATCATCATCAATACCCATTCTCTCTAAATATTCCTTCCCAAAAATTGAATATTCACCTTCTTCTGAAACTACATCATCTAAAATTGATAATACTTCTATCTCATATCCCCTCATAGATGAAACTTTAACAGATCTATCTACCATTTTAACACCTATAGAACATGCGAATTTTGTTGTACATGACTCCATTGTTTTTTCCCAATTACCACCATCCCTGCGTACGATAGGTTTACCTCACAAATAGGGAAATATATATCATGTTGGAAGTTATACTTTTATTTCCATAGGATGTTATCCTGATAAAATCAATATTATGAGCTTTACGTTCAATGAGAATAGTTTTGCTCAATATTATTTCTCCAAAAAATATATAAAATTAAAACAAATGATGTGTGATATTGGTTATAGAGGTAAAGGCTTGGGTCCTTTTGAAAATGACATCCATGAGCCATTTGAGGTTGAGGAATGGCCTACCCAATATGGCATAGGCAATATTGCTACAAAATATCAACCTTTACCTTTTGATGACGATGATAATTTATTCACCTATGATGAATATTTGGAAAATCAAAAATATTTATTGAATAATAAGAAGAGGAAACAAACTCATTTTTCTTGCAATATGATTTCAATGGTCCATCCAGAAATGATTGCCACTTCCGATGAATGCATAGAAGGAGATGTCTTTTTTGACACCTCCCTTGAAGAAGTCATGAGGAATGGTTTCTTCTTTGAGGGGTCTATCCCATGTGTATCCCATGTCCACACAGTAACCCCACAAGAAGAATTAGCCAAATTATACATAGAAGAACTTCAAAAATAGGTGTGTCACTTGCCCCTCCTAATTTTGAAAGGGATTTAAATATTTTGGTAGAAGATATCCTAAAAATCAATGTTGGAGAAGAAATCAATCCTCACATGGTCAAAATTAGAGCTACCCTAAGTAAAGAATAAATAAAATACATAGAAATTCATATGGAATACCTGAATATCTTTACTTGGATATATGCAGATATGCCTAGCTTAGATCCTTCTGTTCTCATGCATCACTTAGTAGTGCGTCTTGATGCTAAACCAATAAAACAAAAACTTAGGAAAATGCATCCTAAAGTAGCCTTTCTAGTTAAATATGAGTTGAAAAAGTTGTTAGATATTGATTTTATTTAATCCATAGATTACTCTAACTGGATATACAATGTCGTCCCAATAACCAAGAAAGAGGCTACTAAAATCAGAGTATGTACTAATTTTAGGGACATCAATGCTACATGTTCCAAAGATGATTTTCCCCTTCCTAATATGGATAAAATAATTGATTTCACAACAAGAAGTGGGATGTTATCACTTATGGATGGATTTTATGGTTATAACCAAATCCGTATAGCATAAGAAGATAAACCAAAAACTACTTTCATTACACCTTGGGGGACTTTCTATTGGAAAGTAATGCCCTTCGGTCTGAAGAATGCAGGAGAAAATTATCAATGGGCTATGACTTACATATTTCATGATATGATGTATGAAATCTTACATGATTATGAAATTATAGCTTGATCCATTAAGGAAGAGGATCATATATCTGACTTACAATGAGTCTTTAATAGACTCCGTGAATATAAAGTCTACTTAAATCCAGATAAAATTATGTTTTTGGAGTGAAATATGATAAATTATTGGAATTCATTATGTCTATGTGAGGGATAGATATAGATCATATCAAAATAAAGGTAATCATTGATATATCACCACCAAAAAATTTAATAAAACTCAGAAGTTTACAAGGTAAGCTCCAATCCATCCCCCATTTCATTGACAAATTGGTGGGTAAATGTCAACCCTTTCTTAAGTTACTTAAGAAAGATAATTTTTTCAAATAGGATGAGGAATTTCAAGAATATTTTAAAGCTCTTAAGACATATTTTCTTACACCACTAGTGCTTGTTCCGCCTAGGCCCAAACACCCTTTATTTTTTATATTTCTGCCTTAGAACTTGCATT
The DNA here is from genome assembly GCA_028583015.1 of Wollemia nobilis. Lineage (NCBI taxonomy): Eukaryota > Viridiplantae > Streptophyta > Pinopsida > Araucariales > Araucariaceae > Wollemia > Wollemia nobilis. Next base: position 6,892,266 of record JAQPPZ010001057.1, on the reverse strand, counting down.
AGGAGCAATGCTAGCACAACATGATGAGGATAAGAAAGAACAAGTTATTTAATACATAAGTAGAACTTTAATAAGCTATGAAACTCATTACACACCTTTAGAAAATATTTGTTTAGCTATTGTGTTCTCTACACAAAAATTGCACCACTATATGCTTAGCCAAAAAACTTATGTCATCACAAAATTTGATCCATTGTGATACTTGATGAGTAGACCTTATTTATCAAGACAAGAAAAAAATGGGTTCTCTATTTAAGTGAGTTTGACATTAAATTTATTGGGTAGAAATCCATTAAAGAGCAAGTTATAGCAGATCAACTTGCCATTGTGGTGTAAACTCAGCTACAAGAGACCAACAAAATGGACTCCGATCACATAACACAAATGCAATAATGGAAGAAAACTACAAATTGATATTCTTCTCATTCCTAAATTCACACCCCCTCTAAAAAATATTACAATCCATCATATAGCAACCGAAAACCAAAGAAACCCTAAAGAAACCCTAAAAATGTCTTTTTTCTAAAACTGCTAAAAATAGATCTTCTTTCTAAAAACTTCTAAAAATAGAAATGAGTCGTATTGTGCCCAAATTCGGTGCACATATCCCTATTACAATAATAAAACTTAATTTAAAATATTATGTCTCAAATTAAGGTATAACAAAAGATAATAAACTTCTAACAACAAAAAAAACCCAAAAAACCCGAGAACCTATTCTAAAAGCTAATTTTGGGACACTAGATGGAGGATTTAGGTTCCGAAAAACATTTTTTTTTGAGAGTTAGGCCAATTGGAGATTTTACTAATGCAGAACACATACAAAAAACCACATTTTAAATTTCAAGGCCAACAAGCGTACGGTTCACAAGTTATGGCTCCGACAAGGTGCATTATTCTCCTATGGTGAAAAAGAACTCAACTCCTGCGAGTTTAGTTGAATTGAAATCTTGTAGCTTCTAGTTATAAATTTTATTTAGCTCTAACTTTGAAACCCAAGTGTTATCTAACCGTGGTAATCCTTCCCACTAAACCAAGATTTTTTTGTAGCTCCCATGTCTAGTGGTGATCACCTTCTTATCGAGCACCTGTGCAACTCTGTAAATTTTCTTCTTAGGCATCTGTCATGCCCAATTTATTGTATACTATAATTCACCATCCTCGGTAGTACCAAGATATTGAAATAAATCAAAAACATTAAAAATGGGTGAAATATCAAATTCATCAGACAGCTCCACTTTGTAGGCATTATCATTGATCTTCTTCAAAATCTTGCATGGCCCAATTTTCTTAAGTTTCAGTTTGTTATATGTCCATTTAGGAAATATTTCTTTCCTAAGATGAGCCATGACCATATCACCCTCTTCAAACACTTTCACTCTTCTGTGTGCATCAATAGACTCTTTGTAGTGAGCATTACTACTCTACAATTTTTCCCTCACCGACTCTTGCACTTTCTGGATATGCTCAGAAAATGCTTCTGCATCATCACTAACTTGTTCCCCAATTGGTAACTCAACCAAATCTAATACAAATCTAGGATTTTGACCATAAATAATTTGAAAAGGAGATTTACTTGTCGACCTGTTCACTGAACTATTGTATGTAAATTTGGCTTGTGACAAGGCTAAATCACATTATTTTGGTTTTTCTCCCACTATGCATCGTAAGAGGTTTCCCAAGCTTATGTTCACTACCTCTATTTTCCCATCAGTATGTGGGTGGTAAGCACTACTAAACTGTAGCCTGGTATTCAAAATTTTCCACAATGTCCTCCAAAAGTGACTCAAGAACTTAGTATCCCAATCAAAAGTAATAGTCTTTGGAACACCATGCAACCACACAATTTCATTAAAGAATAGGACTACAATCCTAGTTGCATAATTAGTTTTCAGGAAAGCAATGAAATGCACCATTTTTGAAAATCTGTCTACCAAAACAAAAATTGAATCCTTATCTCCCTGGGTCTTGGGCAACTCCAACACAAAATCCATACTCAGATCGGTCCATGGTCCTATAGGAACTGGTAGTGGCATATACAACCCTGTATTTTGCGTATGGCCCTTAGCCATTTGACATAATTTGCATCTAGAGACAAACTTTATTATGTCTCTCTTCACTTTTGGCCAATAGTACTTCTCCTCTACAAGAGTGGTAGTTTTGGCTACTCCAAAATGACAAGCCAAACCCCCACTATGTAATTCCCTCAAGATTTTTTCTCTCATAGAGCCATTGGGAATGCATAATCGATTACCCTTAAACAAGTAACCATTCTAAAAAAAAAACTCTTCAAAAATAGTACGGGACTCACCCCTTATCACACTTTTGCACTATTGCACAATATTCTCAAAATCCGCATCAGATTCATACAGATATTTAATCCCCTCAAATCCTACCACTTCATTATCCATAGTGGTCAACAACAAGACTATCCTACTGAAAGCATCAACAACCTTATTCTATTTTATCAACTTGTGTTTTAGGACAAATGTATACTGTTGAAAAAATTAAATCCATTTAGCATGCCTACTATTTAATTTTCTTTGAGAATTTACATACCTCAATGCTTCATGATCAGTAAACAACAAAAAATCCTTTGAGATTAAGTAGTGCCTCTAATGTTGCAATGCTTGCACAATTGCATAAAATTCCACATCATATGTAGAATAATTCTTCCTTGCGACATTTAGCTTCTCAATAAAAAATTCTACAGGTCAGCCCTCTTGAATTAAGACACCACCAATACCAACAAATGAGGCATCACAATCAACCTCAAACACCTTACTAAAATATAGTAACACTAGAACAGGGGCTTTCGACACTTTCTTCTTCAAGAGTTCAAAACTCTTTGTTGCTTTCATAGTCCATACAAACTCTTTCCCCTTCATGCACTTAGTTATAGGGGTAGCTATATTACTAAAGTTCTTGATGAACTTCCTATAAAAGATAGCTAGTCCATGAATGCTCCTTACTTCTGTTATAGATCATGGAAGAGGCCATACAGAATCACCTTCACTTTCTCATCATCCATCCTCATGCCATCTCTCGAGGTTACAAATCCCAAAAACACTAAACTATCTTGAAGAAATCTACATTTCTTTAGGTTGACATACAATTTCTCCTTCCTGAGCACTTCTAACACTAATTTCACATGTAACAAATGCTCTTCTTCAATTTTACTATAAATTAAAATATCATCAAAATACACAACCACAAACATACCATTATATTCTTGCAGTACTCTGTTCATCAACCGCATAAATGTACTGGGTGCATTAGACAAACTAAATGGCATCACCATCCACTCGTACAGTCCATATTTTGTCTTAAAAGTTGTCTTCCATTCATCCCCTTCTCAAATTATTATCTGGTAGTAGCCACTCCGTAGATCAATTTTACTGAAGTACTTAGCTCCAGCCAATCCATCCATCCTATAATCCACTCTTGGCATAGGATATCAATATTTTATTGTGATCTTGTTTATGGCTCTATTATCCACACACATATACCACTCACCATATTTCTTCAAGGTTAGCAATGCTGGAGTCGCACATGGACTCATAATCTCCCTAACTAATCCCTTATTTATCAACTTTGTCACTTGCCTGCTCAACTCTGCATTCTGTGTTGGGTTCAACCGATAAGCTACCTAATTTGGAAGTGCTGATCCTGGAATAAAATACATGTGATGCTGGATATCCCTTTTTTGTGGTAGCCCATATGGTAACTCCTCTGGTGTGACATATTTATATTCACTTAGCAACTTAGCTACTGCTGTAGGCATAACCACTTCCTCTATTTCTAGCTTCCTATATGTTAAGGCATAACAGAATCTAGCATCCCTAATATCTGCAAGAAACTCCTTCATTGTCAACAAGCTCTCACTCGGCCCATCCTCCTTAAGAGACACAAGAACTACCTTTACACCTTTCCTAAAAAATGTGTAAGTGTTCTTTCTCCCATTATGGTTAGTATCCCTATCGTACTGCCAAGGTCTTCCCAATAGAATGTGACATGCATCCATCGAGATCACATCACACCACACTTCATCCTTATAAGTGCTCCCAATTAAAAAATTAATTAAACACCTATGATCTACTGTTACCTCATTCCCCTTCTTAACCCATGAGATGCGATATGGATAAGGATGTTTTCACATTTCAGGTGCATTTTTTCAACCATGACATTTGACACCATATTCTCATAGCTACCACCATCAATGCCAATGTTACATACCTTCCCTCATGATGTACACCTTGTTAAAAATATGTTTGTTCATAGCCAAGAATCTTCACCATCTATGGTTTGCCCCTTTGCTTTGCTCTGCACCATCTCTTTCTTAGGAGCAATCAACATCCTCCTTATCATAAGGGCTTCCCCCATGTTAGCAACAACTTACTCCTCATCCTGCTCTTCCATATCAACCAGATTGACCCTCCTTGTCCTCCTTGAACCCTTTCTTGGACATCACGTTAGGGACACTCAAATGCTCTGTGCCCATTCTCCCGAAATCCATAATAGGTATACAAAATCCTCGGATCATTCCCATTTTGCCACCATCGTAACCTCTACCTCATTGGTATCCTCTTCCTCTCAGATTTTGCCAATCTTCTTCTTGTTTAGCAGGTATTGAGGATTCTCCCTTGAGAAAATTAGATCCAATTTGACCCTGACTTGAAGAGGGTGTGAATCCCTTCTTACATCTTCTGTTAATCCTTTTCAATTTCTCCTCCACCTTGAGAGCCATTTGATACACATCCTCCACTATAAGAGTGCGATGCATGCTCATCTCATCTTGAACAACAAAAATTAGGCCATTTACATACTTGTAAGCCTTTTGGTCCTTCGTATCATTGTGTTCCACTTGAATGGATAGCTTGTAGAATTCATTAGTATAGTCCTCAATGCTATGATACTTCTATCGAAGATTTTGAAATCTATGAAATAGGGTTTGTGAGTAGTCTACAGGTATAAATTTTTCTTGTAACTTCTTCATCTTTGTCCAATATCTAACCTTTTCCTTTCCATTCCTCTATCGTGTAGTCTATAAATGATCCCACCAAATTAATGCATGTCCCTTCAACTTTGTGCATGTGAGCTTAACCTTCTTCTCTTCAGCAATGTTACTCCATTCAAAATATTTTTCTAGGCTATTGATCCAATCGATCAACTCCTCTGGTTTCAACCCACCAGCATATTTAGGAACCTCGATCTTGATTCCATCTCGATTCTCCTTAAGCCCCTATAGAGCTTGTATCAATCAATTTTCAAAACCATACCCTTCTTCCTCTGGTCCCTCTAGTTCTGCTTCTGCATGGACCTCAAATCCACGTTCCTCAGGTATGTTTTCATCATTAGATCCTTGATCTACATGTGCCCTAGGACATCTCTCTCCCATGTGATTAATAACACTAGTCAGTCATGCTATTTTTGCATTTAGATCCTTGATATGCCTATTTATCTAGGCATATCTTCTAGGTGGCATCCTTCCTTCACTAGCGAGATCACACCCGCTTTGATACCAAATGGTGTAAACTTAGCTACAAGAGACCAACAAAATGGACTCTAATAACATAACACAAATGCAATAATGGAAGAAAAATACAAATTGATATTATTCTCATTCATGAATTCACACCCCCTCTATAAAATATTATAATCCATCATATAGCAACCGAAAACCAAAGAAACCCTAAAGAAATCCTAAAAATATCTTTTTTCTAAAACAAGTTATGGCTCCAACAAGGTGCATCATTCTCCTTTGGTGAAAAAGAACTCAGCTCCTATGAGTTTAGCTGAATTGAAATCCTATAGCTTCTGGTTATCAATTTTCTTTAGCTCTGAATTTGAAACCCAAGTGTTATCTGACTATGGTAATCCTTCCCACTAAACCAAGAATTTTTTGTAGCTCCCATGTCTCGTGGTGATCACCTTCTTATGGAGCACCTGTGCAACTCTGTATTTTTTCTTCTTAGGCATCTGTCGTGCCCAATTTACTATCTCCTATAATTCACCATCCTCGGTAGTACCAAGATACTAAAATAAATTAGAAACATTAAAAATGGGTAAAATATCAAATTCATCGAGCAGCTCCACTTTATAGGCATTATCATTGATCTTCTTCAAAATCCTACATGGCCCAATTTTCTTAAGTTTTAGTTTGTTATACGTCCCCTTAGGAAATATTTCTTTCCTAAGATGAACCATGACCATATCACCCTATTCAAACACTTTCACCCTTCTGTGTGCATCAGTAGACTCTTTGTAGTGAGTATTACTACTTTGCAATTTTTCCCTCACTAACTCTTGCACTTTCTGGATATGCTCAGAAAATGCTTCTGCATCATCACTAACTTGTTACCCAATTGGTAACTCAACCAAATCTAATACACCTCTAGGATTTTGACCATAAATTATTTGAAAAGGAGATTTACCTGTCGACTTGTTCACTTAACTGTTGTATGTAAATTCAGCTTGTGATAAGGCTAAATCCCATTGTGATAAGGCTAATTCCAGAATTGCCTTCACTTTCTCATCATCCATCCTCATGCCATATATCAAGATTACAAATCCCAAAAACACTAAACTATCTCGAAGAAATCTATATTTATTTAGGTTGACATACAATTTCTCCTTCTTGAGCACTTCTAACACTAATTTCACTTGTAACAAATGCTCTTCTTCACTTTTACTATAAATCAAAATATCATCAAAATACACAACCACAAAATTACCATTATATTCTTGTAGTACTTTGTTCATCAACCGCATAAATGTACTGGGTGCATTAGACAACCCAAATGGCATCACCATCCACTCGTACAATCCATATTTTGTCTTAAAAGCTATCTTCCATTCATCCCATTCTCAAATTTTGATATGGTAGTAGCCACTCCGTAGATCAATTTTACTGAGGTACTTAGCTCCAACCAATCCATCCATCATATCATCCACTCTCGACATAGGATACTGATACTTTATTATGATCTTGTTTATGGCTCTACTATCCACACACATCTGCCAATCACCATATTTATTTGGGGTTAGCAATTTTGGGGTCACACATGGATTCATACTCTCCTTAACTAATCCCTTATTTATCAAATCTATCACTTGCTTGCTCAACTTTGCATTCTATGTTGGGTTCAACCAATTAGCTGTCTGATTTGGGAGTGCTAATCCTAGAATAAAATCCATGTGATGCTGGATATCCCTTTTTGGTGGTAGCCCATTTGGTAATTCCTCTGGTGTGACATATTTATATTCACTTAGCAACTTAGCTACTGTTGTAGGCATAACCACTTCCTCTATTTCTAGCTTCCTAGCTATTAAGGCATAACATAAGCTAGCATCCCTGATCTCTACAAGAAAATCCTTCATCATCAACAAGCTCTCACTTGACCCATCCTCCTTCAGAGGCACAAGAACTACCTTTACACCTTCCTTCCAAAATGTGTAAGTGTTCTTTCTCCCATTATGGTTAGTATCCCTATCGTACTGCCAAGGTCTTCCCAATAGAATATGACATGCATCCATCGAGATCACATCACACCATAGATCATCCTTGTAAGTGCTCCCAATTGAAAATTTAATTAAACACCTCTGATCTACTGTTACCTCATTCTCCTTCTTAACAGATGAGATGCAATATGGATAATGACGTTTTTCACATTTCAGGTGCATTTTTTCAACCATGACATTTGACACCATATTCTCATAGCTACCACCATCAATGACAATGTTACATACCTTCCCTCCTAATGTACACCTTGTTCAAAATATGTTCATTCATAGCCAAAAATATTCACCATCTATGGTCTGCCCCTTTGCTTTGCTCTACACCATCTCTTTCTTAGGAGCAATCAATGTCCTCCTTATCATAAGGGCTTACCGATGTCAACAACAACTTCATCCTCATCTTGCTCTTCCATCTCAACCAGATTGACCCTTCCTTGTCCTCATTGACCCATTTCTTGGACATCACGTTGGAGACACTCAAATGCTCTGTGTCCCTCCTCACCACATCCATAACAGGTATACGACCTCCTCAGATCATTCCTATTTTGTCCACCATCATAACCTCTACCTCGTTGGTATCCTCTTCCTCTCAGATTCTACCCATATTCTTCTTGTTTAACAGGTATTGAGGATTCTACCTTGTGAAAATTAGATCCACTTTGACCCTGACCTGAAGAGGGCATGAATCCCTTATTACCTCTTCTATTAATCCTTTTCAATTTATCCTATGCCTTGAGGGCCATTTGATATGCATCCTCCATTGTAAGAGTGCGATGCATGCTCATATCATCTTGAAAAAAAAAACTTCGACCATTTATATACCTGGAAGCCTTTTGGTCCTCCGTATCATTGTGCTCCACTCGAATGGATAACTTGTAGAATTTATTAGTATAGTCCTCAATGCTTTGATCCTTTTGTCGAAGATTCTAAAATCTATGAAATAGGGTTTGGGAGTAGTCTACAGGTATAAATTTTTCCTATAACTTCTTCATATTTGTCCAATCCTTGATCTTTTCCTTTCCATTCCTCTATCATGTAGTCTATAAATGATCCCACCAAATCAATGCATATCCCTTCAACTTTGTGCATGCAAGCTTAACCTTCTTATCTTCAGTAATGTTACTCCATTCAAAATATTTTTCTAGGCTATTGATCCAATCGATCAACTCCTCTAGTTTCAACCCACCAGCATATTCGGGAACCTCGATCTTGATCCCATATTGATTCCCCTTAAGCCCCTATAGAGCTCATATCAGTCAATTTTCAAAACCTTACCCTTCTTCCTTTGGGCCCTCTAGTTTTTCTTCTATGTGGACCTTATATCCACGTTCCTCAGGTATGTTTCCATCATTAGATCCTTTATTTGCATGTGCCTTGGGATGTCTCTCTCCCATGTGATCAATCACACTAGTCAACCATGCTATTTTTGTATTTAGATCCTCGATCTACCTATTCATATGGGCATATCTTCTATGTGGAATCCTTCCTTCACTAGCGATATCACACCCACTCTGATACCAAATGGTGTAAACTCAGCTACAAGAGACCAACAAAATGGACTCCAATCACATAACACAAATTCAATAATGGAAGAAAAATTCAAATTGATATTCTTCTCATTCCTAAATTCACACCCCCTCTAAAAAATATTACAATCCATCATATAGCAACCGAAAACCAAAGAAACCCTAAAGAAATCCTAAAAACATCTTTTTTCTAAAATAGATAAAAATAGATCTTCTTTATGAAAACTTCTAAAAATAGAAATGAGTCGGATTGTGCCCAAATTCGGTGCACATATCCCTCTTACAATAATTAACCTTAATTTAAAATATTAGGTCTCAAATTAAGGTATAAAAAAAGATAATAAACTTCTAACAACGAAAAAAACCCAAAAAACCTAGGAACCTATTCTAAAAGCTAATTTTGGGACACTAGATGGAGGAGTTAGGTCTCAAAAACACTTTTTTGGAGATTCAGGCCAATCAAAGATTCACCTAATGCATAACACACACACAAAACCACCTGTTAAATTTCAAGGCCAACGGGCGTACGGTTCACAAGTTATGGCTCCGACAAGGTGCATCATTCTCCTTTGGTGAAAAAGAACTCAGCTCCTGCAAGTTTAGCTGAATTGAAATCCTATAGCTTTTGGTTATCAATTTTCTTTAGCTCTAACTCTAAAACCCAAGTGTTATCTGACTATGGTAATCCTTTCCACTGAACCAAGAGTTTTTTGTAGCTCCCATGTCAGATTCATACAGATCTTTAATCCCCTCAAATCCTACCACTTCATTCTCCATAGTGGTCGTCAACAAGACTCTCATACTCAATGCATCAACAACCTTATTATATTTTCATGACTTGTGTTTGAGGACAAATGTATACTATTGCAAAAATGAAACCCATTTGGCATGCCTGCTATTTAACTTTTTCTGAGAATTTACATACCTCAATGCTTCATGATCAGTAAACAACACAAAATCCTTTGAGATTAAGTAGTGCCTCCAATGTTGCAATGCTTGCACAATTGCATAAAATTCCACATCATATGTAGAATAATTATTCCTTGCGTCATTCAGATTCTCAATAAAAATTTCTACAAGTCAACCCTATTGACTTAAGACACCACCAATCCCAATAAATGAGGCATCATAATCAACCTCAAACACCTTACTAAAATCTAGTAACACTAGAACAGGGGCTTCTGACACTTTCTTCTTTAAGAGTTCAAAACTCTCTGTTTCTTTCGTAGTCCATACAAACACTTTCCCCTTCATGCACTCAGTTATGGGGGTAGCTATACTACTAAAGTTCCTAATGAACTTCCTGTAAAAGGTAGCTAGTCCATGAAAGATCCTTACTTCTGCTATAGATCGTGGAAGAGGCCATTCCATAATCGCCTTCACTTTCTCATCATCCATCCTCATGCCATATATCGAGATTACAAATCCCAAAAACACTAAACTATCTTGAAGAAATCTATATTTATTTAGGTTGACATACAATTTCTCCTTCTTGAGCACTTCTAACACTAATTTCACTTGTAACAAATGCTCTTCTTCACTTTTACTATAAATCAAAATATCATCAAAATACACAACCACAAAATTACCATTATATTTCTGTAGTACTTTGTTCATCAACCACATAAATTTACTGGGTGCATTAGATAACCCAAATGGCATCACCATCCACTCGTACAATCCATATTTTGTCTTAAAAGCTATCTTTGATTCATCCCATTCTTGAATTATGCTATGGTAGTAGCCACTCCATAGATCAATTTTACTGAAGTACTTAGCTCCAGCCAATCCATCCATCATATCATCCACTCTCGACATTGGATACCGATACTTTATTGTGATCTTATTTATGGCTCTACTATCCACACACATCTATCACTCACCATATTTCTTTGGGGTTAGCAATGCTAGAGTTGCACATGGATTCATACTCTCCCTAACTAATCCCTTATTTATCAACTCTGTCACTTGCTTGCTCAACTCTGCATTCTGTGTTGGGTTCAACCAATAAGCTGTCTAATTTGGGAGTGTTGATCCTGGAATAAAATCCATGTGATGCTAGATATCCCTTTTTGGTGGTAGCCCATCTGGTAACTCCTATGGTGTGACATCTTTATATTCACTTAGAAATTTAGCTACTGTTGTAGGCATAACCACTTCCTCTATTTCTAGCTTCCTATCTGATAAGGCATAACAGAAGCTAGCATCCCTAATATTTGCAAGAAAATCCTTCATCGTCAACAAGCTCTCACTTAGCCCATCCTCCTTCAGAGGCACAAGAACTACCTTTACACCTTCCTTCCAAAATGTGTAAGTGTTCTTTCTCCCATTATGGTTAGTATCCCTATTTTACTGCCAAGGTCTTCCCAATAGAATGTGACATGCATCCATCGAGAGAACATCACACCACACTTTATCCTTGTAAGTGCTCCCAATTATAAAATTAATTAAACATCTCTGATCTACTATTTTCTCATTCCCTTTCTTAACCCATGAGATACGATATGGATAATGATGTTTTTCACATTTTAGGTGCATTTTTTCAACCATGATATTTGACACCATATTCTCATAGCTACCACCATCAATGCCAATGTTACATACCTTCCCTCCTGATGTACACCTTATTCAAAATATGTTCATTCATAGCCAAGAATATTCATCATTTATGGTCTACCCCTTTGCTTTGCTCTACATCATCTATTTCTTAGGAGCAATCAACATCATCCTTATCATAAAGGCTTCCCCCATGTCAGCAACAACTTCATCCTCATCCTGCTCTTCCATATCAACTAGATTGACCTTTCCTTGTCCTCCTTGACCCACTTCTTGGACATCATGTTGGGGACACTCAAATGCTCTGTGCCTCTCCTCACCACATCCATAGCAGGTATACAACCTCCTCAGATCATTCTTATTTCGTCCACCACCATAACCTCTACCTCGTTGGTATCCTCTTTCTCTCAGATTCTGCCCATATTCTTCTTATTTAGCAAGTATTGAGGATTCTCCCTTGATAAAATTAGATCCACTTCAACCTCGACCTGAAGAGGGTGTGAATCCCTTCTTACCTCTTCTATTAATCCTTTTCAATTTCTCCTCCACCTTGAGGGCCATTTGATACACATCCTCCACTGTAAGAGTGTGATGCATGCTCATCTCATATTGAACAACAAAACTTAGGCCATTTACATACTTGGAAGTCTTTTGGTCCTCCATATCATTGTGCTCCACTCGAATGGATAGCTTGTAGAATTCATTAGTATAGTCCTTAATGCTTTGATCCTTCTATCGAAGATTCTAAAATCTATGAAATAGGGTTTGGGAGTAGTCTACAGGTATAAATTTTTCTTGTAACTTCTTCATCTTTGTCCAATATCTGATCTTTTCCTTTCCATTCATCTGTCGTGTAGTCTATAAATCATCCCACCAAATCAATGCATGTCCCTTCAACTTTGTGCACGCGAGCTTAACCTTCTTCTCTTCAGCAATGTTACTCCATTCAAAATATTTTTCTAGGCTATTGATCCAATTGATCAACTCCTCTAGTTTCAACTCACCAACATATTCAAGAACCTCAATATTGATCCCATATCGATTACCCTTAAGCCTCTCTAGAGCTCATATAAGTCAATTTTTAAAATTGTGCCCTTCTTCCTCTAGGCCCTCTGGTTTTGCTTCTGTATGGAACTCAGATCCACGTTCCTCAGGTATGTTTTCATCATCAGATCCTTGATCTGGACGTGCCTTGGGATGTCTCTCTCCCATGCAATCAATCACACCATTCAACCATTCTATTTCTGCATTTAGATCCTCAATCTACCTATTCATCTGGGCATATCTTCTAGGTGGAATCCTTCCTTCACTAGCGAGATCACACCCGCTCTGATACCAAATGGTGTAAACTCATCTACAAGAGACCAACAAAATGGACTCCGATCATATAACACAAATGCAATAATGGAAGAAAACTACAAATTGATATTCTTCTCATTCTTGAATTCACACCCCATCTACAAAATATTATGATCCATCATATAGCAACCGAAAACCAAAGAAACCCTAATTTTTTTTTTCTAAAACTGTTAAAATAGATCTTCTTTCTAAAAACTTCTAAAAATAGAAATGAGTGCCAAAATTCGGTGCACATATCTCTCTTACAATAACAAACCTTAATTTAAAATATTAGGTCTCAAATTAAGGTATAACAAAATATAATAAACTTCTAACAACGAAAAAAACCCAAAAACCCGAGAACCTATTCTAAAAGCTAATTTTGGGACACTAGATGGAGGAGTTAGGTCCCAAAAACACTTTTTTTGGAGAGTCAGGCCTATCAAAGATTTACCTGATGCATAACATACACACAAAACCAACTGTTAAATTTCAAGGCCAACGAGTGTACGGTTCACAAGTTATGGCTCCGACAAGGTGCATCACATTGCCCCTCTTGAATCTACTCATCCATTGACAATATAATTTCCTGATGAATACCTTAATCTAGAAGGTGATTCTTCTGAATCATGGTCTCTATTTTTGACATAACCCATTGTATGAGTGGTACAAGTGTAGGTATTATACTAGTATCTCCACAAAAGTAACTTATCCCTTATCTTTCAAACTCTAGTTTGCTTGTACAAAAAAAAAATAGAGTATGAAGCTTTAATCCTTGGGTTACAAGTAGCTTTAGACTTAGATATTAAGGTCTTATCAGTTTTTTGAGACTCACAACTTGTGGTGAATAAAATAAACAATGTTTATCAAACCTAAGATGAGAAAATCTATCGTTATAAAGAGTATGTTTTAAAACTTATCTCTTTATTTGAGAAAGTTACTGGTAGGCCCAAAAAGGCCACATCCTTAGAAAACATTGAAAATTTTATTCTAAGGTATGAAGTTTTCATTCCGCATATTTTTTAGTGCATTTTGGAGTGGATCCGCAACAAGAGTTTTCTAATCCGCCCAACACTTAGTACATTTTTCACTTGGAGAAATTCCACATAGTTTATAATGCATTTGGCAATGGACTGGCGACGCGTTCCGATTCTGCAAAAGTTTTTGGTGAAGATGACGTCAGTGCAAGGAGAAGTGCGGAATGGTGACCGCTTGTATTTTTTGACATGCTTTGAGTGGCTAAGTGTTGATGAGACCAATTCCAATGAGTTTATAGAGTATTTTGGTCCGGAATGGTGATGAAGAGGTAGAAAATCATAGAAGAAGTGCGGATCGATGTCAAAGAGTATTTTGAACTGACTTCTTTCTGGATTGGCGACAAGAAGCATTTTACACTAACTCCAATGTGGAATGGAGGTAAAGCTATTTTACACTATGGCAAGTGCGGATTGGAGATGAAGGAAGATTTACACTTGCCCAAGTGCGGATTCCTGTTTCCACGATTTATAAAGCAAATATGATGTCAACATCTTTTGTAGTGCGGATTTTTGGTTGCTTCAAAGTCAAAGAAGAAAGAGGAAGGTTGACGAGTGGATTTCATCCCACTTAACTCTTAATGCATTTCATGCCGGATTGGCATTCCACATAATCAAAGCCATGGAAGGTGATGTCATCGACTTAAAAGAGCGGAATGGTGCTTTGGTTTTTCCCTACCATTGTACAGAGTATATTCCAAGATCTAATCAAGTCGTGCATGGGGAAGATCAACGATCGAGATTCTGCTAACAATTCTGAAGTATTTAAAAGCATTTTCTCATCGGATTCGAACACAGTCAGTTGGGAGATAGGAAGCCAAAGCGTCAAAGGGTTTCAAGAACAAGAACCAGAGGTAGTTGTAGATCGACGATGAAGCGAGCTTCCAAGAAGAGTTGATGGATGAGATGCAGTCTCTAATGGCCTGGATGCCAACTATCACCAACCAACCAACAAGTTGTAGAGGATCTAAGCTACCATGGCGGTCTACGCACAATGGATTTCCCAGAAGTTGAACCAGTAAGATAATGCCAGCAAGAACTCTCTACTGAACTGGAAAATATGTAATCTTTGTAATGTTCCTTATTATTATTTCATTTACAAACTATAAATAGAGGTCGAACCCTCATTTTTTAGGGTCGGCTCTAGTGCATTTGCTTGCCCTACTATAAATATTCTTGTGAGCTAATGGAAGGAGCATTACTCTAATTGTTCGACTCAAATTTGTCATCTTCATTATCTTGTGCAAGAGGTTCAAAGTCTTGAGCTGTATTTCTGTTAATACTTGAATGGTTAGTTCATTCTAACTTTTGGATTACTAGTTGTGAGAGTAGTTGAAATCTATTCTTGATTAGATCTGTATTGTTAGGAAGTTTATTTCTGTTAAATCTAACTATTGGTTTATTCTGCTATTTGGATTATCAATATTGGATGTTGGAATTGCTTTCTGCAATATTTCTCTGCTTATGTTTTAATGTGTGAAGGTTTCATTAATTTGGGTAATGTGTATTTGAGTGATGGGACACTAGAAATAGCTTGTGGGAGCCTTTTTTGTAGTTGCCTATGTTGTTAGCCTATCCGACCACTATTTATTTATAACATTTCTAACCCTAAACCTTTTCTAACCCTTATCTCAAAACCCTATTTGAGCTTTAATTGAATCAACACCATTTTAAGTTGATAAGGAACCAACCTACTCTAGAGGTTGGATTGAAGTTTTCTTTGATCCATCCAATGCTTGAGTGTCGAGCTACGACTATCGGGTGCATGCCTGGATAGAAAATTGGAAGATAGATAGTTGCAATGTCAAGTAAAGCTTGATGACATTTTGGTGCCCAATAGTTTTTGGCATGCTCGGTGGGACCAGTTCACAAGGAACATGAAAACCCATCATATGAGTTATTGTTTTATCTCTACCCAAAGGAATCAATATTTGGTGAATTGTCTTGACCTTGTTAAGTAGAGAATAGCAAATTCACCTGGTGACTCCCTGGTCTTTAAACCCAAAAAATAATCACCCCTGTAGACCAGTGTCCTTTCATGTATACTAGGTCTTTCAAAAGGAATAACCCTAACTCATATTTCTATTGTGAGCTACCTTATAGAGGGTCTACTATTATCAGAAGTTTGAATCAATATTTCCTCTCAGAAGAAGAGCTTCTTGAGGAAAATCCTGTAGTTAATCCAATAACCCCTCTAGCAAGACCTACACCTAGAAATATGGTAGGAAATGCAGCCCAAAATTAGGGAAATGTGGCCCCTAATCAACCATTACAGAAGTACCCTAGCTGGAACACAGTTGGTCCCCTTAGGTTAGCCCATATGAATGCCATTCCCCAGGCTGTGTCCAAGGCTATTCCCACTTATGATGGATCTAGGAAGACAACATATGAGCACTGTCAGGATATTTTGAATTTGGCAACAATCCACAACATAAAGGAGGAGGATGTTATTATGAGAATCCTAGCCCTGTCCTTCAGAGGAAAGATTTTACATTGGTTTAGGACTCTTGAAGATAACACCATTACTTCATGGGAAGCATTGGTTGAGCCTTTTGTGGAATAATTTAATGAATCTTCTGACCCTTTCTCTTTGCTTAATCAGTTTATATCCATGCAAAAATCTCAGTAAGAGACTATCTCAAATTTCAATTTGAGGTTTAGTAGAACATGGAAGAGAATTCCCCCTATAGCTAGACCAGCTGTATGCTTGGATTATATGTATTATATCAGAGCTCTTGGATCAGATCTAGGCTTGCAAACCCAACAATATGGGGTGGAAACCTTTCCACAAGTTTATAATGCAGTAGTTCATGCAAAGAATATCCTAATTAATGTGGGGAGGTTACCTCCCAAAGTTGTGCTACCTTATAGTTTAGAAACCACTAATGGCCAAAGCCAAGCTACAAACTCATCTTACATGGATCCCCCTTCCTTATCATCCCCATATCCACAAATGAATCCTATTCCTCAATCAAAAGCATCATCTACTATAGTTCCTTTCCCTCCCCTTCCTTCAAACCTCTCAAGAGTTTTCTGCCATTCTTGATATACAAAATACTCTGAAAACTCTGAGTAATAGAATGAATTCAATGGAAAAGAGAGATCAAGAAAGGTCACAATAGAGGAGATTTCCATATGTGAACAAATATCAGAGACCTGGTCCTAGTAATAGTACTGGGGTCAGAGTGAATGCAACATATGAAGAGCCTGAGTGTTCTTCAGAGATAAGTCTAGTTAATGTCTGGTGTCTGGTATGTAATGATCCTCATGATTCATAGTCTTGTGTCATGTACCAACACCATGTTCAACAAGCTATGGATCAAGTAAAAAGAAATCAAAAGGGAAGGGTAAGTATGTTATGGTAGCCTGACCAAATCATGGTTGGGAAAGAGCTGGATGAGGATGGCCCAATTGTTGTTATGACAAGGTTTGGAAAGAAAACCTTGCAAGTAGATCCCAAAAATATGGGACAATTCTAAGTTCCTTCTCAGAAAAGGAATGACCCACTCCCTCAAAGTAGTGATACTTTTCCTATTCCCTAGGCTAAAGGGAAAGAGAAGATAGATAGTCTCCCCAAGAGATTTGAGAAAGAAACTGAAGGAGACCGAATGAAGTCTAAATATGAGGCTCAAGAGAGGCTTAGATTCCCTTCTATTACAAAAAGATAAATAATAGAAGCCACTCAACAATATAAAAGAAAATATGGTGAGCCAGAAAGAAGGCCTGAGAGGACCACTTTGGCTAAGTCTGAATACAACATTGTAGAAGAGATGAAAAGGATTCCATCAAAATCTAGTTTATATGATACCCTTTTCATTCTTGGCTAGATTGACTTGCTTAAAGCTTCTCTCAACAAGTATCCATAGGATAGGCAGGCCACCACAATCCTTAGTATACCCCTAGAAAAGAAAGAAATATCCCCTACTATTTTAAAGAATAAACCCCCTCCTTTCTATATCTCTTTAAGAATGGAAGGTTGGGTAGTCCAAAATTGTATGATAGATTCAGGAGCATCAACTACAGTTATGCCTAAAGTAGTCTGTGAAGAGATGGGTATGGAGTATACCCGATCTTGCCCTGGAGTACTGCAATTGGATGGGACACCTATGAAAATAGTGGGAGTAATAAAGGATGTTTTAATGAGGTTACATAGAGCCCCTGAGGTGACAATAGTACAAGAAATAGTAGTGGTTGACCTAGAGCCCTACTTTGGTTTATGCCTCTCAAGGGAGTTCACTACAAAATTAGGTGGATGCATGTACATGGATTATTCTAGCATGGTCATTCCCTTCAAAGGGAAGAGGATAAGGATAACACCTAAAAATCCTGTGTCTTATCACATAGAAAAATTTGAGGAAGACATGTGCAACCTCACTCCTCTTGAAGAATTTGAAATTGTGGATAAATTTGAGGAACTGGAACTAGAATATGAATTACCTTTTAGAGAGGATTACAATCAGTTTGGGATAGGCATGGGCACATATAGTATTTCTGTAGAATTAGAGAAGAAAATTCTTGCTATATCTAATCAGTATCTGAGAGAGATAGAGGTATGGACCATGCACTTTGATGGTGCTAGATGCAGAAATGGAGTTGGTGTTGGTGTGGTACTACAGTCCCAATCAGAAGGGACAAAGAGTTTTACCTACAGATTAACATGGTCATGCACCAATAATGTTGTAGAGTATGAGGCTTTATGCCTTGGACTGATGCAAGCAGAAAATATGGGCATTAAGGTCCTAAACATATATGGTGACTCTGAGTTAATCATCCATCAGGTAAGAAAAAGGTGCAGTAGTAAGCACCATTACCTAAAAGCATACAAAAATAGGGTATGGGATCTGATGGAATCCTTTGATGCCCTAAATATAAACTTTATTCCTAGAGAAAAGAATACTTTGGTAGACTCTTTAGTAGCAAGGGGAGCTAACTTCAACCCTTCTGCAGATATTGGAGTCAAGAAAGACAAGGGAATCAAAATGATTTTTAGGCCTGCAGTGCTAGATAAGCAGATTTTTTGGCAGGTTTTTGAAAATGATGAATAGATAATTGATTTTCTGGTAAGAGAAGCCTGTCTCTCCACTATCCAAGAGGAAAATCTAGAGGAAATTGATCAACAGGATGTTATTCAACTTAGGAACAATCACATACCTAGGGGTTTGGTCACCTTAGAAAGCCTATTTGATAATGAAGATAGAAAAAGGACCAAAGCCATGGAAGTCAATAAAAATTTTTATAAAGAAGTTGAAGTCGGTACTGAAAAGAAGCTCAATGTTGGAATTCGATGTTCACCAGAGGAAGAAGAGGATATCAAGGCCCTATGTCTAAGGTATCCAGATATCATAGCTTGGTCATATGAAGACCTCAAGGTATATGACAAAAGGATTATCCAACACACTATTGAGCTAGAGCCTGATGCAAAGCCTTTTAGGTAGAAGCAAAGGCCTGTAAATCCAAGGATCGAAGCCATAATGAGAGAAGAGCTCTTAAATTTGTTAAAGGCTAAGATCATCTATCCCATAAAACACTCCACCTGGGTAGCCAACTTGGTACCTGTAAGAAAAAATAATGGTGATATTCGCCTATGTGTGGATTTTAGAAATCTTAATCAGGCATCATTAAAGGATCACTACCCCCTTCCATAGATTGATCAAATATTACAGATAGTGGTAGGGGTAGAAAGGTTCTCACTATTGGATGGTTTCTCTGGCTATAACCAGATTTGGGTGAAGGATGAAGATCAGTATAAAACAACATTCACCACAAAATGGGGTACTTTTGCCTACCAGAGAATGCCTTTTGGGTTGTCCAACGTAGGAGCCACATTTTAGAGAGCCATGGACTATGCCTTTGGGGAACTTATCAATAAGGTCATTCTGATCTATTTGGATGATATGACTATGTTTTCCCATAACAAGCATGATCACTTAGCACACCTTGAGCAAGTCTTTCAAAAATGCAGAGAATTTGGCATTTCCCTTAATCCTAAGAAATCATTCTTTGCAGTCCATGAGGGAAAGTTGCTAGGTCATGTAGTCTCAAAAGAAGGTATGGCCATAGATCTAGATAGAATCAAGTCCATTCTAACCCTTCCATTGCCTATGAATAAGAAAGCCTTACAATATTTCTTGGGTCAAATAAACTTTGTCAAGAAATTCATTTCTGACTTTGCACAAAAAGTGAGGCCCATTTCTGAACTGCTCAAGAAAAATGCCGAGTTCAAATGGACTGAAGTCAGGAAATAAGCCTTTGAGATAATCAAGCAGTCCATTGCAATAGCCCTAGTGCTAGTAAATCTAGATTTTAGTAAGGATTTTATTCTTTATGCTTATGGAGCTGAAGAAAGTTATGCCTCAGTGCTCACTCAAAAGGATGATCAAGGTGAAGAGCATCCCATATTATTTTGGAGCTAGACCCTCCATGATTACTAGGTTAAGTATAATTTTATTGAGAAACAAGTATTTGTTGTGATGAAGTCATTGAAGAAGTTTAGGTAGTATTTGGTTCAAAGTAAGACCCTGGTATATGTTGTTCACCCAGATGTAAGAAGATTTATTCTGCAAGGTGAACTAGGAGATAAGAGAGTTGGATGGATCACCAAGATCTAGGAATATGATGTGGAGATACACCCCACCAAGTTGGTAAGAGGTAGGGCCTTATGCCAAGGTCTAATAGAGGTAGCAACATCAGTAGAAATAATAACTTTCTAGGTAGTAGAAGATGATCATATTGAAAGAATATAACTAAGAGACTCTGATTGGGTAGACCAGATGATCAATTACTTTCAAACTGAAGTATGCCCTCCTGATATTAATGCATCACAAAGAAGAAGATATAGACTTCAAGATTTGAAGTATGTCTTACTTCTAGAAGGGCTATACAAAAGGAACCTTGATGGAGTCCTCCTTAAGTGCTTGAAAGAAGATCAACAACAAAAGGTCATTGAGGAGTTCCATGGAGGGCCATCTGGAGGACATTTCTCAGGCAGAGTCACAACTTTGAAAATCATAAGAGTAGGCTATTACTGGCCTACTATATTTTTTGATACTTTCAAAATCACTAGAGCTTGTGACAAGTGCCAGAGGCATGTGGGGAGAACAAGGATTGCATCATTCCCCCTCAAGCCAATATAGGTAGAAGAACCATTTTAGCAATGGGGGTTGGACTTCATAGGTGTCATCAATCCAAATTCTTTAGCTGAGCACAAGTATATTCTAACTACCATAGACTACCTCACCAGATGGGTAGAAGCTATCCCTACCAAGAAATCAGATCAGGAAGTTGTGATCAATTTTATGGAAAGTTTGATTTCAAGGTTTGGAGTTCCGGAAGCCTTGGTGAGTGATAATGGGCCAGCCTTTATAGGAGCCAAATATATTGAATTTTCTAGCAAGTATGGCATAACCATTAAGAATACTTCAAATTATTACCCTCAAGGGAATGGACTTGCAGAGTCTACCAACAAAAATCTGTTAAGGATTTTGAGGAGATCACTAGAAGGGAATAAAAGAAGTTGGCACCTAATGCTGGAACAAGCTTTGTGGGTAGACATGATTACCATCAAGAAGTCCATCAAGACTTCCCCTTATGCTCTGGTATATGGCAAAGAGGTAGTGTTACCTATCCATTTAGAAATTCTAGCACTCAAACTGATAAATTTAGAAGAAGAATCAGAGGAAAATCTAGTGGATACAAGGTTGACACACCTACTACAGTTGGAAGAGAAAAGAGCTCAGGCCTATGAGAACTTTTAGAAGCATTCTGTGGACATCAAGGCATGGTTCGATAAAAAGGTAAGGTTCAAAAAATTCTAGGTTGGAGATTCAGTTCTAAGGTGGAATGTTGAAAGAGCAAAACTAGGTCACCATCAAAGTTTGACTCCTTCTGGGATGGCCCTTTCAAGATAGTAGAGGTCAAGGAGACCAATGTTTTCCAACTTGAAGATCTAGAGGGAAACATACAACCAATTCTGGTTAATGGTTTTCATCTCAAACTCTACTTTGATTGAAATATAAGCTCATTGTAATATATGTATATACATTGTATCATATTTCCTTTCTTTCTGCACTTTGTATCAAGTTTTGTTTTAACAATATATTGTGCAAAATATAAAAAAAGAGAAAATTTTGTAAAAATTTGGCTAAGTGTTCCCACAGGATGCAGCAGTTCCTATTCCACACTCAAATACACTAAGTGTAAAGTGGAATATTTCTGGACTCCAATCCACATTCAAAAGAACCATCACACTAGTGGAATGACAAGTGGGTTCCAATCCGCACCTAAATGAACTACATTTTAGTGGAATGCAATGTGTACTATTTTTTCGCACTCAAATGGACCACGATGCCAATAGAGTAATGAGCGGGTTCCAATCCATCGGGTTTCTAGACTTCTGAGGTGTGGAATGAGGAAGTTCCTAATCCATTACAATTTAGAGTTAAGTTGTGCAAAAAAAGAAGGTGTCACTAATCCATCGATTTTCAAGTCTACATTTGAGTGGGGTAGCAATTTCACATCTTATCACTTGGAAAAGGGTAAAATGTCCACAATAAATGCTAAATTTTCCCATGCTTGAAAGAGAAAGGACAAAGTGATGCCACAAGGGTGAAGCATATTTGAATTTTGACCAATCAGAAGTTAGAACGCCACCTCTAAGCCACCAAAAGGGATAGAGTGCTAGTTGAGAAGCGTGCCAATGGGCAAGTCATGCAGTAGCCACATTAATGGTGGAAGATATGCATGCAATATTAATTAAAAGAGCAAAGCATATAATTCTATTCATTTGACAAGAGCAACATTCACTGAGTAGAGAAGAGTAGAATGATAGCAGAAGCATTACCTACAAATTCTATAGAGAAAATCTAATTCGTTGCTGATAAATATGGCTCCAAATAAAGTGCTTGCAAAAGTGCAAAAAATAGGACCAGAGTTGGATGACCATGTGGATCAAACCAGGTGATTGGAATATACAATAATGACTAAAGTAAGAAGGACCTTCTTGAGAAGTAATTTTGAGTTCAAAAAATTTGAAGAGCAACCAAATCAGCCTCAAGGTACCATTGCCATAAAATCCTTCCTATTCTCTTATATTTGTGATTCAGTTCATCATTGCCCTAAATTGGTTTTCGTAATGATTAAATATTATGATCCTAAGAAAAGAATAGTGAAAATGCTTGATGGCACAACACTATTCACTATTACCAAGGAGCTCTACCTTAACTTGTTTTCCATAAGGGTAACCCCACCCTCAGAACCTAAACAATTTGACATAGCAGAACAAGCTAGGGTATATGCTTCATTAATGGCTTCAAAAGAACATAAAGTTTTAGAAATATGGCTTTATTTTAAATTTAGAAGAATAAGAGAGGAAGAAGAAATATTGAAGCTCCGATTCCCATCAATAAATTTGCTAACCCAGAGCTTTATTCAATGTTAGCCTGTATGGATGGTTTGGATTCTGATAAAATGGTGCATGATTGGAAAATAGCCACTGCATATTGCATTTCCAATGAGAGGATGTATGAGGAAGATATGGCTGAAAAGGGTATTAGGGTTATCTATTTTGATTGGCCAACTTTCCTTACTCAGAGAATACATGAGCAATTAGTGAGAATGAAAAGAAGCTCTAGTGCACCTTGTTTTAGACATTGCTCAAGCTTGGTCTAGATGTTCTTTGTTGCTATAAGAGATATGATGCCCTGGATTCCAATTAAGGATAAGAATGACCAAGGAGACCCCATTCTCATTTATTATTGGACTTCTCATCTGATAAGTATTGAGTCTTTTTATAGATTCAATTTGGAATTCTTAGGGCCAACATTGAAAATAATGTATGGAGTTTGCCCTAGGATACCACTTTTGGATGAGAAAATATTGAGAGCAGAGGGTGTAGAGGAAGGAGACTGGTATCTCCTAATAGAGGGCATAGTCATTAGATTGTATGGCTTCCAAGGTAAGCCTTTTCTGCTACCTCACTTTGTCACAAAGAGGCTATTTGCCTTAGAATATTTGAGGCAAGCAGAATCTATTGATTTGAACTATGGTTCTGGGAGAAAGAGGAAGTCTATGTTGACCTACCAAAATGTTAGTGATATAACTATTACAAAGAAGTGGTAGGGTGAACAAATTGACCAATACCTAGATAGGTTGGGTCTGTTCTATATTCCTCAGAGATGGAGTTATGATCCAGATGACATATTCTATAAAAGAAATATTGCCAAAAATGGAGAGAAGGCCTACAAATTTGAAAAGAGATCTAGGCCCCATTTTGAACAAGGTAGAAATAACAAAGAAACTGATATTTTAGAATGGAATGTTTCTAAAATGGATCAACTCCCTCCATGGTTGGACTTTTATGAGAAAATTATGGATTTTGACCCAGACAACAATGTAAAACATCAGTTGAAGGAGTCTACCATCAAGGATATTGAGGAAAAAATAGAAAAGAAAGAAGACCCTCAGTCTCAAGAACCTGATGATGAAAAGATAGAGCATAAAGGGAAATGGAATGAGGCCAAGATATCAGATTGGTGGAGGATGAGAATTGAGACTGGTAAAATAAAGTCCAAGTTTGGGATTAAAATGGATGTTGAATTCTCTAAAAGGTATGACAATAATCTCCAAACTTGGAGGCCCAAAGACATAAGGAATATAGTACTCATATATGGCAAGTCACAATCTAGGCCTGATTCTCCATCCCCACATTCATAAGAAGAGGAACTTGATACTCCATTAACCATTGTTGAAGTCTTGAAGCCTTTTCAGCCTTCAACTGAGTAGATAGAACAATTTCCAAAGGGAGCATGGTTGATGAGTAAAATGCACTATTTTGATGAGAGGATAGTGCACCAATTATAGAGACAAAAAATAGGCCTAAGCACCTAGCCCTGGGTGCTCAGCCTCTAGATACAGATATAAACTAGAAATAAAAGGATGAGAGCTTCAGGTTTACACCTTTGAGTTTCACCACTGTAGTAATAATGGAGTTAAATCCCATTTTTGAGCAGGTATTGCTGGAGGAAACAGTACAAGAAGGGTTATCTGAGGAAGAAATGGAAGTTGAGAAAGTTACCTATCAAGTTTTTCAAAGAAAGGCCAAAAGGGCCCTAGAAAGAGTTGAGAAGGAGATCTCAAAGAAATAGAGGTTGGATAAAGAGGATAT
Organism: Wollemia nobilis; assembly: GCA_028583015.1. Lineage (NCBI taxonomy): Eukaryota > Viridiplantae > Streptophyta > Pinopsida > Araucariales > Araucariaceae > Wollemia > Wollemia nobilis. The sequence continues at coordinate 6,867,133 of JAQPPZ010001057.1, read as the reverse complement.
AGTTGAGAAAACAACTATTTTAGTTATTGAAGAATCGATACAACAAGAACAGCAGCAGATCATAGAGATAACTCTAGAAAACCCTACATCAGTAGGTGAAGGTATGGTCTCTAACCCCTCTTCTCCTCTTCCTCCTCCAGATTCCCCAAGGAAATCTCCCTCCCTTTCTGAATAAGAAGTTGTAACAAAGGTACCTTCTCCACCTCATAGTTCACCTCCTATTTCATCAGTCACTATTGAGGTGCAAACTAACCCATCTCCTCCAAGGTCACCCCAAGTCCCTATTTCATTATCTAAGATTCCATCTTCATCATCCAAAGTTCCACATTCATCAACTAAGATTCCCCTCTCATCATCTCCCATAGTTACAACTTCACCATTACCACCACCACCATCATCTGAGAAACAAACTATTTCTAGTTCACCCCCTCACCCATCTGTGAGTCTCCCTTCATTGTCCATAAGTTTACCAATTGCAACAATGACAGTGGTCACAGATTCCACTATGGTCATAGATTCTACTATAACTACTTCTACACTAGTATCAACTATTGATTCTACTCTTACATTCCTTGTGTCTTCTTCTCCTCTTGCTACAAGTTACCCTACCTAGGCAATTTTATAGAAAGAGCAGGAAGCTACACATAAAATCAATGATTTCTGGGTAGAAAATTTATCTAAGCCTTCTAATAGGATGGCTACAAGGAGAAGAAGCATGTTTGTTGATCTAGTTTCAAGGCAAAGGACTTCTAGGTCCATGATTCCCCTGGTGAGCAAGCCTGAAACTGAGATGACAATTCAAGATTATCGTATTGAAGAGCATACTGAAGATATTGAGAAGTTGCCTGATGAAGATGAATTGGTAATAGCCAAAGCCCACTTGGATACTTTTTATGTGAAGAATGATATATTTAAAGAAAATGTGGGTAAGTTGGAAAAGCAAATTGAAAAGCTTCAAAAAACTATCAGCAATCATAAATAAGTGGAGAAAGCTCTGAAAAAGGAAGCTAAGAGCTGGCAAGAGAAGTTTCAAGAAGCTAATAAGCTCAAGGAGTAGCTAGGAGAGCAGAAAAAGTTGAATGAAGAATAGGCTAAGGAGATACAAAGTTTGAAGCAACAGCTTCAGATTGAGAAAGCTAAATCTTCTAGTTTTTCCAAATATGGATTAAAGAAAGTAAGAAAAGAATTGCTCTCTGAAGTTCTAGAGAAATGCTCAGGGCTTCAACTTATTATTGATTATTTAGATGATGCTAGCCACTTACTCCAAAGTATTCAAAAGGATTTGGATAAAATCACTAGAGAACTATAGCCTATGGTAATTCTAATAGAGAAAATTCATAGGTTGGTAGATAGTAGACTCAATGATTCTGCCAAGCCAATCCCTAATAAAGAATGGAACATTGCTAGAGTTGCTACCAGGATTGTAGTGAAGAAGCACAGAGCACTTCAAAAGGCTTGGCTATTGTATGACAAAATTGAAGGAGTAATCAAGGATGTAGTGGATGTTAACAAGGAAATGATACAAATTGGTTTTAGAGGTTTATGGATGGAAGATCACAACTTGCTATCAGTTGAAGAAATCAAGAAAAGTATTGAAGAGAGCTTACAATATGAATCTAAAATTGATGCTCTAGAGGAACCAATTGACCAAGAGCAGGCTTCACAAATGATCATTGATTTCACCAGGCTCAGAGACCTCATGGAGGACTTGGTAAATAAAGGAAGTGTTGCTTATTATGAAGATATTGGTGAACTCCAATATATTTACAAGTAGCTAAAAGAGACTTCCAATCCCTCAGAAGCAACCTAGAAACAAGCCCTACAAACTTTGAAATTAATGGTACAATTGTTTGGTGATAGTGCAATAGAGGAAAATAAAGAGCAATCTTCTCCAGAGGAAGAAGTTGAGGAAGATGTTGAGCAAGAAGAGGATAATGTTGAGGAGGAGGTCCAACAAGAAGAAGAGTTGAATAGAGATGTTGTGGATCCTGAAGGGGCACAATCTTAGCAATTTTTGTTTTGTACATATATAGTCATAAGTTTTGTATTTTTGTTTGATTCATTTTTACTCTGACATGGTCAGAAAGAAATAATAAAAGCATGAGTCTAGAGAGATAGAAAAATAACAGTTTTTGTGTGAAGGTATTTTTATCATGAATTGTAAGAGGGCTTTATAAGGAGAACATAGTTATGTTTTTGATGGAGTAGTGAGGTAATTTTTCTGGAATGGCATAGACATTAATGCTTATGGCATAGTCTCCATATGAATCGTTATCCTCTAGGATGTATGAAGCATGGTCTCGATATGAACGTTTATCCTCGAAGATGACCATAAAGTTTTTAGAGGGTAGTGTTCATATGGAAGTTATTCTTTAAAGCATTTTTGAAGAGAAGCATTTTTTGACTCCTGATGCCCAATGGATAAGACTCTGAGTTTGATGGCTTTGTGAGAAAATCCACCTGGGAGGCACCAAAATGTAGGCCCAAAATGGCCACATCCTTAGAAAACATTGAAAATTTTATTCTAAGGTATGAAGTTTTCATTCCACACATTTTTTAGTGCATTTTGGAGCAGATCCGCAACAAGAGTTTTCTAATCCACCCAACACTTAGTACATTTTTCACTTGGAGAAATTTTGCATAGTTTATAATGCATTTGGTAGTGGATTGGGAACACGTATCGATTCCACAAAAGTTTTGGTGAAGATGATGTCAGCGCAAGAAGAAGTGCGGAATGGTGACCGCTTGTATTTTTTGACATGCTCTGAGCGGCTAAGTGTTGATGAGACCAATTTCGATGAGTTTATAGAGTATTTTGGTCTGGAATGGTGATGAAGAGGTGGAAATTCATAGAAGAAGTGGGATTGGTGTCAAAGAGTATTTTGAACTGACTTCTTTCTAGATTGGTGACAAGAAGCATTTTACACTAACTCCAGTGTAGAATGGAGGTAAAGCTATTTTACACTATGGCAAGTGTGGATTGGTGACAAAGGAGATTTACACTTGCTTGAGTGCGGATTGGAATTTCCATATATTTATAAAGCAAATATGATGTCAACATCTTTTGTAGTGCAGATTTTTGGTTGCTTCAAAGTCAAAGAAGAAAGAGGAAGGTTGATGAGCGGATTTCATCCTGCTTAACTCTTAATGCATTTCATGCCGGATTGGCATTCTACATAATCAAAGCCATGGAAGGTGATATCATCAACTTAAAAGAGTGGAATGGTGCTTTGGTTTTTCCCTCTCATCAAATTCAAATATAGTTAGTTGGGAGATAGGAAGATGAAGCATCAAAGGGTTTCAAGAACAAGAACTAGATGTAGTTGTAGATCGATGATGAAGTGAGCTTCCAAGAAGATTTGATGGATGAGATGCAGTCTCTAATGGCTTGGACACCAACTATCACCAACCAACCAACAAGTTGTAGAGGATCTGAGCTGCCATGGTGGTCTACACACAATATATTTCCTAGAAGTTGAACTAGTAAGATAATGCCAACAAGAACTCTCTGTTGATCTGGAAAATATGTAATCTTTGTAATGTTCCTTATTATTATTTCATTTACAAACTATAAATAGAGGTCGAACCCTCATTTTTTAGGGTCAGCTCTAGTGCGTTTGCTTGCCCTACTATAAATATTCTTGTGAGCTAATGGAAGGAGCATTACTCTGATTGTTCGACTCAAATTTGTCATCTTCATTATCTTGTGCAAGAGGTTCAAAGTCTTGAGCTGTATTTCTGTTAATACTTGAATGGTTAGTTCATTCTAGCTTTTGGATTACTAGTTGTGAGAGTAGTTGAAATCTGTTCTTGATTAGATCTGTATTGTTAGGGAGTTTATTTCTATTAAATCTAACTATTGGTTTATTCTGCTATTTGGATTATCAATATTGGATGTTGGAATTGCTTTCTGCAATATTTCTCTGCTTATGCTTTAATGTGTGAAGGTTTCATTAATTTGGGTAATGTGTATTTGAGTGATGGGACACTGGAAATAGCTTGTGGGAGCCTTTTTCTGTAGTTGCCTATGTTGTTAGCCTATCCGACCACTATTTCTTTATAACATTTCTAACCCTAAACCTTTTCTAACCCTTATCTCAAAACCCTATTGGAGCTTTAATTGAGTCAACACCATTTTAAGTTGACAAGGAACCAACCTACTCTAGAGGTTGGATTGAAGTTTTCTTTGATCCATCCAATGCTTGAGTGTCGAGCTATGACTATCGGGTGCATGCCTGGACAGAAAATTGGAAGATAGACAGTTGCAGTGTCAAGTAAAGCTTGATGACATTTTGGTGCCCAATAGTTACCATCGAAGCTATACCACATACCAGTAATCGTTTTGCTGATACTATGGCAACAACTACTTCCCTTATCCTTTTGGAGTTATATGATTATCATGCTACCATAATTATTCACCAACTCTAGGAACCTGCATCATTAGATTCATGTCTAACACCCTTATATTTCTTCACAATTAAAGAAGCATCTTCAGAACCATGGTATGGGGATATTTTAAATTTTATTCAAAATGGATCATACCCTGATGGTCTAGATAGGAACCAACGATGATAATTATGTAAGCAGGTTGCTCGCTTCATAATCATTGGAAGTAATTTGTAGAAATATCCTTTGAAGGTATCCTCTTAATATACCTCAATTTCAATGAGTCTAAAAAAGCATTAAGCGAGGTCCATGATGGATCTTGCAGAGGTCATTTTAGTGGAGGTACCATAGCCAAAAAACTCCTACAAATGGGATACTTTTGGCCCTCCATGGAAAATATGCCAATGAATATGTGCGTAGATGTGACAAATGTTAGAAACATGCAAATATTATCCATGATCCTACCCTAGAGCTTCAAACTATCTCTTTCCCTTGGTATTTTTCAAAATGGGGCCTCGAAATTATAGGGAAGATCAACCCAATGTCATTAGATGGTCATAAATTTATCATAACAACATTAAATAATTTAAAAAGTGGGTAGAAGCTATGCCACTGGCTTCTTGCATTAGAACCCAAGTCTCTAAATTCATCTTTAATAAAATCATTTGTACATTTGGGATTCCATCTATGCTTGTTTTAGATAATGAAACTTGTTTAGAAAATAAAGACATTCAAAAACTTTGTGAAAATATAAAATCCAACGTAGATGGTCTACTCCTTACTATCCACAAGGAAATGGTCAAGCTAAAGCATCAAATAAAACTTTAATCAATATCCTAATAAAATTGGTTAATAAATTAGGACAAGATTGGCATACTAAATTATATCCTGCTTTATGGGCTTATTGAACTAGTGTTTGAACCCCTACCGACGCTTTACCTTTTGTCTTGGTATATGACGCTGAAGCCATATTTCCTTTTGAGCTTGAAGTACCTTCTTTAGGTATTTTAATTCAAGACACCATAGTAGGATATGAATATTGTGTTTGATGACTAAGCCAATTGGAATTACTAGATGAAAAATGTATAAACGCCTTAGAGCACCTTTGCTCATATCAGGATAAAATTAAAAGGTTATATTCAAAGAAAGTTCCTACTCGATATTTTGAGATTGGAGATTTAGTTCTTAAAGAAAACTAGAAAAATACAAATAGTTGAACTTATTTAAAAGGGAAAGTTCAACCAAATTGGCTAGGTCCATTTATCATCACTGCAAAATTTGGATCAGGTGCATACCGATTGGCAATTTTAGATGGAAAATATCTTTTGGAACCCATGAATATAATGCACCTAAAAAGATACTATGCATAAAGTTTAAAAATCTCATCATTGTACATAATTGTCAATATTGTACATACATTTTTTACATTTAATTCAATCATTACATATAAATCATCTTTCATCAAGTTTCATTTATATATGCATTTACCAAAATAAAATTATGATTCAAATTATATATGCCATATGGTCACATAAAATTGTTATTCTACTTAAAATTAGACAAATATTATCAAAATTCATAGTCAATTTTGGTTTCTTTCGAAAGAGTTCAAAATTATCTTGAACCACTCACCAAAATACACATATTAATAAAATCTTGTTTCTTGATATTTGATCATAAATCTCTCTTGAACAAAAATCACTATTGTTTCACTAAATAAAATTTTGAATTTTTGGGAATTGATCTTACCACTTTTGAAACCAAAGTACACTTATACATATTAAATATGATTTTGCACAAGGAAATATTATACTACATAGTAGTCCTAGCTTCTTAAGCGAAAGGTTTACCTTGCTATCCGATTATGCATATGTTCTAGAATACTGATAATTTGAAAAAGGACAAGCTCCCCCCTACCTAAATAAAATCCCTTGTTCTTTGTCTAAGTTGAGCAAGTATCCCAAAAAAAGAAATAAAAGAAAAAGTAAAAAAAAAAATAAAAGAAAAAAGAAAGAAAAGGAAAAATAGTTTTACTACAAAGCAAATAATATCCCCTTATTCAAAACAAAAATGAACAAGAATCCCTACTCAAAGAAAATAAAAATAAAAGGAGGTAATGAGCTTGAATCCCTGGAGTTTCTCAATCATTTGAACACCATAGGGTGATCCCTATTACAAAAATGGACTGAATGAATCCCACCTGGCAATAGGGTAGTATTATGCATGGTGACACATCCATCACTTTAGGGACCTTCTTTTGTATAGACCAATATCATCTTGTGGATTAGCTAAGCTTTTGGTAGCTTGAGTTACAAAGTAGTTAAGTCTAACTGAATACATACAATCATGGTAAATAAACTCATCATTTGCGCACACATTGGTTCTTAAAGTTGGTTTGCATCACTACCTTACTCAAAATTGGTAAATGAACTTCATAAGCACACACATTTGATCCTTGAGAGATTTTGTATCATCATTAAGATCAAGATAGAAAATTAATACACAAAGCATAGACTGGTTCTTGATAAATTTGATTTCATCCTAAAAATGACAAAAATTCTTCTTGAAGGTTGATTAGCAAACATCTTATTTCATCATGAATTTGTATGACTGCTAGCATATGCAATTGGTCCTAAAAAATATTAATCTTGTATTTTCATACCTATCACTTAGCATAAATTGCATGATTGCCTATCATTTACAAAAACTTGCATTTAATCATACATAATAACTTTCTCATATAACTACATATTGACTTCACGATGATGGCATGAGACAACCCTAATAAAATATTTCTATTTACTTCACACTAGGAATATTATGCCTAGCACAATTCCTCTACCCAATTTTCATGCTTAGTCACCTTCACCTTACTTATTTTAAGATTAACTTAGAATTAATCTTAAAAATCATAACATACTTTTCATAAAACTTATACTTTTATATCAACAAGATTTCAATTTTTTTTTGACCACAACCCTTTTATGTTAACAATATGATACAATCTCATACAAGATTCACTTAATGACCAACACGAGGGGCAACCTCCATATACGGTCATATACAAGCATACATCCTCAAGATATATTATTAACTGATCAAAATCAATAGGTTTCATTTTCAAAATACCTTTCTTCAACAAAACAATCCAATTACACTACGTTGCAAAATTTCAATTTCATTACATCACACTTTACTTTTTCCATATCTTGATTAAGCATGATAAAAAGCACATTAAAAATCAAAACATGACTAAAAGCATGATTATGTAGATCATCCAAAAACAAATCATATTTTGCATTACACATACACATCAAAATCAAAATATCATAAACAAAACCACAATAGTCATATATATATATATATATATATATATATATATATATATATATATATATATATATATATATATATATATATATATATATATATATATATATATATATATATATATATATATCTCATCAAAAATACATAGAGTACAAAAAGTTGACTGGCATGCCACAATCATAAAAATGGCATACTCAGTCACTAGGGGGTATACCACAAAACAAATCCTGGTATATCATACCCTAAAACCCTTAGAACTCTAGGCATCATAACCTAAAGGTGGTATAGACTCCTAGAATGAATTAGCCCCCAGAAACTACCCTAGATCATGACCTAGAATGACTTGGAGGAGCAAACTCTATGGGCAAAGGAATCCTCTAACCCTTTGAAACTAGATGATAATACAAATTCTAATAGAAATATGCCTGATTTGATGTCGTGACTAGCTCTACCACTACTATCCTACTCCCCAAGGACTGGCCTAAAGTCACACTCCTTGAATTATGGGACTGTGACTATGTCTAGCGTGACAACCCATGTCCTTGCATCTGGGCCAGCTGAGCCTGAGCCTGAGCCTGACCCAAGAGAGTTTATGATTGTAAGAGCTATCCCTTCAAAGACTAGATACAACTCATCTGAATGGTGATATGATACTTCAAATCATCATTATCTAACCTAAGAGTATCTACTTCTCCTGTGTTGCTTGAATCTCCCACATCTATGGCAATGCTCTTTTCAGATGAATCCTATATCGAAGTAGTGTGGGTCTCCCATTATGGATATGGTGCAATCTACTTTGGTGGAGGTAGATCCTGCTGTCGCTCTCCTCTCCCACTTCCAATATAGAGATACCTCTATCTAAGAGGATATCTATGGTGGTTACCCTCCTCTCATCTAAGGCCCCTCTATCCTCAGTGGCCTCTATCCCTCTTGCTATGCAAAAAAGCATCATATCACTATCTCTCAAAGCACTGGTGTACCTGACTAGCTATACCTCTCTTCTAAATGATCATCATAGGATAGATGCTAGCATAATAGGTAGCATATCCATCCATAACTCTTTCATCATCTCCCTTAATAAGGGTGACTACTACATCATCATAATCTATCTCTAAAAATCTATTGATATTTGATGCCCCACTAGTGGTCATAGAATCTCGCACTACCCATGAATATGTGAAATCATGGATCTCAGGAATCACCTGAACTAAGCTAAACTAATAGAGCACCTGATATTCTCATGGAGCTATATCTCTCCTCTCTACATACAGAGCCATAACATTCACCTCATGCAAGATAGCTCTGCTCTTTCATCCTCCCATCCATGATACCCTTGCTAGGGTCTTCAAAAAATTTACGATGTGGTCAACTCATCAATCATTTGTTTGGCCTCCTCCAGGCCACTTCTCCATTAGCTACCTATATGACCCCTATGCAATACTGCAAGATATCCATCCTCTACATGCTAATGAGGAAACCCCAGTAGTCTCCTCATAGAAATGTTCTCCCAACACCATACTTGGAGAAAGGTCATAAGTACCAATATGGTGCCCTTCTTATACATGACCCTAAACAAGGTCTTGTATAAGCAACACAAAATGTAGGGTCCCTAGGCACACCGCATGTGGGTATACCATATATCCACTATAATATCTACCAACCCCCATGGAAAGTGTCAACCATTCTGATGACACACTAGTAGCCCTACGACTATATATGCTAACACTATTGTAAGCTAAGACACCCTATTTGTTGTTACCAATCATTCTATGCCAACTCTACTATGCTCAATAAAAAATTATGGGTCTCCTATCAATCATTGCATGGCCTAACCTTGGACCAATTATTGATACATAAATTGACCCCTAATAGATACTTTGAGGATCCTCCATACATCCTCTAGAGTAGGGGTCATCTCCCCTGAAGGTAGCCAGAACATCGACAATCTTGGGTACCACTGCTCTGCTAAATCTATGAGCAAGCTATAATCGACCTCTATACATGGCATCTAAACCATGTGTTTTAGTCCCACCACTATCATAGTGTCTCTCTCACATGCATTGAGAGCTCAGACATGATCCTCATATATTTTATGTTGCCACTCGTGACCCTTAAGTGATCCTCCCTGCAAAGTCAAAAATAAAAGCAAATTAGTAAAAACATCAAAATAACAAAGCATACATTGTAAACTTAGTCCTAATTGATAAATTCAGTCTTAAAAAGTAAATTCAAAATGAAAGTACAAATTTATATGTTTCAAAAATAAATTCAAACGTTCAAATTTGTAAATTTGGACCTATCACAAGCAAAATCAGATGTACGAATTCATCAAAAAGCATCCGAATTCATGAATTCGGATGCCTTTTCTGATGAATTCATATGTTCAAATTTGTTGAAGCAAGCTGAATTCGGATGCCTTTTCTGATGAATTCATATGTTCAAATTTGTTTAAAAATCCAAAAATCCTAAAAAATTAATCAAAAAATTCCAAATAAGAAGTGATAGAATCACTTACCTATATACTCCCGCCAACTCTATCATTCCTAGCTCGAATTTTGTTCACCCAATGCATAAAAGTTGCCATTTCCTCATTTTTATCCAGAGCTTAATTTGGAAGAAAAGTGAGGGTAAAAATGAATTAGGGTTTTACCCTAATTTTTATTTTATATTACCTTTTTACCCATTTTTCACTTTAAATTTTGAGTTTTGTAATAAATTTCAATTTTTTTACAAAACTCGAAGGGGGTACCCTAGACAATAAACATAAAAATAAAAACTGAACAAATTTTGATTTTTTTGTAGCATAACACCCATTCTCGCTACATCTTTCTTTAACGCATTTATTGTTCATAAATGTGCCAAAGAGGGGGTAAAATGTAGCCACCAAATTTTGACACACCTCAAAATTTTATTTTCCTAATAAATCATGTTAATCATCCTAACAACGTGAAATCCACCCTTAAATACCATTGCATCAATATTTATGCAAAAAAAATTGAAAAATGATTTAATTTCCCCCTTTTCGACAAATTTGAACGGTTTCGATGAAATCATACCTGTTTGACAATTTTGGTTGAATAGAAATAATTCAAATCACATGTGCATCTAATTTAGGTGCTCAGTTGGAATTTTGAACCTAATATAGGTGAATCCATATTCACGATAAGTTTGGCTGATTCGAATTTATCCAAATTGAGCCAATACCTATTTGGCTTAACAACCTGGCCTATTTTTGACTACCTCCCTAATTCCACGACCTACATCATTTTTCATACTAGTAAAAATACAAAATACAAAACACAAAAAGAGAAAAACATGTTAGCATAGATCTTCATCTCTTGCTTTTTGTAAAACCATTGCATCTTAGTCAAAATTTGTAAAGATTTCTAGCTATATATGCACACCTTATCTTCATTTAAAATTGAAGTGTGTATAGTTAGGTTAGTTGCAATTTGGACAAACCATAGGTGTGTACACTTAAAAGAACTCATCAAACACCCACTTTACCTAGGTGTGGAAACTGCCATAAAGTGTTTCTTGGTGAACCCCACCCCATTCATCGATAAACACCAAAGAGAGCACAACTCAAGCGTTTCTCGTATGAGGTGCAGATTCTTCATTTTCCCTCCTCTTTTAGGCATGGATCCATTAGCCTAGGAGAAAAGGGTGTGAAAATTTTGGGTCTACATCTAGGTAGTTGGATTTGCTAAAAATATTTTGATATTGCTACATGAGTGCCTAGATCTTATAGTTTTAAAAGAAGTGCTAATAATTGATTTACCACTCTTGTTTGGGATGTGCTTGTCGAAGGAAATTTTGGATCAATTAGGAGAATGTGTAATCCTTGGTTACAACCACATGGCTATCCCTTGCACAAAAAAATTGGTCCAAATATTTGGTACAAGGCTTAAGCCATATCATATTAAAATATATGAGGAACACAAGATAAATTTAGTAGGAGAAGCCTTCAAAAGCACACACATGGAGGTAGATGATTAGCCAAAGGAAAAAAATAATTTAATCTTGCAAAAATTCTCCTTGAGTAGTCATAATCCTATGATGATAATTTTGTTACAAGCTTTTTCAAGACTTGGAGAGTCTCGGGTTGAAATTAACATGGTTAGAAAATCAAGGTAAGCTAATATAAAATTTACATGTAGAAAAATAATGCGATACAATAGACCTAAAACTGATGATAAATATGCTCTTGGGAACTTTGCAAATGCTATTATTGAGCTAGCATATAAACTAATGCATAAAGAGATAATCCTTAGAAATAAAAGTCTCATGGAGTCAACTTGGCATAAAGGTCTAATAAAAAATAATTATGCACTTCAAAAATTATGTCATAGAGAGAAGCTTAAGTTTGACATTATATGGTCTGGCCATTGCTGGTTTTGATGAGAAGATGAAGCTCATTTTCATTGGCATGGAAGGGCATACCACAATTTTGTGTAAAATAGTCGACATGTAGATAATTACTCTAATAAACATATAAAAATGAAAATAAGGCCATTGGCCAAGAGGCATAAACTACAATGAAAAAATAATGCTTTGAAAATATGTTAGGTAGCTCACATACATGAGATTTTTGAAAATAGAAGTAGATTGTACAAGGTGTCGAGTTAGTTATATTAGGAATGACCTCTCTTGAAAGTAGGTGAATACTAAACCAAAGAAGGAAAATGTGAACCTGATAATAGATCAATGAACCTTCCAAAAATAAAAGCTTATTTTAGATAGTATGCACCTACTCATCATTCCCCATCTCACCAATGACTGTGTTATTTCAATAGAATTCCATAAATATGGATTAAAATATGGGCCAAACAACAATAAAGTAAGAAGGTAAACATAAAGGATAAATATAAGATTTGAACACTATTTGGGGAGAAACTTGCCATCTTTGGATATTATTCATTCCATTTTTCATCCATCCTTACTCATCAAATTTTATTCCCCATTCATCCCCTCTCCCTTCTTATCATACTTTATACTTCAACCCTATTTAATTTTAGTTCTAATACTCCCCATCACTTCCTTATAACTTTGTAGCCAAATGGATAGCATAATTAGACCTTGCAATCAATAGAAGGTGCTCTGACCAATAAATAAGTCATAAAAAAATGACACACATGAGAAGGAGATGATGTACAAAGCATATCGCATGGAGCTTTTACTCCTTGATAACAAAAGCATACACAAAGCATCTAAACAAGAAGGATTTAGTTGTAAATAGGCCATTGAGTATATTAAAGAAAATACATACATGCAAACCTCCCACACAAGCCATACATTTTTTGAGAAAGGTACCAATTTAGAGGATGATGTCCACAATCATTGTGACACTTAGCTGACATAGTTATCTGCTCATCTATATAAGCTAATGTGGAACCAAGATAAAATGCAAATCTAAGTATTATGCTCTTGATGAAGAGTAAAGCAACCATGCATGCTTCTAAAACTTTGAGATGCTATGCAAATTACCATGATACCAAAGAAGAATTTCTATGCAATTTGACAAAGAAGAAGAAGATATAGAGCAATGAAAGGCTTTGGCCTATGAGTGGATGGAATATTTATCTAAGGTAGTTTTCCTAGGTCTAAAATAACCCTTAGCTATGGCATAATATGCTTAGGGAAGTACCAATTTTGTAGGAGGTACCATCTTCTATGTATCTATATCCCCTTTTCATATTTTCCTTTTTTTCTTCCTTCACATCTTTTCTACCTAAATATCTCTCCACCATTACTAGCTCCCTATTTCCCATTTTACAATCTTGCTATCTCCTATTGCCATAAGCATTACCCTCCCTTAAATAGCTAGTTTTTGTTAGCCTATCTTCTAACTCATTTTCCTCACTATGACTTTGTGCTCAATAAGGAAGGCTATCTCGGTTCTTCATTCCTAAAAACAACAATTATAGCTTTTGTAGCCTAATGCTTAATGTAAATAACCACATAATTGAATATAACAAAGTTGCAATATAAAGAAAATAATAATAATAATAACAATAACAATAACTTAGAAATACTCATAGAATAATCACCTGGAAAATGCTCATAAAAATACAAAAAAATGCTATATAATAAAGGTTTACTAATGCATGCTAAGTGCTATGCATTTTTGATACCAATTATAATGCTTTGCCACAAATATATAACAATATGTGACTCCTCATATGGTTCACTCTTGACCTTCACTCTTATTTGTAACTCTTCACTTTTCTATTCTAAGGATACATGTGCACTCTTACATAATGGACACTTATGCACATTTACACTCACAACACTTACACACTTAATTACATGACACTTGTGCATTTCCTGCATATTATTACATTACATGAAATATAAACTCACACTTTAATCTAAGACACACACCTAATATAATATTGTACCAAGGTGGTACATTGACATGTACCAAATATTGTAATATTCTCCAACACCCCCTATATTATATTATTTGGTTATTAAAGACTTCTAGTCTTCAATACAATATTTGTTCTAATATGACTAAATCTTGATCTGGTTCACATTGTTATTTAAATTATTCATCCTTCTATTTTTTTATTTGCATATGTATTTGGTGTGCAACTTGTTGACATCTCATATTTTTCATCATTTTGAATTTTGGATTGACCCAAAATTTTTGTTGGTAAAAAGATCCTTGGCTCTCATTTTCTATAATCTATCTCTCAAAATATTCAACAATATTATTTTAAACTAAAATAAGATCTTGAGAGAAACTAATTGATTCTAAAGCATATATTCCATTCTTGATTGACCCTATAGCTTCTATCTCATTTTTATTTCTAATGAGACACTTATTAACTCCATTTATGAATTTGAACTCAATCATCCTTTTTATTTCTACTAGCTTGGTCATTGAAATGAGATTAGATGTTAATCCAAGAACATACATGACATCATGTAACACAAAATCTAAAAATTATATACTAGGTGTTACACATCCACATCCATGAACAAGATAGGTTTTACCATCTATAATTTTTAAACTAAAGTTATCTTTGAATTCTAGACAATCAAACCATCATAGATTATTGGTCATATGATGATTATCACCAAAATCTATGCACCAAAGGTCCTTTATCATTATGAACCACATGATTATATCTATTTGATGTTATATTGCATTGTTTATATTATGGAAGCTAGATCAACTACAAGTACTTTACATCATCGTAAGTTAACAATTGCAACCGCTCAAGGAAAACATGATGGAAGCTAGATCAACTACAAGTGAACTAATATGGAAATAAGTATGAGATCCAAAAGATTATAGATATTATAGTTTTAATGCTAGATAGGTGGATGTAGAGTGTCAAAATAGATTCTATGGAGGATAAAATTTAATTAGGCATGGTCAAGAAGTGAATCCTAATGAGATCATGTTAGAAAAAGGCTAAAATGATGGTTTTTATGATACCAACAATTCCTAGATGGTGTCAGAATATGAAAGGTGTTATAATTCAATGGAATTAGTAAATTGCCCACTTGTTGGGATTGGTAGATTAATTGTTAGATTATTTATTCAATAAGACATAAGTTATCCTATCATTCAAGGAAAATAATAGTTTAATGAGAGATGAATGAAGGTGATCCTAAGAAGATTACATTGCAAATAAACTAAAGATAAAATCCAAGATTTGATATGCCCCATTAGAATTAATATAATAGTATTTTTTTTGTAAAAGTTAGGCTATATGAAGAGCCTTAAAATTTGTATATATAGAGGCCCACTAACATCCAGAGGGATCAAAAACATCCATTAGTTTGTCCATTAGACTTAGTTCATTCTTTGTTAGCTTTTTGTTCTAGTTGGATGGATTTTCTAAACCAAGCCTTGTGTAGCTCTTGAACCCTATTTTTGTAAGTTACTAAAGTAGGCGAATATCAAGACAAAATTTCACCAATAAAAACATCAATAAAGAGAAAACTGATAGGAACCATAACAAAATTACTCCTGAGGTAATATAATCAATAGAAGAAGTTCCCAAAGAAGAAAGTAATAAACCATTGGATATAAAGAAAATAGAATTTGATGTTGGGTTAGAACTCAATAAGCAAAAAGTTAATATCACATTTTGTGAACTTGTGAAAGTTTAAACATACAGAGAACAAGTATGCAGAGCTTTTGGATTAGTAGAGCAAAAAGAAGACCCTACTTATCATGCTGCTAGACAAAATCAACATGATACAAGATCACCATATTCTGTCAGAACCTTCTACATGTCATTAATATATAATTCAGATGAAGGGGAAAGATATGTGATTCATAATTGCATGCTTGACAGTGGAGATTCACATAATATCATGCCTAAGTTAATAGCTGGCCAAATGGGATTAATTTGCACTAGAGATTCTACCCCTATTTTTGTAATGGACAACAGACAAATTCCTTATGTAGGGGTGATAACTAGATTATTAATTTTCCTAGACCAACAACCTAAAAAGGGCATTGTTATAGATGTAGTAGTAGTTGATGTTGACCCATTATTCTCACTATTACTTAGTAGGCATTGGGCAGAACAACTAGGGGAATCAATACAACTAGACTAGTCTTATGCTACCATCCCCATATCAGATAAAGAGAATATAATTTTAAGAAGGGAACCATTCAATAAACACTCTATAGAGTTAATTCAAATAGATGAAACCATGTTTAAATTAGTTAACTCTATGAAAGAAAAAGGGATGGGAGTCTATTCAATATGGCATAATTCATTCCTGATGGAAGTACCAGATGCAAAGAACATGGATCCAGAAGATATCAGAATAACCAATGCTTAATCAAATCGAGTATTAACCCAAGAAATATGGACCATGTCATTTCATGGGGGTAAATCCCAATCTGGAGTAGGTGCAGGCATAGATTTGATTGATATTAAAGGAAATTACCTTGGTATACCTTACAGATTGTAATTTCCTTGCATAAACAATGTAGCTGAGTATGAAGATTTACTATTAGGGCTAAGGAAAATGAAAGAGTTAGGTATTAACTACTTAATTGTAACAGGGGATACATAACTTATTATACTGTAAATAAAAGGCAAATATCAGACCAAGCATCCTAGACTTAAGCAATATAGAATTGTAGTACTAAAAGAAATTGATATGTTTTTGGCTTTCAATATTTTATATATTCCTAGAGAACAAAATCATGTTGTAGATATCTTAGCTGTGAATGCCTTAGGTCTAGATCACCCAAAAATAACTACAGAGTACATGGACAAATTTCTAACTATATCAGTCTATAAATATTCTATGCTAGATAACATAGTCTATCTTTAGGTCTTTCAAGATGATATAGATATTAAGGATTTTATGACTTTGCAAAATCAATATGCAGATATCATCTATGATGAAAAATATGAAGAACAATTAAAAGATCAAATAGGAGAACCAATAGAAGTAATCTAGTTGAAAACTTGTATCGACCCAAATTTTTTGTGCCCTTACCTTCAGGCTAAAGGATCCATGCCCGAAAGGGGGATGCGAGAAGGATGAGGCGATACCTCGGACTGAGAGGCCCTTTGAAGGTCGCGCCTCTCGGGGGAGGGGTATAAGGGTGAATTTTTGACGGATGGTGGGGTTCACCAGGAAACTTTGAGTGGCAGTTTCCACGCCTAGGTTGAGAATGGGTTTGATGTGTTCATTTTTATATTCAATCATTCAATTCCTAGGTTTGGCCAAGATGAATCTAAGCTATTCTATATGCCAATGCTGATTTATATGGATACAAAAAGCATGAATAAGTGCTAAACATAGAAAGTGTGCTAAATAAGATAGAATGTACCTGATTTCGGATGTCTGATGAAGATTCTGAGGTTTGTAGAAGTCCAGATCATCTCAAATCTTACATGATCATCTGCAATTGCATAGAATCATCTCAGATCATAGTCGATCATCCGAGATCGACGAGATCATCATCAAGTTGACAAATTCGTCAGAAAACTGTAATCACATAAATAGATACCAAAGACCAAAAATGCAACTGCAAAAGCAAGGGGAAATGATAGAAATAATAAGTAAACCTACCTAAATGATAAATCCAGATAACAATTAAAGGAAATGCATTAATTTAATAATTTATTTTAACTTTATCATGCATCTATGCTAAATGAGGTGAACTCCGGAATGCAGAAATAGAATAAACTAAGTTAATGCATAAGGAAATGAAGAGAGAAGATAAAAAAATGCAAACTCCAGGCTCTGATTGCCCCCAATCTAGACTACAATCGAGATCACCTCCAATCGTATGAGATCATCGCCGATCTATGACAGGATCATCCGAAATCATCTGGAATCACCAACGACGATCCGAGCTTGCTCCAGCTAAAAAACAGTAAAATTCCTGCAAGAAAAACTTGAAATACACAATGCAAACAATGGTGCGAAGGTGTTCTAATGCACGAGAAACTAAAGTTGCAGGGAAAATCAGCCAGGGGGAAGTCAAGAAAAATCCTAAGTTTATATAGGATTTAGGGAGAGGTTAAGAGGTTGGAGATCACCCCAATTTGGGAGATCTCCACCGGGGAGACTCTAACCGTGCAGACACGCTTTCTGCCCAAGTTAGAGAAGCTGTTGAAACAGAAGCTAATTATGAAAATTTAGTTTTGGGACGAAATCGTCTGGACGTTCTGTTCCAGATGAATTCATCAGATCTGGGATGATTTCGTCTGATCGTCGACGATATCGTCCAACGGTCAAAACAAATCCTAAAAATGGCATGGAAAATGAGGGGAGCGGGTAACGAGCGGTTTTGGGGTTAAAATTCAAATTTTTATCTTTTTACTAAGGGTTTAACTACGCCAATTTTAGGGTGCTACATTTTGCCCCCTCTTTAGCGAATTTTTTGAAGAAAATGCGTTAAAGACGAGTTCTTCCCGTTTTACGAGAAAGCAAAAATTTACTCAATTTTTTAGACGACGATTCTAGGTCGAATCGTACGACTGCTTGCTATGGTGCCCCCTCCGTGTTTTTACCCAAATCGAACGTTTGAGGTAAAAGCACGAAAAAGCAAAATTAAAAATGTTGTTTTTTTTATAAATAAAATTAAGAAAAATAGGGTAAAACCCTAATTCATTTTTACTGTTCATTTTCACTGTTTTTAGAGCTCTGTAGACAAAATGGTCGAAACCACGCACAGATCGACAGAGGTCCGATGCGGGCTACGGGTAAGGATCGAAACTTAGTGAATTATGTTTTTAATTGGATTTGTGTAATTTTTTATTTAAATTTTGACTATTTTGGGGCATCGCGGCCGTTTTTAGGCCATCGACGACATCAGGACAAAATCGTCCCTAGATCACCGATTTCATCTGAGGGCAAAATCGATGAAATAGGGGCGATCCCCAAGTTGAGAAATCGAAGATGATTTCATCCTACAAAGGATGATTTGACCTAATTTAGGATGATATCATCCAATGGTGGACGATATCATTATTGTTTTTAGAAGATTAAATTAATTTAACTGATTTTAATGATTATCTATTGATGATTTTTATTGTTTGATTATTTATTTTGTAGAGGGGATTACTAAAAAGTTAGGAATGGAAATACGGGGGGCTGAGGGATGACGTGGCCATGCTCAATCAGGCAGAGCGAGACCGACTGGCACAGGTCGGACTACAACATGTGGTAGAGATGCCACAAATATCGACAGACATGGGGCTACTGACAGCCCTAGCAGAGAGATGGTATCCGGGGTCATCCTACTTTCGGTTATCGATAGGGGAGATGGCTCCCACTTTGGAGGATGTATGGAGGATCTTGAGGATCCCCATACAGGGATGGTTGATGACTCCTACGGCCAATCAGGGCCAGGCTATGATGAGGCTATGCGGAGACCCGAGCTTCACCCTGGAGAAGGGCGGAGTGAACATCGAGTCTCTGAGGCAGATGCCTGGGGCATCTAGGTTGACTCAAGTTTTGGTAGGGGTAGTGGGTGGCCTGTTGCTGTGCCACCAGAGTGGGTGCAGATTACCATGGCTCCTTTCAGATGTGGTCTATGACATGAGAGACCATGGGTATAGATTTGCATGGGGCAGCTTTGTACTGTGCTAGCTGTATAGGATCCTGCATGGGGTCATATACAAGGGAGGCTGATGTCTGGTTTTGACATCGCTACTATAGGTATGGTGCTGGGAGCACATCACGATGCGGAGGCCGGTAGGACTCCCACTGATAGGGGTTGATCGAGAGAGACCCCGGGTTTTCTATTGGTGGCTCCAGAGAGGGTCACAGCGGTGGATAGATCTGTCGATGTCACGGAGGTTACTAGATGACCTCATCCCTGACTAGATCACCTAGAGGCCATGGAGAGAGCATCCAGGGTGGGGAGAGGACGGATAGGAGTTGGCTCGCATCAGATGAGTCTGCTGGCTGAGGATGGAGTGGGGGGAGGTAGAGCTCCACCGCTACGACCAAGTTTTGTGATAGTTTGGTCTACAGTAGGGGATCCCATCTCTCAGGGACTATGAGTACTCTTGGACTATCCGAGATAATACCACACTGAGCGGGGCTCTAGATATGCAGCGATTCTAGAGCCAGGATGCGGATGATGCCCCCATCCAGCTAGTGGATGGGGATGACGTTGGGGTCATTGATGGATACGATGCCTGGTACGTAGGCATCCACCCTCCTCGAATGATGAGGGCATAGGGTCCGATGCACGTGGTTGTGCGATGGATGGGGAGGCGGCGCCAGGCTGCCATTGAGGTAGCGTGGGGTCATAGAGGGAGAGAGCAATGACGGTCTCTATAGGAGAGATGCCAGAGGATGCCACAGGCTCTGTAGAGACCACAATAGATAGGGAGGAGGGAGGAGGGATTCCCTTCTCAGCAGGGGGAGAGGCCACCATCACCCGATAAGGGCAAGGGTGTCGAGGTGGGGGAGAGCAGCGAGATGGCGGCTCTCCGGGCTGAGAATGCCCACCTACGAGCTCAGGTGCAGACTCTGTAGGATGAGGCTACACGGCTCAGGGCTCGAAGCGGAGGGGCGAGCATGCAGGAGTTGGCATGGTCTATTGCTCAGACCACGTTCTATCAGGGAGCATACTTCCAGCTGGTTCCAGAGGGCCAGAGGTTACAACTGCCAATCGACATTACAGAGCCGATCAGGATGGGATCATCGAGGACATCCTCATGATCGATGATGAGGACCCGAGACACAACACGGACCTCTATGGGACCACCTCCTCCATGCCAGGGTGGGAGAGGAGATGAGGCTGAGAGCTCGAGGGCTTCTCGAGACTAGCTGCTATAGACTGGATTGGATATATTTTTGAGAGGATTGAGTATGCCAGGGTATAGATTATGGCATACCAATCTAGTTGTGATATGATGTACAGATATTTTGATATATATATATATGATTTTTTTTTTTGTGATATGACTTGTCCATATGTTTGATGATGCTTCAATTTTTAGAATTTGTTGATTGATTATTCATGTAATTATGTCATGGAAAAAAATTATAATTTTATGTCATGCCATAAAATTTAAATGGAATAATCTGATGTAAACAAATTGGTTGTTTTGTGGTGTGATTTGATGAAAAATAAAAGGGACTTCTAACAATAATTTCAAAGGACATTGTCGTTGTTATAGACCATTTCATGGAGTCGCCGCTCGCTAGGTCGTCAAGCTAATCCCAATATAGAAATATTGCTAAAAGTAAAAGGGTGCTTAAGAGACTGTCTTAAGACTTTGTGTTGTGATGATGAAAAATGATGATGGTGATGATTTGTTTTCAGATTTTTATAAAAAAATTATGCATGAAATATATTTAAAAAATGATTTTTGCTAGGCATAAATTCCTAAGTGTGATAAATTTTTTGAATAATTCCCTAGGAATTATACCATCATTGCAAAATTGAATGTTGACATAATGAAATGAAATAGAAAGATTGTGCATTTTTTTTTTTTAAAGCACAATTGTGTAACATAATGATGTAAGCCATATGTTTTTATAAATTAAATAAATGGGAAATAAAATTAGAACAATGGTTTGCGCTAGGCATAGAATTATAGGTATAGACTTATACCATCATCACGAAATCCAAAAATAATTTTATTGCATAATTGATTTTTGATTTTGAGATAAACAAAATATATATATATATATATATATATATATATATATATATATATATATATATAAACGTGACTTTATTGCTAGATTTTTGAATATGTTGTTGAAAGAAATTTTGGATTTTTGAAAAAAATGTATGTAATTGTTTTTATACTAAACAAATGTTCTTTTAAATAAGAAGATGAAATTATTCCAAAATATTTGCATAAATATTTTAGATTATCTCAAAGACAAAATGTAGATTTATAAGGAACCCCATGTGCAGATGTGAGTTCATTGCCGATCTTGATCTATCATAATGATACAAAAATCTCTCAAATACAAATGTGTGTGCAATTGTATTGTTCATTCACCAATTTTGAGCAAGATAATTTGATACAAGTAATTTGAATTAACCAAATAAGTGTTCATTGACCATGATTTATATGCATGTAACCGTACTATACTACTATGTAAGTCGGGTCATCAAGAGCTAGCTAATCCATAAGCTAACATAGGTCTGTACAAAAGAAGGTCACTAATGTAACAGACATATCACCATGCTAGGAATTACCCAAGGCCAAGCGGGTTGGGCACAAACCGCCTATTATGGGGCTTACCTCACAGTTTTCGAATAATTGAAAATTCCAGGGATTCAAGCTCATTCACCCTTCTTTTCTTTTCAAAGGGTAGGGAAAAGGGATTTTATTGTTGTTTGCTTTTTCTTTTCTCTTTCTCTTCTTTTCTTTTTTTTTTGCTTGATACTGAGATAATGCTGAAATATTGCTGAGATGGTACAAAATGATATTTTTCTTTTTCTCATGATTTTTCTTGATTTTCTTTTTCTTCCTATACTAGGGATACTTGCTCGGATTGGCTGTAGAGCAAGGGATTTTTATTCTAGGTAGGGGTGAGCTTGTCCTTTTGTCAATTCTCAAAGATTCTAGACCATGTGCATGATAGGATAGCAAGGGAAACTTTTCGCTCAAGAAACCATTTCTACTATGTAGCATCATATCGAATTTGCAATGAAATCATTTTAATGTGAAAAGATATGCTTGGTTCAAGTAAATAACAAGATCAGTTCTCTATGCTCAAAACTTTATTTAATTCAACTGTGGACTTTGATATAAGAGAGATTAATAATCATACCAAATAAAATCAAGAGATTTATTCATGTGAGTGTGAAAGTGCGGGATTCCAAATAAATGTTAATTTATCCAAAATAACTGAAAATATAACTGCAATACTTCAAGAACTAACAGGTGTGAAAATAAAAGAGGTTTTTGAAGATTTTGATGATTTTGATGTTTTTATATTTTGATTTTGATTGATGAATTGAGAAGATACACAATGTGATTGTTTTTGAAATTTTTATATGAATGACTAAAATGAAACAACATGCAAAATAACAATATATACAATGATGAAATGACCAGATTTTATGCATAATAGCGTTTAAGATGCATAATGTTCATAGGTTCTTTAAGATCTTTACCATCTAAGGTAGCTAATCGGTATGCTCCCGATCCAAATTTAGCAGTGATGATATACGGTCCAAGCCAGTTGGGCTCAAATTTACCTTTAAGATCTTTAGTTGCATTAGTATTTTTTTGATTTTCTTTCAAGACAAGGTCACCGATCTCAAAGGATCGATGATGAACTTTCTTGAGGTATGCTCGCTTGAGCTTGTTTTGGTAGGCACGAAGATGTTCCAAAGCATTGATGCGCTTCTCATCTAGGAGTTCCAACCGACTAAGTCTCGCACAGCACGATATTCATCTCCTACTTCAGTATCTTGAAGTAGTAGAGCCAAAGAAGGAACTTCTAATTCAAAGGGAAAAATAGCTTCAATGCCATAAACCAAAACAAAAGGTGAAGTGCCCGTGGGAGTGCGAACGCTAGTTCGATAAGCCCACAAAGCAGGATATAATTGGATGTGCCAATCTCGACCAGATTTGTTGACCAATCTTTTAAGGATTTTGATTAATGTTTTATTAGATGCTTCTTCTTGGCCATTACCCTGAGGATAATAGGGAGTGGACCAACGATGTTGAATTTTATATTTTTGACATAATTTCTTGACATCTTTATTTTTGAAACAAGTTCCATTATCCGAGATGAGATTTGCAAGAATTTCGAACCTACAAATAATTTGATTAAAGATAAATTTGGAAACTTGGGTTCCAGTGCAGGAAGCTAAGGGCATAGCTTCAACCCACTTTGTAAAATACTCGATGGCAGTTATGATGAATTTGTGTCCATCAGATGATGCAGGATTGATTTTTCCAATGATGTCTAAGCCCCATTTTGAAAAGGGCCAAGGAGATGAAATAGCCTATAGTTCTTGTGCAGGGGCATGGACAAGGTCAGCATGTTTCTGGAACTTGTCGCAATGGCGCACGTAATCATGTGCATCATTCTCCATGGTGGGCCAAAAATATCCTATCCTAAGGAGCTTCTTAGCAATGGCGCTACCACTGAAGTGTCCCCCACAAGATCCATCGTGGGCTTCACTCAAAGCTGATCTAGATTCGTCTAAATTCAAACATCTCAATAGGATGCCTTCAAAAGATCTCCTATACAACGTATTGCCAATAATTACGAAGCGACTTGCTCGTCTACGTAATAACCGGTGCTGGTTGCTATTACAACCTTCATGGAAGGTCCCATTTTGAAGAAAATTAAATATATCAGTGTACCAAGGTTCAGGAGTAGTTTCGTTGATTAGAAACACATCCAAAGGTTCTAAGCATGATTTATTTGAAGTGGGTTCCTGGAGTCGATGAATAATGATGGTAGCATATTCGTCATCTAACTCCAAGGGCAAAAGAGATGCAGTTGCAGCCATAGCGTCAACCGCATGGTTGCTAGTTCTAGAAATAGCTTCCAAGGTAACTTGATCAAATAAAGATATTAATTGTAAGACATATGCTTTATATGGATGTAATTTATCATCTCTGGTCTGATAAACATCATTGATTTGATTTATGACAAGTTGAGAATCATCGAAAACCAATAGATTTTTAATTTTTAGTGCCAAGGCAGCTCGTAATCCAAGGATTAGAGCCTCATATTCAGCAAGTGTTATTAGTACAAGCAAACATTAATTTAAAGGACAGAGGTATAAGATGTTTCTATGGAGATATTAAAATAATACCTGCACCAGCCCCACTCATGCATCGGGCTCCGTCAAAGTATAGGGACCATTGCTCTGGATGGTCTGCCTCTAATTTAAGGCATTCATCAGGAAACTCAATGATGAGGGGATGGGTAGACTCTAAGGGTGCAACAACTAATTGATCTGCTATGATTTGACCCTTAACAGACTTCTATCCTATAAACGTGAGTTCAAACTCGCTTAGCGCAAGAACCCACTTTGTTGTGCGACCAGATAAGTACGGTCGACTCATGAGATACCGCAAAGGATCGGATTTAGCAATAACATACGTTTTTTGACTGAGCATATAATGGCATAGTTTCTATGTAGAAAATATGACTGCTAGACATAGTTTCTCTAATGTTGTGTAGCGGGTTTCATAACTGATTAAGGTTCGGCTAATGTAATAATTAGCACGCTCTCTTTTCTCATCGTCAAGTTGAGCTAACATAGCTCCTAAGGCAAAATCTGAAGCAAAAATATACAAGATAAATGGGCGATCAGGTCTAGGTGGTGAAAGCACAGGTGGGTTAAGGAGATATTGTTTGAGGAGTTCAAATGCTTCCCGACATTCGTCGTCCCAATGAAAAGAGACATCTTTCTTAAGAAGCTTAAGAAAGGGTCCTATTTTGTCTGCCAACTTATCGATGAAGCGACGAATAGCTTGAAGCTTACCTTGTAGACTCCGTAATTCAGATATATTTGTGGGTGCAGGCATATCAGTGATAGCCACGATCTTGAGAGGGTCAATTTCAATGCCACGTAAAGAAACTATAACCCCTAATAATTTACCGGACTTAACTCCGAATATACATTTGGCTGGATTCAGTCGGATAAGATATTCCCTTAACCGATCAAATACTTTTCTCAAG
The DNA here is from genome assembly GCA_028583015.1 of Wollemia nobilis. Classification (NCBI taxonomy): domain Eukaryota; kingdom Viridiplantae; phylum Streptophyta; class Pinopsida; order Araucariales; family Araucariaceae; genus Wollemia; species Wollemia nobilis. The sequence continues at coordinate 6,841,288 of JAQPPZ010001057.1, read as the reverse complement.
TCATCTAAATGATCATCTTCTTTGATGGAACGAGCTATAATATCATCTACATAATCATGTAGAATATCATGCATCATATCATGAAAGATATAAGTCATGGCTCGTTGATAAGTTGCACCCGCATTCTTCAAACCGAATGGCATCACTTTCCAACAAAAGGTCCCCCAAGGGGTAATAAAGGTTGTTTTAGCCTGATCTTCAGGAGCTATCCTGATCTGATTATAACCAGAAAATCCATCCATTAAGGATATCATTCCACTCCCAGCAGTAAAATCAATGATCTGATCCATGTTGGGAAGAGGAAAATCATCTTTAGGGCATGCAACATTAATATCTCTAAAGTCTGTGCAAACCCTAACTTTGGTAGCTTCTTTCTTAGTTACTGGAACTACATTCGAGATCCATTCAGCATAATCAATGGCTTGTATAAAAATAACCTTCAGGAGTTTTTCTAATTCCCCTTTGACTAGTAAGGCCACTTTAGGATGCATTTTTCTAAGTTTCTGTTTAATAGGTTTAGCATCCGGATGGACTACTAGGTGATGCATAACTACAGAAGGGTCTAATCCTGGCATATCTTCATATGTCCAAGCGAAGACATCTTCATATTCCTTAAGAAATGCAATGTATTTATCTTGTTTGTCTTGACTCAATTCTGATCCAATGTTGATTATGTGAGGATTATCTTCGGTTCCAATGTTAATTTTTATGACGTTTTCTACTTCCATGTGTAGATCTCTCTCAAAATTAGGTGGGGTGGGTGAAACGCCCAATTCTTGTAATTCTTCCGAGGTTAGCTTGGATAATTCGTCTTGAGGAGTCGTGGCCTCAAGCTGGGCTATACTAGGTATAGAGCCATCGAAATAAAATCCGTTATGTAATAATTCCTCAACGGAGACATCATGGAAGATATCTCCCTCCAACTCATCATCGGATTCAGCGATCATCTGAGGGTAAGCTATGGATAGCATATTACATGTAAATGGCTTATTTATTAGACGCAAAGCATCGCGTTCATCCAAATAATCTTGGTAACATATGAATTGATCATCATCCTCAAATGGGAAGGGCTGACCCTTACTAGGAAATAGGCCCACACCACATCGGGTGGGCCACGGCTCTACCTCAAAAGGTTCTTTCATACCATTCTGGAAAGGTCCCAAACCTTTCCCTTTATATCCCAATTTAAGCATTATAGGCTTAGCTTTAATATACTCATTAGTAAAATAACATCGAGCATATCCATCATAATGTGTCTTGATGTTTCTAGGTATTCTTCCCTAATCATATCCCTTATAAATAAAAGCATAGCTCCCGACTTGGTAAATACTTCCCATAGGCTGTGGGAGGCCCAAGGTACGAGGAGAGGGTGGCAAATTATTTAAAATAAGGGAATCTTGCATAGCAACGTTTGTTTTTTTTGATATAAGAATTTTAGATAAATCGGGTAAGAGCTCATCAATAAGAGCGTAAGAGGTAGAAGGAACATTTCCTACATCTTCGGATGCGGAAAATATGCCTCTGGTAGGTGTAGATGTTGTAGAGATGTCGATGGATGGGTCTATAGGTATGGAAGTTATAGGAGTAAAACAAGAAGCATTGGTTGTGGGTTTAGGATCTTTTTGAGGTCCTAATGTGGTTTGTTCGGAAGATGGTTGAACTATATGTAGAGGTGGAGTTGATGGAGAAAAATTAGATGATGTTATGGGTGTGTGTTTCACACGTTTAGATGGATGATGAGAATTAGGATGTGTGGATGACAGAGCAGGGCAAAATTGAACTCCAACAGGTTCTGCCAAAGCACACATATCAAAGGGTCTAGGATCACCATGAATGGTAACCAACTGATTTTTAAATTCGAATTTAACACACTGATGTAAAGTTGAGGGAACAACTCGCATCGCGTTGATCCAAGGGTGACCCAAGAGTATATTGTATGATGCAGGGCAATGTACAATAAACACGGTCGTGTCTAAGGTTCTTGGACCAACTTGCAATGGGATAGTAATAACTCCACACGTTTCTTGTGTTTCGTCATTGAAGGCTTTTATGATCATATCAGTTCTTTTCATTTCATCACTTCTAAACCCAAATCTTTGGTAGAAGTCAAAAGTGCAAATGTTTAAAGATGAACCATTATCAATCAAGACTCGTTTAACTGCTACATCTCCAATTAGGGTAGTAATATATAAGGGGTTATCCTTATGTAAACTATGTTGCGGTATATCTCTATCCCGAAAGTCAATACAATCGACTTCTCGAGTTATGATAGTATTGGCCATGGCTTCAGGTTGAATATTTTGTGGTACCATCATTTGGCTTAATGTGAGCATTAATTCATCCCTATGTGTAGGAGAAGATCTTAAAAGGTCCAAAAGGGAAATTCTAGCTGTAATATTTGATAATTGTTCATTAATATTATAAGGAGGTTTAGGTTGAACATTAGGTGCATGATTCCCTTTATTAGGAACTTTCAAAACAAATGGAGCTGATCCATCATTCTGAGTTTGATCTTGTTGAGAATTTTGAGCTTGTTGTCTAGTAACAACTCCGATGGTACCTACAATATTATTTTGTGGATGATGAATGGGTCTTGGTCTAGCGTTTATGGCTTGTTCATTAGAAAGTGATTGGTGAGAAGATGGTCTAGTAGTGACTCTTCTTGGAAATGGTTCTTCCGAAACCATAGAATTTGTGATAGGTTGAATAGCATCTGATTCATCTTCAGAACTATTCGATTGATTTGATGTGATTTCCATGTCACTTTCAGTCTCGTATTCTGTATCACTAAGATCGGTGTCCGAATATTATATAGAGGTCCTGGTCGTAACCATGGATAAAGTTGTGTCAAATATTTGTAGATCATGAGCAGGTAAATGTCCACTAATAGTCCCTACATATCGGGTAGGAGGGGGAACATTATGATGCTCAATTTGATTAGCCACCTCTTTACCATGCTTTGGTAAAGGATGTTGAAATATGTCCAATGATTGATTGGCATTCTGATTCTGATTTTGGGGGATGTTCTTTTGAGCATTATTAGGAGGATTTTGTTTAGGTTGAAAGGCTTGCACCTCCATCTCATTGTTATCAATTAAGTCTTGTATTTTATGTTTTAATATTTTACAAGAGTTGGTAGCGTGTCCAGGTCCTCTATGGAAATCACAGTGTAAATCAGCTCTGTATCCGGGTATAGTTGGATCAGGTTCCCGGATATTTGGTAATTGGATCAAACCTCGTTCTAATAATTGTGGTAGAATGGTTGATAGAGGTTGATTTAACCTAGTAAATTCTCGAGGTGGTTTATCAGGAGGTTTCAGTATAAACTTCTCCGTTGTTTTCGTAGCATTAACATTAGCAATGTTTCTGCTATCAGTGACTCCATCACCCACAACTTGTTTATTCTTATATTGATTTCTGGATGTTTTCTCATCGTCTTTCTTTTTAAGCTGACCTCTCCTAATGAGAGCATCTTCCACTCTTCGAGCTAAGTCTATAGCTTGATCGAAGGTGGTCAAGGTAGCAGCTTGATAACTCATAGGATAGTTGTTCTTGTAAATTATTGATAAAGATATCCAACATTTCCCGATAAGGTAACACAAAGTGCAATTTTCCTATCAACTGTCTCCACCGAGCTAGGAAATCAGCAAAACATTCATCTTTGTCTTGTTTTAAGTTGTACAAATATTTAATGGTTACATGCCTTTCGATGTAGGCACTAAATTGATGAACAAAAGACTCGGCTGTTTCTTCAAAATTCCTCAAAGAATGAGTGGGTAATTGATAATACCACTCTAATGCCATTCCTCCTAAACTTTTCGGGAACATTTTTAGTAATAACAAGTCATCATGTGATATATCATGACATGCTATCCTAAACATACGAAGATGCTCTATGGGATCTTCGGTTCCTTTGTATATAGGTAGGACAGGCATAGGAAAGTGTTTAGGATATGGTTGTGCTACGACTATAGGATCTAAAGGCTGACTACACATCTCTCGATAATTGTACGAGGGATGGTAGGGATCTATCTAGGTCCATGCGGGAGACTAACTATTTCACCATGGCTTCCAGATTACTAGTTTGTCCACCATATTGGTTCGGTGGTACATGAGTATGGGATTTGTGAGCGTATGATGGCGTGACGTAAGGATTAGATGCTATATTGCTATTATGCAAATGGTTGGTAGGGAGAGTATTATGAAGAAGATTTGTAGTAGCATTATGTTGTATCCCAGATTGTTGGAAATTGGTGTTTGGTTTTGTTTTGGGCTTTTGTTGATTTGAGGTATGTTGATCAATAGCTTGGCAAAATAGAGCAGTGAATGAAGGTTTCTTTTGTGTGGGAATAACTCTAGGCTTGGTAACAGTGCACTCTAGGTGGTTGGGTAACCCGTTGTTGTTGCATGTTCTGGATTATAGCGGCCATATCCAAATTGGATGGTCCAGCTTGATCACTTTCTTGATCAACGAAGGACAAGGGATTAGTGCGTGTGTGATATATTTCTTCTAGGGTTGCTTGAGTGTCACTAATTTGATCCTTGTCCATATGGACTGCTCTATTAAGAGCGCCAATATTAGTATTGAGGAACTTCCAGAAATGTTCCATGTTCTCAAAAGTAACAGCTCCTCCCGGAGACATTTTAGGGGATGAGGATCCTTCCTCTCTAACAGTTTCTTTTTGTTCATTTCCTACAACAAACTCTTCTTCTTGTTGGTCTAGGGTTCCTTCTTCCTGAATTGGGTCTTCAGGAAGGACATCTGGGTTATTTAATGGTTTTCCTAACCAATCTTCTTCTACTTCAATCTGTTTTCCATTCCTAAGTCTAGTCATTATGCTTAAACTTAGATTTTAGCAAATATATATTTATATATATATATATATGCGATAAGTTTGGGAGGTATATATTTTAATTATATACCTACTATAATACTTAAAAGAAAACGTTTTAATTTTTGTTATATTTTTGTTTTTATAATAATATTATAAAGACAACAAACAACATACTAAATGCAAGAAATAATAATAATAAAAGAATGGCTTAGTTTTCTATAAATAGTTTATGGATATCATTAATAGGATCAAGTTCATCAGGAGTCATGAAATGCTCCTCTTCAAATTGGAAATGGTTTTTCAAGAATTTGACAAAGTGTGCTATGGTGATATTATCTGTTTCAGACTCGACCTTGTAGAAATAAAGTTCATGGCAATACTCTCGATATAACACAACTCTAGGAACTCTATTCCATCTCTTTCTATCCGTAAGAATGACCTCTTGATCCTCTATACGAGATAGAAATTTATGTACTACAACTGCATTGTCGAGGTATTCCTCAAAGGTGTACAACTCGGAAGACACAAGTGCTCTTTTATCGCCTAACCACCTATGGCAAGCTCTCCGAAGCTCATGGTACAAAGTCACCTGATCAAGATCCAGGATTCTATCTAGGACAAACCTCTTAATTTGCCTAAGTTCTGTCGACCTAGATGAAATAATACCCAATCTCCTATTAAGTTCGTCCCATAAAGGCGGGACTCTATATGTTTGAGATACTCTAAGCAAAGAAGTAATCTCTATGGCTGCTAATTGATTTTCAACATTTATGGTGACAACTCATCTTTTATTATAATCTACCATCTAAATATGATATGCAATCTTAACAATCTTCTCCCTTTTTTTTTTTCAAAAGGTTTTTAGTTTTCACGTCGGGTTCACCAAAATGTATCGACCCAAATTTTTTGCACCCTTACCTTCAGGCTAAAGGATCCATGCCCGAAAGGGGGATGCGAGAAGGATGAGGCGATACCTCGGACTGAGAGGCCCTTTGAAGGTCACGCCTCTCGGGGAGGGGTATAAGGGTGAATTTTTGATGGATGGTGGGGTTCACCAGGAAACTTTGAGTGGCAGCTTCCACGCCTAGGTTGAGAATGGGTTTGATGTGTTCATTTTTATATTCAATCATTCAATTCCTAGGTTTGGCCAAGATGAATCTAAGCTATTCTATATGCCAATGCTGATTTATATGGATACAAAAAGCATGAATAAGTGCTAAACATAGAAAGTGTGCTAAATAAGATAGAATGTACCTGATTTCGGATGTCTGATGAAGATTCTAAGGTTTGTAGAAGTCCAGATCATCTCAAATCTTACATGATCATCTGCAATTGCATAGAATCATCTCAGATCATAGTCGGTCATCTGAGATCAGACGAGATCGTCATCGACCTAATGAATTCGTTAGACGAATTCATCAAAAACCTGCAATCATAGAAATAGATACCAAAGACCAAAAATGCAACTGCAAAAGCAAGGGGAAATGATAGAAATAATAGTAAACCTGCCTAAATGATAAATCCAGATAACAATTAAAGGAAATGCATTAATTTAATAATTTATTTTAACTTTATCATGCATCTATGCTAAATGAGGTGAACTCCAGAATGCAGAAATAGAATAAACTAAGTTAATGCATAAGGAAATGAAGAGAGAAGATAAAAAAATGCAAACTTCAGGCTCTGATTGCCCCCAATCTGGACTACAGTCGAGATCGCCTCCAATCGTACGAGATCATCGCCGATCTACGACAGGATCATCCGAAATCGTCTGGAATCGCCAACGACGATCCGAGCTTGCTCCAACCTGAAAAATAGTAAAATTCCTGCAAGAAAAACTTGAAATACACAATGCAAACAATGGTGCGAAGGTGTTCTAATGCACGAGAAACTAAAGTTGCAGGGAAAATCAGCCAGGGGAAGTCAAGAAAAATCCTAAGTTTATATAGGATTTAGGGAGAGGTTAGGAGGTTGGAGATCACCCCAATTTGGGAGATCTCCAACGGGGGAGACTCTAACCACACAGACACGCTTTCTGCCCAAGTTAGAGAAGCTATTGAAATAGAAGCTAATTATGAAAATTTAGTTTTGGGACGAAATCGTCTGGACGTTCTGTTCCAGACGAATTCGTCAGATCTGGGATGATTTCATCTGATCGTCGACGATATCGTCCAACGGTCAAAACAAATCCTAAAAATGGCACAAAAAATGAGGGGAGCGGGTAACGGGCGGTTAATGGGCGGTTTTGGGGTTAAAATTCAAATTTTTATCTTTTTACTAAGGGTTTAACTACGCCAATTTTAGGGTGCTACAAAAACTAATAGAATACCCAAAGGATTGGTGTCTCTTGAAAGCCTATTTGATGATTTTGACAAAGCCTATAAACCTATACATAGAGAAGTGATATCTGAGGATATTAATATTGGCTCAATGAAAGAACCCAGAATAGTGAAAGTAGACATGGCACTACCTACTAAAGAAAAAGCTGGATATATCAGTTTCCTAAAAAGAACAAAGAACATTTTGCTTGGACCTATGAAGATCTCAAAACTTTCAAAATGGATGTGATGACACATATAATACCCTTGAAAGAAGAGGCCAAGCCTTTTAGACAAAAATAGAGAAAGTACAATCCAACTCTACACCCAATAATGCAAAAAGAAGTTCAAAAATTTTTGGACTCCAAGATAATAAGAAAAGTTAGATTTTCCTCCTGGATATCCAACTTAGTACCAGTTAGGAAAAATAATGGGGACATTAGACTATGCGTGGATTTTAGAAATTTAAACAAGAGCTCACTAAAAGACAATTACCCATTGCCTAACATGGAACAACTGCTACAAGCAGTAGTAGGTTCAACTAGATTGTCCCTGTTAGATGGATTTTTAGGGTACAATCAAATTCTGATAAATCTAGAAGATAGACACAAGGCAACATTCACCACACCCTAGGGCACATTTGAATATTTAAGAATACCTTTTGGATTGATGAATGCAGGTGCTACTTTCCAAAGAGCAATGGACTTTGCTTTCAAAGGACTAATGTTCAAAATTGTAGTAGTGTACTTAGATGATATTACATTTTTTTCTAAAAATCCAGAAGATCATCTAGAACATTTGACTGCAGTTTTTCCCAATGCAAGGAATTTGGAATCTCTCTAAATCCAAAAAAAATGCATATTTGGAACTACACAAGGAAAATTGCTAGGTCATATAGTTTCAGAAAAGGGGATAAGCATTGATCCAGAAAGGATAGAAGCCATTTCTAAAATTCCCCCACCCAAGAATCTAAAAGGGGTAAGGTCATTCTTTGGCAAAATAAATTTTATCAGAATATTTGTCCCAAATTTTGCAGAAATGACCAAACCCATAAATGATATGGTGAAGAAAACTGGAGAAATAAAATGGACATTAGAAAATATGGAAACATTTAACAAGATCAAAGAAGCCATATCAACCACTCCAGCTTTAAGTTGCCCTGATTATGCAAAGGATTTTAATATCTATTCATATGCTTCTGAACACTCTATTGCTGCAGTCCTTTCACAAAAAGATAATGAAAATAATGAAATGCCAATAGCCTTTATGAGCTCAGGACTAAAAGGAGCAAATCTTAAATACACCCTGTTGGAAAAACATGCCTATGCAGTCATCCAATATTTGGAACACTTTAAAGGTATATTTGGCTCAAACAAAGTTTACTGTTGTATTCCCTTTATAGCAATAAAATATATCTTTTCTCAATCAGAGCCATTGGGAAGACCAACAAGATGGATGGTAAAAATTTTGCAATATGATGTTGAATTCAAAATAGTTAAAATAGTCAAAGGGCAGGGTTTAGCTAAACTGTTGGCTAACAAAGAAGAAGCAGGATCTGAAAATATTCTTACCATAGATCAGACATATGATGATAGAAGAATAAAAAATGAAGAATGTAAATGGTATGAAGAAATTTTGTCCTATCTACAAACTCTGTCATTCCCCAAAAACATGTCAATAAATAGAATGAGGTCAGTCAAACTTCAAGCTCAAAAGTATTATATACAAAATGGAGTATTATATTGGAAACATCCTGATGGAGTATTATTAGTCTGCTTATATGAAAGAGAAGTCCCAAAAATAATTAATGAATTTCATAATGGTTTCTGTGGGGGACATTTTGCTCCAAGAGCTACAACCAATAAAATCATGAGAGCAGGATATTATTGGCCATCCCTTTTTAAGGATGTATATAAATATGTAAGGAATTGTCATAACTGCCAAGTTTTTATAGGGAAAAAGCATCTACCAGCCATGCCCCTCAAGCCAGTAATCATTGAAGCACCTTTTTCTCAATGGGGTATTGACCTGATTGGAGAGATCAAGCCTAATTCATCTGGCCAACATAAGTGGATCATAACTGCAATAGATTACTTCACCAAGTGGGTGGAAGTTGCACCTTTGAGAACATCTACATCTGCTACAGTCATCAGATTCATAGAAGAAAATATCTTGACCAGGTATGGAGTTCCTAAAAAGCTTGTAACTGATAATGCTCAATATTTTGTGTCATATGAAATGGTAGAATTTTGTGCTGAATATGGAATTGAATTATCTCATTCTGCTAATTATTATCCCCAAGGAAATGGTCTAGCCGAGTCATCAAATAAAAATGTAATAACAAGAATAAAAAGGTCATTAGGAAAAAAAAAAAGGGGATGGGACAGTGAACTTAAATTTTCTTTATGGGCTGATAGGCTGTCTATTAAAAGAAATACAGGAAGAACCCCCTATGAGATGGTTTATGGAGAAAAAGCCCTACTGCCCCCAAAAATGGAAAAAATGGCACTTTCCCTTTTATTGCAAGATCATGAAAACCCTGATCCCATTCAGAGAAGGCTTGACCAAATTGTCTTGTTAGAAGAACAAAGAAGAGAGACCCTCAATAGAATGATGGAACAAACCCAGAAAACTATAAATTTGTTTAATAAGAAAGCCAAGGGTACTCCTTTTTCTCAAGGAGATATAGTCATCTATTGGGATCCTAAAAATGATAAGCATGGTGAAAAGGGTAAGTTTGAACCTAAATGGATTGGCCCATACCAAATTGCCCATGTTATCAGTCAGAATACTTACAAGCTACAGAATTTGCAGGGAGAAATAATGGCTATCCCTATTAATGGCCAACACCTCAAAATGTACAATCCCTGTTGAAGGTGTACTTAAAAAAACATATAAAAAAATAGAAAAACAAAAATCCAAAAATAGAGTGGTGTATTTTGTTTATTAGTTAAAGCTTCCCTTTTGTTCTTGAATAATTTTGAGTTTATCGTATACATGATATCTTAGTTTGATGAGTATATCTAATTGTTGATTCCACCAAAAACAATAAAAGGAAAAAGGGAATTTATTTTAGATATTGATGAGCTTTACAATTCTGTCAAAAATGAGTGTTTATGCAATAGTTGTTTGATATGAGATAAAACAGACAGAAAAACAAAGTTGATTGAAACATCATGTCAAGCCTCACATTACAAATGATACTTAAAGTGACTTCAAAGGTCCAAAGAACTGAGTTATCTTTGAGAGGGTAGTTGAGCCAAAAATTATTACACTCATATTTTATAGCCAGAAACTAATCCTCAACTTAGGCATACTTATTGCACAATTTGCTTATATATCCAAACACTTCTCTCACGAGAAAGAAAAATAAAAAATAAAGTAAAATTGAGTCACTACCTGAGATATCTTGGAAAACCTCTACCGGGGCTATAGACGCTTGACTGGTAGTAGGGTAAAACTAATATGGGATTAGAAGCAACTCCACCGAGGCTATAGACGCCTGACTGGCAGTGGAGCCCTGCAGAATGGTGAAAATTTTTAAAGAGTGAAATCACATATTAGGCTTGGCTATTTTGCTCAGATATGATAAAGTTCTGAAAGATTTAGAAATCCCAAAAAAGAATGCACAAACACACACATGGGCAAAAATATGATGAGACAAATGGTTGTGACAAAATCTGTGTAATCATATCTTATGACTTAGCTAAAACAAGCATTACTATATTTCAAAATAAAACTCATTGATTTCTAAAATTTTCTAAACCTTTGTTTCCAAATTGAATGAAAAGGGATCTACAGTTTTCCATACTCTACTTGCTTTGATATCATGTTTTCAGTACATATATATATATAAAAATGAATGATGAAGAAAAGAAAGAAAAAGAGGAAGGAAGTTTTTCTATTATGCATTTCAAGTTTTGTTTAGCAATCAAAATTTTGTTGTTTTTTGTTAAATTTTTGCAAAATAAAACCAGGAGATTCTGTGGTTCTCAAGTGCTTCATGTTTTCAACACATTGTCCCAGTCAGAGCCTATGTTGGAGCCAAATTTGACTCAACTTTGAAACCCCCAAATTTAAATTTTTGGTTTCAATCAAACTGCTTATATTGTTGGTCATTGCTTATAGTTGTTGTGGGTAATTCAATTTTTCATTGGTTGGTTTGATAAAGTCTAACCTTAGCCTTTTTAATAATGTGGGCTTCATTGTATAAATCAAAGTACCTCGAATGGTTAGGGAAGAAAATTTCAAATTAAATCCCCAAGTCAAAGTTTGACCTTCCTAAATATTTTCCTTGGGCCTAAACCGACAAATAAAGTCCCTAAATCATAAGTCGGTTAAAACATTCACCATGGTCTCATGATCCAAAAACCTAAGGTTAAAATAAATATTAATTGATTAAAAGCCTAAGGGTATGCACCCCGCTAAGCTAACTGGTGAGCACCTCGATTTAATCCAAGGGCCATGCACGATCCAGAGAAATCGGACGATAGCGCTTTAATAAAATCAAACCGAAGATAAGTCAAAAGTCAAGCGTAGTCAAGAAGTAAAAAGGTTGCACCTTAGACTTAATCGGATGGAAGCGCATCACCTGAGAAAATCTGACAAATGTGCACTCACGAAATAGTTCGAAAGATAAGTCAAAGGGTCAATAAAACTTAACCTAAGATTTAAAAATCGAGCAAGTTGTCTTCAATCTAATGGCAGCGCTTCATCGAGGACCAAATCCAACGGACATGCACTCACTAAAGACTCCAAAGGTTAAACCTAAGGCTCTAATAAAGTTAAAATCCTTGCACCTTTAACAAGATCAACGATAGCGCTTCATCGAGGATCAAATCAATGGCCACGCGCTGTCCAAAAAGTCAAAAGTTTAAGCATGAGTCATAATGGTCAACGTTTCGATTAAGTAGTGAGTAAGTATAAACAAATCGGATGACAATGCTCAATCATCCATAAAATCAATGGTTGCGCATCCTCTAAAGAGTCAAAGGTTTAAAGTAAAGTCATCATAAGTCAAATGTCAAGTTAAAATCTGAGCAAGTCCGACAGATCGGACGATCACGCTGAACGAAGCTTAGATCAATGGTCATGACTGCTTTGATTAAAATAAAATTTAAAATTAATATTAAAAAGGATGCGCCCCATTTGATTAATCATCGGGCTTGTTACCAAGATCGGACGACCACGCTCGATCGATCTTAAATCTAACGGTGGCACACTAATTAAAGATGCATTAAAGAGGGTTAAGGATCGGGAGAAATTAATTAAAGTTAATCATGATTAGCAAGGGTTTAATACATCGGCTAATTTTCCCCCTTTTGCCCTAATCATGATTAATATTATAAATGCTTGATTAAACTAACTTGCAGGTTGATTAGATCCAACGGTTGCGCTTGTCTCCACTCAGATCCGATGACCGCACCAAAATCGTAGGATGGAAGGTAAAAGGCATGGGTAAGGACAAAATTAATTGATATTAATCATGTTTAGTAAGGGTTTAATACATTGACTAATCTTCCCCCTTTTTGCCTTAATCATGATTAATAGAAAAGCAAAGGTCTATAACATCATTATCTAGCATGCATCTTGTCAGTAATCCAATGGCAGCGCACAAACTAAATCGAGAATCAATGGACGCGAAGGCCTATAACTGGTGACAAAGATCCAAAGGCTAAATAAAGACCTTTTTATAACACACGAATCGAACGACGATGGATATTGACCACCCAGATCCAACGGTGCACATATGGGAAGATAATCAAAGGTTAATCTAAGCATTGGGTTGATTAATTTAGTCGAGGTACGTATGAATTTTTCCCATTTATTAAAGAATACGTGCATATGTATGATCCAACGGTCGTGCCTCACCACCATAAGATCCAACGATGATCGCAAAATAAAAGTAAGTGTACTTTATGATTACCATCGATTAAAACAAGTTATTAAGGTTTAACAATATAAGGATTAACATCGGATAAATATGATTAATTGAAGACCAATAAAACATGTTATTTCAAGTGTTTACATGAGAATAGGTACACTAACTATCGTACAGGTTTCGAGAGATCAACGGATGCGCTTCATCTCAGATCAATCCGATGGTTGCGATTAATCACGGTTGACTTAGGGAAAAAGGGACATCATAGGTAAAAACCTACACTCACACCAAGAGTCGGATATCATGAAGACCCCAAGGGAGACATAATGGATCCCAAAGATGTAGTTATCACTCGGATCTGAGATGGCACGAGGTCCAAAACATACCGTTCCATGTCAGATTAAAATATCCCCATTGACGAATGAATAGAAAGCATGAATGATTGTAGGCCCACATATCAAAGGGACCCAGGCTCGCAAGTTAACAGATATCACCCATCATAAAGCACAAAACTCCAGAAAATACTGAGTTGGCATGATTCCATTGGCCAATTTTGAACAACGGTTGGTGGCATCGGGTCGATAACGAAACATGCAAATTTATCAAGTTCACTCCACCACCCTGTATATGAACTTACGAAACCAGTCAAGGCCACTCCACTGGTATACCAAGAATTGGAATTGATACATCAGAAGCACAGAAGGAAGAGAGTATTCATTTTCTGAGAACTCGAAGAAGAACTTGACCAGCAATCATGAGGGCAATGGCATCATGGGGAGATGTGTTCGTACCTACAGATACACGAGAAGCCATAAAGTTTATCATAGATAAATCACCCTATTCTATGATTTTTGGACCGCCTGTTCCTGGTACCACTATGTATGATTTTACCCAAAAATGTGGGGTAGATAAAAAACCCAACTCAGCTCAACTGTACGAGATCGACAATGCCTGCATTAAGAGTTTCACCCGAGTAATGGAAGGCGATAACAGAACCCCGTGGATAATGGTAGATTTGTTCCATAAAGCTCAGAGCTGGTAGTACAAGGGTTTCCCCAGAGACAACAGATGGAACAGTAACCTTGGAAAGCTGATATGCCCAAAAGTGCATTTCTCCTCAGATTTGATGGCTTGGTTAGCAGTGGCATATGACGAAAGAACAAGGACCTTTCGAGACCACAAGAATCGAAAGGTGTTCAGCACCAAAGTCGAAGATATCCAGGAAGTGTTCAATCTGACGAAGTATACCACATTTCTGGTGGACCAGGTAATCGAACACCAATCTCGCATGTTCATTGATATGGAAATTTTTAAAAAATTGTTTGATACATATGCAAAAATAGAGAAAAAATTCCCAATTAATAAAAATGCTTTTAAACCCTAGGTACAAGACTTCTGTGACATGATAAACATAGTATTGGGAGTACAGGATATGAGTAGAATAATGAAAAGAGTTTTGTATTTAGCTACGCAATGTAATAGAGGACATAACACCCCTATCTACGCCTGGGAACTAGAATTGAGCTCACAAATACACAGAGAAATGGTAGAACTAAAGAGAGCAATATTCGAACAGAGGCAGGAGATGCCTCACTTTTCACAATATTCTTTTCTCACTCACTTAATAGCGGGCCAATTGGGGGAAGAAGCTCGTAAGAGATTAAAAGCCATAGATAGCCCCTATGTACAGAATAGCTTCTGGAGACTTCATGAAGGACGAACTCACATGGGCTGGTTTTGTGATCGCTTCTTGGTAGAAATCCATTGGGCCTTAACTGGGCTAATTCCAGAAATATTAGGGCCAGGGGTAAGGGCATTCATTAAAGAAAAAGAGATAGGAGATTTCTTCTTCATAGAGGGTTTTACTTACATCAGATTATATGGAGCTAAAATCCCTCCTAAGGTGTTACCCCAATACTGCCCACTGTCCATAGCAGCCCTAGAATTATGTAGACAAGTGGCAGAAGAGGCTAAAATGAGACTGGTTAAGAAGCATGGGAAAGTCCCCTGGCTTGATGTTCCTTGCCATTTTGGAGATTATGTATTTGTTGGATATCCTTCCCTACTCAAGGGAATGTTTGAACTGGACAATATGGGATTCGATGAAGTGTCATGGAGGTTTTATGACCCAAAAGGAATTTACAACAAGATGATGGAGAAGAGAGAGTATGCTCGAATCAATCATCGAGAAGATGCTTTTGAAGAGAGCTTATTAGAAGCTATAGAGCAAAAATCAGATTTACAGATAGTATGGGATAATTTCCCTCCAGAAAAGAGAGGTAGCACACAGGTTTGTGAAGCCTATGACTACCCAACCGAACTAAGAAGGCTTCGGGAGATTTCAGTGGATACTACAACACCTGTTATGCCAAGGACACACCCAACAATTAAAGAAGACCCTTTGCTGGAATTGATAGAGGAGCAGGACATAGACTTAATGGAGGTCACTATTAGAACTGTTGATATAGTAGAACAACAGGTTAAACTCCCAGTGAATGACCAGCCCAGAATAGAGGCAGCACCAAAAGAAGCTCCTCAACAAACCTATATAGATAAGGGCAAAGAAATAGTAACTTCATCCTCTCAAAAAGCACCATCAACAAAGCAGGTTGTAGTTCCTATACCTGATAATGTTTTAGCTATGACCAGTGTGAAGAAATTGGCACCCATGGCCATCCCGACTTCTATAAACATAAAGGGACAGGAGATAAAAATTCCAATAGTAATACAAGTAAAAGGTGGATTGGGTGGCCTCTTCCAAAGCTACTCAATAAAAAGTCAAACATAAATAGCTCCAGTAGAAGCTAAGAAACCCAGATTATCTCTACCTATTGCCAAGGTTGTTTTGGAAAGAACAGATGAACAGGCGGCCTTTACTGCTACAGATGAACAAGAGTTATAGTTAGTAGCAGGAATGGGAAGTACAGAAGAACAATCTTCAAAAAAGGCAAAAATGGGGACAATTGTGTCAGATATTGCTAAGGTTGATCTCCCTCCCCTGCAAAACCCACTAGTCTTCAGTACCAATGAGGAAACAGGAGGATCATCACTACTGGGTAAAGAAGCTGATATGGCAAAGCTTGCCAAAACTATGAGTAATCAAGTCATAGACCAATTTGTTGAAAAAATTGAAACACTCAAAAAGCAATTGAGTCAAGAGGAAGAAGAAAAAGCAGAATTGAAAGTTGTGATAAGTAAGCAACAGGAAGAATTAAATAAGAAAAATGCTTCAATTGCCCAGCCACCTGTAGTGACCAAAGTTCAAGATCATGTATATTATTTGAATGTAATGAGGAAAGACATGTACAAAAGAATAAAAGCTCAGGCCAAAGGTTTTACTGAAATGTTCAGGAAAATAAGGGTGATTCAAATAACTGCTCAAGAAATCATGACCTTGATGAAGGAAAGAGAAAAAGATTTTAAATTCATTCACCCAACCCTGGACTACATAGGGGATCATTTTGAAGAACTGCAAGGACAAGAAATAACAACACCTGAAGGCAATAAAATTCAAATCAATTTTGAATTTTTCAAAGCAGCCCTGTTTGGATCAAACCGAGAAAAATGGACAAATTCTGTGATTGAGATGAATGATCTGATAAAGGATGCTACAGATAAACTGATAGATATTGGCCTATCCTTAGATCAATGCCTGGAAGCATCAGACATAGAAGGAATATTCAAAGAAACCCTTGAGAGATTTGACTGTGAACAAGGTGATGAGGAGGAGATGATTAAACAAACTACACTCATGGTGAATGCTACAGAAGCCTTACTACTTCAGTATGACAGAAACATGCCTGTTATTGTTATACAAAAAAACCGAATTCTGCAAGAAATGAATATGCTCAGGATTGCAGCCACTTTTGACATAGAAATATGGAAGTTGATTGATGAGCATATTAAAGGGTTGCAAAGGAGTTTAAAGGGAAAAAGGGTCAATACCTGCACTCAACAAAAAGTAGATTCTGCACCACAGATAGCTGCAAAAATAGGAGATATCTCTGGGGCAGTTAAAGGATCAAAGGATCAAGGAAAGGCAACTCAAAAGAGGCCAGTTCAGAAAGCAGCAGCTAAACGCACCAAGAAGTAGCTGAATCAGATAAAAGTTCTCCTCATACTTAAATCACTAGTTGAGTGGGAATATGTTTGAACAAGTCAAAGAAGAGAGCACAGTAGTTCAAAAACCAAAGCCAGTTGGACAACATCAATTTTGGAGATTCAATCAGAAGCTGCCAAGTGTACAGTCAGAAGTAAACCAAGAATAACAGAATCAAGAACCAACAGCTATAAAAGGAAGCAAGCAAGTCTGGATTCTGCATCAAGCAATTAGAGAATAGCATTTTTGCTAAGAGGTATACTTGAGTGCCCTGTTAGTTGTGTTGTTGTATTTCTTTGTGTCTATTTTCTTTTATTCATTCTTTCTTCCTCCCCTTGCTGTGCAGGATTGTATGATAGGAAAGCGTTCAAGAAGCTGAGAATATTTCCAGCCTTATTGAGCCTAGGATTCAGAGATTCTTCTGTTACCATATTGGAACAAGGAGAGTTGGAGAGACTTGTTACATTATTTGAACAGAGTCCTCTTCATTGTATTGATGTATTTCTTTAAGAAAAATAGAGTTAAAAGGCATCCCGCCCACTCTGCATGTAATATTTTATGAAATCAATACAATTCTGGGTTTTATTCTTGTCATTTCTTTGTCTCAGTATTGTGTGTATCTGTATAATGGGTTACATTATTTGAACATGCATTATATACATTTCTTTCGTTGGTTAACTCTTGATTTTATTACGATATTCGAATGAGATTAAGAACGCCAATTTCCTTCTCCCCTTCTCTCTTTTTCATATTAAAATTGTTGTTAAATTGCTATAACAACCCAATGAATCTAGGCACCGGTCTACATAAGGCATAATAGTTGGTTATTTTCATGCTTGGTCATTTTAATAAAAATACTTATAGTTTAATATAAATCTAGAGCATGCAAATTAGAAGTTTAATTATAGAATTGCCATTGGGGTTTCCTTACCCATTCTGCCATCTTCTATAGCAATATTCGGGTTTAACAGAACATGAGGCAGGTCGACCAGAGCCTGTAATAGCTCATTGGTTTCAAACGGGTTCTTGTAGCATGACAATTGATTTCCTACGGATGCAAGAATCGGTTCCAATAGGAATATGAAAACAAGCTGGCCTTCTATGTGGAGTGTTGAACTCATGACCACCTAAGGAACCAATGCCCAAGTCTAGCAACCCATAAATAAGCACAATAGAAACCTGATTCGAGAGGGCTAAATGACATAATCTACACAAGAAACCAAGGATCTCAGATCCCACCTAGCAAAGGAGTCTACAGGCCAACCATAAATGACCAACACCATAAATAGCAAGGAGTTCCATCCCAATAGATGGACAAAGAGAAACAAAAGTTTGAGAAAGACCAGGAGAACCAGGTAAACCCTTTGATACCTAGTCATAATAAATTTGAAATTATAGCTAAGGTTGAGGCCAAGGAAGAAAATATGAGTGAAGGAATGAAATAGTCTCTACTAGACCTCCCAAAAAACTTGGAGTCACCCTCAAGATCAGGGCCCTCAAATATTTCCCCAATTTCCCCCATCCAAATTGCCCTTACGACATGCCCCACAACAAAGGAGAATAAAGACAGAGCATAGAGGGAGAATATGCTAGGACTGAAATTATAGAAATGATAATGAATGGAGGCTGTTCTAGCCCAATCCTACAACAAATTCTCCCTCCAAAATTCAATCCAAAATAGACAAGGAGTTTGATGAAATCTCCCATCGATTATGGTAGTGAAAAAAAGAGGGGAAGAAATTTTAAGGCTGAGCAGTACATAATCAATATTAAAAATGAGATTGCAAATGGAACACAAAGGACACTATTTTCTTCGGTTATCACAAGCAAATATGATAACAAATACAAAAAACCTCCTCCACCTTAGGGCAGGGGGAGAGGAAATAATTCCAAGTAATCCAAATGAAGGTTCTCTCATGGAATGTGAGAGGCCTTAATGGTCTACCCAAGTAGAGGGTGGCTAACTCATTAAGGAGAGAAATCAACCCTACAATATTTTTATTACAAGAAACAAAAACATATGAAGTGCTATCAAAAGAAATCACAGCTAAAATATGGAGGCAAGGAGAAGTGGATTTTAAGCAGGCTAGAGGAGCCTCATGAGGGCTAATGGTTTTATGGGATCCAAGAAAACTGGAAGGCAAAGTCATTCAGACAGATGACAGGGTCCTAAGTGTGCTGCTCCATGACATGGACAACTTGTCATGGATCTTGTAAAATATTTATGCACCCAACACTTTGCAAGGGAGAAAAACCCTGTGGGAATATTTGAGTCACTTGAAATAGGCTTTCCATAAAATCCCATGGGTGGTAGCAGGGGATTTTAACACACCCCTCTATCCCTTAGACAAGAGAGGAGGGTCAAGCCTACCCTTCGGAGCATGGATGAGTTCAATGACTTCATTATGAGAATATGCATAAACATAAGCATTAACTGAATATTAAAACAAGAGATGCTTAAATACATTAGGTTTAGGCTAATAATATCCTAATAAGTAGCTCATCCTTAAATATAGCTAACTGATACGCTAATGAAGAATAAGTGCTAACAACTAACCTAATGTCTAGATTTAATAAATCAAATCAAATAAAAAATATGCTAAGATGAAATATTAACCTAGTAACCTAGTTACCTAGTAACCTCATGGTAAAAGTAACAAACTATTTTTACCATGTGGTAAATAACATCTACCTAGGTGAATTGTTAGGAATTACCCAAGGTAATATTACTCTAAAATCCTCCTTTATTACATTATTTGGGTAATATATATAACTGTCCCAATACAGTGGAAAAGATGTTGATCTGCTGGTTCTTGCTCTGTCACAGTGCTCTGGTTGCTCCTAAGAAAAAAGTGGGTTAGTCCTCACTTTGTCTTCACATCAATGAATGTCCTTATTGTAATCTTATCATCCAACCAAATTGCATGGGTAACCAGCCATTGCAATCGCTAGGTGTAGTAGAGTAGATCACTTCATACGAGGTTCATTCTATTTACAATATGATTTTGCAAAAATGTGTTGTTAAGGTAGCTAAGGTGTTGGTCGTTGCTGAAAATGCACCCTTATAAGTTTCCCCCCTTGTTGCAAAACATATTGTAATAAAAATTCTAAAAAAAAATGTGACTAAGGTGTCGGTCGTTGCCGAAAATGCACCCTTATAAGTCTTCTTCCCTTTTGACAAAAAAATATGTGAAGTAGAAAAAGAAATGTTTATCCCCCCTTAATTGCAAATATGTGCAACTTAAGAATATTGGGAAGGTTTTTACAAAGATGCCTCCTAGGCAAATTTTACACCAAAAAAATTCCCTCCTTTTGTTACAAGTACTTCAAACAATGAGAGTTTGCTATTTATGAAGCCTAAAAGAGGCACAATCACCCCTTTATTGCTAGTACTTCAAACAAAAACTAATGCTATTTATGAAGCCTAAAAAAAAAAAGAGGAAATGGTGCTTGCTTAAGGTGACAATTGTGCTTTTACCTCTACAATATTGTCTTAGCCAAGAGCACTTTGTGTGCTCTTTCTGAACCAAAATTAGAATCGGAACTAGACACTTCACTAGCAATATTGCCTTTGTTTTGCTTTTGTGATGTGCCTTTGCTTTTCTTGTTTTTTTTGTTTGGAAACCAACATTGAATGGTGTCATGGTTGTCCTTTTTACAATTTGTACAAAACTTTGTTTCCTAGGCAATTTTATCAAAAACGTTCACCAAATAATCCTTCCTTATTGCAAGTACTTCAAGCATGGTTGCTATTATGAAGCCTAAAAGAAAAGGTATAATTTTATGATGACTTCTACTTTTCTGATTGCCTTTACAAGTTTTATCCCCCTCTTGTCAAAATCTATGTTTGAAGGAAAGAAAGAATTATACCCCCTTAGTGCAAAATATTTGCTACTTTCAAGATTCCTTATTTTACAAAAACTTGTTCTTTCTTTTGATATACCTGACAAGAGTACCAAAATATAATTCACTCAAATAGATATTTAATGGCACCTGCCTGAAAATCCTCTTGAAGAGGAATAATCAGTTTGAGGAAATTAAGCCAAACAAATAAGAGTGAATTAGGGGTTTTGATTTAGGAGAGAATATCAATTAAAATTGGTTTTAAATCTGTGCAATGCTTTACACAAATTATTGTGAAATTTTGGGGTTTTGAGTGTTCTTGATTTTATGACTTATAATTGCAAAAGATAATGCAATAATCAAACAAGAATGCCCACAAAAATATTTATCACATAGGTGTCAGGCACTGCTGGAAATGCACCTATTTGCCAATAAAGGTGTCGAGTAAAATAAAAAATGCACCTTTTAATTTTTGCAACAAAATTTTAAATTTATGTTGTGCAAAAAATTTGATATTTTGTCTCCTTGTCTTACAATTTTGCAAATAATGTGGCATAAAAAAATTGCCTATCCTTTTTTATTTTGCAAAATAAACAAGTTTGATTTGTTTTAAATGCTCCTCACTTTGTGTTACAAATTTGCAAAGAAATCCAATTTCTTGTCTTCCCCCCTTTGTTTTGCAAATTTAACAAATAACACTCCTTTCAAGACAAGTCGACACACGACCCATGTTTGAAAGGCTTCCAGAACTAGTCAACACATGACATAATTTTTATGGACCCCATGTCATAATTTATTCTCAATATTGCAAAAACTAATGTGCAATTTTATGTCTTATATCCCCCCTTGGAGAAAACAAATGCACACTTTGCCTTTGAATATTACAAAATTTTGAGTCTCCTTGTTTTCCAAATTTGCAATAAAGAATCAAATGTGTTTGATTTTGTCCCCTTTCATGTTTGCAAATTTAACAAGGTTGAGAAGATTTTTTATAGGTTCCCTAATTTGCAAAAAAAATGATGCTCTTAGATGTCTTATATCCCCTTTTTTTGAGAAAACAAAACACTTTTGTCCCTTTTGAATTTGGCAAAATAAATAGGCCTTTAATGTTCTTTTGAATTTTTTTTAATTAATTTTAAGTATAATTTTATTAATAATAAAAATTATTTTATGGAAAAATCACTTTTTATAAAAAAATATGATTTAATATAAAATAACATTAAATTATTAGTAAAGAAAATACTAAAAAAAATAATTAAAAAAAAACAAAACAAAAATTTGAAAGTACCTTAGTTTTTTTTAATTTTGCAGCACCCTTTAGTAAAAATGTAAAGCACTTGGGCCCCGACGAGAGTCGAACTCCTGACCTCCCATTAGGCAGTGCCTTAATGCTATCCCATCTTCGGTCAGGCTAGCTAGCCCGACGAATATGAGAGGGCACCGCCTTCACTTTGAAGTTTTACCCACCCCACAACGTGTAAAAAAAATTGGGACTTTTGTCCCACATTGATGCCATGGGGCCTCTTTTGCTGTATAAAAGGAAAACTAGTTCCTTTAATTTTTGATTGCCTTCAAGTAATCACAGCCTAACCCTTTTGTTGAACCACAAACCAATCAAAACTTGACACTTGTGCACATGCCAACCAACTGAGATACACCACATGAGCCTTCCTTGTCCTACCAAGTATGTCCCTCCTTGTGCCATGTGTCCCATCAGGTGTAGCCCTCCTTATGCCATGTGTCCTCAAGCCAGCTACCACCACATGTTAGTCCTATTGTCACCAACTGTAATCCTCGAGAGTAGTGTCATAGGTAGTTGTCTGCTTGTTACCACATTAGCTCCTCAGGAGTTATGCTGCAGGTCAGCTGTTACCATGTTAGCTCCTCAAAATTTGTGTCTATCTTAGATCCCATAGCTAGCCAAGTCTAATTCCCTCAAAATTCATGCCAACCATGTCTAATCATTCCACATGCTACTTCGATTTCCATGCTAGGTCTGGTGGTGTACTTTAGATGCTATCAGTGTCCAGCAGTTTGTTTCGTTGTGGTATCCACGTAGGGTGGCGGTGCCTAGGACGTAGGGAATTGTCTTAGGTTGCCTGGGTTAGCATCCTAGTGTTGGTACCATGGGAGGGAACTCCTACCCTCCTCAGTGGGCCAGACGATGATCGAAGGGGCTGGAGTCTCCTCTTTGATCCTCGTTGGTCAACTTTTGGCTTTTGGTGCCGAGAATTTATCAACTCTTCGATCACTGACTCTTAGCCCTCACATGGTTGGATGTTGCTTGGGAG
The DNA here is from genome assembly GCA_028583015.1 of Wollemia nobilis. Taxonomy (NCBI): domain Eukaryota; kingdom Viridiplantae; phylum Streptophyta; class Pinopsida; order Araucariales; family Araucariaceae; genus Wollemia; species Wollemia nobilis. Next base: position 6,818,021 of record JAQPPZ010001057.1, on the reverse strand, counting down.
GGTGCACTTACCCTCCTCAGGTTGTCGGTCATCGAAATTGACCACCAGTTGATTACTAAAAATAGCTCCAACTAGTGGGGGACCACAGTTCAAGTTTGACTGTGATCCCTACCCTCATGTTTGCCACCCAATTACATGGGATGCTCCACATGGTCCTATCAGGCCTGATAGGGTTTGATAGCCACCTTCTATCAGAAATGTGGGGCTGTGGTCCCTTTTTAAGGAAAATTGAGCCTTCGAGCTTGATTCAACTGCAAATCAAGATAAACAAAATTTTGCACTTGACACAAAAATTCAAGTCGGATCCACCACGCCTAGTAATGCTACCTTGGGATGCAGGCCTATCTAGGGGTCCCATGTTTTGGGATTTGGGCCCTAGTACAACTAGAATGAGACGCTACCTACCTTGTCTAGGTGCTCTGAGGTTAGCTCCATGGGCTCTGATACCAATGTTAGAATAGGCGTAAACATAAGCATTAACTTAATATTGAAAACAAGAGATGCTTAAATACATTAGGTTTAGACTAATAATAGCCTAATAGGTAGCTTGTCCTTAAATATAGCTAACTGATATGCTTATGAAGAATAAGCGCTAAGAACTAACCTAATTTATATATCTAATAAATCAAATCAAATAAAAATATGCTGAGATGATATATTAATCTAGTAATCTAGTTACCTAGTAAGCTCATGGTAAAACTAACAAACTATTTTTACCATGTGGTAAATAACATCTACCTAGGTGAATCATTAGGAATTACCCAAGTAAGGTAATATTACTCTAACATTTATAAATTCTAATGATCTCATAGACATCAAGCTAAAATATGCTAAGTACACCTGGAGTAATAGATGAGTGGGGAATCAACTCATCCAAGAGAGATTGGATAGGTTCCCACTATCCTAGGAAGCCATCACAATATTTGGAGATTCAACCCTTCACCCACTCCCCAAGATTGTGTCGGACCATAATCCCATCCTTCTAGATGTACCGTAGACCCATTCCTTGAGGAGACCTTTCCACTTTGAGGCAATGTGGATAAAGCATCACGACCTAAGAGACTGCATCAACCAATGGTGGTAGCAATACTTCTAGGGAAGTCCCTCCTATAAAATTTCCCAAAAGTTGAGGATGGTGAAGGACAATATAAAAATTTGGAACAAGGAGGTATTTGGGAACCTTTTTGAGAACAAGAAAGCTATGGGAGAAATATTTTCAGTCATAAAAAATAACATTCAAAATGGAGCATGCGACGAAGCAACTAGGATAGAGGAAAGGAAAATACTAGCTAAGTATCACAACATTTTGTCTCGTGAGGATAATTTTTTGAGGTAGAAATCTAGATCCTTATGGCTCAAGGAAGGCAACTCTAATTCCAAATTATTCCATGTTACCACCCTGAGGAATAGAAGCAACAACAGGATCAAGAAATTGGCTAAAAGGGATGAAACCACCACCCAAGACATAAAATTCTAACTCTAGAGCCTTATGGCTTGTGAGGAGAATTTTTGGAGGCAAAAATATAGAGCATTATGTGATTCCAAGATTAAATTAACCTTAGATTAACATTAGCCAAGGTAATAATTGACACGAAATATACAAAGCCAAAATTATTCATAAAAACTAACCAACATGATAATTACATTATAATAAACCTTATATAGGCTTAGAACATGCGCAATAGTAGGAAAGGGAAGGTGGAGGAAGATCGGGGAGATTAGAGAGTACGGAGGAGTAGGAAGTGGAGTGGGAGGTGGCAGCGAGCATGGGGAGAGGAAGGGAGTGGAGTGACAAGGGAAAATGGATGACAGGAAAGGAGGAAGGACAATGGAGGGATAAGGAGAAAATAGAGGTAAGGGAGAAAGAATATCATGCCGACCATCTGACAAGATTAATTGACAAAAGGTAAGTGTGTTCACACTGGGCTTAGAAAAACTAGATTTTTCTAAGCCGTTTCAAGCTAAGTCCTATTCACACTTACTACTTCTCCATCTTAAAGTTGAGAGAATTGACTATAAAGTCTCTCAGCTTTACAAATTGAGGTTTAGCCAGTGCCTTGGTGAAGATGTCAGCGACGTTCTCCAAAGTGTGGCAATAGTGAAGCTCAACAATATCATTTTCCACCATATCTCGGATGAAGTGGTACTTCATATCAAAATGCTTTGATCTACTATGATGGACAGGATTGTATGCCAACTGAATGGCACTGATGTTGTCACAGAATATTCTAGTTGGACCACTTTGTTGCTTGCCAATCTCTTCTAATACCTTTTGTAGCCATAGAGCTTGAGTACTAGCATGAGTAACTGCTATATACTCAGTTTCTGTTGAAGATAGCGCTACTACTATCTGCTTCTTGGAACTCCAAGTGATTAGGCCCGAACCAAGACTAAAATAGTTACCCGATGTGGATTTTCTATCATCAATATTGTTGCCCCAATCACTATCATTAAAGCCTTCAAGCTTGATAGTATCACTTTTGTAGTACTGGATTCCAAAATCCAATGTACCCTTCACATATCTCAAAATCCTTTTAGCTTCCTGCAAATGCAGCTTAGATGAATTAGACATAAATCTAGAAATAAGAGATACGACATACTGAATGTCTAGTCTGGTGTTGGCGAGAAACATCAAACTCCCAACAATTCTTCTGAAAGTGGTCACATCAACTTTCGATGCTCCATCATCCTTGCTTAATTGGATCCCATGTCCAATTGGAGTTGCAACTGATTTGCATTGCTCCATAGCAAACTTTTGAATCATATCTCGAGCATACTTAAGTTGACAGATGAAGATCCCTGAATCTGTCTGATGCACTTCCATGCCAAGAAAGTATTTCATTAAGCCATGATCCTTCATCTCAAATTCCTGCATCATGGAGTGCTTGAACTCCATGTTAAATTTTTCATTACTACCCATAAAAATGAGGTCACCCACATACAAAAAAACTATGAGGATGTCATTCCCTTGATTCAAGTAGTAGAGCATGGGTTCATTTTTGCTTCTGATGAACCCATAATATTTGAAGTACCCATCAATGTGTGAGTACCAATCTCTCAGTGCCTGCTTGTGGCCATAAAGAGCCTTCTTCAGTTTGTAAACAAGATGTTCCTTGTATTTCTATTCAAATCCTTGTGGTTGCTCAACATACACTTCTATCAAGTAACCATTTAGAAATGCACTCTTTACATCCATGTGTTGGACTGTCCATCCCTTGTGTGCAGCTAAGGCAAGAACTATTTTGATAGTCTCCTATCTGGCTATAGGAGCAAAAGTCTCTTCATAATAAATTCCATATTTTTGAGTAAATCCATTTGCAAATAATATCGCCTTGTGCCTCTCGATGCTACCATCAACATTAAACTTGGTATTGTAGACCCACTTACATCCAACATGTTTCTTTCCTTTAGGAAGCTTCACCAGCTCCCAAGTGTCGTTTTTTATAGAGGTGAACTCCTCTTTCATGGCATCTTGCCAAATATTTTGAGTACAAGCCTTCTTATAACTAGAAGGTTCAAGATGTGTATTAGTTAACAAAGCATAGTTAACTAAATATCCCCTAGGTTCCTGTTGGGAAACATCATCACCATACAAGTGCATATTTTATAATCTTTGTAGAACATAATTCATTTCACTAGCTTGACTCCTAGTGTATCTTTTTGAAATTTTTTTATCCAACATCTGATATGATGGATGATTCTATAGAGTTCTCTTACCTCTGGATGGAGAATCGATGTCCATTGGTGAGGAACTTACTGATCTCTACGGAGGACTTGGTGAAGAAGTTGAATCAAAAGATGAACCTGGATCTCTGGGAGGAGACTACTTACTTTTATGTGGTGTCTGTTGCTGCACCTGCTTAGAACCTACATCACTAGATTCATCATCACTAAAAATCTAGGGTTTACCCCATTCTCCCCCTTAATCAAAAATCACATCCCTGGAAAGCACAAAATTTCTAGTCCTCGGATTGTAGAGTATGTAAGCTTTTGTATTCTCATAATATCCTACAAAGATGCATTCCTGAATCTTTGGATCGAGCTTCTTTCTTAGCTCATCAGGAATGTGAGAATATGCCAGTGAGCCAAACACTCTAAAATACTTAACATTTGGCTTTTTACCATACCAAGCTTGGTAAGGTGTCTCGTCCTTCCAAACTTGTAGTAGGACTTCTATTCAAGATATGTACGATGGTCCTGGCTGCATCTGCCCAATATGAATTAGTCAAATGCTTTGACTGAAGCATAGACCTTGCCATCTCCACAATGGTGCGATTCTTCCTCTATGCGACACCATTCTGTTGTGGAGTGTAGGCAGCTGTGAACTGCCTCTTAATGCCATGTTGCTTACAAAAATTTAAGAACTCATTAGAGGAGTATTCTCCCTCCCTATCTGATCTAAGAAATTTTACAAAATATCTACTCTCACTTTCAAATCTTGTTTTGAAATCGACAAAGCATTCAAATGCTTCATCCTTATATTTCAAAAAATATATCCAACACATTCTAGTAAAATCATCAATGAAGAGTAGGAAGTAAGAGTTGTTACCCAGACTCTTGGTCTGCATCAGACCATAGATGTCCGTATGCACTAGTCGGAGTGGATAGCTGGCTCCACCATGCTTGTCCATGAGGAAATTTTGATCCGGCATGCTTCCCAAGAGCACACCCTTCATAGACTTCATTACTATCCTGAACCTTAGGAAGTCCGGTTACCATCGCTTGTGAAGTTAGCATTTTCAAACTAGCTAAATTCAAATGACCATATCTCAAGTGCCATAGGACACTTGGATTGGAAATAACAACATTTGCTAACTTATCTCCCCCTAGATGGCCAAACTTTAAAGGAAACAATCTATTCTTTGACATTGGCACTTGTGTAATGATTCTATTACTATTATTTTTATCAAAAATAGTGCATTTACCCTCATCAAAAAGTAACTTGTAGTTCTTTTCTAACATTTGACCAACACTTAAAAGATTGTGTTGAATATGGGGTGTGTAATAGATATCACTTACATGTTTGATGCCTTCTTTAGTTGGAACTACCATGGCTCCAATGCCTTCAACTGCCAATGAGTTATCATCTCCCAATTTGATGCTAGATTTGTATGAAGAGTTTAGAGTAGCAAAGAGCTCTTCTTTTCCACTCATATGGTTTGAACACCCAGTGTCCAAGATCCATGTATCATTCATGTTCTGATCTGCCTGACCATAAGAGAGAAAGAGATTTGTGGCCTCTTCCTCTTCTCCAAAATTTCTAAACTGACTGCTCTGGCTGCTACTAGTTCCTTGTGAAGTCTTTGTCCAATAGTCACGAGCATAATGGCCAAGTTTGCCACAGTTGTAGCAAGATTGTTTTGACTTATCTCCTCCTTTGCCTCTACCTGATTATTTTCCTCTATTTTGCTGTCCACCTCTATTCTGTTGTTCACCTCTATTTGAGAATCCTCCTCTGTTCTGATTTCCTCCTCTGTTAGGAGTTCCACCTCTCTGATTATTTCTACCTCTACCTCTATACTATCCTCTACCATGGCCTCTACCTCTGCCTTCTTATGAAGCAAAGGCTTTATCATCTCCTCCATAACTTGTGGAAGGAGTTTGTTGTAACCTCTCTTCATGTGAGAGAAGTGAGCCAATTAGGGATTCAAAAGACAACGAAGTTAGGTCTTTGGATTCTTCTATAATTATGGCAACTAAATTCCACTTTGGAAGAAGTGTCCTCAACACTTTATACACTATTACTTTAGGCTTTACATCTTCTCCTAAAGTGACCATCTTATCTACTATGACTTTCACACGCACGCAGTAATCACCAACATTTTCACTCTTGCATTTTAAGAGTCTCAAACTCTCTTTTCAAGGTTTGTAGTTTAACTTGTTTGACTTGGTCACTACCCCTATAACTTTCTTTTAAAGCATTCCAAGCAGATTCAATAGTTATAAAAGAAGCTATTATAGGGAAAATACTTCTATCAAGGGCGGCTTGGATATGATAAAGGGTGGAAGAATTATTCTTCTATGCTTCCTTTCTAGCCCTTTTATCAGCAACATTCAAAGCTACCCAATCAGCAGCAGTAGGTTTAGTATATCCCTCTTCAATCACATCCCAAAGACCTTTGCCTATCAAAAGAGTTTTCATTTTAATTGACCAATACTCGTAATCACCACCATTGAACTTAGGAATTGGTAGACTAGTATTGGAAGCCATTTTAAAAAGCAAACTTTATTGCAACTTCAAACAAGTAGTACAAAAAAGTACAAAATAGATCACTGATTTACTAATTTAAATCAAATCTAGCTTTCTTAATATGCTCACTGATTTGGCGTTCTTCTCGAGGATCACCCAAAATTGGAAAGGTGAAATTGTCCGCTTCGTCGTCACTAATTATAATGACTTCTTATCGTCGTCTATCGGTTCATAACTTCTTTTGAGAACATTTCATTCTTCAGTTGTAGGTTTCACCTCCACTGGTTCTTCTTCCTCTTCTTCTTCTTCTTCTTCTTCTTATGCTTCAGGTTCTGAATCAGGAGAGCATGGTGTATAGCTCTCACTTGTTTCTACTTCAAGCACTACAGATGAATATCTGTCACTTGATTGTCCCTCAAGTACTATTTCAACCATCTTGGATTCAACTATCCTTTTCCCGAAGATATTATCTTCAGAATTTGCCTCGTAGCCAGAATCTGGTTTCCTCATATGAGCAATCACTTGATTCTCTAATTGGCAAAACACTGTATGAAGTCCATACCGCTGGACTTTCCCGTCAAAGGAATCAGGAGTCTCTCTTCTCAACAGAGAGAGTAATGCATTATAGAATCCGACTAACCGGATCATCTACCTAGAATCACACCATATGAACTGGGTTACAACTTAGTATGATGCCAAAAAAAAAAAAAAACTTTTTATATCAAAATATCTTTGCACCCTTTTATTTTTTTAAATTTTTTTTCTAAAATTTGTTTTAATAAAGACCTTTTTTTATAAAAAAATTTAACAATTTCCTATATATATTTTAATTATTATTTTAAAATGAAATGGATATTTAAAAAAACATAATAAAAAATATATATAGAAATTATTTAAAAAAAAAAAAACTTTTAGAAAAAACAAATAATAAAAATTTAATTAAAAAAATAAACCTTTTTTTTTTTAAATCCCCGATGAGATTCGAACTGGTAACCTCCGCCGTCTACCCGACAGACTTAGCCGCTGCACCATGTGGCTGCTGTGGTAGGGAGAGTAAAACAGAGCAATGTTAAACCCTTACTATCGATGAAGAACAAAAAAAATAATTTTTTTTTTTAACCCCGGCAGGATTCAACCCCAGGTCTCTACTCTGCAAGGTGGGGAAATTGACCGCTAGACCATTCTAGCCGGATGGAATAAGATAGGAAGGAGGTTATACTTCATATGGTTGGATTAAAACAATTTTAAAAAAAGTTTTAGTCCCACATTCAGTGGGAAAAGAGTGTGTCCAGGCTTTATCAAAGCCTGCGAACACTCTTTAGGTCGATTGCCTTTGGGAAATCAATCTCGCCAACCTTTTGCCTGTTTGTCAACCAAACAAACTCTTCCACATGGCACAAACCTAGAGCATCCATGTCATCCATATCAGAACTTTTCCACATCTACTCACGCTCTGCCACATCAGCTCCTCTCTGCCATGTCAGTTCCTAGTCAGCTCTGCCATGTCGTCCATGTCAGCTCCTAGTCAGCTTTGCCATGTCATTCACATCAGCTCCTGGTCAGCTCTGCCATGTCATCCATGTCAGCTCCTGGTCAGTCTTGATCCATGTGCTTCTAGCTCAGTTCCACAGTAGCAACTACCATCTAGCTTTGCTACCATGTCAGCCTACTATCAGCATCTAGTTAGATCCTCAGGATCCGTGCACTCCTTGAGATCCGTGTGATAGCCTCTCTACCACCCAGGATCTATGCGCTCCTCGAGATCCATGCGATAGCCATTCCTCGAGATCCATGTGCTAGTCTCTCGCTAGTCACACCTCGGGATCCACTGTGCTTCAGCTTTCATGCCTTACCTTGGCCCTCGGGATCCATGCCCCCTCAGCTCTGATACCAGTGTGATTCCAAGATTAAATTAACCTTAGATTAACATTAGCCAAGGTAATAATTGACACGAAATATACAAAGCTGAAATTATTCATAAAAACTAACCAACATGATAATTACATTATAATAAACCTTATATAGGCTTAGAACATGCGCAATAGTAGGAAAGGGAAGGTGGAGGAAGATCGGGGAGATTAGAGAGTATGAAGGAGTAGGAAGTGGAGTGGGAGGTGGCAACGAGCGTGGGGAGAGGAAGGGAGTGGAGTGATAAGGGAAAATGGATGGTAGGAAAGGAGGAAGGACAATGGAGGGATAAGGAGAAAATAGAGGTAAGGGAGAAAGAATATCATGCCGACCATCCGACAAGATTAGCCGAAAAAAGGTAAGTGTGTTCACACTGGGCTTAGAAAAAATAGATTTTTCTAAGCCGTTTCAAGCTAAGTCTTGTTCACACTTGCTAGGGCCAGATTTTTGTCCAACCATCCATGAATTTCAAACTTCCAAGCATATTTCTCAGGGTTACAATTCAATATTTATTGCTCTCATACTGAAAGGACCAGCCCCCAAATCCATGGTAGATTTTATACCAGTCAGTCTCTGTAATGTCATTTATAAAATCCTCACTAAATCCATAGCCAATTTCATGAAAGAAGTCCTACCCTTAATCATTGAACCATGCCAAGGAATTTTTGTCAAAGGGAGATCAATCCTATATGGAGTCATAAATGTTCACGAGGCCCTCCATTCAGTGTCTCAAACAAAAAAAGCTGCCTTTACCCTAAAATTAGACATGAACAAAGCCTATGAACATATCAATTGGAAATTTGTTAATGCCATATTATTAAAATTTGGGTTCCACCCAGAATGGGTTAGACTTATCAAAGGTTGCATCTGCAATCCTTGGTTTTCTATCCTAGTTAATGGGTCAAAGGTAGGGTATTTTAAAAGTAGTAGAGGTCTTAGAGAAGGGAATCCTATTAGTCCTATGCTCTTTATTATTATAATTGAAGCCCTAGGAAGAACAATAAAAGATACTAGTTTGGTAGGGATTATATCTGGAATCAAAGAAACATCTCTTACCAACCTGGTCACCCATCAATAGTTTGTGGATGACACATTAGTGTTGATCTTGGCTTCAGTCAAAGAGGCCAAAATCATCAAACACATCTTGAAGATGTATGAGAATGCTGTAGGCCAAAAGCTCAAGTTCAACAAAAGCAAAATCTACTTCCTCAACACCCTGGGTCCTAAGCAGATCAAGATTATCAGGATATTGGAGTGTTCCACAACCACTCTCCCCACATCCTATCGGGACCTATTGCAGTCCAAACATAGCAGCGTCGGCTATGTTTCTCCAAGAGATAGAAATTTAGTATATATATTCACCGTAGTTGGTTTGAATAAGAATCATCATATCTTTTATATTTTTTCATCTGCTGCTTCTGCGCAAGGGTGTGCCCACCTTAAGTGGCCATTGTTTTATTTTATTTCGTTTGTCGTAATTCCTTATTCTTATTCGCTTCGTCCTCTGTCTGTATAATAATTGTTTATTTGTATTTCATTGTGCAAGAGATAGAAATATCTCTGCAAGTGGTATCATCCGCTTCGATCTATTGGTTCCTGTCGCCGTCCGTTCCATCCGCTTCAGTGGCTAATCCTTCCTTCCGCTGTCACCCATCATTTTCCTTCGTCTTCCTCAGTAGCAACGGCCGCTCCATTCGTTCGTTCGTCTTCCTTCGTCTTGTTACCATTCATCTTCCTCCGTCCGCAGCCATTTTAACGGCAAATCGGTGCAATTCCTTTCGCAGCTACTGTTTCGAAAGCAACCGAGCTCTGCACATCACCGCCATCGTTACAAACGCAGCCAGCAAATCCACCACCGACGTCCAATAGAAAATCGTGAAATATTTTCTAATTAAACAGTTTCTAAGGTTTCTTTTTATTATTCGTCGGCTGACGTCAGCAGAAACTTGGTTGCGAGTTTGGCTAGAACGTTTATCCCACATGTGGTGTGGTAAGCACGCCGAGTGGTTTTTATAGCGTGTGTCACGCATTCTCAAGTGTGACTACGGTCACACGTTGAGCTCCCCGGCGTTGTGGTATTCGCGTGGTCACGTGTCGGTTTTCTATCGTCTGTTGTCTTTCGTGCCTCGTGTCTCGGTCCGTCGTGTTCTGTCGTCGTGTGTCGAGTCTGTCGTGTGTCGTGTGTGTCGCGTCTGTTGTCTTTCGCGCATCGTGTCGAGGGTCCGTCGTGTTCTGTCATCGTGTGTCGTGTGTGTCGCGTCTGTTGTCTTCCGCGCATCGTGTCGAGGGTCCGTTGTGTCCATTTCGAGTTAGGTGGCTTCATTGCAGTCAAGTGGTCAACAGCTTTCATCAGGAAGGTGAGCCAACGAAATCCAGTTCCGCACCACAGTTGGAGTGGTAGCAAGGCGGAAAACAACACAAATTTTTATAATTCAGTGTGGCCAAAATTTTGAAGTTCAAAGACTACTAAGCAAGAGTTTGTAAGCAGTGCATGAGTAAAAGTTGGAGCAAGGGTCCTAACGGTCGATTATCCAGCTCAGACACAACTAATACCAACATAAGAAGAGCTCATCGCAGCCCAGGTACAAAAAATTCTCTTTCTCCTTTTAAAATTGGTAGTTATAATCCACATCACCCACTAGTAGATCCTATGGCTACTAATCCTTCCCCATCTCACGAAAACATCACGCAAGAAAACTCAAGTAATTCAGCCATGTCCGATAAGGAGTCTCTTCACAGCATACTAGAGAGTCTACACGACATGGGTCTCACCCTAAAAGAACTTGTGCAAGCACAAAAACAACCTAATCCCAATACTAATCCCCAAAATCACTCCCATGCCCAACGAATGTAGAAAGCTGTCGATCCTAATGATGATTGGCAACAACAACGAGGTGATGCGAATAATTACCGGGATCCCTATCAAAGACAACGGTATAACCAAAATCAAGAAAGGGACACGGGTTATCACCAACCAAGAGGCCCTAATATTAACTTTCCACGAATTGATATGCCCACTTTTGAAGGTCATGATCCTCGTGGTTGGTTAGCCAAAATGGAAGGCAGCCTTGACTTATATCAAATTAGGGAAATTGATAGAGTTCCTTTTGCTGCCTCAAAATTAGGCACTGAGGCCTACCAATGGTTTGTATGGCTTAAACAAGAGAATGGAGCCATTATTACTTGGAGAAAATTTGCTACCTCTTTTTTAGAAAGATTTGATGACGGAGCTACATCATCCTACACAGTAAGATTGTTATCTCTTAAACAAAAAGGGTCAATTAGTGAATTTGTTTCGGAGTTTACCGAGTTTACTACCATACACTTCAGACCTTAGTCCCGACACAGTGGTAGGTGCCTTTCGCAATGGTTTGAAAGAAAGTATTCGAGTAGAGGTAGACATGCACGATCCAACCTTGTTAAACGAGTTGTATAAGAATAGCCAAGTTGGCCGAGAAGAGACACCAGTTGTATGCACAGCGGGAAACATATAATCGTCCTTCATACCGCAACAATTCCTTTCGTAGAAATGATCAACCATCAAGATATTTTTGTTATAAATGTCGCACTAATCACCCCAGGGAACAAGCTTGTGCCCAAAAACAAAACTTTCATATTGAAGGTGATCAAGGTGAAGGGGAAGAGGATGAACCTTACCAATCGGAAGAACCTATGCCAGAAGACCTACCAGGTACTATAGACGAAAAAGAAGAGGATACAATGGCGATTTCAGTGCATGCTCTCATGGGTTTAACCGCCCACCATACCATCAAGGTACCGAGGTTTTCTCCTGCCAGAAAAAGGTGAATGTGCTAATTGATTATGGTAGCACCCACAATTTTATCGACATCAAAACAGCAAAAGCCTTGAATTTATTCATTAACTCTTCCAACAAAGACAAATTCCAGGTTTTAGTGGCCAACGGGGTGAACGCACAATGCGTGGGTCGCACATCTCAAGTTTCCATAAATATGGGAACTTATACCTGGTTAGGTTCCCTTTTTGTCATGAATTTGGGAAATTATGATGTCATTTTGGGGGTTGAATGGTTGGAAACATTAGACACAATTAGCTTCAACTTCAAAAAATTATTTGTGGAATGGAAGGAAAATGGACGAGTCATTCACTTACAAGGCATTACTACTCCTCCAACACAAATGGTGAGCTCTCATAGTATGGAAAAGATGTTAAAAAAGGGTGGATATGGGTTTATAGCTCAAATTAATTGTTTGGAAAAACAATCGGCGACAACTTCGGATATTATTGCACCCGAGTTACAAGATATCATCACACATTACGACGAGGTTTTCCAAGAACCTCAAGGATTACCACCTAAACGATCTCATGATCATGCCATCCATTTGATGCCAGGAAGTGTCCCACCTAACAGTCGTCCTTATCGCTATCCTCAGCCACAAAAGATAGAAATCGAACAGATCGTTCAGGATTTGTTGGATCATGGAGTCATTCGTCACAGCACTAGTCCTTATTCCTCACCTGTAGTCTTGGCTAGACGAAAAGATAACTCTTGGCGTATGTGTCCCGACTTTCGTTCTCTCAATAAACTCACTATCAAGGACAAATTTCCTATCCCTGTCATAGATGACCTATTAGATGAGTTGCATGGTGCAAAATTTTTTACAAAATTAGACCTTCGCTCTGGCTTTCACCAAATCCGTGTTAGAGAAGAAGATATTCCCAAAACGGCCTTTCGTACTCATGAAGGTCATTACGAATTTTTGGTCATGCCTTTTGGTCTCACTAATGCACCATCCACATTCCAAAGTCTCATGAACCAAGTGTTTCGTCCACTCCTCCGTAAGTTTGTGTTAGTTTTTTTTGATGATATTCTCATATACGGCAAAACTTGGGCGGACCATTTACATCATGTGGATAAAGTCCTTCACATCCTACACAAAGAAAAATTATTTGTTAAACGCTCCAAATGCTCATTTGGTGTTCAAGAAGTCGAGTATCTTGGTCATATAGTTTCACATGAGGGTGTCAAAGTCGATCCCAATAAGATTAAGGCAATTCAAGAGTGGCCTTTACCTAAAACCATCAAGAAACTTCGTGGTTTTTTGGGTCTCACTGAGGCTACTATCGCAAGTTTGTACGAGAATTATGGTAAGATTGCGGCACCTCTCACGGCACTCACAAAAAAGGATGCTTTTCGTTGGTCGGACGAGGCTACTTTAGCTTTTGAAGCTCTTAAGCAAGCCATGTGTACAACTCCGGTCTTAGCAACTCCCAACTTTCACAAACCATTTATTATCGAATGTGATGCATCAGGAACAGGAATTGGGGCTATATTAATGCAAGAAGGTCATCCTTTGGCATTTGAAAGTAAACGACTTTCCGAAAAAAATTTTGGGAAGATCAACATATGAAAAAGAAATGTTGGCTATTCTTCATGCGGTAGAAAAATGGAGACACTACCTAATCGGTAGCCGCTTCATTATCAAAACAGATCATAGTAGCCTCAAGCATTTTTTGGAGCAAAGGTTTTCTTATCCAGAACAAAATAAGTGGTTAACCAAACTTCTGGGCTATGATTTTGTTATTGAATATAAGAAAGGGAAGGAAAATATAGCTGTCGATGCATTGTCCAGAAAATATGAAGATGAAGTAGTCATCAATGCTATTTCAGGTCCTTGTTCCCAATGGGTAACTCAATTACAAATTGAATGGCTGTCCAATAGTGAAACTGCCCAGATAATTCATGAATTATCTATAGGGTCTTCCAAACACCCTGGGTTCTCTTATGAAGATAACATCCTCCGGAAGAAGAACCGCATTTACATTCCACATAATTCAGAACTCAAATAAAAAATCCTCGACGAATCACACGCTTCTCCATCAGCGGGACATTCGGGATTTTTGAAGACATATTTAAGGGTCAAACAATCATTTTGTTGGAAAGGATTAAAAGCGGAAGTCAAACAATGGGTAGCGAGAATGTGAAGTTTGCCGAGCGCAATAAAGGAGAAACGAGTCAAATCACCGGGATTATTACAACCATTACCCATCCACTGAGCGACGGTGGGAACATATATCCATGGATTTCATTGAAGGTCTTCCAAAATCGGAAGGCGGGACGAGTAATCTTCGTCGTCGTAGACCGGTTATCCAAATATGCTCACTTTCAGGCTTTACAACATCCATTTTCCGCAAGCAAGGTGGCAAAGGTATTTATGGATTCAATTTTCAAATTACATGGTATGCCAAAGAATATTGTAAGTGATAGAGATCCCATTTTCACTAGTAACTTTTGGCGGGAATTATTTCGACTTAGTGGTACCAAATTGAACATGTCTTTACATACCATCCACAAACAGGATGGTCAAACGAAGTAGTTAACAAATGTTTGGGTACATACTTAAGATGTTTTGCTCAAGATAAACAATACCAATGGAGCCATTGGTTAGCATTAGCGGAATGGTGGTACAACACTTCTTACCATTACTCAATTAAGATGTCTCCATTCGAAGCATTGTATGGCACCAAACCTCCAAAAGTTGCAGATTACGTACGGGGATCATCTAAAGTAGCTAAAGTGGATGATTGGTTCCAACAAAGGCAGTCTACGCTTACCATCCTCAAAGAGAATTTGGCCCAAGCACTGAATCGTATGAAACAACAACAAGACTTGCACCGATCAGAGAGAACTTTTAATATAGGAGATTGGGTGTTCCTCAAGTTGCAACCTTACAAACAAGCCTCATTAAAGATAAAGTCCAGCCGAGAAGTTGGCCCCACGATTCTATGGTCCCTACAAAATTGTGCGCCGCATTGGAGAAGTAGCCTATCAATTAGAGCTACCGACATCTTCACGAATACACCCGGTATTTCATGTTTCTTGTCTCAAAAAAGTAATTGGTCAGAAAGTACAAAGTCAATCAGAATTACCAGTGCTCGATGAGGAAGGACGCATACATCTCCAACCAGAAGATATACTACAACATCGAGTCCATAAGCGAGATCACGTCAGATTCATGAATTTCTCATTAAATGGCAAGATTTATCAGAGGAAGATGCAACATGGGAACCTGAAAGTATCTTCCAGACATTTCCAGCTTTGAGGACAAAGCTTTTCGAGAAGGGGAGTCATGTTGCAGTCCAAACATAGCAGCGTCGGCTATGTTTCTCCAAGAGATAGAAATTTAGTATATATATTCACCGTAGTTGGTTTGAATAAGAATCATCATATCTTTTATATTTTTTCATCTGCTGCTTCTGCGCAAGGGTGTGCCCACCTTAAGTGGCCATTGTTTTATTTTATTTCGTTTGCCGTAATTCCTTATTCTTATTCGCTTCGTCCTCTGTCTGTATAATAATTGTTTATTTGTATTTCATTGTGCAAGAGATAGAAATATCTCTGCAGGACCTTCTATTATTCACAGGTGCTTCGATTGAGTCAATGTGGGACAATGTGTTGGAGAGAATACAAAAAAAATTAATAGGGTGGAAAGGACACCTATTGTCTCAGGTAGGAAAAGTGACCTTGACTATGGCCTCACTCCAAAGCATTCTAGTTTATTTTCTATCATTTTTTCAAGGCCTCGATCAGGGTGTACCAAAATATTGAACAATACCAAAATAAATTTCTTTGGTTAGTATCATAAGTGAAACAGCGAATTCACTTAGTTGGGTGGAACAAGGTCTACCAACCAAAAGAGAATGGAGGTCTAGGCCTGAGAAGAGTATCTCACCTTAAAACAACATTACTAGCCAAACAAGCATGGTGAGTGATCACCAATGTTGAGAATAAATGGACTATGATTATAAAAAGAAAATACATCAAAGGAATAGAGTTTTGGAACAACACTATTCAAAGTAGGGGATCAAATTTTAGGAAAGCCATCCTGACTAGCAGAGACACAGTCAGCAAAGGTATGAGGTGGATCATGGGAAATGGACATAACATAAAAAAATGGGAGGAAAAGTGGGATAAGGAAGAAGCACTCATTTAGGACCCCTACCTAGCCCATATAAAAGGACACACTGATGAAATACTAGGGTAAAAAGTGGCAAAATTTATGAGGCAGGTAGGAAACAGACCCAAATGGAGATCGATAAATATTCAAGGCTTGGAGGCTGAATTTGAGGCTCTAGAAAATATATTGAGGCAGCAATTTATTCCTCTAGAAGGAGGAGAAGATCACATCCAATGGGAAGAAATAGAGAGTGGAGAATTTTTTATTAAATCAGCATACAAGCTACTGCTAAATCCAGAGGATCCTCCATTCTAGACACAATTAGTTTGGACCAAGAGGCTGATTCCCAAAATATCATTTTTTTCATGGCTTGTTATTCAAGGCAAAATTCTCACCATAGATAACATGCTAAAGAGAGGAATTATTGTTCCTAACAGATGTTGTCTTTGCAAGGCAGAATGGGAATCAATCCAGCATTTATTCCTTGAATGTCCTATAGCCTCGACTATCCTAAATGGGTTATTCCAAGTTTTCAATATTTTTTGGGTCAAACCAACCTCCATATTAGAAGTTTTCCAGTAATGACCCAACCCCTTTGTCAACATTAGGCTTAGATTCATGTGGAAAATTAGCCTCCACCACTTCTTGTGGTAAATTTGGCTTGAGAGGAACCATCGAGCTTTCAATGAGTCAAGAAGGGATCCTGCATCAATTACCAACAAAAATATTTTCTTTGCCAAAGAAAATGCCATAATTCATCCCTTATCCTCACAATCGGTCTCTAGTAGTGAAAATATCTTAGGTCAATCCTTAAGCATCCCACTTGAGGACACTTCAAGCTCCACTCAACCCAATCCTAGATTAGACTCTAAGTGGCTTCCTCCCCCACTACACTGGCTCAAGTTGAAACTTGATGGCACAACCAAGGGTAACCTAGGTAGATCCAGGGTAGGAGGAGTGGTAAGGGATCATAAATATCACATGGTTCTTACCTTCACTGAACAACTTGAAACCCAAACCAAAAACAAAGTAAAACCTAGATCTCTATGGTGAGGAATGGAATTGACACAAGATATCCAAGGCAAACTCATAGTGGAAGGAGATTCACTCAATATCATAAATATTCTTTGAAACAAAAAAACCCTCCATGGAGGATTAAGGCCTGCATGAAGGAAGCAAGGATCCTGTTAGGCACCAGAGGAGACACGGTAGTCCAAAACATATTTTGAGAGTCCAATAAGGTAGCGAACAAGCTAGAAAACCTAGGAGTGAATGTTGATGGTTTAGTCACGTGGACCCAAGGAGTGTCGCATGACATGGAGGTTCTTATTCAAAATGAGTATAAATGATGAGGATGATATGGACCATGAGTGGTAGAATCATGATCACATTATAACTCAAAGTTCATGGTGGACATCAGAATCATGCACAAATGAAGAGGTGCATTTTTTGGTTGTTTCGGCCTATCAAGTGCACAGGAGTGGACAACATGGAAAACCATAGATTTTGGCTTGGGTGGCATAGACACATTGACAAAGTAGCCTATATTTTCCCTAGGGAGGACATTTAGTACTGAACATAGTCCCAAGGTGAGCAGTTGGAGGATCTCAACCATGCTCTTGGCGGAGTTGCCATTTCAGGAGGAACTTGTTTTTCTACAAAGCTCGCCATTCAAAAACTTCCATGATTACCAAGATAAGGGATCCTAATAGCAATAATATTTGGCACATTGGAATGAGCCCCATGCTGATAGAGAAAGACAATTAGATCATAATATAGGTGGAAGCCATTTTGATGTACATCCCTATACAGAGCACTCTCCACAATGATGATCCGAATCCAAGCCATGAAGGCATCCAAAAAGTTCATATTTTATTAAATAGCAAGATTCAGGGTACGTCAAGGACCATGAGGGCTACCAAAGTGTTTTTTTATTAGAGACTGGTGAGGTTGTTAGAGGCAAGGGGTGTGTGCAAGGTAACCATGACTTATGTGGAGCCAAGCTATGTGGAGATGGAACCTCTGGAAAAATCCATCCTTGATGAGAGGAAGTTCACCCTATTTTTTCACCTATTTTTAGGAGCAAACCATGAGATTATAGTAGTTGTGATGGAATCATGGGATAATGGAAGTTATAGGGAGGAAATTCATTATTTATGTGAATATGATAGCCACCATTATGGGATAATCACCCAAAGGAAGGTCCATCCATAGATAAAAGCATAATTGGGAGGTGGAGTTAAAAGAATTCAAGGAGACCTCCAAAATTTACAAGGAAGCAAAATATGGCCTGGTAAGGATAAATCTCCCTACCCCATGGAACTCTATCATGGAAAACATGATGGAATTTATCATAGTCGAGGCCCCTAGAAAGGTCCTCCTTAATTTTCATTATGCCTTCATGAAATTATTTCATGACATAAACCCCATAAGCATTCCTCAATTCCTGATGAATTCTATGAACTACACCATCAACTCATGTAGGAGCAAGAAAGGGTCTGACCTTCCTTTGCACCAAGGCTTGTATAAGGTCATCTATAGTCATGTCATGGCCAATTCTCCCCAGTATGACCTCCCTGCCAATCCCCAAGCTAAAATTTCCAGAGGTAGGGATAGCCCTAGATTGCCTAGGATTTACTTGGGATCCCTAAAAAAGAAGAGAGTGGGAGAGATTCTAGGAAAAGGAGGGCCAACAAGGAAAAAATGGAGGATTGATGACTTTGAAGGCCTCACAAGATCTTCATAGAGGTTGAAAAACAAGAAGATTTAGGGGAGCTCAAAAACCTTTGAGGTTGAGTCTAAGGATGAGGGTCCTGACCCAACTAATCTGGTCCTCAAGCGCTACGTCATTATGACTTCAACAAATATCATGTAGTAGATGAAGGGGATCCTTGATGTGCTGACTAAGGTATTCTTCAATGAAGGGTACTAGGGCCAGAAGACTATAGAGGTTAATTCTAAGGTAGAGGCATAGTAGGAGGATAAGGAGAATGAGTAGGATGAGGACGATGAATAAGCCTAGCTTCCTATGGCTAGTTTCCCTACTGCTTGGATGCCCTATGCAGGGGTTTTTGGATGTTAGGATGTTATAGTTTCTATTATGTTGCTTTTTGGTAATTGCATTTTTGACTATTTTGTTGTCTACCCAGTTACGTAAAGGTTTTTTGAGATGGTTGCTCAATGTCCATCTAGTTGTTCTGATGTATTACTGGTGGTTTAAGGATACTAGTAGAGATAGAGGATTAAGGGTCCTCAGGACTATAAGGATTTTGTGCCTTGGAACCAAAGCTATATTTTGTACTAAGGTTTTGGGTTAACCTGTAAAACCCGTACGTAATGAAATCCTTAACAAAAAAATATTATTTTATTATTGAAGACTTTAGTCTTCAATACAATATTTGTCCTAATATGACTAAATCTTGATCTGGTTCACCTTGTTATTTAAATTATTCATCATTCTCTTCTTTGATTTGTAGATGTAATTGGTGTGCAACTTGTTGACATCTCATCTTTTCATAATGTTGAATTTCAGATTGACCCAACATTTTTGTTGGTAAAAAGATCCTTGGTTCTCATTTCCTGTAATCTATCTCTCAAAATATTCAACAATGTTATTTTAAACTAAAACAAGATCTTGAGAGAAACTAATTAAGTCTAAAGTATATATTCCATTCTTTATTGACCCTATAGCTTCTATCTCATTTTTATTTCTAATGAGACACTTATTAACTCCATTTATGAATTTGAACTCAATCATCCTTTTGCTTTCTACTAGCTTGGTCATTGAAATGAGATTAGATGTTAATCCAGGAACATACATGACATCATGTAACACAAAATCCAAAAATGATGTACTAGGTGTTACACATCCACATCCATGAACAAGATAGGTTTTACCATCTATAATTTTTAAACTAAAGTTGTCTTTGACTTCTAGACAATCAAACCATTATAGATTGTTTGTCATATGATGATTGGCATAAAAATCTATGTATCAAAGGTCCTTTATCCTTATGAACCACATGATTATCTCTATTTGATGTTATATTGCATTGTTGATATGAATTATGAAGGGTATTAAATGAATTGTGATCTTGTATCCTTCCATAATATTTTTTATGTTGATAAGTCCCTCTTGATAATTTCTCCATTAAATTCCTTTGGTGTAGACTTCCTTATGTCTCCCTAAGTTTTTAAGAGAAAACATATTTCAATTTTCTAAGTTTTCAAAAACCTTTGAAGTGAAAAACTTATGACTCCCTAATAGAAATTATAAAACTAAGAATTTTGCAAATTCAAAAATTTCCTAAATTTGAAGTAAAAAACCTTCTCTCCATAATTAAATTATTTGCAAAAATTCTATGGCTTTTGAATTTCAAAGAAATAATAAACCAATAAATATTTCAAGTATTAATTAACTCTTAAAAAATTCAAATTAATTATCCTAATGCCTACTTACAACTCCAAAAATTTAACAATAATTATCAATATTATAAACTCCTTATTCCTCCTTTTAACCTTAGCAAAAAATTAAATAAAATTTTAAAATCCTAATTACCTCCTAAATGGTGAATCTTGTAGAAATGCGATCTCTGGTGCTGCATTTCATTGTGCCTTCTTCATATTTGAGCGTGTGAGAAAGGATGATCACTTTTCTTCCTCTATGACTTGTTGCCCTCTGATTGGATGCTTCAACAAACTCTGCCAGTAAATGGAAAATGCATGTGTCTGTTTAATTACTTTGATGAACAGTTCATATTCATATACCTTATGTATTCCAAGTTGCACTCAAGCATTCTATATACACCTTATGTTATGTCTAGCGAGCTTTGGAAAATGTATGTGATGTGAAATTTGACTATTTATTCCAAGCATTTCACTTGATATTTGGTGCTTTCTCCTTAGTGTAATCATTCAGGTGTTATGCTATCCATGCTTGACTCTTTGAATTCCTGTTGCAATACCATAATGCACTTCAAATACTTGATTTCCTCATGTATATTGCATGTATTCCTAATAAATGCTTGTGCTTCCCCTTGGTGCTTGACACATTTATTTGGATGGCACTTAGAGTGGTGCTTTGTATTTCACTCTTTAAAATTTAAATGATGCTTTACTGAATTATGTATTTGGTTTTTCAATAATAGAATGACCCTGAAACTTAAATTCTTACATTGCTTCACTTACTAATGGTGGTAATGGTACTTTATATTTTTGTAAAACCTTGCTTACTCATGGCACTAACTTGAGACACCTAGGTAGCTTTTAGATGTTCTTGTTGGTTTCTTAGATTTACATATAGCATCTCAGTGTCTCATTGCCCTAAGATAGTCTGATATATCTTGTTGTCTCATGGCTCATTGTTGGCTATTGTTGAATCAATGCACTTGCTGGGTTGTAGCTCCTGAATGCTGCTAGCTCATGGAGCACTTGATACTTTGATTTTCCCATTATTCTTAGTTTTATTTTTAATAATATTTGACCTTCCCAAATTGCACTCTTAACAAAGCTTGCTAACTATGCTTTTCTTTGTTTTGTATAGGTTCAGGTGTGGTATTCTACGCTCAAGAAAACACAAAAATATTATACCATCCAATGCTTTACAAAATTTACCTTACAGTAGCTGCAACTTTCCTATGTTTATTTTTAGCTTATAGTTTGATGTCTTTCATTGCTTAATAATATTACTCTGCAAACTCTCTTAAGCTCTTATTTCTCTATTGTATCTTACTTTTAGTTTATGAGATTTAACTTGGCCAAATATGCTCTCTAAATACTTTATAAATATATCTCTTAAAACTAAAAAATATTATTATCCTCTTAATTAGCTACAACATACACCTTAATAATGCACTTAATATCAATTAATATGCAATGTTCTTTTCCATGTATATTGCTGCCAAACTTATGCTCTTTTAATGCTATTTTCTTCCTTTCTTAATAGTTCTAAGTATTCTATATTTTATCTTGAATTAGTGCTTTTGATTCTACTTTCCAAAGGTGATCTCTATAAACCTTCAATTCTACCTTAAAACTTGTTGTTATTTGATGACTATGCTTCAAATTTAACAAGATACTTGTCGTCCATATGCTTTTACTATAATCTCCTTCAATGGATTTATACAATACCTTATGGGCTTGTCGTCAAATGGAGATAATTACCCCAAATTTAGTGAGATATTTATTGAAACT
This sequence comes from Wollemia nobilis, assembly GCA_028583015.1. Taxonomy (NCBI): domain Eukaryota; kingdom Viridiplantae; phylum Streptophyta; class Pinopsida; order Araucariales; family Araucariaceae; genus Wollemia; species Wollemia nobilis. The sequence goes on along the minus strand of JAQPPZ010001057.1, from coordinate 6,795,794 downwards.
CCTTTATTTCTCTTGAAACTATTCTCTATTGCTTTCTCTATATTTAATGTTATTATTTAAGATTTTAGTCTTTTTATTGACTGAATATGTTGCCTTCTCTAGCTTCAATTCTTCTATCTTTGATGCTATTATAATGCTTCACTTGCTTATGCAAATACTATGAATGTTACCTTGTGATATCTAAACTTGTTGTACCTTTTCTTTAATTCTTCCCTTATGGCATTTAAATGCTACCTTTCTCTTTAATACTATCCTTGTGATATTCAAACACTTTCAATATTACCTTTGTGGAATTCAATCACTTTCAATATTGCCCTTGTGGCTTTCACTTTTTTATTTATAAATACTACCTTACTCTCTTGCTATCCTGAAACTTTTGACTTTGTTGTCCAATGTGGACTTCTATGAAGCTTTATCTCTATCTTTACCTTCTAGCTATTCTACCTTGTGCAGTTCTTATGCTATCCTCTTACTCAGACTATCCTCAAGACTTTCTATTGTCTTGAAGTCTCTTGAAGTCTTCTTCTACCTTCAAGTTTTATTTCTCTATCAAAATTTTCAATAGGACCTCTTTCTTGGGTCTCTTAATCTACCTTCTATTCCAAATTTACTCTTGGAATAGGTAAACTCAACCTATCTAAAACTTTTCAATATCTAAAGTAGAATGACAATGACCAAATTTTCTTCTTGATTTGGTTTTTTAAAATTTACCTCTTTAATCTCCTTCAACCTAGTAGTATTAATTCTTACCTTCACCAAATTTTCTTCAACTCAGTGGAAATACTTATCTTCACTAATTTTTCTGATCCAGTGGTAAATATCCTTAGAATATTTGCAAATTTTTGAAAACCTGTGCAAGTTATCACAACCCACCCTTGTAAGACCCCTGATGAGGAAGCCACCTCAATAAGGGCATTAGGTCACCCTCTAAGAGATAGATAAGAGAAGGTGTCATATAAGATGAGGTAATAGATTTGAATGAAGCAATCAGATCAAGAGACCTCACACACCACTTGAATATGCATGAAAATATAAGAAATTGCCTTGAATTACATAACTGCCTACTTGTATTATGAATGAAGTTGTTGAATGAAAGGAATGCATAAAATTTGCATATATGTCAAGTTTTGAAGAGTGACATTTGCATTGAATGGTTCCTCTTTTTAATGGATTATATGGGATTGCAACAGGCCTCACTTGTATTACATCATAATCACATAGTAATAATACAATTGCTTGGCAATTATGCATGCATCACTTGGCAAGATTCAAACCTTGCTCTCCTCTTTGAAAGTTGAGGAATCTAATCAGTTGAGCTAATGCCACTTGATTGAGTGGTTCTATTATTATAAATAGCTTTCTTTTATTTCAAACAACTTGTTATATTAACCTCACCTTTATAAACAAAAAAAAATGGATTTTGTCTTTGATAAACATTTGATTGAACCTCTTATTGGTTTTGTTTAAAGGAATAATGCCATTTTATTTTTACCTTGGTTTTCCCCTTTTGCAAAAGGGAGCTTAAGTGTTGAAATTATATATATATATATATATATATATATATATATATATATATATATATAAGTGAGGAAGGTGTCATTAAGAAGGTATTTTTTTTAAGGGTTGAGTGGGGTTTGTTTTTCCTGAAGACTCCTAAGGTTTGAGGAAGTTTTTTGGGGCAAGGTTTTTCTCTATAAGAATGTTGAAGAGTAGACCCAAGTCCCCTCTATATGTGGCCATGCTAAGAGATTTGATGGAAAAATTGCAAATGCAACCATAGTATCTAGATATGGATGCCCTCATATCAAACACCTACAACATAATCATTGAAGATGAGGGCAAGTTGAAGGTCTCCAGAAAAGCAGTGAAGCTAGAGCAGAAAGCTAGAAAGGAAAAGTGGCAAGGTCTACAGTATTCAGGTTGGATCCTCATATCTCCATTGCATTAAATATTTAAGGATCATTTATTTACTTTAGAGAATAATGAATGTTTTAATTTTAGTGTTACTTAATGGTTTTAAATCATTTTCATATAAGATCCTTGATAAATCAATTTTCTTTGAGTAGTATTTATATATTAATTTATGGTAAATCAACATCGTACCATTGAATTTAGATTTTTGGATATTTAATAAATGCTATTAAATATAATTATTTTACCCTCAACCCCATTACTAGGGGATGTGGTTTTCAGTTGGTTGGTTAGGAAGCACATATTTTTGTTGATCTTCGAATTCGATCACCCTAGGTATGTTTTTTGTGAACCAGTGTAAAATCACTCAAGGTTTAATTGAATACCCTTTTGAATGGATTTGAGAGCCTTTTAAGTGGGTTTAGATCAAACCCTATGCCATATTTCCAAATTTATCCCTATATGGTACTATTGGTTAAGTGTGACAGGAGAAGAATTGCATGATATTGTGAGATTAAATAATGGCCAAGGTGCTATCGTATAAAGCCCTTTTCTTATTTCTAATGGAAAAACATATTTGGCGTGTGTTCATGTAACCCATGTTCAATGGAGAAGAGAAAAACATAGGTGTTGAAGAAGGTCAAGTAAAAGAAAGGATTCCTTCTCTTGATTTTGAGTTTTTGCTGAGATAAGAGGTAAACAGGAAACCCTTTTTATTTTATTTCTAGATAATTGAAAGGGAAAAATTGAGTATTATTTCTATTGAGGTTTATGTGGCCATGTGTCTCAGTTGAGAAATACATTGACATTATCCATGCACTAAAATTTTTAGGGGTTCTATGACTCTTATTATTTATTTTAGAAAAAAAAGAGAATCTGTCAACTGTTATGAGTTTTATATACATTTTTTATATGACTAAATTTCCATTGTGGTGTGAGTGAAGCCCTGTGAATGTGTGAATCTTGAGTAATTGTGGGTTTTGTTCCAGTAGATAACTGCCATTGATGTAACCCTGCTATTATTGCATTTGCTTCATGAAAGGACATTCCGTAAATCTTGTTGAGACATTGTTATAGAAAACATAAGGAGATATTTTTCTATGCAACACTATTTTTGCTTCTTGAAACAAAGGTATGATCTGCCAAAATTAAAGAAATATTTTGGTAAGATGTGCATCCCTAATCAGTGCTCTATTTTTACTCCACTTGGTGTAGTAGATTTTTTAACTGTTAAGCATAGGTAATAGGAACTTGAAGCCTTTTTACTACCTCTGTCTTACCTTATAAAAACTTGTTTTTGTGAATGTGGTAAATTTACTATATATAACCTTGTTCTATTCTATTTGGTGTAGCATAATTAATAGACACATGACAATGAATATTGAAAGTCATAAAGAATATTATGGTTTTGCTAAAAATAATAATGGTTTTAGGAGTCCTTTCCATCTATATAAAAGTATAGATGGTCTATAATCCACTAGGCAGTGAAGGATTTTTGGTGTTTTAGTATAAATAACCCTATTACTATACAAATTTATTCAAGAGGAACACCTCTCTATATTTAGTAACATTCATTGTTTAGAATGGGGACTAAAATCTTACTTAGATGTTGATAACTACACTATTTTTGTTGTTGATTGATCTATTATGGGTATGATAAGGTAGGGTATATTTCCTGAAGCATAATGTGTTGTTTGGTTTACAAACTTGACATTCTCATTATGATAGCACGTTGCTTCCTATTGTTAACAATTGTATATGGGCAATTAAATGGGTAGCTAGTCACTATTCTTTGTTAATATTGTGTGGAGGTAGAAGTAGTAGTATTTCTTATACTAGATTCATGCATCTCTTAAAAAGTGAAGTTCTATAACTTGCTTGATAAAAGTCCCCAGGGAAAGATAATGTTTGACCAAGAATTTGATAAAATTTTTGAACAAAAATAATACTTTGATACAACTTGGTAGGGCTATAATAAATAGTGATTGAGATGATTTAGGTTGATTATAACCACTATGCATTGAAGTTTTTTAACTAACAATATTGGTCTAAGTTGTGTATTGTCACAGTGTACATATGTAAAGTGTTAAATTGGTTTTGTGTTTAAAAATAAAAGAGGAAGCAACTATATGAGAGATGCTTGTATTAGAATTCTATTTGGAATTTGTGTTAAAAATTAGAAAGAATATGGAGGTAGTTTGCCATCATAAATACTCTATTTCCTACAAATGATAGCATTGCTATTATGACCTATATTTGAGCGAAACAATATATGTTAAAGGTGTTAACATTGTTGGGCATTGTATACAAGGCTATGATAGAAATATTTCCATACTAGAATAATCATGTTTTATGATAATAGTGGTGACAATCATATAATTATTTGTTGGATTACGATAAATATTAAAGTTGCTATGTATAAGCCCTCTCATAATGTGGGTTATGGTTAATAATAAGGTTGTTGAGTATATAAGCCCTACCATAATGTGGATTATGATTATTATTATTAAGACTTCTGTGTATGTAACAATGAATAAGGCCTGTCATAAATGGATCATAGTTAATATTAATATTGCTATGAATTATGGTTAATATTTATATTGCTATGTATGTGAAATTGAATTAACCTATCACAATAATGATTTGGGTGCTATGATGATGCTGATTTCTCAGATAAGAACTATATTACTTTGTTATAAATGTTGATAATGTTGATTTTAAGTTAGAATTTATATCACTATTATATGACTATGTTTGTAATGGTAATGTTGAAATAAGGTAGAATTTATAGCAGTATTATATGGCTATGTTGATAATGACAACGTTGAATTTAAGGTAGAGTTTACAACATTGTCATATGACTATGTTTGTAATGATGCTAATGTTGATTTGTTTATTGATAAAATTCGAACCTATAACAAATGTTAATTCTATACTTAGAATGATGATAATGCCATCCTCAAACGATGCTATTACCATGTATAAAAAGGATGATATTTCTGTTATTAAATATAAGGATAAAGACATTATGCAGGTTAGGCAAAGGTTGTTGAATTATATTAAATGTTTTAGTGTATTTTTGGATAAGTTATATATTACTAAAGTACTTAATAGCAAAAATTGCAGTGCATGATATAAAGGTTCGAGGTGTAGACAAATTGGTCCAACCAAAATCCATAAGGGGGGTGAAGGTCCAAGGTCCAAATATCAGGCCTCACTGAACTGAATGCTTATCCCTTTCCTTGTGATTTTAGCGGTGTAAAAGGTTTAAAATGATTGTGGCATGGTGGTTATAGAGATGGAATGCATGAAGATATGTGTGGCATATTTTGAGGCAGACAACACAAAATACTATGGTGACCATAAAAGCTAGATAGCTCGCCTAAATTCATGGAGGCTACCGATTCCACCATGTAAATTCAAAAAAAAGAATTGAAGTGCATAACAAAAATAATTATGGGTCATTGCTATGATTACTTTTATGGCTGAGTTATGTATTGCTGGAAATGTAATAAGACAAACTTTTATGATTGAGTTATGTATTGCTAGAAATGTAATAAGGCATACTTTTATGGTCGAGTTATGTATTGCTAGAAATGTAATAAGACATACTTTTATGGTTGAGTTATGTATTGCTGGAAATGTAATTAAGGATGATATAACTCTTGTAACATGAAGGAAATTATGAAGTAGAGTTAGTATTCATATAGACTTAAGTTCACATTTTCTTCATAAGTGAAAATTGTAGGAAAGGCATTAGCAACCTTGTCATCTATTGGGTGAAGGGCACAAATGGGGCTCTTGGAGGGGATTATGGGGTTCTCTCTAGAAACCCTACTTTGTATTCAATAATAAATTGATGCTATGTATTAGAAGGAGAAACTACATGAAGGAGGAATGGTTATTTTTAGGGAGTTATGGACTCCCTCCCAAGAGTTTTGTAGCATGAATCAAAGGACCGATTCATATGCTTGTGACATAAGGGTTATGGGACTCTTATGCTTTGATTTGAAGGAATTTGGGATTCCTTTGATCAATTGTATTAAAGATAAATTATATTGTAAAATAAAATGGACTTTTTAAGACTAGGTTTTTACCCCGTAGGGGTTTCCTAGGATACATATGGTGTCATGTGATTATGTGGAGCTTCTTTATCTATGGGTTGCTCTATTAGAATTGTTAATGGAATTTATATGCTTTTTAGTCAAATGGGATTTTCATTATGATTTCATAGATTGTGCTATAGTACTTAATAAGAATTCCATGGGATAATTATAAGTACTTCTTGCATCAATTGGAAATGATGTTTTAACAAAAATGAGAGAATACCTCATAGTGAGAAGACATAATAAATGTATCTCATGTTGAATAAGCCTTGCATGATGAACCTTAACAATGCAAGTGGGAGAGACTTAATAAGCTACCCATGATTTAAGATATGGAATGAAATATAATGATGGAAAGACTAGCTCATCATGGAGATGAGATAGATAGCCTATAATCCAATGTGCTTAGGTCACCTACATATATGGAACTAGGTAGGTGTAGATATTATCACTCCCTCTTTCAGTAGATAGAAAGAAATAAACTAGCTCATTATAATAATGAGATGGATAGCTTACCTTGTATTACACCTAGTACACTTACATAGACTAACTTATGTAAGGTGTAGGGATGGGTGTAACCTTTGATGGCTCTAGAAGGATAAGTTGACTCATCATGAAGGGACAGACAACTTAGCTAAGGGCCACTAAGAACATAGTCAATCTCTAGAAATGGATCCTTGTTGAGTAGGTCTAAGATAATATCTAATAGGTATATGTATATTGTACACACACACACATAACATTGACTCAAGAATAGAATGGATTTTTTGGATTGTGATAAAGTAAAGTTGCTATGGCTTTGATACCACTGATAGATTTGATAGCCTAATACTTAATTTAAATAACCATATAATCGAAGATAACAAAGTTGCAGTATAAAGAACTCAATAAATATAATAATAACAATAATAATAAATTAGAAATACTCATAAAATAATCACTTGGAAAATGCTCACAAAAATACTAAAAAATGCTATAGAATAAAGGTCTACTAATGCATGTTATGTGCTATGCATTTTTATACCAATTACAATGCTTTCTCACAAATATATAATAGTATGTGACTCCTCATATGGTGAAATCTTGACCTTCATTATTTTTTTAACTCTTCATTTTACTATTCTAAGGACACATGTGCACTCTTACATAATGGACACTTATGGACATTTACACTCACAATGCTTGCACAGTTAATTAGATGATACTTGTGCATTTCCTGCATATTAGCACATTACATGAAGTATAAACTCACACTCTAATCTAAGATACACACCTAATATAATATTGTACCAAGGTGGTACATTGGCATGTACCAAATAATGTAATACTCTCCAACCAAAAATCCTTGAGAGTACCAAGAATGTAGGTCAAATGATGACCATATTGTAAGCCCTTGCAAATCAGGCTAACCTACCAGACTATCAAAATTTTACTTAAATTTTGGTAAAGTAGTTAAATTAGAGATTGGTCTAACCAAGATAAGTAAAGAAAGAAAAGGATTAAATGCATTAATATCAGGATAGGTTCCTATTGTTATGTTTGATTATCTTGGTTGGAATAATCATGCCTCATGAGGAGTGACACAATAGGACCGCAATTGAGAGTGTAGGGTTCAACTCAATCGAGGGCCTCTGAGAGTTTTACAAGACTGACTCCTTGTTAAGATGTGATCTTTATGGTGCACTTGGATTTAAAGGGAAAAAGGATGTGAGATAAAAATTAAACTCAACATAAGAAAAAGGGTGGTGATGCTTCAAAATATCTACTAAAATCCCTCTACACAATGGGCCTAACACTATGTGCCAATGATGAACTCTTCCTCTCTCCAACATAGTTAAGAATAGATGAGATCCATTAGTGTAGGTATGCATAAAGAGGTAATTATATAGGAAGCCATAGATGGATGATCCAAATACTGATGCAAGCTCCTCATACATACATACATCAACAAAAATTAAAGTAGGTAAAGACTACAAACACACAGACACATAGAAATATATTCGTAGGAAATCATGTGACTTCTAAAATTGATGCTAGCCTCTATATATATGCAAATAGTATAATTATAGATATTTTACTAGGAGAGAGGGTTCAATTTTACCATAAGCCACTAAGGAATTGATTGTTGTAAAAAATAAAATGAAAGGAAATCCTACAAAAGAATACAATTGTAAAATTATCAATATTTTTTATAGTCTATGCTATTGCTATTTATAGATTAAAACAAGGAATGTTTCCATCCAAAATTATCTAAGACTTTAACCCTCTTAGCTACCTATTTTAGGGATTCTAAAAATTAAATGTGGACATCCTCTACCATAATTTGTGTCAATCGAGAGATACCATTATTGTAGGTGTTGTCTCCTTGTTTTTAATATTTCATCTACCTATCCTTGCATTATCATGCTAAAGTGTATTTGGTTGGATGATTCTATCATTTCTTAGTAATGACATGCCATTCTTGATCAAATATTTTTCTAGGAATTTGTGTGCCATTACTTATATCTCCCATTTTTTTGAAGAGTTTCCCATTTGTAGGAACCATTGGCTACCCTATCAAAATGTAGAATGGTAAGAAAACCACACAACTAAAGATATTGTAATATGAAGAAGGAAAGACATGTAATATTAAGCAGACATTTGACAAAAGGAAATGATAAAGGAAACTTTTTTATATTAATCAAATAAATATCTTATTATAGATTCATCCCTCTTAGGGATACCAAAGTTTGATACAAAGTTACAATATGCAAATAACCTCAAAATAGGGGAAGATGTGCTTCACAATGATTTTCATATTTTTACCAAATTTACTTGAGGGCTTACAAGGATGCCTCATTCTCTATTTTTTAAGAGGAAATCGATGTTAAGAGTACCTTGAAACTTGGAATATCCTATAACCTGTATACAAGAAACAACAAAGCACATTAAATGCATATGAGGCCTCTCATGATGAGGCTTTTGTCAAAGATATGCAATAAATAAGGCTAAACTTGAAATAAGCATAAATATATGCAAAGATAATCAAGAAATAGCTAAATTGATGCAAAGCATGAAGTAAAACATGGAGATCTAGTTAATCTAACATGTAATTTGCAATAAAAGCATGAAATGAAGCTAATCTAAGAAGATTTATAAAAGTAAGCAAATATGACCAAATTTAAGGTAAAGCTACCTCTAAAATTGCTAATGAACTATGTAAATGCATTGAAAATGATAAATATACTCTAAGCTAGACTAATAAAGTAGGAATAAATAGGAATCTAGGCTAAAAATAAAGAAATAATGCATCAAAACCTAATCACTGCTATCATCAATGACGAAGGCCTATGAGCCACTATTAGCAATAGTAGCCATAAATTGAGATTTCTACCTCTTGAATCAGGGTCTACAACACACAATTCACCAATTGAATTGATGGTCAAGGGTTTATTGCTTATCCAGAGATGGATTGGTAGTTGAAATCATTCAAATTTAGATTATATTGGTAAGGAATTACAAGGTATGCTTATCAATACTTTAGAAGCTCCATTGTTGGTTGCATGCTTGTCACTCCATAATTGGGCAATATTTTGACTCTCCTCAAGGGTTATCAAGTCGCTATCCAATATAGAAGAGCTTTACTACATAAATGTTATCTCTATTTTTCATTCATGGAAGGGCCTATAAATAGGCTTCATGAATTCCAATATGGGCTTCATGGAGAAGCTAAGATTAAGAATTGTTAGCCTATGGTAGTTGGGAGGAATCTTCAAGAAGATTCATGCCTAAAAACCACCTAATATCAGTTGTATTTTGCTATTACAACTAATTTTGGCTCAACCTAGGAGGTCGAGATAGTTTTAGATCTAGCTATTATCAGTAAGAGCAGCTAGGCTCGTAGCCACTCTAAGTGATGGCGAACAAGAGTTCCCCGTTCTCAAATTTGGCTTTTCATTAAAAATATGCTAAAAATAATTACATCTCTCAAAATAAAACAGCCCGCAGGCTTTACAATTGTCGTGCTCGGCCTGGTCTTCTTCCCTGCACTCTGTCTCCCCTATCCTCTAATCTGCCACCTCCACGATTACAAAATTTTGAGTTCTTATCGAAGTCTCGGCTCCCTAGGCAATTAATGCCCCCCAGCGCGAATTCATGAAATTCAAAATGAAAGTCCGCTTCTTCTGCAAGTTTTCGAATTTCCCTCCATCAATGGCCAACTGCCCCGATCCGCTAAGGAAGCTTACATTCAAGACGCCCCCTTGCCCTGAAAACGCCGTTTTGATCAGACTACTCCTATGCACCACTGTCTCATCCCATACTGTCTATGGCCTGTAACTGTCACCATGTCAAAAAATTTTCTTAAGATAGTCACCCCTGTTTAATACATGCAGTCGTCCTCTCTATTTTAATATACGTGGCCTTCATCTTTGTTTAATACATGTGGTAGCCCCATGTCCTTCATCTTTGCTTAATACACGTGGTAGCCCCGTGTCTACTTCAGCCCGTCTTCTTCTTGGCCATGAAATTTTAATCCATGTGGTAGCCTTCAACTAGCCGCGATATCGCGACATGTTGTGATATCGTGACATGTCGCGATATCGCTACCCCCCATGCCCTTGTGCCTCAGCAGCCTTCAACTGGCTGTGATATCGTGACATGTCATGATATCATGAAATGTCATGGTATCATGATCCCCATGCCTCAATTGGCTATGATATCGTGACATGTCGCGATACCGTGACATGTCGCGATATCGCGACATGTCACGATATCGCGACATGTCACGGTATCGCGACCCCCGCGCCCTGCACCTTAGCTTTTATAAAATTGTCATGATATCACAACGTCGCCCCCTCACCTTCTGCCATGCCTTTGCCTTTGCCTTTCTTTGCTTCCGCCTTTCGAGCCCTTTCTGTGCCTTAGTTTCAAAAAGCGGTCACGATATCGCGACATCGAGATATCGCGACGTCGTGATATCACGACAAAACTCCCTTCGAGCCTCTACCTCTGAAAATGTCGTGATATCACAACGTCGTGATATCGTGATGTCGTGATATCGCAACAAAACCTACCGTCGACCTACCGCCGCCTTTGGGGTCACGATTTTGCAACATGTCATGAAATCGTGACATGTCGCGATTTCACGACCCCCTTCCCAACTTTGCCTTAGAAAATAAAACAAATTTTTGTGAAAATCCGGTTGATGCCAGATTGTCCTGCTGTCATCGGATGCTCCTGCATCAGACACCCGGGGTAAAAAGGAGAAGTGACCTTCACTTCTATGTTGTTCTGTCTGCGTCTTCTGTAACACCTCCAAATAGTCATCTGCCTTTGCAACCTGCTCAAATCCCGTCTCCTGGCAAAATTTTTTGCCCTCTACCAGACAAATTTTGGCATTGCTGCACACCTTCTCATCCACTGTCTGTAATGGCTTTAATTTGTGGCGCACTCCATATTTCATCAAGGAGTAAGTATTTGCACGACCATCATGCACTACACTCCGATCAAACTGCCATGGCCTCCCTAACAGCAAATGGCAAGCATCCATGGGGAAAACATCACATAGGACCTCATCCTGGTATCTCCCAATCTGGAACATGACTAAACACTATTCATAGACCCATGCTCTGTGGTCCTTCCGCAACCACACAATCCGGTATGGATGCGGGTGTCTCCTTCTCTCCAGCTATAACTTAGCAACCATCTCCTCAAAAACTAAGTTATCTGTACTCCCATTGTCTATAATAACATTACAGAATTTGCCTACACTTTTGCATCGTGTGTGGAACAGGCTTCTCCTTTGCTCTGGTTTGTCTTCATCAATCAACATGGTCCTCCTCACAATCATTGCTTCTCCTTTCTTAGCTTCTTCAGAATGTTCTGAGTCAGCATCTTCAACTGCCACAATAGCTCTGGCAGGACCCACTTGTTTCTTGTTCACTCTCTCGGGGTGTTGGGGACACTCATATGCCCGATGCCCCTCTTCTTCACAGTGGAAACATGTTCCCTGGAACACTCCTCTTCCATACCCGCGTCCAAATCTACCTCTTCCTCTTGGGTAGCCATTGTTCTGAACTTGCGATTTGGGTTCTTCATCTTCTTTCTGATTTCGGCTGCTGCTAACCTCTTCTTTCTTCTCTTCCTTTCCTTCCTCTTTTCTTCCACTAGTCTTTCCTCCGTTCCCTCTTCCTCTTTGCTTGCTCTCAAACTTTCTGTTCAGTTTTTCTTCAACTTTCAGAGCAAACTAGTAAGCATCTTCAATGGTGCTCACTCGAACTAAGCTCAACTCTTCCTGAACACTGGGTCTCAACCCATTAATATAACGGGCCACCTTTTCCTTGCTTGCTTCTAAATGGCCGGTTCTGATGGAGATTTTATAAAATTCCTCCGTATATTCTTGGACAGTTTTATTCATCTGCCTTAAACCCTACATTTTTCTTAGCAGATCCAACTCGTAATCTATTGGAATAAACTGTCTCTTTAATTTTTCTACCATCTGTTCCCATCTTGTTATCCGTTCTTTTCCTCTTCTGTTTTGTTCTAGCTGTACCCCCTTCCACCATATGCTGGCATGACCTTTTAATTTGGTTTTAGCAAACCTGACCCGCTCGGGATCTTCAACTTCTTCATATTCAAAGTATTCTTCCAGATCATTGACCCAGTCGATCAATTCCTCCGGATTCAAGTTCTCAAAATACGTGGAAACTTCCATCTTTGGCCTCTTCCCGATCTGGGATATGGCTTTATACAGTCTGGCTTGTGCCGGATCTATAGCTTCTTCTTCTTCTTCTTCAAACTGGTTTTCTTCTTCATCTACTTCATCTTCACTGTCTGCATCTCTTCTTGGTTCGTGTCCTCTGCGCAGTTCTTCTTGTAGGGCCTAAACTTGCCATTGCAAAGCTCAAAAATCTATTACTGCCATGCCTCTCCCACCAACGAGGTTTCTTCTTGGAGGCATCTTCTCACTTTTCATGAGAATTCCCACAGATCCCAGTGCAAACTACCTCACAGCCGGTGATCTATTTACGCACTCAAAATATTTCGGCTCTGATACCACTGATGGCAGACAAGAGTTCCCCGTTCTCAAATTTGGCTTTTCATTAAAAATCTGCTAAAAATAATTACATCCCTCAAATAAAATAGCCTGCAGGATTTACAATTGCCGTGCTCAACCTGGTCTTCTTCCCTGCACTCTGTCTCCCCTGTTCTCTAATCCACCACCTCCACGATTACAAAATTTTGAGTTCTTATCGAAGTCTCGGCTCCCTAGGCAATTAATGCCCCCCAGCGCGAATTCATGAAATTCAAAATGAAAGTCCACTTCTTCTGCAAGTTTTCAAATTTCCCTCCATCAATGGCCAACTGCCCCGATCCACTAAGGAAGCTTACATTCAAGATGCCCCCTTGCCCTACAAACGTCGTTTTGGTCAGACTGTTCCTCTGCACCACTGTCTCATCCCATACTGTCTATGGCCTACAACTGTCACCTTGTCAAAAAATTTTCTTAAGATAGTCATCCCTATTTAATACACACGGCCATCCTCTCTATTTTAATATATGTGGCCTTCATCTTTGTTTAATACACATGGTAGCCCCGTGTCCTTCATCTTTGCTTAATACACGTGGCAGCCCCATGTCTACTTTGGCCCGTATTCTTCTTGGCCGTGAAATTTTAATCCATGTGGCAACCTTCAACTGGCCGTGATATCGTGACATGTCGCGGTATCGCGACCCCCCACACCCTTGTCCCTCAGCAGCCTTCAACTGGCCGTGATATCGTGACATGTCGTGATATCGCGACATGTCGCGGTATCGCAACCCCCGTGCCTCAACTAGCCACGATATCGTGACATGTCGCGGTATCGCGACCCCCACACCCTGCGCCTTAGCTTTTATAAAATCATCGTGATATCATGACGTCATGATATCACGACGTCGCGATATCACGACCATTTCTCCCCTTGCCTTCTGCCATGCCTTTGCCTTCACCTTTCTTTGCTTTCGCCTTTTGAGCCCTTTTTGTGCCTTAGTTTTAAAAAGCGGTTGTGATATCACGACATCATGATATCGTAACGTCGCGATATCACGACGAAACTCCCTTCAAGCCTCTGCATCTAAAAACATCATGATATCGTGACATCGCGATATCACGACATCACGATATCACGACAAAACCTGCCATCGCCTTTGGGGTCACGATTTCACGACCCCCTTCCCAACTTTGCCTTAGAAAATAAAACAATTTTTTTTGAAAATCCGGTTGATGCCAGATTGTCCTACTGTCGCCGGATGCTCCTGCATCACTAAGCGTTAGTGGCTAGGCTAGAAGTTGATATGAGCATCAAAAATTGAGCTTGCATAGGACTAGACTACCCTAAATGAGTGGTTAGAACCACTGCTATCTCTTGGAAAGGTCCAAGATCATTCATATGGTCTACAAAGTTGCCCATATGAGTAGTCTCCTAAACATGATGTGTTTTAGGTGTCTACAGATACCCCTTTTGTGATGCATTGTGGGAAAACACAATGCTAAGCAAAAATAGACCACCTAAAGCCATATTCTAGGTTGCATGATGATCATTGATCTGATCAACATTAGATGCCCCAATCATGAAAAGGGTGCACATCTCTGAATCATTGCTTCCAACTGGATGGAAGGCTTAATTTGCATAAAAATTTGAAGCTTTCTAAGTTGATTGGTTTGACATTGCTTAGAATTCACAACGGTCCAAGGGTTAGAGTTGACAAAGCTTTAATTCAGCATATTTGCTTTTGCCCCAAGCAATAGGGTAAGCTTATGATAGTTGTTAGCAATGATTCGTAAGATGAACATGATTAACTTGATTAAGTTGTCAATTGTTGATTTTGATTATGAATTTGTTATTATGACTACCCCCTCAAGTGATGAGTCGATGAGGAAAATAACTAGTGATGAAAGCGATGAGTCGCTTGACCAAGATGATTGATTTGGATGATTTAAGATGATTGCTTTTGTTGTTATATGGTAGGTCCTATTACAGGTGTGATTTTAACCAATAATAGTAATTGTACATCTCTATCCCATGGAGCAGTCCAACCACAATGGCCTTCTTAGGGAATCAAGATGATAGCAATTCCATTTAGCATGTGGTGAATCACTCGATGATATGATGAAAATTTCATAGAAGAAATGAAATGAACACCTCATTCTCATGGGGTAGTCCAGCCACCATGGCCTTCTTCGGGATTGAAGTGAAGCATTTCAATTCGACGATGAATAATTTGGTTCAAATGACCTTATGGTAATTTACTCATCTTGTCGGATTGCATGGAGCATAAGTCACTGCAACCACCAAGTGTATAGGGTAAATAACTAGGTACGAGGTGCATTTGAAATTTTGATGTTATTTGATTTTTTTGTTATTTTGATGATTTTTGATGATTCTGGACTGGTAGATATGCTTAATTGTCCATTTTGAATCTTCTCATGGTGAGAAATTTAGTGCATTTATTATTTCTTCTTAGCCACTGTCATCAGGATAGCAGCCCATTTTACAATTTTGTAGCCACTATCAGCATAGGCGACCCGCACTTCTTAGCCACTATCGACAGTAGTGATCATGCCAAAAATGAAAAATATAAAAGAAAAATTAGGGTTTTTAATTTCATTATTTTCTAACTAGTAATTTGCAATAGTGAGCTCTGAGGAGAGAGAGAAAAGTTGACTCAGAACGCTGCCCAACTTACCTGACACCGATGGTGGAGCACGGTGAGGCATCTACGAGCGGAGGAGCTAGAGCTTCATGGGTATCTCTCAAACCCTAATATCTATCATTTAAATGGGTAAAATAAACCTCATTAAGAAATGGGCTAAATAAACCTCATTAAACCTATTGGTAATGAACCACACCCGTAGCTAGGCTTAGATTTAGGCTAATTTAGGTGGGTTTGGGTTAGATTTCTAGTTTTTTTATTTTTTTATGTTTTTTGGTGAGGGATGAACACTTTTGGCATGTCACCTCACGGTCGCTATCGCTCAAGGTGGCTCCCAATTTGGCAAAGAGGGGTCACTATCACTGAGGGTGGCTGGTTTGAAACCCCAATGGTAAAAAATTTAACCATTGGCAGCTAGCCACTATCGATGTTGGTGTCTACTACGATAGCTACTGTCAGTGTGAGCGATCACTAAACCTTAGGTATTTTTTGATTTTTTTAAAATTTTTCTTAGTTTTTTTTAGTGCAAGTGCATATGATTAGGCATTTATTTTACACATTTAGATCTTGATAGTATGAGCTTGGGAGATTTATTTGCTCATGGAGCTACTGCCACTCATGGATCAGGTAGAATGTGTATGGTTCGATACATAGGGCCTGATGTATACTATGAGATTGTTGACTATGATGTCAGATCAAGCATACATCACTACTTTGGCCCATAGATGGGACTATCGGATGAACACCTTTCATCTCTCGACTGGTGAGATGACCATCACACCTGAGGATATCTACAAGATCTTCAAGATTCCTTTTGATGGATAGGCCATCATCTCATCACCTATCAAATATAGGGTAGTGGTATTTGATAGGGTTTTTGGTGACCAAGCACATGCAACTCTAGCCAACATTCAACATGGAGGAGTTCCTGTCACCTGCTAGTATTGATCTAGAGTATTCTCATGGTGCCAAGCCATTTTGATGCATGTTATCTATAATGTGCTTCTACTAGATA
The DNA here is from genome assembly GCA_028583015.1 of Wollemia nobilis. Taxonomy (NCBI): domain Eukaryota; kingdom Viridiplantae; phylum Streptophyta; class Pinopsida; order Araucariales; family Araucariaceae; genus Wollemia; species Wollemia nobilis. The sequence goes on along the minus strand of JAQPPZ010001057.1, from coordinate 6,779,087 downwards.
CATCAGGAGTGAGGTTCCCATGGAACCTCTTGGCGATGGTGCAGGATATATTGGATAGTCCTAGGCCTATCATTATGGCTTGGGGAGTGCTCTATTGGCACAACTCTATGATGAGCTGTATAGGATCCAGTGATGGGGTTGGGCTAGGGTAGCATGCAGCTTGCTCTTATAGATCTGGGGCTGGGAGCATATTAGGGTAGACTACCTAGTAGGGTTACCATAGGGGATTACTATGATAGTGGTGAGGGCATAGTGCTATGGGTCTAGATGGCCACAGGATGTAGAGGAGCGATAGAGTCATCATCAGGTAGGGAACTTGGCTCATTATGTAGGTTCTCTGATTGGGCTATAGGCTCAGGATATTATATGGAGGCTATATGTAGATTGTTTTTCATGGCTAGAGGTAGACCACTTCTTGGCTTAGATGAGGCATGATCGATGGATTATCGGGCATAAGGGAGGGGTGAGGGAGTTCTTCCACTTCTCTCGGGTTAGCTTAGATAGTTTGGGATTTAGTAGGACATCCCACTAGAGCCAGTTCTATACAGGTGGGTTTAGGTGGAGAGAGATCTCCCAGTACCACATGTTATAACTTTAGCAAAGGAGGTAGATCCTCCTACAGTGGATGTCGGTATAGCTGATGTTGGGACTATAGATGTGTACACTCAGTGGTGGGTGATGCAACTATGGCATGGTGGTGGTAGCCTAGGGTGATCTAGGGATGAGGTAGCTACGGAGGATCCTGATGGGTGGTGAGTGTAGCCTAGGATAGAGGAGGAGTGGGGCTAGGCTGTAGAGGAGCAGGCAGCACCATAGAGGAGGAGGAGGTGGCTCTAGAGGAGCAAGAGTCTCCCCTCCAGGTAGAGCTACATAGTCTAGAGGTCGAGCTATAGATGGATAGATGATAGATCCTAGAGTGTGATACCTCTTACCATAGCATAGAGCTAGCTAGAAATTAGGTAGGCCAGATGGGAGGGTATGAGGAGGAGAGGACCTCTCTTCAGACACATCTCGATTTAGTGCTACTTAGGATAGAGTAGCTCATTTGAGAGAGAGATTTGATGCACACTACTATAGGTGCTCTGATTGGTGAGTGGGATGCTCTATGGCTATAGTTAGGGGTTTCTCCTATAGGATAGGTTGCACCAGTTGCTCTAGCTATTCAGGGGCTAGTAGGGTTGGATATAGGAAGAGATTAGGTGACTGTAGGTCATACTAGCAGATGATACAAGGTAGAATGCATCAGATGATAATTACATCATGCTTCTAGAGGTTGAGGTCATATTATGTGGTGGCATTGTCCTAGCTAGATCGATGATAGTAAGGACTCAACGGACTAGGAGGAGTGAGTTTGGGTAGTCATCAGTGCAGCCTAATCATAGGACTACTTCATGATCTGAGAGATCAGGAGGGGTGAGCTCTAGCCATCATCACAGAGATGGAGCTAAGGGTGGAGGTGAGCCAAGGGGTGTAGGCCTAGCTTGATATATCTTAGAGACATGTATCATTTTTGAGTGTAAGGTCTGAGGACCTACACAGTTGTAGCCTACGGGTATTTTTGTACCTTGATGTACTTTGATATTTGACATACATATATATATGATATTATTTTATTCTCATTATGTGTATTATGTCTTTGCTTTTATGTTCATGTGATGCAAATATGTATGCAATGCTTAGATGATTTGATTATTGCTATATGATGTGATGTATTGATGACATGCACTAGCTAGATGATGTATGTATGATTAGATGTTGTGATCTAGATGTGTAGATAGACTACTATGTATGCATGTATGGATGCAATGATTTGTGTTAAATGCATGTTTAATTTTGATTTAATTGTATGCATCTAATTTATGTTGTTATGATATGGTGAATGCAATGTATGTAATGCATTATTTACATGATGGTGATCTAATGTAAATGAACCTGTATGCTTTAATCACTTAAAACATAAGGAATGAATGTAATATGTGCTTAATAATCTAATGGGTGACACCACTGAATGTATAAAAATCATGAATGAAAATGGTAACTCTTAGCATAAGAATTAATCATTTAAGCATCCAAATGTGATATGAGAACATTGTGATATATAATGATTTATGAGATGAGATGATTTGTTGCTATGAGGGATTTTTGAGGTTTTCCATGAGACTCAAACACCCTAGTTGATTAATCAAAAGTTGTATAATGACTATACAGGACTCTTGAAATACAAAGTTTTTGTTATGAAGACCAAGATATTCATTATCCCTGTGTGTGCAAATGAATATATTAGATGAGACATAAGACTACCTCATTTCTAGGCGGGATTCATTCAGCCCATTGTTGTAATGAGGATCACCAAATGTTCACCTTGATCCTAAGTTTGGATGCAGTTAGACTAGACCACTAGGTAATACAGGCCACCTAAAGCTAGCTCATTTGTAAATTTCTTAGAACTACCCCAATGCCAAGCGGGATTCATTCAGCCCATTGTTGTATTGGGGATCACTCAATGGCTTTGAGTAGTGACCATTCCAAGGATTCAAGATCTTCACCCCCTTCTTTTCTTCACTTTTATGTGGGATACTTGCTCATGCTTAGGAGAAAATATGTTTATTTTAAATTTTGTTTTTATTTTGAGCAAGGGATTTGTGTAGTGATGATAATCACTATTTATTTTACCTTTGATTTTTGCTTTGTTTTGGGATTTTTCTCATTTTGTATGAAAGCAAGGGATTTCTTTGGGTAGGGGGAGCTTGTCCTTTTTTCAATGATCAACACTCTAGACCATGTGCATCACAAGATGAGCAAGTAAAAACCTTTCACTTAAGGTGACTAGGACCACTTTGTAGTGTTCATATTTCCTTGTCCTAAACTAGGATTGTTAATGTGTTTAATTAGTGATGGGATTTTGATATATGCTAGGTGCTATCAAAACTAGACCTCATCTCCAAAAGCAAATATAGCTTTCTACAAAATCTGAGAAGATCACTAGGTATGGCTGAATTACTAAAAAACCCTAGTATATTCCTTATAGCAACAGGAGGGGTTGTGTTGAAAAACACAATTACTCACAAGGGTGATGGATGATGATGATGAATAGATGCATGATTAAGATACAAACATGGTGTCATTTGTAATATTGAAAACACAACCTATCCTAATGCAAGTGCAATGGATGAACATGCCTAATGCAATGCAATTAAATGAATGCATATGCAAAATATAAAATGTAAATGTTTTTGTGTTTTTGATGTTTTCAATTGTTTTTGAAATTTTGAAATTTTCAATTGTTTTTGAAATTTTATGATTTTATTTGAATGTTTTTAAGATTTTTGCTTTTATGTGTGGAACACCTTCAGATGAAGAATGTTGAGAGGCTCAGGCTCTTCAACCCCTTCTAGCGATGTTAGGTGATATGTTCTAGGTCCAATCTTCTCTGAGATGATATAAGGACCTAACCAATTGGCCATAAATTTATCTCGCAAGTGCGGTGATAGGTTTGAGTTCTGTTGGTTCTCTTTCAGTACAAGATCCCCAACTTTAAAGTCTCTTAGGTGGAATTTATTTTTATAAGCTCATTTTAGATGTTCTTGATAAATTCAGAGATGCTCAAGGGCATTCACGTGATGTTCATCAAGAAGCATCAATTGGTCGAGGTGAGCTTGTCACGCAATGTCATCATCGATGAACTCTTTCAATGTGATATGCAGGGTTGGAATTTCCAATTCCAAGGGTATAATGGCCTCAGTGCCATATACCAATGAAAATTGTGTTGCCCTAGTGGGCATCTGTACACTAGTTCTGTAAGCCCATAATGCAAGGGGCAACTATAGGTGCCAATCCTTATGATTCTCTTAAACCATATTTTTCAAGATGGCTACTACTATCTTGTTTGAGGCTTCTACTTGCCCATTTGCTTATGGATAATATGGTGTTGCAAAGTTGTGTTGAATGTTATATTTGGATGTTAAAGCCCACACATATTTGTTCTTGAATGAAGTACCATTATCCAAAATTATCTTGGATGGGATCCCAAAGTGATAGATGATATTGTGAAGTATGAACTCCACAATTCATGCTCCTATCATTGATGTTAAGGGGACTGCTTCCACCCACTTGGTAAAATACTCAGTGGCTATTAATATAAATGTGTGTTGGCCCAAAGATAGGGGAGAGATCTTACCAATTAGATCGAAACCCCACTGAGAAAATGGCCAAGCCGCTTGGATGGGTTGTAAGGCCTATGATGGTAGGTGCATCAAATTCACATGATGTTGACACTTAATGCACTTCTTGACATATGCACAACAATCCTTCTCCATGGTGGGCCAATAATAACCCATCCGAAGGATGCACTTGATGATGGCCATGCCATTGAAATGGCCATCGCATGTACCATCGTGAGCTTGCAAAATTGCCCAAGTTGATTCTTGGGGCTCAAGGCAATGAAGGAGGACTCCATCGTAGCTTCAATGATACAATATGTCTCCTAGCAAGACATATCTAGTCACTTTTTGTCTAAATGCTCATTTTATGGTATGCAATAATCCCTACAGGATTATTCCAAGTTTAAGAAAATCTTGTAATTGGCTTAACCAATCTTGATAAGCTACAACCTCAATAGACAAGATGACTTGTTCCCCCTATGATTCGATGTGCATGAATGCAGATTAGGAAACAACCTTGTGGTGAATGGTGGTGCCATTCCCTGTAGGACCCTATGAGATCAAAGACCCCCAAGGTGCCTTCTTCATAAAGTCTCTGGCTCTATAGAACCACTCATGGTTTGGTTCTATATGAATCATGTTGACTGATTCTTGATTGTCAAAAGCCTCACACTGCATCACGGATTGTGAGAGCATCTTCACATGAATGGTAGTAAAGTCAGCAGATGGATTCTGAGGGATTAAAGATCCCAAATATGCCATGGTGTCTGCAAATATGTTTGATGTACGAGGGATTGCCTCGATGTCATACCACTCTAGCTGGGCTAGATAAGTGTCAACAAGATCCTTATAAGCTTTCAGGATAGGACACCTACATTGATATATTCCCTTAACTTGGTTAACAATGAGAAGGGAGTCACCAAAGATGTTTAGCTTTTTAATCTTCATGGTGATTGCTATTTGGAGACCCAAGATTAGGGCCTCATATTCAGCATTGTTATTGGTGCAAGGAAAGTCTAGTTTAAATGACAAGGGCATTGGAGCACCTTGTAGCATGAAAAACATAATTCCTACACCACCCCCTTGCTCACACTTCGAACCATCAAAGAACAAAGTCATGTCAGCTTTGTTATCTGGTTCTTTAGGTTTGGGTGACTCTAATAATGCAAATATTGCATCATCAGGAAGTTCTATGATGAGAGGCCTACTATCTTGAAGAGGTACCTCTACCAACTGATCAACTATGACCTATCCCTTGATGGAATTTTGGCTAATGAATTCCAAGTTGAATTCTATCAGTAGCATGATCCACTTTGTAGTACATGTATTATGATATGTCTTGCTCATCATATACTACAAAGGATTTTGTTTTGATATCACATACATCGTATGACTCAACATGTAGTGGCACAACTTCTTAGTCACAAAAACCACTTCTAAGCACATATTTTCTATGTATGTGTACCCTAGCTCATAACTCACCAAGGTGCAGTTGATATAATATATCACTTGCTCTTTGTCTTGCACATTCTTTTGGGCTAACATGGTTCCCAGTGCAAAGTTAGTAGCCGATATATAAAGCAAGAATGGCACATCTGGCCTTGGTGGAGCTAGTACTGGTGAGGTCACCAAATATTACTTGATCTTAGCAAAGGCTTGCTAACATTCTTTATCCCAATGGAATGGGACCCCCTTGTGTAGTAGTCGATTCATGGATCGATATTTGTTCGATAACTGTGCGATGAATCACTTTATGGATGCTACTTTGCCCTGTAGGCTTCTCAGCTCTTTGATGTTAGTGGGTGGGGCCATTTCTAGGATAGCCTTTACCTTTGTTGGATCAACTTCGATCCCTCATTTAGAAATGATGAATCCCAAGAGTTTTCCTGAAGTTACACCAAATACGCACTTCTTGGGATTCAACCTGACATTATGCTCTATCAGGTGATCGAAGACTTTTCTCAAGACCTCAGCATGCTCTACACGCAGCAATGACTTGGCCAGTAAGTCATCGATGTAATCCTCTAGGATCTTGTGCATGTAGTCATGGAAGATATATGTCATGGCCCGTTGATATGTGGCACCAACATTTTTAAGACCAAATGGCATTACCTTGTAGCAGAAGGTCCCCCATGGTATTGTGAACATAGTTTTGTGTTGGTCTTCAGGTTTAATCTGAATCTGATTGTAACCAAAAAAATCATCCATTAGGGAGAGCATCTCATGACCCGTAGTTGCATCTACAAGAGCATCTATATTGGGCAATAAGAATGAATCCTTTGGTGTTGCCTTATTGAGGTCTCTAAAATCCATGCAAATATAGATTCTTCCATCAGGTTTTCCTATAGGTACCATGTTTGATACCCATTCTGGATAGTCGATGGGAATAATAAAGACTACATCCAATAGCTTTTGAAGCTCATTCTTTACCATCAAGGCAATAGTAGGATGCATCTTCCTGAGTTTTTTCTTGATCGATTTCTTTGTAGGATCTAGCGAAAGGTTGTGAACAACCAATTTTGGATCTAAACCCAGCATATCCTTGTAGGTCCAAGCAAAGAGATCAGGTCTCTCTTTCAATAGAGGTATGAGGGTGGCTCATTCCTTAGGAGATAAGATTTCTCCAAATTTAACTTTCTTTGGATCAGATGGATCATTGCTGATGTCCACTTCGAAAGTTTCCTCTATTGACATGTGCGACCCCTCCTCAAGTTGGTGAGGTGTAGGGATCATATGGATATCATCTATTGGATTTAAAGGTTCGACTGAATCAGGATCAAAACTAGCATGATAAACATCATGTGCACAACCTGGTGCAAAGTGAAATGGTTGTAACATTTCTTCATTGGGGAAGAAATATTTAGGCTCCAAGGGTGAATCAGTGTGATCCCAATCAATAGCATCTAGATTAAGACACAATGGTTTGGAAGGATCAGTTGGGTTGTGGAGTGGAGTGGTCAACTCAATGGAGATCATGTTGATGGATGGGATGGAATCTCTAGGACCATGTGGGTGCAACTCTACATTGTTGATGTGACTTCCATACCCAAGATGTGGCTCTAGGGGTATGGGGATCTCTAGGATATGGTCTATGAATAGATAGGAAGATGGGATCACTTGGCTACAGGAGCTGTCTAAATGTAGGAGGATCGGGGAAAACTATATGATAGATTTCATCTGAATTGGCTGATCTTCCCCTGAGGTGAGGGCTAGGATATACTCTATGATACATCTCATCTATGTCAAATGGTTCATTGTGATGATGTAAGTGCCAAGGCCCAAGGTAGGCCATTTTGGTCTCATCCTCATAATCACTATCATCTATGAAGTATCTATTATCCATATCCATTGGCTCCATGAGGTGATGTGAATGTCGAGGCCCAAGGTAGGCCAATTCAGTCTCATCCTCAACCTCACTATGATCTATGATGTACTCATTCTCTTCTCACTCATAACCATAGCTTGGTTCATCCTCCCATAGGATAATTCCTATTGGGCTTGCCTCGAGAGAGAAATTTGGATGATACACATTGGGTGGTTCTATAGTGACCATGGTCACCAACCTATCATCCATGTAGCTTATGTTTGGGTGATAGGGATTCCATTCGATGTCTTCCCTAAACCCTAAGCTCAGTCTATCTAGAGATGCTACTAATGAATCATCATAGCTTCGGATATGATATCCTAGGCTAGACCTATTAGTAGGTAACTGATATCGTGGTTCATATAGGTTTTGTCACCCTTGCTCATATAGACCTAAACCATAGCCATGCCAATGGTTGCATTCGAAGTATCTAAGAGCAAACTCAGGGTTGGATAGATAATGAACATTCATTGTGAATGGCTCATCGTCATCCTCTTCAATGTCTGAGGCATCATGGGCTTGATCCAAACCAGCATAAATGAAATTAGTTTGGTTGGGTGGCATCCCCAATGGTACCACTATTCCTATGGGTAGGTTTGGGACTCTTGGTCATCCCATGTCTTGTGCAGACTCAATTATTGGAGTGAAAGTGATATTTTGCACAAGATATTCACCTAGTCCTATGTTGGCTAAGTGAATAGTCACCTGTGGTGCAGATGATGCTGATGATGATGTAGGTGAGGTAGGTTGAGGCACCTCCTCGACTATGTATTGAGGACCTTCCTCGTCCATAGGAGTTGAAATTTCTACTATTACTATGGTTGGGATTACCCTAGGTTATTCTTCCACCATGTGAGCTTTCAACTTTTGAGAGTCTATTGGTTTAGACATTGTTGGTTTCTCAGAAGTGCTAATAGTTTTAGAAGTAGGAGGTGGCATCGATGTGGATGGATCACCTCGCACTGATCTTAACTTACTTCCTGGATATATGGTAGGGGATGAAGGCCTAATGTATAGGTGAGTAGATGAAAGGATGAAATCCCTTGATAGGTCAACTTGATGCACATATTTGAATGGTTCTTCATCCGATGGTACCACGTGCACCTATCCCTCATGTACGTATTTAACATATTGATGTAGGATTGAGGGAACACACTGCATGTCTCTTATCTAAGGATGCCCTAGGAGGATATTATATTGCATGGCCCCTTCTAACACATGATACATCACAAGGATGGTCTTATGCCCCACCTGAATAGGTAGGACTATTGTACCCACTGTGGAGCATAATGCATCATTGAACGCTCTCAATGTGTAAGAAGAAGGGACTATGTTGGACCTAGGGATATTTAAGTGCCCTATAGATTTAGTTTTTATTATGTTAATTGATGAGCCTATGTTGATTAGAACCCTTTTGAAGGGTGTGTGATTGATACACATGATGATGTGCAAAGGTAGGTCTGCTATGGTAGTTGGGACTACCTTTATTTCATGATCATAAAAATAAATCATGGGCTTTTGGCATTGCTATACTTGCCCCATAAATTTTGTAAATGCTTTAGGATTCTAGGATTAGAGCTTAATAGATTTCAATATTTCTATTAATGTCTCCTTGTGCCTGGGAGATTGTTGAATGGGCTCGTATATCAATAACTTAGCGAGTCTTGTTTGAAGACTCTATGTCTATTATGGATCGTTATCATAGGTCACAAAGGTGGACTTGGAATATTATTCTATACTGACCACTATTGAGGTGCAACAATGATACGAATGGGAGCTTTTGGAGGCTCTGGTTGGTTGTATCGCTAGTTTCTTGTAACCACCTTACCATTCCAATAAATCCTTGAGTGGGAGGTTTCAATTGGATCTGGTTCACTTGATCGCCCTAATTTCTAGGGGCTTCATGATTTTGCAATGGGTTTTTAAATATATGCCCATGTTCCTATTATCAATATCTAGTGGATTATCAACTTGTATCTCACCCTTTTCGATCATAGTTTGTACAATGTTTTTGAAATCGATGGACACCTATATGTCATATCCCTATATTCTATGGTACAAGCAATAATGATCATCCTTGTATCCCTTGGGCTTAGGGTAGTCAGGGTCAATAAGTTATACCATAGGTTGTTTGAGTACCTGTGCCTTACTCAATTGATTGAATATTGATCCCAAGGATTTTGACAATGGCGTGAACTAGTGAGGTGGCCAACGTTGTTTTTCTTAGCCTTGGTTCTTATTATTTTGGTTGTAGTTAGCTGGGGCTTGTTGAGTTTGGTAATTCTATGGCTATTGGCTATTCCCCCATTTTGGTATATTTAATACTCTAGACACCAAATTATAGCCACTAATCCTCCATCCTAACCATTCCACCACCCACTTGTCCACCATACACCTTTCCTGCCAATTATTTGGCCCAATTCCACCTTTCCCACCATTTCCTAACCCAATTGGGATTATTTTAATATTATTTTATATTATTTTGTATTTAATATAATATTTTATATTATATTATAATATATTTATTATAAAATATATATTTATAAACTCAATTAACCATAACCGTCCGATCCAATCTAATCCCCATCGTCCATATTCATTAATCCATGCCACATATAAAAAGTAATCTCAACCTTAGGATCTAATTTAATCTTAGCCACACGATCAAAAGTGTAAGGCTAAAACCCTAAGAAAACCCTAGGTTGGATTATAAATAAGGGCATTTGCAAATGCTCAAACCCTAAAACTGGAACCTTGAGAATTAGACATTGCACCCTAGAGGAATTATTGGTGAAGCCCTAGCATAGAATATTGAAAATCTAAAGCCCTAGCTCATCAATAAGACTTTTGCTATTCCAGTTATCACCCATTCATCCTCCATCACCGTCATAGCCCCCATCCATCCACCACATTCATTGCCATCCCCTAGATATGCTTCTACAAAATTTGCCTTAACCTGTAGGTGCCCTCCAAAGCTTGTGAGGCTTGCTATAGAGCCTACAAAGCACTCACCAGATCTTGCTATACATCATAGACACTCTCTAGAGCCTGTTGTATCCTGCAGGTGCACACCAGATCCTACAAAGCCTACCAAGTGTGTGCCAGAGCCTACCAAGTGCACTTTCGAGCCTCCTGCAACTATAGAAATGTGAATCTGGGCCTGCTACACCATGCCATCTACAAAAATAAAATGAAAGCAAGGTATATCTCATTTGAATGTATTTTATCTCATAATTTGTTGATCTAGCATACTTTCTGACTTCATTGTTAACTAGGATTTTATTGATGTCTGAGGGTCTCACACTGTGGAGCCCTCATAGGTATTACTAACCCCCTTGTTCTATTTTTATGTATGCAGATCTACAAGTTCTACACATTGTTGAACGACTGTTGAAGCTAGAGTGGCCCCACACTGGATACTCGAAGCCCACTCAACCTGTTGGAAGCAAGGACACACCAAATATGAAGACACTTTGTTGTTATTGCTAGGGTTTCAGAGAACCCTAGTGCCATTGTAAAATCATTGTATCAAATACTCACATTGAGTACTGATTGTAACAAAGGAGTTCATTGGCTCCCCCCATTTTATTGAATACATCCATTTGTGCAATCTTTGTATTTCCTTGTGTTATTTGATTTCTTGTTATTATTTAAGTGTCGTGTCTTTGTCTTCACAAATGGCGATCATGGTGGGACCCCACAAGGGTTTCATTATTTAAATAGATCTACCTTGCTAACTTAATTTTATTTCTATTTGTTGCAGGATTTTTAGAAGCGTAGAAGTCACCGATTTCATCACTAGGGTTTCTAAAGCATTCTATAGAAATTTTTAGAGTTTACATAGGTGATCTACTATGCCTATGCAAGTAATCTGTTACACCTACACAGGTGCTCTTCTGCACCTGGCAAGCACCTTGCTGCACCTGGTGTTGATTAGAGGCGTTCGACTGCGTTTCTACAAATTCCATGTTTTGGCCATATCTCACTCATCCAGAGTTGTATTGGGCTGAAATTTTGAGGGTAGGTTCCTGACATGCCATGTCATGTCTCCAAAAATTTTTAGGTCAATTAGAGCAATATAGATCTTATAATGACTTCACCAAAATGCAGGCTTCCAAGTAAGTCCCATAACCCCAGTTTACGTATTCTGTATTTTTTGTAGTTTTTTGTTGTTTTTGGGTTATAAAAAGAGCTTAACACTAAGTAATATGGGAAATAATCTTTAGAAAATTACATTTAGGGTTTGTGTGCATCTCATTATATCAAATTCATTTCTTGTTCTAAAGTTGTAGATCTAGGTGATTTGTTTGCATTTTTGAGTGCATATGAAATAGAAAAGCATCCTAGATTTCACATTTTAGAGTTAAATATTACTTTAATTTTGCATATCTAAATAGGAACAACATCTTGATGCATAAATTAATCCTGCCCTAGGTTGGCCCCTTTGGTAGAGAGGTGGACGAACCCTCCGGTTGCTCTTGTGATTTTAATCACTTGTAGGCAGGGGATTTTAAGGGTGTACTTTGCGCTCTTTAGGTGAAATTTGTGTCTTTGTGTTGGCTTCTAATTTAGATCAGTAAAGTTAGTGATCTTTAATATTGTTTGCACACCATAGAGAATAAGAGATCTAATACAATTAATCACACACACTTGCACGATTCACATTTTTAACAGTAGTGGCTAGATTTCATCACCAACCATTGCTTGAGATTTGGTGATGGTGGCCGTGATTTCCATCCACCAATATCTACCCTAGAAACCATAGGACTACCCCCGAGCAAACTTGTTGGAGGTCATTACCAACAAGAATCTCGTTGTCCCGACCAACCATAGTTTTTACCTTTGTTTTCTTTAAACAAGATTAAGTTACATCAAAACACACAAGCCAACAATTCTAAAAAGAACTTCACATTAATGAAAGAAAATAATTAATGAATGAGGTAAGCCACACACGGTGAAACCTAGGATTGATTATTTTCTTTACTTTAAATTCTGAAAAAGTTTTTAGTTTGTGTGATTTAGATTAAACTTTGAATCTTTGGTTTAATTACTTTATGGTACTAACGAGACATCAAAAGAAAATAATAAATCAAAGTAGTTTAATGGAAAACATTTCCCATGCCTCCGCTACTTTGGTAGCCCCATCCAATATGGTTCAAACTACTTCGTCTGGATCATCATATCCATCCCTACCTCAAGTAGGAACCCTTCCACACAATGTGGAGACACCCACCACCTACATAGACATGGATAGAGTGAAGGCCATCTACAAGGCTTCTAACTATGTCTTAGAGCCCCTTAGCCAAGAGGGTTTTGAAGAACCCGAACTGGCTACCTCCTACCTTACCCAAGGATATCATAATTCGGGTTATGAATATGGTATGCCTTCTTCCATGAGCCAACCACAACAAAGCCCAAGTGTTCCAAACACTTACTCCACATCCACCTATTCCAACCCATTGTATGAGGAGCATGTCAATGCTTCCTCACAAGTTCCTAACCCCCAAGTTGTCACATCAAATGCAACTTGCACCATGCCTCCATCAACCCATTCCATTCCTATGAGTCCACCCATCCATAGTCTCCATACATCATATCCTTTTCTTCATTCACAATCATTTCCTCACCAACCCCATCATCATCAAATTCATTCCATGACCCCCAATTCATCACACCTCCAACAACACATTCAATCTCATCCATTCATTAATCCATTCATCAAATCTCAAATCACTCAACAAGCCAACCAAGGCTTACATTCAAATTGTCAACACACTAAAATTCTACAACAAATTTTAACTTGACTAACTAACATTGAGTTACAATTGAGCCATCTTCAGTGTCAGCAATCACAACAGTTGAAACATCCAAGTTCACAACCCACATCTCAGGTTTTTACACCTGTACCACAAATTCAAAGTCCAACACACTTGGACACAAGCACCAAGCACCCCAAAAACCCTCATGGCAACTACACAAGACTTTCAGAATCTTATGCAGCCATTTTTCAAAGGCTTTATGAAGCACAAGAGATTCTACTTCCAGAAATAAAATCAAGTGATCCTAATAAGAAATATGCAAAGAATTACAAGAAGCACTTGTATTGTCCTTATCATCAACAAGTGGGCCATGACATCAACAACTGTAAAGTATTCAAAAATATGGTCCAAGACCTTATTGATCTGAAATTCTTCACCCCAAATGGTCCAACTAACTCATATGATCAGGACATCGGTATCAACTCAATCACCAAGGAAAGTGGGGACTCTAAGGATATCACATCCTCCTAGTCATCCACATCATTCAATTTGCAAAAAGCCCAAAGGTCTTAAACCCTTTGGTCACATTCAATTTCAAAAAGCCCCAAAGGTCTTAACCCCTTTGGTCACATTCAATTTCAAAAATCCCCAAAGGTCTTAACCCCTTTGGTCACATTCAAATTTCAAAAAGCCCCAAAGGTCTTAACCCCTTTGGTCACATTCAATTTCAAAAAACCCCAAAGGTCTTAACCCCTTTGGTCACATTCAAATTTCAAAAATCCCCAAAGGTCTTAACCCCTTTGGTCACATTCAATTTCAAAAAGTCCCAAAGGTCTTAACCCCTTTGGTCACATTCAAATTTCAAAAAGCCCCAAAGGTCTTAACCCCTTTGGTCACATTCAATTTTCAAAAAGCCCCAAAGGTCTTAACCCTTTGGTCACATTCAATTTCAAAAACCCTAAAGTCTTAACCCTTTGGTCATTGATTTAAAAGAACCCCAAAGGTCTTAACCCTTTGGTCACATTCAATTTTCAAAAAGTCCCAAAGGTCTTAACCCCTTTGGTCACATTCAAATTTCAAAAAGCCCCAAAGGTCTTAACCCCTTTGGTCACATTCAATTTCAAAAATCCCCAAAGGTCTTAACCCCTTTGGTCACATTCAATTTCAAAAAGCCCCAAAGGTCTTAACCCCTTTAGTCACATTCAATTTCAAAAAGCCCCAAAGGTCTTAACCCCTTTGGTCACATTCAAATTTTAAAAAGCCCCAAAGGTCTTAACCCCTTTGGTCACATTCAATTTCAAAATGCCCCAAAGGTCTTAACCCCTTTGGTCACATTCAATTTCAAAAAGGCCCAAAGGTCTTAACCCCTTTGGTCACATTCAAATTTCAAAGAACCCCAAAGGTCTTAACCCCTTTGGTCACATTCAATTTCAAAAAGCCCCAAAGGTCTTAACCCCTTTGGTCACATTCAAATTTTAAAAGCCCCAAAGGTCTTAACCCCTTTGGTCACATTCAATTTCAAAAAGCCCCAAAGGTCTTAACCCCTTTGGTCACATTCAAATTTCAAAAAGCCCCAAAGGTCTTAACCCCTTTGGTCACATTCAAATTTCAAAAATCCCCAAAGGTCTTAACCCCTTTGGTCACATTCAATTTTCAAAAAGCCCCAAAGGTCTTAACCCCTTTGGTCACATTCAAATTTCAAAAAGCCCCAAAGGTCTTAACCCCTTTGGTCACATTCAATTTCAAAAAGCCCCAAAGGTCTTAACCCCTTTGGTCACATTCAATTTCAAAAAGCCCCAAAGGTCTTAACCCCTTTGGTCACATTCAAATTTCAAAAACCCCAAAGGTCTTAACCCCTTTGGTCACATTCAATTTCAAAAAAAAGGTCTTAACCCATTTGGTCACATTCAATTTAAAAAGCCCCAAAGGTTTAACCCCTTTGGTCACATTAATTTCAGAAAGCCCCAAAGGTCTTAACCCCTTTGGTCACATTCAATTTCAAAAAGCCCCAAAGGTCTTAACCCCTTTGGTCACATTCAAATTTCAAAAAGCCCCAAAGGTCTTAACCCCTTTGGTCACATTCAATTTTCAAAAATCCCCAAAGGTCTTAACCCCTTTGGTCACATTCAAATTTCAAAAAGCCCCAAAGGTCTTAACCCCTTTGGTCACATTCAAATTTCAAAAATCCCCAAAGGTCTTAACCCCTTTGGTCACATTCAATTTCAAAAATCCCCAAAGGTCTTAACCCCTTTGGTCACATTCAATTTCAAAAAGCCCAAAGGTCTTAACCCCTTTGGTCACATCCAATTTCAAAAAGCCCCAAAGGTCTTAACCCCTTTGGTCACATTCAATTTCAAAAATCCCCAAAGGTCTTAACCCCTTTGGTCACATTCAATTTCAAAAAGCCCCAAAGGTCTTAACCCCTTTGGTCACATTCAAATTTTAAAAAGCCCCAAAGGTCTTAACCCCTTTGGTCACATTCAATTTCAAAAAGCCCCAAAGGTCTTAACCCCTTTGGTCACATTCAAATTTCAAAAAGCCCCAAAGGTCTTAACCCCTTTGGTCACATTCAATTTCAAAAATCCCCAAAGGTCTTAACCCTTTGGTCACATTCAATTTCAAAAAGCCCCAAAGGTCTTAACCTTTGGTCACATTCAATTTCAAAAATCCCCAAAGGTCTTAACCCCTTTGGTCACATTCAATTTCAAAAATCCCCAAAGGTCTTAACCCCTTTGGTCACATTCAATTTCTAAAAGCCCCAAAGGTCTTAACCCCTTTGGTCACATTCAATTTCAAAGAACCCCAAAGGTCTTAACCCCTTTGGTCACATTCAATTTCAAAATGCCCCAAAGGTCTTAACCCCTTTGGTCACATTCAAATTTCAAAAATCCCCAAAGGTCTTAACCCCTTTGGTCACATTCAATTTCAAAAAGCCCCAAAGGTCTTAACCCCTTTGGTCACATTCAAATTTCAAAAAGCCCCAAAGGTCTTAACCCCTTTGGTCACATTCAATTTTCAAAAAGCCCCAAAGGTCTTAACCCCTTTGGTCACATTCAAATTTCAAAAAGCCCCAAAGGTCTTAACCCCTTTGGTCACATTCAATTTCAAAAAGCCCCAAAGGTCTTAACCCCTTTGGTCACATTCAATTTCAAAAAGCCCCAAAGGTCTTAACCCCTTTGGTCACATTCCAATTTCAAAAGCCCCAATTATTACCTTTCATTTTTTCATCATAAAAGCCAAAGGCTTAACCTTTGGTCACATTCAATTTAAAATCCCCAAAGGTCTTAACCCCTTTGGTCACATTCAATTTAAAAAGCCCCAAAGGTCTTAACCCCTTTGGTCATATTAATTAAAGTTTTGTTTCAATAAAAGGTTAACCTTTGGTCAATTCAATTTCAAAAAGCCCCAAAGGTCTTAACCCCTTTGGTCACATTCAAATTTCAAAAATCCCCAAAGGTCTGAACCCCTTTGGTCACATTCAATTTCAAAATGCCCAAAGGTCTTAACCCCTTTGGTCACATTCAATTTCAAAAAGCCCCAAAGGTCTTAACCCCTTTGGTCACATTCAATTTCAAAAATCCCCAAAGGTCTTAACCCCTTTGGTCACATTCAATTTAAAAAGTCCCAAAGGTCTTAACCCCTTTGGTCACATTCAATTTTAAAAAGCCCCAAAGGTCTTAACCCTTTGGTCAAATCATTAAAATTTATTTTAAAAAGGTCTTAACCCCTTTGGTCACATTCAATTTAAAAAGCCCCAAAGGTCTTAACCCCTTTGGTCACATTCAATTTCAAAAAGCCCCAAAGGTCTTAACCCCTTTGGTCACATTCAAATTTCAAAAAGCCCCAAAGGTCTTAACCCCTTTGGTCACATTCAAATTTCAAAAACCCCAAAGGTCTTAACCCCTTTGGTCACATTCAATTTCAAAAAGCCCCAAAGGTCTTAACCCCTTTGGTCACATTCAATTTCAAAAAGCCCCAAAGGTCTTAACCCCTTTGGTCACATTCAATTTCAAAAAGCCCCAAAGGTCTTAACCCCTTTGGTCACATTCAATTTCAAAAAGCCCCAAAGGTCTTAACCCCTTTGGTCACATTCAAATTTCAAAAAGCCCCAAAGGTCTTAACCCCTTTGGTCACATTCAATTTAAAAAGCCCCAAAGGTCTTAACCCTTTTGGTCACATTCAATTTCAAAAATCCCCAAAGGCCTTAACCCCTTTGGTCACATTCAATTTCAAAAAGCCCCAAAGGTCTTAACCCCTTTGGTCACATTCAATTTCAAAAAGCCCCAAAGGTCTTAACCCCTTTGGTCACATTCAATTTCAAAAAGCCCCAAAGGTCTTAACCCCTTTGGTCACATTCAATTTTCAAAAATCCCCAAAGGTCTTAACCCCTTTGGTCACATTCAATTTTCAAAAACCCCAAAGGTCTTAACCTTGGTCTTCTCTTTGGTCACATTCAATTTCAAAATCCCCAAAGGTCTTTAACCCCTTTGGTCACATTCAATTTCAAAAATCCCCAAAGGTCTTAACCCCTTTGGTCACATTCAATTTCAAAATGCCCCAAAGGTCTTAACCCCTTTGGTCACATTCAATTTCAAAAAGCCCCAAAGGTCTTAACCCCTTTGGTCACATTCAATTTCAAAAAGCCCCAAAGGTCTTAACCCCTTTGGTCACATTCAATTTCAAAAAGCCCCAAAGGTCTTAACCCCTTTGGTCACATTCAATTTCAAAAAGCCCCAAAGGTCTTAACCCCTTTGGTCACATTCAATTTCAAAAAGCCCCAAAGGTCTTAACCCCTTTGGTCACATTCAATTTCAAAAAGCCCCAAAGGTCTTAACCTTTGGTCACATTCCAATTTTCAAAATCCCCAAAGGTCTTAACCCCTTTGGTCACATTCAATTTTCAAAAATCCCCAAAGGTCTTAACCCCTCCCTTTGGTCACATTCAATTTCAAAAAGCCCCAATTAACCTTGGTCTTAACCCGCTTAACCCTTTGGTCACATTCAATTTCAAAAGCCCCAAAGGTCTTAACCCCTTTGGTCACATTCAATTTCCAAAAAGCCCCAAAGGTCTTAACCCCTTTGGTCACATTCAATTTCAAAAAGCCCCAAAGGTCTTAACCCCTTTGGTCACATTCAATTTCAAAAAGCCCCAAAGGTCTTAACCCCTTTGGTCACATTCAATTTTCAAAAAGCCCCAAAGGTCTTAACCCCTTTGGTCACATTCAAATTTCAAAAGCCCCAAAGGTCTTAACCCCTTTGGTCACATTCAATTTCAAAAATCCCCAAAGGTCTTAACCCCTTTGGTCACATTCAATTTTCAAAAAGCCCCAAAGGTCTTAACCCCTTTGGTCACATTCAATTTAACCAAAAGCCCCAAAGGTCTTAACCCCTTTGGTCACATTCAATTTCAAAAAGCCCCAAAGGTCTTAACCCCTTTGGTCACATTCAATTTCAAAAATCCCCAAAGGTCTTAACCCCTTTGGTCACATTCAATTTCAAAAATCCCCAAATGGTCTTAACCCCTTTGGTCACATTCAAATTTCAAAAGCCCCCCAAAGGTCTTAACCCCTTTGGTTACATTCAATTTCAAAAAGCCCCAAAGGTCTTAACCCCTTTGGTCACATTCAATTTCAAAAATCCCCAAAGGTCTTAACCCCTTTGGTCACATTCAATTTCAAAAAGCCCCAAAGGTCTTAACCCCTTTGGTCACATTCAATTTCAAAAAGCCCCAAAGGTCTTAACCCCTTTGGTCACATTCAAATTTCAAAAAGCCCCAAAGGTCTTAACCCCTTTGGTCACATTCAAATTTCAAAACGCCCCAAAGGTCTTAACCCCTTTGGTCACATTCCAATTTCAAAAACCCCAACTTGTCACAAAATAAAAGCCCCAAAGGTCTTAACCCCTTTGGTCACATTCAATTTTCAAAAAGCTCCAAAGGCACTTAAGCCCTTTGGTCATAAGCTTCCCAGGCTAGGGGGAGTAGAAACACCTGCGCCAATGAACATCATACACTTGAAAGCGTTCCATGCTTACTATGATTACTAAATATGTATATATACATGGCTTTTTTACCAAAAAAAAAAACAAATCATTCACATAGGCATGCCCACATTGCATACATTCCATTTGCATTTCCACTAAGGCATTTGACATACATTTTCATTTTTGCATTCATGCATTGCTTCATTCGCATACATTAAATCATACATATTCCATGGCATTGTACACTTTCCATTTGCATATAAATACTCCATTGCATTAGGCATATACATGTGCATTCATCCCATCCCATGTTCAATGATCTAGCATAGTAATGATGATATGGTCATAAACAAAAAATCAAGTTATAACAATTGGGGGTACCTAGTTTGAAGAAATCATGCAACCCTCGCAAAAGCCATATGTCAAACCACATCCCGTGTCAAAAATCATAAGGCCTAGATTTTCAATCACTCAGCCATTACTAGTGTAGCAAGCAACATCCAAATGAATGTCTGATTTTCTTTAGGACCAAAAACATAATTTATACACTAAGAAAGTCTTGAGCATGGCCAATCGATCACGAAATAGTCTTGAACCATTCACATTACATCACATATTAAAAACATTATGAGATAGGGGGGATAGTACCATCCTTGGGTAGTACCTCAAGGCAAAAAGGAGATATCCCTCGCTTGTCCCATTACGCAACATAGTCCAAAAATAGTGGTTTTCACCACTACCAACATTGCTCCAAACATAAACGTAAAAACATAGAGTAGTAAGGATAGGGTCAAAATTCTCATCACACCTCGATTGAGAATCCGATTCCCCAAAGCTCTATACAAAATTAACAAATAAAATCCCAAACACCCTTGATCCCTAAAGTCATAAGGATTCGTACTACATGCCCTTGACAAGGATGGGTAGTCATCCCCAAGGCCTAAAATATCAATCCCATAGGACTATGGAGTGAATATCCATCGAGGCTATAGACACTTGACTGGCAGTGGGGTAGGCTCATGCGAGGTGACATGTCTCTCCTCCAAAAAGGGAGACCTCTAAACGCACATAAGGATAGGCTAGCCTCATGTCATCTCCATAATAGGTCATGTCTAAATCCACTCATAATAGGTTAATGAACTTCACATGCACACACATTGGTACTTGATTGGATAGGGTCATTGTCATGCTCAAAACTTGGTAATTGAACCTCACTAGCACACACATTTGGTCCTAAAGAAATTTAGACAACCTAGTGAGTTTGGTTGGTGACACTAGTATGTTTGAGTCTTTGAAAACCTTTCAGTATTCCATATCAACATCCATGTCTTCTTCCATATCAACATCCATGTATTCATCCATATCTTCTTCCATGTCAACATCCATGCCTTCATTACAAGTTAAAGTTGCATAAATCCACTGCAATGGGTACCCCCAACTGATAAACAATGGACACAAAAAAAAAATGGCCATTAAAATTTCTGAACTATAAAAGATCATTCGAACACCATGCATTCCTCTCATATAGTTTAGATTCATTATACATTTACTTGCATTAATCATCCATAGCACATCATATAGCTTGCATGAATCATCCATATAAACATTATGCATATACATCATTATTAGCTTGCATTAATTACCCATTAAGCATTCCATCAAAACATTTTTATAAAACATGCATAAAACATTCATAAGATAGGCATTGCATTCACACAAAAATACAATGCAAAAGTAAAAGCCATGTATGTATATATATTAAACTCGCATATGCAAAGAACACTAGAAATTTCAAACATCATCACAACTAGGGGGTGCTCAAGGTTTCACACCTTTCCCCCAATCAAACAAACATCATCACAACTTGGGGGTGTTCAAGGTTTCACACCTTTCCCCTAATCAAACATCATCACAACTAGGGGGTGCTCAAGGTTTCACACCTTTCCCCCAATCAAACAAACATCAGTACAACTTGGGGGTGTTCAAGGTTTCACACCTTTCCTAATAAACATCATCACAACTGGGGTGCTCAAGGTTTCACATTTTCCCCAATCAAAACATAAAACAACTTGGGTGCTCAAGGTTTCACACCTTTCCCCAAATCAAATAAATATTAGCACAACTTAGGGGGTGTTCAAGATTTCACACCTTTCCCCTAATCAAACATCAACACAACTTGGGGTGTTCAAGGTTTCACACCTTTCCCCTAATCAAACATCATCACAACTAGGGGGTGCTCAAGGTTTCACACCTTTCCCCCAATCAAACAAACATCAACACAACTTGGGGGTGCTCAAGGTTTCACACCTTTCCCCCAATCAAAAAAATAGGATCACAAATGGAGGGTTCTCAAGGTTCCACACTTGCTCCACCAATTCAATAAACAATTCAATCATTCAATCACATCACATCATCAACAAGTCAATTACATCTTCACATTTACCTAGCCTTACCCATCGGCTAAAAACACGGAGCTTTCTCGCCTTACCCGTCGGCCAAAAACACGGAGATTCATTCAACATTTTTTATCAATATTTTCATTCCAAAATCATAATGTCCTTGTTCATGGGGCTAGAAACATGGATAAAATCATAACTCATCATTCATTCATTTATCATTATGCAACATTCACAAATGAACCTTGTATCTAGTGATTTATCCTACTTAACCTGGCGGATGCAATGACTGGTTATCCATGCAATCTGGTAGGATGGGTAGATTACCATAAGGACACTTACATCATCGCAAATCCCTTTATATGTTAGGGCAAAAATAGATACATCCATCAAAAACTCCTTCATCTATTGGGGTAAAAATAAAATGCATCAATTACATCTTCACATTTTCCTACCCCCCAAAAAAGAAATTCATTCAACATTTTTCATCAACATTTTCATTCACAAGTGAACCTTGTATTTAGTGGTTTATCCTAGTAACTTGGTGGTTGCAACGATTGGTTATCCATGCAATCTAGTAGGATGGATAGATCACCATAAGGACACTTTCATCATCACAAAACCCTTTATTTTTAGGGCAAAAATAGATACATTCATCAAATTCCCACATTTCAAAAACTCCTTCATCTGTTGGGACAAAAATGGATCACACTTACATTTAACATCATCTATTCATTTATCATTAGGCAACATTCACAAGTGAACCTTGTATTTAGTGGTTTATCCTAGAAACTTGGTGGTTGCAGTGATTGGTTATCCATGCAATTCGGTAGGATGGATAGATCACCATAAGGACACTTACATCATCAAAAACCCCTTTATCTGTTAAGGGCAATGAATAGACACAATCATTTTATTATTCATCATCAAAAATCCCTTTATCTGCTAAGGGCAATGAACAGACACAAATCATTTCATTTCAAAAACCCCTTCATCTGTTAGGGAAAAAATAGATACATTCATCACATGCTCACATTTCAAAATACCCTTCATCTATTAGGGTAAAAACATATACATTAATAAAAAATCCCTTCATCTGTTAGGGCAAATATAGATACATTTCATCACATTTCTAAATGGTAAAAATCCCTTCATCCGTTGGGGAAAAAATAGAATCAATCATTGAATCCACATACATTGCATCCATCAACACATTTCTCATCACCATGTCTTCATGTCACCATCCATAAAATACATCAATCATTGCATCCACAATTTGTCCAGTTCATTCAAGCAAACCTTGTATCTAGTGGTCTATTCTATCTCCTTGGTGATTGCAGTGATTTGCATCCATGTAATTTGGTAAGATGAACAAACCACCATAAGGACACTTCACCATGATCATCCTCACTTTTATCCTTGATCGAAATCTCAATCACATTTGGCACCTCACATTTTGAGTGCAACCTTGCCAAGAAAAAATTACCCAAAAGTAGTCATTGATGTCCTTTTCTGTGGGGCAGGAAAACATGGATAATTATAATCACAATCACTCATTCATTTGACCATAGTATCCGGACAAGGCAAATCCCGATAGGTTGATTGGTTCCATGTGGGAATTATCGAGATAGTCACTACCCGACCCCTTATGCTTCCTATGGCATCATGCATCTTTCATACCTTGCATACTCAATGATGCCTATAGGGCATTTTTTCAACAACATCGAATCACCCCAAAATATGGGGAAACCACAATATTGATTATGATTCTCCCACAATGGGATAAAATTTTACATGATCATGATAATCTACACTTGGAAAAAACCCCCTTTCCACCTTTGGGGCAAAAATGGTATCACATATTACATCATTTATATTGTCCATAATCACATTGCATTTCACACCATTCATTCATCAATTGCACAAATTCACCACATCATTAATTATTTGCACAAAATTTTTCAATTGGATTGTGAGATAAATTCGTAAATCATTCGCAAATTGAGGGGGTAAGCTATGCAAAATTCCAAAAATTCTTTATTCTTTTGTCTTCAACATCAGTGTTCAAATCCAATGACAAAGAGAAGCTGCTTCTGTTCCCATAGCCCAAACACGCGTCTCATGTTTTTGCACCATATTATGTTTCACGTAACATGGTACAAAAAGGGGTATTTGTAGACACCAAATTACATCCACTAATCCTCCATCCTAACCATTCCACCACCCACTTGTCCACCATACACCTTTCCCGCCAATTATTTGGCCCAATTCCACCTTTCTCACCATTTCCTAACCCAATTGAGATTATTTTAATATTATTTAATATTATTTTGTATTTAATATAATATTTTATATTATATTATAATATATTTATTATAAAATATATATTTATAAACTCAATTAACCATAGTCATCCGATCCAATCTAATCCCCACTGTCCATCTTCATTAATCCATGCCACATCTAAAAAGTAATCTCAACCATAGGATCTAATTTAATCTTAGCCACACGATCAAAAGTGTAAGGCTAAAATCCTAAGAAAACCCTAGGTTGGATTATAAATAAGGGCATTTGCAAATGCTCAAACCTTGGAACTGGAACCTTTAGAATTAGACATTACATCTTGGAGGAATTATTGGTGAAGCC
This sequence comes from Wollemia nobilis, assembly GCA_028583015.1. Classification (NCBI taxonomy): domain Eukaryota; kingdom Viridiplantae; phylum Streptophyta; class Pinopsida; order Araucariales; family Araucariaceae; genus Wollemia; species Wollemia nobilis. The sequence continues at coordinate 6,754,781 of JAQPPZ010001057.1, read as the reverse complement.
CTAGCATAGAATCCTAAAAATTTGAAGCCCCAGCTCACTGATAAGACTTCTACTATTCCATCCATCACACATTCATCCTCCATCATCGTCACAGCCCCCATCCATCTGCCACATTCATTACCATCCCCTAGATCTTATTTTGTAGATTCTGCCCTAACCCACAGACACCCTCCAAATATTGTGAGGCTCACTGTAGAGCCTATGAAGCGCTTACCAGAGCCTACTGTACACTGTAGGTGCTCTCTAGAGTCTGTTGTATCTCGTAGGTGCACACCAGAGCCTATGAATCTCATGCCAGAGCCTACCAAGTGCACTTTAAAGCATGCCAAGTGTGTGTTCGATCCTACTACAACTACATAAACATGAATCTGGGCCTGCTACACCATGCCATATGCAAAAATGAAATGAAGGCATGTTATATCTCATTTAAATGTATTTTATCTCATAATTTGTTGATCTGGCATACTTTTTGACTTCATTGTTAACTAGGGTTTTATTGATGTCTAAGGGTCTCACACTGTGGAGCCCTCATAGGTATTACTAACCCCCTTGTTCTATTTTTATGTATGTATATCTGCAAGTTCTACACATTGTTGAATGGTTGTTGAAGTTGGAGTGGCCCCACACTAGATACTCGAAGCCCACTCAACCTGTTGGAAGCAAGGACACACCAAATATGAAGACACTTTGTTGTTATTGCTAGGGTTTTAGAGAATCCTGGCACCATTGTGAAATAATTGTATTAAATACTCACATTGAGTACTGATTGTAACAAAGGAGTTCATTAGCTCCCCCCTATTTTATTGAATACATCCATTTGTGCAATCTTTGTATTTCCTTGTGTTATTTGATTTTCTATTATTATTTAAGTGTCATGTATTTGTCTTCACAAATACAACCTGGTTGACTGGTGCATGTTTGACTTGCTACTATTGATTGCACTTGTTGCGGTTGTTGTTCTAGTATTTCTTGTTATGGAGCTTAAGATCTCCTTATTCTACTTTGATGTCCTCTATAATATTGGCTTATGCTAAGGCTTCCTAAAATTTTGTATACTACTGAAGCTACAGAAGAAGTGAGATGTTCTTAGAACAATTCTTGGTGAACATTCAGGTGAGCTCTATAGTGGGAATAGAAAATGATAATTTTAACATTAACTTTCACCACCTATTCTCGTAGTCCTGGACCGACTCGTCATCATACTGTTTGAGATTAGCTAGGTTAGATAAGTTGGTCTTATTCCTAATGCCAAATGAAAAGCATTCAAGAAAGACATTCACCAGTTGCTCAAAGATGATGATGCTTGTACGATTCCAAAAATCATTACACCTAATTTACTTGCAACATAACATCAAGCATGAAACCATGAAAGCATAAAGATAAAGAATTAACAAAAATACAAGATCTCTTTTATTAACTCATGGTGCAATCTAGTTACAGATAGGTCCTTATTAGGGATACCAAATATTTGATACAATGATTACAAGTAGAAATGGGCCCCTGAAAGGGGATGGTGCACTCCGTAGACCTCTTGGAGTCCACAATTTTGCTCAAGGGCGTACTGATGCCTTCTTCTCCTTCACTTTATTGGAGGTATATGACACCTAAAATACTTTGAATCAGTCCAAGAACTTATGATCTGCATACAAGAAACAATAGAGAATGATCAGTAACATATGCGACCTCTCATGATGAGGCTCCTTTTGAAGATTTGCATAAAATATGATATGAAAGCATGATAAAAAGCATAAAGGTGCAAATATGAAAAAAAATGCATAAATAACTTAGAAATCACCGTGCAAATGCAATGGAAAAGATAGATCTATTCTAGCATTAGCTGATAAAGTAGAAGCAATAGGAAATATATGCTAAAACTTAGGAAATAGTACCTCAAACCCTAGCTGCTATCTCTTAGGGTGATCATGAATGCAGGCCACTATCGATGACAATGACCATAAACTATGATGTTTTGCATCCCAAACCAAGGGTTGCGACATTCAATCCTTTATTTGAATTGATGTTCAAGGGTCACCTTCATATCCAAAGACTGATTTGCGATGAAAAACATGTAGAACTAAATTCGTGAATGGTAATTTGTCATTACTCAATAAAATAGCACTTCATTACTCCTTAAGGGGGTGTAGAATCACTCTCCAATTTTCTAGGGCTTTGTTGCATAAAAAATTAGATATGATCTTGTTCTTAGGAGGATGCATATGTAGGCCTCCCAAATTCTAGATCTTGGCTTCCTAGAGAATCCAAGATCTAGATCTGGATGTAACTAGCCATTGGAGGGGAAGGCCCAGTTATATATTTACATAGAAGGGGTAATCAGGAAGGATCTCTGGAAGATCCACATCAAAAACCACTCAAAAACCATACAAGTGTAGTCACTATCCATGATTCAAGCCCTCATTCATGACCAGTTTGTGTTTTAGTGCTAGTCGCTATCCAGAGCATTGGCTAGCCATGGTTGCTCTAATATTCAGTAGCCTATGTTGGTGGTCATTCTGGTCGATAATGAACGTACTTGAATGGGCCAAAACTACCCCTTATGAGTGGTTAGGACCACTGCTAGCTCTTAGAAATATCCAAGATTAGTCATATGGCCTTCGAATATGCCCATATGAGTAGTCTCCTAAATATAACATATTTTAGATGTCTACAGATACCTCTTTTTGTGATGCATTGTGGGAAACACATAGCACTAAGAAAAAATAGACAACTTAGGGCCACATTGTAGGGTGTGTGATGATTATTGATCTAATCAATATTAGATGTACCAATCATGAGAAAGGTGCACATCCTAGAATCATTGCTTTCAATAGGATGGAAGGCTTAAATTTACAAAATCTTTCGCAAGTCCAACAACGATCGAGTAGCTTTAGTGCTACTATAGGTCCAAAAGGAGGAGAGCTACAAGCTTAACTATCATATTTTCTTTTTTCACAACATAGGGTAAGCTTATGATAGTTGTTGGCAATGATCTATAGGATGAACATAATTTGACATGATCAAGTGATCATTTGTTAACTTTGATTATGATTGTTGATATTATGACTATCCTCTCAAGTGACAAGTCGATGAGGGAAGGATAATGAATAAAGTGATGAGTCGTTTGACCAAGATGATTGATTTCGATACTTTAAGAGGGTTTATTTATTGTTACATTGCAAGTCCCATTGTAGGTATGATTTTAACCATTAATAGTAATTGTACATCTCTATCCTGAGGAGCGGTTCGACCACAATGGCCTTCTTAGGAAATCAAGATGATAGCAATTTTGTTTATGCTTGTGTTAAATCATTGTGTTTGATTATCTACTAAAATTATCATAGAAGAAATGAAATGAATGCCTTGTTACTATGGGGCAGTCCAGCCGCCATGGCCTTCTTCAAGATTGAAGTGAAGCATGTCAATTCGACGATGACTAATTTACCTCAAATGGCCTTATGGTAATTTACTCATCTTTCCAGATTGCATGGAGTGCAAGTCACTGCAACCACTAAGTATATAGGGTAAATAACTAAATAAGAGGCTATTTGAGACTTTTTTGTTATTTTATTTTATTGTTATTTTATAATTTAATTATTTTTAACTTTTAATTTTTGTGATTGTTTTGAATTTTTATTTTATGATTTTTCTGGTATTTATGCAATTTTTGATGATTCTGGACCAATATATATGGTTAATTTTCCACTTTAAGACCCCTCATGGTGAGAAATATAATGCATTTATTGTTGTTTGCTAGCCGTTGTCAACAATAATGGTCAATTCATAACCACTGTCATGTTAAGTGGCCCACACTTTCTAACCACTCTGAGCATCAAAAACAACAACACAACTAAAAAAAATATAAAATAAAATTAGGGTTTTGACTTTCATTATTTCTAGCTGTTAAATTACAATTGGAGCTCTAAAGGAGAAAGAGAGAAAGTGACTCATAAGATTGATCGATCACCTAACATCATGGTTAAGTAAGGTGAGGCATCCACCAACAAAGGAGTTGGTGACTCACGAGTATTTCTTCAAACACTAATTTTATTTATTTAATTTGGTAAAATGAACCCCATTAAGTAATTTTGTAAATGAACCTCATTAAACCTATTGGTAGAAAAACACATACATAGATAGGATTATAATAGGGTTAATTTAGGTGGTTTCTCTGTTGTTTTTGCATTTTTTCAAAAAATTTGGTGTTTTTGGGTGAGGGCGGACACCGTTGGCAAGCCACCTTGCGATTGCTTCCACCCAAAGTGACCCTTGATTTACAAAGAGGAGCCACTAATATTGAAAGTGGCTAGTTTGAATTCCAACGGTCAAAGTTTTTATCAATGGTGGTTGGCTGCTGTCGGCGTGAGCGACCGTGAAACTTTAGAAAAATTATTGAAATTTATTTGATTTTTATTGTATTTAATTGATTCTTTTGGATTTTTTCGAGTGTATTTTCAATTTTTTTTACATGTGTTGGTTCATTTACTCATTGTGTTTGTACCCTTTATTTATTTTAGGTTACTTTTGCATCGTTTTGTATTTTATTAAATTTTGTTAGATTTAAGTGCATCTAATTAGGCATTTTCTTTGCACTTTAGATCTTGTCTATGTGGGCTCGAGAGTCTGGCTTACTAGTAGTATTGCTACTGAACATGAAATAGGTAGACTAGGCATGGTTTGATACTTGAGGCTTGATGTACGTTGTTAGGTTACTGACTATTATGTTAGACTAGGCATACCTTATAACATTGGCCCACTGATGGGACTGTCGGACCAATACCTTTCATATCTCAAATGGCGAGATGAAATTACACCAAAGGATGTCTAAAAGATATTTAGGATCCCATTTGATGGATAGGGCATCATTTCCACCTTTACTGCATAGAGACCAATAGTTTTTTATAGAGTCTTTTGTGCCTAGGCATGGGAAACATTGGAGGACATTCATCATGGGGGAGTGCCTATGGACCACTGGTATCGAGCTCAGGTTTTCTCATGGTGCCAGGCTATCCTCATGCACATTATCTATAATGTGATCCTTCTAGAAACTTCAAGAGTGAGGTTCCCTTGGAACATCCTAGCTATGGTGTAGGAACTTCTGGATAATGATGAGGCTATCATTATGGCTTGGGGTAGTGCCTTACACAAATTTATGATGAGTTGTATTGCATTCAGTGGTGAGGCCGAGTTGGAGTCACTTATAGTTTTTTCCTATAGAAATGGGGATGGAAGCACATCAGGGTAGACCACCCTGCAGGCTTACCTTAGGATATCATTAGGATAGCAGCCAAGGTGTAGTGCTATGGTTCTAGATGGTCACGGGTGATAGAGGAGCAGTAGAGTAACCATCATGTAGGAGATTATGGACACTACTTAGCCTCCCTAACTGGTTTGTAGGTGTGAGATATCATTTGGAGGCCTTATGTGGATTGCCTTACATGGCCTGAGGTAGATAGGTTCATGGCACAAACATGGCACGATAGATGGGTCATCGGTCATAAGGTAGTTGTGAGGGATTTCTTCCACTTATGATGGGTGACTAGGTAGTTCAGGATCTAGCAGTACATCCCTTTGGCTCCAATTATCTACAAGAGGATACAAGAAAATATGGATATCCTAGTGCCATGGATCATAGTAGTATCAAAGGAGGTAGATCCTCCTATGATTGATGTTAGCATAGCAGATGCTGGGATGACCAAGGTGTATTCCTAGTGGTGGGTTACATGGCTATGGTAGGTCAATGGTAACCTAGGGCAATCCAGGGATGAAGTAGCTCCAGAGGAGGATCTTGATGTATGCCAAGTGTGACCTAGGATCGAGGAGTGGGGATAGTTAGCAGAGGAGTAGACAAAGGAGGAGGAGGAGTTAGCTCTAGAGGAGTAGAAGTCTCCCCTCTGATCTCAGATACATAGTTTTGAGGATAAGATTAAAATGGCTCAATGATAGATCATGGAGTGGGATACCTCCATAGTGATGCTCCAAGCTCAGGTCAGCATATTACAAGTCCAAATTTTGGTAGGCTAGACTAGATGGAGGGGTTTTGAGGAGGAGAGGTCCACCCTTTAGGTATAAGTGGATTTAGTGCAACTTAGGATAGAGTAGCTCACTATAGAGAGAAATGTTGCACAATCATAGGTTGATCCACTTATATCGGTACCTCAAATATTGATCAGGTTAGATGTAGATGTTGAGATAAGACATCTACATGGACTCCTATCAGATGACTTGGCTCAACGTACACAAAATAATGCTTACATCCTTGCACTGGAGCATGAGTTAGGCTTCAAGAAAGCCATCTACCATCCAGGTCTATAGTATGGGGGTTGCAAAGGATTCAGAGTGAGTTTGATCATTCCTTAGTGTGATCGAGCCACTAGACAAGGGCCTGCTCAGAGAGATCTATAGGGACCAACTCTAGGCACACTTACGGGGATGGAGCTGAGGGTGGATGTGAGCCTGGGGGTGCAGGCACCATATGATAGCCATGCTAGATTTGTATTATTTTTTAGTGTAAGGTCTAAGGACCTACACTATTATAGCCTACAAGTATTTTTGTACCTCTATGTACTTATTTGACACACACATATATGTGATATTCCAATTTGATTATGCAAGTGATGCAAATATATGCAATGCTTATGATATTTATGTTATATGATGTGATATATACATGATATGCACTAGATATATGGTGGATGTATTATTTAGATACTGTGATCTAGATGTGTAGGTTGACTTCTTATAATGTATGCATATATGTATGAAATGCTTGTTTTTAAATACATGTTTGAATTTTGATTTAATTGTATGCATCTATTATGATATGGTAAATTCTATGTGTGTAATTTATTATTTACATGATGTTGATCTAATATAAATGAACCTATATACTTTAATCACTCAAAACATAAGGAATGAATGTAATTTTGTTCAACAATCTAATGGACGACACCACATAATGTATAACAACCATGAATGTAAATAATAACTCTTAACATAAGAATTAATCATTTAGGCATTCAAATGTGTTATGAGATGATGTGATATGTATGTGCTTTCTTTATAAGCTTATATAAATTAAAATATGTGTGCAACATAGCCAGTGGCTGTCTAAATATCATTGTTGATATTTATGTAGTATCTTTCCTATTTTACAAACACCCTTTAATGAACAAAACCCCATAAAGAAAGTTGATAATTTGACTGATGGCATGATTTGTTGCTATTTAGGAATATTTGAGGTTTTCCATGAGACTCAAACACCCTAGTTAATTCATCAAAAGTTGTATACTAACCATACAGGACTCTTGAAAGATAAGGTTTTTTTCATGACAACTTAGATATCCATTATCCTTGTGTGTGCAAATGAATACATTAGATGAGACATAAGCCTACCCCAATGCCAGGTAGGATTAATTCAAACCATTTTTGTATTGGGGATCATAAAATTCCTATCATGATACTAAGTTGGACTCAGTTGGATTAAACCATTAGGCGATACATGATATATAAAGCTAGCTCTTTTTGTAAATTGCTTAGAAATACCCTAATGCCAGGTGGGATTCATTTAACCCATTGTTGTATTAGGTATCACTCAATGGTTTATGGAGATTAACCATTATAGGGATTCAATATCTTCACCCCTTTCTTTTATTCACCTTTATTTGGGATACTTGCTCATTCTTAGTGATGAAAATCACTGTTTATTTTGAATTTTGTTTTATTTTGAGCAAGGGATTTGTGTAGTGATGATAATCACTATTTATTTTACCTTTGATTTTGGTATTTTGCTCATTTTGATGTAAGCAAGGTAATTCTATGGTAGGGGGGAGCTTGTATTTTTGCCAATGATTATCATTCTAGACCATGCGCATTACAAAATGAGCAAGTATAAACCTTTCACTTAGGATACCTAGTACCACTTTGTAGTGTTCATATTTTCCTTGTTCCAACTACGATTTTAGTGTTTTTATTAGTGATGGGATTTTGATATATGCTAGGTACTATCAAAACTAGACCTCATGTACAAAATCAAAGATAGCTTTCTACAAAATTTGAGCAAATCACTAGGTATGGCTGAATGAACGAAAACCCTAGTGTATTCCTCATAGTAACAGGAAGGGTTGTGTTGCAAAACATAGTTACTCGCATGGGTTATGGATGCATGAGGATGCATGGATGCATTAATAGAACACAAATATGGCGTTGTTTGTAATATTGCAAAAATAACCTATCCTAATGCACGTGCAATAGATGAAACATGCCTAATGCAACACAATTACATGAATGCAAATGCAAAATATAATATGCAAATGTTTTTATCTTTTAATGTTTTGAAATGTTTTTAGATTTTGTTGCTTTTTTATTTGTTTTTGAAATTTGATGTTTTTCAATTATTTTTGAAATTTTAATGTTTTCAATTGTTTTTGTGTTTTGCTTTTGACCAAAGGGTTTAAATACCTTTGGAACCTTTTGTAAGTTGACCAAAGGGATTATGATACCTTTGGGTATTTTGTGAGTTGACCAAAGGGCTTATGATGCCTTTGGGGCCTTTTGTGAGTTGACCAAAGGCCTTATAATGCCTTTGGAGCCTTTTGTGAATTGACCAAAGGGCTTAAAGGTACCTTTGGAGCCTTTAATGAGTTGACAAAAGGGCTTATAGATGTCTTTGAAGCCTTTTGTGAAGTGACCAAAGGGCTTTAAGATGCCTTTGGGGCTTTTTGTGAGTTGACCAAAGGATTTATGATACCTTTGGAACCTTTTGTGAAATGACAAAAGGGCTTTAATATGCCTTTGAAGCCTTTTGTGAAGTTATCAAAGGGCTTTAAGATGCCTTTGAGGCTTTTTGTGAAGTGACCAAAGGGTTTAATGATACCTTTGGAGCCTTTTTGTGAGTTGACCAAAGGGCTTATAGATGCCTTTGGAGCCTTTTTTGAGTTGACCAAAGGGCTTATAGATGCCTTTGGAGCCTTTTGTGAAGTGACCAAAGGGCTTTAAGATGCCTTTGGAGCATTTTATGAAGTGACCAAAGGGCTTTAATATGCCTTTGGAGCCTTTTGTGAAGTGACCAAAGGGCTTTAATATGCCTTTGGGGATTTTTGTGAAGTGACCAAAGGGTTTAATGATACCTTTGGAGCCTTTTTTTGAGTTGACCAAAGGGCTTATAGATGCCTTTGGAGCCTTTTTTGAGTTGACCAAAGGGCTTATAGATACCTTTGGAGCCTTTTGTGAAGTGACCAAAGGGATTTAATATGCCTTTGGAGCCTTTTGTGTGTTGACCAAAGGGCTTTAAGATGCCTTTGGAGCCTTTTGTTTGTTTACCAAAGGGCTTTAAGATGCCTTTGGAGACTTTTGTTTTCTAATGGATTTGGGTGTTTTCCATTGTTTTTGTAATTTTGAATTTTTTTGATACTTTCGTTGCTTTAGTAAACCACCTTCAAATGAATAATATTGAGAGGCTCATGCTCTTCAACACATTCTAATTATATTAGGTGATATGTCCTAGGTCCAATATTCTATGAGATGATGTAGGGACCTATCCAATTTTTTGTAAGTTTGTCTTGTAGGTGTGGTGGTAGGCTTAAGTTCTATTGGTTCTCTTTGAGCATGAGATCCCCAACCTTGAAGTATCTTAGGTGGAATTTATTATCATAAGCTCATGTTAGATGATCTTCATAAATGTGAAGATGCTTAAGAGCATTAACTTGATGTTCATCAAGAAGGGTCAATTGATGAAGGTGAGCTTTCCATGCCATGTTGTCATCGATAAACTCTTTCAATGTGATGCGCAATGTTGAAATTTCCAACTTTAAAGGCATAATGGCCTCAACACCATATACAAGGGAAAATTGTATTGCCCTAGTGGGCATCCACACACTAGTTCTATAAGCCCATAATGCAAGAGGTAACTACATATGCCAATATCTGTGATTTTCTTTCACAGTATTCTTTAAAATAGAAACAATTGTTTTATTAGAGGCCTCTACTTCACCATTTTCTTATGGATAATATGGTTTTATAAATCGATGCTAAATTTTATATTTGGATTTTAAAGCCCATATATTTTTGTTCTTGAATGAAAGACCATTATCCAAAATTATCTTGGATGGGACCCCAAAGCGATAGATGATATTGTGAAATATGAACTTTGCAATTCATGGTCTTATCATTGATGTTAAGGGGACTGCTTCCACCCATTTTGTAAATTATTCAATGGCCATTAAGATAAATGTGTTTTAGCCCAATGATAGGGGAGAGATCTTTCTAATTAGATCAAAACCCCATTGAGAAAATGGCCAAACTCATTGAATGGGCTATAAGACCTGTGATGACAGGTGCATCAAATTTGCATGATACTGACACTTAACGTACTTCCTAACATGCTCACAAAAATCCTTTTCCATGGTGGACCAATAATAATCCATTAGAAGGATGCACTTGATGATAGCCATGTCACTAAAATGGCCATCGCATGTACTATCATGAGCTTGGGAAATAGCCCAAGCTTATTCTTAGGGATCAATACAATGAAGGAGGACTTCATAAAAGCTTTTATGGTACAATATATCTCCTAGTAGGACATATATTGTTGCTTTTTATTTGAATGCTCATTTTGTGACCTACGATAATCCCTACAGGATGATTCCAATCTTAAGGAAATCTTGTAATTGGAATAGCCAATCCTGATAAGCTACAACCTCAATAGATAATATGAATTTTTCCTTTTGTGATTCGATGTGCATGAATGCATATTGGAAAACAACCTTGTGGTGAATAGTGATAGCATTCTTGGTAGGATATTATGAGATCAATGAACCCCAAGGCACCTTCTTTAGAAAGTCTCTAGTTTTTTTAGAACCATTCATGATTTGGTTCTATATGAATCATATTGATTGATTTTTATTATCAAAAGCCTCACAATGCATCACTGATTGTGAAAGCATATTCATGTGAATGGTAGTCAAATCAACAGATGGATTCTGAGGGATCAAAGATCCCAAATATGTCATAGTATCTATAATTTTTTTGGATGTGCGAGGGATTTCCTCGATGTTGTACCATTCTAGTTGGGCTAGATAAGTGTCAACAAGCTCTTTGTAAGCTTTTAGGATTGGATCCCTGCATTGAAATAGTCCATTAACTTGGTTGACTATGATAAGGGAGTCACTAAAGATATTTAGCCTTTTGATCTTCATAGTGATGGTTATTTGGAGACCCAATATTAGGGCCTCATATTCAAAATTGTTATTCATGCAAGGGAAGTCTAGCTTAAATGACAAGGGCATTGGAGCACCTTGTGGCATGAAAAACACAATACCTACATCACCTCCTTGCTCACACTTCAAACCATCAAAGAACAAAGTCATGATAGGTTTATTATCAGGTTCTTTGTGTCCGGGTTCTTCTGATAATGCAAAGACTACCTCATAAAGAAATTATATGGTGAGAAGCATATTATACTAAAGAGGCACCTCTACCAATTGATCAGATATGACTTGTACCTTTATGGACTTTTGACTTATGAATTTTAAATTGAATTATGTCAGTAGGATGATCCATTTTACAATACATGTATTATGATATGTCTTGGTCATCATATACTGCAAAGGATTTTGTTTTGATATCACATACATTATATTTCTTAGCATGTAGTGGTGCAACTTATTAGTCGTAAAGACCACTACTAAGCACAACTTCTCTATGTATGCATACCCTATCTTGTAACTCACCAAGGTGTGGTTGATATAGTATATCACTTGTTCTTTGTATTGCATGTTCTTTTGAGCCAACATGGTGCCCAAAGAAAAAATGGTAGCAGATATATAGAGCAAAAATGACATGTTCGGCCTTGGTGGAGCTAGTACTGGTGGCATCACCAGGTATTTCTTGATCTTAGCAAAGGCTTACTAACATTATTCATCCTAATAGAATGGAACCCCCTTGTGTAGTAGTTGATTCATGGGTTGATATTTGTTTGATCGTTGTGAAATGAAACACTTTATGGATGCTACCTTGCCTTGTAGGATTCATAGTTCTTTGATGCTAATGGGTGGGGCCATTTCTAGGATAGCCTTTACCTTTGATGGGTCCAATTTAATCCTTAATTTTGATATGATGAATCCTAAGAGCTTTCCTAATGTTACGCCAAAGATGCATTTCTTAGGATTCAACCTGATATTGTGCTCTATCAGGCGATTGAAGACTTTTCTCAGAACCTCAGTGTGCTCTTTATGTAGCAATGACTTGGCCAGTAAGTCATCAATATAATATTATAATATCTTATGCATGTAGTCATGGAAAATATGTCATGGCCTGTTGATATGTGGCACCAATATTTTTAAGACCAAATGGCATTACTTTGTAACAAAATGTCCCCCATGGAGTGGTGAACATGGTTTTGTGTTGGTCTTTATGTTTAATCTTAATCTGATTGTAACCAAATAAACCATCCATGAGGGAGAGCATCTCATGACCTACTGTTGCATCTACAAGAGAATCTATATTGGGCAATAGGAATGAATACTTTGGTGTTGTCTTGTTGAGATCTTTAAAATTCATGAAAATATGGATTCTTCCATCAGGTTTTCCTATAGGTACCATGTTTGATACCCATTCCGTATAGTCGATGGGTACAATAAATACTAAATCCAATAGTTTTTATAGCTTGTTATTTACCATCAAGGCAACGGTTGGATGCATCTTCCTAAGTTTTTGCTTGATCTATTTCTTTACGGGATCTAGTGAAAGGTTGTGGACAACCAATTTCGAATCTAGCCCCAACATATGTTTGTAGGTCAAAGCAAAGAGATTAGGTCTCTCTTTCAATAGAGGTATTATGGTGGCTTGTTCTTCCAGAGATAAGCTTCATCCAAACTTAACTTTATTTAGATCATAAGGATCATCACTGATGTCCACTTTGAAAGTATCCTCTATTGCCATGTGTGACCCATACTCAAGCTGGTGAGGAGTGGGGATCAAGTGGATGTCATACATTGGATTTAAAGTTTTAACTGAATTAGGATCAAAACCAATATGATAAACATCATGTGTGTAGCCTGGTGCAAAATGAAATGGTTGTAGCATTTCTTCATTGGGGAATAAATATTTAGGCTCTAAGGGTGAATCAGTACGATCCCAATCAATAGCATATAAGTTAAGACACAATGGTTTAGAGGGATCAGTTGGGTTATGAAGTGGAGTGGTCAAATCAATGGATATCATGTTTATGAATGGGATGAGATATCCAAGACCATGTGGTTGCAACTCTGCATTGTTGATTTGCCTACCATACCTGAGATGTAGCTCTAGGGGTATGGGGATCTCAGGATCTGGTCTATGGATAGACAAGAGTATATGATTGCTTGGATGAAACAACTCTCTAAATGTAGTCAGATCGAGGAATACTAAGTGATAGATCATATCTAAATTGGGTGGTCTTTCCCTCGGGTGAGGTATAGGATATACTTTGTGGTACATCTCATCTACGTCAAAAGGCTCATTGTGATGATGTAAGTGATGGGGCCCAAGATAGACCATTTCAGTCTCATATTCATAATAACTATCATCTATGAAGAATCCCTCATTCCTACCCACTGGAATTGTGTGGTGACCTGAATGCTAGGGTCCAAGGTAGGCCATTTTGGTCTCATCTTCATAGTCATTGTTGTATATGAAATGCTTATTATTTATTCCTACTAGCTCTGTGAGATGACGTGTTAAGATCCCTGCTATAAAATAAACTCAAATAACACACTCTCACACAATTGCTTGGAAATAACTCACATAAACATCACATTAATATAACAAAAATTTGCATAAAGAACAATCTCACAATAGAACTGAATCGCAGGCCTCTTCGAGGGGGCAACCTCCTTCAATACTTCATTAATTTTGCAAAAGATGGTTACATTGGTGCCTTTTCGGGTATTTAAGGAGTTTCCTTCCAAGGTTGGCTTACATGCAAAATGCCACCCGGATTACATGCATAATGCCACCCGAATTACATGCATAGTGCCACTTTGAATTACATGCACAATGCCACTCGAATTACATGCACAATGCCACTCGAATTACATGCACAATGCCACACGAATTACATGCACAATGCCACCTATCTACCATGTGTTACATAAAAAGGGTGCCATTTGTCATAGGCACTACCTAAGCTAAAACTTAGAACATTACAAAATATTAATCATGGGTACTACCCACGTTCACTAGGAATTATTACAAAAGGGGAGTTATTACATTAAGGGTTAGGATGAGATCCTAACATGCCCTTCTCCTTAAAGGAGCTTTGTCCTCAAAGCTGAAAATGAGGAAACTGTTGCTGGAGTTGATGGAGAGACTCCCATGTAGCATCCTCAGGTTGAAGTCCACGCCACTGAACCAGGACCTCTGTGATGGTACGGTTGCGCAGAGTGCGAGTTCGACGATCCAACAGCTGCTCCGGTGCAAGTAAGATGGAGCCTTCTTCATCCAATTCAGGGAGTGTTGATTGAACCTGTACCTTTGTGCCCACAACTTTCTTGAGAAGGGAAACATGAAAAATAGGGTGGATCTTGGAAGTGGGGGGAAGAGCCAATTTGTAAGCTGTTGGACCAATCCGCTGCGTAACCCGATAAGGACCATAGAATTTTGGAGCAAGCTTCCGACACTCGCGGAGTTGTAGGGATGATTGTTTGTATGGCCGCAAGCGAAGGAAGACCATATCACCCACATCAAAACTACGCTCGTAACGATGCCGATCACCTTGTTGGCGCATCCGATTCTGGGCCATGTTCAAATTTTGCTTGAGTTGGCGGAGGACCTCGGTGTGTTGACTCAGAGCATTGTCGACGGCCTGGACCTTGGAGCTGCCCGAAATGTAGGAGGAAGGCGTGAGTGGAGGGCGCCCGTAAACTGCCTCAAATGGTGTGAGTTTGGTGGCGGTATGATAGGAAGTGTTGTACCACCATTCAGCCAAAGAAAGCCATTTTGCCCAATGAGTAGGATGATCATGAGGCAAAGCAACGAAGGTAGGTTTCCAAGCATTTATTAACAACCTCTCGTTTGACCATCCGTTTGCGGATGGTAGGCTGAACTCATTTTGAGCTGAGTCCCCTGCAACTTAAACAACTCTTGCCAAAAATTGCTAGTAAAGGTGGGATCACGATCAGATACAATGGAGGCGGGCATGCCATGAAGGCGAAATATGGAGTCAAGAAAAGTTTGGGCAATAGTGGATGCTGTGTAAGGATGGGTTAGGGCACAAAAGTGAGCATACTTTGAAAGGCGGTCCACTACCACAAAAATAACAGACTTGCCTCCAGTATTTAGGTAGCCCTTCTATGAAGTCCATGGAGATGTCACTCCACACCTGATCTGGTATCGGCAATGGTTGAAGAGTGCCTGGGGAGCGCACTGTTTCTCCTTTCATCCGTTGGACAAGTGTCGCAATCCGCTACAAAAGAGCGAATGTCCTGTTTCATGCCTTTCCAAAAGAAGGTGCGCTTGAGTCGCTCATAAGTTTTTAGGAACCCTGAATGGCCAGCAGATGGAGTAGCATGTGATTCCTTCATGAGGAGTTCTCGAAGTGGGGACTTAGGAGGAAGAACCAGGCGTTGATGGTAACGCAGATCTTGGCCATCCCAACTATATCCTGGTGTAGACTTCGGATCATCCCTAAGTGAAGCAACCAGGTCTTTCAAATCTGCATCCCGAAGTATTTCCCGACGTAAGGGCTCAATCCATTGGGGCAATGGTGCAGAGATGGCACACAAGATACTAAGGGCCTCAAATTGGCGAGAGAGAGCATCTGCCACAAGATTTTCCTTCCCTTTTTTGTACGTGATGTCATAATCATAGCCCATGAGTTTTGATACCCACTTTTGTTGCTCGGGAGTGGCAACTCGTTGTTCTAGAAAGTATTTAAGGCTCTGGTGGTCAGTTTTGATGGAGAAATGGCGCCCAATGAGGTAAGGCCGCCAATGTAGGACTGCATGCAATATTGCCAACATTTCCTTAGCATATGTGGATTTTCCCAGATTGCGATCAGATAGGGCTTTGCTGGTAAAAGCCAAAGGGCGTCCTTCTTGCATCAATACTGCCCCAATACCACGACCATAAGCGTCACTTTCAATGACAAATTTTTTTGAGAAGTCTGGCATGGCTAAAACCGGAGTGGTGGTCATGGCATGTTTGAGGTCCAGGAATGCTTGCTCAGCCGGCCTTGTCCACATAAAAGAATCCTTCTTCAACATGGAGGTGAGGGGGGCGGCTATCTTTCCATAATTGCAGACAAATTTACGGTAATATCCTGTAAGCCCTAAAAATCCTCGAAGTCCCTTGAGTGTGCGAGGTTTTGGCCATTCTTGGACTGCTTGGATCTTCTTAGGGTCAACCTTGACACCATCCTTTGAGACAATGTGTCCCATATATTCTACTTCAATCAAACCAAAGGAGCACTTGGACCTTTTTGCAAACAATTTATGGTCGGCCAGTAGTTGGAGAGTTTGATCTACATGATTGAGATGCTCTTCCCATGTGTGACTGTAAATCAAGATGTCATCGAAGAACACAAGGATGAACTTCCGCAAGAAGGGGCGAAAGATGTTGTTCATCGTGCTTTGGAATGTGGAAGGAGCATTTGTGAGACCAAATGGCATTACCAAGAATTCATAATGACCTTCATGAGTGCGAAAAGCAGCTTTAGGAATATCTTCATCCCTAAGCCGGATCTGATGGTACCCATAGCGAAGGTCTAGCTTGGTGAAGTACATGGTCCCATGTAATTCATCTAGTAATTCATCAACCACAGGGATAGGAAATTTATCCTTGACCGTTATCTTGTTGAGCTCTCGGTAGTCAATACACAATCGCCAAGAGCCATCCTTCTTGAGGACCAGTAAGACTGGTGCAGAGTAGGGACTAGTACTAGGCCGAATGACACCCGCCTTGAGTAATTCCTGTATCATCTTCTCAATCTCTGACTTCATGGCATGGGGGTATCTGTACGGTCGGATATTGGGAGGTGTACTATCCGGCAATAATGGAATGGCATGGTCATGAGAGCGATGCGGTGGTAGTGTGATTGGTTCTGAAAATATGGCCTCATGTTTGTGGAGAACCTGTTGCATGTCTGGTGGAATTTCACCCATTGGGGATGTGGATGGTTGGATGGAGAATAGTTGTGCAATGACCCCACGTGATGATTTCTTTAGCAATTTCTCCATGCCGTTTGAACCGATAATTTGAGGTGTTCCTGCCGGGGAGCCCTTGATGATGTGTGTTTGGCCATTCCGGGAGAACCGCATCCAAAGTTCAAGCAAAGTTCCAACCGATAGTGCCCAATGTACTCAACCATTGAGATCCCAAAACAATATCACATCCACCCAACTCGGAGGGCAAACATGTCCCGCTTGAGTGCATAGTCCCCTATCTCGGATTTTAACATTGCGACACTTTCCCTTACAAGGTAAGGTTCCCCCGTTGGCTACCATGACCTCAAAGGAGTTACAAGTGTGGATATAGCAATTTGCCCGCTGAGCAACTCTAGGGTCAATAAAGTTGTGTGTGCTTCCCGAGTCCAAAAGGATGGAAAGACGTTGGCCCTTGAAAAATCTCGTAACCTTCATGGTTTGAGGGGTAGTAATGCCCGCAAGGGCATGGACTGTAATTGCTGTTTCAGGTTCCTTGTTTCACTTCTTCTTGTGGAGGAGGTGTTTCTGGAGGGTCCTCATCCTTATCACTCTCATCAGAGGTATCAGGTTCTTCAACATCGATCAGGAACAATTTTTTGTGTGCACACTTATGCCCTTTGAAAAACTTTTCATCACAATTATAGCATAATCCTTGGGCACGACGTGCATCCATCTCTTCGGTGGTGAGGCGCTTTGGTGCAGCAGGTTTATTATCAACCGGGTTTTGGGCTCTAGGAGGAAATGAAGGTCTATTTTGCAGAAACTTTGATGGGCGTCTTTGGGCAGAGAGTTTAGATTCGGCCATACGGGCCAAACTGATAGCTTCCATCATAGTTCGTGGTTTCAACATTTTGACTTCCGCTTGGAGTTCCATCTTCAACCCACTGATATAACAACTCCGGAAGAACCCTTCACTCAATCCTCTTGTTCGATTGGCCAATTTTTCAAATTGAGCTTGGTACTCTCGAACTGACCCTGTTTGTTGTAGTTTGGATAAGGCTCCCGTGAAGTCCTCAAACTCACTAGGACCAAATCGAGTGAGTATTTGGGATTCAAAATCCTCCCAAGAGAGATTTGGGTAGGTAAGACGCAACCATTGAAACCAAGTGTAGAGCCTCGCATTCCAAGTTAAAGGAAGCCATCCGGACTCGATGAAATACTGGTACATTATGAAGTCGAAAGAATTGGTCAACCCGACATAGCCACCCATCAACATCCTTCCCACCGAATTTGGGAAAGTCCAACTTGGGCATTCTAAAGGGTGTATCATGGTCACGATTCCTTGTAGAACTCTCACCTTGGTATTCTCGATTTGGGTGGTTCTCTTCTCGCTTGCTGTCCACTTCGACCAATGCTTCTTCTAAGCGATTGCTAGTGGCCTCATGCTCTAGGCGAAGACCTTGGACTTCTTCCCTTATGGAGTGAAAAGCCGAGTTCAAGTTCTCAATGGCTTTTGTTAGGGAATCCAAGTGTTCTAGTTCTTTCTGGTGTCCACGAGTACCCTGGGCCATTTTTTGACCTTTTGTGACCAGTTACTAAAAATAGAATTGAATTTTTTTGACTTACTATTTTTAGTAAGTGCCCAAAAAAGTGCTTGGGTGCTATATATCAAAATGATCAGCAGGAGGAGGTGGTCACAATGAGCTATATCTCTTAACACTACTTTTTGGCACCCCAGACTTTTTTTTTTTTTTTATCTCCTGTTTTGCTGAGTCTAACGGTGTTTACAGATTCTGATTCTGAGCTACCGAGCAAAAGTTGGGTACCGGAGCACTATCTAAAACTGGCCGTGTTTCACACTCAAGATTCTTTCGTATTTTGCAGGTGACTGATATGACAGTTCTGTTCTGACTCTGAAGACTGTGAATTCTCGCCCGACCGTGCCGACCTCTCTCGACTCGACTCGACCGTGGATCGCCATCGTAAATTTTAATCGTTACTCTCCATAATTTCAACTTAAGTGTCACCCTCATGGCTTATCCCGAATGCATGTCCCTTTTGTTATTTTTTTGGTAGAGGACTCCTTTCTCATATGCTCACTTTTGAAATGCAAGTTTACGAACGGGGGTGTTTGGATTCTTATTTTGATTTTTATTTTTGCATTTTTTACAAAGTTGCGCTTTAACGTAACCAGGGAATGCTAAGTATAGGAGTATGTACCACCCATAGGCCCTCTAATATACCGACAATGGACGAACAATAGTGCTCGGACCAATATTTCAGGCCACTACTCAAGGAGGATTCCACACATACCCTTGAGCACACTACCTGCCTCTCTGACAATACGGGAGGGTAATCGTCCAGGATGCCGTGTCCCGTAGACTATGAGTAATACAAGGCCGAAGAGCTTCCTAATGGCTAAAAGTTTGTTTAATCCTAGATGGTCTCCCGATATACCCGAAGATACGTGGGAGCTCAAGTCCGTGCGCGAGTTCTCGTCTCGAGGCCCGGGTATTGGAGCCCGATCGCCCCTCACTTCACTAGACGCTTTATGGGCTATCTAGCTTAGCCAATAACGACGGATCCTTCGCGATATTTTAAAACCCCCGTACAGGGTTTCTACCTACTCAACTAATAATATATTTTTTTGTTTTTGGTCTGGAAAAAAAAACACCGTATTTTTTTTTGGATTTTTTTTTTAATAAGGAAAAACGGAATGGAAAAAACACACGGAATTTATACCTAACAGGCGGATTGGATGGCAAGAATCGTTGCAGTTGCAGCAGTAACTTGGCCCTGGAAAGCGCTCTGATACCACTTGTTAAGATCCTGCTATAAAATAAACTCAAATAACACACTCTCACACAATTGCTTGGAAATAACTCACATAAACATCACATTAATATAACATAAATTTGCATAAAGAACAATCTCACAATAGAATTGAATCGCAGGCCTCTTCGAGGGGGCAACCTCCTTCAATACTTCATTAATTTTGCAAAAGATGGTTACATTGGTGCCTTTTCGGGTATTTAAGGAGTTTCCTTCCAAGGTTGGCTTACATGCAAAATGCCACCCGGATTACATGCATAATGCCACCCGAATTACATGCATAGTGCCACTTTGAATTACATGCACAATGCCACTCGAATTACATGCACAATGCCACTCGAATTACATGCACAATGCCACACGAATTACATGCACAATGCCACCTATCTACCATGTGTTACATAAAAAGGGTGCCATTTGTCATAGGCACTACCTAAGCTAAAACTTAGAACATTACAAAATATTAATCATGGGTACTACCCACGTTCACTAGGAATTATTACAAAAGGGGAGTTATTACATTAAGGGTTAGGATGAGATCCTAACATGACGTACATGCCTAGGCCCAAGTCTAATATTATGATTCATAGCCATTCTCATCTATAATGTATCCACTCTCTATGTTAATTGACTAGGCGATGTGATGTAAATATCGAGGCCTATGATGGGCCAATCTAGTTTCATCCTCAAAATCACTTGTGATGTACTCATTTTATTCTCGCTCATAACCATAACATGGTTCATCCTCCCATAGGATGATTCTTGATGGACTTGCTTTGAGAGAGAAATATAGATGATACTCATTGGGTGGTTCTATATTGACCATAGCCACCCACTTGTCACTCAATTAGCTTATGTTTGGTTGATAGGGATTCCATTTGATGTCTTCCCCTAACCCTAAGCTCAGCCTATCTAGGGATGCATCCAATGAGTCATCATAGCTTTAGATATGATATCCTAGGCTAGATCTATCAGTAGGTAACTGATATCATGGTTCCAGTGGGTTTCATCATCCTTTCTCATATATATCCAAATCATAGCCATGCTAATGATTGCATTCAAATTATCTTAGAGAAAACTCAGGATTGGATAAGTAATTAACATTCATAGTAAATGGCTCATCCTCATCCTCCTCGATATCAAAAGCATCATGGTCATAGTATAAACTAGAATATATGAATTTTGTTTGACTAGGGGGAATTCCCAATGGAACCACTATCCCTATTTGCAAGTTTGGGACTCTTAGTTATCCCATGTATTGTGTAGATTCAATAATTGGCATGAAAGTAACATTCTACACAAGATATTCACCTAATCCTATGTTAGCTAGGTGAACTATCACCTACGGTGTAGATGATGTTGATGATGATGTAGGTAAGGCAGGTTGAGGCACCTCCTTAACTATGTCTTGGGAATATTCCTCCTCCATGGGATTTGGAATTTTCATTGTTGCTATGGTCAAGAGTTCCTTCGGTATTTCCTCCACTAAGGTTTATTTTAACTTTTGAGGGTTTTTTTCTTTAGATGTTGTTGGTTTCTCAGAAGTTCTAGTAGCTTTAGAAGCTATAGGTGGTGCCGATGTGGACGGGTCACCTCATACTGATTTAGATTTTCTTCTTGGTTGTGTGGTAGGGGATGATAGCCTAATGTATAGGTGTATAGATGGAAGGAAAAAATCCCCTGATAAGTCAACCTAATGAACATACTTGAATGGATTTTCATTTGATGGTACTACATGTACTTGTCCCTTGTGCAAATATTTGATGCATTGGTGCAAGATCAAGGGAATTAACTACATGTCCCTTATCCAAGGATTCCCTAGGAGGATATTATACTGCATGGCCCCCTCCAATACATGACATATAACATGGATGGTATTATATTCTACCTTTATAGGCAGGATGATTGTACCCACTATGGAGCAAAATGTGTCAATGAAAGCTCTCAATGTGTAGGAGGTAGGGATGATGTTTGACCTAGGGATTTTCAAGTGCCACATAGCTTTTGTTGTGATTCTATTAATCGATAAACTTGTGTTGATTAGAACCTACTTAAAAGATATGTCATTGATAGATGCAATGATGTGCATAGGTAGGTCTGCTATGGTAGTAGGGACTACCTTTATTTTGTGATCATAAAAATGAATCACAGGCTCTTGAAACTTTTGCACTTGCCCCAAAAATTTTATAAATGCATCAAGATTCTCGGGCTGTAGCTCAATTGATCTTAGGATTTCCATTAGAGTATCCCTGTAGCTGGGAGACTATTGGATGAGCTCATATATTGATAACTTGGCTGATATCATTTAGAGATTCTACACAAGTCTACTATGAATAGTTATCACAGATCATGTTGGTGGACCTGGAGGATTATTCTACAACTACCTTTGTTGAGGTGTAGCCAAGATACAAATAGGATCCATCAAAGGTTTTTATTTGTTGTATCACTGGATTTTTATCACCACATTGACTATCTTAACCATTCCAATGAATCCCTGAGTGGGAGGTTCAAATTGGACTCAATTTACTTGGGTGCCCTAATTTTTGGGGGCCTCATGGTTTAGTAACGGATTTTTGACTATACCCATGTCTCTGTTATTAGATGCTAGTGGATTATCAACTTGTAGTTCGCCCTTTTCAATAATGTTTTGGACAATGTGTTAAAAACCAATGCACGCATCAATATCATACCCTTGTTATCTATGGTAAGGGAAATAATGATCATCCCTATATCCCTTAGGCTTGGGATGGTTAGGATCCAAAAGTTGTACCTCAAGAAATCTAATTATTTGTACCTCGCTTAGTTGATTGAATATCGATTACATCAATTTTGATAAAGGTGTAAAATAGTAAGGCAGACGTCATTCTCTATTTCAACCTTGGTTTTTATTTTGGTTGTAATTGGATGGTGGGGGTTGAGCCTAATAATTCTATGGTTGTTGGCTATTTCCTCCCTTTGGCATGTTTAATACAACCTGATTGATTGGAGTAGGCCTAGCCTACTTTTTTTTATTTCTATTATTGCAATGGTTGTTATTACAATAATTTTTGTTTCAAAGCTTAAGATATCCTTCCTCAAATTTGATGTCTTCTATTAGCTTGGATTGAGTCAAGGCTTCCTTGAATGTTTCATACTATTTTAGTTGCAAGAGCAATGAGATGTGCTTATTGCAACTCTTAGTAAACATCGAAGTGAGCTCAGTAGTGGGAACAAAAAATGGTAGTTTTACCATCACTTTTCTCCATCTATTTCCATAGTCCATGACTATCTCATCATCGTATTGCTTTATATTTGCCAAGTCAGATAAGTTTCCTTTCTTCTTGATGCCAAAAGAAAAGTGTTCAAGAAATGCATTCAATAGATGCTTAAAATTGATGATGTTGTGCTTAAGTAGTTGATTAAACCATTCAGTTGCTATGCTTGATAATATCATTATGAATGTTCTTAGCATCAGGGAATCAATATGCTCAATTTGGAAGCATGTGTTCATGAAATTGGTGACATGTTTTTGTGCATATTTCTCTCCTTTGAATTTTTATAACCTAGGTATCTTGAAGTACCTAGGATAAGTAGGACTTAGTATCGAAGGGCACAAAGGTTGATTGTGTATCTTACTTAGGGTTGGATTTTTCCCAACCACATCTTGTTTCTTGAGATACTTAACTCTCTTAGTGAGTATTTTGTATACCTTCAAAGAAATGATCTCTTGTTCTCAAAGGTTTACTCACGGTGGTCGGGGAGGTAACCCTACATCTACCCAATTTGGATGTCTATATTCATCCCCCATGACTATGTATGGAGGTTCAGGATATGTCTACTCATGATCCTCCATTCCCACCTATTCTTGATTATGTTGTGCTTGTTATAGGTCTAGGTATTATTGATTATTTGAAGCATGATATGATGTGTGATGAGTGCACTCATCTACTTGTCTAGTGAATCCCTCATGCTAAGATTGTCATATATGTTAGGTTGGTAATACTCATCGCTCATGTGTAAGTTGGCTTGAGCCAACCTATCTACTTGCTCTATGTGCTCTCTTTGTTCCTCTCTCAAGCATTGATCATTTAGGTGCAAATGCCTCTTTCTTTGTGTTTCCTCCTACTTGAGTATTTCTAAGTGCTCTTGTTCTACATGTAGTGCTTCTTCTAACCTTCATATGCAGTCAAATTGATCTACCACTAAAGGTCCATGACTTTGTAACTCCTTATAAGGAGTCCTAATGGAAAGACCTCTTGGTGAGCCTCCTGCTATGCTTTTGCCCTTGTCTATCAGGGTGACCTGGTTTGTGTACAGTGACCTATGTTCTATACCCCCATGATCAAAGGTAGTGTGCATGCTACGGGGATGCTTTGAATATTCCCTTGGCTCATTGGTGTACCTTGTAGTTTGATGGCTATGTGAACTTTCCAAAATGGAATGTGTAGTAGCATTGCTTCTTTGAGTTGGTCTTGAGAGAACCCAATCCAACTCATCAAGTTGTCTAGACCTCCATGGTTGATCCCATGGAGTTCCATTAGCACCAATGATATTATGATCTATGACTATCCTCCCATATTTAAGGAGGCTAGAAGATGCTGTGGATCTGCAACTAGACACAACCCTTGTATCTTACCCCTTAGTGGGCTGATCTGACCTAAGTCTATCATGTGAAGATTGGGGCCTTGAAGCCCTCTCATGCCTACCATGAGAAGAACCTGGATATGGTTATCTAGCTAGAATTTCTCAGATAACCCCCATGGGTTGAGTTATCACCCCTAAGGCTTACTAAAATTAATTTAGTGGCATTGTGTGTGGGTGGATCAACATCATTGTGATTGTGGTTGTGATTGTGTGGAGTGTCAGTTTCTACCTCGGTGTTGGACCGAGGGTGGTTGCTTCACATGAAGACCATGACAATTGTAAATTATCTCTTATGTAGTTTTTAGAACACACAAATAAAGTAAACAAGTGTTTATCTCTTTTAAATTTTCTTGGTGTTCCTAAACTGGTCTTGTGTGTTTCATATTTGTTGAAAACTACAATCTAACTCTCATCGTGTTTTACATTTCATTGATGATATACTCAAATTGTTTAAGTGGATTTCACTTACATGCTCATAGCTCAACAACCAATAATGAAAGTCATGATCATGTAAACCCACCAAAGTGTGGAAATGAAGCCCACACTAGATCAGGAAGCACAGGTCCTACCAATCCTCACCCAGTACTCACTTGATCAACATCATACCCTCTAAAGAGAAATATATGTAAATTTTATAAGCTACACCGGATCTTGGAGCTAGTGGCCAATAGAACGGGTTCGTGGAATTTGAGCCAACGGGTGGATATGAATGCCACCATCGTTGAACTCTACTAGTGGTTGGTTATGAAGTCCAAATCACTAGAATTTAGATGAGACATGGTGTGTGATTGTTCCTTTTAAATTTGCATAAAGAAATAGATGCATCATGAAGCACTCATGCTATTTCTTATATGCCTAAAGAAATGTTTCATTTAAAAAAAAAAAATGTGCATCTAAATGATTACATGATTTTAAAAGAATGCACTATTATTTAATTAAGCAATGACCTCTAGCTGGACCCCAAGCAAGCAATCTCTACAAACAAACCTAGACCACTGGAGACTAGGGAAAATTTGAAATCATAAGTCCATTGTTCCTAGTAGTGGCTAGAAGGGAACTTTAAGAAATTTATGCATTTTCCTTTAACTTTTTCTACAATTTTCTAATTAAACAATAATTCTACTATTGTATTTTAGAAATAAAACATAGATAGACCAAGGAAAAATAGTAGAGAGTTCTTCCAACCTAAAATCCACATATGATGAAGCACCGACTGTCCTCTGTTGTAAAATTTTTTTTGGCCGCTATCACTCAGGGTGACTACTGTTGGTCGCTATCTTCAAAAGTAGCCTCTATTTGCTAACTATTGTTACTCATATTGGCTGGAACTACACATAGAAAATACATAAAATATCAAAAAATTAGATGAAAAAAAGAAAATCGTGTGGGGGTCCTATCATGATCGCCATCTGTATGATCCCAAAAAGCATTACACCTAATCTACTTACATCATAACATCAAGCATGAAACCATGAAAGCATAAAGACAAAGAATAAACAAAAACACAAGATATATTTTATTAATTCATGGTGCAATCTAGTTACGGAAAGATCCCTCTTAGGGATACCTAACATTTGATAAAATTATTACAAGTAGAAATGGGTCCTTGAAAGCGGATGGTGCACTCCATAGGCCTCTTGGAGTTGACATGAATTTTCTCAAGGGCTTACTGATACTTTCTTCTCCATCACTTGCTTAGAGGGATATGACACCTAAAATTCTTTAACTTGGTCCGAGAACCTATGATATGCGTACAAGAAATAACAAATAATGATCATCATATGTGGTCTCTCATTATGAGGCTCCTTTTGAATATTTATATAAAATATTATATGAAAACATGATAAAAAGAATAAAAGTGTAAAGATGAGCAAAAATGCATAAATAGCTTAGAAATCATCATGCAAATATAACAGAAAAGATAGATCTATGCTAGTATTAGTTGATAAAGCAAGAGCAATAGGAAATCTATGCTAAAACTTAGAAAACAGTGCCTCAAACCCTAGCTACTTTCACTCAGGATGACCGTGACTGTAGGCCATTGTCGATGATAGCAACCTCAAACTGTGATGTTTTGCCTCTTGAACTAGGGGTTTCAACACTCAATCCTTCATTCAAATTGATGTTCAAGGGTTTCCTTCATGTCAGAGATTGATTGGTGGTAAAATATATAGAACTAAATGCTTGAATGGTACTTTATCATTGCTCAATCGAACAACATTTCGTTACTCCTCAAGAGGGTGTAGAATCACTCTCCAATTTACTAGGGCTTTGCTACATAAAAACTTAGATATTTTCTTGTTCCTAGGAGGATGCATATGTAGGCCTCCCAGATTCTAGATCTTGGCTTCCTGGAGAAGCCAAGATCTAGATATGAATGTAACTAGCCATTGGAAGGGAAGGCCCAGTTATATATTTGCATTGAAGGGGAAATTAGGAGGAGCTCTGGGAGATCCACACTAAAAACAACTCAAAAACCATGCAAGTGTAGTCACTATTCATGATTTGGGCCCTCATTCATGGCTAGTTTGTGTTTTAGTGGTATCCACTATCTAGAGCAATGACTAGTTGTGGCTGCTTTGAGATTTAGTAGCCTATGTTGATGGTCATTCTGTCAATAGTGACCATGCTTGAATGTGCCAAAACTGCCCCTTGTGAGTGGTTAGGACCATTGCTAGTTTTTGGAAAGGTCCAATATCAGTCATATGGCATTTGGATGTGCCTATATGAGTAGTATCCTAAGCATGATGTATTTTAGGTGTCTATAATGCTATGTTTGGGTAGTTGGTTAAACCACTTTGTTGCTATACCAGATAACATCATGATGGGTTTTATTAACATCAAGGAATCATTATGTTAGATTTGAAAGAATGTATTCATGAAGTTGATAACATGTTCTTGTGCATCTTCCTCTCCCTTAAAATTATCTAACTAAGGTATATCAAAATTCTTTAGATAGGTAGGACTTGGTATCGATGGGCACAAGGATTGATTGTGTATCTTGCTTAAGGTTAGCTTCTATTCGATCGTATCTTGCTTCTCAAGAGACTTGATTATCTTGGTTAGCACCTTGTAAGATTTTGAAGAGATAATTTCTTCCTCCCAAAGGTTCTTTTGAGGTGGCCAAGGAGCTAATTATTATGCATTAGAATGAGTTCATCGGTTATAGACCTCTTCCACCACCACAGATGATGGTTTAGGATAAGTTTTTTCCTAGTCATCCATCTCTGCATCTTGTTATTGTTCATGATCCACATGTTCTTTTGCTAAGAACCATTGGTGTCTCAAAGAATATTCTAAGGTGTGGTGAGTGTGTTTGTCTACCTTTTTGGTGTGCCTCGAGTTGAGAAGCACGTCTATTGGAGTGGTAGTACTCACTGCCTATATGTATATTAGCTCGAGCCAACCTATCTACTTGTTCCTCATGCTTTGTTTGTTCTAGGGTATGTTGTTCCCTTAGGAACTATTCATATATATGTTGGCACTATTTTATTTGTTCTAGTGTCTCCTCTTGTTCAAGTCTGTCTAGGCACTCTTTCTCTGTGTGTAATGCTTCCCTTTTGTCTTGGAGTACTCTTTCTTGATATTGTATATCTTCATACAACCTATGCACGTGATCGAATTGAACCACCACTAAAAGTCTCTAACTTTGTAACTTTGTACGAGGAGTCACTATGGTAAGTTTACTTGAAGAAGCCCCTACTATGCTTTTTCCTCTATCTATAAAGGCAATATTGTTAGTGTGCAATGACCTATGTTATGTACCTCCATGATTAGAAGTAGTGTGAGTGCTACAGGGATGTTTTAAAGCTTCCCCTTACTCATGAGTGTGTCTCACTATTTTATGACTATGTAAACTCCTAAAAATAGAATGCACAGTAGTAGTGTTTGACCACATTAGCCTTAGGAGAACCTGATCCAGTTCATCAAGTTGTATGGTTCTCCATGGCTGCTCTCGTGGAGTGCTATTTTCCCCAATAAGATTGGTATCTACTATAATTATACCACCCTCATTATGGTTAGGAGCTATGGTGGGTCTGTGATTGGATGCAACCCTTGTGTTTTACCCCTCATTGGGCTGATCTTACCTATATCTATCCTATGAGGATTGGGGCCTTGAAGCTCCCTCTTGTCTAACGTGAGAGGAACCTAGATCTAGTTCTCTAGTTGGGGTTCCTTGAGAGTTACCCCCACAAGTTGAGTTATCCCCCTAAGACTCGATGAAATTCATCTAGCGGCGTTTTGTGTAGGTGGCTCAACATCATTATTGTTGTAATTGTTATTGGGTGGAGCACTATTTCTCGTCTTGATGTTGTTTTGAGGTAGTTTGCTCCGTGTGAAAACCATAACAATGTGAGCTTATATTTTTGTGTAAATTTTTAAGACATGCAAATAAAGTAGACAAATGTGTTTATCTCTTTTAAGGATTTAATGTGTGTTTGAAGAACCTATTTTGTGTGTTTTTGATTTATTGATTTTCAAAAAGACTTCATGTCACGTGTTTTACTTTGTTCAATGTTATTCATTTGTTAAAGGGGTTTTCACCTATATGCTAACAACTCGACAAACGATAATGAAATTCCAATAACATAAACCCACAAAAGTATGGAGATGAAGCCCATAATTTATTAAGGAGTACAAGTCCTACCGATCCTCACCCCTCACTTGGTCAATGTTATACCCTCTAAAGATAAGTACATGTAAATTTTACAAGCTACGTCAATTCTTGGATCCAGTATTGGCTAATAATAGGGTTCGTGGGATTTAAGTGAATGGATGGAGATAAAACCATCATTGGTATCTATTAGTGGTTGAGTGTGAATTCCAAATCACTAATTTTTAAGTGTTATGTGGTGTGTGGTGGTTATTTTTAAGTTTGCATGGAAATGAAATGCATCATAGAGCACTCGAATGGTTTTTCTATATGATTAACAAGAATGTTTCAATTTCAAAGAATGCACATCTAAAAGCTATATGATATTTAGAGAATGCAAGACTAATTATGAAAAAATCCTCTAATTAGTCCTCAAGCGTGCAAACCCTAACATACAATCTAGATTGCTGGAGACTAGGGAGGAATATAATCGAAGATCGTTGTTCCTAGAAATAATCAGTAGAAAACCTAAAAGAACTTATAAAATTTGCTTTAAAATTTATCTATGTTCTCTAATTAACATTCATCTACTACATTTCAACAAATAAAAACATAGACAAGGAATCAAAAATATAGAGAATTTCATCCAACCTAAAATCCAAGTCTGCTGATGAATTGGTTGTCTATTGTTTGTAAGTTTTTCTATCAACCGCTATCACTCAGGGTAGCTCTAAATCTGGCCATTATATTCAAAAGTGGCTGGGCTCTACTAGCCACTATCAATCAAAGTGATTGCACCTATGTAAAAAATAATATGTAATAGATCATCAAACAACACAAATTTCATGTGTTTCTGCCATGATTGTCATTATAGAATGGTATGAAAACCATACAACTAAAGATATTGCAACATAAAGAAGGAAATACATGTAATATTAAGAAAATAATTGACAAAAGGACATGATAAAGGAATCTCTCTTGTATTAATAAAATAAATCATTTATTACAGATTCATCCATCTTAGGGATACCAAAGTTTGATACAAAGTTACAATATGCAAATAACCTCAGAATAGAGGAAGATGTGCTTCACAATGATTTTCATATTTCAACCAACTTTGTTTGAGATCTTACAAGGATGCCTCTTATCTATTTTTCAAGGGGAACTTGATTTTGAGAGTGCCTTGAAACATGGAAGATCTTGTAACCTACATACAAGAAACAACAAAGCACATTAAATACATAAGAGGCCTCTCATGATGAGGCTTTTGTCAAAGATATGCAAGAAATAAGGCTAAAATTGAAATAAACATAAATATATGCAAATATAATCAATAAATAGCTAAATTTATGCAAATAATGAAGTAAAACATGGAGATCTAGTTAATCTAACATGTAATTTGCAATAAAAGCATGAAATGAAGCTAATATAAGAAGATTTATGAAAGTAAGCAAATATGACCAAAGTTAAGGCAAAGCTACCTCTAAAATTGCTAATGAACTATGCCAATGCATTGAAAATGATTAATATACTCTAAGATAGACTAATAAAGTAGGAATAAATAGGAATCTAGGCTAAAACTAAAGAAATTACGCATAAAACACTAGCTGCTACTGTCATTAGTGGTGGAGGCCTGTGAGCCATTGTTAGTGACAATGACCATGAACTAAGACTTTTACCTCTTAAATTAGGGTCTATGACACACAATTCACTAGTTGAATTGATGGTCAAGGGTTTCCTGCTTGTCTAGATATGGATTGGTGATTGAAATCATTTGAATTCATGTCATATTGACAAGGAATTGCAA
Organism: Wollemia nobilis; assembly: GCA_028583015.1. NCBI lineage: Eukaryota > Viridiplantae > Streptophyta > Pinopsida > Araucariales > Araucariaceae > Wollemia > Wollemia nobilis. The sequence goes on along the minus strand of JAQPPZ010001057.1, from coordinate 6,723,811 downwards.
GGTATGCTTCTCAGTCCTTCGAAAGCTCCATTGTTGTTTGTATGCTTGTCACTCAAAAATTAGGTAGTATTTCAACTCTCCTAAAGGGTTATAAAGTTGCTATCCAATATGGCAAAGTTTCACTGCATAAACATTATCTCTATTTTGCATTCATAGAAGGGCCTATAAATAGGCTTTCCAAATTCCAATCTTGGCTTCATGGAGAAGCCAAGATTAAGAATTGCTAGCCTATGGCAGTTGGGAGGAAACTTATAGAATATTAACACAAAAAAACCACCCAATATCAGTTACATTTGGTTGTTACAACTGATTTTGGCTTGACCCAAGAGGTCGAGATAGTTTCAGAGCTAGTCACTATCAGTAGGAGTGGTTAGGCTCGTAGCCTCTCTGAGTATCAATGATTGGGTTGGCAACTATTATGAGCATTAGTGGTTGAGCCTGCATAGGACCAGATTTCCCTAGATGAGTGGTTAGAACCACTGCTATCTCTTGGAAAGGTCCAAGATCATTCATATGGTCTGCAAAGGTTACCCATATGAGTAGTCTCCTAAAAATGACGTGTTTTAGGTATCTACACAAAACATTTCTCTTTTTAGATATTTATTCTCAATGGCATCTGATAATCAAGAATTTTCCTCCCTTTCAAGACTTGAACCTTTTCTTAGTCCCAATAGGCAATCTCATTGAACCTTTTATTTTTACTTTGATTGGTTTCCCAAAAAAATCATGGTTACTTTTTCTCATGCTTTTTATCCTCACAACACACCAAATTTTTGCCTTCATGATAGGATATTCTCCTTAACTTATTTTAAGGTAAATGTATTTAGAGTCCCACATAGTATGAAAAAAATGATCATGCTTTAGTTTGCGGGACTACTTACTAGCATATATCCATGTCTACAACTCTATCTATCATGATGACTCGAATCTTATGGTAGATAGGTAGTCGATGCAGAGAAGTTTCACCTTGGTGCCTCTCTTACTAAATGTAGGGAAGTATATGTCTCATGATATCTCTACGTATAGAGCTCATGTGAGTTCTTATCTTATTTCCCTAGCTTGTGATATTCTTTTAGCTATTCCTCACCATAAGATATCATCTTGAAGGTTGGTGGGAAGATGAGGCATGAGGAGTGTAAGGCTGAGTTTCCAAATAAAAGTGAATAAAAATTTATCTTACTAGGTTATCTGCAACCATTGTTTGGATCAAAATTCTACCATTGATGGGAATTTTTTAGTTATTTCCAAAAAGGATCATTAACCACCATCTATATCATATTTAGCTTAGATAACACTGAAAGGGCTTAAAAAGACTATCATGGATTTTGCATGTGATGATTTGGTGATAGTCATACCCATATAACATAAGGGTTCTTACACCTATTTTCACCCTTTGGAGATATCTACTTAGTGAATCTTGACATGAAGGTACTAGAAGTTGGTAATGGCTGCAAATCCTTTGCTTTTTCCTTAGACCTTGTATTTCGTTTGGATGCTCAAAAATTGAATTGTAGTGGGTCTTCACTATAATTTTGGTGGCTTATAGGGGACCTTATATTTGTAGGAGGAGATGAACCTAGAGTATAAGGTCTTAACCATTGGGTATGAAGCATTTGTAGCATAGTTTCTTCTCTTAGAATGCTAGACCTTTCTTTTATAGCCTCCTATTGAGGACACAATATAACTATATTTTAATAATTATCTTGAGCCTACCCTCTTTCTCTTTATTATTCTTTTCCTTCAGCTCAAGTGTGTCTTGGTATTCGAAGATGACACAATGAAATCATGTTTTTGTGCATAATAAAATTTTAGGCCCATGATAGTTTACCACCTTGCTTGATTTAACTATTCATTTGCTTTGGCACTATTACCAAGTGATTTATTAATGTCTCAATGATATTTTCATTTTCACAAAAGGTCATTCTAAATCAAAATTATTTAAGAGAATAAAAACACAACATATATATTTATTTTACATATTTACATTATCCCCTTTAACGGATTAGGATTTGTGTTTGTGTGCTACCCCATTCTTGTTTGCCTATGTATTGTTGGAGGTTCCTCACCCCAAAATTTTGTTTCCCACTGATCCATTTGATCATTAGAGATAAATGAATGTACTTCATCAATTGAATATTTATATTGTTCTCCTATTGTCAAAATATGATCAGGTTTTTCCCAATCACTGGGAAATATTCTATGTGATGAAGAAAAAGTGGCTTTAATTGAAGCTCAACTATGGTCCCATATCAAGTTCTTAGTACCATGATGGACCAGTCCAAGTACATAGAGCATAATAGTAAAATCCCTTAATAGGAAAAGGATGAATAAAGCTAGGAGATCAATTATGGAGATATCCTATGTCATGGTCACACTTGGACATGCATTTAAGGCCAGTGAGAATTATTTTATCTCACCTAAGATTTGGACTAAACTACCATCAAATTGCACCAACTTATTTTTAGCAAGTTGATATTGAATTCCTAATGCATCCACAACACTTTTAGTCATGACAATTATGCTTGCTCTTGAATGCACCATACAATTGTAAACTATTTTATCTTTGTATATAAGTGAATTAAAACAATGAAGGATTTGACCTCGTTGGTTCAAGGGCTAAAATTTGTAAGACAACATCATCTTGTTAATATCTTTATTTCTTTTCCTCCTCTTCAAGGGCTCTTCTCAAATGTTTCTTTTATCTCAAGATGACTAGGATATCTTATACTGGTATTGGTATTGTAGAACTTTTAAAATGGTCAAGAATACTAAAATACCCAAGAGATATAAACTTCTGGGTGGTGTGTGATGGGATGAATTAGTACTTTTATCTGACTAGCTGAGTATTTTTGGTTAGTTCTAGTTAGTTCTAGTTTTGAGGCCTACTATCCCAAGATCATATGGGTATTTTTCTTGATAAATTTCAAGAATTTTTCTAGCACAACTATTGGAAGTCCTAAGCCTTTTTCAAATGCATTGGTCTAGTCATTTAGATCCTTTTGACCATTCTACTGAGTGATAACATTAGGCATAGATTATATTGGCTACTAAGGTATCATACCAATCACTAGCAGTCAATGTATAACATTAGGCATAGATACTATTGTATACTATCACATCACTTGGTATGGTATACATTGAATGCTAGTGATTGTTGGGTTTTATTTTTTCCTCTCCTCCATTTCTTGCTTCTTATACCATGTCATATAGTCCAATTGAACTTGTGGTATTTAGGCCATTGGGTTGCCCATTTTCTTAGACATCACATAAATTTCTTCCTCATCCCATGCTACTAAAAATATCTTTTGAGGAGAGAAGTTTGAAATAGAAGGGATGTTTCTATTGTATCTTATACCCAACTCTTGAGTAATGAGTAGATGCTTAGGATGACATTATATCAATTGTTGTAGTGGCCAAGAGTTGAGATGTTTTTTCTATGCTACTCTAGCTATGGAAGTTTTTGAATGGTGGGAAATACCAAGAGGTAGTCTCTTCTATATAATTGTTTTATATAGAGGCTATTTCCCTAGTGTGGTTAGAGAGTTCTATTTTTAGAGAGGGTTATCATCAAGAATATTTGATGAATTTGGACCTAGGTTTGAGAATTCTATCGATTACTTCGGAATTGGGATCTAGACTACTTGTTAGACAAGACTCTATAGACTTGGTTTCATTATGAGAAATGAGGTCTTATATTATTTAGGTATGGGTTCCTTGGGGTATTATATTCCCTTATTATGGAAAATATTTCATTGGATATCAATGTAAGAAACTTGTGGGATGAATCCTTTTTAGGGTTCTTTATATTATGTGGAGTTGGAGTCTATGGTGAAATCGTAACCATAGGTGATATTGAGGATGCCTGAGAATTCATTGATTGAACAACCATAGTAGGGTGAAAAGAGGATTGTGCATTGGGGTACAAAGGTATAGGAGGCATAAGGGCTAGCCTTCCAATATATATTAAATCATGTTTAGTTATAAGATTTTGATAGATAATTTCCACCTCTATCTTTAATCATCAACAAGATTTTAGGATCTAAGGATTTCAAATAGTATATGACTGCCATATATGGGGGAGGACATAACTCCTCAAGTATTCTATGTTAGGACTTGTGAATTTTGAGGTTGAAATATTCTATCACCTCCATGGGAGTTCTATTAATATTAAATAATTATTCTAGGAGTGATACCTTGTTTACCTTCTCTCTAAATATCTCAATAAAAAAATTGCTGAATTGGTTCTAAAAACCTATCAATTTGGACTGAAGTGTGAGATACCACTCTTAGGATCTTCCCCTAAAAGAAGTTTCCAATAGTTTTAAAGCCATATTTTATCTGATATATTATGAATTGTGCATAGACTTACTACATAGTTCAAATGCTTAATGGGGGTAGTGAGATCTTCTCCAGTGAAATAAATGAAAGATGTCAAAGCATACTAGAGAATATCATCCTATATTTCATGTGATGTTGATGGTGCCAATGGACCATTGTCATTCAATTTTGGGAATGTTTCGGGGGGGGGGTGGTGGAGTATCCATAATATAACCTACAATTATTATTCTTCACGAAATGATTATAGGTGGTCACAAAAATTTTTATCAAAATTTGTTGGTATAAAACTTGATCAAAGGTATTTTGTTTGGCTATTTATGGGTTCTTTATTTGAGTGGAGTCACCAGGTGAATGTAACTTTGTGCTTCTTAAAAGTAGGTAAATTGGGGCCTTCACTAGAACCTCAATCTATTATATTTAGTAGTGGCCTCTTATTATGTTTGTTTTGAAATGAAGTCATCAGGTGAGTGAGAGGTGCTTCAACAAGAAGGGGTAGGCTCAAAATCTCACCAAGTCTAGCCTAACTTGTTATCACCATTACAAGACCAATGATGTGTCACTGGGATTCCACTAGGCATACCATGAAACTATTTTTATCTCTAATTATATTGGTTAGAAAAATCATACCTCATGAGGAGCAACACAACAAGACCACAATGAAGGGCATGGGGTTCAGATCAATTAGGGGTCTTTGGGAGTTTTTACAAGGTTTTATCCTTGTTAAAATTTGATATTTGTGGTGCAATTTGAATAAAAAGGGGAAAAAATATGCAAGAGATAAAAAGTAAACAACTCAACATAAGAAAAAGAGTGGTGATGTGCCAAAATATCCGCTAATATCCCTCTACATAACATGCCTAAATACCATGTGCTAATGATGAGCTATTTATCTACCCAACATAGTTAAGCATAGATGAGATTCATAAATTTAGGTATGCATAAATATGTGGTTCTGTAAGAAGCCACAAATGGATGATCCAAAAATTGACACAAGCTCCTCACACATACATACAACAATAAAATTCAAAGCAGGTGAAAACTATAAAAAAACATACATATAGAAACAAGTCCATTGGAAGTCATAGAAAACCGATTCAAAATTGACATAGGCCTCCATATATATACAAATAGTACAATTATAAATAATATGCCAAGATTAGGGGTTTGATTTACCCACAAGTTGCTCAGGAACTGGCTATTGTATAGAAGGAAATTAAGGAAAAGCCTACAAAATAATGCAATTGTAAACTTAAAAATATTTTTTATGATCTATGCTACTACTATTTAGAGATTACAAGAAGGAATTTTCCACTCTAAAATTACCTAAGAATTTGACCCTCTTAGCTACTTGTTCTAGGGATTCAAAAAATCAAATGCGAACATCCTTTGCTATAACCCGTGTCAGTCTAGAGTTGCCATTGTTGTAGGTGCTCTATTTATTTTTAATATTTCATCTACTTGTCCCTACATTATTAAGATAAAATGTCTTTGGTGGATGATTTTTTCTTTTCTTATTAATGGCATTCCATTCTGACTCAACTACTTTTCTAGGAATTTGTGCATCATTACTTATATCTCCCATTTTGTTTCAAAGAGTTTCCCATTTGTTGGAACCATTAGCCACCATATTAAAAAATTTCTTCCTCTTTTCATATGTTTATTCCTAATGAGATCCACTAGTTAGGAATTTCCCCCCCTTTCAACACTTTAACCTTTCCTAAGTATTGATAAAAATCTCATCTGACCTTTTCTTTATGCTTTGACCAGTTTTACCAAAAATTTGTGATCAACTTTTTCACATGCCTTTTATCATTATAGCTCACCAAATTTTTACCTTTATGATTGGATATTATCCTTAAATTATTTTAAGGAAAATATCTTTAGAGTCTCACATAGTGCAAAAAACAATGATGATGCTTTAATATAGAGGGCTACTTTTCAACATATCTCCATGTCAAAAAAATTTCCCATCATGATGGTTCAACCATTGTGTCGAATAGCTGAAGTTTTACCTTAGTATATCTCTTGCTAAATATGAGGAATTATATTTCTCATGAGGTCTCCTGGTGCAAAGCTCTCATGAGTCATTTTGTTCTTTCCCTAGCTTGTGAACTTCTTTTAGATACCCCTCACCATAAGATATCATCTTGAAGGTGTGGTGGAGAGATGAAGTATGAGGAGTATAAGGTTGAGATCCCAAATAAAAGTGGATGAGAATCAATTTTACTAGATTATCTACAACTATTTTTTGGGTTAAACTTATACCATTTATGGGAATTTTTAAATTATTATTGAAAATGCTCTTAGCCACCATATATGATAGAGTTTAGTTCAGATATCACTAAAAGGGCTTAATAATATTATCATGAATTTTACATATAATTATTCAATTATAGTCATGACCACATAACATGAGGGTTCTTACATCCATCTTCACCCATCAAATATATCTACTTGGTGAAATTTGACATGGATATTTTGGAATTTGGTAATTGTTGTAAACATTTTGCTTTTGTCTTGGGCCCTGAATTCCTTTGGATGCTCAAAAATAAAATTGTAGCGACCCTTCACTACATTTTCAAAGAAGTCAAAAAAATTCAAAAAATATAGAATCATGAGAAGCAACTAAGCATGATACATTCTAGACAAAAAGAAATTTGACCAAGTCTCAAAGGGTTTTGACAATGTGCAAATACATAATTTGATCAAATCTAGACTTTTGTGAGGGTGATGTCAACAAAAGATATAACAAAATCTAAAATTAATAAAGCCAAAGCAATGGAATTTTGACCTTGAGAAAAATCAAGTCTTCCAAGTGAAGTGACCCAATCATGCATAAAATTGGGACAAAACAAAACTAGACCTTGTAAGTGCTTACATTAGCTTAAGCATTGCAAAATTTCAAGATCATGTTGGAATATCAATATGGAGCAAAGATGGGCTTGGTCAGAAAGATCAGGGTTGCAAAAAATTAGAAGGCCAAAAGTATTGTCTAAAGAGGCATGAATTTGACCTTTATCGAATGTAGACACTAGCTAAACCTCTCCAATTTTTTTGACTTTGACACAAAGGAGCTCACCAAATAATCAAATAAACTTTATTTCACTATAAATTCTAACAAAAATAAAAAGGTCCAACTCGATGATAGGTTCTAGTATTATTCATCTGAGAATGTCCCTTTCATCTAACTCACCTGTGTTAGAGGTTGCAACCATATTAATGCTTGTCAACTATCTAAATCAAGGTAGTTGGAGCTAAAAGTGATAAACGATTGTAGTAGCTAAGAAAATTATAGGAAAAAATATTTGAAGATCAATGAACCTGATAAAGTGACACTAGAGTAGAAGCAAGATGAAGGAACTTGGGCATGCCATGTTAGCTAAGTAGAACATAACATAAAAATGACATCCACTCTTAGGAGCACTCTCTACTGGTTTTTTCTTCTAATAAACCTATAACAATCTTGTAAATATTACATTGCAAGATTCATAGGTAAGCTTATAAATAGATCAATGCACCTCATGATGAAGGAGGCGCTATAGAATTTGCTTGATTATATTCTATGTAATCATTGTTGCCAATTAATTTGAAGTGAAAGTTGTTTGGATTCCATTACGATTGCATATTTAGGTTTTTATGAGTGAATGTTATGCCTTAATTTATTTTTGTTATAGTTTATGATTATTTTATTATATAAAAATTATATATTCAAAACCTCACACACACATGGGGAGGATTTACTAAGACCATCGCTTCCTTGCTTGAGGGTCTCTTTCCAAAGGAGGTCCCAAAGATATGGGAATATACAACATGAGTAGGATCTACCTCATGCATAAAATAAGGTGACTATATGTGTTGTTTTGATGTTATGCTTGTACAATGTTTAATGAATTTATTCAAAAAATATCTAAGGATTTTGGATTGCCAATATAACTCTTTATCAAGCCTTGACAAGACTAAAGTTTATTCAAACCTAAAGTAAAGATCATCTAAATTGCATGCTAAGTGTAAAAACACAAAATACAAGAATACAAGAGCTAACCTAGTATACCTTTTGATTCAAATAATTTGTATGCTAAAGAATTTTTCTTTCAAGGGAAGCAAAGGAATATGTATCAAGAAAGCCAGCCTAGGATGCAAACTATATGATTTTTTATTTTTACCTAAATATATTTTGAAGAAAAAGTATCTATGCTAAGGTTCCTTTATTTTAGAAAGTAAATATGGGTTATAATAGGTAATTATTCAAAAAATAGAGGTTTAAAAATTGAAAATGATGAAATTACAACAAGCTAGGAGGTGCTAAGTAGCAATGTTACTTGAACTGGTGCCTGATAAAATTTACCACTAGCATTTTTGAAACCTATAAAAATAAACCAAAAAAGTCAGGCTTTTCTAATTTTGGGGGTTTGTCTAAATGTAGAGACATGATAGGCTATCCTTCCAGCTAATTAGACCCCTTTTTAAAATAAATTTGAGTATGATTTTAAGATATTTAGGTATGGATGTGGTCCCTATCAAATTTTCCATAGAGTGGCAAATTTTCTAGTGGCATTTTTGACAAGGTGGGATATTTTTACTCTATGTAATTCTAGAAAGCCAAATTCACTAATGGCTATAGGCAGTGGTGATTTTTCTCTATGATAGAGGTCAACTAAGTTTTGGGTCAAAATTTGAAGCTATTTGGGTCAATTTGGCATGAAATCAAGGAAAAGGGATGAAATGGTAGATTCCTTAGGTCTACAAACTATAATTTTATAAAATCTTAAGGGATAGTTTTAATATTTTCAAAATTTACAAGAGAAGGAGGATGAGTAAGATGATGCAATAGAATTTTGAACCTTTGTTGTGGATATTGGAACTACAACAAAGGCTTCAATGTTTTCTTATATAATAGAAGGAATAAAGAGGACTTGCAAATGGAGGGAAAAAGGAAAGAAAATGTAACTAGTTTACAATACTAATTTAAAAATAAAAGCATGAAATGAAGAGCTTATCTAGAGTGCATGGAAGATAAGAAACATGTAAGCATAAAATAAAATGAAAGAGGTAAGCATATGAACTTGTAAATGAGATAAAAATAAGAACAAAAACTAAACTACATAAAAATTAAGCCTCTAAATGAAGATGAGTTAGCTAATATGAAGATAAATACCTACAAAATAAAAGAATTTAATAATGAAAATGCATGGATTAAAAAATAAAATTATATTAGTATGAAATTATGAAAGAGGATTTGCTTATGAAATAGAAGAAACTTGTAGATAAAATAAATGAATGCAAATGAGTAGGAAATGGCCTGCAAAAGAGTGTTAGAAATTCTAAATAGACAAGAGGAAGAAGATTAGTAATGCCAAATGAGAAATCAAGTTAGCAAGGTAAAAATAAGAGGGAAAATGCTAGAATAAATATAAGAAGAATGGAGAAAGAGAAATGGTAAGAAGATATATAGTTCTAGCACATGATGCTCCTCATTCCAAGATGATCCTCTTGCTCCAATTTCCCCTTTTCCTTGCTTGACTTGCCCTAATATTCTTGAATAATATGCTCTAACTAAAAGATGAGATAATGCTAATGAGAGAGTATGGGAAATTTGATAGAATATAATTAGCTCCAAGTGCTTATAGAATGCTTTCCCTAAGGGTTGCACTTATAGAGTTTTGTAGGAGGGATTAAGAGAGAAAATTTTATGTGAGATGCTCTTAGGATTTTTTGAATTTATAGGTCTAGTTCATTGCTAGCACATGCAAGGTTAGAGGAGGTAGTGGGGCAAGGTAATCCACATGACTATAGCTTGTGCCAAATATTTTTAGATATTTTGGCCAATTTGCCACTATATGTCAAAATTGCCACTGTATTTTTTGACATGGATTGGTGATTTTGACCAATGATCAGTTTGACTAGTTGGGGGGCTAAAAAATAGCTTTTTGTAAAACTACCACTGGGTTGCAAATTCGCCATTGAATTTTTTGACAATGAGTGACAAATTTGATAGGGGTTGAGGATGATGCCCAGATTGCTGGGGTTGAGCTAATTGATTGTCTGTTGATGTTTGGTATGATGTTTGATATCTTTTGCTTTGATAGTGTGTCAAAATTGGGTGTCTATATTTTTCCCTAGTTTTGATGTGATTTCTATGAAACTGCATCAAAAATAATTTGTAGGAATATAATTTTAATACTGTGATGCTTGCTAGTGTATTAAAATATAATGTTGAAGAAATGATTTGATTGTGATTATTTTTGGTAGTTTAATGTCATTGTTGCATGTATACCTCAAATTTGGTGATGTATACCTTAAATTTGGTAATGTATGCCTTATGGGTATCTAAAAATTTATGCCCCATAGGTGTCCCCTTGAGATATTTTTCTAAATTTTATTTAGGGAGAAGTCTTGATAGGATGGTAGGATTAGATAGAAAGAGGAGGCTCATATTGATCATCAGTATTGGGAAAAAGCGGTCAAAACAATAGTATACTTATAAAATAGATTACCTACAAGGATACTCAATAATGTTACACTAGAAGCATGGTCAGGACAAAAACCAAATGTTGAAAAGTTAAGAATATTTGGATGCAAAACTTATAGTCATATTCCAAAATAGAAAAGGATAAAATTAGATGAAAATTTTATGGTTGGTATAGTTATTGGGTACAATGATGAATCTATAAGATATAGAATAATTGATCCAAGTACAAATAAGGTATATATAAGTAGAGATTTAGTTTTTGAAGAAAAAACAATGTTGAAACTAGAAAATCAAGCAGTGATATAGAAGTTATTTTAAATTTATTCTATGGGGACTTAGCAAATGAAGAAAATTTAGAATTCCAAGATGAACAAATTGAATGTATAGAAACTTCCACAATTCCTCAAAGAAAAGAACCAATATGGCTTAGAAACACACTCAAGGAATCAAATTTGGAACAAATTCTAGATCTTACTACTATAAGACCTCAAAATTGTAGTCAAAGTAGAATTAATAGAGAATTACTAAGCACTATAGTAGAGCCAACATCAACACTTCAAGTTCTAAATCACTCAGATTGGAAGACGACTATGGAATTTGAATACTCATCACTACAAAAGAACAAAACATGGAACTAGTAGAATTACCTCCAAAAAAGAAAATAATGGGTTGTAAATGGGTATACAATATTAAGTATAAAGTAGATGGGACACTTTAAAAATAAAAATTCTAGTTAGTGTTCAAAGTATATACTCAAACAAAAGTAATTTGTTATGAAGAAACATTTGCACCAACAACTAGAATGACTACTATCAGAATCGTATGTGCTTTAGAATATCATTAGGGTTGGAAACTTTATAAAATGGATGTAAAAAGTGTATTTCTTAATGGTGACTTAGAAGAGGAATTATACATGTCATAACTAGAATAATTTGTTGTTAAAGGTCAAGAACATAAGGTTTAAAAATTAAACAAATCCTTATATGGTCTAAAACAAGCCCCTAGAGCATGGAACATAAAAATTAATAATCACTTGTTACAACATAGTCTCAAACAAAGTACATATGATCCAAGTCTATATACAAAAAAGTTGAAAATTATATATAATTATTATAGTGCATGTTGATGATATAGTGATCACTAAAATATTAGGAAAACTAATAAGTGAGATAAAAAATGATCTTGAGAAAGCATTTGAAATGATAGATTTAGGATTGATGAATTATTGTCTTGGTCTAGAGATTCATCAAAATGGAGATAATATTACAATTACATAGTCAAAATATGCAAAATATCTACTTGATAAATATAAAATGAATGATTGAAAGCCCAAGGACACACCTAAGGAACAAGGGCTTCAATTATCCAAAAATGATGGAACATATTTGTTTTTAGCTACAAAGTACCACCAATTAATTGGGAGTCTTTTGTATTTGATAAATACTCGACCTGATCTAGTTTTTGTAAATTATCTTTCAATATTTATACAAGATCCAAGAGAGAGTCATTGGAAGGCTACGAAAAGAATACTACAATATGTGAAGAAGACTACAAACTATGGACTAACTTATATGAAGAATGTTAAAAATTTTGTCTACAAGGTTATTTAGATTTTGATTATGTTGGTTCTATTGATGATAGAAAATTTACTTCAGGGTTTATTTTTTATCTTGGTATAGGTAATATCTTGGTACAGTAAGAAACAACATATTGTAGCACAATCATCTACTAAATTAGAATACTATGCGGCAAGAGATACAAATTTTGAAGCTTTATGATTATAATATATATTATCTACAATGGAATCAAACAAACTCCAACTCTAATACATTGTGACAATCAAGAAGTACTCAATGCAATAAAAAATTCAATTGTACATGAATGAACTAAGCATATTAAAGAACAATATCATTTTATTAGAGATCAATTTAAGAATCATAATATCATTCTAAAGCATATTCCTATAGAAGAACAACTGGTAGATATATTTACAAAATCTCTAGGTCGAAACAAGTTTCAAACATTCAAAGATCATCTATGCATATCAAGAGAATTCAACCCAAATAATGTAATACAAGGGGGTGTTAGAATATATTACATTATTTATTATGTAAGTAAAGAATATTTTGAGGTAGACCAAAGGTCATTTGTAAAATCTATATTATGGACTCTTAGCTCCATATTTCATTGTACAAGTTTATACAAGCAATATCAAGCTATGAATATTTTTTGGCTTTCTCATGTGCTTTATTATTTTCTTTATCTCATTAGTGTATAGAATCAGTAATAGAGTTTCTTGATTAGATTGTATGCTTCTAATTCTAGCAGAAGGATCAAATCATAGGTAACCAATTAATAGATAAACCCTAATCCAAATCCATACCTCTCATTAAATTCCTTTTCTATGATTAAATCTTATATCATAGTGACATCAAAATAGATATTAAATATATAATCTAAAATCCTAAGAATTTAGGGACTAAAACAAAAGAGCCTAAGAATCCCATAGACAAGAGTTAGTTAGAGGAACCCTAAAAGGATAATATCTTACATCCCTAGACATAGATTCTTAATTATTATAGGGTTGAAAATATAATGGAGTAGGAGTTGGGATAACCTTGTGATCCCTTGATGGAAATTTAATCCCCATTTCTATTCAACTCAAACTTTATTATATAAACAATAGTGTTGAATTATAAATATTTTTTTAGTAAAAACTTAGATGCAAAACATGTTCATGTTTAGAGATTCACAATTAATTATTCAGTAATTCAAAGCTAAATATTGAATCAAGAGTGAGTATCTTAAAAATACCATGACAACTTACAATATATTACCCAATCCTTTGAATTTGAATATGTGTTTAGACTAGATAACCAAGTTACTAATTCCTTGGCCTTATTGGTTGTCTCATTTGATCCTCATAAAGATCTTATCAATACCAAAATATTGATCATCAAATTTTCTCATGAGTCTATAATTCATAATATCCAATATGAATGAGATCTTATTTTCATTCTTGAATTCAATACCATTGATTCCCTTAAGTCCTCCTCATGGTATAAAGACATAATCCTATATCATGATTCTCAAATCTATCCTTAAGCAATTAATGCCAAGGAAAGAACTCACATTTGTAAGAAAGACATTAAGCATATCATCTTAGGAGATACTTTATAGCATAGGAATCATGATGGTACCTTTATTATATGCCTAACTTACATATAGAATTGCATGAAGCCCATTCTAGAACTTATGGGTGACATTGTAGTTGAGATTCTAAATAGCACAATATTCTTATGATGGGGGTGTTATTGACCTCTAATAAAAATTATTCCAATAAATTTATGTCTATATGTGAGTCTTGCTAATAATATATAAATTTTGTATGAGATATTATATAAAGAAATTAATCACATAGATGCATTTTAGCCTTTTTCTATATAGGTAATTGAGATTGTTAGAAAAAACTTAGCCTCATCATCAGATGGTTACAAATTCCTCATTACCACTACTATGTATTTCACCCAATATGTTGAGGCAATAATCCTAGTTTTTAATATAAGAAATAACATTAAGGTTTTTAAAGAGTTGTATGAGAAATATCATAGATATCATAGATAATAGTACATGCTTCAAAAATAAGGATTTTAAAAATTTGTATGAGAAATAACAAATTTAGTAGAATCTATTCACCTTGATATCCATAATGCAATGGACAAGTAGAATATTATAACAAAATCTTGGTCAAAATATTCACCTTATATACTCTTGTATTGTGATGAAGTTGTACTAACATTAGAATTTCAAATACCCACTTTTGTGTATCTTTACATAATATCATAAGTGTATAAAACTATTAAAAAATAGATTTCATTAATTAACATTACTTTATGAGAAAGGATTGTAGGCTTTTAAGCACACTAGAGCATACAATCAAAATATTGCAAAATCATATAATTCAAAAATTCAATAAAATAAAGCTTTATGTTGGTGACCAAGTACCAATATTAGACAACACCCATGATAAGAAAGTCAAGTTTTTCAATAAGTGACATGGTCCTCACATTTTTCATAAGCTTATAGATCCAAATATTTTAAGCTCCAAGCACTCACTAAGGAGAAAATATAGGAGCCATCAATTTCAATATTTTCAAGATATTCTACCCCTATTCATACCTATGGTGTCATCCCCACTCCTTCCTCCTATGAAGAGTCAATGTACAAAAACCATATATACATAGTAATTGCATATTGAATTTCTTCTTTTCATAAATATCTATTGAATTTATAAGACCAAGAGTAAACATGTTCATGATAATAAGTAAACTTCCAAGTGGTTCTTAACATCATTGTACCATGCAAAAATTATCACTTCACAAATAGATTTCCAAATTCCATATTTTAGGCACTACTAAGAAGTGTTTCTAAGGTGTAATATTAGCTTAGGAAGCCTAACCTTCTCTTGCATAAATTCATGAACTCTAATTTCAAATTAAATATCAGGAACATTGCTAAAATCCAAAATCTATCAAAATAAATAGTTTTCCATATACAAATTCCATACTCGTCTCATATTTTACATCATAAAAATAGTGTCTTAGGATATTTTTGTCAATATGAGCTATTCGTTTAGTATAAATGTACGTGCTAAAATACTATATATTGCATCCAAAATTAATACAACTTCACCATAACTACAAAACTAGTCTAAGAGGTTGGAATTACAACTCTATTAGGATTATTATGAATAGGCCAAGTCTCTAAAGCAATTGCACCATCTCATTGCATCTATAGAACTAATCCTAGGGCTTGGAAATGTAGCACTATGAGGGATATTAGACCTATAAAATTATAAAATAATCAATGATATTTGATATTTAATATATATGTAGAGAGAGAAATAAAAATACAATTCAATGGCATGTTGGAAGTGTAATCTAATTCATGGCCAAGGTTGACATTATATGATGTGATGTTGGATAGGCCTAAGGAAATTATTTTATACAATATATCTAGTTTATCATAATATTTTTTTGTATAATAGCTATGGCCCAAATTTATCTTTATAGGCTTATGTTAAGTTCATTTATGTAATTGGGGTTTTGGTATTGGTATAAATACCCCACTAGTTCATTATTTATCAAAAAATTGATGTGATTCTTATCTATGGATAGTAAAGTGATTATTTATGGTGATTTTGAGTGCCCCCTATTTTTGTGTCTATTTTACATTTTCATCCTTTTATGCTTTTTGTATATGATTTGAGTGGATGGGTTGCTTCTATTTATTTTTAAAATATATTATTAATTCCAACATGGTATTTTTGGAGAATATTACATTATTTAGTCCATACAAATGTACCTCCATGGTAAATTTATGGTACAAATGTAAATATATAATAGATTAAGGTTCGAGTCTATAGTTTAGGTGAATGATTTATATTTCCCTTTTATGTAAGCATCTATATGTAGGATATGCACAAGTGTCATGTAAGTGTGCAAATATGTAATGTGAGGATGTGCACAAGTATCATGTATTAGGAGTGCATGTAGGAGAGTAAGTGTCATGTAGAAGTGTGCAAGTATCATAGAGTTAAGTGTGCATGTAAGAAGAGAGTGAAGAGTCTTGTATACAAGTGGCAAGATGATAAGCCAAAGAACATGAGAGTCTTATCTTATGATAAATAGGAAAGGTTTCAACTCTCAGATATGTGAGGAGTGCTATAGTAAAATATTGAAGAGTCACCTTTATATGTCTATATTATGGATACAAAGCTCCACACACTGTATTGGGAAAACAAATTATAAGCAATAACCATAGCAAACATTTAAAATATTGAAGCTTGTATACAGATTTTGAGATATATTATTGTAAGTAATTTTCATGCTAGTACATGAATTATTTTGGCTATTTAAATTCATATTTGATGTTATTGTGAATGTTTTTATAATTTATATTGACCATTATATAATTTGATTGCTCTTATATTTAATTCTAATCTTGATTAATTATATTAAGACCTAAGATATTGTGGCTTAATTATAGTAGAACTTGAGGTAATTTGACTTAAAAGCAAACATGTATTAGAGTAGGTATGGGGTGACATTTCTTAGACACATAGAACATATTTTTGGATCCTCCAATATTTCTTTTAGAATTATAGGGTAAATTACTATTAAGAACCTTCCAATTAAAATAAGCACATCCACACAAATATTGAAATAATTAGAGAATTAATGGAAATAAAATAGAAATATTGCAATACAAAATGGAAATACAATAGATATATTGATCACAATAGAATCACAATACATAATTGCAAGCCTCTTCAAGGGGGAAACCTCCTTAGAAGAAAAAAATTGATATAATATGAAAAAGAGATGCATCCATATATGCATCTTACCTTTTTAAAGACTCTTCTCAACCCTAACCCTAATGCTCAAAGGTTGGTTACACATGCAAGTGGGGACCCAAGCTAGAATATTCTACTAAAGAATAGTTACATTATTGATAATGGTTACATTAAATGACCTCATTTGTCTAGTTGTATCAAGTGCCACATGCATATTATAAAATAACATTAGGACGTTACAAAGCACTACAAAATAACATTTGGATGAGGCCCCAATATTAGAAATGGGATAATTATATGCCCTTACCCTTCAAATGTTTTTGTCCTCAAAGATAAATATGAAGAAACTGTAGGCTAAAAAAACTACATATAGAAAAAATCATTAGGAGCAATCAAACTGTTTAAGAAATTTTTCTAAGGTTCGAAGTTGAATCAAAAAGTGCTCCATGATTTTTGTTCCCTTCGAATTTAGTGTGAAAACATGAAAGCACTGAAAAAGAGGAAAAAATAAAAGAGCTAAAATATTGGCAAAGCAGACAAGAGAGGATGAACTATGCTTTCTTGTCTACTTTGTATATGGAGCACAAATGTGAAAAGTGCTGCCAAACAAAGAAGTGTTGAAATATGGGTAAAACAAAGAAGAGAGGATGAATCATGCTTTCCTATCTACTTTGTATTTGGAGTGCAAATTTAAAAAGCATTGAAATATGGGTAAAATAGATAAGAGAGGATGAACCACACTTTCCTATCTACTTTGTATTTGGTGTGCAAATCTAAAAAGTTTTACCAAATTGAAAATTGCTAAAATATGGATAAAATAGAGAAGAGAGGATGAATCGTGTTTTTCTATTTTCTTTGTATTTGGAGCATCAATCTAAAAAGCATTACCAAATGAAAAAGTGCTGAAAGATGGTCAAAATAGGGAAGTCAGGTGAACCGATATTATTTGTTTCTTTTGTATTTAGCATGCAAACAAAAAAACATTGAAAAGGGGTAAAAAATAGAAAAGCACTAAAAAGGGGTAAAATCAGAGCAAGTTGAGAGAGCAAGATTTATTATTCCTTTGTAACCTCTGTGTAAACAAGAAAGCACTGGAAAATGGGGAATCACAAGAAAAAGCAAAAATTAGAGAAGAACATCTAAGTGTGATTTCTTATCTGTGTTAGATGTGCAAAGCTAAAAAGTGCTACAAAACACGAGAGTGTTGAAAATACAAAATATCAAGGAAAAGCAGACCATATGAAGCTATGATTCTTTGTCCCCTCCATTACTATCATGCAAATCTAAAAAGCACTACACTCGAAAGGCTAGTATAAATGAGAGTGAAAACTTAGGTTTAGCACTGACTTACTATCATTGTGGTCAAATATGGAAAGGTTCAAAACTTGAATGAATGCAAAGAAATCGATCATGGACGTTCAAACTTTAAGTCAGTCATAATCATTGTTATTACTTCAAAACTAAATTTTTAGTGTATTTTTACACATTTGTTTAGTTGTAGAGGGAAGAGACAAAATATAATAGGCATCATGGAGGCCAAATTATTATGCCTAGTCTGAAAGCTTCCCAAAATTTCCAAATCAAACAGATTCAGTTGTAGATCAGTGGATGAAAAGGGAGCACAAGATCATCAATGATGATGGTGAGTTGGAGTTAAAGTTAGTTGTAACAGATCAAGGAGATGTAGCTAGATGGCACCATGAAAAATGAGTGGCCCAAAAATCAAGAAACATCAAATTCTTTATAATGCTTAGAAATATTATCATTGTAAAACTATAAATAAATGCAACAAACTCCTTTTAAAAGGTTGGCTTTGAAGTGTTTGCTTGCACTACTATGTATATCCTTTTCAATTTGATGAATGAAGCATTACAAGGGATGTTTGTCTCAAACATGTACTTTTGTTGAATGGTTGATATAATTCTATAAAATTATCTCTAAATTTGTTACTATGGTTAGTCTATTGTTAATTTGGATATCTATTTTAGAGTAAATTCGAATAATTTGTTTCTGTATACATGATTTCAAGAATTTTATTTTTACTAGTCAAGGCATTGATATTAGTCTATTAATTTGGATAATTAGCACTTTAGATGTTTGGAGTATTTTTGTGAGTATGCAAAAGGCCATTAATATAGAAATTACAAAGTTTTGAATGTTAGTCCCAAATATTGCTTCTAAAATTCAAATTTTTAGGGGATGCTTTATGGATGTCTATTTTGTTAGCTTTATCTAGCCAAATTTTACTCATACATTATTAACCCTACCCTTTCTATCCCTAAACTTGTATTATTTGAGCTAAATAGAGTCAACATCCATTAATTTGACAAGGTATACTAACCTTTTTTGGAGGTTGAATCAAAGAAATTTGATTCTTCCAATGTTTAGTCTTGGTTGTGATTAGTGGGTGCTCACCTTTAAAAATTTTAGATGATGATCATAGTTCTAGCATTGGCTAGGTGAAAAATTAGACTACAACATTTTTTTGCACACTCGATGGGATGTCGAACACAAGAATACAAATTTACAAGGAGCGAAGGTCTCATATATTCACAAATTGTAATCAAATTCACTTGGTTAATATACTAAGAAAATAAAGCCCAATCTAGAAATTAGTTGTTTTTAAGATTGTTTGTGATTAACAACTCAAAAATAATCACCTGAGAAGATCAAGGCTAGGTGAATTTCCTTGACCCATGAGGTGGAGGATTTGGATTCACACGGTGACTCTGCTAAAGAATGGACATGGATTTTATATTATGGCCCTTTTCATCCCCTAAGAAGTACCCATCACAACCTAGATAAGATGGCGTATCAAGACCATACACCATGGTATGATATAGGACCTTTGAATGTCCCCATTCTCCACAAAATTCCAAGGATTTATTTGAAATCCCTACCCAGATATGAAGGAAGAGAAAAATCTGGAAGAGAGCATTGTCGAGATATAACATGGTTGTCCTCCATTTACAATTTTATGGCCAAATATATCATGGTTAGACTGATTGTGCTATATTTTAAAGGGAAGGTACTATTAAAGTATAAATCCTTAGAAGACAAAAGCATCCACAATTGTATGGAATTGGCTAGAGCCTTTATTGATGATCTTGGAGACCCCTTTTTACTACTCACTCAGTTTTCATTTATGAAAAAAGATCCTGAGGAAAGTCTCCCCAATTTTAATATAAATTTCAAAAGGATGTGGAAAAGAATACCCCAAGAACACCAACCCTCTCACCCTAAGCATATCTTTACTATATTCATACCCTGCATCATGATTTAAGTATCCTTGTTCAATAATCCAAAGAAAGGATGTTCCCTCAGGTCTTTCAAGAAGCCATACGATCTGAAAATATGTTGATCATAGCTAGTAAACTTCCTCCCATAAGAACTATCCCTACATAAAAACACATCCCCAACTCCTTTTGTAATATATTTTAGGAAGAGATAGAGATTGGGTCATGCTTGAAAAGAAAGAATGAGTATCTCTCTCACTACCACAAGGATTATCATATCAAAATTTAGGAATCAAGCTTAAAAAAATAACACCCTAGTGGTTGGAAGGAGCAAGAAGCCTGAGGATCCAACAAATAAGAAAATGAAGATATATTATCCTTAATATCACTTCCACCGATTAGTTACATTCAAACCAAATGCCCACACCAAAAGGATCATGGAAGGGATATATGCCATTACACATATGCTAGAAATTTAGTTTACAATGGTAATTTACCCTAAATCCCTTTGGTTAAGGAGAAGAATGTCAAGGAAGAACAACAAGAGAAATAAGGAGAAACTTTATCGGTAAGTATCCCTAGACATGAAAGGTTTGAGGTCTATAGAGATTTATATTTTTTGGCTCTAACTCTAGATGAAATGAAAGAAAAAGTGGGTTGATATCAACACCTATTCCAGGACTCTTTTCAACATGAACAAAGTTTGAGAGAAGACTCACTAACATGACCAGAAGTCAATTTGATTAATGCCTCTTTAGGGATTAAATAATGTACTACATCATCGAAGAGTAGAGATTTGAATTTTCAAAAAGATCAGGTAGATACACGCTATATGTCATTCTTCACAGAAAAGTTTATATTACATAATTGTGTAATCGATCCCAAGGTTGAAGTATCCATAATACCCCTAAGTGTCTACAAATATTTGAATATAGCTATAGACCAGATGGAATCCAAGTGGCTAAATTTTAGAGGAAGGACAATAAGGACTATGGGGATCTTAAGGCACTTTGTAATGATGTTATATGGACACCTCGATTTAGTTGTAGTGCATGAAATAATAATGGTGGATCTTCCCCCCTATTTGGAATGTGTCTCTTCAGGTGTGACTTCAGCAAACCAGATTTTACCTTAAGCAAGAGGTAAATATGGTTAAAATATATGGAGAGAAGAGTACTTTCAAAATGCTCCATAGGGTTCTTCACCCATTCATCATAGAATAATACAAATAGGATTGGACCTACATGCTTATGAGCACCACCAACGGTACTAAAACATAGGTGAACATATTTTCCCAAAAGGATTGGGTACCATGCCATTCCGTGTATTTTGAACAGTCAAAAGTAACAACATTCTCACACCAAGAGTCATTTGATGGTCATCCTTTTCTATTTCACATGGAAAATTAAAGGAGTGTGATGTATCCAACTTCTATATTTCTGAGTTTAAATATGGATGAGTATCTCTTGAAATATATGGTAGCTCAAATACCACACCAAAAAAAAGTGTGTGAAATCTCTAGGATGAATGAGCCAACATCAAACCCATTTGCTGGTCATCCAAAGAGAAGTAAGGAATTGGATTTTTTTGGGAGAACTCTATGAAATATTTGATCAATGATATGATAAGTACATATATATATAACCATATAATAAAGGTATTGCATATTCATGGGATAGTATTGTAAAATAACCTTTTAAAATAGGGTGTGGGATTCTCCATGCCAAATTTTGTGTATATAGTTAGAAATAAATGGTAGAATATGGTTATGATAATAAGGTAGGATAATCCAATTTTTATACATAGTCCTTGCAATAGTTTGTACATATATCCTAGGTGGATGAAAAAGGATTGCATGATCAGAATAGGACATATTTTGGGATGAACTATTTTGACTCTGTTATCCAATGATGAAACCCGAGTAATCCTAAAGTAGAGAAAGAAAATTTAAGGGAAATGAGGATCACATGGGTGGAATAAAATGAAAGATGTCATACCTCCTACGGGGTGAGGTCAATCGAAAGCAGAGCAACACAAATGAAATATTTAGGGAATACATGAAACCAACTTAACCAGGTTAATTATCTTCCAAGATCTTGGAGGTATAATTACACATACATCAGTTGGCACAATGACCATCCCTAAAGATGGATTTATAAGGATTGTATCAATTAGAGAATGAATATTTAAAGACATGAGGAAAATGATGAGAATAAGAGGTTGTAGGAGGGTGTATGGTTGGCCGAGGAAGTTACAATTTCATCATGTAAGGTAAATAGGGAGACATAAGAAAGGTCAGACCGTTGCCTACACTATGGAAATCTATTTGCCTTCGAAGCAACTCTTTGCCCTAATGGAATATACATATGCAACTTACACCTTGATGGAGTATACATATGGAGGTACAATTTTTATTACAATTTAGTATTTTGTGTACCTCCAATTCCCTTGATTTCTTACCTTTCTTTCCCTTTCTCCATTTTCTTAGCACTCTTTTCCTCACTCCACATGTAAAAATCCCATATTCCACATATTTTTGAGTTGCCCCCTTTATTTCTTTGTGTATTTTCAAATTATGTTTTGTTCCTCTTCTTTCCTTTTTATTTACTGCACTTTTCTACTCACGTATTTGGATCGTAAATCTAAAAAGTGTTGCAAAATAGAAAAGCATTGAAATATGGGTAAAACATATAAGAGAGGATGAACCGCACTTTCCTATATGCTTTGTATTTGGAGCACAAATTTGAAAAGTGCTACCAAATAGAAAAGCACTAAAATATGGATAAAATAGAGAAGAGAGGATGAACTACACTTTCTTGTCTGCTTTGTATTTGGAGTACAAATTTGAAAAGTGCTACCAACTAGAAAAATGTTGAAAGATGGGCAAAACAAAGAAGAGAGGATGAACTATGCATTCCTGTCTACTTTGTATTTGGAGCACCAATATGAAAAGCACTAACAAATGAAAAAGTACTAAAATATGGGCAAAATAGAGAAGTCAGGTGAGTCAAGAATTTTTGTCTCCTTTGTATTTAGCATGCAAACAAAAAAATATAGAAAATAGGTAAGAAATAGAAAAGTGCTAAAAAGGGGTAAAATCTAAGCAAGTTGAGAAAGCAATATTTCTCATTCCTTTGTAACCTTCACACAAACAAGAAACCACTGGAAAATAGGGAATTGCAAGAAAAAGTAGAAAGTAGAGAAGAACATCTAAGCATGATTTCTTGTCCATTTTGTGTTAGACACGCAAAGCTAAAAAGCACTGCCAAACACAAGAGTGCTAAAAATGTAAAAAAACAAGGAAAAGCAGACCAAGAGGTATGAAGCTACGATTATCTATCCCCTATATTATTGTTGTATAAATTTGAAAAGCACTGAACTCAAAAGGCTAGTAGAAATAAGAGCAAAAACTTTGGTTTAGTGCTAACTTACTGCTATCATGATCAAATATGGGAAGGTTCAAACCCTAAATGAATTCAAAGAAGTTGATCATGGTCGTTCAAATGCAAGTCAATCACAACCATTGTTATTACTTCAAAACTAAATTTTTGACATGTTTTCATAAGTTTTGTTAGTTGCAGAGGGAAGAGAGAAAAATAAACAGGCATTATGGAGGTTGAATCACTATGCCTAGTCTAGAAGCTTCCAAAAATTTCCAAATAAAATGTATTTAGTTGCATATGAGTGGATGAAAAGGGAGCACAAGAACCATCAATGATGACAGTGAGTTGGAGTGGAATTTAGTTGTACCTAATCAAGCATATGCATTTGGATGGTACCATGAACAATGAGTGGCCTAGAAAATCAAGAAATGTTAAATTTCTTGTAATGCTTAGAAAGATTATCATTGTAAAACTATAAATAAAGGGAGCAACCTCCTTTCAAAAGGTTGGCTCTGAAGTGTTTACTTGTACTACTATGTATATCATTTGCAAATTGATGAATGAAGCATTACAAGGGATATTTACCTCGAAATTGCACTTGTGTTGAATGGTTGATATAATTCTATGAAATTATCTCTACCTTTGCTGCTATGGTTAGTTTATTCTATTAATTTGGATAGCTACCTTAGAGTAAATTGGGATAATTTATTTCTGCATATATGCTTTTAAGAATTCTATTTTTGTTAGTCAAGGCATTGAACTTATTATATTAATTTGGATAATTAGTGCTTTAGACATTTGGAATAATTTTATGACTATGCAAAAGGCCATTAATACAGTAATTGCAAAGTTTTAAATTTTGTTAGTCTCGAATATTGATTCTGAAATTAAAATTTTTACGGGATGTTTTGTGGATGTCTATGTTGTTAGCTTTACCTAGCCATATTTTACTCATACATTATTAAACCTACCATTTATATCCCTAAACTTGTATTTTTTAAGTTAAATAGAGTCAACATCCATTAATTTGACAAGGTATACCAACCTTTTATAGAGGTTGAATCAAAGAAATTTGATTCTTCCAATGTTTAGTATGGTCTATGATTAGCAGGTGCTCACCTTTAAATATTTAGATGATGATCATAGTTCTAGTGTTGGCTATATGACAAAATAAACTACAACATAAACTATTGTTGAAGTTGATATAGCAGCTTCCAAGTAGCATCTTCTAGTTGTAGTCCATTCCATTACACCAGGACTTGGTGATGGCACAATTGTGAAGGGTATGTGATCATCAATCCAAAATATATTTAGAATTTAGAATTATGGATCCTTATTCATCCAATTTAGGCAATGTGGAATAAACCTATATGTTGTTTTCAATGAACTTATTTAATGAAGAGATAAAAATTAGGTGGATATTGAAAGTGGGTGGAAGGCCCAATTTATAGATTGTTGACCCAATCCATTGTAATGCCTGGTAGGGACCATAAAATTTTATTGGAAGTTTCTAGAGCCCTTTAATTGTAGTAATAATTATTTGTAAGTCTGAAAATGGAGGAAAAATATAACATCTACATCAAATTTGTGCTTAAGATGATATTGATCAGCTTGTTTCCACATATGGTTTTAGACCAATTCAGATTCTCCTTAATTTGTTGGAGTGCATTATGCTGACAAAGAGTGGTATCTACAACTTGAACTTTGGAGCTTCTTAGAATGTAGGAGGAAGGTGTTGGTGGAGGGTAACCATAAACTACTTCAAATGGTGTGACCTTGGTGGTTGTGTGGTAGGAAGTATTATACCACCATTCAACTAGAGAAAGCCATTTCACCCATTATGTAGGATGTTTTGATGTAAAATAGTGGAGGTATGATTTTAGGTACTTTTTAATAGTTTTAGTTTTACCATTAGTTTGAAGGTGATAAGTAGAACTCATTTTGAGGTGTGTACCCTACAACTTGAATAAATGTTACCAAAAGTGATTGGTAAAAGTAGGATATTTATTTGAAACAATAGAATTAGGTATACCATAAAGGAAAAATATAGAGTCTAAGAAAATTTGGGAAACTATAGAGGCTATGTAGGAGTGTGATAAGGAACAAAAATGAGAATACTTTGTGAGATAATCCATTACCACTAGAATTACTAATTTTCCCCCTAATTTTGGTAGTCCTTTAATAAAATATAGAGAAATATTTATCCAAACTTGTTCTAAAATTGGTAGATGTTGAAGTGTACTTGGGGTGCAATTTGTTTTACCTTTCATCCTTTTACACATTTCAAATTCTATAAAAAATATTTGAGTATCTCTCTTCATTACCTTTCAAAAGAATGTGCACTTGACCCTTTTATAAGTTTTGAGAAACCATGAATGTTCCACTGTGGACGATGAATGCATTTCCTGCAAGATGAATTCTCATAGTTATGAATTTTGAGGGATGACAAGATGATCATGATATCTCAAGTGTTTTCCATCCCACACATATCCAAGGTATGAGTTGGGATCTTCTTGGAGTTTTTGAATCAAGGATTGCAAACTTGGATCCTTAGTCATCTCTTCTTGAAGTTGATTGGTCCATTGAGAAAGTGGTGTGGATATAACACATAACATACATTGATATTAATATTGTCATGAGAGTGCATAAACCACTATATTCTCTTTTATTTTTTTATATATGATATCATAATCATATACCAATAAGTTAGATACACATTGTTTCTATTTTTGGGTGGCTACACATTGTTCCAAGAAATACTTAAGAATTCTATGATATGTTTTGATAGAAAAATAACACCCAATGACAACATGAAAATTAGACAATATCATATCTTTATATGTTGATTTTACCAAATTTCTACCAAATAGTGCCTTACTAGTGAAATCCAATGGTCTTCCTTCTTGCATCAAAACTACCCCAATTCCACTATCAAAAGTATCACTTTCAATTACAAAGGGTTCAATTACAAAGGCTAACACTGGTGTTGATATCATAGCTTATTTTAGGTCCTCAAAATCTTGTTATACTATTTATAACCAAATTAAAGAGTTCTTCCTCAACATAGTAGTCAATGGGATTGTTATCTTCCCATAGTTTTAAACAAGCTTTCGATAATACCCTATGAAACACAAAAAACCTTGAAGTCCTTTGATGGTTTGAGTTTTTGGCCATTATTGTATAGCTTATATTTTCTTGGGATCAACTTTAACTCTATCCTTTGATACAATGTGACCCAAGTATTCCACTTCTTGCATGCCAAAAGAACACTTTGACTAATTTGTATAAAGTTGATTCTCAGATAAAATTTGCAAGGCCTAATCTAAATTTTTGAGATGCTCCTTCCAAGTATGACTATAAATCAAAATATCATCAAAGAAGACTAAAATAAATTTGTGTAGGAAGGGTCAAAATATTGCATTCATTAGACTCTAAAAAGTAGAAGGTGCATTGGTCAGACTAAAGGGCATGACCAAAAATTTATAATGCCCTTCATGAGTTCTAAAGGCAGTTTTAGGAATGTCCTCTTCCTTGAGTCTAATATGATGGTAGCTAGACCAAAATCCAATTTGGAGAAAAATTGAGCACCGTGTAGCTCATACAATAACTCATAAATTATTGGAATAGGTAATTTGTCCTTTATGTTTATTTTATTAAGTTCCCTAAGATCCACACACAACCACCACAAACCATCTTTTTTTATATCAACATCAATGAGAAATAGGGACTAACACTAGGGTGAATAAATCTTTTTGCAAGTAATTCCTACACCATATTCTCAATTTCTCATTTTTGGACATATGGATACTTGTAAGGGTAGAAATTTTGAGGGATACTACCTTTACCAAGCTAAATTGCATGATAATGGGTAAGACGAGGGGGTAGTCCCTTAGAATCCTAAAAAATTGTTGCATGTCTATCTAATAGAAACTATAATTCTACCTATGGTTCTTGTTTTTTATCATTGGGGACTTTTATAGAAAAAAATTGTTTCATGAATTCATGTGATGAATTTTTAATAACTTCTTTGGCCTTCATTCCCTGTAGAGCACATTCACATCCCTACTAGATGAATTTTATCCATAACTTAAAAAATACAATAGTATATGACCTAAATTTCTAAGCCACTATGTTCCTAATACAACATAACACCTACCCAAGGGAAGGGTAAACATATCAATATTAAGATTATATTCTTATATTTGTACTTTAACATTTTAGAGCTTACCCTTACAAAGCAAAGTTCCACCATTTATAATCATTACTTCAAAGGAATTAAGTATTTATATAATAGTTTGCATTCTTTGCAACTTTAGGATTAATAAAATTATGTGTGCTACCAAAGTCAATGAGAATTATTAGTCATTGTTCCTTGAAATACCCTATCACCTTCATAGTTTTGGGGGTAGATATGCCTACTAAGGCATGAACCAAGGTTTCTAGCTAGGGTTATCCTTGGACTTCAATCTACTCTATTTATTCCTCTTCTTGATGATCCTCCTCCAGCTCTTGAGACCATGTGTATGTCGACTCATCCACATCAAGCAAGTACAATTTTTGTTCCACACATTTATGGCCAAGTGAAGGTAAATAATTCTCATCATAATTATAACACAACCCTTAATATTTGATATCCTCCATATCTTCTTGAATCAATCATTTGATGATGATTTAATTGTTAGTTATATTAGTGGTTGGTTTATTTAGGAATGTGGGTTGTGTTTGTGGAAATTTAAAGTGTATTTTTGTGCAACAAATTTATCTTTGGCTAGCATAGCCAACCCTATGTTCCATTATAATGTTTATGGCTTAAAATTTTAACCTAAGCTTTAATATCATATTTCAACCTACTAAAAAAACTTCTTTGAAAGAAGTCTTCATTCAGAACATTAGTATAGTTTACAATTTTTTCAAATTAAGCCTAATAGTCTCTAATAGTTGAGGTTTTTTTTAGTTTAGTGAGGGCTCTCATGAAGTCCTCATACTCACTAGGGCCAAATTGAGTGAGTAATTGTGTTTCCAATTCATCCCAAGTAAGATGGGGATACACTTTTTTGACCCATTGGTACCATTGCAAAGCATCAAATTCAAAATTAAAATATGCAATTGTGATTTGCAAGTGCTATGGAACATTATGAAGGCTAAAATACTACTTTGCTCGACACAACCATCCCTTTGAATCCTTCCCATAAAAATTTGGAAAGTCTAACTTTAATAGTCGATATGTATTATTATTGGGATACGTGTTATGTTCTTCCCTTTTGGTATTACTCGACCCTTATCATTTATTATCAATATAACCATATCTACCATATGTTTGGGTGTTATTGGACAAGAGACTTTCCAAATCTATAATTTTTTCATTCATTTCCTCCTTAATCCCTTTCTGTTCCCCTATCACATATGTCATAGATTCATTTAATGCTTGGATTCACCTTGTAACAAGTTTAATCCCTTAGTGAGTTGGTTTCCAAGGGTCTTAAAGAGGTTCTCACCCCATTGAGTCAATTTTTGATCTATTCATTGTTCCATTTTTTGACCTATAATTCTTGTAGCTATATACCAAAAATTTGAGTCTTCTAACTCTACTTATAAAAATAGAAGTGATGATTTTGGTAGTCACTTTTTTTAGTAATGGTCCAAAAAAATTGTATAGGTGTTATATACCAAATCAATCAGCCTAAAGAGATGGTCAAAATAGACTATATCCCAAATGGATGCTTTGGGGAACTTAAAATTTTTTATGGGTACTATATATCAAAATGATCAACATGATAAGATGATCATAATGGATTAGGATTCAAAATAATATTTTCCTAAATATTGTTTTTACAATGGTCCTATCTGATATTATCCTTGACTATTACTAGTAGCTACCTTATCTAAGACTATCCCTAATTGTTCCTAACAACTACCTCATCTGCTATGATTCCCAACTATTACTAACAAGCACTATTTTACTTCTACTCTATTTTTTACACTATTCTACACATTGTCCTTCTATTACTAACACCAACTTAATTCTAACTACTAAGGGTTATTACTATTTAATTGATTCTATGATTAGTGTAGTCTTGTTCATATGCTCATGTCTATATTTAGGGTTTTTATAGTGATATACTAGTGTAAGGTTTGACAAATGGGAAAATAGGGTTATGCTAGGTTAAGATGTGTACTACACATAGCCCTCTATTATACTGTAGCAATGATTAATAATGCTAAGACCAATATTTTAGGATACTACTCAAGGATTATTTCACACATCTTTGAGTGCACTCATCTTTCTGACAGTACATGAGGGTAATCTTCCTAAGTGTTGTGATTGGTGCATTATGGATATATACATGGTCGAAAGCTTTCTATGATAAAATATTTCTTCTAAACATAAGGGATATAGAGTATGTGGATCCTCAATTCCATATACAGGTGTTGTCTGAGGCCTAGGTATTGGAGTATGATCCTACCTCACTTCACTAGATTTTTTATGGGCTTTCTAGCTTGGCCAATAATGACAACTCATCCATGATATTTTAAAATCCCTGACACATGGATTCTAACCTATTAAACTAAAATATATAAAAAAAAATACTTGGGATTTCATAGGGTAAAATGTAGAAAGCACAAAATTAAGGAAATTTATACCTAACATTCATAAAAGGGTAATATACGAAATTTGTAGCTACAATAGGATATGGCACTACAAATAGCTATGATACCACTTATTAGGAATATTCTAATTAAAATAATTACTGCCACATAAATATTTCAATAATTAGATGACTAATGGAATTAAAATAGAATTATTGCAATACAAATTTAGAAACACAAAAAATATATTGATCATAATATAATCATAATATAGGATCACAAGCCTCTTCAAGGGAGCAACCTCCTTAGAAGCAAAAAGTTGATATAATATGCAAAAATAAACACATCCATCTATGCCTTTTTCATTTTTAAAGACTCTTCTCAACCCTAACCCTAATGCTCAAAGGTCATTTATGCATGCAAGTGGGGACCTAAGCTAGAATCTTCTACTAAAGAAACAATTACATTCTTGATAATGGTTACATTAAATGGCCCCATTTGTCTAGGTGCCTCAAGTGCCACATGCATATTACAAAATAACATTAGGATATTGTAAAGAATTATAAAATAACATTAGGATGAGGTCCCAATGTTATAAAAAGGATCATTACATATAAATGTTAGGGAAGGATCCTAAAAATTACCCCTCAAATATTTATATGTATTATCTACATAAGAAGCTAAAAGGAGACCTCCTTTCCATCTAAAATTTTAGAAATTTTATTTTTTATTTTTCCAAATATACTCCCTACTTTGTTGTTATCAAAGTATATTTGACTCTTAATTTAAAAATTTAGATCTTATTTTATTTATCATCATTACTTATCTTAAAATCTATGATAGGATAGAAGATGATGCATGGCCAATCAAATCAAAATTTAAATTTTAATTTAGCATCATTTGTTTCCATATGCTCTTAGCTTGCATATGTTTCTAAATGTTGTGCATTCTTATGGATTATGTGGCTCCCTAATTGGTCAATATTGTCTTGCTTCATATTCCTTCCTTATGAAGAAATTAGGATTTAATATCAATGCAGAAGGTGTACCAAGGTGGTTAACCATAGGAAACTAAAATAGTGGCTTTAGGTGGTCATAGGTTCAAAATCCCAAAATATAATTTTTTAAATGCTTGATAGACCAAGATAGGATTTATGATGCATGTTGGTTTTTTACGTGCTCAACTGAGCATGTGGTAAAATAGATAACTTGGCAAGTGTTTGAGCATAGGATGGTGGTGGTTTCATGTTTGAATTTTTATGGAAATGTTTTTTTTCTTAGAAATATTGACTCTTCTATGGAATAACCATTAGAATAGTCACCTTTACTACACACAATTAGTTGGTTATGCATGGGATTGAAAAACATTCATAGGTAGTGTATGGTGAGATTGAGTCTTGTCATCTACCATTTTTACAAGGTGTGCTCTATAACTATGGTTATTAGTTCATATTGCCTTTGGTACTCTAACGAGTGTATTTATGCTTGGTTAAACCAAGGTTCTTAGGCAAAGAGAGTCTTATGTTTGAACCTCATTGAGGGAATTTTTTGGTACATTCAAATAATCTAGAAAATTTGGCTAACTTGGTTGTTGAAATTCTTGGGCTTGAATATACTCTATATGTTCCTCTTCTTGATGGTCCTCTTCCACCTCTTGAGACCTTGTGGATGCTGACTCAGCCACATCAAGGAAATACAATTTTTGTTGCACACATTTTTGGCCAAGTGAACATGAATAGTTCTCATCACAATTATAACACAACCCTTGAGCTTTTCTAGCCTCCAATATTCTTGAATTAATCATTTTATGATGGGTAATTTGTTAGTTAGATTGGTGGTTGGTTTATTTTGGAATGGGGGTTGTGTTTGTGGAAATTTGGAAGTGAATATCTGTGCAACAAATTTATCTTTGGGTAGCCTAGCAAACCCTATGTCCTACTATAAATTTTGTGGCTTAAAATTTTTAACCTAAGCTTTAATATCATCCTTCAACCTACTAATAAAACAACTTTGAAATAAGTCTTCATTCAAGATAGTAGTATGGTTTACAAATTTTTCAAATTAAGTCTAATAGTCTCTAATAGTCGAGGTTTATTTTAGTTTAGTGAGGGCTATCATGAAGTTCTCATAATTACTAGGGCTAAATTGACTGAGTAATTGTATTTCTAATTCATCCCAAGTAATATGAGGATATATTTTTTTGACCCATTGGTACCATTACAAAGCATCATATTAAATATTAAATATGCAATTGTGATTCATAAGTGCTATGGAACATTATGAAGGCTAAAATACTACCCTACACAACACAATATTCCCTCTGAATCCTTCCTATTAAATTTTGGAAAGTCTAACTTTAGTAGTCAGTATGTATTATTATTGGGATAGATGTTAAGTGCTTCCCTTATTGTATTACTCGACTCTTATCCTTTATGATCAAAATAACCATATCTATCATATGTTTGGGTGTTACTGGACAAGCAACTATCCAAATATACAAAAATTTTATTCATTTCCTCCTTAATCACTTTGTGTTCCCCTATCACATATGTCATAGATTCATTTAATATTTGGATTCACCTTGTAACTAGTTTAATCCCTTAGTGAGTTGGTTTCCAAGGGTCTTAGAGAGGTGCTCACCCCATTGAGTCAATTTGTGATCTATTTGTTGTTCCATTTGTTGACCTCTAATGCCTATAACCATATACTAGAAGTTTGAGTCTTCTAACACTACTTACTAAAAATAGAAGTGCTATTTTTGGTAGCTACTATTTCTAGTAATGGTCCTAAAAAAGTGTATAGGTGTTATATACCAAATCGATCGGCCTAAAGAGATAGTCAAAATTGACCATATCCCAAAAGGGTGAGTTGGAGACCTAAAACAATCCTATGGGTACTATATATCAAAATGATCAACACAATGAGATGATCATAATGGATTAGGTTTTAAAATAATAGTTTTTCCCTGATTCCTTTTTTTTTACAATAGTTATGTTTGATATTATCCTTGACTATTATCAACAACTACCTTATCTAAGACTATCCCTAATTATTACTAATAGCTACTATGTCTGCTATGAATCCCTACTATTACTAAAAAGCACTATTTTACTACTCTATTTTATTTTAAATTATTGTACTCATTGCCCTCCTATTACTGACACCAACAACATAATTCTAACTACTAATAGGTATTACTATTTCATTGATTTTATGATTATTGTAGTCTCATTTATATGGTAAATTCTATATTTAGGGTTTTTAGAGTGATATACTAGTGTAAGGTTTGACAGACAATAAAATAGGGTTATGCTAGATGGAGGTATGTACTACCTATAGCTCTCTATTATACCATAGGAATGATCAGTAATGCTATGACCAATATTTTAGGCAACTAGTCAAGGAGAATTTCATACATACCCTTGAGCACACTACCCATATCTCTAATGATACAGAAGGGTAATATTCTCATGTGTTGTGCTTGGTGCACTATGGATATATACACAATTAAAAGCTCCCTATAACTAAAAGTTTCTTCTAAACGTAGGGGGTATCTCTATATACATTAGTATGTGGATGCTCAATTCTATATATAGGTGTTTTTTGAGGCTTGGGTATTGGAGTATGATCATCCCTCATTTTGCTAGATATTTTAAGGGCAATATAGCTTAGCCAATAATGACAACTCATTCATAATATTTTAAAATCCCTAACACATGGATTCCAACCTATTAAACTGACATAAAAATAGGTTTGTAAGCCTCTTCAAGGGGGCAACCTCCTTAGAAGCAAAACTTTGATATAATATGTAAAAATAAATACATCCATCTATACCTCTTGTATTTTTAAATACTCTTCTCAACCATAACCCTAATGCTCAAAGGTCGGTTATGCATGCAAGTGGGGACCCAAGCTAGAATCTTCTACTAAATAAATAGTTACATTCTTGATAATGGTTACATTAAATGACCCAATTTGTCTAGGTGCCTCAAGTACACATGCATATTACAATATAACATTAGGACATTATAAAGCACACAAAATGAAATTAGGATGATATCCCAATGTTAGAAAAAGGATCATTACATATAAATGTTAGTGAAGGGTCCTAAAAATTATCCCTCAAAGCTTTATATGTATTATATACATAAGAAGAAAAGAGGAGTCCTCCTATCCATATAAAATTTTAGAAATTATATTTTATTCCAAATATACTCCCTACTTTATTGTTATCAAAGTATCATTGAATATTAATTTAAAAATTTAGATCTCATTTTATTTATTGTTATTCCTAATCTTCAAATATATGATAGGATAGAAGAGGATGCATGGCCATTCAAATCAAAATTTGAATTTGAATTTAGCATCATTTTTTTTATAAGATCTTAGTTTAAATATGTTTCTAAATGTTGTGCATTATTATGGGTGATGTGGCTCCCTAATTGGTCAAGATTACCTTTCTTTAGTTCCTTCCTTATGATGAAAGTAGGATCTAATATCAATATAGAAGGTGTACCAAGGTGGTTAACCAAAGAAAATTAAAATAGTGGCTTTAGGTGGGTCATAGGTTCAAAACCCCAAAATTTGATTTTTTATATGCTTCATAGACCAAGTCAAGGTTTATGATGCATGTTATTCTTTTTAATTATCAGCTAAGCATGTGGTATAATAGATAGATTAGCCAATGTTTGAGCATAGGATGGTGGTGGTTTCATGTTTTAATTTTTAAGGCAATGTTTTTCTCTCACAAATATTGACTCGACTTAGTTTTCTATGGAATCACCATTAGAATAGTCACCTCTAATACATACAATTAGTTTGTTATGCATGGGATTGAAAAGGATTCATAGGTAGTGTATGGTGAGATTGAGTCTTGTCATCTATATTTTTTACAAGGTGTGCTCTAGAACTAAGGTTATTAGTTCATATTACCTTTGGTACTCTAACAAGTGCTTTGATGCTTGGTTAAACCAAGGATCTTAGGTAAATAGAGTCTTAAATTTAAACCTCATGGAGGGACTTTTTTGGTGCATTAAAATAATATATAAACCATGGCAAACTTGGTAGTTGGCATGGCATACGTATGTACCATGTATTAAAAATTTTGGTATATATGAATCCCTTGCACTAGTCAATATGTATTATTTATTTTAGTTACATTAGAACAAGAATATAAAGATAACAAAAAAAAGTGGAGGATACAATTGAATTATATGATGCCAAGTAAAAACGATCGCTTGGATGCTACCTTATTAAGTTTTGGGTTTTAATTTTTGTATTTTGAGGTCCATTAGGGTAAAAATTCTAGAGGCCATAACTCCTACATATGGAAGTATTTTGACCCCATTTTTTTTCATATCACATGATTTTTTGAGCTCTATACATCAGTGGTATTAATTCATGAACCTACTATAGTGTTCGGATTTAGATTATGTAATATGGATTATGAATCCCTAGTTACTTGCCTAAATGGATAAAATAACACTCTTTGGTCAACCCAAATGATTGGACTACTATGTAGTAAGAACGTATGGTGCATATTTCAACAATATAAATCAATATCCCTTGATGAATAAACTCACAACTAAAGACAAGAAGAAGCTCTTGGCCTATTTTCCTTGTTGGTTGAACACAAATTTTCTTTTCTACATTAAAGAGGAGAATGAACCTATTAAGGTGTGGTAAAAATTGCATTATTTCTTTGAAAGTGTTAATACTACTAAAGTAAGTCTCTTGGAATTAAATATTTCTTCTTTATTTCTTCTTTTAAATAGGTTTAGTTGTCTAATTTTGAGGACTATATTGTGAGATTTAATACAATGACAATAGATCATACATCTTTTAAAGGAAAAAAGAAAGATTATATAGAATGTAATAAGTTTGTCCTTGCTAATATCTCCATTTATTTTCAGATATTGAACCGCATGGTTCATATAATTCCTATGTTATTTGTTGTTTTTTAATTTTTATTATGATTGGGTTATGGATTTTGAGAAATCCCAAGGTCTTGATTACAAGAATATTGATAATAAGATCTATTCAGAATAACTTGGTGCTTGTCAATTAAGTATTGGATCAGACTTCTAAGGTGCATACATCTATCAATTGCATGCATGTTAATGTGATGGAAGGCACATTACTCATTAGGATGAAACCAAGGAGTTTTTTTCCTTTTGGGTTATAAATTTTTAGTAGGTGGAAGCTCCACCATTTTGGATTTCAAGAATTGATATAGGATGGCTAAACGAGGTTCACCTAGTTTGGAGTACTTCTTATGTTTTGATTGTTTTTGCTTCCCTACGACAATCATTTGAATTTTTTTGGAGCACTAACATTGTTGGTTTGGTGTGAGTCTATAATTCCATTCCCTATAATATGTTTGTTATTGCACTACCCTTTTAGGTTATAGAAAGATTTTCTTATGGGTTTTGGTTTTTAATTGTTCTTTTTTAATAAGGGTGGTCTCTACTCTCTTGGTCATGTCAATCACATCTTTGAAAGAAGATACATTAGCCTTCTCTAAATAGAATGCCAATAACTCATTATGGTTGCCTATAAATATGTCTAGAAGTTCTCTAGGTCAAGGAATATACTAGAGTCTCCCTACTAAGGCTAACCTTCTTGACAAGAAATTAGGAAAATTACTATCTTTAGATTACTTGAGTTAGTATAGATCACTTAACATGATATTTTTATTAATATATAGGTAGGATTGCCTGGAAAACATCTTG
Source organism: Wollemia nobilis (assembly GCA_028583015.1). Taxonomy (NCBI): domain Eukaryota; kingdom Viridiplantae; phylum Streptophyta; class Pinopsida; order Araucariales; family Araucariaceae; genus Wollemia; species Wollemia nobilis. The sequence goes on along the minus strand of JAQPPZ010001057.1, from coordinate 6,686,712 downwards.
AAAAGGTCTCTAAAGCTCATAAGGATATGCCTTGGTGTTTGGTAGTACTATTATAAGATAAGGCCACTATGGATCTTGGAAAATATCTTGAGTATCAATGTTTTATCATAGAAAAATATCACTACAATTGGTTCTAAACAACCTAAGATGGTTGGTGGGATCCTCTTTCCCTTTGTCCATTTCAAACTAAGAATTTTTAAAATTGAGAGGAAAATGATGACTAGATTCAAAAGGATCGAAGGTTGTTTGCATAATTATTATAAGAGTACATGTGACTAGAATAAAAACCTTGAATGATGTCCATTTGTTATTTCAAAAGATCTAGTTGATAAGTTAGAGTTTGAAGATTGGAATAAACATGATTTGATGGCACAAAAGGTATGTGTTGAGAGATATGAGGAATTTCATAATTCACATAAGAAGAAGGTTGGTACACTTGGGTGTACGATGAGGTTTGCATCATATGATTTATCATCAAGGTAATTGAGATGACAGGATTAGAAGATAAGGATGAGAGATTATGGGATTAGGGTTTCAAATGGAATGCATATTAATATTTGTGAAATTAAAGTGAATGTTATTGACACAAGGATTAGAAATTGGTGTATTTAATGATACATCCTAATTAGAAATATAGCTTATTCTTACTTGTAAATATATAGGATAAATTGATTTTTACTAAATAGATTTGTAAGAATATATGAACATGATTGATGTTCCATAGATGATGGGGGCTTTGTACCCCAACCTTCATGGAAGTAGTGATAATAGAATAAACTGAATAAAAAAAACTAAAAGTTGATGTATTAGAAATTAGAAGAGATTCAACCAAGTTGTTGGGTATGGTCCAAGAGTGAACCTTCATTTGTAGAGATGGTCATCATGAGCTTCCCAAACAAAGGATTCTACAATATCCCTATGCTTCTAAAAAATAAAATCCATGTGAGTAGTGTATTGGAAAACCACTCTTCCTTACTCATAATAAATAGAATTTAGAGAATCCAAAGGTATAGAAACCTCATATTTTCCTCAAATTTTGGGTTCTCAAAGGTGGGTTGTGTAATTACCCTCCTTGGAAGGACTTATTCTTGATACTTGACTTATGTATTGATGTGTGGATATATAATGCTTAATATCATGTTATATTATCAAGATGTGTTGATAAATGCACTTTATGCTTTGATTATAATACTTTTGGAATATGCTACTACTAATGAAAATTATCATTGTAGGACCATGTACTCTTACCAATGGATTAGGATGGGAGAACCACCAAAGTTGAGAGAAAATGGAAAATGATGGATGACAGTCTCATCAATAACTCAAGGGTAAAATAACACCCTTCATATATATGCATTATATGTGTTTTTTATTTGATTACACATTGGGAAAGGAGGTTGCTATTAGCAAAAGATCCATCCTCAATAGGCAGGTGATAACATTTTGGTTATCTTTTTTTTGGTAAATTAATTTGTATTATTTCAAAAAGGGCATTTGAAAGGTGCCCTATCGCCTTTTACATCAAGGAACCAAGAGGAACACAATAGAGATAAACGAGTCTCCGTAAATAGAACAAAACCAATAAAACTGAAAGACTAAGAATGAAAAGGCTAATAAAAGCCATTACAATCCTTTGGCAAAAAGGAACATAAAGGAACACCACCAAAAAGAGAAACACAAAGGCGAGCTGGAACAAAACATCTTGCACACCAATAGACCAAAGGAAGAGCAATGCAACCGAGAGCAAAACCAGCAGCAAGCCATGGACACCGTCAAGGAAGGGCGTCGGGTTGCAGAAGGTTGTGAACATCAATTTCCAGAACATTGTCCTTCGCTTCCTCCTTCAGGGTTTCTTTGTCCTTTGAAGTTTCCTTCAGATTTTCTAGGTAGGCATCTTGAGAAATTTCAACTACATCATCTTCATTAGCACCCCCTTTGACATCAGAAGGGGGTTCAACAGTAGAGACCATGGAGGAACCATTGAAACTTTTGCAGAAGAAGAAAAGGTTGAGATTATGCCTCTATTCCTTAAGGCTAGCAATGGCCTTACCAATGGCGATGTAAGCCATCTCCAGATGGATGATGGATGCAGTAGTAGCATGGATAACTAATTTATGAAGGAACTTGTCAACAAGATCAGGTGAAGTAGACTGAGCTTTAGGAGGTTTTCCAGTGATGGATGGTGGGGTTTTAGCTACATCCTTAAGCTTCAGTCATTGAGAGCTTCTAACAGGGGTTGTTTCAACTTTGATTTTCTTCCTAGCAATAGGGTGAGGCTTATCATTTTTTATTTTCCTTTTTTTTGGATTAGAAGGTTGGGGGCTAGGAGTAGAGGAAGAGTTATCTTCTCCAGAATCAGACTTAGGAATGTTGCCACTAGGGAAATGAAGGAGGAGATAATGGTAAAGGACTTTGAAAAGCCCCTGGTGACTGGGAAGGACATCCTCCTTTTTGTGGGTAGACGTAATGGTGTAGTCGATGGACCAGAAAATAGCAGCAGGGATGTTCATGGCTTTGGCTTCATGGAAATGGTTCACATAGGCAAGGTGAATACAACATAATTGAGAATCTGGATTATCACAGGAAAGATATTGCATTACAGGAACAAGAATTTGCTGCAAAGGAGGGGAAAGGTGTTCACGAAATAAACCTTTGCTATAATTTTTATAAACCTCGAAGTTCTTCTCGAAGAAAGACAGCTCAGCCTCCCAGTTGTGTTTGTTGCACCGAATAACTTTACCCTCCAAGGATTGGCCTGTCAGGCCCGCCAACAACTCAATGGAGATGTGAAATTGGACACCATGAATTGTGACATAACCCTTATCCCAAGAATCAAAAAAGGCCTTTGTTATGTTGTCATCAACCCTAGTGAAAAGCTTAAAAAATTCAATCAAAGCACTGTTGGTTTTGTCTATCCACAAATCACGAACCAAAGGATGGAGCTGGAACACAGTAGGCTCAATGTAAATGGGTTTGCACTCTTTCATGGTGGTGAATAGGGAAAAATATAGAGGTCGATCAAGAAAAGGAATAGAAAGAGTGGGATCAAACACCAGGATAATGAACAGGGCATGCATAGGATCAAATAAAAGAATGGCGTTGCCTTGTGAACATCTGCTTTGGGACCATAAAGGCATTAGCACAAATGGAATGAAGTCTTCAAAAAGCAAGGATTGGCTAGGGCAAAGGTTTGATCTACAAATCAAGATTAGGTTAAAAATCCAACCAATCACTTGGCGACACTCTAAAATGGTAGCTTGGCAATTTGGGGTGCATGAAAGGCTTAGCCAATAAGATATCCAAGCACGAGACCCCAAAAGGCTTGGGATGATCACCAAATTTATTGTCGGGATGATCCTTCGATCGAGAAGGCTGAATATGGTTCCCAAAAAAATAGGATTACACGTATCAAAGCACACGGGATTCAAATGATTCAAACTCATGTGAAAATTTACCTTGGGATAATAAGAATAAGTGGTCACCCAAAAATGATTAAATTTCTTGAAAGAGGCAATGTGGAAATGGAAAATAGAGCCTAGGGGAATGTGAATCCAATCTCCCAAGAAAGGCAAGGTGATTGAATGAAGACAAAACCAAAGGTATGGCAAGTAGCTCTTGGGGATTACAAAGGACAAAAAATGTTGATGACTAGGATTGATAGGCAAATTAGTGTTCATCATGGATAACGTGAGTTTGGTCCCTCCCTTGAATTTGGTCTCATTTGAGAAGATCATCCACCTTAGGGGGTAGACTATCTGTCCATGTTAGAGGTCCTTGGGCATTGACCCCAATATTAGCCAGCTTATCAGCAATTGTATTAGCCTCCCTGTAAGTATGTTGGATAATGCAATTATGTTACCTCTAAAGGATGTGCTTGTAGTCCTCAATGGTTGGTCTAATCCTCCAGTTGGAAGGCTTAGAAGACTTTAAGTAGTTAATGATATTTAGAGAATCACCTTCCACAATGATGTTTCCTGGAATATCTTTGACAAATTGGAGGCCTCTCCAGATAGCCTTTGCCTCAGCGGAGTGATTGGTAGTCACACCTAGAGGCTCCGAGTAGGCAAAAATAGAATTTCCTAGATGATCACGGAGGATTCCACCAATCCCCCCTATTCCAGGATTTCCTTTGGCCGCTCCATAAAAATTAAGTTTGACCCAACCAATAGGAGGGGGAATCCATTTGACACTATTTCTAGGATTAGAAGAATCAATACATTTGAGATCATCAAGACTTATATTGCAGGACTTTAGGATGTCTTTCTCAAAAGGAGGACAAGGATGCAGATTTAGAGGAGCGACAAGAACATTTTTTGTGGCACAGAGAATAATTTTATTGGCAATGTACTCAGGTTGGACAACTTTCTTGTCGAAAACTTTGCAGTTGCGTTCAAGCCAAATTTACCACAAATAATGTTGAAGACTAAATTTACACAATCCTTTGAGCACAAATTTTTAAAAGGATTAGGCCACTGATAAAAAAGGTCAACAATGGAAGGAGGATTGGCCCAAACCAACTGGAATATTTGAAGAAGTTTATTGATAACCATCCTTGAAAAGGGACAAAATAAGAAGAGGTGGGACGTGGACTCCCAATTGGAAAGACAAAGATAACATCTATTAGGAAGAATGAGTCCCCTTTTCATAAGGTTCTCGATAGTAAGAATGTGATCTTGAATACAGAGCCAAGAAAAGGAAGCAATTTTAGGAATCAAATACTTAGTCCAGACAAGCTTGAAAGGTAGAGGATGCTCAATATAATCAAGGGAAAGCAAGTAAGCAGTCTTAACAAAAAAATCCCCAGAGTCTGTGGGCTCCCAAATGGGTTGATATTTAGAGAGAACGTCAGGGACTCTGACAGAGGAGATATGGTTATTTAGGTATGAATATTCCTCTTCGCAATTTGGGACATTAACCTCTTTCCATTTCATAGCTCCATTAATTGAAACTATAAAGTTAGCCACTAGAGGACCAAAAAGCTGCTTGGTAGTGTTGATGATCCTTTGAAGTATAGGATTCTAGCTGAGAGGATGATCACCAACCCACTTATCTTCCCAAAAAAATATGGACCTACCATCTCCAAGTTTCCAATGAGTTCCTTTTTGCACCAATGGACGAGCTTCACAAATGGACTTCTAGAAGGCAGAACCGTAGGAAGGTACCTGGCCATGCAAGAACTCAACATTCTGAAGATACTTCCTTTTTATAATTTTGACCCAATCAACCCTCTCATTTGAAATGAGTCTCCAAACTTGCTTAGCAAGGAGGGCAAGATTTATGTGGGATATCCGTCTGAGACCTAGACCGCCTTGGTCTTTAGGTTTGCATATTTTATCCCAGGCCACCAAATGAAATCTGTGTTTGTTCTCAGTACCTGACCAGAGGAAGTTTTTTTGAATTCTTTCCATTTTACTATAGATAGAAGCTGGAGATTTGAATAAAGATAAGAAATAAATAGGAATACTTTGAAGACAAGCCATGGTCAAAGTAATTTTTCCAGCTTGGGAAAGGAGGTTTCCTCTCCAGGTGGTCAACTTTTTTTGAAGTCTTTCAATGACATTGTCCCACAAGTTTTCTTTAATATTCCCAATGAAAAGAGGTATTCCAAGGTATGAAGAAGGTAGACTGCTGATAGAGCAATGAAGAATGTTGGCAATCAACTGCTGCCTTCTCAAGGGAGTATTAAGGAAAAACAATTTGCTCTTCTGGAAATTGATTCTTTGGCCAACAACTTCTTCGTAAAGGATAAGAATATGTTTGATGATAGTAGCTTCATTGATAGAGGTAAATGTGGACAAGAGAGTATCATCAACAAATTGTTGATGGGTGATAGGACTACATTGTGAAGTAACTTGAATGCCAGAAATTAGTCCTGCCTCTTTAGCTGCCAAAATAGACCTGCCAAGAGCCTCAACCGCAATGATGAAAAGGAGGGGGGATAAAGGATCTCCTTGTCTTAGACCTCTACTGCTTTGAAAGTAACCAGTGGGAGAACCATTGATAAGAATAGAGAACCAAGAGGAGGAGATGCATCCTTTGACTAGGGAAATCCAATCAGAGTGAAACCCAAACTTGTGAAGGATGGCAATAAGAAAATCCCAACTCAGTCTATCATAGGCTTTGTTCATATCAAGCTTAAGAAGAAAGGCTGCCTTTTTATTGAGGGAACAGGAATGAATGGCTTCATGAATAGAAATAATGCCATCTAAGATGGATCTGCCTCTAACAGAGCTACCTTGGTATTGATTTATAATAATAGGCATGACTTCTCTCATACGAATGGCAATCGCCTTGGTTAAAATTTTGTAAATGACATTACAAAGGCTTATAGGTCGAAAGTCATTAAAGCTAGTAGCATTGGGGATTTTTGGTATGAGAGCAATGAACGTGGAATTGAAGCCTCTGGGAACAGTCTTAGAACGTTGGATTTCTCTAATGGTTTTACACACATCATTACTAACAATATCCCAAAAGGCCTGAAAGAATCTGGGAGGAAACCCATCAGGTCCAGGAGCTTTGTCAGGTTTCATTGAAAAAAGGGCATCCTTTATTTCCTCGTCAGAGAGTACTGCATTTAATTTGTTGTTGATGTCATCAGTAATTAGTTTGGGAATGAATTGAAGAAAGAAATATTTAGCAGCTCTAGCATTGGGTCATTGTTCCTCTTGTAGAAGTTTTGAAAAGTGGATATGGCCTTCTGACCTGATTTCTTTAATATCATTCTCCATTCTGCCATCTTGCCTATGAATTTCTTTAATCCTATTGTGATTGTGATGTCTCAATGTTGAGACATGAAAGAAATTTGTATTGGAGTCTCCTTTTTTTAACCAAATATCACGAGATTTTTATCTCCAAAATATCTCTTCGCACTGAAGGATATTATGATATTGAGCTAATAAGTTCCTTTCATTTTCTCTGATTTCTCCAAAACAGTCACCTTTTTCTTGCCTTTCTTTTTCTATTATCTCAAGCCTGTTAATGATGTCCTGTTTGTTCTGGAAGAGGTTGTCGAAGACATATCTATTCTAGATTTTTAAATTCTCCTTGATGTTTTTAAGTTTTTGTGCCAACACAAAGGAAGGAGAACCTTGGAAGTTAGATTGCCACCATTGTTTGATCCTTTCTCTAAAATCAGGATGAAGCATCCACATAGATTCAAACCTGAAGGGGGTTTTGAATAGCTTCAAATTATTTGTATCAAGGAGAATAGGACTGTGATCAAAACCAATTTTGAGTAGGGATTGAAGATTTGCATCCCCCCACATGTTGGTAGCTTCTTGAGAAAAAAGAACTCTATCAAGTTTAACCTGAATTAATTGGGCACCACATCTTCTGTTTGACCAGGTAAACTGATTTCCTTTGAGATTGACATCCATGAGGTTTTGTTCACTTATGAATTCCTGGAAGTCCTCCATACTTTTGGAATAAGAACCAACTCCCCCTTTCTTATCAGAAGGAAATAAGGGAGTATTGAAGTCACCAATGAGAATCCAAGGAAGGTTTGCAAAGGCTCTCCGAACATTAGTAAGGTTGTTCCATAAATGGGTCCTACCAGTGATGGAGTTTGGAGCATAAATGTTGGTAAGGACCCAAGGAGAATTGTTGTCTTTGTCAAAAAAAATAATGCTCATCATCTCATCATAGGAATGGATAATGTTTCCTTCTACTAGATTAGGATTCCAAAGACATAGGAGGCCACCAGAAGCCCCATTAGCTTTGCAAGCAAGATATTCATAGTGTTTCCAAATGTGATTACTTATCTGTTTATCAAGAGAATCACTGATTTTGGTTTCTTGGATAACAAAAATGGTGGGTCTTATTTCTTTCCTTAATGATTTAGCTATTCTTTGTTTGGCTAGACCATTAAGGCCTCTCACATTCCATGAGAGGATCTTCATTTAGAATATTTTGTAACTTTCTTGCCTCCCTTTCCAGATGGTTGGGGAGGTTTGGTACACTTTGGGTCTTCCTTAGAAATGATGCCTATAGAAAAAAGAGTCTTTTGGACACCATTAGCAATATCTTCATTGGTTCCTTGTTTCCAATGGTCATAATTAGAGGGTCTTCCTCTTTTTTTTCCATGCCACAGTCAATAGGAGATTTCTTATGACTCCTGGTGATTTTAGGACTAAACTTTTGCACAACAGGGCTAGAAGGTTCCAAGAAGGAGGTAGGAATAGAAATATCATCAACCAGGGGCTGGTCTAGATTGAAAGCATCCTGGGAGGAGCTCTTAGCATGAGAAGGTTCATGGTCAAACTAGCCTTCCAAAGAAAGGGATGGACTATTAGGAGTAGATTTGGATTGAGGATTAATATTCTCAATAGTATCTATCACGTGGTCATCCTCAGGATTTAAATCACCAAGAATTTGGAATTGATTAGGCAGAGAAAAAAGACTAACCTCATTGGCATTTGCAGTTGGAAGAGAAGTTTGGTCCCCTTTATCGCTTGGAATATTGACGAAGGAGATGTTGCCCACAATATATTTTTTTCGTTGATCTTTGATCGGTCTGTAGATAGCTCCTTTGGAAGGAAGGAATCATCTATTAACTTTTTTGAGCGGAGTCAAGACTTCCTTTCCTTTATCTCGATTGGAAGCAGGCATACCAACAACAGGGGATGTCTGTTTAAGGAACAAAGAGCACTGAGCATGCAAGTGGCCTTGAGTTTGACAGTGAATACAAAAAGGAGGCTTATTTTCATATTCAATGGCCTGCTTAAAGAGGCAAGACCCACACTCCAGCTCCACAAAGGTAGGTAAGGCAGAAGCAAGGTTAGCATTGATACACAAGCGGGCAACATGCATTCTTGATCTTGAAAGAGTGACCTTGTCAATGAGAAGGAGGTCACCAATCATGGAAGCAATAGATTTAAAGATAGATTCCTGCCAAAGGTGCCAAGGGAGATTAGGAAGCCTGACCCAAATAGGAGCAAAGTTTATACTTTGGGTTTTAGGGTCAAAATCAGGTGACCATTTTCTCAAGAAAATACTTTTAGTTCCAATGAACCAAGGCCCTCCAGAAAGGATAAAGTCAGCGTCTTCTTTGGTATTAATCCTGATACCAAAAAACCCCTTGGAAAGGCCAACAATATGGAGGGAACCTTTAGCCTTCCATATTGGGGCAGCCTAACACTTAATGATGTCAAGGCTAGGGTTGCCACCCACAACTTTTCCAATGAGAGAAACAGATTCTTCAACAATGAATTGTTCAACAACACTGGCAGGAATTATGACCTTGTTACCCGAAACCTCAAAAGGAGGATTGGAAGCATCCAAGGAGGGAGAAGGGCGACCCAAGATATTGGCAAAAGAAGGTTTAGAGACCCCTTCAACCCAGCTAGGGGGAACATCATCAGCCCAACGGGAGGGAATGCACTTAGAGGCAGAAAGAGGCCCGCCAGTGGAGGAAGGTAATGGATTTACAGAATCCTTTCTCCCCGAGGAGACACCAGAACTACCTCCGGGAATAGAGGTTCTCAACAAAGGGCCTGAGAAAGAAACTTGAGCAGGTTTCTCCGAAGCTTGAGAAAAGTCGACCAAAGGCTCAGAGGAAGAAGGATTGAGGATAAAAATAGGAGAGGCACCAACAACATTAGCTTCCTTCCTTCCAGAATTTTGAATTTGGTCTTTCCCACCTTCAGAATTTTGAATTTCAGAGGACATGAAACCAGAGAGAACAATCATGTTTTTAGATCTTAGAATCGTATTCCTCATCTACTATTATTAGATGACATGAAACCAGAGAGAATGCAATTTTTTGTTATCTTAAAAACCACCTACTTAAGAAAAAAATAATATTGTGGGTATTATTGAGTGCTTTGAGATGCATTTATGCTTGTGTTTGAAGCATAGGAATTGTTGATCAATAATTCTTTCTAAGTTGGTATTAATAAATATGATGGTATCATTAATACCCAAAGATACTTAATGATTGATGTTAATGTTCAATATTAATAGATGATGCTAATTAAATTAATTAGAAGAATAATTAATTTAATTACATTAATGCTAATAAGTAATATTAGTATTAGAAAATGATAATGTTCTAATAAGAATGGGTCTTATTATTTTGGCTTTGTGAAAGTAATGGGCTAACATTAATTTAAGGGTAAACCTTTGTAAGGAGAACATGCTAATTAAGGGAAGTTAACATTAAAGAGGAGATGTTTGTTATGATTCTTGGTAGTGTTTTATGACAACATTACAAAGCCAGAACTTACTGGTGGCCAATGTGCTTGGAAAGAAATTGAAGAAACTTCTATCCTTTGGAGGATACTGAGATATATTTTGGGATGGATCTCCAATATGGGTGGCTAATTTTTTGGGAAAGAAACTTGCTACCAATATGCTACTTTGTAGGAGACCGTAGACCAACATTGTAGGATACAAGGTGGGTAACCTGGATGCTATGTTCCCATGTTGTTCAATTAATGTTATGGCCCTATTTGCTTGATAACTACTATTTTGAACTAGTTATTTGGTTTAAGGAGGGTGGTCTATGTTTATAGTTCCTTAATTTTTTTTACTTGCTATAGCAATGTTACAACCTATTTCACAATCGTAATGGCTTCACTTTTGGTAATCCTATATGTCATTTTTTGAGAGAATTGTTTGGATGTCTGTTGTTTGGTACTATTATAGAGAGCCTTAGTAAGCTTATGTTTTGTTTTTCCTTAGATTGTGGGAGGGACTTGAGCATTGTAGGAACTTGTATTATCATCTTATTGTTGATCCATTTTGAGTTCAGGGATATTTGGCTAGGGCTAGCTACCCTCTTCACCACCCTAGTTTTGTAGCAATTCATTTTGGATGTGTTTAGAAGCCTGAGCATATTTATTTTTTTCTTGGTTGGTGGTTTTGGTAGCTCAACATGTTTTTGGCTATTGGGTTAGCATCTGTGTGTTATTATCTTATATTATTGTTGTTTTGGCTCCATTGCTTGTTTTTTTAGTGATCAGTTTGCTAAGGAGGATTGAATATTTTATTAGATAAATATTTTATAGATCGGAGGACTTTGCTTATGGGGTATGAAATAAAAGAACAACTTAGAGTTTTATTAAGTTGATTTTTGATAGAAGAGAACTTTGGTTTTTTAAAAATGATGCTTGGGTAATAGTGATTAAAAGTATTTAGATGCTAGTCATTAATATTTATGGGTGGAAATTATTCTATTGAAATGTTGCTTTTGGGTGTATTAAAGGAATATGGATTAATGATCTTTATTGGAATTAAGGGGATATTTATTTATGATTAAATAAAAAAGTGTACTTTCAAATTTTAGTTTGGAAATGCTCTTAGGAGGTGATTAGAATTATTGATGTTATTGGCTTTAAAGATATTGATGTTTTTAATGATTTTTTTGCAAGAGTGAGTAGGTGCAAAAAGGATGTGATTATTGTTTAGTTGCATGGTTGGAATTTTGGGTTATGGGGGTTCCTTTTTAAAGAAAGAGAAATGCATTGGGTTTGATAAAGAGAGTATGTATGTTATAATAATGGTTTCCTGAGGCTTGTGTAGATAAGAAAATAATTATTGAGAGAAGTATGGGATTCTCTCAATACCATTGTATGGTTTTTGGTATGATGTATTTGCATCTTGTATGTTCCTTGCATAGTGCATGTAGGCTTGCATATGCATTAATGAGTTGTCTTGATCCCTAAAATTCCTCTCAAGTTCATGGGATTTTTGCCTTCATGAAGAGGACCATGGAAAAGGATGAACTAGGAACCTTTTGGATGAAGTTTTACCATTGTAATTGAAAATTGGAAAGATATTTTGAAAAGTAAATCATGTTATGTAATACTTGGTTATTATTCCTAATTTATGGGAGTTGTTCAAAGAATGAAAGATTAAGGTTATTGATTCTTTATGAAAGTGAATGGAATGCTTGGTTATGAGAAAATGGAAGAATGTAGTAGATTTTAATTCATGGTTATGGATTATAATTTGTTTGATGTTGTTTCATTCTTTCAAAATTGAGTGCTATATGCTAGTAAATGTGTTTTGAAATTTATTGAGATGCTAGTTAGCAATGAGTTATTTAAGTATGTTTTAATTTAGCACTTTATTGGAGAGATGTTTTTATTTGATATGTTTAGAATTTTGGTGTTGGTGGGGTTCTTGGGCATGAATTTTAGAACCATATTAGGACCTTTGAGTCAAGAGGTAACCTAAAATATTGGAAGGAGTCATGATGATGCAATAACCAGGTTTACATTTGGGAGGAGTTATGATGATGCAATAACTAGATATTTATGAATGATACATATTGAACGGTGAGGCTCAGGTGTACCCAAAATGGTAATGCTTTTGGAAAGTCTTACTGGTGATGTCTAGGAGTCATTCATAAGTTAGTATAGTGGTAACACCTTTATGGATTAGGATTGGGTGTCCATGCATGGTCACCCAATCCTAGGTGAATGGTAATGGCCTTAGTTAGCCCATGAATGTATGGTAACTAAGCACTAAGGAATTATGCTAGAGTAATCCTTCATAGATAAAAGTATGTAGGGTCAGGGAAAAGGTGTCAACCCTTAAGTGTTATGAGCCTTAAAGAATAAAGCCTATGCCATGGTTAAGTTGTCCTATGCTGATGAGGGTATAGGAAATATGGGGACCACTAATGGTATCCTTTCTAAACAGTGATATTTAGAAATGTGAACCCAAAAAATAAGGGATGTTGGCCACTCCTATTCACTTAAGTGTCATCTATAGTGATAATGAACTCAAAATGTGGTTACACCTTATATTGCTAATATCTCCCTTGGGTTGAGTTGGTGGGTGTTGATTGGTATTTCATGCACACCTTGTGAAGAATGAACAGAAAACACAACATTAAATGGAAATAAATTCTCTCTCACTTTAGGATCTTGACATATATCCAAGGTGTGAGTTATAGAGTCAAGTGGAATGGCTTTCACTCTTTTCCACTTCTAGAATAGTTTCAAATGGACTGTCTATATACCTTACAATGGGTTCAAATTTAATTCAATGGTGTTTGGGTTATCAATTAGATACTATATTTTGTGAATTGATCTAGCTCTTAGAATCTTAGTAGATTAAATGAATAAAGAATTTTAAAGAACATAAAAGTGGAACCTTTTGGAAATAAAACAGAGAGTAGGGTAGGGTAGAAAAGAGAGGAAATCTAATCCAATTGCAAATTACAACCACTAAAATCAATTAAATTCCTCAGCTTCACAACAAGACAACATCAATTGAAGAAAGTGTCCAACTTTCGAAGATCACTTTCCACCTTGAGCAAGAGACAAAGCAACATAGGATAGAGAGAAAATAAAAAACAAAAGGGAAGTCAGTGACCATTGGTATTTCCCACCATTAGCCTAGCTTACACAGTGAGGATAGAGCAATTAGAATATAGACCCAAATTGTAAGCCTTTAATTTTTCTCAAGCATACAAATAATAGAATGAAGCTCAACAACCTAATGTAATCTCAACCATCACAAATGTGTAATCAAATTAAAAAATCCTTAGTGAGACAAAAATAGAATAAAGTGCACTTATCATAGTCTAAAAGAGATTAGGCTCTTGGCCATACTATTTTAGAAGAGGGTCACACACCTTCTCTAGGTCTAGAATGAAAAAAACCAACAATATTTTCTAAATAATGCTAGAAGTCTTCTATTCCAATTTTTTGCATCCTTATGAAAAACTTAGAAAATCGCTCTTATAGACCAGAGCTTTTTCCTGGATATCCACCTTTTCATGTGAATTAATTACAATCACAAGATATTTTTACATATTAACTCCTTTGAGTCAACCTGATTTTGCAAGATTATCATACATTAATGAATCCAGACAACTCATAGGGAAATAAATATTTAAACAATTAACTGCGGGATATTTTAATCAAAATGCAACCCTCTTCATTAAAAGCTCCAAAGTTGGAACCACCTAAACTGAGAGTAGGTAGCACATTAACTGAGCACAGGTATCATAATCATGCTTCCATAAAGTCTCCACTTGCTACGAGCTCTACAAAATATGAGTGGATCATTAATTTCTTGTGTCCTCTATCCTCGCACGATCCCCTTTTCTTGGTTCACATTGAAATGCGATACCCACCATAACTTTTGCCATTAATTTTGCCATTAAATGTATCCATCGGTAATTTCTTGCAAAAATTTAAAAGGGGCAAATGTTAGAACATTAGTTTTAAAATTAAATTTAATTAATTTAATTTTCCTAAGGTTCGAACTTTAATTTTAATTTTTTTATTATATTTTCAATTTTTTTTGTAAAATATTTTCCATGATTAAATCCATTTCTAAGCTTCACTCTTAGATTGCCAAAAATAAATTTTTCTATGTCGGAGCTCCATTTTCTCATTGGTGGATACTTTCCAAACTATATTTCCATGGGCAGAGCTTTGTTTTTTTTATTTGGTAGGTAAATTTTTTTTTATTGCTTTATTGGTTAAAGGGTCTCATCCATGTTACATTAGTAGCAAAAAGTGACAATTATACCTTCCCAAGGCTATAGGAAAAAACCAACAAAATCAAAACATGGCCATAGCCTTTCAAAATAGAAAAGAGATAGCTATTACAATATTTGACAAAAGAAGACCCAACAACACTGCTGCCCGTAGATGTCCTTCCTAGGTTAATGGGAATCCCTATTCTTTCCTTGCTGAGCATTGTCATCAAAGGTGAGGAGAGTATTTATCAGGACTAGGAAATCTTTTATCTCTTCCATGTCATTGAACAGAATGGCACATCCTTCCCTATAGATATTGGCAACCACTTGAAGGTGGCTGACAACATCACTGGCTTTCTTGATGGCTATGGACCGCAACGATTCCTTGTCATTGAAAATATGCTTGTATTCATCATCATTGATGAATTCAGTGTCCAGTTGCTAGTCATTCACCTTGGGGTATTTCAATATTTTGGATTTCTTGCACTTTGGGGGGGGGAACTAATTTTTCTTAGGATTAGGGCATTTACTAGGGTGTCCTTCCTCTTTGGGAATAGTGATAGGGGGTGAGCCTTATTTACCTTGAGAAGGGGGTGGTAAGTGCTCTGAGGGAAGGTAAATCAAGGGGGACTTTAGATTATGGGAGAATTCAATGCAAACCGAGTTGGAGGATCAAGCGGGGCACTAGGAATTGGAAGACATAGACTCGAGAACCTGATGGGCTAGGGAATGCTTGTACAAAACCAAAAAAAGCCCTTAGTGGTGGGGGGTTTTAGGGAATTCCTCTTTGAAGTTATATCTATCTCAGTGAAACACTCTGCCTTCAATTGGAATGCCAAAAATATGAGAAATAGAGTGGACACTTACCTCAAAATAGATGTCACAAACCTGCGCTTCCCCTTCATTCCATGAATTGATGAAGGCTTTAGTCACCTCCTCTTCATAGCCAAATAACAACTTGAAGAAATTTATGAAGTGTTTGGCATCGAGCAGGTCAGTGATCCCACCCTCAATTTGTATGTTGGAAGGCTCTAGAATGGGCATGGAGCAATTCAAACTATGGCTAAGGGAGCTTGCTAGGGAAAGTCTTCTGGCAAGCACAAAGGAATGAGAGGAAAAGACCTTAGAAAAAATAGGGAGGGGAAGAATGACCTAGATCGAGATAAAGAAGAAAATGATAGGGGACTCAGAGAAAAAGCCCCAAACCATGAGACTAATAGTGGAAAAAATTGTGTAAGCATGGCTTGAGATGACAGGGTCACAATGGAAGAGAGCAAAGAGACAAGTGCAAAGGGCAGCGGACAAAACGAAGGGGGGGAAGAGACAGCTCAAACAAACTGACTGCAAAGTTAGAGTCTAGGTGGGAAGGCGCTGGTGGAAAACATGAGTTAAACATTTTGTACAAATAACCATACAAAAATCTTCAATGGGCTTGGTGTTTAGAAACACCTTGGGTGTTGAACAAACATTATTTGGGTGGCGAAAGCCACCTTTGGAGGTAACCTTGATAAAAGGATTGAAGCAACGACAATTCGCCTTGGGTATTGAAAAAATACTATGATGGAGGTAGCACAAACTATCTAGCAAGTCATGAGTCAACATCCTGGTTGGATTAGATGATGATATCATGGGGGAAGTCTTCTTCCCATATGAAAAGGAAGGTCTGATAAACTGCTTTGATTTTTTGGTAAGAATGCCAACCACCTTATTAGTCTCCCTGAGCACGTGAATGATTTGGTTATGAGAGTTGCTATTGAGAGAAAGCTGATAGAATTGGATGATGTTCTAAATATTTTTCCCCCTAGTGCTCTTGTTAATGATGTGGTCAATGATCATTGAGGAATCTCCTTTGAATATGATTGGCTTGGGGAGGGCTTTGCTTATCTCAATGCTTCTCCACAATGCTCTGGATTCTACATAATTGTTGGTCTAGGTCCCAAGATTCTCATAGAATACCTTGATTATACTGCCAGTGTAATCCTTGATGACTCCCCCTACTCCAGCTCACTTTGGATTTCCTTTGGAAGCATCGTCGAAGTTGGCCTTAATCCATCCCTGTGGAGGGGGGACGATTTAGCCATGGTGTGAATGTTGCCAGTATTCTAGACTTTGTTACAGTCTACTAGAATTTTGAGGGAAGCAAACAAGGAAGCTTCCAGTACAAATATAGGGATGTCACCATAAGGGATGAGGCTGTTATTTTTAATAGCAAAGGATAGAGCTCAGTTGGCCATAACTTCAATATTTTTGGTGACCTCTGTGAAAATGCGATTATTACATTCCAACCATATTTTCCAGACAACATGATGGAGGAGGGAACTCCAGAGGAATCCGAGTCTAGGATTTTTGAAATTTGTTGGAAATTGAATAAAAATATCCATAACAGCCTTGGGTTGAGTCCAATATACTTGAAAATGCTTATAAGGGTGGAGAAAACACCCACAGCAAAAGGACAATCCAGTAGAATGTGTTGGGTAGATTCCCATGATTGAGAGTAGAGGTAGCATCTATTGGGAACCATTACTCCTCTTTGGATAAGGTTGTCAATGGTAAAAATTTTATTGTGAGCAGCCAACCAATAGAAATGGGCCACTTTCGAGATCAGGGGCTTGAGCCAAATGATTTTGGAAAGGGTTTTACTATTATCTCGATTATGGCCTCTAGTAGGGGTTTCCAACATCTGGGAAGTCACTTTGACAGTGAATCTACTATCACTGGAACATTTCCAATAGTGTTCATCCTTCTTCAGAGTTTAGGGGATGAAGTTTACTTTGAAAATATCCTAAAGATTTGCTAGGCCTTTGTTTATGGTGTCATTCTTGATTCTAAACTTAACCTTCTTCCATCTGCAGGCACCTTGTTTGAATGTGATGAAGTTAGTGACCTGGCTTCCATACTTACTGTCAGTGAGATGATTGATAGGAATCATATAAATATCATTGATGAGGGGGTCTTTCTTGGCCCATGCATCTTTCTAAAAGTTTATAGACTTACCGTCACCAAGGTGCCACCAAGAACCCTATTGGAGGAGCTACTTGGTATGGCTGATGGATTTCTAGAAATGGGAACCATTATGGGGAGTCTCAGAGTCTAGGAAAGAGTGATGTAAATATTTCCTTTTGATGATCGACACCCACTCCAATTTGGCATATGTCACCACTTTCCAAGCCTGTTTTTCCAGAAGGGCTTTATTGGTGATATTTATGCGATGAAGACCTAAACCTCCCCTGTCTTTAGGGGTGCAAATTTTTTCCTAGGAAACCAAATGGAAATTTCTTTGATTATCATTCCTATATCAAAGGAACTATTTTTGCACCTTCTCAATAGCCTCACCTATTGTAGCAAGGATTTTGAAGACCGAAAAAAAGTAGGTAGGTATAATTTGGAGGGCTTACTTTACCAAAGTAGTTTTGCCTACACTGGAAAGGAGGGCCCATTTCCATTATGCCAGCTTCTTATTAATCTTCTCTATGATTTTGCTCCACATTTATTTGAGAGGCTTCCATTTGAACATTGGAATACCCAAGTAGGTTGTTGGGAATTCCATAATGGTGCACCCCAAAATCTCTACAATCTTGTCCTGCCTTTTGACAGGAGTGTTGATGAAGTAGAGCTTACTTTTAGTGTAATTGATCTCCTAGACGGTCGCTTCCTCATACAGATTTATGATGATCTTTATCACTTTGTGTGACCACCAAGGAAGCTCACACCCACTCTAACTATCGTAATCGAAGGAAAAAACACAAATACGCATGCATAATTTGATACCAAGAAAAAAAGTGAATATAAGGAATTCTTTATTATTTTTTATGAAATCAAATTATAGATTCGTCCCTCTTAGGGATACCCATTTGATACACTAATTACAATAGTTTTTAATCCCTATCAATGGTAGGTGTGATCAAAATGCCCCTTAGGGTGACACGAACTTCTCTAGGGTGTCGATGACCCTCTTCTTCACAATGGGGAAGGGGTTGGATGATTTATCTCTCCTTTAGAACTATTTCCTACAGTAAAGAAACAACAAGAATGTCAAAAATATAGGAAACCTCTCATGATGAGGCCCTTTTACGTAAAATGTATAATGACACCATTAACATGTATAATCAAGAAAGCATAAAGAAATCTGCTAAACTATGCAAAGTAAATCAAGATTCATATAATAGCATAAAGTAAAATAACATCTACACTATGCATGGATCAAATATAGGAAATGAAGCATAAACATGAATAAAGAAAGAATCATAATCCTAATTGAAACATAAGCATAAAATGTGAATCTAGCCTAGTTCTACGATCAGAAGTTTTCTAAAACACTATTAAATCAAAAAAATGGCTAATCTAACCTAACTAGCTGGATAGAAAAGAAAAGAGTAAGGTGATTTGTTACATTTTGCAAATCATAGCTTTGGTGAGCGGTCTACACTGTGAACCATGGCTGACAGCCAGGGTTTGACCTCTGATGAGTTTACCCTCAAAATCAGGGGTAGTGGGCTCAATCTCCTTGTCCAAATTGATGTTCAAGGGTTGCATTCATTGTCCTCAGACTTATTTTGTGGTTAATTCAATGTGAAGGGTCTTTGTTTGTCTATATTTATGTTTCTTGATCCTCCTAAGCACCTAGGGCATCCATAACGTAATTCATCATGAATGGTGGCAAAAGGGTTGGGAATTAAGTGTAATAGCTCTATCTCTTAGTATGCTCAATTTGAGTATACAATTAATTAGGGCTTCGCTGATCAAATCTCCAATGCTTGCTCTCTAGAGATATTTGGAAGGGGTATTTATAGCATGCCCCTAGGATGAGGGGTGGCTTCATGGAGAAGCCAAGACCAAGAAGGTTGGTTAGAATAGTTGGGATGGAAGCCTTTGGAATCTTTCATCCTTCAAATGCCTCCTTATAGATCTCTTGTCCATTCCAACTGATTTGGATTAGATGGAAGGCCTAACTAAACTTTAGTTAAGACCGTAGGTCATAGTTGTAGCCCAGACTGTAGACTACAGGTGTCAATCATGATTTATACTAGAGACCACAGGTCTGAGCTGCAGATTCAGACTGCTTAGGCCAAAATGCCTAAATTGAGTGGTTAGAACCACTACTCTATCTTGGATTCTATCCAATATCCTCCATATGGTCTTGTAGCATATCCATATGAGTAGTCACCCTCGACATGACATATTTTAGGTGTCTACAGATGCCCCTTTTGAGATGCGTTGTGATATTGAACAACGCTAAGAAAAAATATACATCCTAAAATGATGTCTAAGGTTATAAGATGATCGTTAGTCATATCAACATTAGATGCCCTAGGTCCAACAAAAGGATGTGCATCTTGGAATCATTGCTTCCAGCTTATGAAAGGCTTACATTTTGACAAGTCTACCCTCATCATCAGACATTCGGATAACACCAATGTCAAGTATGGGTATCTTCTGACCCATAAATCTGAAGGATGAGAGTTGCAAACCAATTATCATATTTTTTGTTTGCCCCAAGCAAAGGGGGAAGCTTATGATAGTTTTTGACAATGATTCGCAAGAATGAATGCAATTTTGACAAGATCAAGGGATCTACGATCTCAGGGATCTTCTATTAACTTTGATTATGATTATGAAATTATGACTACCCCCTCAAGCGACGAGTTGATGAGGGTAATGACAATGTATGAAGTGAAAAAATCACTTGACCATAATGAATGATCCTAAAAAAATTAAGATTCGAGCCTTTTAATGCCTTGGCTAGGCCTAGTTCAGCTTATGATTGCAACTCTTAGTAGTATTGGCATATTTTTATCCCTTGGAGTAGTCAGCCTACAATAGCCATCTTAAGGAATAAAAATGATACAAATGCAATTAGACTTGTGTTGAATCATATTTGTCAATGATTTGATGAAATATGTCATAAAAGAAATGACAATTTTACCCCAAATGTCCTTATGGCGATTTACTCATCTTGTCGAATTGCATGGATTGCAACTCACTACAACCGCCAAGTGTATAGGATAAATCACTAAATATGAGGCGCATTTGGTTTGTAATTATTTGTTTTTTTTTGTTTTAATTTTGCATGTATTTGATCGGTCTTGGTACTTTTAACATCACTAAATTTACAATTTTAATCATTGATTTTGAATTTTTGTCCAGTGGAAGTTAGTAATTTGCTCTTTTAAACCTTCCCACAGTGGGTTTTGAGTGCATTTAATCCTAGTTGTAGACCGTAGGTACGGTCTATGGTTTATATTTCTAAATTTTGGAAACCACGGGTTAGACCTACGGGTGGAAAACTCTAATTCCAGAACTGCAGGTGTCAGCTACGGTTTACTGAGACTAGGAAAACCTATAAATTGAATTGTCCTTTGAAAATTTTCATTATTTCCTAGTAAACACTAGCAATCTAAGAGCTCTGAGAGTGAGAATACCCTTCCTAATAGAAAATGCTACCACACTCTACCTTGATTACACTCCTCGATCTCGATGGTGGATCCTGATCAGTCATCTACTAGCCGGGGATAGGGTGCGGGCAAGGTAACTCGAAACTGAGACCACACACTCAATACCAGTAAAATGAACTACATTAAGTAATGCAAAAAATGAACCTCACTAAACTGCTGGTAATGAACCCCACTAGTTTAGGTTAGCTTTAGGATTTTAATTTTATGACTTAGTGGTCTAGGAGAGTACCCAAAATGGGTGCCACTCCTAAACCATAGCTGGTAGCTACAGTTCCCAGTTGGAAAATTGGGGATCGCAGGTTTCAGCTATGGTTCCCAATTTGCAATTGGGAACTGTAGGTTTCAGTTGTGGTTTGTTGTTGCTACTTTTCTTTTAAGCTCTAGTTAGCTAGATTTTATCTTAAATTGTTCTTGTTATTCTAGAGATTGACTTCTAGAGACAAGGAGTTAGCTATTCTGAAGAC
The DNA here is from genome assembly GCA_028583015.1 of Wollemia nobilis. Classification (NCBI taxonomy): domain Eukaryota; kingdom Viridiplantae; phylum Streptophyta; class Pinopsida; order Araucariales; family Araucariaceae; genus Wollemia; species Wollemia nobilis. Next base: position 6,665,356 of record JAQPPZ010001057.1, on the reverse strand, counting down.
TCTCCATGAGGCTTTATCCAATGTCGATCGGGATTGGTTCTGAGTTGTTGGGTTCAGCTACATCATGGATCTACCCACTATTAGGGTAGATCAAACCTGCTTGAATGTATTGGCCTGACGTTGGAATGTGTGGACCAAAACATTTCACCTACCTATAGGTGAAATAACTATGAATCTAGAGGACATTTACAAGATTTTTAGGATCCCTATTGATGGCAAGGCCATCGTCTCCTCTACCTCCAGGGTAAAGGAGACTATTTTTGACACTATCTTCAGCAACCCAAGCGAGGATTCTCAGGACGTGATAGACCATAATGGGATACACATCAACGAGTGGTACCATGAGGATGTCTTCTCTACATGGGAATCCCTCTTTATGCACCTCATAGTTCAGATTATGCTTCCAGACTCCTTGTGCATGAGGATTCCCTGGAACCTTCTGTCCACCACCTAGAGGGTGTTGTAGAGTTCTATAGAGCCACCTCTACTTCTAGCTTAGGGGGGCACCCTACTATGTCATCTCCATAGGGATTTGTACCATATTATAGAGCGTATCTGTAAGGGCCTCAGCTATAGTATTCTATTATATATCTGGGGGTGGTAGCACATTTAGATCGAGTGTCCTTCAGATTTGCCATTATGGATTACTACTATTACTAATGATCATTAGTGCTATACCACCTGATGGCCTCATGAGGAGGGTACCTATAGCAAGATCCATGCTGGTGACATCTAACACTACATTACTCAGTTCACGACACTTGGCCTGAATGATGTTTAGTGGTGGTCCTATATGGATTGCCCAACGTGGTTAGAGGAGGGCTAGTGGCTGAGATAGGTACACCATGATAGATGGTTGATCGACTATAAGGCCGAGATCTGAGAGTACTAGTTCTACTCTCAGGTCCTATGATAGTTTGGGCTCATGCAGGATATTCTAGATATCCCCCTCAGGTACTATCGCTTGGTTGCAGAGCATGATCTACAGTGGATCATTTTGGAGCCTTTGGGAGATGCTACTGATGACTACCAGGATATTTGAGTCAAGACTGCTGGGACCACTCTAGAGTACAATGGGTGGTGGTCCATATTTATATGGTATGACATAGGGTCTCTAGGCTAAAATCTAGATCATGTAGAGACAAAGGTGGATCCTAATGGGTGCAGGGTGCACTAGCGGATAGAGGGCGGCTAGGGCACAATGACCACTATCGAGGAGGCTCCTAAGGTTGATCTCGATGAGGAGGCTCCAAAGGAGGGTGAGGTCCCTCTCGATAGCACATAGGGTTAGCTCTTAGTTTAGGTGGCTGACTTGCAAAGTCAGCTAGGGCGATTCCACACACAACAACTAGAGCGAGACAATACTATCACCACTCTAGATGCAAGAGTAGTTGCAAAATATAGGCACATTAATGAGGTGCAACATCAGATACAGGGTATGACTACATGGGCCATAGATGCAGAGGCCTAAGATTAGATATTGTAGACTGCTCTAGAGTTAGTGCAGGCACAATAGACTACAACAAATATAGAGAGGGATCTCCTTCAGGTATCGAGGGGGGTATGCCACCTCCTCAAGATACTATGGGGCCTCTTACAGCACTAGTGGTAGCACCAGTAGCTGCACAGGATCCGATGACTAAGGTAGAGCGATTGCACGGTATGGTCATGAGGACAAATAAGATGCACACAACTTGGCTTGCTTGCGTTGATCAGCTAGTCAGTTATATAGAGATGCAGGGTCTATAGGTTCTTGAGGATCCTTTCTCCTTAGAGTAATAGTGTACTAGGTCTAGGACCTCAGGGCAGTCTATAGTGAGCTCAGGTTACAAGACTCATAGGACTGAGAGGACACACATGTCCTCTAGCACATATGGGGTGACATCACATGCCAGGCCTAGGGATGCAGGGCAAGATTTAGGGGCTGCCAGCCAGGGTACTAGCCTATTGTAGTTACTAGTTTCTTACGTGTTGGGTGCCTTAGGATTTTGAGGTAGGCAAGACCCATAGCAGGACCCACCATAGGTTCTAGTGCAGACAGAAGAGCAGGCTCCAAAGCACAGTGCTAAGGGAGGCAATGGGAGTTCTGATATAGGGGGAGTAGCCTAGACATGGGCTCTACTAGATGCAGACTATACCTTTGCTATGCTATACTCATTTTGATTGTAAGGTCAAGAACATACATGCTTTGTAGCCTACAGGTATATTAATGCACTACCTATGTACTTTGTTGGACACATATATATGACTTAATTATTTCAGCTCATTATGCGTATTTGATGTTTAATTTTTGATTTTATGTTTATTTGATGCATATGGATGCGATGCTTATGTGATGCTATGTTGATATTATGAAATGTATGGATGAATTGTAATAGATAGCTATCTATTTTATGATGATGATGTTATGCAATGATCTATATGATTATATGTGCTATATATACTGGATGCAAATGGATGTGGTATTTATTTTGAACGCATATTTATTTTTGCTTTGTGGGCATGCATTTATTTTTATGAAGTTATGGCATGCTATGCAATGTATGGTAATGCATTATGTACATAATCGTAATCTAATTGGAATGAACTTGTATGATTTAATCACTTAAAACATAAAGAATGAATGTAAACAGTGTATATCAATTTTAAACTGCAACACCACAAAATGTATGACAATCATGCAAGATAATTGATAATTCTCATTACAAGAACTTAATCAATTAATCACCCATATATGAAATGCAGTGAAATGGATTGGTATAATGCTAATGAATGAATATGCCATTATGTATATTTTTCTTTGCTACACTATATAGTCAGTGGCCAACTAAACATCATTTCTGATATTCATGCGGTATCTATCCTATATGTTTGATTGTTCTTTGTAAAATACATTCTGATGAATGAATTACTAGTATTTTTTATGTTTAATGATATTTGGTATCTTGTTGCTATTGGAGATTTTTTTTTTTGGGTTTTCCATGAGACTCAAACACCCTAGTAGACCTCTCCAAAAATAACATACTAACTGTACAAGGCTTTTATTGGATAAGGCTTTTATCATGATAGACCCAACTATTCATCATCCCTGTGTGTGCATGTGACTATTTTCAGATAGATCATAAGCATACCCTGTATGTCACTCGGGACTCTTTCAACCCATATGTGAGATAGGGTTCCTCATATGATCGTACCATCCTTTTTTTAGCTTTGATTAGACCTATACAACTAGAAAATTCTAGGTACCTAGAGCTAGCTCATCTTGCAAATTGATTAGGGCTACCCCTCCAAATGCAAATGAGACTCTTTCAACCCATTGCTACGTTTGGGGATCACCCAATAGAACTACCCCTACGATTGTAGGTGGGACTCTTCCAACCCATTAATGGCTTTCAAAATGTGGACAATCCAAGGATTCAAGCTCTCACCCTTCTTACTTGTTCATATGTAGTGATGAAAATCACTGTTAGTTCACGTGTTACCATTTTATTTGAGCAAGGGATTTTTATAGTGCTTTTGATTCACTATGTCACTTTATATTTTGAACTTGAAATTTGTACTTTTGCACTTTGTAACTTGGGATTTAAACTTTGTGACCTTGGGATTTATAGGGGAAATTCTTGTCCTTTTGCCAAAGTACACCTTTCTAAACCGACTATTTACAAGATAAGCAGGTTGTGAAACCCATCTCTCTTAAATACTTAAGATTGCTTTTGTAGCTTTCATCATCTCTTGTCTTAGCAAGATTTTATATTGTTTTGCTTAGTGATGGGATTCTGATATGTTGAAGCACTATCCCAACTAATGTCATTTTCTATAATAGCAAAGCAAACTTTCTACAATATCTGAAGAACCCACTAGGTATGGCTGAGTGGCTGGAAAACTTAATATACATACATGTTTCTTCACAACAGGTATCGTGTATGAATGCAATAAATTATGATAAATGCAAGGGTGCATGATTGAAACACAAATGTGCAATCATTTTTAAGATTTTGATAGACACACTACACTCTACTATGGAATGCAACAGATGAAAAATGCCTAAATGCAATAGGATGAGGTGAATGCACGTATGAAAATGCAAACTGTAAAAGCAAATGTTTTTGGATTTTATACTTTACCATTTTTTTTGGAATTTTATATATTTTCAAATTTTTATACATTTTTGAGCTTTCATACTTGACCAAACGATGAGTATATATGCCTTTGGATATTTTTAGGGTTGACCAAGTGATTTTTAGATATCCTTGGAGCCTTTTGAATTGACCAAAGGTCTTACAACCGCCTTTGGAACCTTTTAGTTGACCAAAATCTCAGCAAGAGGGCGTGGAGCCTTTTAGGATGATCGAGAAGCTATAGGAACTCTCGGAGCCTTTGGGTTGACCAAGCAATTTTTAGAAATCCTTGGTGCCTTTTGGGATGACCGAGTGGCTTTAAGCAGCCCTCAGAGCCTTTGGGTTGACCAAGAAATTTTTAGAAATCCTTGGCACCTTTTGGAAGACCAAAGGGCTTACAGATGCCTTTGGAGCTTTTTTTGACATGACCAAATCACTCGAATGAGAGCTTGGAGCCTCTTGGGATGACCGAGTAGTTATAGGAACTCTCAAAGCCTTTGGGTTGACCAAGCGATTTTTAGAAATCCTTGGAGCCTTTTGACTGACCAAAGGGCTTACAGATGCCTTTGGAGATTTTTTTGATATGCTCTCTAAGCATAGAATGCCTTAAGATGGATGATGTTGAGAGGTTCAGGCTCTTCAACACCCCCTAGCAACATAAAGTGATAGGTACATAGACCAATATTTTTAGATATGATATAGGGTCCTAACCAATTAGCCACAAATTTGTCTCACATATCGGGCAACAAATTCGAGTTCTATTGGTTTTCTTTTAGCACAAGATCCCCAACTTCAAAGTCTCTCTAGTGGAATTTGATATTGTAAGCTCATTTGAGTCACTTCTGATAAATGCAGAGATTCTCAAGGGCATTCACATGATGTTCATCGAGCAACATCAATTGATCTAGGCAAGCTTGATGCGTGGTCTCATCATCGATGAACTCTTTCAATGTGATGCGTAGCATTGGAATTTCCAACTCTAAGGGCATAATGGCCTCAATGCCATATACTAGTGAAAACAAAGTTGCCCTAGTGGGAGTTTGAATGCTATTTCTATAAGTCCATAATGCAAGGGGCAACTGTGTATGCCAATCCTTGTGGTTTTCTTACACTATATTTTTCAAGATGGCTACCACAGTCTTGTTTGAGGCCTCAGCTTGACCATTTTCTTGCGGATAATATGGAGATGCAAAACTATGTTTGATGCGGTACTTAGAAGTTAAGGCTCATACATTTTTGTTCTTAAAAGAAGTTCCATTATCTAAAACTATTTTGGATGGTACCTTGAAACAACTTATGATATGCTCCATTATGAACTCAGCTATGCGAGCTCCTGTGGTCATTGTTAAGGGAATGGCTTCCACCCACTTTGTAAAATTCTTAGTAGCCATAATGATGAATGTATGTTGGTCTAATGATGAAGGAGATATCTTACCAATTAGATCAAACCCCCACTAAGAAAATGGCCAAGTCGCTTGGATGGGTTGTAAGGCCTGTGATGGCAAGTGCATAAGATTACCATGATGCTGACATTTGATGTAATTTTTGACATACACATTACAATCCTTCTCCATAGTGGGTCAATAATAACCCATTCGAAGGATGCACTTGATGATGGCCATGCCACTGAAATGGCCACCACATGTATTGTCATGAGCTTCTTAAATTACCCAAGATGACTCTTGGGGCTCAAGAAAATGAAAAAGAACTCCATCGTAACTTTGGTGGTACAAAATTTCTCCCATAAAGATAAATTTAGTCACTTTATATTTAAATGTGCATCTTGCGACATGCGACAGTCCCTCCGGGACAAAACCAAGTCTTAGGAAGTCTTGAATCTATGACATCCAATTATGATGAGCCTCAGCTTCGATCGCTAAGACAACCTGTACCCCTTGTGTATTTACTTTTGCAAATACAGACTGGAAGACAGCCTTATGGTGAATGGTGGTGCCACTCCTTGTAGGACTCTGGGAGGTTAAAGACTCCCATGGTGCTTTCTTGAGAAAGTATTCAGCTTTGTAGAACCAATTAGCTTTTGGTTCCATACTAATCATGTTGACTAATTCTTTGTTATCAAAGGCTACATGCTCTGCTAGAGGATGAGGGAGCATCTTGACATGGATGGTAGTGAAGTCAACAGATGGATTATAAGGGATTAAATATCCCAAAGAAGCCATGGTTTCTGTAAATATATTTGACGAACGAGGTATTGCCTTGATGTCATACCATTCTAGTTTAGCCAGATATGTGGCAACAAATTCTTTATAGGCTTTCAATATTGGACATCGATACTGAAATAGTCCCTTCACTTGATTAATTATGAGTAGGGAATCACCAAAGATGTTTAGTCTCTTGATATTCATGGCGATGGTTGTATGAAGGCCCAAAATTAGGGCTTCATATTCAACATTATTGTTGGTGCACGGGAAGTCTAGTTTGAACGACAAGGGCATTGGAGATCCTTGCGGCATAAAAAACAATATCCCTACACCAGTTCCTTGCTCACACTTCAAACCATCAAAGAACAGAGTCATATCAACATTGTTCTGAGCTTCTTCGAGTTTGGGAGCTTTGGATATTATAAAAACTGCATCATCCAAAAGCTTGATTGTCAGAGGTCTACTATTGGATAGTGGCACCTCAGCTAACTGATCTACTATGACCTGTCCCTCAATAGATTTCTAGCTTACAAATTCCAACTCAAATTCTATCAATAACATGATCCACTTTGCAGTACGTGTATTATGATATGTCTTGCTCATCATATACTGCAAAGGATTTTGTTTTGATATCACATATGTCATGTGACTTAACATGTAGTGCAACAATTTCTTGGTAGCAAATACTACTGCTAAACATAGCTTTTCCACATATGCATATCCTAGCTCGTAACTCACCAAGGTTCGACTAATGTAATATATGGCTTATTCTTTGCCTTGTAAATTATTTTGGTTCAACATGGTCCCTAATGTAAATTCTGTTACCAATATATAGCAAAAAAGGCTCTTTTGGCCTTGGTGGAGCTAACACTGGTGGTGTTGCTAGGTATTGCTTTATCTCAGTGAAGGCTGCCTTGTAGTCCTTGTCCCAGTTGAATGGGACACCCTTATGTATAAATAGATTCATGGGTTAACATTTATCCCATATTTGGGTGATAAATCACTTTATTGAAGCTACCTTGCCTTGGAGGCTCCTTAATTCCTTAATATTGGTGGGAGGACACATTTCCAAAATGGCCTTGACCTTCGCTAGATCTACTTCGATGCCTCTCTTGGAGATAATGAACCCTAACAACTTTCCAGAAGTTATGCCAAATACGCACTTCTTAGGATTTATCCTGACGTTGTGCTCTATTAGGCGATAGAAGACTTTTCTCAAGACCTTAGCATGCTCTTCTCATGGCAATGACTTGGCTAGCAAATCATCAATACAATCTTCCAGAATTTTGTGCATATAGTCATGAAAAATGTATGTCATGGCTCGCTGGTATGTAGCACCAATATTATTGAGACCAAATAGCATAACTTTGTAGAAAAATGTTCCCCATGGTGTTATAAATATAGTTTTCTGCTGGTCTTCGGGCTTAATTCAAATTTTATTGTAACAAAAAAAACTATCCATTAGGGAGAGCATTTCATGACCAGTAGTAGAATCTACTAGAGCATCAATATTGGGCAACGAAAATGAATCTTTGGGTGTTGCCTTGTTGAGATCTCTAAAATATATACAAATACGGATCCTTCCATCTGGTTTTCCTATAGGCACCATGTTGGATACCCATTCTAGATAGTCGATGGAAATGACAAATTCTACATCCAAAAATTTTTGCAATTTATATTTCACCATTAAAGCTATTGTTGGATGCATCTTTCTGAGCTTCTGCTTGATGAGCTTCTTGGATGGGTCTAGCGAATGGTTATGAGTAACCAAATTTGGGTCTAGACCGGGCATATCTTTGTATGTCCAAGCAAAAATTTTAGGTCTCTCTTTCAACAAAGGGATGATGCTAGCACACTCATCTGGAGTGAGACTCATTCCAAATTTGACCTTCTTTGGATTTGTGGGGTCGTTACCGATATCCACTTCAAAGGTTTCCTCTACTAACATATGGGATCCCTCCTCAAGTTGATGAGGCATAGGGATCAAATGGATGTCATCAGCTGGATTTATAGGTTCTTCATTGGAAGCATTTTTAGCATGATATATATCATAAGTGCAGCCTGGTCCAAAATGAAATGGTTGCAACATCTCTTCATTTGAGAAGAAATATTCAGGCTCTACTAGTGAATCAGTGCAATCCTAATCGATAGCATCCATGTTTAGATGCAATGGCTTGGATGGATCTATTGGATTGCAAAGTGGAGTGGTCAAATCAATGGAGACCATGCTGATGGAATGAAATTGATCTCTAGGACCACATTGACTGAACTCTACATCATATGTGTAGCTTTCATACCCAAGATCTGGCTCATATGGCACGGGGATGAAAGGGTCCTCCTTGACGCCAGGAACGCCTGTACAACTGGATATTATATGTAAATTAACTGCAAAATGGGATCTCTCATATCAAGAAGCTCGACATAAATAGGCAACTAGGGAAATAACCTTTGATATTCCTCTTCTATATTTATTATTTCCCTGAGGCAGCATTGGAGATTTATATCTCAACGCAAACCCACAGTTGTAATAGGTGGCATACCCTGAGGCAGATTTCAATTACGTAGGTGATGAGGCCCTAAATAGGCCATCTCCAATGAATCCTCATCATAACTATAAAGATATAATATTTCAATTTCCCCCATATGCAAGGGAAAATATACCAGATGTGGCCCCATGTACTTGATTCTACGATTGTTATCATCACTATCTGGATAGACCGGATAAAATGATCGTATATATGATATCGGCATAAAAATTGGTTCTAATTCCTCTTCAAAGATATCTGTGTTAGGAGGACCCTCTTTTGTAACATACTCTGACTCCGTAGGCAATAGATGTAGCAAATATACTAGCCTTGGATCGGTCATCTCAACCTCATCGCTATGATTGCTACTATGAGTAGGGCACTCTATCATGTCCATGAATATTGGGAGATTAGCTGGATGAGGCCTTAAGTAGGCCTACTCGATCTTGTCTTCATAGTCACTATCGACCATAAAATGCTCTTGTATCTCATATAATTGCTCTCTAGGAAACAAATGGCATAGAAATACCAGAACCATGAAAGCTCAGTCAATTCCCTCTTTGGATTGATCATAATTTGAGGACTCATCATCTGCATCATAAATTGGTCTACTCATTTTGGAGGTGGACTCCTCTACATATTCACTACAAAGATCTCCTAAATTGAGATCACCTAGAATGATGGGGTTGTGCCCCTGCATACCGGTATCATCGGTTGTGATACAGTTTTGATGTCCTAGGCTGTCTCTGGGGTTCTTCTTCTAGAACTCTTAATATTCAATATCCGTCTCTCAATGGTAATGATTGACACCATTGGGTTGTTGCCTCGAAGGCTAGACATGTTAGGATGATATGGATTAAAATCCACGTCATCCCCCAAAACCAGGTACAAATGATCCAATGATGCAGTGAGTAAATCATCATGTCCATAAATCTGCAATTCCAATATAAACCTATCAGTTTCCAAATGATAACATGGTTCAAGAGGGGTTATTTGTCCTTGTTCAAAAAGACCTAGGCTGTATCCATACCAATGATAAAGCTCAAAAATATGCATGGCATACTTTAGATTGGACAAATATCAAACGTTCACCATAAACTATTCATCATCATCCACCTCCATGGGTGCCCGTGTTGGAATTTGATCTAACACAGCATAAATGAAGTTTGTTTGGTTAGGTGGCTCACCCAATGGTACTACGAATCCAACTGGGTATCTATGGGCTATCGGTCAGCCCATATCTTGTGCAGTTTCTAAAATAGGACCGAAGGTCACACTTTGCATAAGATATTCACCTAGACTGACTAGGTGAACAGTCACCTAGGGTGTAGTGACCCTATTGATGAAGTAGGTGAAGTAGGTTGAGGTGCCTCATTGACTTGATCCTAGGCTTCCTCCACCTCCATGGGAGTTGCAGCCTTAGTGGTGACTAGTTCGGGTGCACTCTTTGCTTATTTCCTACCCAATTTTACCTTTAATTTCTCGTTGTTCCGATGCATTGTCGATGCACTCAATCTCAGAGAAGTGGTAGTGGTATGTTTAGATCTATTTGATACAAATACCAATGGTTGAACATGCACTACCTGTTTACCTCTTAGAACCCTTATTGATGATGTGGGATGTATGTCCAAGTGCATTGATAGGATCACAAAACCCCTTGGCAAATCTATTAAGTTCACAAACTTGAATGGTTCTTCATCTAATGCAACCACGTGAACTTATCCCTCATGTACATACTTGACACACTGATGCAATATCGAGGGAACACAATGCATTTCATGAATCCAAGGCCACCCCAGTAGTATGTTATACTACAAGGCACCCTCTATCACATGACACATTATGGGAATGGTCTTTAGTCCCACCTGAATAGGTAGGAAAATCATGCCAACCATAGAGCATAGTGCATCATTAAATGCTCACAATGTAAAGGTGGTTGGTATGATGAGTGATTTACATAATTTCCAATGGTGCAGTGCCGTAGTCATGATTATATTTATCAATGAACCAGTGTTAATTAAGACCCTTTTGAATGGCACATGGTTAACACATGCAATGATATGTAGTGGTGGGTCAGCCATGCTTGCAGAAACCACTTTCACTTTGTGATCATAGAATTGGATCATTGGTTCCCAACACTATTGTACATGCCCCACAAAGTTCATGAATGTCTGTGCATCCTAGGACTATACCTCAATGGACCTTAGAATGTCCATAAGAGTCTCCCTATGCCTAGGGGACTGCTGTATAAGCTCATATATCGACAACTTCGTAGGAGTCATCTATAGGTTTTGAACAAACCTACTCCTAATGGTCACCACTGGTCTCATTGGTGGGCCTAGAATATTTTGTGCCTACCGCTGCTGAGGCATGGCCTGTATTTGAATGGGAGCACAAGGTTGATTTGATTGTTCATACCTCCCATGTCTGGTAATAACATTGACCATTCTGATGAACCCCTGGGTAGGTGGTATAACTCATACTTGATTGACATGGCCAGCGTGGTTATGGGGCGACTCATGGTTTGGTAATGGATTTTTGAAAATCCCCATGTTTTGGTTGTCTAGCACCTAGGGATTGCCTCGTACTACAAGCTCTCCCTTTACTATCATATTTTGTACAATATGTTTGAAGGACCAACACACCTCGATGTCATGGCATTTTCCTCTATGAAATATGCAAAATAACTCTTCCTGATAGTCTTTGGGCTTGGGCTAATTTGGATAAACCATTTTGACTTTGGGTAATCTTATTGCCTTGGCCTCATAGAGCTGATGAAAGATCGATGTCATTGATTACATCAATGGCATAAATATGTGAGGTGGGTGTTTTTCTTTGTTCTTGCCCTTACAATTATTTTTACGCTGGTCATATTACGCAGGAGGGGGATGGGCTTGATAATTCTGTTTCTTTTGCCCCTTATGATCATTTTGGAGATTTAGTACCACTTGATTCACATGGGCCTACTTGCCTTGTTGCTTTGAGGTACTCTTATTATATCCCTCTTTCCTAGTTTTTAGCTTCAATTTGCCTTCCTACAACTTGATATCCTCAATTACCTTGGCTTGCGCCCAAGATTATTTGAATGTGGTATACTTTTGCAGCTGCAACAGTAGTGATATGTGCTTGGCACAACTCTTTGTAAACATTTAGGTTAATTTTGTGGCAGGGATCAGGAAGGGAAAATTTGCCATTAATCTCCTCCACCTCTTCCCATACTATTTTATTGGATCGTCGTTGCACTCAGTTAGCACAACCAAATAGGAAATGTTGGCCTATTTCTTGACGTAGAAGGAATAGCATTCAAGAAAGGCATCGACTAATTGCTCAAAATTTGTTATACTATGCTTCTTTAGCTAATTAAACCACTCTCGAGCTGTCCAAAGAGTGTCATGACAAACGTATGCAACAATAGTGTATCGTTGTTCTCTATTTGGAAGAAAGCGTCCAGAAAACTTGTGACATGTTCTTGCCCCTCTTCATCACCCTTAAATTTGTCCAAATTGGGCATCTCAAAATGCTCCAGGTATGGGGGCACAGGTATCGAGGGATCTAAAGGTTCATTGTGAATTTTCCTTAGTGTCAGCTTTTGGACAGTCGTGCCCTATCTCTCGATTGCCTTGACCTTCTCAACCAAAGATTTGTAAGCCTCAAAATATTGAAAGTCCTCCTCCCTAAGTCATCACAGAGGTGGTCTGGGAGGTACATTCCTCTTCTGTCGAGGTGGAGGGCATTGCTCTTCCTCCTTCTCAGCTCGAGAACTCTTAGGATAATCTTGGTTGCATCTGTTCCCCCATTGCTCCTCATAATGTTACTACCTCTGATTATCGACCAAGTGCAGTTGCTCTCTATGATGGGCAATGATATAAGTATGAATGCTTGCACGCTCATGATACATGTTAGATTACAAAAAGCCTTCCTATGCACCTGCTCTCTATTCTCATCTTGAGAGTATAGGTCAACCCTAGCCAACCTATCTTCATGCTCTACACACTCCTTCTGGAAGAAGATGTGATCCTCATGCAAGTGTTGCTCATACAACCTTTGTCTAGTAAGCCTCTGCACCTGAAGATCTCATCTTCGATGCATTGCCTCTCTAGACGAGCATCCTCCAATTGATCTTGGAGGAGTTGGAATTTTTTCTCAGAGGCCAGTCGATATGATCTTTCAACCTGGTCAACCATCAAAGGCCTTTGATATGCTTGCTTTGTACGAGCGACCTTGTGGGTTCTATACCCATTGGACTGATGTGTTGTGCTTTTGCCTCTATTTATGAAGATGACATCAACATCATGTTGTGTCTTGTGCTACATGCCACCATGCATGGATGGTGGATGCAAGACATGAGGGTGCTTAGAAGCCTCTCCATGCTCTCTAGTAGTTCTAATGGTGCTCCCACTATGCTCACTCGAAGCACGAGTGGGTGGAGCTGAAGGCTTGCAGCCTAGCTACTCTAGCACACTACCTAGACCTTCTAGCTATCTAGACCTCCATGTCTCATGGGGTGGTATTCTATTAGCTCCCACCTTTGACATATCGAAGGTAATCTTGCATGCTATAGTACATGTGGGAGTATGGGTAGACTTGCACTCAACAGGGAGCCCGTCTACTTACCCCTGAATTGGCAGACCTCTATTCCTTATATACTCAGAATGTGGGGGTATAGTACACACTATAGACTTAGTGTGGATGGGTACCAATCTGGTCTCCTACACAACATACTCTTCGATCGATCTCATATATGCACATGCACTACGGTCTTGGTAATGGCTTTCGAGTGGAGCACCCTCAGGCTGAGAAGCCCCATGCTCTAATCTACATCTAATAGTATGCACTAATGCTAGTCTATAAGGGGTACACTCAATGGGATCCCCTCATGTTGATTTATCTCCTCTAATGCTCACCAAACATCGTTTGGTTTGCTCATGTGGTTGAGGACTAGACATGTGTAATTATGAATCAATTGGGGCTTGGTCATCAGCATTAGGCTTACGCCTTTTCTGACCACCTCGTGTATCCACCATAGTGTACCTAACATCTAGATGTATATTTAATTATCAAAAAAGGTATACAATGATGTTTATATTATTTTTAAATTTTACAATGCACCCTAAACTATTTGATGTTGTTATAAGATGTGTTGTATCAGTATGAGAAACTCTCATGTGTTTTGCAAAATTGTTGGATTTTATTCTCAGTTTAATTGGCTTTCACCTATATACTCACACAAGCCAAATATGGTAATGAAGTCCATACTCAACGAAGTAGCATAGGTACTACCAACCCTCACACAACACACCATATGCAATGATACACCCTTCCAAATATGAGTGTGTGCTATTTTGCACAAATAAGACAATTCTTGGGTCGACTTTGGCAACGAGTGGGTCTCGATAATACAATTTAAAATGAGCCAACCAAGTGGTAATGACATCCACTATTGGTCTCAATAAAATGAGTTGGATGTGAGAGCCCAATGCCACTGATTTTTACAATGAAACGTGGTGTGTGTGGTTCGTTTTATGATCATTCCTACATGATATGCATAAGGAATGTTTCAAATTCACAAAGGTATGCATGCTATGTCCTACATGATGTTATGACAATGCAATTATGATGACATGGCCTCTAATTGGGCCTCATGCATGCAAACGACCACATAATTTTTATCAAGATCATTGTATTCTAGGGCGGACTACAATCAGAGGTCCGTTGTTCCTAGTAGCGCCTTTCTAATGGAAAGAATACGAAAGAAAATTAGGACTCATTCATTGATTCTTTTCCTTTAATGTTCCTAATATGCCATTAATTTGCCACTTATTGTACGAATACAAAGGATAAAATGCAGAACAGAGGATGGAAATAGAACCTACCTCAACTCATGCTCTACTGCCTAGTGGTTTCTCTACTGTCTGTTGCTTCTGCTATAAACCATAGCTCTGGTTTGTGGGCTACAGTGTAAACCACAGGTGACAACCACGGGCCAAAAAATAACTGCAACTGTTAGCTACGATTAGCACTTGAGATGAAAAAACCAAAAATGTCAGTACTCAGGAGCTAGAAATACAGAGTCCCACCATGATCGCCATCTGTGACCACCAAGGAAGCTCACACCTGCTCTAATTATCGTAATCGAAAGGAAACACACAAATAGACATGCATAATTTGATAACAAGAAATAAAGTGAATATAAGGAATTCTTTATTATTTTTGATGAAATAAAATTATAGATTCGTCCCTCTTAGGGATACCCATTTGATACATTAATTACAATAGTGTTTAATCCCTATCAAGGGTAGCTGTGATCAAAATTCCCCTCAGGATGACACAAACTGCTCTAGGGTGTCGATGACCCTCTTCTTCGCAATGGGGAAGGTTTTGGATGCTTTATCTCTCCTTTAGAACTATTTCCTACAGTCAAGAAATAAAAAGAATGTCAAAATATAGGCAGCCTCTCATGATGAGGCTCTTTTAGGTAAAATGTATAATGACACCATTAACATGCATAATCAAGAAAGCATAAAGAAAGCTGCTAAACTATGCAAAGTGAATCAAGATTCATGTAATAGAATAAAGTAAAATAGCATATACACTATGCATGGATCAAATATAGGAAATGAAGCATAAACATGCATAAATAAAGCATTCTAATACTAATTGAAACATAAGCATAAACTATGAATCTAGCCTAGTTCTACGATCAGAAGTCTTCTAAAATGCTATTAAATCAACAAAATGGCTAATCTAACCTAACTAGATGGACAAAAAAAAAAAAGTAAGGTGATCTATCACCTATTGCAAATCGTAAATCTGGTGAGCGGTCTACACTGTGAACTGCGGCTGACAGTCACGGTTTGACCTCATGAGCTTACCCTCAAAATCAAGGGCATTGGGCTCAATCTCCTTGTTCAAATTAATGTTCAAGGGTACCTATCCTCAAAATGATTTGGTGGTCAATTCGATGTGAAGGGCCTTCCTTTTCCTGGATTTGTGTTTCTTGATCCTCCTAAGCACCTAGGGCATCCATAATGCAATTCATCATGAATGGTGGCAAAAGGGTCAGGAATTAAGTGCAATAGCTCTATATATTAGTATGCTCAGTTTGAGTATAAATTCACCAGGGCTTCGCTGCTCAAATATTTAATGCTTGCTATCTTGTTCTCCCCATTTGGAGGGGGTATTTATAGCATGCCCCTAGGGCTAGGGGTGGCTTCATGGAGAAGCCGAGACCAAGAAGGTTGAGACCAAGAAGGTTGGTTAGGACAGTTGGGATGGAAGCCTCTGGAATCTTTCATCCTTCAACTACCTCCTTCTAGATATCTTGGTCATTCCAACTGATTTGGCTCAGATGGAAGACCTAACTAAAATTTATTTAAGACCGCATGTCATAGTTGCAGTCCAAATTGTAGACCGCAGGTGTCAACCACAGTTTAGACTGGAGACTACAGGTCTAAGCTATGGTTCAAACTGCTTAGGCCAAAATGCCTAAATTGAGTGGTTAGAACCACTGCTCTATCTTGGATTCTATCCAAGATCCTCCATATGGTCTTGTAGCATGTCCATATGAGTAGTCACCCTCGACATGATGCATTTTAGGTGTCTACACTTTGGATTCAGAAATTGAATCTTTAGTGGCCAACAAGGTATCATCCACAAATTGTTGGTGAGTGGAGGAAATAAACCCAGAAGTTGCCTTGATGCCAGATATATTATTTATGTAGCATGCATTCTTGATGGATCAACCCAAAATTTTAGCCAAAATGATGAATAATATGGGGTACAAGGAGTCCCCCTATCTCAGCCATTTGGTGTTGGGAAAGTAACCAAAAATTGACCCATTCACAAGGACCGAGAAGTAGGAGGAAGAAATACAATTTGAAATAAGATTCACCCAAGATTCATGGAAACCATATTTGAGGAGGATATTGGATAGGAATTCTCGGTTCACTCTATCAAAGGCTTTTTTCATGTCCAACTTCAGAAAGAAAGTTGTAGAGTTGGACATATGGGCTGAGTGAATCATATCATGGATGGTGATTACCCCATCAAGGATATTTTGACCCTTAAATATGCTTCCCTGACAGTGATCAATGATTGTGGGAAGGATTTCAGTGAGCCTTTTGGCCAAATATTTGGTCAACACTTTGTAGATGATGTTGAATAGGCTAATAGGGTGGTAATCAAAGAGGGACTGAGAGTTAGAGTCTTTAGGGATCAGGTTTAGAAAGGTAGAATTAATATCTCTAGGAATGCATCTGGACTTTTGCATCTTAGTGATGGCATGACATAGATTAGGGGCCATAATGTCCCAAAAGCATTAGAAGAATCTAGGGGAGAAGCCATCTGGCCCGAGGGCTTTATTAGGTTTCATGGAGAAGAGGGCTTGATGGATTTCCTTATGGATTATAGGGCTAAGGAGGAAGTTATTGGTATTGTCGAAGATGGTCTGGGGGATGTTCTCTAGGAGGAAATCTATAGTTGAAGGGGAGGAGGAGGGCATAAGGTTTTTGATGTGGCTCACAACTTCATCCCTGATCTGGTGGATATCCGAAGTGAACTTCCCATCCTACTTGATGAGACCTTTAATTATGTTGGCTCCCCTATGCCTAAGGGTGGATATGTGAAAGTACTTAGTGTTGAAATCACCTTCCCTAAGCTAGAGCTATCTAGAATTTTGGTGCCAATGTATTTCCTCTTTACCTAAAGTATTATGATACTTAGAGAGCAACATTATTTCTTCAAATCTAAGATTGTCATCATCGTGACATTCCTGGAATCTATCCTCAATTTTCTTTAGATGGGTTTTAATGTTCTTTTTAGCTTCAAAAATATTTATGAAGACTTCCTTATTCCACACTTTGATATTTTCTTTGATCCATCTAAGTTTTTGCATGAAATGGTTCAGAACTGTCCCATAAAAACTTTTTCCCCACCATTCTGCTACTCAATTTTTGAAATCTGGATGGTGGGTCCACATTACCTTGAACCTGAAGGGAGTATTGAACTATGGCTTGCTCACCACCTCAAAAAAAAGTGGGTTGTTGTCTGAACCTATCTTCAGGAGAGCTTGCATAGTGACATCACCAAAGAGGGGGAGGGCTTCTTGGGATAACAGGAACTGATCAATATGCTCTTGGATAAGGTTATTCCACAATCGTCTATTACTCTAGGTGTTCTTGGATCCCTATAGTGGTACACCCATGAGAGCATTGGTCTCTACAAACTGCCTAAGATCATTTTTTTTCCTGAGTAATTGAGATCCCCCCTTTTTATCAAAAAAGTATAGGGGGAATTGAAGTCCCCTGCTAGAACCTAGGGTATATTGATGAAATCTTGTCTCATCTGAGTGAGGGTATTCCAAAAATTCAATCTTACCTAGACAGAGTTGGGAGCATAAATATTTGACATGATCCAGGAGGTCTAGGAGCTAATATCATGGAATAGAATATTGGACAGTCTGTCTTGATATGATATAAACCTACCTTCAACTTTGTTTGGATTCCAAAGACACAGGAGCCCTCCTGTAGTACCCGAGGCTGGGGAGTAGATGAAGTCACAATTTTTCCAAATGATATTGGCTACCCTAGGAGACCACTGATCATATAATTTGGTTTCTTGTATAAAAAATAGTGGGATTGTAGTATTTTCTCATGGCTATGGCCAATCATTGTTTGGCTGCACCATTTAGTCCTCTCGTATTCCAGGAGAGGACTTTGTTGGCAATTTTGGGTTTGAGATCCTAGCTTCTTGTCTATGAGTTGTCATTGATGTCAAAAGGAAATGGCATTAATGTTAAGAGGATGTGTTGGCTTCAAAGGTGGAAGATTCCAAGAGAATATTTTTAAGAGAATCCAGAGAGATTCCATTGGCAATGGTTTTTATTAAAACCAATGGAGGTTCTCTTTATTATTTATTTAATTATTATTTAAAACCCTTCAAGGTTTTAATTAATTAATTATTTAATTAATTAAGGGAGAAATTATTTTTAATTTATTAAAAATACTTTAAGGGTTTTTAAACCCTTTTTTGAAAAGACTTTTGATTAATTTCAAAATGGTATTTATTTTTGCCGACGTCAAGGTGTCTTCGAAGAGACTATTTATTCTCCAAATCCTAAGGTTGGAAGCCTAATTAATTTGAAATTACCCGATTGCAATTTGTGGTGTTTGTGCTCTATATTTGCTGCGATCGAAGGAAGACTTAGAAGCACATGCGGTTGAAAAGTCTTCAGGAGTTTTTTGAGGGTGAAGTGGAGGGAAGTTCACTTGTGAACTTCATAGCCCAAGTGGGCTAGTGGCAGCGAAGGCTGCTGTTGGGCACTGCATTGGCGGAGGTCGCCGTTTCGAGTCTCGCAGGGGTGCTTTGCTAGAGTAACACACATTTTTATTAAAACATTTTTATGCTGCAAAATTCGGAGTTTCTTGGACAGCGATTTATAAGTTTGAGAGTTGTGTGTGGTGACAGCTTGAAGGTTCAATTATCTTCTACTCCAATAAGGTATGGGCACATTCTTCTTATGAGTATGATTGGTGTATTTTTTTTGAAATAAGGTTGGAGTGAAAAGGTATTCTACTAGGTATCCTTTGGCTAGGTGTAAATCCTATTTTTCTAGTTTGTTGAAGACTACTTATGCATTGTTATCCTTAAGGAGAGTTTTTGGTGAATGCATAATTTTTGGTTTGAGATAGTGGAAGCTTTGTGCACTAGGGTTTATATTTGTGAGTCTAGCTACTTGCATTGAGTTGGTGGAACCCTTGGTTGGCTGTTTTGAGTTTGATGGTTGAGTTGCTTCCATAGAGGTTGTTTGATTAAGTTATTGCTTTACTTGATTCATGATATTGGGCTTACTCCATTGAGTTGATTTGAGCAAGTTATTCTTTGCATTTGGTGATATTGTGTTGGTGGCTATTTTGTTCAAATATCTTTGGAGGGAAAAGGATTTCTACTTGTTTCCTTTTCTTGTGATGATTGGTTGAATGCTTCAAGGTTGATGTTGAGTTGAATGGTGTTGGTTGACTAAACCTTGTTTGATGAGCATTGTTGTTGAAACCCTAATTCATGGTGAAAAGAACATGAGTATCATTGTTATGTGATTCTTTGCATAGTTGGCAATTGTTGGGGTTTCATGTTCTTGAAAGAAAACATTCTATCCTATCCATTTCAGATATTGAGTTGAGTTTTCAGATTTGAGATTGAGATTGAGTTGAGTTGATTTGAGTTGAGTTTGAGATTGGGATTTGAGTATAGAACATATTGAGTCTCTAACAATTCTCTTTATGCTTCTATGAGTTTGAAAAATCACATTGGGTCTCTAAAAATTCACTTTGTGATTTCCTACTAAGAAAGTTTTTCTTGGTGAGCTTGCTAAGTTTTTGGACAGGTTCCAGTGGGGACTTGTGAACAGTTCTTGGATAGGTTCTAGTGGGGACTTGTGAGAAGTTTTTGGACAGGTTCCAGTGGGGACTTGTGAGCAGTTTTTGGATAGGTTCCAATGGGGACTTGTGGGAAGTTTTTGGATAGGTTCCAGTGGGGACTTGTAAGCAATTTTTGGACAGGTTTTGGTGGGGACTTGTGAGCAGTTTTTGGATAGGTTCTGGTGGGGACTTGTGAGCATATTTGGACAGGTCCTAGCAGAGGACTTGTGAGCTGAGTTTGTTAGTTATATCAGAGAACTTGAGGATAGAGGTGCATTGGTTCTATGAGAAGAACCTGAGGATAGATTTGGCAAGTCTTTGAGAAGGCTTATATGCAAAGGATTTATTTGTTCAAGAGCTAGACAGATCTGACAGACAGAGGAAGACTTGTACTAGATCGACTGACTATGTTTGGTATAGGTTGCTAAGCTACTGTGGACGCGATCATAGAATGCAGAGGTCTCTTAGGCTAAGCATTGAGGATAGGAGGTCTTCGATGGAAAGGAGTTCCACATGTTGGCAAGAGGTAGAGGCAGTTGATCTTCTAAGGGATCATTTCCAGAGTAGAGGGGAAGGTATCTCCTTTGAGCAGAGCTCATAAATTCTGATTGGGGGAAAGTATCTCCTTTGAGCAGAGGCTCATAAATTCTGTTTGGGCGAAGGTATCTCATTTGGGCCGAGGCTCATAAACATTGTAATTGGGAAGGATTCCCAAAGAACTTTGAGATAACTTTTAGAGAAAAGTGTTGTGGACGTAGCCCAGCCATTCTGGGTGAACCACGTTAAAATTGGTGTCACTTTATGGATGATATTGTGCATTGCTTTGATATTGCTTTGGGTATATTGCTTTACTATTTTGAAGTATAAAGTAAAAAGTAAAAAGAGGTCTTATACTGTTCACCCCCCCTCTCAGTATAAGCTTGTGTTTTTTAGACTTTCATTTGGAACTTTTGGAGGTCTTTTTGCCCCCCTTGCCTTGTTGTGTGGGGGGTTTGGGTTTTTTGTTTTCTTCCTTAATAGTGTTACTAATTTCTTGAAATAGGGTTTTTTATGTTCCATTAGCTATATCCTCTGTTGTGTCTTGGTTTCTTCTCTCTGTGCCTGAAGGTCTACCTTTTTTCCTATCTATTCCCACATCAATAGGATTTTATGAAGCTTCTAGTTTGTTTGGGTCTCCAATGGTCAGGGGACTCTAGGGTAACTTCTTCACTATAGAAACTAGATGCACCAGAGTTGGTTGGGGAGGCAAGAGGGACAGACCCACCACAAGGTGGTGATAAGGCTAGGGAGGATGGCGCTCGAAGGGATTTTTGGGTGGGGCTTTGAGGGCTATCCATGGTAGTTGGGATTTGCCCCTAGTGGGGGGGAGGGATTTTTTTGGGTAGAATTGTGGGTAGAGCTTGGATAGGAAGGAGTGTTGGGGGTTTTGCCAGGAATGACAAGGATTTCACCTTCCTCAACTTCCTCATTATTTCCAAAATCTATAAGTAAATCAAATTTATTTGTAGTGGTTACCTAGGTACTTGCCTTTTGGAGGTTTTGAGTTGGAGGTGGTCGAATATGTTGTTTCTTCAAAATTTATCTTTGGCTAATGGTGGTTCTTTGCCTAGCGATAATATCTGTGCACTCTAATAATTTTTTATTGGTCTTAGGGTTTTGAGTATTAGGGCATTGAGAAGGGAGGTACCCTTGAGAATTGTAGTCTGAGCAAAATGCCAGTTTGTTTTCAAATATTAGCAGTTGTTACCACCTGAAGTCCTTATAAATGAGATTGAGGTGGTCTCATAGTTGAGACTCCAAATTCACATTAACACAAATATGAGCCTGGGTAAGGCGAGTTATTGCATGGGTGGTTGGGTCAATGGACACTAATTATCCAAAAGCCCTAACCAGACCTCGTAGAGCATCCTCATAGAAGAAATGGGCTAGGAGGTTGGGGAGCTGAACCCATATGGGGGCAATATTTATGCTTTGTGATTTAGGATCAAAAATTGGCTCCCATTTCTTTAGAAACAAGCTCTGCCTCCTAAATAAATACGGACCCTCAGATAAAATTCACTCTACATCCTCCCGAGTATTTAGTTGGATCATAAAGAACCCTCTAGTCATCGTAGAGAGACTCATAGTTCCCAAAATTTTCCATTTTGAAGATGCCCATCGGTGAATTGCATCCATGTCAGGACATCCCCCTAAAATTTTCCCACAAGGGAGAATGAATCACGTGAGGTGTACCTTTCCATGAGGGTTTGGAGGAACATAATGTCAAACCCTTTAGTAACAAAGTATTTCAACACATCTAGGGGTGGTCTACGATTATTCTGCAAATGGTATGCATACGATAGGATATCTTGGTGGATCCCTGAGCTTCCCACTTTGTTGGATGGTTCTTTTCCTCGATCAACATCGCTTCAAAAACTCCCATGGTTGATAGTTTAAGAAAACCAGGCTTACCCTGGTATCACCTATGCTCAGGGAAATTCATTGAGAGAGTCACAGAGGACTTATTTTAATCACATCCTCTCTTTGAATGGTGGTTGGTTGATGCCTAAAACTTTGATCTTCAAAATCATAGATGTCGTCGGTGCCATCGTTAATCCATAAATATACAACATTAGCATTCATCCAAGCAGAGCTTTTCTTCTTTAATTCACATGGTTGTACTTCTTAGGTGAAGCTTTATTCTTTAATTAATTTGTCATTGTTTTATTTTCTTGATCAAATTAATGGGTGGTACTTTAGGTTGCTCTCCACTCAAATTAATGTCCAAAATATATGCCCAAGGGTTGGGCAACACTTTACTTTGTTCACTTTTTCACTAATATCTAAAATATTTGCCCAAAGGTTGGGTGACAATTTACTTTCATCAAGATGTAGGCCAATGTCTAAAACCTTCACAAAAGTGGTTGGGCAAGACTTTAATTTTTTTGGGATGCTTACTTCTTCAATGAATTCCATTTATCTGCCCAAACTTAGGTTTTGCTTGTTGGTTGAAAGTGGGCGGCACTTTGGAATGCTTCACTTTTCCCTATGAATTTATTTATCTGCCCTCCACACTTAAGCAATTTCTCATTCTTTTATTGGGCATCCCTTTTATACCTTAGAAAAAATCAATATTTCCAATAATGTGCTTGGGCGGCACTTTAGGGCTTCACTTTTCCCGATGACTATTTATCTGCCCTCCACACTTAAGCAATTTCTCATTATTTTTTTGGGTATCCCTTTTATACCTTAGAAAACTTCAATATTTCTAATAATGTGCTTGGGTAGCACTTTAGGGCTTCACCTTTTTTGGACGATGTCCAAAACTCCCACCTAACTTTCCTCCTTTGTAATTTGGGTGGAACTTTAGGACATTATTTTTTGCACCAACTCTCTAATTCACCCACCCAAGCTTTTCTTTCTTTAAAGTGGGTGGTACTTTAGATTGTTCCACACCTAAATCAATGTCTAAAATACCCACCCAAGGGTTGGGTGGCACTTTTATTTCATTGGCATACGGTCTAATGTCTAAAACATCCACCCAAACACACTTAGGTAATTTCATTGTTTCACCCACTTCTTCCAACACTTAGCAAATTTTCTAGACATTGCACATGGACTCTAATGACTCTACCCTTCTATATTTTAGCACTTTAAAGATTTATGAAGGATCCTCATTTCTCAGAAATGATTTTAAAATAGTGTAAAATGAATTTAAATTACCCAAAAGTTATCAGTTTTATGTGGTGTAAAAATATGGTGAAAATTGAAAGTGCCTAGAATTAAGTGAAAATTTTTAGATGTCCAAATGAGCCAAATGGGTATCCGAATCTGCAAAGAAAAATTAAAAATTTATCCTAGATTAAGATTTATAGTATTAATAAGTTTGTTGGCCATAAATAAAAACTACTATTTCTAGAAAGTAAATTACATCTGAAAACTTGTAAACTCAACACCATTGGAAATATTAGCTCATATAATTCACCTAGAATTTGGATCACCCTAAATGGATTCTCCTAGCAAAAGTTATGGCATTTCCAATATTGGAGTAAACATAAGGGCAAGAAGATATTTTTTTTATAACCTTAGAAATTGATTTAAATATTTCATATCTTAGGAAACTATTGAAAATTAAACTTCTGAAGTACTTAACCAGAAATAATACCAATGAAGTATTAATATTTAGAAAATTTTGATTCAAACCAAAGCTCTTAGGCAAGGAATTCTAACACTTTGATGCAGGCAATTTTTCAAAAATGATATGAGCAAAACTTGGAATAAAAAAAGAACCAAAAAATTCACAAAGGTCCTCTCGAAAAATGAAAATTAATTATCTTCATGGATCAAATAATTTTATTTTTAGTGGGGGTGTGTTGCTCCTCAACAAATGGTGATGTCTATGGGGAAATAGTAGCACTATTTAGAACCCAAAATCTAGTTTTAAAATGGTTCAAGCCATGTACCATACTCACTATAAAGAAATTCAAAATATTTGCAACTACTATCTACCAGTCTATTGAAATTTCCCAGGGATATACTAGGCTGGATCACTCAAAGAAAAATTTGGTGTGTGATTTTAGTGCATAAATTCTTCCTCCAAAGAAAACCATGGCTTAGAATTCTTACTTGGATCAATCAAGCTATCTGGGGTGCACAAGGTTACTTGAGTGAAACTCTACTTCTATTTTAGCATTTTACAGTCCCGACTGAGTTACTCTTAGCTTTCCAAGACCTTGGTTCATAGCCATGGGGCATCTATAGCCTTGGTGAACATGTCTAAAATTCCTCTTGTAGGAATCTTAGCTATCCTTTTATTACTGAACTCTCTCTTTCTTTTTTTGGTAGAACTTTGTTTTTTCTTATCTTTTTTTTGGGGGGTAAGACTCATACAGATAGCAAAGAAGCCTTACTAGAGGTTCAAAATTTGGATTTTCCCTGATGTTTTATTAAAAAAATAGTCGATTGACTAACCATTTTAGCTTAGACACCAATAGCCTCTTTGGAGTATTTAAAGTGATCTTTGTGAATCAGAGTTATCCTCTCATGATCAACTTTTCTTGGATTCCTTGGGAGTTCTCCAGCCAAACAACATAACAATTCTTTTATGATTAAAATAATTATGGTAGGAAAGGAACAAGATCTAAACTATCCCTCCACTATCATTCTGAATCATAAGCATTACCACTCTCTCCCTACTTATAACATCCCTTCAAAATCACCCCACTTCAAAAATTTGAGGGACCAAGACAAAAAATAAAAGAGGAAAGAAAAGAAAAACAAGGACAACCAAGAGGAACTTAATGCTGATAGAAAAAACTAAACACACTGACTTCACTACCTTTATACACGATATATATACATATGTACAAAGGTCCCTTCAATTACTCGAATGATATAGTAGATGGAAAAACTAAAAAATAATGCTTTAGATATTGACTATTGATAGGCAAGTTCAAAAAATTACCTTCCATGTCCTATAGAAAAATGTATTATTATCCAAAATTTCTATGATTTGGTATGGCCCTATCCATAGAGGATGCAACTTGGTGTGTTTACCTTTCTTATTTTGGACGTTTTACCATAGGAGCACTAGGTATGCAAGTCTAAATACTTTTACTTTTGCTCTTTTGTCAAAAAAATACCTATATCTTGATGTCGACTGAAATGCTCCAAGACTTGAATCCTTTTATCCTACAAATTAATCAAGTCTAGTACATGTGCTTCTACATCTACATGATCATTAAAATAAACCAAGGCAAACTGGTAAGTGGGCAATTTAAAAAAGAACAATAGGCTAAGTTCCATACAATAGAGTAAATGGAGAAGTTTTAAGAGCCTCTTTATATCTTATCTTGTTAGCCCAAAGTGCATACTTCAGTAATGTATGCCATTGCCTGGGTTTATCTGCAGTAGACTTATTAATGGCATTTATCAAATTTTTATTTATGGATGCGACCAAACTGTTTCCTTGGGGATAATAGTTGGACAAAAATTTGGTGACTATCCCTTTTTGGTATGCCCACTCCATGAATTCTAGTGACTGAAAGGCTTACCCATTATCATAAACTAAATTTAGAGGAACTCCAAACCTGGTTATGATATTAGACTCTAAAAATTCTATTACCTCATGGACTGTACTCCTCATTGTGGCTATCACTTCAATCCATCATGCATAGTACGTAGTGGTTGTTAATACATATTTGTACCCCATTGATGAATTTGGGTTCATCACTCCCATAAAATCGAGTCCCCATTGCATGAAAGATTTATCTATTACAACAGGTTGTAATGGCAAGGCTCACTTAGCCTGTTTGGCTACAAAAATATGACATTGGTGGTAAGTTCTCACATGATGATGTACATCCTTGAAAAATGTGGGCCAATAGTAGCTTGCTCTTAATATTTTGTGCATAGTAGCTAAACTTGAAGGATGCCCTTCTCCTAATTTTTCATGAAAATTGGACATGATTTCATTTACCTCATCTTGAGCAATACACCTTAGGAATATGCCAACATAATTTTCTCTATATATTTTACCTCCTTTGAGTATAAAATGAGTAGATTTCAACTTCAATGCTCTTCTCTGAGCTCTGTTCAAATAGGATGGAAAATTCTTAAATTTTAGAAAATGAATGATATCCCCATACCAATAATCCAACCTAGAGTTCATCTGGTTAATTTCTTCCCTTGTAGGTATTTCAACGATGTGCTGGGATAAAGCAAACCCTTTGATTAACTTTACAGGTCAAATATCTAAGTCAAATTCCTATAATTTTGTGGCCCAATTACCTCTTAATTCATCTAGTTTGTTTTGAATTAACAAATATTTGATAGCCATATCAAGAACTATGGCATGGACCTTACTCCTCAGAATGTAATACCTGAACTATTTAATTGATTTCACCAAGGCATAGGCTTGATTATCTAGACAAGAGTAATTCAACTCAATACCCTTTAGATTGGTACTTTTGAAGGCAATGGGGCGCTCCCCTATATCCCTTAGTTGAGTTAAAACTATAGAAAGTGTGTGTTCAAAAGCAAAAGAGTATAGATAAAAATCTGCACTAAAGTTTGGACTTACCAGAACTGGAGCTTGTTTGATGGTAGATTTAATTTTTTGAAGTTCCTCTTTGGATTTTTTTGACCAAGCAATTTGAGAAGTCTATTTTAGCATGTCATTATGTAGTTTGATTATCTCAGCAAATCCAAAAATGAATTTTTAGATAATATTAATTTTCCCAAAAAATGATTTTAACTCTTTCTTAGAGTTGGGAAAGGGTATATTTGATATGGCCTCAGCTCTCTCAGGGTCCAAAAAGATGCCATATTTGGTAATTAAGTGACCAAGGATTTTGCCTTCAGTAATAGCAAAGATGCACTTCTTTGGATTCAAAGAAATGTTAAATTCTTTGTATTTGTCAAAGATGGACTCCAAGTGCTTTATGTGATCAAACCGAGACTTAGAAAAAACTGTCAGGTCATCCATGTACACAACAATGCACTTACCCATGCGACCTTTGAAAGCATGGTCTATTGCACATTGGAAAGTGGATCCAAAATTTATCAACCCAGATGGCATTCTTTTGTAAGCGAAGGTGCCTCATTTTGTTGTGAAGGTAGTCTTCATTCTATCTTGTCTTTCCACCAACATTTGGTTGTGTCTAAAAAATCCATCCAGGAAAGACATCATATTTGAACCATTCAAAATTTGTAGCATATCATCCATGGAAGGCAAGGGATAATTATCCTTTTTTGAAGCCTTAATCATATTTCTAAAATCTATGCACAAGTGGATTTCCCCGTTATTCATTATGACCGATACTAAATTAGTTGCCCATGTAGAATGCTTGATAGGAAAAATAATGGCAGCATTCAACAATTTTTTTACTTCCTTCAAAATGATAGGTTGCAACAAAGTGTTGATGTACCTCTTTTTCTGCTTGAAGGGTTTACAGAACTATTTCAGGGGTATAGTTGCATGTACACTTTTGGGTAAAAAATATTCAGGTCTTTGTAGGACCAGACCATAACATCTTTAGACCTGAAGAGTAGCTTAATAATATTTATCTTTATTATAGGGTTACAAGTTTTAGCCAATTGAACATTTTTGGGGTCCCCTTAAATCCTTAAATTTAGTTTCTCAGTCTCATTTCCCATTGTATCAATAGGACTCCCAGAATTTATCCTTTGTTTGATTCAGTCATTGTCAAACAACCTCTCAAGTTCAACCATTCCCTAGGAATTCTATTATTTTTTAGCCTCATTATTACTACTTCATCACCAAGATCGTCAAATGCAATATCCCTTTGACCATCATCAATTATAACCTTTTCAAATGCATTTGTATTTTGTAGAAAATTTATAAGTTGTTGGTCATTGGAAAATACCGGAAATGTGTCCACATTATCTGGAACATAAGGACAAGGGATCAACTCCACTAATTTTTTTTTCCATTTAAATTCCTCCAAGGGCTTCAAATTTGCAGTTGATGAAGCCAAAACATCTGCAGGTGAATTTTTCTCTCTAGGAATATGTGTCAAATTGAAAGCATTAAAATACTCCACGAGATCCCAAGCTTGGTATTTATATATTTTTAGGTAAGAATCCTTGCACTAAAACTTACCTCTAACCTGATTAGCAACCAACTCAGAGTCTATGAAAACTTGGATATTCTTCACATTCTTATCTAAAGCAAATTTCAACCCCAGTATTAGGGCCTCATACTCGGTCAAGTTATTTGTGTAAGGAAATTACAAATGGTAAGACATAAAATATATCTGATTTTGAGGCCTCTTGAGAACTACCCCTATGCCAAAATCTTGCTTGGATTTATCTCCATCAACATGGAGTGTCCAAACATCATTGCCATGGTCATTAAGATCTTTAACTAGTTTCACCTTTTGTGTAGTTGTCAAATTATAAACCCCAATATCTACATCAGTAAAATTAACAACCTCAATTTTGATATTATACTCAGTTATCATGTGTTTATGTCAAGGTTCTCTATCAATTCTTAGTTGATTTGCTACACCCTTCCAAGGTAACCACATGTGTGAAAAATATGTGGCCAAATACCCATTCAAGGATTTTGACCAATCTTTGCTTAGTAGCATTCCATATATTGTAGGAATATCTACCATGTGAATGTTAATTATGTGTTGTGCTCTTGAATCAGATGCTAAATGGATGTGTATACCTTGAAGTTCACCTACCACCTTGACCTTAGTTTTATCCAAGTGAATAAATCTCATCTCAGACTTCACAGGAGTTAATCCTAGTTGTTGGAAAATAGCTAGAAGTATGAGATTAGTTGAAGCACCAGAATCCACTAGACAATTATGTAAATTCTTTCTAAATATGTAAACTATTAGTAGGAAAGGTGGAACTTTAGTCTTCTCTTTGTATATTAACATGTTTACATTTGCTATTTTCTTCCTCTTTTCAGGAGGTTTAGAAGGGGATCCAGAGTAAGACTTAATCAAATTATCCCTCTATTCAGTGATTTGAGCAAGCTCATGGAGGGTGATGTTAGCCTTGATCTTCTTCTTATCCTCTACTATATTGTATCCTTTATTGAGCGAAGCAACAAATACATCTTGCACTTTTGGATCTTCTCCCTTGGGTGGAGGTGGATTATTGTTTGGAGAAGGATAAAGAGGAATACTGTGAGAGTTTTTGGGAGGCATATATGTAATGTTGGGCTATGGATTTCTAATCCTGAGATTGTAATTATCTCTTCTATACTGTTAAAAATCTTGTACTTCATCCATAGGTACTTTCATAATATTTTTTGACTCATACAAGGAAGTGAATGAATCCAGAACCATAGCAAAACTATGTTTGGATGAACCATAATCATCAATATTTCTTTGATTTTTAAGAAAATTGAATTCACCAAATAAAGCCTCAAAAGTATTTTAAAACTCTAGATAATCTAATTCCCAGTGTTGGGATGTTCCATGAATCCTGCACTAGTTAGGTAAAATCGGGTCACAAATATTCACTTCAGGTCTCTTTCCTTTTTTGTAATCCTTATTGGCATCATATGGAGGTCTGGAGAACCTATTTTGTTGGTATAGAAACAAATTTGAATTTTCTCTCATAGACACTTGTCTCTTTAAACTCAAGAAGTCATTTGCCAATTTTTAGACCATCCTTGAAACTTCTTCAATAGTAGTTTTATCTAATTCCTTCTCCATAGTTTGAACATGCCCAACGTGTACCAAGGATAATGAAGTTTATGTAGGTGGATCTTGGCATGTTGGCATTAGCATATTATGCAAAATGGGATTCAAGACAAGTGTATTATGGGTGATAAAGGGTATCATAAGAGTATTCAAATGTTGAGACCCCAACTACCTTTCAAGAGTTAGAGCTTCCTTATAAGCCTTTGTCAAGTTCATGATATTGGGGTCTCTCTTAGGGAAAACATAGTTCATTGGGTCCAAGGCATTTTATATTTCTAAGGCTAAATTTGCACCTGGGATGTAATATCCAGTCATTCTACCATAAGCCTTTGGAACTCACATTGAAAGATCTAACAATTTCATCGAATTCTCTCTTAATTCTAGAAAATTGCTGATATAGCATGTTGGGATCATTTGCAAGATTTAGAAACCAGTAATACACTCCCTCCTAGAGAGTGAACATGAATAATCTATAGGCCACATCTCCATGTTGTACACTCTATAATTTTAGAGCATTCTTAAAGGCTACCAAGTGTTCTTCTACTGTCCTTATTCCACCATGCTTGTAGGTGGGAAGATACCTCTCAATATTTTTGGATAAATCATGGGCTACACCAAGGATATTCAAGGTAGTGGAACCCAACCAATTAGCCATAACTATATGATTAATGGTAGGATTTTGGGTCACAGTTGGAGGAAGCACCAATGGAGATAAAACTATGCTAGACAGAGATGTGGATTTCCTAAGATTAATTCTCCTTGGGATTTCCAACTCAGATACAAGGATCTCCCTAGCTCTTGGGTGGGACTTGGTCACTTTGAAGGAAGAATCCAACCTAATTGATTATCTCAAAAAACACCAAGAATGGAGGTGCCCTCCTTCTAGCACCAATTTTTATGTTGATTGGTCTTTCATGCACACCTTATGAAGAGTGAACATAAAATACAAGTAATATTAAATGGGAATAATTCCCTCACTTTATGATCTTGTTGGATATCCAAGGTGTGAGTTATAGAGACAAGTCGAATGGATTTCACTCTTTTCCACTTTTGGAATAGTTTCAAGTGGATTATCTATATAACTTACAACGGGTTCAACCTTCATTCAGTGGTGTTTGGGTTATCAATAAGATACAATAATTTATGAATTGATCTAGCTCTTAGAATCTAAAAAAACTAAATGAATAAAGAATATTAAATAACATAAAAGTGGAAACTTAAAAAAATAAAATAGAGAGAGTATGGTAGGATAGAAAAGAGAGGAAATCTAATCCAATTGCAAATTACAACCACTAAAATCAATTAAATTGCTATCTTCACAACAAGACAACATCAAATGAAGAAATTTTCCAACTTTCTAAGATCACTTTCCACCTTGAGTAATGGAAAAAGCAACAGAGGATAGAGAGAAAATCAAAAACAAAATGGAAGTCAGTGACAATTGGTGTTTCTCACTAGCAGCCTAGCTCACACAATGAGGACAAAGTAATTAGAATATAGACCCAAACCTTAAGCATTTAATTTTTCTCAAGCATACAAATAATAGAATGAAGCTCGATGACCTAATGTAATCTCAACCATCACCTATTTGTAATCAAATTAAAAAATCCTTAGTGAGACAAAAATAGAAGAAAGTGCACTTATCACATTTTGAAAGAGATTAGGCTCCCAGCCACGCTATTTCTGAAGAGGGTCGCACACCTGCACCAAGTCCAAAATGAAAAAACAAATAAGATTTGCCAAATAATTCCAGAAGCCTTCTATTCCAAGTTTTTGCATCCTTGTGAAAGACTCAAAAAATCGCTCTTATAGACCAGAGCTTTTTCCTAGGCATCCACATTTTCATGCGAATTAATTACAATCATGGGATGTTTTTACATATTAACTTCTCTAAGTACTTCTTGATTTTTTAATATTCTCATACATTAATGAATCTAGAAAACTCATAGGGAAAGAAATATTTAAATAATTAACTATGGGATAGTTTAATCAGAATGCAATCCTCTTCATTAACAGCTCCAAATCTGGAACCACATGAACTAAGAATAGGTAGCACATTAACCAAGCACATGTACCACAATCATGCTTTCATAAAGTCTCCACTTGCTATGAGCTCTACATAATATGGGCGGATCATTAATTTCATGCATCCTCTATCCTCACACGGTCCTATTTTCTGGGTTCGCATTGAAATTTTGTACCCACCATCACTTTCACCATTAATTTTACCATAAAATGTAGCCATCGGCAATTTCTTGTAAAAATTTAAAAGGGGCAAATGTTAGAACATTAGCTTTAAAATTAAATTAAATTAATTTTATTTTCCTAAGGTTCAAACTTTAATTTTAATTTTTTATTAATTTTCAAAGTTTCCTGTAAAATATTTTCCATGATTAAATCCATTTCTAAGCTTCACACTTAGATTTATAAAAATGATTTTTCTATGTTGGAGCTCCATTTTCTCATTGGTGAGCACTTTCCAAAATTTATTTTCATGGGCAGAGCTTTTCTTCTTTAATTCACATGGTTGTACTTCTTGGATAGAGCTTTCTTCTTTAATTAATTTGTCATTTTTTTATTTTCCCCATCAAATGCATAGGCGGTAATTTAGGTTGCTCTCTGCCTAAATTAATGTCCAAAATATCTACCTGAGGGGTGGGTGGCACTTTACTTTGTTCACTTCTTCACCAATATCTAAAATATCCACCCAAAGGTTGGGCGGTACTTTACTTTCATTGGGATGCGGGCCAATGTCTAAAACCTCCACCAAAGTGGTTGGGTGAGACTTTACTTTGTTTGGAATGCTTACTTCTTCAATGGATTCTATTTATGGGACCAAACTTAGGTTTTTCTTGTTGGTTGAAAGTGGGCAACACTTTGGAATGCTTCACTTTTCTCGATGACTCTATTTATATGCCCTCCACAATTAAGCAATTTCTCATTCTTTTGTTGGGCATTCTTTTGTATTTCCAATGATGTGCTTGGGAAGCAATTTAGGGCTTCACTTTTACTTATGACTATTTATCCGCCCTCCACACTTGAGAAATTTCTCATTCTTTTTTCGGGCATCCCTTTTATACCTTAGAAAACTTCAATATTTCCAATAATGTGTTTGAGTGGCACTTTAGGGCTTCACCTTTTTTATCCAACGTCCAAAACTGCCACCCTAATTTTCCTCCTTTGTAATTTGGGTAGAACTTTGGGACCTTATTTTTTGCACCAAATCTTTGTAACAACCCCAATTGTCACTACTCAACCACTCAATTTTTTTTATATATTCATATATCCTTCATGAGGCAAGAGATGTAATCATGATCTAAGGTAGACTCATTCTATTTGGATTAAATCTTATCAATTCATATAGAATCAATAGCTATTGAGACTTGATCAGAGTCTCTTTTGAGTAGAAGTGATCAGCTTCTATGAAACCCTCATATCCCATTGGTATGAGAATGTTGGCCAAGTGTAAGGTTTCATCCCCTATAAAAAGGAAAATCATGGTCCACCAAGACCAGTATATAGGTGAATGCCTTGAAGATGGATATCCATGATCTAACCTTACCAATGGTTATTCATAGATCTTAGATCCAATCCACATCTCTTTTATGGAATATCTAGGATAACAAATCACTACTCGTGATTAAACTCATAGAATCCATGGAATGTCATCTTAAGCATGATTATGTAACTTTAAACCTCCTAGAACTTATTTTTCCATTCTTTCATTTAGATATCCAGTTTGATATTCTTAAGAGTCATTTAAAGATAGTACTTATCCAACATGGGAGTACCCCTCCTCATGCACACTCAACTTCTTAGCTTTAGGATATAAGGTTTTTTTGGTTTTCAATTCTAAACCAACTTGTCTTCTTGAGGGTTTCATCCCACTCCAAATTCCAATGTGTTCTAATTTAAACCATCATGAGTGTTTAGGAGGTGAATATAAATCAATGAAGTCCTTTTATGGTAAGATCCATTACATCATAACCTTATATTGAAACAACACATGAGAGGTCTATTTAAGTAGGAATTACATTCCATTATGATTCGATTTATGATTCCACACAACCATTGATTACAAAGAGTGAGAACTAACTAGTTGCATCATTCATAATTATCCAATTTAATCCAGAAAGTAAATGGCACATTCACATAACATTAAATCATCATCATATTAGAAATTTAATCATACATTCTTAGCATCATAAATAAAATTTGTTGAGTAAATAGTATTCAATGTAAGCATTATAGTAATCTAGAAACATGCATAACTATCCCATTTAAACATTTAACCATCTCATTTTATTTTGAAAGTAAAAGCAATAGGAACAAGAAGTAACACATCAAACCACAAAATAGAGTGACACAATGATTTATCCTGGGAACCCTCATGGGGAATAAACCCAACCTCCAAAATATGATCTTTCCTCATATTCATAAACTCAAGATGTTAAATATTACAAGTATATAAGGGTCTCAACGGATCCCTTTTACTCAATATACAATTCAAGGAATGCTATTGTTCCTATACACATACATGATGCAATTAAGGATTTATTTAATTCCTTTATCTAAGACATCATGTTAATATTAAGGTATTTTCCATACTAAGGAGGAAACCACCTGCTCCTTCATAATTAAATATGCATTTAAGGAATCCATTGATTCCTTTTTCTAAGTCATCTTAGAATTTTATAACATCTTGTGTAAGTTTATGATATTCATTGGTTCCATATTTTGGAGATGAATCTTTGACACTAGAGAAAATTTCATAAATTCCTTTAAGGAGTCCACTTCTTCCTTTTTCTAAGTCATCTTAGAATTTTATAACATCTTGGGTAAGGTTATGATATTCATTGGTTTAATATTTTGGAGATGACTCTTTGACACTAGAGGAAATTTCATAAATTCCTTCAAAAAGGAATTTTAAATTCATTCTTTTGGGTAGATAAAAAATCCACCTTCCCTTCATAAATTAAAGTCCCATACCCTTAATTTTATGAAGCATTCACCCTTTTATTAAATCAATAGTTTCTCTATCGTAATAATTCCAAACACATTCTAATTCCTTGATTAGTTTCCTAGTGCCTACCGATTCCCTATAACAAATACTAAAGGCTAATTTGTTCACCTTTATTAGCCTTACCTTTACCAAAAGTAAGTATTAAAGATGGTTTTTTAGAAGTAGTTGTCGTCACCTCTTCACGACTAGCCCCACAAAAAGGTTTTGCTTCATGTGATAGGCGGCTATGACCCCTTTATTCAAGGTAGATGAGTAACATGTCAATTCAACTTTCTTGGTTAGATGTTACTACACTAGCATCTAGACTAAAGAACTAAGCCTAGACTTTAGGCTATTTGACCCCCATTGCTTGGTAATAAAATTAGGGAAGGCTTTCCCTTAAATATTTTCCTTGAAGCCACCATGGTATTTATGTGGGACAAAGGTGTTCCAAATCAAATAAACATACCAAATACTTTCTCACCTGTGGAAATAATAGTTTATCATGGTGACACACAGTAGTTTGGGGGTAGGGCACTATTGGGGAAAGCATCGAGTTTATCAAGCTACCCACACGATCAACACAAAATTATACCAATTACAGAACCATCATAGCATATTCCTTTCAACACATGCCACATAAGCATCTAGGGAAGGAAAGTATTCACAAATGTCCCCACATGATGTACATATGGTGACTAGGGCATCTTTAAAGTGGTAAACCAATATAAGGGCTTATCGACACAAGGCATAGACTTTTGCACATATAGTATAAACTAGAATATCGTTTGTAACCATTGAAATACATCAGACAATGGAGACAGTTTAAGGTAGCATACCCACAATCAGAGGATTTTCTAACAGAGCCCACATAACCTAATAAATCTCCACTTCACTCAGGTTTGCGTACCTATTAGATTTAATCTTACTCTTCCATAGGAGGTATTCTTAGTGTACAATGTTGTGAGGGGTTTTCAAACTCAATGACAAATTTTGTTAAGGATATCATATCGGTACTCCTAAGGCATAATTATTAACAATGGATCAAGGGCTTTAATCAATGTAGGTGAGCATTATCCTGGAGCTACATAATTGGATTTATTAGGATAGATGACTCTTTAATTCCAATCAATAACTTGTTAGATACCTAGTATAGTTAATGTTTCCTCATTGGTGAGTCTCTATCCTCCTCAAAATATATATACAAAGATTTAGAGATTTTTTAATCCCCAATTGATAAGAAATTAACAACCCAATAAATATCTAGGGTTGATCCCTGTAGGGAGTAGCACTTAAATTTTATTTTTATAACATACTATACTTGGAAGGGTTTGATTTCCTTATGTCTCTCATTTTGTTTCATCCAGCCCTATAACGTGGGTGGTCACTAGATCTGTCTTAGCAAGTATTCTCTTGCGAGGTTGATTCTCCTCAAGGACACTACATAATTTTATTTTTAAAAAGAAACATACAACATGTGAGTTAAAAGGGATACGTTCATAGTTAAAGCCCCTCCTTATGGATTACCCAATGGAGTTAGAGAATTTTAAAGCATGGTTTTCCAATATATGAACCATTAAAGGACAATGTTTTATCAATAAGTTTTAACAAGTTTTTAAATGGGAAAATACATAACCCATTATTGAACGAATGAAACTATAGGTGCATTTATAAGAAATGAAGTTTATACAATAGGCTTCAAATTAGTTTTATAGAAAACTATAACCTCTTTAAGCTATAACGAATGAGGCTATAACGAAGCTTCTATCTAGCATATTACTTCATCCAAATAAAATAGGCAGTGTTTGATTACAACCTAATCAATGTAGAAAGATCCAACCTGATCTTTCTTCTCTTGAAACTTCCAAGTGCTTCCCGAGTCTCCATGCTTTTCTCCAAGAGTTGGCTCCTTTCAGTCTCTCAAGCTTGCTCCACACTATGACTAGGAGATCTTTCAAACCTTCTGGTTTCTGATCCACCAAGGTGGAGAGCATACTCCCTAGATTTCCAAGACTTCCTAGATACCCTTTCTTCACAAAATATCCTCTATTTATAGGACACTTCTCCACTCATGGGCCAAATAGTGGCCACATTATAATAATATTAAAAATATGCCTTGGACCCATTATGACTCATCCTGTCTTGTATAGTATGACCAATAGTAGAAAAAGGGTCCCTTTAAAGATAAGGAGAGTGTCATTATTTTTTTTGTGTCCTTTCTCATGGGAACAAATATAAAACTAATACTATTAAGGCATAGAATGGATACAAAGCTAGAACTATTATTGATAGGGTAAGGGATCTCCCTTTTAATTTCCACCAATATAGGGAAGCCATATGGGTATTTCCCAATGGGTAGGATATATATATATATAATATTTAACAATCCTATAGTCCTTTTAAGTCCCATCTAAATTGGGTTCACTAGGTTGTTTACACATAATTTACTATATTGTTGTAATTTTGAAAAAGATAATTCTTCAAATTTATCTTTCACAAGACCTCATAATTAGTTTCTAATTAATTATCTTCTCCAAAATATAATTAATATTTTCCTATCCTTCATAAAATAATTTTATTAGAATTTTTGTAGGATTCTTTAGGGTCTATGCCCTTTTTATTAGGCATTAATTGATCCCAAAGATAAATTAATATCCTTTAAATAAGGTAGGAGGGTGACAGGTCATGACATACACCCCCCTTAGATTAAACATAGTCCTCTGTGTTCGAAAAACTACCTTACAAAAACACATTTATCTAGCAAAAGCTAGTATTTATCCTACTATTTTACAATTCTTCTTTCATACAACACTTCACTTTTGATGGATAGCTTCATCTTCCATCCATGAGAGTATCGGGTCCTACAAAAATGTAAAATATCAACAGTTCATGTCCTTATAAATAATATAACATACATTTTGCATATTAACAAGTATTGAAAACACCATCAATACCTAATCTCATCATAAATATTACAGTTTTAAACCATCTATTATTGCTCAAATACTGAATTTAAAGCACTACAATAATAGAATTTGCAAAATGATGTTACAAAGATGTCATGAAATTATGCTTTTGTACTATATTAGACTTAAAAGTCTTATTAATCTTATCAAAACTCTCACCAAGGAGTGTCATAGTAAAAAAAATTTAACCCCTAACATGAGTTAACCTGATAAAATCAAGTGTTAACAAAGACACATCATAATTTTAGAATCTCTATTTAGGATATCCACATATATCCTAATATACATTTTGACAACTTTCTTGCCAATACCAGAGCATCCACCCAGATGTCTCCTGGTTATATCATTTTGGAGAAGTCCCATACCTTCTTTGAGAATGGACACCAATCCATTATTCAAATTCATTTAGTGTTATTTTAATTAAATAAGTTTACTTTATGAATACAAACAAAATCTACATTCATAAGCTACTTTGAGTTTCATGATAGAAAACTTTAAGTTCACATAATATTTTTTTATACCAAGAATGTATAATTCAAATAATTTCTAATTACAATTGGCCAAATCCCTTGGCATACTATAACTTATAGTTTCTAGAGTAGTGGCTTCGGACCTCAAGGTTGTTCTTCCTTAGATATTTCACTCATCGGATCCATACCTACATTACTAGTTTGAGAATTGTTGTGGCTGATCCACAACACACCCCAAAATTGGGGACCCACCTTTTTTGCATGCTTTCAAAGAAGATCTCAGTGACCCAGATGCTAAAAATCAAGAAAAAGGGCAAAATTGCACAAGGATGAAAAAGTGTCGCGAAATCGCGACATGTCGCTCCATCGCTGGCCGAAAATGAAAAAGTGTCACGAAATCGCGACATGTTGCTCCGTCGCTGCCAGAAAATGAAAAAGTGTCACGAAATCGCGACATGTTGCTCCGTCGCTACCAAAAATGAAAAAGTGTCACGAAATCGCGACATGTTGCTCCGTCGCGCTCGAAAATGAAAAGTGTCACGAAATCGCGACATGTTGCTCCGTCGCGGCCCAGAGAGGAGAGAGAAAGGCAGAATGGAAAATTGTAGCGAAATCGTGACATGTCACAAAATCGCGGTCAAGACAGTCAAACGGGGCATGAAGCAGAAAAGCGTAGCAAAATCGTGACATGTCGCAAAATCGCGGTCAACGCAGTCAACGACAGCAGGTGGGCGAAACCGTCGCGAAATCATGACGTGTTTGATTTTCGCGGCTTGCAAACGGGCAGAAGGCATAAAATATAAAATGGTCATGAAATCACGACAAAATCGAGCCAAAGGCGATAAGGCCCAGTAGTGTAGCGAAATCACGATGAGAACTGACACAAAGCGCATAAGTCGAAAGGCGTCACGAAATCGTGACGCGTCACGTTTTTGCGACGCGGGTGGATTAAAAGGCCTAAGTGGTAAAATGGTAGCGATTTCGCTATAGTCAGAAAATGAAGCCAAACAAAGCAAAGAGCATAGCAAAATCGCTACGTGTTCCGGTATCGTGGTTCACCTGAATGAAAAGAGTCTAAGGCACA
Organism: Wollemia nobilis; assembly: GCA_028583015.1. NCBI lineage: Eukaryota > Viridiplantae > Streptophyta > Pinopsida > Araucariales > Araucariaceae > Wollemia > Wollemia nobilis. Next base: position 6,625,449 of record JAQPPZ010001057.1, on the reverse strand, counting down.
AAGGCGTAGCGATATCATGCAACTTTTGAGGAAACGTTCTAGCAAGACAAAGACGTCGCGAAATCGTGACAAAAAGTGAGAACCATGCAGAGGGCAAAAAATGGTAGCGATTTCGTGACACTTTATTGAAAAGAGACTAGTGAGAAAAAGTGAAAATATAAAAAGGTGTACGGAATGAAAAGCTGTCGCGATATCGTGACATGTCGCCATTTCGCTGTGCATGAAGGCAAGAAAGGCTGTTGGCAGAAAATGTCGCGATATCACGACATGTCGCGTTTTCGTGATGAAAGCGAAGGAACAAAGCTGCATGCATAAGGACGTCATGATTTACATGGGGCCGTTATAGAATGTGCAAAGGAAGCGCGAAACACGTGGCATACAGGTGTCAGGGTTATAGAAGCGTTACAGTCAATAGAAAATATCGAACGTTTTGGCATCGAACATAAATTCAAAAGCAACGAAAAGGCGAGAATACGAAGCGATGCATTCTGGGAGGTGAAACGAAGCGTCACAGGATGAAACAGAGAGCCGCATCAGAAGTATAAAAGTAGAAGCATAGGACAGGTTCAGTGGTCGGAAACCGCTGTGAGCAGAGTTGCAGTGCCTAAGGCGAGATGCCATTCTGGGCCTGCTTGGGGCTGTTTTCCTTCCTTTTTCTGGTTTTGAGAAAACCAGAGATTCTGTTGTAACATGATTAATTCTTTAATGCAGGAGTGTTCAAAAATTTGCATCTTGTTGGCAAGAAAGAAGGAGTTATTTTCTGCATGCTAGGATTTAATGTTTATCATTCCCTTTTTTAGATTTCTAGGCTTATAGATGAAGTTTAATGCAAGTTCTCTTGGTTGCTTCATGCGAATGTTCTAAATCTGAAAGATCACAATAAAACCCTAGAGACCAACACTTAACTTATCTGGATTGTGCGTGTTTTGCAGGTTCAATAGGTTAGGTTGCATGCATGGAAACCTCACATCTTCGGTTTTGCCAAGATGGGATAGCATCAAACTGAATGCAATTTTAATTTCTTTTCTTTTACATTTTATTTTCTTTTTGCTGCACTTTATTTTTCAGAAGTTCCAACTTTAATTTTTCAAGCATTAAAATAAAATAAAAAATTAAAAAACTTCAAAATCCATAAATAATTCCATCATTTATGGCATTTCATCAAATTTCATTTTGAAGTTACAACATGGTCATATAAAGATCAAATCATATTTGCTTTATTCGGGTTCAATGAACAATCACTAAATTTTCACAGTAAAATAAACCACAGTGCCCCTTGTTTTCAGTTACTTGCAACCACTAAGGTGTTCCAAGCATTTAAAATGAATATCTTCATTTGAGATTATTAATACACAGATGCAAAATGCTAACATAACAGGAACCTTGGAGAAGTTACTTGTTTAATTTCTTTGCAAGCAGAGGATTTAGAACCCAAATCCTATCGGAGAGTGTGTTTTCACAATCGGGTGAAAATACCACTCAACAGATTGGCGCTAGAAGGAGGGCCTAAAGGGTTTATTTTATCGTGATTTTAGATGCTACGGGTTTATAATTGTTTAAGAGCTTTACATTGCTAAATATTTCAAGTCCATTTGATTAGCATCTTCGGCCTCTAACACCACTCAACGGATTGGTGCTAGGAGGGCCGAACGGGTTTATTTTAGTGTTATTTAAATTTAAATTTTTTATGCTTTAGTCCTCTAACACTCAGTGGATTGTAAAAGGACGGCCTGAATTTATTTACTTGTTCTATTTTAATTCAGGTATGTTGTATATTATTCTAACACTTTTCTGATTGTTCATACAAAATATGTGATTTGATTTAATTTTGAAAATTTTGGTCTCATGCAATTACTTGACATTTGATTTTAATAAGTACATCTCTTGGTTGATGCTAACTTGATTTTTTTTACCTTGCAGGTTGAATATTCAACAGATTTGGTTCTAAAATTACATTTTAAGTTTCACTAATGGCAACACTTGAGGAGCAAATGGTATCCCTGAGAGCTGAAATAGTGTCTCTAAGAGAGAGAATGGTATCAATGATAGAGGATCATTATGAGGGTTTATCTATACCTGTGGTACCCTATCAAATTCCTAAAATGTTATTGGATTTTTTACGGTGTTTTAATCAAGAGGTGCCACTAGGATACTTGCAAAAACTGCATGTCTACAAGGATACATTATGTAAATTCCAGATTTTCTATGAGGAGGTGGCTTGTAAGTTATTTGCATACATTTTGGATGATAAACCATTCTTTTGGTATAGCCAACTACCCATGGAGGTTAGGACTTCTTGGATACAACTAGAAGCAGCCTATCTTTATCATTTTGGTAATAAGGTTGACTTAGAAATCTTGAAAAATCAGTTTACCTCCATATGTAAAGAGCCTAATGAATCCTTGAGTCAATTCAATGGAAGATTTCGTGAGTTGCACTCCCAAATGTGGGAAAATTTTAACACATTAGAAGAGGAAGCCATGGAAGTATACCTAGGAGCCATACACCCCACACTTGCTTCACTCATTGAGGAAAACCTGAGTGGTTTGTCCCTAGAGAAAATCCATGAGGTCTTAGAAGAGATAGAACGACAAGGTCTTGAAGAAGAAAAGGCACAACATGTTCACATGAGAGATTGTTCTTTTGATGCCAACCTACACCAACCATCAAACATAGCACCCTCCACTCCAATGATACCTAAGGTGAATGATCAAGGGGATGAATTTGAATACCCAAATCTTACAACCACCTTAGATGTAGTCCACGAGGAGGTGCAAATTGCTAAGACAACATCCACTAGTGAGGATCAGAAATGACCTTTCATAGAGATACATGATTATCTAGATGAAGGGGTTCTAAATTCAACAATGTTTGATATATGTGATAGGATGGAACCCACCATAGAATTAAATGAAGTGGTTGAAAGTGAAATGGAAAGAAAACCAATAAATGAATTTGAAGACATGATAGAGTTTCACCACTTGTTCTTGGAAGATACTATTGATGAGATGTGTAAAATTAAAGATCAAGAAATTCTTCACCCTCCAAATTATGATAAAATTGAATCATGGGTTACTAATTTGGACGATGATAGCCTTATAAATTTGAATTCAAGAAATAACCCACTTTTGGAAATAATTGAACCATCTAAGGAAGGTGAAGATGAATTTGATGAGAAACACATTGATGAATTGGAAGATGTTGAAGAAGTAGTTGAACGTCACCACTTGATTTTGAAAGATGATTATTATGATGCTTGGAAGAAGTGGGAAGATTTCACTCATTCCAAAACTACTAATGAAACTTGTGTGCCAATTGATATACAGGACAACATAATCGCCTACTCAAAGGAAGATCTTACAACTCCTGTACAATTTGAGGATGTTTTGGAAGAGGGTTTCAAATCTCATCAAATTTTGGAAGATTATAATGATCCTATTACCAAGGACAAAGAAGAAAATGAATTGATGAATGAATCAAAAGATCATGTCACAAACATCATGGAATTTCATTCTATGGATTTGGATGACAATTTTTACAATGGTTGGGGGAGATATGATAATGCATTCTTTTCTCACATCCCTATAGATGAAACTCATATTTCACTTGATATGCAGGATGTTGAACCTTCTACATCATACGAAGATCTCATATTCACAAGATTTGAAAAGGTGACAAAATTTGATCATGTTGAATATAAATTCATTGAAAGTGTGGATGCAAGTTTGCATGATGATTTTGAGGATTCAAATGAAGAGATACCATGGATAGTGAACAAAGAATTAGAACCAAATGACAAAGAGATTGATCAATTGGAAGCAACTCAAATGAAGGATCATCAAGATGAGTCATGGGACATACACTTTGACCAAGAATGTTTGAGGATTGAAAATGGATGACCATATTTTGAATTTAAATAATGTTTATGATGAAATGTCATTAAAGGTAAATGAAAAACAAGGTATAATTTTTAATCACACCTTTAATAACATGGTTTTAATGAATGGAAAAGAAGTTGATGCACTTGAATTGTTAAACCAAATTCATCAACAATTACTAATTGAATCTAGGATAAAAACTTTTAATGATCCTAATTTAGTAAATATCCTAGATGCTTGTAAATTGTTACACAAATTTGATTGGCCTACAAATTTGGAAAATGATTTGGCTTTGAAATTTGTAGAAATAGGCTCCTACTTACAAAATTGCATATTTGAAAAGGATAGCCTAATTCTAAATCAAGGAGGGAATTATGAAGTTTACATTTTAAAGAATAGACATGATAAAATTGAAAATCATTTATTGTCTAATCATTTTAGTAATTTGATGCTCACCTATGGGAGTATTATTGGAACTAAATCAAATTGGTATGGTGAGCATGGCAAGTGGAAATTTGTTGCATTGTTTGGTCTAGTCTTGTTTTTGTTGGATTCCCACAACATTTGGCATGCATATCATGTTATATTTTTGTTGAAATGTTCTAATCATGTTTGGGATCCAGGAAAGTGATAGTCCAAGCTTTGCATCATCTTGTATTATAGTGTACATTTGTATATAGATTTTGGTTTTTGGGTTTTGGTTTGTGTTTTCAAATTTTCATTTTTGGGATTGCAGTTTGGTTTTGGATTGAATAAGTTTTAATTTAAAGTTGTGTGTTTATTTGACATGTTTTGTTTGTCTATAAAAAAAAAAATTGATGAAAAAGTTGCCTTGAGATGCTAACTTATGTTCTAGATCGGGGAAATATGGAACATTGGAATTATGTGGTAGAAAGCTCCACAAGAAATACAAACATTTTAAGTAATATCGTTTGAAACTTGTGATGCATGAAGTAGTCAGTTTTATATGGCAATATTTCATCTGCATTTCAAAAGACAATGCATTCATATTACATCTCACTTTGCACATACATGCCATCTTAGTTGCAAATGCATTTCAAATACAAATCATTAAAGTGTGTCAAATCCTCTTAAGGTTATGCTATCACATAAATAAGAAGAAAATCCTAAGGTTGGGAACCGAGTCTTGAGATATCTAGAACCAAGCACATTTTATACACATTAAAAAGGATCTTGAGCAAAATGATCAAAACCTTGCTTGGAAGAAAAGGTTGGGCGAAAGAAGTATTTCATGTCTATCCTATTATGCAACATGATCCTTAAGACAGTGGTTTTGACCACTTCCATAAAGCTTAAAGCCTAAAATCAGAGTAGTAAGGATAGGGCTAAATCCTCATCGAACTTAGGTTGAGGATCCAACTCCCCAAAGCTTTGATTTGACCTACATGGAGTAGTAAGGATAGGGCATAAATTCTCATCTCGCTTAGGTTGAGAATCTGATTCCCCAAAGCTCCTATGTCTCATTTCATGATAAATCTTGGATTGGAAGGATCGTACTACTTGTCCTCTGCAAAGGATGGGTAGTCATCCCCAAGGTCTAAGCAATAAAATTAATATTTTCCATTTACATCCAAAGCTTGGATTGGAAGGATCGTACTACATGTCCCTAGCAAGGATGGGTAGTCATCCCCAAGGTCCAAGAAGTAAAAAATAAATTTTTCCCATCTCATATTTATATTGGATTGGAAGGATCGTACTACTTGTCCTCTGCAAAGGATGGGTAGTCATCCCCAAGGTCCAAAGAAATGAGGATAAGTCTTGGATTATGGGGTTAAGTATGCCCATGCATGGCAACATGTCTTGTCTAAAAAACAAGACCACTGATTGTCCAAAGGGTTAGACTAGCATGACCATTTCTTCCATAATTGGTTAAATTATTTTGCTCAAAGTGAGGTAATGAATTCCAAATCAGAGTAGTAAGGATAGGGTTAAACTCCCATCTCGATTAGGTTGGGAGTCCGATTTCCCAAAGCTCTGATTTCACTTTCACTTGCACATGGGTTCAAGATAGTAGGGACTCATAACCAACTTTGGGATCTAATAAAGCAATTCATTATACATATAGTTGATCCTAAGAGGGTTTGATAATCTTGAATGTTTGTGTATGATACTAGAAGAAAGACTATGCCTTTTATAAAAGCAAAATCTCTTAGCATATTTATTAGGTTACACAAATCATTCACAATCTCACATATGCATTCATGTAAAACTGACGATGGAATGTTGATCAATTTCAAACGATAGGGAATGAAACACATTGCACACACCGAGCTGATACTTAATGATTCTGATGATTCATGTATTTCTGATCTATGGGCATTTGTTTATATTTCTTATGTGCTAATGTTGGTTTCCAAGTTTGTATACTTCCAAGTTGGGTTCTCACCAAAATGCTCAGGAGCATTTGACAGTAGAGTCACCATTTGTTGTGGCTGATCCACAACACACCCCAAAATTGGGGACCCACCTTTTTTGCATGCTTTCAAAGAAGATCTCAGTGACCCAGATGCTAAAAATCAAGAAAAAGGGCAAAATTGCACAAGGATGAAAAGTGTCGCAAAATCGCGACATGTCGCTCCATCGTGCCAAAAATGAAAAAGTGTCACGAAATCACGACATGTTGCTTCGTGGCTGAAAATGAAAAAGTGTCATGAAATCATGACATGTTCCGTCGCTGCCAAAAAATGAAAAGTGTCACGAAATCGCGACATGTTGCTCCGTCACTGCTAAAAAATGAAAAGTGTCGCGAAATCGCGACATGTTGCTCCGTCGCGGCCTAGAGAGGAGAGAGAAATGTAGAATGGAAAATTGTAGCGAAATCATGACATGTCACAAAATCGTGAATCAAGATAGCAAACGGGAAAAGAAAAGCGTAGCGAAATCGTGACATGTCACAAAATCAGGATCAACGATAAGTGGTGTAAATCGACGTGTTTGATTTAGGGAGAAGGCATAAAATATAAAATGGTTGCGAAATCATGACAAAATCGAGCCAAAGGCGATAAGGCCCAGCAGTGTAGCGAAATCGTGATGAGAACTAACACAAAGCGCATAAGTCGAAAGGTGTCACGAAATCGCGAGCGTCGGGTGGGTAAAAGGCCTAAGTGGTAAAATGGTAGCGATTTGTAAAAAATGAAGCCAAAAAGAAGAAGAAAGGATAGGATATGCGGAAATTGAAAGAGTCGAATCGATGAAGAGAACATGAAAGGAAAATGGTAGCGATTTCGTGACACTTTATTGAAAAGGGACTAAGCGAGAAAATGTCGCGATATCGCGACATGTCGCCATTTTGCTGTGCATGAAGGCAAGAAAGGCTGTTGACAAAAAAACGTCGCGATATCGCGACATGTCGCATTTTCATGGTGAAAGCGAAGGAACAAAGCTGCATGCATAAAGATGTCACGATTTACATGGGGCCGTTACAGAACATGCAAAGGAAGCACGAAACACGTGGCATACAGGTGTCAGGGTTACAGAAGCGTTACAGTCAACAAAAAATATCGAACGTTTCGGCATCGAACATAAATTCAAAAGCAACGAAAATGCAGGAATATGAAGCGATGCATTCTGGGAGGTGAAACGAAGCGCCACAGGATGAAACAGAGAGCCGCATCAGAAGTATAAAAGCAGAAGCACAGGACAGGTTCAGTGGTCGGAAACCGCTACGAGCAGAGTTGCAGTGTCAAGGGCGAGATGCCATTCTGGGTCTAGTTGGGGCTGTTTTCCTTCCTTTTTTTGGTTTTGAGAAAACCAGAGATTCTGCTGTTGTAACATGATTAATTCTTTAATGCAGGAGTGTTCAAAAATTTGCATCTTATGGGCAAGAAAGAAGGAGTTATTTTCTGCATGCTAGGATTTAATGTTTATCTTTCCCCTTTTCAGATTTCTAGGCTTATAGATGAAGTTTAATGCAAGTTCTCTTGGTTGCTTCATGCGAATGTCTAAATCTAAAATATCACAAGAAAACCCCGTAGACCAGCACTTAACTTATCTGGATTGTGCGTGTTTTGCAGGTCCAATAGGTTAGGTTGCATGCATGGAAACCTCACATCTTCGGTTTTGCCAGAGCGGGATAGCATCAAACTGAATGCAATTTTAATTTCTTTTTCTTTTGCATTTTATTTTCTTTTGCTGCACTTTATTTTCAGAAGTTCCAACTTTATTTTTCAAGCATTAAAATAAAATAAAAAATTAAAAAACTTCAAAATCCATAAATAATTCCATCATTTATGGCATTTCATCAAATTTCATTTTGAAGTTACAACATGGTCATATAAAGATCAAATCATATTTGCTTTATTCGGGTTCAATGAACAATCACTAAACTTTCACAGTAAAATAAACCACAGTGCCCCTTGTTTTCAGTTACTTGCAACCACTAAGGTGTTCCAAGCATTTAAAATGAATATCTTCATTTGAGATCATTAATACACAGATGCAAAATGCTAACATAACAGGAACCTTGGAGAAGTTACTTGTTTAATTTCTTTGCAAGCAGAGGATTTAGAACCCAAATCCTATCGGAGAGTGTGTTTTCACAACTGGGTGAAAATACCACTCAACAAGAATCTATTGGATAAACTGCTTGAGAAGTAGTTTGGATTCTATTCTGACTGGTTGCTTGAGTTGCTCGAGTAGTATTTACCTATTCACGTTGTCCCTCAATAGCTTTTTGCAATGGGTAAAGTAACCCATGGCTTATAAGTACATATGTACAAGAAGTCAAGAATGCAACTCTATAGATATCCCTTTCGTGGCATAATTGTGCATTTTATGTTTGCAAGGCTATCACTAATGTATCTCTCTAGCAGTGCATCTGTGTTAATTCTAAATGAAACCTCTCTCACTTGGGTGGTGGCTTCTTTCTCAATATTCAAGTTAAACCTTTGTTGTACCCATTTGTCTACTAACTTCAACTATTGAATCTCTAATAGTCAAATTTGCTTCTTTAGTGCCTCCACTTCATGTTGCACTTTTCTCATAGGTTCATCTTCTCCTATGTTGGATGGTCCAGCTCCTGTGTCCAACCATTGGTGTACACATATTTTGGAATATTCTTCCTTATTTCTCTTCCTAGATGAGTGCTCCTCCTCCACAACCTTAGTTGTTTCTCTACTATTGTTTTCCTCATTGGAATATTTATCTTGGCATTGTTGCTACGTGACCCACCAAATATCATAGTCAGGGGTTGTGTCTGCATCATCCTTCTCTAGTGTCCATATAGCCTCATCAAGTTCTGAAGCTAGTGGTTCCATTGGTGGAGGTATCATGGTTGTTCAACCCTTCCTCGTATAAACCATGGACGGGTTTGGTATCCATTGTATAATACCAAACTATCACAGTACACAAGTATATTGAAAATACTCATATTGCATACTTGTACGTCCGATCATCCATCTTGCTCATATCACATGAGCGAGTTGTAGAACATATTCTACCTAAATTGGGCCCTCTCTCCAAGGTCTTCAAATAACTTCATGGGAGTGCAGATTCTTCCAAATAGAGCAAAATCACTCTCTACTACCTTCAAGTGGTATGTAGTTAGACCATTCTTTTTTTGTTGCCACCTTAACGCATAGGGCATCTCAGGCCCCATAAATTGGTGTGCATCATAAGGTAGCCCTTGGGGTATTGCTACCGCTATGTGCTTCCATGCCCAAACTTGTAGCAAAGTGCTATAGTTCAATCTAGTTTTCATCGTTGTTCTTAAGTCAAACAACTCTTTGTAGGTTTGGGTCAATAATACTAGCACCCATGCATACACCATTGATTCTTCCACTATATCCTACATAATTCCAAATAAATTCTAAGAAAATTGTGCACTTCTTGATTTTGGTAAGATGACACCCGATAAGAAATCCATTATAACAATATGCTTATATGTTAGTCTACCCTACACATAATGAAGTTCATGCTCTATACACCCATTATCGGTGTTCACACTCCTTCATTATGCTTCGAACACTCTTTCCAAAATATACCCCATTTTTGCTTCATTGGCAACAGTTACTGTACAACCTTCTACTGGTATCTAGTATATCCTGTGTACATCTTCTAACGTAATAGTCATTTCTCTAGTGAGTAACTAAAATGTCCCTCTATTGGGATTCCATATTTCTACTAGGATAGACATATACCATCTATCTACATGTATTGGCTCTAATAAAGCTACTCCTTCAAACCCTACTTCTTTCAACCATTTCTAGTCACTCGCATCCAACCTATCCCTAGAATTCTAAAAGATCATCCTCAAAGGATATTGTTCCCTGATGATCTTTAATGGTCAAATTTTTGATGTTTCCATAGGATTACCACTGCTAGTTCTAACATTTCTAGAAGCCATAGCTCAAAGAGTATGTACCAATAGACCGACTAGTAGGAATAAGATAATTACGAGACACCCTATGATGTCCGTCCTTGAGATAATTAGTACTAATAGGGTAAATCCTTATATGAGCAATATGATATTCACTACCATGAATAGTGTTTAGGTTATTTTTATATCTAAAACTGAGATAAATTCTACAACATTTACTCCATTCTGCGATGTTGGAGTTTTACCTTGATTTCATTTGTTGGATAGTATTTTGAGGTCCATTTATTTACGTAGATTCATAGATCAATAAAATTGAGATATTGGGTTCTCCAATTCCCAAAGGAGTAATCTTATTTCTATGTGCATAGAACACATCATCATAACACACGTGTCCTTCCCTTAATTTGCATATCATCCCATCATCGACCCTTTAATGAATCCAATGGATGATTTCATACCTTATTTATCTATTGGCAAAATGTGTATTTCACACGATGCTATTTTTGTAAAGTGTACCCATATTAACTTTATTGTCATATGGTAGAATTACAATTAATTTCGTATCATCTTACTTCTAAATTTGGTATTTTATTTACAACAGTTTCATATACATGGTTTTTTGCACTTCAAACAACTATTACAAAACTACACTCTAGTTTTCTTATAAGTTATAATACCACATGCATGGCATAGTGGTCAGTTCCCATTTTTAAATAGCTTAACACCCATTATTTATTTCAACCACCACCCAAGTGGCCGGGTGCATACTTTTTTGAGGGTTTAGGGTACTTAGGGAGGTTGGAAGAGCTACATGTGGTAGTGACACTTGGTATTCCAGGGCTTACTTGGTGGAGTTCCCTAATACTCATGTCAAAGATGAGTCTAGTGAAATTTTGGGGATTTACATACTTAGATACGAGCTTTCACTATTCTTGTTCTCCTCCAACATAACAGAGTTTCACATTCTGGTGTTTTTGGGTGACTTCTTTCGCCATTGCATTGTAAAATCTAATTGGAAAATTCTAGAGTGTATTGTAACATTGATTAAAAATAAAAATAAAAAAAATAATATTTTTTTTGAACTTCCACTAGTTAGTTTTTGACTAACTTAAATGGTTGAAGTTATTTTGCATATCCTAATTTTTCACTTCTATTTAGGACTATAGTTATTCAAGTTGTCCAAATTGGTTTGACTATCATAGTTCAAGTGAACCCTTAGTAAATATGAACCTTTGAATCATACGCACTTGGAAATAAGAAGTAAGTCAAAAGATATAGATGTTGAGTAATTTCCTAAAATATTCTAAGGTACACTGCTTAAAATCCATGCAGGAGGTTTATCTTAGCTCTTCCACTTTTGAACGACTATGGATCTACTCATGGGGGCAATAACTTAGATATCATAATCTCAAGAACTGACCTTGTCCTTACCAAGTGTGCGTTGTTTAGATATGTGGAATCTATATTTTGAGTTTTCTCTCATGTTTTGTTTCATGCCCAAAATTTTTTCTAACCTAGATCTAACTAGAATCTATTAGTTATCCTGGGCTCTGATACCAACTATAACAACCCCAATTGTCACTCCTCAACCACTAACTTTGATACCAACTATAACAACCCCAATTGTCACTCCTCAACCACTATTTTTTTTTTTTATATTCATATATCCTTCATGAGGCAAGAGATATAATCATGATCTAAGGTAGATTCATTCCATTTGGATTAAATATTATCAAGGCATATAACATCAAGAGCTATTGAGACTTTATCAGATTCTCTTTTGAGTAGAAGTGACCGAATTCTACATAACCCTCATACCCCGTTGGTATGAGAACACTAATCAAGTGTAAGGTTTCATCTCATATAAAAGGAAAAAAATACCCTGGTCCACCAAGACCAGTATATAGGTGAATGCCTTGAAGATGGATATCCATGAACTAACCTTACCAATGGTTATTCATAGATCTTAGATCCGATCCACATCTCTTTGATGGAATCTTTAGGATAAAAAATCACTATTCATTATTAAACTCATAGAATCCATGGAATATCATCTTAAGCAATATTATGTAACTTTATACATCTTAAAACTTATTTGTCCATTCTTTCATTTAGGTATCCAGTTTGATATTATTAAGAGTCATTTAAAAACAATACTTATCCAACATGGAAGTACCCCTCCTCATGCACACTCAACTTCTTAGCTTTAGGATATAAGTTTTTTTTTTGTTTTCAATTCTAAACCAACTTGTCTTCTTGTGGGTTTCATCCCATTCCAAATTCCAATGTGTTCTAATTTAAACCATCATGAGTGTTTAGGAGGTGAATATAAATCAATGATGTCCTTTTATGATAAGATTCATTACATCATAACCTTAGATTGAAACAACACATGAGAGGTCTATTTAAGTAGGAATTACATTCCATTATGATCGGCTTTATGATTCCACACAACCATTGATTACAAAGAGTGAGAAATAACTAGTTGCATCATTCATAATTATTCAATTTAATCCAGAAAGTAAATGGCACATTCACATAACATTAAATCATCTTCATATTAGAAATTTAATCATACATTCTTAGCATCATAAATTAAATATGCTAAGTAAATAGTATTCAATGCAAGAATTACAGTAATCTAGAAATATGCATAATTACCCCATTTAAACATTTAACCATCTCATTTTATTTTGAAAGTAAAAGCAATAGGAACAAGAAATAATACATCAAACAACAAAATAGAGTGACACAATGATTTATCCTAGGAACCCTCATGGGGAATAAACCCAACCTCAAAAATATGATCTTTCCTCATATTCATAAACTCAAGATATTAAGTATTACAAGTATATAAGGGTATCCAAGTAATGACCTTGGGTATATCACTTTTTCCCTTATACCTTGATGCTTGTAATATGTTGTTTGTGTAGCTTTTGTAACCTATTTAAATGATGATTTGTATCCTTTGTAGTAGCCCCTTGTGTTTATATTTATAGTGATATTCCATGTAGATATTCTCCTTTTGTATGTTGTCCTTTCTCTACATAGACTCAGATGATAATAGCCTCTTTTAATGGCTTCGATATTGCAAGTGAAATGCTTGCTTCTAGGGCTGGATTGAACGTGGATAAATGGTGTTTTTAAACACCTTGATTTTGATAAGTGCAAGATCTTAGGTGGATCTTTCCTCTTGCTTGAAATCTGCCCTAAAACTTGCTGAGATAATGGTCATGTTGTTTCCTACAATGAGAGATTCTTTTGTCCTTTTTTTTGTTAAGTATTACAAGTATATAAGGCCACTTCTATGAGCGGAGCCATCTTCATTGCAACCTGAATGATCAAGGAGTTGCAGCAAGCCTACACCCATCCAACGGTGATTTGATCGTAGAGAGAAAGATACTACAAACTAATGTTTGTTCCAAATGATCACATGAAAAAGTGCTAGAACAAGCAATCCAATTGTTGATCATCTACAGATCTTTGTGTGGTGGGTGTAATCAATTGAAGTATTGTTGGCATGTGGCTCAAGACTATGTTTGTCATAGTAAATCCCATAACTACTTTGGATCACATGTAAATTTCCATATAATCGACTGATATAAATACCAAAGTGATCTGGATGTTGGTGAAGTTTTACTATCGATCTGCCCTTGTGTAGGATTTGTAGATGCTTCTATTATTCTGTTACAACACACTTGCAATGTGAGAACAATATTTTAGCTGAAGATGCATCTAATTTTATAGTAAAATATATATGCTCAATGTTAGTCATCCCATAATGAAAATCACTAGTGATAATTTCCAAATAGATCTGCATAGATTATCTGGATCACCTCTTGATTTTTTCTATATACTGCTCAGACTAGCGGAGGAGATAATTGTAGATCTACTAGATTCTAGTTATTTTTGATCAAAATATAGTGGATACATTTAGTTTGATGCATACTATAAACTATGAAGGACATAAATTGATAGGTTGTAGCAGAAGAAGAGCGTTATTCACTAAAGATTCATGGGTGAAAAGCAATTACACTGGTGATTGACACTATTACCATGAGAGAAACTTAGTAGGCAAAAGGTAATTTCTAGCTACTGTATTATGTTTGCTAATGCAGGTCACTTTGAAGTATAACAAATTGTAGATATCACCACTGTGCATGGGTGGCATAAGCATTGGTGATTCAATCTCTGCTAAACTCAATAGCCACACAATGGATCAACGACGTTGAAGGAGTTGAAGGGATTCATAGGTGGATTTTTCCTCAAGACAGGCTGAGAAAGTAGATGGAGAGCATGTTTGAATAGAAGAAATATGAGTATCATTTAAAAAAATTGAGTCACTACCAAGCCAAATTCCCCACTCATTGTCACCCGCTCATGGCAAGCTTCCACCTTTGCTCAGGAGAGCTACACGTGCAACCAGCTTGGAAAAGCATGCACGCCATAAAACACTCTAATAATGCTAAATATCAGGGCAAATAATGAAGGATTTGTCTATTCTGGAAAAGCAAGTACTAGTAAAACCATGTTTTTAAACCCTAAATCTCCTACAACTCCTAAAAATCATTGTTGCAATCATTGTAGAAAAATAGGATATGTTGCAACTAGATGTTGGAAATTACATCCTTGTGATTCTTGTGGATGTACGAATCACTCTTCTTCAAGATGTTGGTACAAAGTAAAAATAGCCAACAAGGTTCAAATTGATTGTGGATGGACAAATATCACACAATGGACCATGATGAAAGAAATATTGTGTGGCTTCTACTAAAAAATGTAAAATATATGGTAGACCCTGAGGCAAATCCAATGATAGACCAAGTGGCAGACCTAGAGATAATGACCCAGAGACAAACCTAAAGACAAACCCAAAGATAAAGTTCTAGAGGTAGATATATAGGTAGATCCAGAGGTAGATTCACAAGATCTCGAGATAGACCCAGAGGTACAAATCCAAAGGTATGCTTAGATTCAGAGCTAGAGCTAGATCCAAAGACAAAGCATGAGCCCACATTCTTTTATTTCTCTTCTTCACTATTTTTTTGGGATAGTTATATGTATTACCCAAATAATGTAATAAGGAGGGATGTTAGCATATATTATTCATATACGTTTAGTTGAGATATTAGGGAATAATTAGGTTAGCTTATTATTAAGCTATAGTTATATTAGATCCTATATCTATGGGCTAATATGGGCCTATTGTAACCTATTTATTCATGCTACTCAATACAATAATTATCACTTACCTGCTAATACCCTTTTACTCAGTATACAATTCAAGGAAGGCTACTATTCCTATACACATACATGATGCAATTAAGGATTTATTTAATTCCTTTCTCTAAGACATCATGTTAATATTAAGGTATTTTCCATACCAAGGAGGAAACCACCTGCTCCTTCATAATTAAAGATGCATTTAAGGAATCCACTGATTCCTTTTTCTAAGTCATCTTAGGATTTTATAACATCTTGTGTAAGTTTATGATATTCATTGGTTCCATATTTTGGAGATGAATATTTGAAACTAGATGGAATTTTATAAATTCCCTCAAAAAGAAATTTTAAATTCATTAGTTTGGGTGGATAAAAAATCCACCTCCCCTTCATAAATTAAAGTCCCATAACCTTAATTTTATGAAGCATTCACCCTTTTATTAAATCAATAGTTTATCTATCGTAATAATTCCAAACACATTCTAATTCCTTGATTAGTTTCCTAGTGCCTACCGATTCCTTATAAAAAATACTAAAGGCTAATTTTTTCACCTTTATTAGCCTTACCTTTACCAAAAGCAAGTATTAAATATGGTTGTTTAGAAGTGGTTGTCGTCACCTCTTCATGACTAGCCCTGCAAAAACATTTTACTTCACATGATAGGCGGCTATGACCCCTTTATTCAAGGTAGAGGAGTAACATGTCAATTCAACTATCTTGGTTATATGTTACTCCGCTAGCATCTAGACTAAATAACTAAGCCTAGCCTTTGGGCTATTCAACCCCCATTACTTGGTAATCAAATTAGGGAAGGCTTTCCATTAAATATTTGCCTTGAAGCTACCATGGTATTTATGTGGGACAAAGGTGTTCCAAATCAAATAAAAATACCAAGTACTTTCTCGCCTATGGAAATAATAGTTTATCATGATGACATGTAGTAGTTTAGGGGTAGGGCACTATTGGGGAAAGCATTGAGTTTAGCAAGCTACCCACATGATCAACACAAAATTATACCAATTACAGAACCATCGTAGCATATTCCTATCAAAACATGCCACTAAAGCATATAGGGAAGGAAAGTATTCACAAATATCCCCACACAATGTACAGATGGTGACTAGGGCATATTTAAAGTGGTAAACCAATAGAAGGGCTTATCGACACAAGGTATAGATTTTTGCACACATAGTATAAACTAGAATATATTTTGTAACCATTGAAACACACTAAGCTGCAAAGATAGTTTAAGGCAGCTCACCTACAATCAGAGGATTTGCTAACAAAGCCCACATAACCCAATAAATCTCCACTTCACCCAGGTTTGGGTATCGATTGAATTTAATCTTACTTTTTCATAGGAGGTATTCTCAGTGTACAACACTGTGAAGGGTTCCTAAACTCAACGACATAGATTTTGTTAAGGATATCATATTGGTACTCCTAAGGCATCGTTATTAGCAATGGATCGAGGGATTTAATCAATGTAGGTGAGCATTATCCTGGAGCTACATAATTACATCAATTAGGATAGATGAATCTTCCATTCCAATCGGTAGCTTGTTAGATACCCAGTATAATTAATGTTTCCTCATTGGTGAGTCTCTGTTCTCCTTCTCAATATATATATATATATACATAGACCTAGAGATTTTAATAATCCCTAATTGATACCAAATTAACAACCCAATAAATAGCCAGGATCAATCCCTGTTAGGAGTAACACTTAATTTTTTAAAAAAACATACTATACTTGAAAGGGTTTGATTTCCTTATGTCTCTCCTTTTGTTTCATCCAGCCCTGTAACATGGGCGGTCGTTGGCTCTGTCTTAGCAAATATTCTCCCATGAGGTTGCGAGGTATATTCTCCTTGAGGACACTACATAATTTTATTTTTAAAAAGAAACATGCAGGTTAATACAAGTTAAAAGGGCTACGCTCATAGTTAGCCCCCCCCTTATAGATTACTCAATGGATTTAGAGACTTTTAAAGCATGGTTTTTACAATATATGAACCATTAAAGGGAAATGTTTTATCAATAAGTTTTAACAAGTTTTTAAATGGGGAAATCCATAACCCATTATTGAACGAATGAAACTACAGGTGCATTTATAATAAATAAAGTTTATACAATAGGATTCAAATCAATTTTATAGAAAACTATAACCTCTTTAAGCTATAATGAATGAGGCTATAACGAAGCTTCTATATAGTATTTTATCGCTCCAAATTTTTTGCATCCTTACCTTCAGGCTATAGGATCCGCGCCCGGAAGGGGGATGCGAGAAGGATGGGACAATACCTCGGACTGAGAGGCCCTTTGAAGGTCACGCCTCTCGGGGGAGGGGGTATAAGGGTGAATTTTTGATGGATGGTGGGTTCACCAGGAAACTTTGAGTGGCAGTTTCCACGCCTAGGTTGAGAATGGGTTTGATGTGTTCATTTTTATACTTTAATCATTCAATTCCTAGGTTTGGCCAAGATGAATCTAAGCTATTCTATATGCCAATGCTGATTTATATGGATACAAAAAACATGAATAAGTGCTAAACACAGAAAGTGTGCTAAATAAGACAGAATGTACCTGATTTCGGATGTCTGATGAAGATTCTGAGGTTTGTAGAAGTCCAGATCATCTCAAATCTTACATTATCATCTACAATTGCACATAATCATCTCAGATCATAGTCGGTCATCTGAGATCAGACGAGATCATCGTCGACCTAATGAATTCATCAGACGAATTCGTCAAAAACCTACAATCACAGGAACAGATACCAAAGACCAAAAATGCAACTGCAAAAGCAAGGGGAAATGATAGAAATGACAGTAAATTTGCCTAAATGATAGATCCAGATAGCAATTAAAGGAAATGCATTAATTTAATAATTTATTTTAACTTTATCATGCATCTATGCTAAATGAGGTGAACTCTAGGATGCAAAAATAGAATAAACTAAGTTAATGCATAAGGAAATGAAGAGAGAAGATAAAGAAATGCAAACTTCGGGCTCTGATTGCCCCCAATATGGACTACAGTTGAGATCACCTCCAATCATATGAGATCATCACCGATCTACGACAGGATCATCCGAAATCATCTGGAATCGCCAACGACGATCCGAGCTTGCTCCAGCTGAAAAATAGTAAAATTCCTACAAGAAAAACTTGAAATACACAATGCAAACAATGGTGCGAAGGTGTTCTAATGCACGAGAAACTAAAGTTGCAGGGAAAATCAGCCAGGGGGAAGTCAAGAAAAATCCTAAGTTTATATAGGATTAGGGAGAGGTTAGGAGGTTGGAGATCACCCCAATTTGGGAGATCTCCAATGGGGGAGACTCTAACCGCGCAGACACGCTTTCTACCCAAGTTAGAGAAGTTGTTGAAATAGAAGCTAATTATGAAAATTTGGTTTTGGGATGAAATCGTCTGGACGTTCTGTTCCAGACGAATTCGTCAGATCTGGGATGATTTCGTCTGATCATCGATGATATCGTCCAACGGTCAAAACAAATCCTAAAAATGGCACGAAAAACGAGGGGAGCGGGTAACGGGCGGTTAACGGGCGGTTTTGGGGTTAAAATTCAAATTTTTATCTTTTTACTAAGGGTTTAACTACGCCAATTTTAGGGTGCTACATTTTGCCCCCTCTTTAGCAAATTTTCCAAAGAAAATGCGTTAAAGACGAGTTCTTCCCGTTTTACGAGAAAGCAAAAATTTACTCAATTTTCTAGACGATGATTCTAGGTCGAATCGTACGACTGCTTACTATGGTGCCCCCTCCGTGTTTTTACCCAAATCGAACGTTTGAGGTAAAAGCGCGAAAAAGCAAAATTAAAAATGTTGTTGTTTTAAAATAAAATTAAGAAAAATAGGGTAAAACCCTAATTCATTTTTATTGTTCATTTTCACTGTTTTTAGAGCTCTGCAGACAAAAATGGTCGAAACAGCGCACAGATCGACAGAGGTCCGACGCGGGCTACGGGTAAGAATCTAAACCTAGTGAATTATGTTTTAATTTGATTTGTGTAATTTTTAATTTAAATTTTGACTATTTTGGGGCATCGCGGCCATTTTTAGGCCGTCGACGACGTCGGGACGAAATCGTCCCAATTTCATCGAAATCGTCCCTAGATCGCCGATTTCGTCTAGGGCGAAATCGACGGAATAGGGGCGATCCCGTCCAACAAGGGGCGATCCCCAAGTTGAGAAATAGGAGATGATTTCATCCTACAAAGGACGATTTTACCCAATTTAGGATGATATCATCCAATGGTGGACGATATCATCATTTTTATGAAATTAAGCTTGTTTGAATTGCATTTAATTGATTTTAATAATTGTTTTATTAATGAATTTTGTTGTTTTATTGTTTATTTTGTAGAGGGGATTACTAAAGAGTCAGGAATGGAAATACGAGGGGCTGAGGGATGACGTGGCCATGCTCGACCAGGTGGAGCGAGACCGACTGGCACAGGTCGGACTACAGCATGTGGCAGAGATGCCACAAGTATCGACGGACATGGGGCTACTGACAACCCTAGCAGAGAGATGGTATCCGGGGTCATCCTACTTCTGGTTACCGATAGGGGAGATGGCTCCCACACTAGAGGACGTATGGAGGATCTTGAGGATCCCCATACAGGGACGGTTTATGACTCCTACGGCCAATCAAGGCCAGGCTATGATGAGGCTGTGCGAAGACCCGAGCTTCGCCCTAGAGAAGGGCGGAGTGAACATCGAGTCTCTGAGGTAGATGCCTGGGGCATCTAGGTTGACTCGGGTTTTGGTAGGGATAGTGGGTGGCCTACTGCTGTGCCACCAGAGTGGGTGCAGATTACCATGGCTCCTTTCAGATGTGGTCTACGACATGAGAGACCACGGGTACAGATTTGCATGGGGTAGCTTTGTACTATGCCGCTTGTATAGGATCCTGCATGGGGTCGTATACAAGGGAGGCCGATGTCTGGTTTTGACATCACTACTATAGGTTTGGTGCTGGGAGCACATCATGATGTGGAGGCCGATAGGACTCCCACTGACAGGGGTTGACCGGGAGAGACCCTGGGTTTTCTATTGGTGGCTCTAGAGAGGGTCACAATGATGGATAGATCTATCGATGTCACGAAGGTTGCTAGATGACCTCATCCCTGACCAGATCACCTAGAGGCCATGGAGAGAGCATCCAGGGTGGGGAGAGGATGGACAAGAGTTGGCTCACATCAGGTGAGTCTACTGGCTGAGGATGGAGCGGGGAGAGGTAGAGCTCCACCGCTATGACCGAGTTTTGTGATAGTTCGGTCTTCAATAGGGGATCCCTTCTCTCAGGGACTATGAGTACTCCCGGACTATTCGAGATAATACCACACTGAGCGGGGCTCCGGATATGCAACGATTCTGGAGCCAGGATGCGGATGATGCCCCCATCCAGCCAGTGGATGGGGACAATGCTAGGGTCACTGATGGATACGATGCTTGGTACGTAGGCATCCACCCTCCTCGGATGACGAGGGCATAGGGTCCAATGCACATGGTTGTGCGATGGATGGGGAGGCGGTGCCAGGCTGCCATTGAGGCAGCATGGGGTCATGGAGGGAGAGAGCAATGACGGTCTCCATAGGAGAGACGCCAGAGGATGCCACAGGCTCCATAGAGACCATAGCAGATAGGGAGGAGGGAGGAGGGATTCCCTTCTCAGTAGGGGAGAGGCCACCATCGCTCGATAAGGGCAAGGGTGTCGAGGTGGGGGAGAGCAGTGAGATGGCGGCTCTCCGGGCTGAGAATGCCCGCCTCCGAGCTCAGGTGCAGACTCTACAGGATGAGGCTACATGGCTCAGGGCTCGGAGCGGAGGGGTGAGCATGCAGGAGTTGGCATGGGCTATGGCTCAGACCGCGTTCTATCAGGGAGTATACTTCCACCTGGTTCCAGAGGGCCAGAGGATACCACTGCCAGCCCGCATTACGGAGCCGATCAGGATGGGATCATCGAGGACATCCTCACGATCGACGACGAGGACCCGAGACACAGCACGGACCTCTATGGGACCACCTCCTCCACCTCAGGGTGGGAGAGGAGATGAGGCTGAGAGCTCGAGGGCTTCTCGAGGCTAGCTGCTATAGACTGTAGATTGTATATATTTTTTTTTGAGAGGATTGAGTATGCCGGGGTATAGATTGTGGCATACCAATCCAGTTTTGATATGATGTACATATATTTGTTGATATATATATATATGTTTTTTGATGATATGACTTGTGTATATGTTGTATGATGCTTTAATTTTGGATTTGTTGATTGATTATTCATGTAATTATGTCGTTTGGAAATAAATTATAATTTTATGTCATGCCATAAAATTTAAATGGAATAATCTGATGTAAACAAATTGGTTGTTTTGTGGTGTGATTTGATGAAAAATAAAAGGGACTTCTAACAATAATTTCAAAGGACATTGTCGTTGTTATAGACCATTTCATGGAGTCGCCGCTCGCTAGGTCGTCAAGCTAATCCCAGTATAGAAATATTGCTAAAAGTAAAAGGGTGCTTAAGAGACTGTCTTAAGACTTTGTGTTGTGATGATGAAAAATGATGATGGTGATGATTTGTTTTCAGATTTTCATAAAAATATTATGCATGAGATATATAAAAGAAATATGATTTTTGCTAGGCATAAATTCCTAAGTGTGATAAATTTTTTGAATAATTCCCTAGGAATTATACCATCGTTGCAAAATGGAATGTTGACATAATGAAATGAAATAGAAAAATTTGTTGTTTCTTTTTAAAGCACAATTGTGTAACATAATGATGTAAGCCATATGTTTTTATGAATTAAAATGAATGGGAAAATAAAATTAGAACAATGGTTTGCGCTAGGCATAGAATTATAGGTATAGACTTATACCATCATCGCGAAATCCAAAAAGGAAATTGATATAATAGTTTTATTGCATGATTGATTTTTGATTTTGAGATAAACAAAATATAAGATAAGGACTTGCGCTAGGCATAAAATTCCAGTTTAGGTTTTGGAACTATACCATCATTGAAGTCGAATATATAAAGAAATGTGACTTTATTGCATGTTTTGAAAGAAGTTTTGGATTTTGGAAAGAAATATGTATGTAATTGTTTTTATACTAAACAGATGTTCTTTTAAATAAGAAGATGAAATTATTCCAAAAGATTTGCATAAATATTTTAGATTATCTCAAAGACAAAATGTAGATTTATAAGGAACCCTCATGTGCAGATGTGAGTTCATTGCCGATCTTGATTTATCATAATGATACAAAATCTCTCAAATACAAATGTGTGTGCAATTGTATTGTTCATTCACCAATTTTGAGCAAGATAATTTGATACAAGTAATTTGAATTAACCAAATAAGTGTTCGTTGACCATGATTTATATGCATGTAACCGTACCAGACTACTATGTAAGTCGGGTCATCAAGAGCTAGCTAATCCATAAGCCGACATAGGTCTGTACAAAAGAAGGTCGCTAATGTGACAGACATATCACCACGCTAGGGATTACCCAAGGCCAAGCGGGTTGGGCACAAACCACCTGTTATGGGGCTTACCTCACAGTTTTCGAATAATTGAGAATTCCAGGGATTCAAGCTCATTCACCCTTCTTTTCTTTTTCAAGGGGTAGGGAAAGGGATTTTATTGCTTTTTGCTTTTTCTTTTCTCTTTTGCTCTCTTTCTTTTTTTGTATTTTTGCTTGGAACTGAGATAATGCTGAAATATTGTTGCGATGGTACAAAATAATATTTTTCTTTTTCTCATTTTCTTTGACTTTTCTTTTTCTTCCTATACTAGGGATACTTGCTCGGATTGGCTGTGGAGCAAGGGATTTTTATTCTGGGTAGGGGTGAGCTTGTCCTTTTGTCAATTCTCAAAGATTCTAGACCATGTGCATGATAGGATAGCAGGGGAAACTTTTCGCTCAAGAAACCATTTCTACTATGTAGCATCATATCGAATTTGCAATGAAATCATTTTAATGTGAAAAGATATGCTTGGTTCAAGTAAATAACAAGATCAGTTCTCTATGCTCAAAAATTTATTTAATTCAACTGTGGACTTTGATATAAGAGAGATTAATAATCATACCAAATAAAATCAAGATATTTATTCATGTGAGTGTGAAAGTGCGGGATTCCAAATAAATGCTAATTTATCCAAAATAATTGAAAATATAACTGCAATACTTCAAGAATTGACAGGTACGAAAATAAAAGATGTTTTTGAAGATTTTGATGATTTTGAAGTTTTTATATTTTGATTTTAATTTATGAATTGAAAGAATAAATACTATTACTGTTTTTGAAATTTTTATATGGATGACTAAAATGAAACAATATGCAAAATAACAATATATATAATGATGAAATGACCAGATGTTATGCATAATAGCGTTTGAGATGCATAATGTTCATAGGTTCTTTAAGATCTTTACCATCTAAGGTAGCTAATCGGTATGCTCCCGATCCAAATTTAGCAGTGATGATATATGGCCCAAGCCAGTTGGGCTCAAATTTACCTTTAAGGTCTTTAGTTGCATTAGTATTTTTTTATTTTCTTTTAAGACAAGGTCACCGATCTC
The DNA here is from genome assembly GCA_028583015.1 of Wollemia nobilis. Lineage (NCBI taxonomy): Eukaryota > Viridiplantae > Streptophyta > Pinopsida > Araucariales > Araucariaceae > Wollemia > Wollemia nobilis. The sequence goes on along the minus strand of JAQPPZ010001057.1, from coordinate 6,601,391 downwards.
AAAGGATCGATGATGAACTTTCTTGAGGTATGCTCGCTTGAGCTTGTTTTGGTAGGCACGAAGATGTTCCAAAGCATTGATGCACTTCTCATCTAGGAGTTCCAACTGACTAAGTCTGCCAGCATGATATTCATCTCCTACTTCAGTATCTTGAAGTAGTAGAGCCAAAGAAGGAACTTCTAATTCAAAGGGAAAAATAGCTTTAATGCCATAGACCAAAACAAAAGGTGAAGTGCCTATGGGGGTGCGAACGCTAGTTCGATAAGCCACAAAGCAGGATATAGTTGAATGTGCCAATCACGGCGAGATTTATTGACCAGTATTTTGAGGATTTTGATTAATGTTTTATTAGATGCTTTTGCTTGGCCATTACCTTGAGGATAATAGGGAGTGGACCAACGATGTTGAATTTTATATTTTTGACATCTTTATTTTTGAAACAAGTTCCATTATCTGAGATGAGATTTGTAGGAATTTCGAACCTACAAATAATTTGATTAAAAATAAATTTGGAAACTTGGGTTCAGGAAGAAGCTAAGGGCATAGCTTCAACCCACTTCGTGAAATACTCGGTGGCGGTTATGATGAATTTGTGTCCATCTGATTTATATGGACGTAATTTATCATCTCTGGTCTGATAAAAATCATTGATTTGATTTATGACAAGTTGAGAATCATCGAAAACTAATAGATTTTTAATTTTTAGTGCTAAGGTAGCTCGTAATCCAAGGATTAGAGCCTCATATTCAAAAGTGTTATTAGTACAAGCAAATGTTAATTTAAAGGATAGAGGTATAAGATGTTTCTATGGAGATATTAAAATAATACTTGCACTAGCCCCACTCATGCATCGGGCTCCATCAAAGTATAGGGACCATTGCTCTGGATGGTCTACCTCTAATTTAAGGCATTCATCAGGAAACTCAATGATGAGGGGATGGGTAGACTCTAAGGGTGCAGAAACTAATTGATCTGCTATGATTTGACCCTTAACAGACTTCTGTCCTATAAACGTGAGTTCAAACTCACTTAGCGCAAGAACCCACTTTGTTGTGCGACCAGATAAGTACGGTCGACTCATGAGATACCGCAAAGGATCGAATTTAGCAATAACATACGTTTTTTGACTAAGCATATAATGGCGTAGTTTTTGTGTAGAAAATACGACTGCTAGACATAACTTCTCTAATGTTGTGTAGCGGGTTTCATAACTGATTAAGGTTCGGCTAATGTAATAATTAGCACGCTCTCTCTTCTCATCATCAAGTTGAGCTAACATAGCTCCTAAGGCAAAATCTGAAGCAGAAATATACAAGATAAATGGGCGATCAGGTCTAGGTGGTGAAAGCACAGGTGGGTTAAGGAGATATTGTTTGAGGAGTTCAAATGCTTCCTGACATTCGTCATCCCAATGAAAAGAGACATCTTTCTTAAGAAGCTTAAGAAAGGGTCCTGTTTTGTCCACCAACTTATCGATGAAGCGACGAATAGCTTGAAGCTTACCTTGTAGACTTCGTAATTCAGATATATTTGTGGGTGCGGGCATATCAGTGATAGCCACGATCTTGAGAGGGTCAATTTCAATGCCACGTAAAGAAACTATAACCCCCAATAATTTATCGGACTTAACTCCGAATATACATTTGGCTGGATTCAGTCGGATAAGATATTCCCTTAACCGATCAAATACTTTTCTCAAGTCATCTAAATGATCATCTTCTTTGATGGAACGAGCTATAATATCATCTACATAATCATGTAGAATATCATGCATCATATCATGAAAGATATAAGTCATGGCTCGTTGATATGTTGCACCTGCATTCTTCAAACCGAATGGCATCACTTTCCAACAAAAGGTCCCCCAAGGGGTAATAAAGGTTGTTTTAGCCTGATCTTCAGGAGCTATCCTGATCTGATTATAACCAAAAAATCCATCCATTAAGGATATCATTCCACTCCTAGCAATAAAATCAATGATCTGATCCATGTTGGGAAGAGGAAAATCATCTTTAGGGCATGCAACATTAATATCTCTAAAGTCTGTGCAAACCCTAACTTTGGTAGCTTCTTTCTTAGTTACTTGGAACTACATTCGAGATCCATTCAGCATAATCAATGGCTTGTATAAAAATAACCTTCAGGAGTTTTTCTAATTCCCCTTTGACTAGTAAGGCCACTTTAGGATGCATTTTTCTAAGTTTTTGTTTAACAGGTTTAGCATCCGGATGGACTACTAGGTGATGCATAACTACAGAAGGGTCTAATCCTGGCATATCTTCATATGTCCAAGCAAAGACATCTTCATATTCCTTTAAGAAATGCAATGTATTTATCTTGTTTTTCTTGACTCAATTCTGATCCAATGTTGATTATGTGAGGGTTATCTTTGGTTCCAATGTTAATTTTTATGACATTTTCTACTTCCATGTGTAGATCTCTCTCAAAATTAGGTGGGGTGGGTGAAATGCCCAATTCTTGTAATTCTTCCAAGGTTAGCTTGGATAATTCATCTTGAGGAGTCGTGGCCTCAAGCTGGGCTATACTAGGTATAGAGCCATCAAAATAAAATCCATTATGTAATAATTCCTCAATGGAGACATCATGGAAGATATCTCCCTCCAACTCATCGTCGGATTCAGCGATCATCTGAGGGTAAGCTATGGATAGCATATTACATGTAAATGGCTTATTCATTAAATGCAAGGCATCACGTTTATCCAAATAATCTTGGTAACATATGAGATGGTCATCATCCTCAAATGGGAAGGGCTGACCTTTACTAGGAAATAGGCCCACACCACATCGGGCGAGCCATGGTTCTACCTCAAAAGGTTCTTTCATACCATTCTGGAAAGGTCCCAAACCTTTCCCTTTATATCCCAATTTAAGCATTATAGGCTTAGCTTTAATATACTCATTAGTAAAATAACATCGAGCATATCCATCATAATGTGTCTTGATGTTTCTAGGTATTCTTCCCCAGTCATATCCCTTATAAATAAAAGCACAGCTCCCGACTTGGTAAATACTTCCCATAGGCTATGGGAGGCCCAAGGTACGAGGAGAGGGTGGCAAATTATTTAAAATAAGGGAATCTTGCATAGCAGCGTTTGTTTTTTCTAATATAAGAATTTTAGATAAATCGGGTAAGAGCTCATCAGTAAGAGCATAAGAGGTAGAAGGAACATTTCCTACATCTTCGGATGCAAAAAATATGCCTCTGGTAGGTGTAGATGTTGTAGAGATGTCGATGGATGGGTCTATAGGTATGGAAGTTATAGGAGTAAAACAAGAAGCATTGGTTGTGGGTTTAGGATCTTTTGAGGTCCTAATGTGGTTTGTTTGGAAGATGGTTGAACTATATGTAGAGGTGGAGTTGATGGAGAAAAAGTAGATGATGTTATGGGTGTGTGTTTCACACGTTTAGATGGATGATGAGAATTAGGATGTGTGGATGACAGAGCAGGGCAAAATTGAACTCCAACAGGTTCTGCCAAAGCACACATATCAAAGGGTCTAGGATCACCATGAATGGTAACCAACTGATTTTTAAATTCGAATTTAACACACTGATGTAAAGTTGAGGGAACAGCTCGCATCGCGTTGATCCAAGGGCGACCCAAGAGTATATTGTACGATGCAGGGCAATGTACAATAAACACGGTCGTGTCTAAGGTTCTTGGACCAACTTGCAATGGGATAGTAATAACTCCACACGTTTCTTGTGTTTCGTCATTGAAGGATTTTATGATCATATCAGTTCTTTTCATTTCGTCACTTCTAAACCCAAATATTTGGTAGAAGTCAAAAGTGCAAATGTTTAAAGATGAACCATTATCAATCAAGACTCGTTTAACTGCTACATCTCCAATTAGGGCAGTAATATATAAGGGGTTATCCTTATGTAAACTATGTTGTGGTATATCTCTATCCCGAAAGTCAATACAATCGACTTCTCGAGTTATGATAGTATTGGCCATGGCTTCAGGTTGAATATTTTGTGGTACCATCATTTGGCTTAATGTGAGCATTAATTCATCCCTATGTGTAGGAGAAGATCTTAAAAGGTCCAAAAGGGAAATTCTAGCTGTAGTATTTGATAATTGTTCATTAATATTATAAGGAGGTTTAGGTTGAACATTAGGCGCATGATTCCCTTTATTAGGAACTTTCAAAACAAATGGAGTTGATCCATCATTCTGAGTTTGATCTTGTTGAGAATTTTGAGCCTGTTGTCTAGTAACAACTCCTATGGTACCTACAATATTATTTTGTGGATGATGAATGGGTCTTGGTCTAGCATTTATGGCTTGTTCATTAGAAAGTAATTGGTGAGATGATGGTCTAGTAGTGACTCTTCTTGGAAATGGTTCTTCTGGAACCATAGAATTTGTGATAGGTTGAATAGGATCTGATTCATCTTCAGAGCTATTCGATTGATTTGAGGTGATTTCCATGTCACTTTCAGTCTAGTATTCTGTATCACTAAGATCAGGTGTCCGAATATTATATAGAGGTCTGGTCGTAACCATGGATAAAGTTGTGTCAAAGATTTGCAGATCATGAGTAGGTAAATGCCCACTAATAGTCCCTACATATCGGGTAGGAGGGGGAACATTATGATGCTCAATTTGATTAGCCACCTCTTTACCATGCTTTGGTAAAGGATGTTGAAATATGTCCAATGATTGATTGGCATTCTGATTCTGATTTTGGGGGATGTTCTTTTGAGCATTATTAGGAGGATTTTGTTTAGGTTGAAAGGCTTGCACCTCCATCTCATTGTTATCAATTAAGTCTTGTATTTTATGTTTTAATATTTTACAAGAGTTGGTAGCGTGTCCAGGTCCTCTATGGAAATCACAGTGTAAATCAGCTCTGTATCCGGGTATAGTTGGATCAGGTTCCCGGATATTTGGTAATTGGATCAAACCTCATGCTAATAATTGTGGGAGAATGGTTGATAGAGGTTGATTTAACCTAGTAAATTCTCGAGGTGGTTTATCAGGAGGTTTCAATATAAACTTCTCTATTGTCTTCATAGCATTAACATTAGCAATATTTCTACTATCAGTGACTCCATCACCCACAACTTGTTTATTTTTATATTGATTTTTGGATGTTTTCTCATCATCTTTCTTTTTAAGCTGACCTCTCCTAATGAGAGCATCTTCCACTCTTCGAGCTAAGTCTATAGCTTGATCGAAGGTGGTCAAGGTAGCAATTGATAACTCATAGGATAGTTGTTCTTGTAAATTATTGATAAAGATATCCAACATTTCTCGATAAGGTAACACAAAGTGCAATTTTCCTATCACCTGTCTCCATCGAGCTAGGAAATCAGCAAAACATTCATCTTTGTCTTGTTTTAAGTTGTACAAATCTTTAATGGTTACATGCCTTTCGATGTAGGCACTAAATTGATGAACAAAAGACTCGAATTTTTCTTTGAAATTCCTCAAAGAATGAGTGGGTAATTGATAATACCACTCTAATGCCATTCCTCCTAAAATTTTCGGGAACATTTTTAGTAATAACAAGTCATCATGTGATATATCATGACATGCTATCCTAAACATACGAAGATGCTCTATGGGATCTTCGGTTCCTTTGTATATAGGTAGGACAGGCATAGGAAAGTGTTTAGGATATGGTTGTGCTACAACTATAGGATCTAGAGGTTGACTACACATCTCTCGATAATTGTACGAGGGATGGTAGGGATCTATCTGGTCCATGCGGGAGACTAACTGTTTCACCATGGCTTCCAGATTACTAGTTTGTCCACCATATTGGTTCGGTGGTACATGAGTATGGGATTTGTGAGCGTATGATGGCGTGACGTAAGGATTAGATGCTATATTGCTATTATGCAAATGGTTGGTAGGGAGAGTATTATGAAGAAGATTTGTAGTAGCATTATGTTGTATCCCAGATTTTTGGAAATTGGTGTTTGGTTTTGTTTTGGGCTTTTGTTGATTTGAGGTATGTTGATCAATAGCTTGGTGAAATAGAGCAGTGAATGAAGGTTTCTTTTGTGTGGGAATAACTCTAGGCTTGGTAACAGGCACTCTAGGTGGTTGGGTAACCTGTTGTTGTTGCATGTTCTGGATTATAGCGGCCATATCCAAATTGGATGGTCCAGCTTGATCACTTTCTTGATCAACGAAGGACAAGGGATTAGTGCGTGTGTGATATATTTCTTCTAGGGTTGCTTGAGTGTCACTAATTTGATCCTTGTCCATATGGTCTGCTCTATTAAGAGTGCCAATATTAGTATTGAGGAACTTCCAAAAATGTTCCATGTTCTCAAAAGTAATAGCTCCTCCCGGAGACATTTTAGGGGATGAGGATCCTTCCTCTCTAACAGTTTCTCTTTGTTCATTTCCTTCAACAAACTCTTCTTCTTGTTGGTCTAGGGTTCCTTCTTCCTGAATTGGGTCTTCAGGAAGGACATCTGGGTTATTTAATGGTTTTCCTAACCAATCTTCTTCTACTTCAGTCTATTTTCCATTCCTAAGTCTAGTCATTATGCTTAAACTTAGATTTTAGCAAATATATATATATATATATATATATATATTATATATATTTGCGACAAGTTTGGGAGGTATATATTTTAATTATATACCTACTATAATACTTAAAAGAAAACGTTTTAATTTTTGTTATATTTTTGTTTTTGTTTTTTTGTTTTTATAATAATATTATAAAGACAACAAACAACATACTAAATGCAAGAAATAATAATAATAAAAGAATGGCTTAGTTTTCTATAAATAGTTTATGGATATCATTAATAGGATCAAGTTCATCGGAGTCATGAAATGCTCCTCTTCAAATTGGAAATTGTTTTTCAAGAATTTGACAAAGTGTGCTATGGTGATATTATCCGTCTTGGACTTGACCTGTAGAAATAAAGTTCATGGCAATACTCTCGATATAACACAGCTCTAGGAACTCTATTCCATCTCTTTCTATCCGTAAGAACGACCTCTTGATCCTCTATACGAGATAGAAATTTATGTACTACAACTGCGTTGTCGAGGTATTCCTCAAAGGTGTACAACTCGAAAGACACAAGTGCTCTTTTATCTGCTAACCACCTATGGCAAGCTCTCTGAAGTTCATGGTACAAAGTCACTCGATCAGGATCCAGGATTCTATCTAGGACAAACCTCTTAATTTGCCTAAGTTCGGTTGACCTAGATGAAATAATACCCAATCTCCTATTAAGTTCGTCCCATAAAGGTGGGACTCTATTTGTTTGAGGTACTCTAAGCAAAGAAGTAATCTCTATGGCTGCTAATTGATTTTCAACATTTATGGTGACAACTCGTCTTTTATTATAATCTACCATCTAAATATGATATGCAATCTTACTTTGTTTATGTTATGATTCTAAATGCATTTATTTTATTTATTTTTGATTGTTTCAAAAGGTTTTTAGTTTTCACGTCGGGTTCACCAAAATGTATCGCTCCAAATTTTTTGCATCCTTACCTTCAGGCTATAGGATCCATGCCCGAAAGGGGGATGCGAGAAGGATGGGACAATACCTCGGACTGAGAGGCCCTTTGAAGGTCGCGCCTCTCGGGGGAGGGGTATAAGGGTGAATTTTTGATGGATGGTGGGTTCACCAGGAAACTTTGAGTGGCAGTTTCCATGCCTAGGTTGAGAATGGGTTTGATGTGTTCATTTTTATATTCAATCATTCAATTCCTAGGTTTGGCCAAGATGAATCTAAGCTATTCTATATGCCAATGCTGATTTATATGAATACAAAAAACATGAATAAGTGCTAAACACAGAAAGTATGCTAAATAAGATAGAATGTACCTGATTTCGGATGTCTGATGAAGATTCTAAGGTTTGTAGAAGTCCAGATCATCTCAAATCTTACATAATCATCTGCAATTGCACAAAATCATCTCAGATCATAGTCGGTCATCTGAGATCAGACGAGATCATCGTCGACCTGACGAATTCATCAGACGAATTCATCAAAAACCTGCAATCATAGAAACAGATACCAAAAACCAAAAATACAACTACAAAAGCAAGGGGAAATGATAGAAATGACAGTAAACTTGCCTAAATGATAAATCCAGATAACAATTAAAGGAAATGCATTAATTTAATAATTTATTTTAACTTTATCATGCATCTATGCTAAATGAGGTGAACTCTAGAATGCAAAAATAGAATAAACTAAGTTAATGCATAAGGAAATGAAGAGAGAAGATAAAGAAATGCAAACTCTAGGCTCTGATTGCCCCCAATATGGACTACAGTCGAGATCACCTCCAATCATACGAGATCATCGCTGATCTACGACAGGATCATCCGAAATCGTCTGGAATCGCCAATGACGATCCGAGCTTGCTCCAGCTGAAAAATAGTAAAATTCCTGCAAGAAAAACTTGAAATACACAATGCAAACAATGGTGTGAAGGTGTTCTAATGCACAAGAAACTAAAGTTGTAGGGAAAATCAACCAGGGGTAAGTCAAGAAAAATCCTAATTTTATATAGGATTTAGGGAGAGGTTAGGAGGTTGGAGATCACCCCAATTTGGGAGATCTCCAACAGGGGAGACTCTAACCGCACAAACATGCTTTCTGCCTATTGTGGCTGCTCCACAACGTACCCCAAAATTGGGGACCCACCTTTTTTGCATGTGTTCCAAGAAGACCGAAGTGGCCCATATGCTAAAGATCAAAGAAAAAGCAAAACACCACAAGGAAGAAAAAGTGTCGCGATATCGCGACATGTTGCATTTTCATGGTCCAAAGAAAAGGGAAAGAGCAAGGAGAAAAAGTGTCACGATATCGCGACATGTTGCATTTTCACGACCAAAAGAGAAAAAGTGTCGCGATATCGCGACATGTTGCATCATCACGGCCAAAAGAGAAAAAGTGTCACGATATCGCGACATGTTGCATCATCACGGCCAAAAGAGAAAAAGTGTCGCGATATCGCGACATGTTGCATTTTCGCGACCAAAAGAGAAAAAGTGTCACGATATCGCGACATGTTGCATTTTCACGGCTAAAAGAAAAAGTGTCGCGATATCGCGACATGTTGCATTTTCGCGGCCAAAAGAGAAAAAGTGTCGCGATATCGCGACATGTTGCATTTTCGCGGCCAAAAGAGAAAAAGTGTCGCGATATCGCGACATGTTGCATTTTCATGGCCAAAAGAGAAAAAGTGTCGCGATATCGCGACATGTTGCATTGTTCACAAAAAAGAGAAAAAGTGTCGCGATATCGCGACATGTTGCATTTCACGGCCAAAAGAAAAAGTGTCGCGATATCGCGACATGTTGCATTTTCGCGGCACAAAAGAAAAGAAAAGTGTCGCGATATCGCGACATGTTCCATTTTAAAAAAAAAAGTGTCAGATATGTGACATGTTATTTTCCAAGGTAACGCATAGTGACATGGACATAAGGACAAAATCCAATGAATAAGACAAAGCGTTACATAAGGAATCTTTAATGATTTGAAATCATTTAAGATGGTCGTTACATACAAAGGGAAATGGACGCAAGCCCATGTGGAGAAAATGAAATGAAGGGCCACAAAATAGAAACAATGCACAAGGGAAGGTGAAACGAACAGTCAGGAAGGTGAAATGAATAGCCATTGGAAAATGAAACAAACAGTCATGGAAGGAGAAACATTTTTTTCAAAAGTTTAAATACGCCATTCAAAGAGGCCATAAGAGGGTGGAAATTGTTGCGAGCAGAGTTGCAGATTTGAAGGCAAGAGGGCCATTCTGGACCTGTTTGAGTTGTTTTTCTTCCATGGACTGGTTTGGGAAAACCAAAAATTTTGCTATTGTAAAATGACACATTTTTAATGCAGAAGTTTTCAGAAATTTGCATCTTGTGGGCAAGAAAGAAGGAGATTTTCTTTGCATGCTATGGATTTAATGTCTATTTCTTTCCTCTTTTTTTAGATTTTAAGTTTGTAGATGGAGTTAATGCAAGTTTGCTTGGTTGCTTCATGCGAATATTTGAAATCTGAAATATTATTTAAAACCCTAGGAACCAGCACTTAGTCTATCGGGATTGTGCTTGTTTTGCAAGTCCAATAGGTTAGGTTGCATGCATGGAGACCTCACATCTTTGGTTTTGTCGAAATAGGATAGCATCATACTTGAATGCATTTTATTTTCAGCTTTTCATTGCATTTTATTTTTCCAAAAATTTTAACTTATTTTAAATTTTCAGGCATTAAAATAAACATTTAAAAATTTTCAAAATCCAAAAAAAACAATGAACAATCACTAAAGTTTCATGATGAAATAAACCAACATTGCCCCTTGTTTACAGTTACTTGCAATCACTAAGGTGTTCCAAGCATTTAAATTGAATATCTTTATTTGAGATTACTAATACACATATGCAAATGCTAATACAACGGAGACCTTGGAGAAGTTGTTTGTTTAACTTCTTTGCAAGAGGGGATTTGGAACCCAAATCCTAAAGGAGAGTGTACTTTCACAATTGGGTGAAAATACCACTCAACAGATTGGCGCTAGAAGGAGGGCCTGAATTGTTTTATTTCAGTGTGATTTAAATGCTATAGGGATTTAAATTTTGAATATTTCATGCCCTATTGATTATTATCTTTAGCCCTCTTTTAACAATACAACCTTGTAGTGTTAAAAGGAGGACATGAATTGCTATGCATTGTTCTAACGCTTTTGATTGTTCATACAAGAATAATGTGTTTTGATTTGATTTTGAAAAATTTTGGTCTTGACTAACGAGGTTGTCTCCATGCAATTACTTTCATTTGATTTTAATGGATACATCTCTTGGTTGATGCATGTTTGATATTTGCTAGTCAATTTCATGCTTATTTGTAAGGAATTATTTTTTGTCTAAAATGTATTTGTTGTCGGTATTATGCTCTTCACTTGCGTGTAATGCGATCTTGTGAATCAGAAAGCCTACAACACTAGGAGTATGCTCTTCACTTGCGCATATGCGATCTGGTGAATCAGAAACTTACATTTTTAGAATACTGCTTTGTCATGGTTCCTTCTTTCATTCACGACTAACAAATTGATTTTGAAGTTATTCTTTGAATTTCATTAATTGCAAGATTTTCTGTGTGTCACAGGTTTTCTTTGAGGTATTGAGAGTTTTGTCAGGTTTTGTAGGGTAGTTTCATTTACAAGCTGGACCCACCGCATCGCATCGCAACTAGGTCCAAAACAACCGAGGAAACCATATTCCAAAGCCTCTCACTCACTCATAGGAATCCAAGGAATAAAACCAAGCAAATTGTGGTCCCACCAGATATCCTTGTTACAGAAGATCCTTCTATTTTAGGTGCATCTAGCGGACTTGCATCGGTGGTGTCATTTGCCACTAGTGTACCAATTATCAGTACCATTTCCATGGTTCTTGTAGGGTTATCATCATCGATTTTGAATCAAATGGCCCAACCTCCACCACCTCCTTGGTACGGAGCCAATAACATTCCTTTGAATATTGTAGGGGATATTCACGAGATCCCTAAGAATATAGAGATATTTTTGCCCAAATACAAATCGGATGGCCCAAGGACCACAGAAGAACATATTCAGGCCTATAGGGATGTTTTGATAAGATTGCAAGTTCAACATGAAGATGTGGCTTGTAGACTCTTCCCCATGAGCCTAGACCAAGTGGCTTACGAATGGTATATTTGCTTACCTCCTGGTTCCATTACGTCATGGACGCAAATGGAGGATGCTTTTGTCAACCAATTCAGGTCACCATTAGATCCCACAATCATCTATAATCAGTTCATTACATGCAAAAGAGGCCAGGGTGAGCCAATCCAAACTTTTAATCAGAGATTTCAGAAGTGCTATAATAGAGCAATTCGGCATTTTGCCATTGATCCCACAGTAGCTTTGCAAATATATTTTGGGGCATTGGATCCTATGATGACAATGTTTGCAAGGCAAAATCCTCAAGTTACCACGCTTGCTCTAGCCTACAATGAAGCTATGACCATTGAACAACAAATGACACCACAGAGTTATGGGTTTTCCCAGATGCCTATGGTAGGACAATATGGTCCATATGGTCAAGCTCCTATGATGAATCAGATCATGGCACCACAAATATCAGGCATAAATGCTTTGCCTTATCAACAACCATATTCATCAACACCCGCTTACGCACCCATTCCAATTCAACCAATCACATCCATTCCCCCCATTCCTTCATTTTTGCAAAATAGTCAACAGACTATGCAAGGAGCTAGTCCGGTTAATTCTCAGGCTATAGTTCCTTTCCCCAATCCAATTCCGATTCAAAGTGTGAATCCCTATGCAAATCAAGTGGCTCAAAATCCAACTCAAATGTTAAGTCAAGATCTCACCAATTACGCAAATCCTATTGGAACTAGCAATAACATAGCTCAACCAAAAGAGATTTATTCAGAGGTTGAAGAACTCAAAAAGATAGTTCACAAATTGAGTAATGATTTGGTTCAAAAATAGAAGTATGAATCCCATGCCCCTCACCCAAATCAAAATTTCAACAATAGAGGGAGACAGTGGAATACGAAGCCAAACAATGGGGGTGTGCCTTCCCCTATTGCTAATCAGATAGATACTTCTACAGGACCAAGTCACTCTAGTTCCATTCTTAATATTTCTGATTTTGCATGGGAAAAGGGGTGTAGATTGCATAATACAAAGGAGCATAATGAAAGGAATTGTCCCGAAATTGCTAGGTATACCCATTGTCTCCAAGCTCAAGTGGATGATTTGGAACTTGTGCCAAATGAGGGTCCACCCCAACATCAACAAGGAGAGGACAACATTTTGGTGGTGGAAACTCTATATCATCAAGAGAGTGAGAATGAGGAAGAAGAGGATGAGATCTTGGAACAGGAAGTGCAAGCTTTTAGAGAATTTAGAAAGGGGAACCATGGATACCATTTGAGGAGTAAGTCCAAAACCCCTAAAACATCCTCAACTCCACCAAACAATTCTATTCTTCCTCCCGATGCTAAGGCTGATAATAATCCCCCTCCTCCATCTGGAAGAGAAACGTCTAAGGACACGCAAAAAACATTGAAGCCTGAGAAGTCAACTTATGACATAGTGGAGGATTTAAGGAAGTCCAAGTCTAGCCTTTCATTTTTAGAGGCGGCTAGGTTGCCTGGCCAAAAGGAAGCATTGATAAAGGCTTTGGGCTCACCTAGTCAAATACAGGAAGGAAAGGAAGTTGAATCTCACATGGTTTTACGAAAGGAAAGACGAGATGTCCCTCCTTTTTTATTGACTGTGAGGATTGCTGGCAAAAATTTGCACAATTGTTTGGTGGACACAGGTGCCACAAGTAACCTCATGCCTTCAAAAATTTGTCAAATGCTAGGCCTAGAGCCTGTTTCTGCTAAATGCAAGGTTTTGCAATTGGATCGGTCTGAGGTAAATGTGGTAGGGACCCTCTACGATGTTAAGATCCAACTCAATTCTGAACCTAGGGTCCAACAGGTAGTTGATATTTTGGTTGTCAATATCCCAAGTCGATATGGAATGCTACTTGCTAGGGATTGGATGAAAAGTTTGAATGGTTATTTCTCCACTGATTGCTCGCACATGTGGCTACCCTGGAGAGGGATTGCTAATCAAATTAGAGTGGAAAATGAGCCAAGGCTTAAGGAAATCATCACAGAATTCAACAAGCCAAATGAAGTTCAATTTTTTGAACCTGAGTTAGGAGTCTATGCTTTTGATGTTGAAAGAGCTACCGAAGAACCTCAAAAAGAAACAGTTTCTTGTAGCTCTTCTGAAGAAGATAATCTCGTGTGGTTACTCAAGTTTGATGGATCTAAGTCAAAACAAGGGGCAGGAGCTGGAGTTGAACTCACTTGTCCGGGAAGTAAACCATTGTTTGCTGCCTATAGATTGCAATTTCCTTGCACTAACAACGTGGCAGAATATGAAGCTCTTATCTTTGGATTACAATTGGCTTTGAGCAAGAAGGTTAAGTGTTTGAAAGTATTGGGAGATTCGGAGTTGGTGGTCAAACAAGTTAAAGGACAATATACCTATCGCGATAAGAGATTGAGCCTTTATAGAACTAGGGTGAGGGACCTCATTGAGGAATTTGATGCTTTTAATATATCCCTTATTTCTAGGAAAGGAAATCGTATAGCTGATTCTCTTGCGGTCGCTGTAGGCATGCTAAATCCGGTTGACATAAAAAAATGCAAGAAGTTTTCCATTGAGTTGGTCCCTTGCCCATCGATACCTGGTAACGTCAGAAACTTGCAAGTTTTTGAGAATGATAGACACATTTTCAAATTTGTCACCAATTCAGGTATTTTTGAGAACCAAGTGATTGATGAAGATCAAAGGTGGCAAGAAGAAACAGAAGGAGAAAGCGAAGCTACATTTCAATCCAACAAGATACCTAAGAACATCGTTTCATTGGAGAAGATGTTTGATATGGGATATAAAGCTAGAAAAGGAAAAAGGGTTCCACCTCCTAAAGATGCATGTGACCTGATCAATATAGGGAGTGTGGATAATCCACGTGAAGTGTACATTGCAAAGGCATGTACAACTAATGAGAGGGAAAATATAATACGTGCACTAAAGTATTACATGGATTGCATTGCTTGGAGTTACAATGAGTTGAAAACGTATGATCAAAATGTTATTATGCACACCATCCCTCTAAAACCGGATTCCAAACCCTTCAGACAAAGACAACGACCTGTTAACCCATTACTTGAGCCCTTGATAGAGAAAGAGGTCAAGCGATTGTTGGACGCAAAGATAATATTTCCCGTTAGGCACTCAACTTGGGTCGCTAATCTTGTTCCGGTGAGAAAGAAGAATGGAGAGATAAGGCTATGCATAGATTTTAGAAATCTCAACAAAGCCTCACAAAAGGATAATTACCCACTACCATCAATTGATGAAATCTTGCAAATGGTGAATGGGTCTGAAATGATGTCTTTTCTCGATGGGTATTCTGGATACAATCAGATTCTTATTCATCCCAATGACAGGATGAAGACGGCCTTCACAACCAAATGGGGAACATTTGCCTATAGAAGAATGCCTTTCGGATTATTAAATGCAGGCGCAACATTTCAACGTGCCATGGATTATGCGTTCAAAGGGCTCATAGGTAAATGTATCATTGTGTATGTGGATGACATTCCTGTGTTTTCAAAGGAAAGAGAAGACCATGTGAAAGATTTGAGGAAAGTTCTCCAAAGGTGTAAAGAGCACGAAATTTCTTTAAATCCAAAAAAATGCATCTTTGGAGTGACAGAAGGAAGATTGCTTGGCCATATCATTTCAAAAGAAGGTATCTCCATTGATCCGAAAAGGATAGAAGCTATCCAAAACTTGCCTCTCCTAGGTAGCAAAAAGGAATTGAGATCTTTCTTTGGGAAAATCAATTTCGTGAGGAAGTTTGTTTCTGGCTTCATTGAGATAGCTAAACCACTGAATGAGATGCTCAAAAAGGATGTGAATGTCAGATGGAATGAAGAAAGTAGGGTTGCCTTTCAAAGCATCAAGGATGCTATTTCTAGAGCCCCTGTCCTTATAAGTCCAAATTATTCTAAGCCTTTCTTTATTTATGCTTTCGCATCTGAACACTCTTTTGCGAGTGTCTTGACTCAGAAAGGTGAAGATAACACAGAAAATCCCATAGCTTTTCTAAGCGCTCCTTTGAAGGATGCTCAATTGAGGTATTCCATCCTCGATAAGCAAATGTATGCACTTTTCAAAATAGTAAAAAAATTTAGACATTACATTGTGCATAGTAGGGTCTTTGCCATTGTGCCTGACCCTGTTGTCAAAACCATGTTTGTGCAAAACGAGCTAGGTGAGAGAAGAGGTAAATGGATTTCTACCATCCAAGAATTTGACCTTGAAATTCAACCCATGAAATTAGTTCATGGACAAGGACTTGTGAAAACAATTGCTGAGAACAATCCCCAAGTCACATGCCAATATTCAAATGGAGAGCACATTTCTAAAGATGATTGGTATGTTGATATTGTGTATTTTCTGTTAAATGGTAAGTGTCCATCACATCTTAATTCTACTCAAAGAAGAGCCTTGAGACTTAAATCTGCCAATTATCATATTAGGTCTGGTGCTCTTTACAGGAAAAATCATGAGGGAATTTACCTACGATGCTTAAATCAAGAAGAAGCTACCAATGTTTTGCAAGAGTTTCATGGTAAATACGGAACTGGCCATGGTTCGGAAAATTCAACAACACATCAAATCCTAAGAGCGGGATATTATTGGCCCCACATTTTTAAAGATGCACATGCACACGTGCGATCTTGCCATATTTGTCAAGTGGTTGCCAATAGAGAAAGGAATGCAGCTATGCCATTGCAACCTGTAGTTGAGATGAGACCATTTGCACAATGGGGATTAGACTTCATTGGGGTTATTAACCCAAATTCTTTAGATTCCCATAAATTCATACTCACAGCTATAGATTATTGCACTAGGTGGGCAGAAGCAATTCCTACGAAGCATGCTACTACGGATGTGGTAATAAAATTCCTCGAAGATCATATCGTAACAAGGTTTGGAATGCCCGATTCTATTGTAAGTGATAATGGTAAGGCTTTTGTTTCCACTCAATTTGCAAATTGGGCATATGATAATAAGGTGAGTTTAAAGTTTTCGTCTAACTATTACCCTCAAGGCAATGGTTTGGCAGAATCTTCAAATAAAAATTTGTTAACCATCATTAAGAAGTTATTGGAAAAGAATTCTCGGGATTGGCACAACCAATTAAAATTTGCTCTTTGGGCAGATAGGACTAGAGAAAAAGAATCAATAGGGAATACACCTTATCATCTAGTTTATGGGCAAGATCCAATTTTTCCTGCAAATTTGAAGCTTCAAACCCTTCGTTTCACACAAGAATACCTTGGAACTGATAATCACATTGAGGCTAGATTAAGTCATCTAATGCACCTTGATGAAAAAAGAGAAGAAGCCATGCTCCACATGAGCAAACATCAAGATGTGGTCAAAATATGGTTTGATAAAAGAGCCAAAATTAAGTCTTTCAGGATCTCGGACTTGGTTTTATTGTGGGATAAAAAACATGATGAGAAAGGGGATCACAAAAAGTTTGATTGTCTTTGGTTAGGCCCTTATCAAATTTCTGAAATCCTAGGGGAGAATACTTTCAGACTAAGAACTTTGGATGGGAAAGATTTGACGTTACCGGTTAACGGGCAAGTTCTAAAGCATTATTTTAGCCCTTAAATCATGTGAGATTTGTATCATATTGTACATTTGTATATGATTTTTTGGTTTTGATGTTGGTTTTGCATTTCTGTTTTGGTTTCAAGTTGTGTGTTGGTCCTTTGGACACTTTTGGTTTGTTTTAAAAAAAAAAAAAAAAAGCAAGATGTCAACTTATGTCCTTATGAATGTTGACTAAGACTAGGAGAATATGAAACATCGGAATTGTATTGCAGAAAGCTCCACGAATATCGCAAACACATTAAAGAATATCGTTTGGAACTTGTGATGCATGAAGTTGTCAGTTTTATAAATTATGGCAAAGTAGGTGGTATACTCCATCCGCATTTCAAAAGGAGCAATGCATTCATATCTCATGTTACATTCCACATTGCATATACATTTCATCTCAGTTGCATCTTCATTTCATATACAATCATTGAAAAGGTGTCGAATCCTCTTAGGGTTATTACATAACATATATTAAAAGGATCCTAAGGTTGGGAACTGATGCCCGAACTATCTTGAACCAAGCACGTTCTACACATATTAAAGAGGATCTTGAGCAAAATGGTCAAAACCATACTTGGAAGAAAAGGTGAGGCGAAAGGAATATTTCGTGTCTATCCTATCATGCAACATAATCCTTAAAACAGTGGTTTTTACCACTCCCCTAGTGCTTAAAGCAACTTAGATTAGTAAGGATCGGATTAAATCCCCATCGAACTTAGGTTGAGGAGCCAACTCCCAAACTTCAAAGCTTCTACTCGACCTTCATGGAGTAGTAAGGATAGGGTCTAATTCTCATCTCGCTTAGGTTGAGAATCGATCCCCAAGATTCAAGCTTCTATTTTGCCCACTCAAGAACTTGTAAATTCCAAAGTTCAAATTTATTATTCATTCTCTTTATTAATATTGGATTGGAAGGATCGTACTACATGTCCCTTGCAAGGATGGGTAGTCATCCCCAAGGTCCAAGAAATCAAAAGTAGAGCCAAATCTTGGATTATGGGGTTGATCTCCACCGGGGCTATAGACGCCTGTCTGGCAGTGGAGTATGCTCATGCGTGGCAACATGTCTTGTCTAAAAGCAAGACCACTGACTGCTCAAACGGACAGGCTAGCTTGACAGTTTCATCCATAACAGGTTAAATCATTTTGTTCAAGATGAGGTAATGAACTCCAGATCAGAGTAGTAAGGATAGGGTTAAATTCCCATCTCGCTTAGGTTGGGAATCCTATTCCCCAAAGCTCTGATTTCACTTACACTTGCACATGGGTTCAAGATGGTAGTGACACATAACCAACTTTGGGATCTAGTAAATTAATTCAGTATACATATATTTGGTCCTAAGAGGGTTTGACAGTTTTAATATGTTTGTTCATGATACTAGAAAGTCTGAGCCTTTGCAAAGCAGGTTGTTATATCTCTAACATAGTTGTCATACATCAAATCCTGCACAAATCATTCATAGCCTTGCATACGAATCATAAGTGAAACTGACAATGGAAAGTTGAACGAGTTTCAAATGATAGGGAATGAAGCACATTGCACACACCGAGCTGATGCTTAATAATTCTAATGCTTCATGTATTTCTCGTCTAGTTTCATTCTTGGGATATTTTCTGACGCTTGTATTTGAGTCTATGTGTTTTCAGGTTGAGTTCTCATCGAAATGCTCAGGAGCATTTCCTAGCAAAGTCACCATTTGTTGTGGCTGCTCCACAACGTACCCCAAAATTGGGGACCCACCTTTTTTGCATGTTTTCCAAGAAGACCGAAGTGGCCCATATGCTAAAGATCAAAGAAAAAGCAAAACACCACAAGGAGAAAAAGTGTCACGATATCGCGACATGTTGCATTTTCACGGTCCAAAGAAAGGGAGAGAGAAGAGAAAAAGTGTCGCGATATCGCGACATGTTGCATTTTCGTGGCCAAAAGAGAAAAAGTGTCACGATATCGCGACATGTTGCATCATCGTGGCCAAAAGAGAAAAAGTGTCGCGATATCGCGACATGTTGCATCATCACGGCCAAAAGAGAAAAAGTGTCGTGATATCGTGACATGTTGCATTGTCGGCCAAAAGAGAAAAAGTGTCACGATATCGCGACATGTTGCATTATCATGGCCAAAAGAGAAAAAGTGTGTGATATCGCGACATGTTGCATTGTCGCGGCCAAAAGAGAAAAAGTGTCGCGATATCGCGACATGTTGCATTTTCGCGGCCAAAAGAGAAAAAGTGTCGCGATATCGTGACATGTTGCATTTTCACGGCCAAAAGAGAAAAAGTGTCGCGATATCGCGACATGTTGCATTGTCATGGCCAAAAGAGAAAAAGTGTCACGATATCGTGACATGTTGCATTTTCGTGGCCAAAAGAGAAAAAGTGTCGCGATATCGCGACATGTTGCATTTCATTGCCAAAGAGAAGAAATAAAAGTGTCGCGATATCGCGACATGTTGCATTTTACTAAAAGGAAGAGAAAAAAAGTGTCACGATATCGTGACATGTTCGATTTTGCAAGGTAACGACACATAGTGACGTGGACATAAGGACAAAATCCAATGAATAAGACAAAGCGTTACATAAGGAATCTTTAATGATTTGAAATCATTTAAGATGGTCGATTACACCGAGGGAAAGGACGCATGCCCATGTGGAGAAAATGAAATGAAGGGCCACAAAATAGAAATGAACAATAGGAAGGTGAAACGAACAACCATTGGAAAATGAAACGAACAGTCATGGAAGGAGAAACATTTTTTAGAAGTTTAAATACGCCATTCAAAGAGGCTAGAAGAGGTTGGAAATTGCTGCGAGCAGAGTTGCAGATTTGAAGGCAAGAGGGCCATTCTGGACCTGTTTGAGTCGTTTTTCTTCCATGGACTGGTTTGGGAAAACCAGAAATTCTGCTATTGTAAAATGACACATTTTTAATGCAGAAGTTTTCAGAAATTTGCATCTTGTGGGCAAGAAAGAAGGATATTCTCTTTGCATGCTATGGATTTAATGTCTATTTTTCCCCTTTTCAGATTTCAAGTTTGTAGATGGAGTTAATGCAAGTTTTCTTGGTTGCTTCATACGAATGTTTAAATCTGAAAAACCTCATTTAAAACCCTAGGAACCAACACTTAGTCTATGGGGATTGTGCTTGTTTTGCAAGTCCAATAGGTTAGGTTGCATGCATGGAAACCTCACATCTTCGGTTTTGTCGAAATAGGATAGCATCATACTTGAATGCATTTTATTTTCAGTTTTCTGCATTTCATTTTCATTTTTCTGCATTTTATTTTTCCAGAAATTTTAACTTATTTTAAATTTTCAGGCATTAAAATAAACATTTAAAAAATTTCAAAATCCAAAAAACAATGAACAATCACTAAAGTTTCATGGTGAAATAAACCAACATTGCCCCTTGTTTACGAGTTACTTGCAATCACTAAGGTGTTCCAAGCATTTAAATTGAATATCTTTATTTGAGATTACTAATACACATATGCAAATGCTAATACAACGGAGACCTTGGAGAAGTTGTTTGTTTAACTTCTTTGCAAGAGGGGATTTGGAACCCAAATCCTAAAGGAGAGTGTACTTTCACAACTGGGTGAAAATACCACCCAACACTACCCAAGTTAGAGAAACTATTGAAACAAAAGCTAATTATGAAAATTTAGTTTTGGGACAAAATTGTCTGGACATTCTGTTCCAGACGAATTCGTTAGATCTGGGATGATTTCATCTGATCGTCGACGATATCGTCCAACGGTCAAAATAAATCCTAAAAATGGCATGGAAAACAAGGGGAGCGGGTAACAAGCGGTTTTGGGGTTAAAATTCAAATTTTTATCTTTTTACTAAGGGTTTAATTGCGCCAATTTTAGGGTGCTACAAGCATATTACTTCATCCAAGTAAAATAGGCAGTATTTTATTACAACCTAATCAATGTAGAAATATCCAACCTGATCTTTCTTCTCTTGAAACTTCCAAGTGCTTCTCGAGTCTCCATGCTTTTCTCCAAGAGTTGGCTCCTTTCAGTCTCTCAGGCTTTCTCCACACTATGACTAGGAGATCTTTCAAACCTTTTGGTTTCTGATCTGCCAAGGTGGAGAGCATACTCCCTAGATTTCCAAGACTTCCTAGATTCCCTTTATTCACAAAATTTCCTCTATTTATGGGATACTTCTCCACTTATGGGCCAAATAGTGGCCACATTATAATAATATTAAAAATATGCCTTGGACCCATTATGACTCATCATGTCTTGTATAGTATGACCAATAGTAGAAAAAGGGTCCCCTTAAAGATAAGGAGAGTGTCCTTATTTTTGTTTTGTGTCCTTTATCATGGGAAAAATATAAAACTAATACTATTAAGGCATAGAATGGATACAAAGCTAGAACTATTATTGATAGGGTAAGGGATCTCCCTTTTAATTTCCACTAATATAGGGAAGCCATATGGGTATTTCCCAATGGGTAGGATATATATATAATATTTAAAAATCCTATAGTCCTTTTAAGCCCCATATAAATTGGTTCCACTAGGTTGTTTACACATAATTTACTATATTGTTGTAATTTTACAAAATATAATTCCTCAAATTTATCTTCCACAAGACCTCATAATTAGTTTCTAATTTATTATCTTCTCCAAAAATATAATTAATATTTTTCTATCCTTCATAAAATCCTTTTATTAGAATTTTTGTAGGATTCTTTAGGGTCTATTCCCTTTTTATCAGGCATTAATTGATCCCCAAGATCAATTAATATCCTTTAAATAAGGTAGGAGGGTGACGAGTCATGACACTCTCTAATTCACCTGCCCAAGCTTTTCTTTCTTTAAAGTGGGCAGTACTTTAGGTTATTCCCCCCCAAACCAATGTCCAAAATACATGCCCAAGGGTTGTCTAGCGCTTTGGTTTCATCAGGATTCGGGCTAATGTCTAAAACATCAACCCAAACACACTTAGGTAATTTCAATCTTCTACCCACTTCTTCCAACACTTAGCAAATTTTCTAGAAATTGCACATGGACTCTAATGACTCTGCCCTTCTGCATTTTGGCACTTTAAATATTTTTGAAGGATCCTCCATACTCAGAAATGATTTTCAAATACTAGAAAATGAACTTAAATTGCCCAGAAGTTGTCAATTTCATGTGGTGTAAAAATATGGCAAAAATTGAAAGTACCCAAAATTAAGTAAAACTTTTCAGGTTTCCAAATGAGCCAAATGGGTATCTGAATCTGCAAAGAAAACTTGAAACTTCATCTTGGATCAAGATTTATAGTATTAATAAGTTTTCTAGCCGTAAGTAAAAAATTGCTATTTTTGGAAGATAAATTACCTTGCAAACTCAACATAATTAGAAACATTAGCTCATAATAATTCACCCAGAATTTGGATCACCGCAAACAAATTCCCATAGTAAAATATATGGCATTTCCAAGATTGGAGTAAACATTAGGGCAAGAAGAGATTTTTTTTAGAACCTTAGAAATTGATTTAAATATTTCAGACCTTAGGAAACTAATGAAAATTAAACTTCTGAAGTACTTAACCAGAAATTATACCATTGAAGCATAAATATTTAGAAAATTTTGATTCAAACCAAAGCTCTTAGGCAAGAAATTCTAACACTTTGATGCAGGCAATTTTCCAAAAATGATATGAGCAAAACTTGGAATAAAAAAAAAACCAAAAACTTCACAAGGGTTCCCTTGAAAAATGAAAAATAATTATCTTCTAGGCTCAAAAAATTTCATTTTTAGTGGGGGTGTGTTTCTCCTCAACAATGGGTTGTTATAATTAGTATTAGAGTGTAGGTCATAGGACTAGAAGCTTCCATGGAGAGAACCTAGGATAAGCCTTGACTTGATGAGCTACTTTGGGAAAGCTTATTCTTCTGGGGACCTTAACATGATTTGAGATAAGATGGGTATTACACGTCATTTGGATCAAACAACCCAAGGAGTTAAAATATTAAAGAGTATAGTTTCTTATTGGGAATGTCACCTTGTAGTGAGGCAAGTATGACCATGATAATTATCAGGTGAGTGATAATGGTCTAATTTAATTCATGTGAAAATGAAATTAAATGATTTTAAGTACAATTTGGAAGAAATTGTAACTTACCCAAATCCTTTTTATGGATAGGATATGACACATGTGTTGAGATGAGGATCATCCAAGAATGTAGGGTTAGTTACATAGGAGGAAGCTATAGTACATCCAAAAAATAAATCTAGAAGAACAATGGACTCAAACAAGAGAACTAGAAAATAATAGACTCTAGAAAGAAGTCTAGAAAACAAGAAGAACAATGGACTTTAGTGAGAGGGTGAAAGACCTTTATTTTATAGTTAAGTTGCTTCAATAGTAGATGCAACAACAACAAAAAATGTTAGAAACCTTGATTAATAAAGATATATACAACATATATTTAGAGGGTATATGGGAAGAGAATCTTGTTAGAAGAAACCATGAAGCAAATTTTAGATTGAGGCTGATCTTGCCAAAGACCTTAAGAATATAAAGGTAACTAAATTTAATAGAAGATAAGGAGGTGATGCAGTAGATTCATAGCTAAATGAGTTGAAAACCTTCTTTTTCATGAAGAATTACTCATTGAAAAACCAAACAATTTGGGCTACCCTTCATATTTAGGATGTATCCTTAGAATGGTGGAGCACATTCAGGGTAGGAAAATGAATCCAAGTTGTGGATATTAAATACGATAATCTTGTAAGTGAATTTAAGAAGATATTCTTATCAGATCAGTTTTATGTAGGATACATTGACTATGGAGGTATATTATGAAAGATTCATTAAACTATTTAAATATGTTCCTGAATACAAGATCAATGATCAATTGAAGGTGCATAATTTCATCTTGGGGGTTGACCCTAAGATTTAGATATCAATTAATTTTCTCAAGTCAAAAACTCTTCAAAAAATATTATGATTTGGCATGATAGGAAGAGATCAATCTAAAAATCAAGAAGACCTTATTCAACTATGTTGGGTTTATGGAGGTAGAATGATAGAAAGGTCTTAGACACCCAACATAGATTATTTCATTTGTATGGGTCATCATTATGCAGATAAATATCCCTAATAGCTAGAGACACCCAAGATAGGTTATTTCATTTGTATGGGTCCTCATTATGCATATAAATATCCCTAATATCTAGAGTTGAGTAATAAAGTCAAGGAGTAGCCACACAAAATCTATGTAACCATAGGAATTCAAAACCTAGATGGACAAGCAACTCCCATGTTACTAAATTGTAAGTTGTTCAATAAGAATGTTAAAATTTTAAATTATAGTGGGGCTATAAATAGCTTTATTTCCACTAGTATTATTGGAGATAAGTAAAAAATACCTAGATTTTTGGCACAAGGATGGAAATTTGAGTATGGGTCTAGATAGACTTACTCAGTGGATCAATGTTTACCTACAACTAAGATCACCTTACTCAATGGATCCACTCTTTGGAACTTATATCTACAGGAGGGAGTTTTATAGATCCTAAGAAAATTGAGGCCATTCTAAGTTGGCCTACACCCACAAATATGTTTGAGGTTAGAAGCTTCATGGGAATCATTGGTTATTATAGGTGTTTTGAGAAATACTTCAAAAATTGCCTACTCTATTACCAACCTTCAAAGAAAAGGAAAATAGTTCAAATGAATAGATAAGTGTGATTTCATCCTTGAGACTCCAAAAATAAGTTGACTACAACACTGATGAGTTAGAAATACAGGTTGGGATTACTTTCATACCCAAACTAATTATTTTTGAAGTATTTTATTGATAGTTTTACTAGTTTTTGTTAAATGAAATGTTTTACACTTAATGGATAGATGTAAAGGGTAAATGTGATTAGTATTGATGTTATTTGATTTATTTATATGCATTTTTTTTCCTTGAATTGTTGTTATATACATAGATCATTTTCAATACTATGAAATGTACTACAAAAGGATCTATAGCTACAGTCCTATTCCAAAAAAATAGAAATCCCTATAAATTTGGTTATACATGAAACCATCCTAGAAATATAGGATGGGTTTCCTAGAAAATAAGAGTTAAAACCTCCTATATTTTAGGGAAGCATTCCTAGAAATAAGAGAGTTGTATAAATGGAAGAACACAACAATTAAAATTGGGCAAAACCTATTAACAACAGTTATAGTAGGGCAAAGTTTGTTTGACAATAACAAGACAAATTAGGTAGTTAAGAAGTAGTTAGGAATAAGTTGAGATAGCTTATATCTTCTATTTTTTCTCTCCTATATATTAGCAACAAAAATTATTTTTAATTCTAAAAATTAACTGTAATAGAACCTTTATTCCTACCACTAATTTCTAAATTAGTTTCTAAAATTAGTTGAATTTATTGCACAATGAGCCTAGTATATTATAAATACTAGATTAGGCATTGTATTCAAGGTTAGAGATAATGTGAAGAGAAAAATTTATAAGTATTGTATTCTAGTTTTTGTATGGATTGTCATGATTGTGCATTTCCAACAATGACAAAATTAGTCTTTCTAAAGGAATAACATTTATTTCCTAGTTTATTTGATGTTTACAAATTTTGTATGATGGTGTGTAATTGATGTTAGTGATTTTAAGTAGATTTAGGGACTATGAAGGAAGAGATTTTATGTTGTTGCAGGTTTAGCAAGGGCCCACTAAACTTGGATAGTTCATAAAACCTCTCTCTTGTTAGATTTAGGATAATGTAGGTAGTTAATCAAATGATTTATTTTGAATGGATTATTTTTAGTTGATAAGTAGGAGTTGATTTATTGTATTTTTAGCATTAATTAGGAGTAATATGGTTGTAGTCAACCTAGATAGTTGTTAAACTAGTTACAAGCCTATGTAGTTTTAGGATTTTCTTTCAACACATGCTTTCATTTTTCAGTTTGTTTCAAGTTTTTCCCTACTTTCCTAGGAAGGAACCACTTAGTATATGCAAGAAAATATATTGGATCATACAGAGCAATGCACCTTTTAAATCAAACCTGGTAGACAATTTAAGTGGTTAGCACATACTCATCACTTTTTGGCATCATTGTCAGGGAAGGCTATAAAAATAGTATTGTATCTTGCAAAAGCTAAGGATTTTCCATGTTGAAATACTTGGAGGGGTTGTTTGGTCTCATTAAAAGCAACAAGTAATTCTCAAGTGGATAAAGGCATCGAAAATTAGGTTCTATAGTAATTTCACTACTTTAAATTTCATTGCTTTCTAGAATTAAATTTCATTGCTTTTTAGAGTAAGTTTCATTCCTGTATTGCTTTATTCTTGTAATTTTTTGTGTTTCTATCCTTGTTTTTGTTTTTGTAAATTTTTCTAACAAGGAGGAGAATGAATGAATGAATTAGCCACAAGATGAATATGGAAGATTCCTCTCTCACAAACCCCCCAAGAAAAATCTTCTAGGAACTAAGTAGCAAGAAGAGGCTTCACAAAGCTAGTAGACTATCATTTCCTCTATAGTTGAGCAATAGTCCTCAGGTGGTGAAGATCAACTCCAATTTATCTAGGAAAGAGCTCATGTGATTATTGAATAAATCACTCATACACTTGAAAAATGAGGACAAGTTGAGATTCCTAAGGTTGTAAACAAAGGAAGTAAAGGGCAAGAAGAACAGAGTGAATCATCTAGTTCTAGTCCTTGTACTACTCCAAGAAGACCTCACACTCAATGATTATGGACTCCATGGGATTTCCACATGGCTGAAGAAGAACCAAGATATCCATAGAGCACTTTCAAGTTCCCTATACACCTTCCAAGGGTAGAGGCTAATAATAATGATGGGCATATGAAGAATATCTCTCCATCAGCCATACCCACTTTTAGAGGACTAGCAACTGAAGATCCTAACACTTTTCTTTTTGAGTTTGAAGTGCTTTGTCACACCTATGATTACACCACTGATGCACAAAATTTAAAATTATTTCCAGCCACTTTAAAATATGGTGCATTATGTTGGTTCATGGGTTTGGGTGAAAATTCTATCACTACTTGGAAAAGTGATGATGGAATGAAGGCAATTTTCTTGGAGAAATACCAAGATTATTATCATGTGAGAGACCAAAAGAGTGAAATTTTCAAGATGACTCAAAAAGAGGGTGAAGGACTTGAATATTACATTGAGAGATTTCAATTTGTAATGAAGAGAGGTAACATTGAGTTGGATGATGATTTGTTGAGAACTATTTTTCTAAAAGGATTAAGAGAAGAGACCATTGATATCCTAAATATAATGGGAGGAGGGAACATTTATAATATTCCTTTCCATAAAATTCTAGAGTTATGTACCAATTACTCTCACACAAGGCCATATTTGCACAATAACAAGACAACTGGAACCACTAGAGGAGTTACAAGAGTTGAACTCAGTAATATGTTGGAAGATTTGAAAATAGATTTGTTGGGCACTTTTACCTCTTCCATGGATTTGTTGCAAAATAAAACTGAGGTAGAGGCTATCTATTGTCCTCGCTGCAAGAATAAGCATGCCTTACATGATTGTCCTTTGGATAAAACTACCATTTATAGCATTTGTGATCAACAACATTCAACGAAGGATTGCCAACATTTACCTATAATAAAGACAATGTTAAAGGAACCATATCTTCAAGAAAAATAAGATGTTTTCTTTGTTGCACAAAGGAGGCCATTCTAAGGAGACAATCAAGGATGATATTCAGGTATGCCTAATCCTTATGCTCATTCTAATTTTCCTTACTATAATAAAAATTGGTCAAATCCACAATGGTCTCAATGGTCTAATAATGTTCCACCTTGGTCACAACCAGATTGGTCCAATAAATATTGGCCACAACAAGGTTTGCAAGGCCAATAATGGTCATATCCACAACAATATCAGCCTAATCCACCATAATTTTGAGGACAAGTTCCTCAAAAACATCAAAAACAATGATTGTTACCTCCTCCATAAGGAAATAATAGTCATGCACCACCCAAACAACCTCCTCTTCCTACTCAACCAATGCCTAACCCCAATAATAGACCTACCCAATAGCCAATCTATGAAGCTAAAGGTACCTATCTAGTCAATTTCTTATCTTGTAGTGAAATCCAGCTCAAGTTAGGGATAGTTTTACCTGACCCTGTGCCTCCTATCATCATTGAAGAGGAAATTGAACCCCAAACTATGGTAGAACTTGTAACTCAATCTATTGTTCCAAGGTAAACTGTAAACCAACCTATTGTAGAACAACCTATAGGTGTGACTGAGTCACCTGTAGGGGCTGAACCTATAGAACATTCTAAAAATATAATAGAGGCTCATTTTCCTCAAATATTGATGATTAAAAAAGAAACACCCAAAACTAATTTTGATCTCATGGTAGAATTGCATAACATCAATGTGAAAATTCCACTCTTACAAGCTATAAAAGATGTTCCAATTTATGCCAAGGCCATTAGAGAGTTGTGTGTCAAGCATCTAGGAAGGAAAATAAAGGAACCCAAGACCATACATGTCATGGGTCAACTTTCTAATTTTTATGGCTAGGAAACTTCTCTTGCCTAAATACATGGATCCTAGAGTACCTATTATTACAGTATTCATAGGATAAACCAACCTTCAAAATATTTTGATTGATCTAGGTGCAGCAATTAATGTGATGATAAAGGACACCATGACTTTGTTAGGGCTACAATATCTAAGACCTACCCTCACTATCTTGCAATTGGTAGATAGGTCAATAGTGAAACCAGAGGGGATTCTAGACAATATCATGGTCACAGTTTCCTCTTGGGAATATCCAATAGATTTTGTGGTGTTGCAAACTAAAACCTCACTTGGGGGACATCCTTTAATACTAGGTAGACCTTGGCTAGCAATAATAGATGCTTGTATTAGTTGTAGGATAGGAAGTATGACCATTTTTTATGGTATACATAACAAAACTTTAACACTTTATCCACCTGCAACCCCAAGTATTTATAATGAGCATCCATGGTTTGATGAACCAGATGATGGAGAAATAATCCAATCATTGGCCATGATAACTACCCAAAATCATAACCCTGAGGAAGAAGTGTATGATAATAATTTCACAAATAACACTTCTATCACTGAGTAGATTATACCAATAGAACCTAGTAGTTCACAACTACCTTATCTTACAAATTGTCCATTCATTACATATCTCTTTTAAACTATATAAGAAATTACAAATTTTCATCAACTATTACCACATAGATACCCTTTAAATCACTTCTTGAAGGGTATCTTAGGTATAGATTCCAATAGTGAAGACTACAAACAAATAGAAGTTTCTCTTGGAAAAAATTGAACATCAATAGGAATTTGTAGGAATCCCAAGAGCAACCTTTGGTGCAATTGTTGATAGACCATCAACAATATTTTTCTTGGGATTATAACGAGATGAAGGGCATACATCCATCTATTTGCACACATAAAATATTTATAAGAGATGAATGTGACCTAGTAAGACAACCTCAAAGGAGAGTCAACCCAACTTTGAAAAAAGTGGTAAAGGAAGAAATTAAAAAATTACTAGATGTTGGTTTCATCTATCCCATTTCAGATAGTCAATGGGTTTCCCCATTGTTCATTGTACCTAAGAAGAATGGAAAATGGAGAGTCTATGTAGACTATCAATAACTTAATAAGGCTACTAAGAAATACTATTGTCTTTTACCTTTTATTGATCGATTTCTTGATACTCTCACAGGAAAGAAGTATTTTTTCTTCTTAGATGATTTTAGTGGTTACAATCAAATCAGGGTAGTTGAAGTAGATCAAGAAAAAACCACCTTTACATACTCTTGGAAACATATACATATCATGTCTTACCTTTTGGTCTATGTAATACACTGTCGAGCTGTAATGTCTCACACTTAATTATCAATCCAAGTTAGATTTAAAGAATAGTTATCCCATATAGATATCCACAATTTTGACCATTGATTTTATTATGTTTCCTTAGTTTCAACTGATAAAAAAATAAAAGTTGCAATAAATGAAATTATGCTTAATTTAAAGGATGCAATTATGATTTAGTCTAAGTTTGTGTGGATCCACTTTATGATTTAATAATGCATTATCTATTTAATATATTTTGTAATTCTATAATGTGTAATTTAATTAAATCTATGTTCTAAGACTATTCTAAGTTATAATTAAATCTACTATATTTTAGGAGGAAGAGAGCAAGGGACTAACCACTCGGAGTGGGCCTTGCCTCCTCAAGGTTAGTATTAATCTCTTCTTATATTTCTACTCTACTTTACTCAATAATTTATATTCATTAATCTAACTTAATACTACTTAATTCATGTGTGCAGAAAATAAATGGAAACTATAGTAATGAGCAAAACATGGAGAAAATATGAACACCGTTACCATAATCATAGAAGAAAGTGATGTTGCTAATTTACTACTTTATTCCAATCTCTATTCGTACAATGTAACAATATGCTTCTTTCCTTATTGTAGACTATATGTATGCACTAGATGGGAAGGACCTTTTTCAAGGCCTTGACATTGTAATATATAGTTTTTACATTTTACCTTACAATAGAAATTTCCAATGTCTTTTCATTGCATATCGAATGGTTTTAGATTGGATGCTTAAAATTACATAACCAAATATTCTATAATTTGAATAATATAATAACTAACTTGGACTTATTTGAATAGATTTGTCCTTTTATTTAGGAATGGAAAAAATTATTAGAATTCACAATCGTTAGATTTATACAACAAATTATTTACAATCAACAATAATATAACAACTATGCTAATGCCAACAATTCATGCTATACTGCTTGAGATGTCATCCAACATGGTGTTTTCATTGCATAAGTCAGGTTTATGTAGTCAACAGGTTTCTGTAGACCATGTTAGTAATACCTTTCCATAGATGGATTTAGTAGTCACCTTTCATAGATGCCTTCACTCGTAACCTTCTACTATGTACTTTGGCCAAAAATCACCTAAAGCTTCCTTGTGAACCACATGTTTCTTAGATATGTTTAAAACACATCTTCACACAATTTATGTAAAATTGTAAGCATACAAAACATAATATCTTGTAGATTATATTTATCAAAAATTTATATAAAACATGCACATTATTTGACAAAATACATTCATAACATGGATATTTGTAACCAGAATGTAAAAATAATACTACATATCATAGTCATACTTCAATGATCATAATTTTACCCAAAACTAAAGGGGATGCATGTCCTCATGCATAAAATAAAATATTACAAAATGATAAATCCATACCATATACAAATAAAACAAATGAATATAAGTCCCAATAACATATTAAAAATCAAGCATTTCTAGCCTTAATCCAGGATGAAACCTAGGTTGGAATAGGGTGCTCTTTTGTCATCAATTTATCTTGCTTAATTTTTTGTATATACACTTTGGTTTTACCAGGGCTTGGTGCCAACTCAGTGGCCATGGTCCTTAAGTATGCTATATCCTCCTATCCATCCTTTGCATCCACTGTGCTGCATGGTGATTTCATATTTTCTTTATCTGTTGATAGGGATAACTATTTAGCTAACTCGATGACCATGTTGATCACCTTATCGACCTCTACCAATACCTCTATCTCTACGCTTGGGCCACCATACTGTGTACCACATGTTTAAGGATTGGGATACCTCTAAAATCTAGAATCAGATACTTTAGGTGAGCTATCCTCACTGAATATATTGGCCAAATCAAAGTGCTTACTAAAATTGATAGACCACCTTATTTTCTTCCCCCCTATTGAAATGTTTTTATGCAAGGCACTAGATATAAATGTGTTGGAAATATGAGAAATATTTGTTGTCATTGATGTCAAGAGTAAGTTTCAGTGAGCAGTGCAAGAGGAAGGATGTCAAGAGTTAGTTTCAGTAATTAGTGCAAGAGAAAGATTGCTTCTAGACCTAAGGGAAATAATATTATAATATCTCCCTTTATAATATTCAAGGTAGTCAGATAAGGTCTACAAGAGAAATAAGAAGGCCCAAGAAAAATAATATTATAATATAATATTAAAGATCTAATGGTAAGACCTAAAGTATTTAAATTAATTATAAATTAATTGTAATAATTTCATTATAAATTAATTTATAATTTAATTTAATTAACCTTATAGTTATTAAATTAATTATAAATTAATTATAATAATTTTATTATTAATTAAATTATAATCTAATTTAATTAACCCTAAGGTTAGGGTTATAAGGGAAAAGTTAATGCACCGACGTCATCCTTTTCTTCTCTATCGACATCAATGCATTTGGAGGCATGGGTATAAATACCAAATGCCTAAGTGGCTTTAAAAAATCATCCACGATCGAATTAATTTAAATTTCCTAAGCTAAGGTGTGCGTAATATTTTCAACGAACGAAAGAAAGAAGAAGTCCATTGAATTCTCTTTTTGGCAGTTTGGAAAGGGTCAAAAGTAACAAGGCTTGGAAGCCTTGTCACCACCTAGCCAGGTGGGCTAGTGGCAGTTTGCAACACTTTTAGAAACACAAGGTGATGTGTTCGATTTGTAGTGGGGAAATTTGTGAGGTTTTTGCATTGAGAATGCCAAAGCCCTTTTGGCTTTTGGTGCCACGAAAAGAGACAAAGTGCCATAGGCATTTTTGCCTCCCACGTGAGTGCTTAGCTCATGTGGCTAGGTAGCCATGGCTAAAGTGCTGGAGGTGCTTCAAATCAAGATTGAATCCCACCAGAAGCACTTTGAGAGGTACTAAATTTTTATTAAAATTTGTTTTTTGGATCCTAAGGTTGTGTTGTATATTTTTGAGCTTAGGGAGATATAAGGTTGATAAAATTAAATAAGTATTTTTATTTAATTGTTTGGTGGATTGATTTATTTAAGGTGGAGTTATAAGGTGTAATAACAAATTTATTTTTATGTATGTTTTTGTGAATTCTAATTTCATGATGGAGTAATAAGGTGTATTTGATTTTTATTATTTTTTTGTAATTGTGAAATATTTTGAGGGATTTTTAGAGTTATATTTTGTCATCTAACCCTTGACATTGTAAAAGAGAGTAATTGTGATTAAGACAGGTTTTGAGGTCAATTATTCATCAAACAAAAGGTATGGGCACATCTTCCTTGTGAGTGATTGTTGGATGTTGTGAATGCTATGTTGGGGTGAAAAGGATTGTTTGATAAACATTGTTGATTTTGATTGTTAAAGGTTTTTCTAAGTGAAATTTTATGATAAAAACCTTGTTTGATAAGCATTGTTGGAAATATTGAATGAGCCTTCATATGCATGATTAGGGTTTGTGCAAGATCATGAGTATCATTGTTATTTGAAGTTGAGAACTATATTGAACTAGGGCTTGTGTAAGATCATGAGTATCATTGTTATGTGAGATTTTTTGGTAAGCATTGTTGGAAATAATTGAGTAAGTGTTCATATGCTTGAACTAGGATTTGTAAGCAAGTTGTATTTCATTGAGTGATTGGTTGAGTGAATTTGGTTGAAGTTGGTTGATCATAATTGATTGAAAGTGTTGGAGTGATAGTTCAAGTTCTATGAAACAAATTGTTCTTTACTAATTTGAGAAAGAGATTTAAAGTGATTGAGTGTGAAACATATTGAGTCTCTTACCATTATCTATATGTTTCTATGGTTAAACAAAATTTTGAGTGAATTTTTTTTGTGATATTGAAGAGGTTTTTTGGAAGAGATAAAGTTGAGTTTTTAGAGTATTTTGTGAGTGTGAAACATATTGAGTCTCTAACCATTCTATATATGTTTCTAAAGTCAAACAAGATTTTGTGTGAAACTTGTTTGTGTGATTGAAAAGGTTTTCTATAATAAATTGAGTTGAGTTGAGCAAGCTTTTGTGGAAGCTTACAATGCATATTTGAGACAAGTTTTGGTGTAGATTGGAAAAGTTCTAGTGAGGAATTATTGAGTATATTTGAGGTAAGTCTTGGTGAAGACTTGTTGAGTAGATTGGACAAGTTCTAGTGTGAACTTGTTAAGCACATTTGAGGTAAGTCTTGGAGAAGACTTTTGGACAGATTAGTGTGAGCTTTTATGGAATATTACAATGCATATTTGAAGATAGATATTGAGAGCAGATTGGATAAGTCCTTGACAAGACTTGTGGACACATTTGATGCAAGTCTTTGAGAAGACTTGAGAGTAGAGTTGATTTATTGATTAGTTCAAACCTTGAGTTAAGGTTTGGGATAGATCTAGAAAAATTGATTTGTGATTGGATCAAGCTTTGTGTTAAGGCTTGAGGAAAAATTTGAGGATAGAGCTTGGTGTAGATTTGAGGATAAATTTGTGCCAAACCAGAGATAGAGATTGAGCAAATTTTGGCTGGATCAAAGAATTGTGTTTAGTGTAGATCAAATATAGAGTTTGAGAAAATTTGTGCTAGATTGAAGGACTGTATTTAGTACAGATTTGAGATAGAGCTGAGAGTAAGCTTTAAAGGTGAAAGAGAAAAGGATAGTAGTCTCTAGTGGATAGAGATCCATTAGCCAAAGCAGTGAGTATAGGTCTTCTGAGTAAGGATAGGAGTCTTCGGTGGAGAGAGATCCACCAACCAGTGTAGTGGAGGAATTAGTCTTCTAGAGGATCCCAAAATAGAGCAAAGGAGAAAGAGTTCTCCTGTGGATAGAGATCCACAAACTAGTTGAGGGGATTGGTGTCTCTTGTGGATAAATATCCACAAATTTTATTAGGGGATTGGTGTCTCATTTGGACAAAGGTCCATAAACATTGTAATAGGGAAATGATTCCCAAGAGATTTTTTGAGAAAATTTTAGTGAAATATTTTCTCTGTGGAGTAGCCCACATTGGGTGAACCACGTTAAATTGGTGTCTCTATTGTGTATGGTTATTTATGCATTGATTTGACTATTGTTTTTTATATTAACATTGATATATTGCATAATATTATTTGGGAAAGAAAAGTAAAAAGTGGTCTTATACTGTACACTCCCCCTCTCAGTATAAGCTTGTGTTATTCAATTGGTATCAAAGTGGGTTCTTTCGAAAGAGTTTAACAACTTGAAAGAAAATATTACAAGAACACAAATGAATTCTTAGATTGGATCTTTAGGGAATTCAACACCACTGTTCGATGGAAACAATTATATACTTTGGAGTACAAGGATGAAGTTTCATCTAATGGCACTTAGAAATGAAATATGGGTTGATAATGGATACACATTAGCAACAACTCCACCTACAAACAAAGATTGTAAGCTTCTACATCATTACAATTCAAAATCAATGAATACAATTCAAAAGGGCTTGCATGAAATAGAGTTTATAAAGGTTATGCATTGCACATCAAAAAAGGAAATTTGGGATAAGTTGCAAGGCATATATGAAGGAGATAAAAAGGTCAAAAGGGTAAAGTTGCAAAATTACAAGAGAACATTTGAATATATAAAAATGAAGGATGAGGAAAACATTACTATATATCTACTTCATGTGGATGAAGTCATTAACTCCATGCAAGTACTTGGGATCAAAGTTAAAGAATCTGATGTTTGTGATAAGATTTTAAGGTCACTCCCAAAATGGTTTAGTGAAAATATTTCAACTATAGAAGAGTCAAAAGATATTGATATGTTGACAAGGGATGAATTATATGGTATTCTCACAGCCTTTGAGATAATAATAAAAGAGGAACATATTCCCCAGAAAGAAGCACCCTTTAAAGTTACTAAGAATACGAAGGGTAAGAATTTAGATTCAAGCAATGAGTTATCCAGTGATGAAGAAGAAAATTATGGCAGAAGGAACAAGGACTCAAGAAAGTATAAAGGTATGAAATCAGTTAGATGTTTTCTTTGTGGAAAGTATGGCCATTATGTATCTAATTTTCTAGAGGTTGGAAATAGCAATGATGAAGAAAAACATGATTATAAGAACAAGGAAGTAGGAAAATACAACTACCAAAAGAAAAATAGGGATGGACAAGGCACACAAGGAAATAAGTTTTTCCAAATGCATAAGAAGATTTTTTATGCAGATAAGGCAGGTAAGAGTTCAAGTGATAGCGATGAAAGGTCCTCAGATAATGAATAATATGAAGTTCTGTAACCACCAAAAAGACTCGCACCTAGTCAAACTATTGTAATTGATGAAATATACAAAAATAGCATGCATAAATTGACAACAAGAAATAAAATGAATACAAAGAATCCTTTATTAATTTCAATGGAGTCAAATTACATATTCATCCCTCTTAGGGATACCCATTTTATACATCAATTACAATAGTGTCTAATCCTTCTTAAGGGTATATGTGATCAAAATACCTTTCAGGATGACATGAACTACTCCAAGGTGTCGATGATATTCTTATCCATGATTAGAGGTATTTGTTGCCTTGCATGTCAAAACCCTGTTAGTCCTACATGCAATAAACAACAAGAAGCATATCAGTAATAAAGGAGGCCTCTCTTGATGAGGCTTTTAAAGGAATCTTGCACAAAGAATAGCATAAAATCAAGAAAGCATGTAAAACTATCAATCTATGCAAGAAATGGTGAAATTGTCATAAAGCATGTAAAGAAAGCATGAAATCTAGCAATTAGGAAGCCTAATTAACCATTAGAAAACTTGAATTGCATAAAATAACAAGACTATGCTAAATTGACAAATGCAAGGAAATGGAAGAAAATCTACCTCTAAATCCTAGAATTAATCGGTCAAATGTCTGCTAAAATGTTAATCTATGCTAGATTAGGCTACTTGCATAACTGAAAATGGAAATATACTACTAAAATGGAGGAAAGAGAGCATCAAAACCTAGTTGTGGGTGCTTAAAGCGATTGGTACTATTAGCCGCGACTAAGGTGAAAGTATCCTTTCTCTTGAAAACAGGGCCAAAAACTCTCAAAACCTCCAAGGAATTGAAAATCAAGGGTCACCTCGATTTTCTAAAATAAATTGGTGGTTGAATTCACTAGAATTGACAATGGAAGTGTGTCAATTATCAAGATTGCTCCTCAAGCTCTTGAAATCTCCATTTATGCATGCATAGTTATCATTGGTCAATTGGAAAACACTTCATTACTCCTCAAGGGGATATGAAATTGTTCTCCAATCCGATAGGGCTTTGCTATGATGCAATTGAACAATTCTTTAGATCTGCTCTTTGAAATTAAATAAAATCCCAAAATCCTTGCTCTAGCTTCATGGAGAAGCCAAGAACAAGATTTGGTATTTGGGAGGAAGCTTTTGGATGCTTCCAAGCCCGAACTGCTTTGAAAACCATCGCAAATGGCTGTTGCAACTAAATTTTCTCGTATTTGGTCACATGAGTTTGTTTTAGAAATAGTTGTGGGTCTCAAAAGTAGCTAAAAAACCCTAGCTACGGGTGCCACCAGTAGCTAAGAATCCTAGCCATGGGTGACACTAGCGGCTAAGGCTAGATAGGCCAAAATACATAAATTGAGTGGCTAGAACCACTACTTTTACCTTGGATCTATCCAAGATTATTCATATGGTCTTTTAGCATATCCCATATGAGTAGTCGCCTCGACATGATGCATTTTAGGTGTCTACAAGTTCTATTTCTAGCAAAATAAAAATAAGTGGTTAGGAAAAGGTCACCAATAATCCTCAAGTATTTTAGATGTGGTAACTTTGGTCATATTGAAGATAGTTGTACAAGGAATGGATTTAGTTTCAGTGATGATGAATATGAATATACACTTGAAATAAAAGAATAGAATCTACTCTTGGAATTATAGGAAGAAGGAGGTGATCCTATGGAAGACAAGTCAGAAAGGAATGAAGATGATCCCAAAGGAAAACAAATAGAGGAAGAATAAAAGAAAGGAGAATTTGATCTTGAGGGTGAGCTTATTTATGCCCTTGATACATTAAGGAAGGTAATAAAGAAAAACTTGAAACTCAAGCTTTAATTTCAAGAATGTGATGAAGAGAAAGGAAAGCTTATAGAAGATCTAACCAACTCAATAGCCAAAACAAGGAAGTTTAAAGAGAGGTTAGAGGCTACGGTTTTAGAAAATGAAAGGTTAGAGCATGAGGTGGCTTCACTAAGGAAGGAATTAAAAGAGTATAAGGACAAGTTGCAAAAGTTTGGGAGAAGCTCAAAGAAATTGGATAAGATTATCAAGACACAAAAATCTACATTAAACAAGACAGGTCTTGGTTTTGAACAAGTACAAAAGAAACAAGGAGAGGAGTCAATCTCAAGCTCCGAAGAAGAAGAAGCTTTAGAAGAAGAGAGTGTAAGAGAAAGTGAGACTTCTAAGGATGAGTTGGACAATATAAAGTTCAACAAGGAAAGGAATAGTGTACAAGTAAGGAACATATGGAACATAAAACAACATAGGGTAGAAGAGACTAAGAGAGAGGTCAAGGCAAGGAAGTTTCAATGGATTATGCTTCTCATATCACAGGTTTGGGCACAAGGCTACACAGTGTAGGACACATAGAAAATAGGAATATAGAAATTTTAGAAATATGTATCTCTTTCATGGGTATTGCTACTCTTGTAATCAATTTGGTCACAAGGCAGTTAATTACAAGATTCATGATAGGAATGGATATGGCTTCACCAGGAGAAACTCCAAGACATTTGCACCTTTAAGGAATAATAATATTAAGTGTTATAAGTGCAACAATGATGGGCATACAAAAAAGTGGTGTAGAGCAAAAATTCCAGAGACAAGCAGGAACAAGAATAGTCAAAGGAATCAAAAGGATCATATGAGGAAGAAAGTGGACAAATGTAAAGATGAGTGTATGCTGGGAGTAGAAATACTCCCATCCCAAAATTAACCACCTCAAAAGGATGTGGAGGAGGGTCTAAGCTAAGAGTCTCATTCTTAGCCCCAATACCCAAAGGTGGCCCTTTGCCATTGATGACAAAGGAGGATATATTTGAGTTAGGGGGAGCAGAACAGGAAAAGGAAGAAATGGTAAAAGGTAAATGGGTTACCATCAATGAAAAAGGGGGAGATTTTTGGAAATATGAGCAAGATTTGTTGTCATTGATGTCAAGAGTAAGTTTCAATGAGCAATGCAAGAGGAAGGATGTCAAGAGTCAGTTTTAGTAATCAGTGCAAGAGAAATATTGCTTCTAGACCTAAGGGAAATAATATTATAATATCCCATTATAATATTCAAGGTGGTCAGATAAGGTCTACAAGAGAAATAAGAAGGCCCAAGAAAAATAATATTATAATATTAAAAGATCTAATGGTAAGACCTAAAGTAATTAAATTAATTATAAATTAATTACAATAATTTTATTATAAATTAATTTATAATTTAATTTAATTAACCTTATAGTTATTAAATTAATTATAATAATTTTATTATTAATTAAATTATAATCTAATTTAATTAACCCTAAGGTTAGGGTTATAAGGGCAAAGTTAATGCATCAACATCATCCTTTTCTCCTCCATCGATATCAATGCATTTGGAGGCATGGGTATAAATACCAAATGCCTAAGTGGCTTTAAAAAATAATATGCAATCGAATTAATTTAAATTTCCTAAGCTAAGGTGTGCGCAATATTGTGACGATCAAAAGAAGGAAGAAGTCCTCTATTGTCTTCTCTTTTTGGTAGTTTACGAAGGATCAAAAGCAACAAGGATTGGGAGCCTTGTCACCACCTAGCCAGATGGGCTAGCGGTAGTTCACAATGCTTTCAGGAACACAAGGTGCTACATTCGATTCATAGCTGGAGAAGTTGTGAGGTTTTTACATTGAGGACACCAAAGCCCTTTTGGATTTTTGTGCCTGGGAAAGAGACAAAGCATTGTGGGTATTTTTTCCTCCCACGTGAGCGCTTAGGTCACGTGACTAGGCAGCCATGGCTAAAGCATTGGAGGCGCTTCGACTTGGGATTGAATCCCACCGAGAGCACTTTGAGAGGTACTAAATTTTTATTAAAAATTATTTTTTGGCTCCTAAGGTTGTGTGGTATAGTTTTGAGCTTAGGGAGATATAAGGTTGATAAAATTAAATAGTTATTTTTATTTAATTTTTTGGTGGATTGATTT
This sequence comes from Wollemia nobilis, assembly GCA_028583015.1. Lineage (NCBI taxonomy): Eukaryota > Viridiplantae > Streptophyta > Pinopsida > Araucariales > Araucariaceae > Wollemia > Wollemia nobilis. Next base: position 6,561,036 of record JAQPPZ010001057.1, on the reverse strand, counting down.
ATTTAAGGTGGAGTTATAAGGTGTGATAAGAGATTTATTTTTATGTATGTTTTTGGTGAATGCTAATTTAAATATGGACTAATAAGGTGTATTTGAGTTTAATTATTTTTTTGTAATTGTGAAATATATTGAGGGAGTGTTAGAGTGATATTTTGTCACATAACCCTTGAGATTGGTAAAGAGAGTAATTGTGATTGAGACATGTTTTGAGGTCAATTCTTCATCAAACAAAAGGTATGGGCACATCTTCCTTGTGAGTGATTATTGGATTTTGTGAATGCTAAGTTGGAGTGAAAAGGATTGTTTGATAAGCATTGTTGAGTTTGATTGTTAAAGGTTTTTCTGAGTGAAATTTTAATACAAAAAACTTGTTTGATAAGCATTGTTGGAAATATTGAATGAGAATTCATATGCATGATTAGGATTTGTGCAATATCATGAGTATCATTGTTATGTGAAGTTGAGAACTATCTTGAACTAGGGTTTGTGCAAGATCATGAGTATCATTGTTATGTGAGATTGTTTGGTAAGCATTATTGGAAATAATTGAGTGAGTGTTCATATGCTTGAACTAGGGTTTGTAAGCAAGTTGTGTTTCATTGAGTGATTGGTTGAGTGAAGTTGGTTGAGCATAATTTATTGAAATTTTTGGAGTGATAGTTCAAGTTCTATGAAATAAATTGTTCTTTACTAATTTGAGAAAGATATTGAAAGTGATTGAGTGTGAAACATATTGAGTCTCTTACCATTCTCTATATGTTTCTATGGTTAAATAAAATTTTGAGTGAAATTTATTTGTGAGATTGAAGAGGTTTTCTGGAAGAGATCAAGTTCATTTTTGTGAGTATTTTGTGTGTGAAACATATTGAGTCTCTAACCATTATCTATATGTTTTTTAAGTCAAACAAGATTCTATGTGAAACTTGTTTGTGTGATTGAAAACATTCTCTATAATAGATAGAGTCGAGTTGAGCAAGATTTTGTGGAAGCTTACAATGTATATTTGAGATAAGTTTTGGTGAAGACTTGTTGAGCATATTGAAAAAGTTTTAGTGAGGACTTGTTGAGCATATTTGAGGTAAGTCTTTGTGAAGACTTGTTGAGAAGATTGGACAAGTTCTAGTGAGGACTTTTTTAGCATATTTGAGGCAAGTCTTGGATAAGACTTGTGGATAGATTAGTGTGATATTTTGTGGAAGCTTACAATGCAAATTTGAAGATAGAGATTGAGAGCAAATTGGATAAGTCCTTGAGAGGACTTGTGGACACATTTGAGATAAGTCTTTGAGAAGACTTGAGAGCAAAGTTGATTGATTGATTTGTTCAAACCTTGAGTTAAGGTTTGGGATAGATCTAGCAGAGTTGATTTGTGATTGGATCAAGCTTTGTTTTAAGTTTTGAGGGTAGAATTGAGGATAGAGTTTGGTACATATTTGAGGATAGATTTGTGCCAGACCAAATATAGATATTGTAATGTCCCCTTTATGAGCAGTTAGTTAGATCCAGTGGTTTAGCCTACTCACGGGTTCCTGTAGGCTAGGGAAGATTGAAGGGGAGCCTAACTGGAGTTTTGGGAGCAGATAATTGAGCGAAATGGATATTTTAATACACTCTCAGATGTTGAATCGGATGGACATAGCCTTGAATTACTATTTTTAGTAAGTTAGTTTTTAGGGTTTTGGGAAAAACGAACGGTGCAGTGCTATTCTTCACTAAAATGGATGTCTGTATCTTTCCTTAGTTTGCGGATCGGATAATCCAAAGGCCAAGTTTTTAATGTGAGAAGGTTTAATTATATAAAGTAAAATTATTTAAATAATTTATATACTCTAAAACCTTATTTTATTAAAAGGGGACATGGGACTTAAAAAAGAGTTATGTTTCATGATTTATCCCACATTGAGCATGCAAAAGGAGTTTGTTGTGGATGAGTCTATTTATTCGATGGCTTGTTCTCATTTCAGTAATTTTGGATTTTGATTATTTTCTCTAGAGTTTGAGTCCAGTGGCTGAGACTTCTTCTCCGAAGGGATAGAAACCCCAATGGTCTGGTTGAGGACGAAACCCCTCAAATTTTTGGAGCTAGATGAAACCCTAGTTATCTGTTGGTGAATTCACACAGGATTCACGCTTTGGTGCTTCAATGATTTTAGAGGTACTTTGGTGTTTGCTGATAAAGTATTTCAAGGGTTTTAAAAATCAGATTGCATAAGGATTTGTGGAAATATTGTTGATCTTGAAAACATTGTAATTTGTGCCCTAGATTAAAATCTAAAATGAAATTGCAAGTTATTTATCAATCAATGCATTTTGTATATTTTACAATTTGGGTTATATTATTGGAATTTGTTCCTATTCAAGTTTTATATCCGCAATAATATTTAGATCAAAAATTTTAATAGTCCCAACCAAGGGGGACATTACAGTGGTATCAAAGCTGGTTTTTCCTGTTAGCCTGTTCAGGGTTTGCTGAAATTTTCAAAAATGATTTTAGTAATGTGTGAATATATATATATATATATATATATATATATATATATATATATATATATATATATATATATATATATATATATATATATATTTTCAATAGCCGTGAGTATTTTTCAGACTTGGAAGTTAGGGTTTGGTTGCCATTTTCAAATCTAGGGTTTCCATTTTTTGGGTATTGGTGATTTGAATACCCATTTGGTTGATTTGGGCTTTAAGAGTTCTAGGTATTGTTAATTCAGAGCTCAACTTATTCTGCCAGCCTGTGGAAGCCTAATTAAATTTTAGATTCATGGAGTCTTATAATGATTGGTCTAGGAGACAACGTGATTGGGATAGGACTTAGAGTGAGATATAAAAATCCATCAGTCAATTAACTGCAATGATGCAAATTTCTCTACCTTCAGTTTTTCCTCAGGATAAGGTTGATTTTTCATTCATAAAGTTGTCGAAGAAAGAAGTTGAACAAAATACTTTACAAGATCCTAAAACTGTAGCTAATATTGCGGCTAATAAAGTTGAGTTTGCTATCCCAAAGAATATTGACAAGGGTAAACAATAGTTAACAAGAAAGGAAAAGAAACCAAGTGATCTGTAGGTTATAGGACTTCCTCACGAAAGCAAAAATTAGGTGAGGAGAGAAGGGTGATGTTTCACTTGCGAAAGGGAATGATCACTTGGTCACAATTGCAAAGACAATAAAGAGAATGACTTAAGGTAGCCAAGTGTAGAAGAGGACAACAATAAAGTTGAAATCTTAGAGTTTGGAAAGGATGTTTCATATCAGGATTCATGCACAACAGGGAACCAAAATGATGTTGGTGATGATGAGGAAGACAACACAATAGTTTTGGATATGCACTTAGAACAATCTAGTGTGGATTGTGAAATATTTAATATAAGGTATGATGAATCTTGTGATTTTCCTATCATCAATTCATTAATGCATGATGGTATATTTCATAATGAAGTGTACGTAGATCCCATATTTTATGAGGAAATGATTACGAATGAAGAGGATTCTTCGTTGAAAACCAAAATGGAAAGAATTAACAGATTGTTGGATGATGATTTCTCCAAGGAGTTAGAGACTATGGTAGATTTAGAAGAAGATGCGATTATTGATGAATTTCCATTTGAGCATGAGACTGACCTAGTCGATGAGATGAGTAAAAATCATATTATGATCATGCCTTCTAGTAAAGAAACTTGCAGGGAAGAACAGAAGGAAAAAAATAATGAAGGTGAAGTTAATTCATCCTATGCTTCGACGAATTGAGAATTATGCATTGGTCATAAAAAATATGGTGAGCATGCTGATTTTGATATTGTCAAATCAACAACAAATGTAGTATTCATGCAGTTGTTGATTCTGAGGATGAGGAAAAGTCTGTCATAACTTCAGAGCATGTAATTGGGGAGTGCAGTATTGTGAAGGAGGATAATTTTGATCATTGTGCGTGGGATAGCAAATCTGAAAGTTTGTTGTGTGATACGGATTCCAATCCATTGCAAGGTTGGAATAACTAGTTACATGTCACAGAGGAGCATATTGTTCAGACATTAACTCACTTGGATAGGACACATGAGTTTATCGAGTGCCTCTTTCAGGTAGCCCAACTTGGAGAGAGATAGAAGTTGATAGTTCGAGCTACTGTTATCGATTTGCAGGTTATCAAGCATGCATTAGAGGTTATAAAATATAATTATTTGAGGTTGTTATCCAATAGGGATCAAGACTTATAGTTTGTAGATAAGGCCTTCCAATAACTCAAAGAGAAAGAGGATTGTTCAGAGCTTCACATGGTTTTATTTGGTGAAGTTCATATGGACGGTATTGTGAGGTATGTACATTATTTTGATTTCAGCCCTCTTATAGATGAGTGGACCATGTTTTTGATGATTCATAGTAGTGAGCTAGAAGTCTATTTTGATAGACTTTATACTTCACTTGGCTATGGGTTACCCCCTTCGTCAGAAGGAAAATTGGATTTTTGGAGAGATAGCAGTGGATTTTATGCATGAAAGGAATTGTGGCTAAATAGTATTCCACCTATGTGCATGCTAGCCTAGTGGTATTATTTAGGTAGTGGGAATGTCAAATTCCCTATTGGTCCTAGTTATCTAGGAGTGTCTATGAGGGAGTGGAAGACACTCGTTGGCCCAAGGAGTAGTACTGGTGATAGAATATGGATATGGGATCCAAGAGAGATTACAGATGTCGATTGTATAGTGGTGCCATGGCAAGGGGATTTTCATATTTTAGATTTCGGTTCTCACAAGGATTGCAGCTTGGATGGTTATGATGGATTCATTACCAAGTTATTGGTAAGGCTAGTTTAGTTGAGGCACATGAACTCTATAGTTATGATCAGAGTGACGCAATGTCAGCATGGTAATGCTGATATGATACTGGTTTGGGACCCCGAGAATCTACTTGATTTCAATGATTGATCATTTTTTAGTTTAGTGACAGAGTCTGAGAGAGTTTTTAGCTTTAGAAGATTTAGATGGATGACATGGGTTACCAACTTTGTCAGCTCTTGTTGTGGCAGTTGGTGGTTGTGTCATTGTCATGGGACATTCATCATGTTTTTTTGGAATCCTAGAATTTTCATTGACGACAACCAAGAATTTTTAGTTGATTGGGATATTCATGAGTATTTCTTAAGGACAAGCAATCTTTGGGAAGGGCAGACTGTAATTTCCCATTTATGAGTAGTTAGTTAGATGTAGTGGTTTAGCCTACTCACGGGTTCCCATAAGCTAGGGCAAATTGTAAGGGAGCCTAACTGGAGTTCTGAAAATGGATAATTGAGTGAAATCGGTATTCGAATACACTCTCAGATGTTGAATTGAATGGATAAAACCTTGACTTACTATTTTTAGTAAGTTAGTTTTTAAGATTTTGGGAAAAACGGACGGTGTAGTGATATTCTTCATCGAAATGGGTGTCCATATCTATCCTCAATTTGTGGATCGGATAATCAAAAGGCCAAGTTTTTAATGTGCGAAGGTTTAATTATATAAAGTAAAATTATTTAAATACTTTATATAGTTTAAAACCTTATTTTATTAAAATGGGATGTGGGACTTAAAAAAGAGTTATGTTTCATGATTTATCCCACATTAAGCATGCAAAAGGAGTTTGTTGTGGATGAGTCTATTTATTTGGTGGATTGGTCTCATTTCATGTCATTCTAGATTTTGGTTATTTTCTCTAGAGTTTGAGGCCAGTGGCTGAGACTTCTTCTTTGAAGGGACGAAAACCCCAACGGTGTGGCTGAGGATGAAACCCCTTACATATTTGGAGTTCGACGAAACCCTAGTTATATTTTGGTGAATTCACATAGGATTCACTCTTTGGTTCTTCAACAATTTCAGAGGTACTTTGGTGTTTGCTAATAAAGTATTTCAAGGGTTTTAAAAATCAGATTGCATAAGGATTTATGGAAAGATTGTTGATCTTGAAAACATTGTAATTTATGCCCTAGATTAAAATCTAAAATGAAATTGCAAGTTATTTCTCAATCAATGCATTTTTTATATTTTGCAATTTGGATTATATTGTTGGAATTTGTTCCTGTTCTTCAAGTTTTATATCCGTAATAAGATTTAGATAAAAAATTTAATAGTCCCAACCAAGGGGGACATTATAGAGATTGAGAAAATTTGTGCTAGACCGAAGGACTGTGTTTAGTGTAGATCAGAGACATAGATTAAGAATATTTGTTCCAGATCAAAAGACTATGTTTAATACAGATTTGAGATAGAGCTAAGAGTAAGCTTTGGAGGTGACAAAGTAGAGGATAATAGTCTCCAATGGATAGAGATACATTAGCAAAGGCAATGAGGATATGTCTTATAATTAAGGATAGGAGTCTTCAGTGGAGAGAGATCCACCATCCAGTATAGTGGAGGTATTAGTATTCTAGAGGATCACTAGCCAGAGCATAAGAGAAGGAGTTCTCCTATGGATAGAGATCCATGAATTAGTTAAGGGGATTGGTGTCTCCTATGGATAGAGATCCACAAATTTGATTAGGGGATTGGTGTCTCTTTTGGATAGAGTTCCATAAACATTGTAATAGGGAAAGGATTCTCAAGAGATTTGTTGAGAAAATTTTAGTGAAATATTTTCTCCGTGGAGTAGCCCACATTGGGTGAGCCATGTTAAATTGGTGTCTCTATTATGTATGGTGATTTATGTATTGCTTTTATTATCATTTTTGATTTTACCATTGATATATTGCATAATATTTTTTGGGAAATAAAAGTAAAAAGTGGTCTTATACTTCTCACCCCCCTCTTAGTATAAGCTTGTGTTCTTCAAAATGGTTGATAAACCTACTCAATTGGTTTGATCATCCTACTTTTGACTTCCACAACTATCTATATTAGAAGGTAATTATGGGTGGATATGGCATTCTCCACCAACCCTGCATTCTCCATAAACTCCTTATGGAAACTATCTAGTCAAAACTACAACAATATTTGTTGAATATGGATCTGAGCTAAGGTTTCAATAAACTTAGACTAAGGTATTGGGATCAACCATAGGCTGGATATTTCCCCTTATGCATTTTGGGATTGTATTTCTCAAATGTTGTCTTCTACTTAGGTACAGGTGAAGGACGTTTGAAAGGCTCGATAGATTTGGTTTGTGTGGCCCATTTTTGCACAAGATAATTTTCTTCCTCTTGGCTATCAGACTCAAATATTTCTTCAGATACGATATTCTCATTGGAATAAAATTCACTCAACTCAAACGATTACACAAATAGGTTGGTTTCCTCTACAATTTTATCCCAAGTAACTTTAGTATCAAGGATTTTATGTAAAACTAGTAACTTAATGAAGCCATGGTGGGCTATTAGGTGTATCTTAGATTCAACTCTAGACTCTTTTTATTGAACTCTTTCAATCATAGATTTTAGATATCTATAGAGGAAATACATTAGGTTGATGATGCAATATTCATGGTCAAGAAACTTGAGGTGGTAGCCCCCACAAACTGAAAATCTTCCTTCAATAGTAAAAAATTTCATGATCAAAGTGGTGACTTATTGCCATTTCAAAGAGAAGAAAGAAGTCACTACTCCTTTTATTGATCCTTATCTACCTTAGATCAAGGAGCATTTTCACCCTAGCCTTTCAACTAGTTGGTTAACTCCCTTGTTACTTGATTTAAAGTATCTCTTTCCAACTTCAGAGAGGTGTAAGACTTCTAAGATTAAAATTGGGGTAATTTCTATTTCTATTCCACCCACATGTGTTATCATGGATGTGGAGTCATAGTTTAAGATAAACTACTTGGCCACACCTTGGTCATGGCCTTAAAACTGTGTTAAGGCCTCCCACCATATAGCTTTTTGAAAGAGTTTCTAGAAAAAATTTCTAGGCATTTAGGTTGCTATAGAGGATGGTTCACTCCTTTTATGGAAGGTGAATTTCATCATAGTAAGGCAAGGGTTTTTAGTAGGCTGAGGGGTGAGGAGTTTGGAACATTTTTTGTTTTCAGCTTGGCTTTACAAATTTTACACTCAAATAGCTATGAAGATTATCCTACAGATAAATAATTAAATATACGTGTGCATGCATCACTATCCTATAGAAAAATCTAATGCATATAGAAGAAAATTTTAAACTTCAAAGGTTTAGATTTTATTCTAAAATTTTTCTTTATATATATTAAAATATTCTCATTTTTTATCTAAAATTTTTTAAGAAAAGGATTCTCTTTGTAAATATTTCATTGTATTTCAAGGATTCCTATTATATTTCCTTTTGTGAATTCATAAAAAAAAATTAAGCATTAGTTCTTACATTCAACTTTCATCCAGTTCGTAAGTTCCTATGCTTTCTTCTATTCGATGTTCATCTATAATTTCCATTGTGTCTCCTATCAAATTTACCACCACTCAATTTTATCCTCTACATAGCACCTTTGGTGCAATTACAACTAAATTTTGTGAGGTTCAATCATCGAACTACTAAATTTTTACCCTAATCATATTAAGAAGAAGATAATTTTCATATTTGCATGAAATTAGATTTTTTCTATATCTTCGAGCACGTTGTAATTGAATAAACATGGCCATCGATCATGATTTTGATCGACAACCTCTATGCTTGATCCATGGTGTCTTCACTCATTTGTTTTGCATGGATAGGTGTTGGTAATTAGTTTATCCTATAAGGTGGTCATAAACCCTTGGAAGTGGGCACCGCTTGATACCATGTCACACTAACATCCCACCACCCTACACGATGATAAGCTATCTAAATTTGGTTTTATCATGATGATGTCCACTAGGAATTAAAAATTAGGGTGAAAATTATTTTTAATTAACATGCAAGTTTGGCCGATAATCATATGATTCATTTTTAATTAAATTGTGCCTTAAGTTTGGTTGATAATAAAAAATTAGAAAATATTCAACTTTGTTTTCCTCCTTAGTTTACACTTGATAGGCTTTCTTCACGGTTCATATTATGATCTCAACCATGTATGCATATCCATCTGAAATCGATATTTTGGCCCACTCTTTTTTTTAAGCGAAAAACCCCTTGCAGAGCCTCCTTGGTCTGAGAGACCATGAACAAGGGGTTTTACACCGTCAAAGTCACTCAAGAGTCGCACCCAACCCTGCCCGCACCAAAATTATCAATTGGATTTTGGATTCCCAATTTAGCTTTTTGGTAGGGTGGAGATTTGAACCTGGGACCTCCCTTGGAGGATTGCCCTCTCCTATCCAACTCACCTAAAACACCTGGGTTCTTTTAGCCCACTCTTAGTTAGTGTTGTGATTGCCTAGATATGGACACACTCCATTCATTGAATAAGATCTCCTTTCTTATACAAATAATCACACTTTTGTGTGACTAGATTGAAACCATCATGTGGTTCCTTTGTGTCTTGTTTAGTATAGCATTATTTCACATGTGATAGATCCATGGATTGCTTAAAATCATCGCCTAATGGTTTCATGTCTTTCTCAGGGTAGCAAGTCCAAAGACTCACACTATATGTGAATTGAATCAACTATTTTCTCATATGAAGGGGTTAATTGTGTTTAAATGTATTTCCAATGATGATAGGTCAAAATATTCTTGAATGACATGTGTCCAAGATTAAAATATTTATGTCTTATCATTCTCCCAAGGAAGTGAGTTTGAGGATCTGCGTTTGGATTTTGCACTGCACGTGACAATAGTCTATGATTTCTAGATTATGCCCTTCTATTATTATTAGTTGTGACCATGATATCAACTTGTAATCATGAAGGTGATCAACGAGCATCCATGTTTTCATGTTGGCACCCTCTTGAATGGCATATGCTAAAACTTCTACTAATTTTCCAACCCTTGTCATTAAAGACAAATAACGAGCATCCATATCTCTAGTGCTCAGTCTTTGATGTAGGATCTACAACTTGTGACTTTCGCACCAAGGTTCACATTGTACACAATTCATATGCTTCACACATTATATTTAATTTCTTCATGCAAAATTTTTGATAATACAAATCAAATATGACCTTTTGTAGAGCCTTGTTACTCAAGACACAAGGCCTCAACGTGGTGCAAATTCACTATAGTCATACACTTATGAAATTTTTTTCTATGACGTGCCTACAAAAATACAATATGAAAATAAACTATAACTATGAAAACTAACTACATAAATTAACTACAAAAATAACCTATAGAAACATATTTATAGGAATGTTTTTAACTGCTTCTATTTTCTCTTTTTTTTTCTCTCCCCAAACTGAATTTTTGGCTATATGGCCAAAACAAGATAAGGAGATAATTTTGTATTTTATTTATAGAGGTTTATATTACAAAAAATCTTAATTATAATAAAATATGCATATTTTTATTATTATATTTTTTATTTATTTAGGAGTATGGGGGTGTTTTATTTATATATCAACTACTTATTTAAGCTAATCCAATTAAACAAGATTGTAGGATAATAAATCTCCTTAGAATGGGACTATTTGTTTCCAATAGTAAAGATGTCCTGCAAAAACATTAATGTCTTCCTTGATGTTTAATAAAACATTCCATGGCCTAATAAAAAAATTATAATATCCCAGAGAGATCGATTTCTTTGTTCTATTTCCTTTGGAATCATTGAGGAGCTCTTTGTGAGATAAAAAATAATAATGAGCATAAGCCAATATCAATCAACAATACTTTGGTTCATAGAAATAGGTCTCATCAATGGTTGGATACACTCAAAACCTATTTTGGAAGAGGAAAGTAAGATAGTCATTTTGGTATCATCTATGTTTTATCATTTTATTACCATTTTTCACTTTAGATACATACATATATATTCATTTGTTTAAATTTTTAGGGATGCAGAGCTTTGAGAAATCAAATTCCTAACCACTCTATCATAGTCTTGATAGGAATTGTCACCCTATTATTAACACTCTACCCCTTTAAGTAAGAAGAGTTAAGGCTTTGGGGATTCGGATCACATGACCATATGGATGGAAATGTAGTCCTATCCTTACTACCCTCTCTTTTATTTGGGGAAGAAATTAGAACTTTGGGTATTCGGGCCGCATAACCATCTGGATGAAAATGTAGTCTTATCCTTACTATTATTATTCTTCCTTTTATTATTTATGGGCTATAAGAAACAATGTATTTTACTACCTTGCTTTATTAATTAGTGATACCATCATGACTATATGACCTCCTTTCTATGAGGTAATAATATGTCTTCCCACACTGAATCTGATTTCTTCCTTAAAACTTGATATTGTGACTGAAAAGTGATGAATAATAAGATGAATGAAAATATTGTATATTAGAACTCCATCATGAAATAAAGGAAGTATATTTAAAGAACATAGAATTATCTTATAGTTTATTTTTAAGAAATATTATTTTTCCATGATAAACTTCTTTCATTGGTCAAGTAGTATAAATATTTCTGCCATCCATCTTATTTACTGGTACTTATACATCTAACAAAGAGGACTGATTAGAATACATTCCTTTTAATGGCTTAACTTATTTTCTTAATATATACTAGATTATAGAGCAACAATTTATTTATTAAATAATGTTTTGTTGCTTAAGATAGAAAATAGAAGTTCTTATTTAATAGTAGTTGATTGCATTTCAGAAATGCACTACAAATCAACTTGTTGCTTAAGGTGGTTTATGAATTTTTTTTTAGATAATGTCTTCCTATAGAGCTTAAGCCTATGTCCATTAACTAATAATATTTGTGTTGAATCATCAATGGGCTTAAGTTTAACTGTACCATTCCCAAATATTTCTTCAATCTCATAAGGTCCAAGCCATTGCATCCTTAACTTTCCTTAGAAATATTGGAAGCGAGAGTCAAATAGCAAGGCCCAATATCCTAGTTGAAATGTTCATGGTATAATATGTTTATCATGCTAATACCTCTAATCTTATTTCATCTAGAATGTTTAATTGTTCCAATATAACATTTTGTGCTTGATCCAATCCATATCAAGTTATACCGTTGTGCAAAGAGTTTCTATTTCAAATTCAATAGGTATAATAGCTTGCTTTCCATAGACCATTTTATAAGGTGATAGTCCTATGGTAGTTTTCCAAGTTGTATTATATGCCCATGTAGCTTCTTTTAATATTTCTGCCCAATCAACCCTATTGATGGCTATAGTTCTTGTTATAATATTTTCAAGTTATCTATTTATAACCTCTACCTACCCATTAGCTTGAGGATGATATGGTGATGTCTTCTTATGTTTTATTTGATATATTTGAACAAAATGCTCAATAAATTTGGAGAGAAATTGAGATCCATGGTCTAAAACCACTTCTCTAGGTGCTCCAAAGCATTACATGATATGTGTATAAAGGAAATTAGCTATGGGATTAGATTATGCTCATGGCAAGGCTTTTACTTCAGCCCACTTGGTGACATAACATATGCACACAAGTATATGTTTATTGCCTTTACTTGGAGGATCTATTGGTCCAAAAAAATCAATTCCCCATTTCTCGAATGGTTCAAACATTATTTGAGGTACTAAAGGCATCTCCATTATGGATGTAGGTTTGCTAGCCCTTTGACAAGCATTACATCTAACAACAAACCTATGAGCATCCCTATGCATGGTAGGCCAAAAATAACATGTTTGAAGTATCCCTTGAATGATGTCATATACATCATCTTCTTGCACACATCTCTGAATCACATGGTCAAGATAATATTTAAACAATGCTACATTGATCCACATATAAGGGATACTTTGATGTACCAACTTTCTTTGCTCATACAGTGTAAAAATTTGTGGCATTTTCCTTGTTACCAAATAGTTTACAATATTGGCATACTAAGGAGTAAAAATAGAAATAGTAAAAAAAATTTCATCTAGAAAATTATCAAGAGTCAATTCAACATCATCAAATATTTGTATACGAGACAAGTGATATGCGATAACATTATCTTTACCTGCTTTATCTACAATTGTGACATAAAATTCTTGTAATAAAAGCCACCTAACTACTCTTCCTCCTACTGTAGCTTTGTTCATTTAATATTTAATGGTAGACTAATCAGTGTGAACAAATGTTTCATACCCTATTATATAATTTTTGAATTTATTAATGGCATGAACTACAACTAAGAACTCTTTTTTAGTAACTGTATAGTTGAGTTCTACCCCATGCAACTTTTTACTCACATAATAGATGGAATAAGGTATTTTATTATCAATTTGATTTAGTATTTATCCTATTGCATAATCTAAAGCATCACAATGTATATTAAAGGGTAATTCCCAATTTAGACCTCTTAAAATGGGAGAGGTAGTTAATTTTTATTTTATGATTTCAAAGGTTTTTTGACATTCCTCTATCCAATTAAATTCACTTTCCTTTGTTAAGAGCTTAAGCATAGGAGAGGTAATATTACTAAAATACTTAATGAATCTATGATAATATCCTACATATCCCAAAAATATCCTTACCTCAGTTTGTGTCTTTGGAGCTTGGAGGGATTGGATGACCTGAATCTTTGAGGAATCTACTTTAATACCTTCTTCAGATATGTAATGTCCTAAGAAAATACCTCCTCTCATCATCATGAAGCACTTTTCATGACTCAAGGAGAGATTCTGTTATTGACATCTAACAATAAATTTGTGTAAGCTCAACAAGGTTTCTTCAAAGGTGTTAACATAAACTATGAAGTCATCCATATATATTTCTACACATTCATTAATTAAATCAGTAAAAATAGCCAAAAACAACTCTCTAAAAAGTAGTAGGTGCATTGCATAGTCCAAAGGGTAAAAATTTATAAGCATAGGTACCTATAGGACATGTAAAAGTTGTTTTCTCTTGATCTTCTTCTGTTATTGAGACCTGGTTATACTTGCTAAAGCCATCCAACAAGTAAAAGTACTTTTTTCCAACCAAGGTATCAAGGACGTAATCAATGAAGGGTAAAGGAAAGTAATCCTTCTTTATCACCTTGTTTAATTCCCCATAGTCCACACAAATTCTCCATTTTCCATTTTTTGGAAACTATTACAAGTGGTGAAACCCATTGGATATCATAAATTGGGTATATAAATATTGCATTCAATAGCTTAATAATCTCTTCTTAAACTATGTCTTTCATGGATGGATTTAGTCTTCTTTGTGGTTGCCTTACTAGGTGGTAACCTTCTTGGATGAATATACGGTGGGTATAAATATTTGGGTGTATTCCTTTCATATCCTCATAGTTCCATGCATATGTTGTTTGATGTTTCCTAAGCAACGTTATGCATAGTAGAGAATCATCATTAATTTGCAAATATTAGGATTTTTAAAATTTGAAATTGGCTAATCTTAGGACCTTTCACCGGGGCCCATTCGCTCGAAATTTTTGGGGTGAAATTTTTTTTGGGATCAGCTCACCCAATGGTGATAATAATTTTTTTTTTTATTTTAATTTTCCAACCACTTTCACCCAAATCCATGGACCTTTCACCTTCAAATTATAAATAATTTTGTTTTTCCCACCAAATTTACCACTTATACTACCTATATAAATACCTAACATGGTATCGATAAACATACATCTAAAACACTCGAACTCCTCAAAAATAGATTTGAAGTAGCAAAAACCCTGTAGTAGACCAAAAAATAAAACACTATCATTTTTTATTGACTAAAATCTGATCGGTTGCAGAGGTCTATTAATCAAATAATTTTTTGATTAGTTGAACAAAAGCATGACACAGTGTTGATCGGTTACAAAGAGGTGTGACATAGTACCGATCGATTATAGAGGATTTTTAATCAACCAAAATCGATTGGTTGTAGAACTATCTATCAAAATATTTGTTGATCAATTGGAGAGAAGCATGACACAGTAAATATTGGTTATAGAGGACTATCTATTAGCAAAATCGATCACTTATAGATTTATCGACTGCTTATAGAATTATCAATCGGTTATAGAATTGCTGATTAGTTACATATTTGATGATCGATTTAGGTTAACTAATTGGTTATATATTTGATGATCAATTTTAAATTTGTCGATAAATTACAAATTTGATGATCAGTTACACATTTTTCAACCGGTTACAACTTTGTGGATCGGTTATAGAATTATCAATTGGTTATAAATATGTTGATCAATTATAGAATAGTTGATTAGTTGTATATTTTTTGATTGGTTGCACATTTGATGATTGATTACAGACTTGCCTATCGGTTATATATTTTTTGATCAGTTATATATTTGTTGATCAATTATAGATTTATCAATCAATTGCACAAGCTTGTTGTAGAGGTCTACCGATCGGTTGTAGAGTTCTAACGAACAGTTGTAGAAAGTTGTGATGACTATGACAATAGGTAAAGTGAAAGCTTCCAAAAATATCAGTGTGGTTGTTTTATTTTGGATCATCTCTAGCAATAAATTTGACTTAATGCCTACTTGTTGTTGTAGCCTTGTTACTTGTTTTGTAACCTTTGTTGGTGTAGTACTATAGAGTTTCTTTAGAATTGCTATAGAACTATTCTTTTAGTTTGTAAACTATGGTAGTCACAATGACATGAGACATCAAGGTTTCCTTAGAATTCAGTGAAGGTTAACCTTGCTGGAGTGCAAGGTATTCCTTTAGTGTTAGGTTTAGAATGTTATCTTAGATTGTATTCTTCTTCCACTATTTTGTTGTCCAAAGATTTTTTCTTAGTTTCATAGGTAATGTAGATGCACTATCTACAACTATGAGATCCAAGTATCCATGTCATCTTGTAGTGTGTTAGGAGCATTTCTTGTTGTCAAAGCCTCCTTCTCTGTTAGAGTATATTTTCTTAGCGTTGCATTGTTTTGTTGTTGTTCTCTAAGCATGCAGGTAGAGGTCATTGTAGAGGGTAGCGTAGGTTTATCTCAAGACTCATAGATTCTTTATGGAATTATAGTTTAACCTTGGTTTCTTAGAAATGCACATTATTATTGAGGGAAGTATGTACAATGTCACCTACTGGAAATTATGGAAATTATTATTGAAGTTATTATTGAGGAAAGTGTGAGATTTTCCTTCAACTTCATATTCATTTCCTAACATCAAAAGCTTTTTTATTTACAGGTACAATGTCACCTACTGGTGATGGAAAGAAGGGAGGCCAATATTCTGGTAAAAAACCAATCCTAAAATATTTTGCACATTTATCAAAATGCAATGAGGCATCCACATCTGCACAAGTTGAAGGTACAAACACCTTTTACCAACTAATCAACTAATTTTTCTTTTTTGTTATTCTTAAATATAAAGCCTTTCTTCATTAATAAATAAATGGTTTGTTTATTTATCTACCTCTTTTTTAATGCTTTGTAAAAATGTATTCAGTTAATTCTTAAATATAGTACCTTTTTAAATCTAAAAATGATATAGAACACCAAACATTGAATGCAGTGAACACTGTTGACCCCGATATGCCTCCACTTGAAGATATTCTAGGGGATGAGATGGGACCACATGATAATTTTCATAATAATGACATTCAACAACCACTTGACGAGATTCCTCATACAGACACATCAACCAAAAAATAAAATGAGAGTACAATTAAAATGTAAACTTCTAGGGGAATCTTCTAGTCAAAAAACTAAATATAGAAAGTTAACCAGGTGGACTATTGGAAGGACATTTAAGCTTGAATGGTCATCAACATATCCCTTTATTGAGCCAGTTCAGCTAGAGAACAACAATGACACACCAACAGAGTGTAGATGCATTATTTGTAGTTGGAAACTAGGAAAGGATCATAAGATGCAACTTAAGTTAGACACAATAGAAAAATATTATGGGAAAGTTTATTCGATAGTAAAAGAAAGTGATGGAACAATTATGAAATCAGTTAGGTGGAAGGATGCATCGAAATGTGTGCATGTCAGATATGCACTAGAATACAAAAAAGAAATGAAACACCAACAAACTCTTGTTGAGAAGGGTGGAACAATCCAGGCCCAATTTCAAAAAATTCATAAGACCATATTAGCCTCAAAAAGTTTGCAGTTTGTTGTTGTATATAATATTCTAAAAAAGGGTAGACCCATGTCTAATTTTGTTGATTATAAGCAACTATTTCAACTAGCTGATGTACAAAACCTCCCCAGTTCTCATTGGTTAGATCGAAGTGGTTGGGAAATGGTAAAATATCTATCACTAGTTGAGAAGGAGGACCTGAGAGAGAATGTAAAACATGCCAAATTCATTTCACTTTCAATTGATGAGGTAATAACTATTGACAACACATCTTGGATTTGCATACATGTTTACACATTCTAAAATTATTTAAGAAAACCTCATTTACTAGCACTACATAAGATGATGGAAAATTGTAATGTGAAAAATATTTACAATGTTGTTTTAACTAGTTTAAAGGATATTGTTGGAATGGATGAAAAAGAAATAGCCACAAAGTTAATTTGTGTTGGAGCTGATGGTGCAACTACAATGCAAGGACAAAGGAACAAACTTTGTGTTAGACTTCAGATAATAATTACCCCATATTTGATTCCCATTCATTGCATGGTGTATAGAATGAATCTTGCATACAAAATTGTGAGCACATTTGAAAATGTTTCCAGAGTGGAAGAACTCATTTGTGAAATACATGCTTACTTTTTATGCAGTCCAAAAAGGTTTGTAGAGTTTCAATAATTTTCTCTAGGTGTTACTAAAGGCAAAAAATTGTTAAAGGATGTGGACACCAGGTGGATTTCACTGTTTCTTCCTGCAAAAAGGTTTTTTTAGAATATCAATCCTTAGTGGGGTTTATGTATGCACATCGTAGGGATGTTGACAAGGCAAAATATTTTCTTTACCATATGACTGAATTGGAAACACTTCTCACATTATGTGGTATTCTTCCATTGTTGAAAGAAATGAATACTTTGATTAAACTTGCATAGGAAAGAACCATTTATATTGTCGATTTCATCAGGATGAGAAAACACATATGTATGCTTATTGATAAGATATACTTGTTCGAAGAAAATTTTATAGATCCTTTGTTTGATAGTTGGAATACTTTAACTAAGGTCAATGATCCTAACAACTTTTTGAAGTTCAACATCAATGATAATATTTGTATTACTATCCATGGAAAGATGATTCCTTTATATCGTTATGAAAAGTGGTCAGATACAGTTATAGAGGATGTTGAACAAGTGCCCATAACACACAATGGATTTGATGTGGTTTTACATAGTACTAAGATTAAATTGATAAAAATTGTAGAATCATTGACAAGGGAAATAAGAGATCATTTCCAAAGAGATGAGTTGCTTGAGGCGATGGTTGTGGTTAACCCCATGTTCTAGAATCCTTGTCTTGACTCCAATAGTAAAAGTGAGTTGTTTGTAAAATATATGGGCACTCTTGCAAAACATTTCACTAAATGTGTGGAAGTGAATGGTATTGAAATCAATGGTATTCTCAACAAAGAACTTTTGAGACAACAATCCATCGATTTTGGAATGACAATGGTTAATAAAATTGCACATTTGAGTAACCCACATGAGTCAGGTTCCATCACACATTTGTGGAAAAAATTGTATCCAAGTAGTGTCTTACAAGAAATGATGAGTGAATATTTTCTTTTATATGAATTATGTCAGACAATGATTTTGGGATCTATTGAAGATGAAAGGATTTTTAGTGCACTATCTTTTGTGAAATCTAAAGTTCATAATAGGTTGGACAAAAATTTGGAAAATTATTTGAGAATATATGTGTCATCGTACGATTTGGATACGTATCCCTATGACAGAGCTTTGGCATATTGGAAGTCCCTAGCGGACTGAAGAGGTATCACTAATATTCTTGATAATGAGGATAACGACACTTGCAGTGATCAGATTATGGTGAAGCAGAATTCAGATATGCTTACTAGTTCTTTTGGAGAAGTTGAGAAGTGTTTGTTTCAACTTCCTCCATTGTAAAATTTCAATGATTTAAAAAAATTCATATAATTAATGGTATTAAGGATTTGATATCATTTGTCTTCGTTGATAAGACTTTTTTTTCATACCATAGCTTTATGTCTATGTTGAAAAAAATTGTTTTATGCTTTGGCTTTGAATTAAATGAAAATTTTAAAACCATGCATGCATGTATCATTAGTAAATGAATGCATGTATCATTAGTAAATAAAATTTTTAAAACCATGTATCATTAGTAATTGAAAATTTTCTATTTTATGCTTTGGCTTTGAATAAAATGAAAATTTTAAAACCATGCATGCATGTATCATTAGAAAATGAAAATTTTAAAACCATGTATCATTAGTAAATGAAATTTTTCTATTTTATGCTTTGGCTTTGAATAAAATAAAATTTTTAAAACCATGCATGCATGTATTAGTAGTAAATATTTTTTTATAGAAAGTGTTGTATGTAGTTTAGAAAGCACAATGCAAATAGCATAATACTCAAGTTATGGAAATAACAAAACAATATAAATGGAAATATCCTACCATGAGAAAGCATTCTAGTATTTAAATCCAATACCATACTCTATACATTCATACTCTCTATATAATATTCTATACATTCATACTCTTATTCTATACATTCATACTCCCAATAGGTTGTTTAAGAAATTTTATACATTCACACACTTATTCTATACATTCATACTCTTTATATAACATATAGT
This sequence comes from Wollemia nobilis, assembly GCA_028583015.1. NCBI lineage: Eukaryota > Viridiplantae > Streptophyta > Pinopsida > Araucariales > Araucariaceae > Wollemia > Wollemia nobilis. The sequence goes on along the minus strand of JAQPPZ010001057.1, from coordinate 6,541,354 downwards.
TGCATCAACCAAAATAATATAAATGGAAATACCCTACCATGAGAAAGCATTCTTGTATTTAAATCCAATACCATACTCTCTATGTAACATTCTATACATTCATGCAAAAACTAATGTAGATGTTGCTTCTATGTAAAAGGTTAAGAGGTAATTTAAAAAAATTAAATAGATTTTTGGGATTTTTTAATAGATCTAAATAAATTGGTAGAATTCCTAGATAATATGGGTAAGAAGGAGGTAGAGTTAGGGTATAGTGAACAACTATTGAGGATGAGATGACTAGGCAGGTTGGTGAGAAAATCAAATATTTAGCTAATTTGGACAACCATTGTAGAAATATGGTTTAGGAGGTTTGGCTCCAATGTAGATCTTATTTTATAATTGTAAATATGTGAACAACCATTGTAGATATATGGTTTAGGAGATTTGACTCAAATGTAAGTCTTCTTTTACTATTATAAACATGTGTTCTCTTTGGCTAAGGCTAGGAGAAACCCCATACCAACTTGTAAATGATCTTGTTTATATAAGTTTTTCAAATTATTTTTCAAAAAAACATTCTATACATTCATACTCTATATAACATATAGTTGCATCAGCCAAACATTATATTCTATAAGTTTATATAACACATAGTTGCATCAACCAAGTGTTAAGATTCAAAATTCAACTACCTAAAGAAAGCCTATAAACTCATGAATAAACTAAAAATTTAAACCCATGCATAGATGTATCCTTCGTAAACTCAAGCACAATTGAAATAGCATAATACTCAAGCTATAGAAATAACACATGAATATAAATGGAAATAACATAATACTCAAGTGATGGAAATAACACAAGAACATACATTGTAATTGTAAAAATGCACAAAAATATATATAGAAATAACATAATACTAAATTTATGCAAATGTCTTAATTGTTAATACTCAATTCATGAAAATATTTTTTTGAAAATGTCTTGAATATATTGAATTTCTCATTCCTTAGATTTGGGGCTAGAGGTAGGTTCTTTTCTCTTTTTTACTACCTCTACAGTCTATTGTTTAGGGGGTACAATTCTTGCATCTAATATCTCCACTACTTGTACTTTAGGTCCTTCCTCATCAGGCTGCTTATTAGTCTTCTCCTCCATTGCTCCAAATCTGACCAAGATGTTCTCTACTTTTTCTAAGCCTTCGAGCAACTCATTTTCTTCTTTTGTAGCATCTTCGGTTACTGGTGCAAGAACTTCTTTACCTTTCTACTTAAGCAAAATATCAGGATCAAACCCATGTAGGATTATGATCCTCCTAAAAGCATTGTTCTCTCAAACTATTTCTTGAGCCCTTTTTTCATTGACTTAGAAGCCAACAAGTAATCCTTTGCCATTTGTAGATAATCTTGCAGGTTTTGAACCTGCTTCTTCATATTTTCAAAGTTGACCTACAAAAGAAAAAAAAAAAAAGAAGTTAGTAGATAGTTACATTTAAAAAAAATAACAAACAAAATTTAGAAGACATTAGTCTAACCTCGGAAACATTCTTTGTAGCTACAACAACTTTTTTTTTGTCAAATACCCATTGATTAAAATAAGCCTAGGCTTCAACATTTATGTTCTCCAATTGTTCAACATAATACTTAAAATTTCATCATGATAAGAAGTTGTAACCTTCATTGTGCCAGATTTAGCTTGATGTAGTAGAGCATCAAGCTTTTTTTGTTCATTTTCAACAAAAGAAAAAATGTTTTCCCTTTTAATATTTTTTTAATCGAGCATTTATTTCCTTTATTAAAACTTTGGCCCGATACTCCCATTGCTTCATTTCTTTTACATCTCTAAGCAACGAATCTATGATGGTTGCTTGAAAAGTGTTAGATACTAAAAGACTTTCAAAAAATTTTACTTTGTCATCCTCAGTTAGAGGATGATGGGTGCCAGTTTCCCTAGGAGGAGATGAGATATGAGGAGATTCACTTGAATATTCTACTTCTACTTCTCGAAGCAAATATGTTGCTTGAAATAAATAGGGCATGTTGCCCTATAAAAATTAATCCTCATCAAGTGGAGGATTAGGTAACCCCACAACTAAAACTTCCTGTACATTTGTAAAATTACCAAAAGATATATTTTAAAATCCTGAAAATTCCTTGGTTGCTCCTCCCCTAGATGGAAGAAATTGTTTTCCACCCATACCTAGATGACCTCACATTTTTTATTGACATGGTGGAGGAGGGGGTGGTATCCTTTGTTGTCTTCCTTGAGTATATTGTTGTGAAGCAACTTAAAAAATAACAATAAAGTTTTGTTACAAATTTTTGTGAAGGTAGACTATAAAATTTAATGTAAATGTATTAGACTTACTGGTCAAAGATGAGATCTCTTGCATAGATACACCTTGTAATGGAATGTTTGTGCATCGTACATCTAAAAACATATTAAAAAATTTTATTAAAATGATAGATTATAATTTTAAGTAAAATCTGCTTGTGTAGCATAGTTGGTGAAAGTCTTGGGTATTGGTAGAGGTCGACCCAGGTTGCATTCTCCCTGCCTCTATACTATAGATATACAACATAGCTGGGAATGTCCTATGTGCTGATAGAGGCTAAAAAGGTTCCATTCCACCTACACCCACCTTATTGATAGGGGTCCAAGCCCCTCTAAAAATCTTGTGTTTACCCTAAATATTTTGTTTTTTGTTTTGTATTCCTAGATTATATATAGAATTAAATCTAGGTTTAAGGTATAATTTGAGGTAGAGAGGAGAGGAAGAGGAGGGCACAGGGAGATTAGGGTTTCTTGGGCTATGCAGGTAGAGGATAGAATATGACAGTGTAGTAGCAGGTCTCATCCTCACAGGAAGCAAGTTAGCTTCTGGTTTTGAAAGGTGCCCGATGCAAAACCAGATGGGGGGGCTCCACCCCTCCCCTCTATAGATGGAGCGACTGGTTCCAACCCTAAAAATTCAATCCCAGGTATGGGTCCAACAATCTCAAGTTTATCTAGCTTTATTAAAAAGAGAAACATTGTTTCGATGCTTAAAATCCACTCCCTAGAGGCTAATCTCGAAGTTCAAAGGCTTAAAAATTTTGCTCTTATTTGTAAATTCTCTAACATTTGGCCTACGCCAAGAAACCTCCAAGTGTGGGTAAGTAAGAATTGGGATCAGTATGTCAAAGGCCAAATCGAGCTTTCTATAGTGGGCAGAGGTTACTTCTTAGCTATCTTTAGTACGCCAGAGGAGAGAGAGGTAATCTTCGACAAGGGTCCATGGTTTTCAGGATCAGCTGGTTTGTACATGAACCACTGGTTCAAAGAATTCAATCCTCTTGAAGAGATACCAGATAAAATTCTTGTGTGGGTTAGAATCCCTTTCCTCCCATGGTTTTGGTGGAATGAAAATATTCTGGTAGGCATTGGCAACCAGATAGGCGAGTTTGTTAAGATCTCAGAGAGGACTAGATCTAGGTCAATGGCAGATTATGCAAGAATATGTGTAAAGGTGAATTTGAGCCAAGGTCTACTGGAGGCAATAAGCTTGCAAATTAATGACTCTAAAGAATATTCACAAAAATTGGAATATGAAAGTATTCCTTTCAATTGCACAAAATACCATGAATATGGCCATTTCGCAAGAGTCTACCCTCTGAATCCTCCACAGGAAACTCAGGATAAACAAAATAATGATGGTTTTACACAGGCTAGAGGTAGAAGAAATAATCCAAGAAGAAGAGCTCAATACCAGGACCAAACAACTCTCCATAACTCTTTCGAGATCCTAAATCAAGAAAAGATAGTGGAAAGTTTGGCTAAGGAGATTACTTCACCGATCTCTCCAACAAAGGCTCTAAACTCTGGAAACAGAGAGCAACAACGCACAAACATAGAAATCAAAGAAGGGAGCCAAAAGGTAATCTCAGACACTGCTAAATATTTACCCAATATTGATGAAATAGGCACTTTTAAATCCAGAAATCCTTCGAAACAAGGAGATAACAGCCAAAGAACCGAGCAAGAAGTCCATTCTACAGATGAGGTCTCAAAGTATAAAGGGGAAACAAAAGTCTGTCAGCCTTCTAATCATCAAAATAATTCATTGGACACATCGATCTCCAAGGAGCAAAGCACTCTAAAGTTGAATAATATAGATTCTATCACATCAAAAGGAGAACCAAAAGATAATGCAGGGGCATCAAAGATGAAAGGTGGGGTCATTTCTTAGGGCTCCTCCATTCACACAGATCCACTTCAGTACCCTATCAAAATTGGAGATTCTTCATCCAAAAAGAACAAAAATCTCAAAACAACATATTCAACCTTGGAAACAGTAGATAAAAATATCTTTATTCAATCAGTGGCTAAAAGCAAAGGCACACCACTGGATTCAGACTCAGAGAATTCAGAAGATGGAGACTCAGGGACAAAAGAGTGCTTAGCTTGTGATTTAGATGTGGGGACAAGCAAGAAGAAGGCAGGTAGAAAAAAAAGCAGAGTCAAGAAACGCAAAGGCTAAAGAGGATATTGAGAATGGAAGTCAAAAGCGCATAGACAAGATGCCTCTGGCCAAGGCTAAGTCTTCCTCCAAATGAATATTTTGACATGGAATGTGAGGGGACTGGGAACCCCTCAAAAACAAAAAATCCTTAAAAACAAGATCTTAGAGGTAAAACCGTGGATAGTATGCATTCAAGAGACCAAGTTAGGAGCAGACAGAGCTGACATAATTGCAAGACTGGTGTGGAAATATTGTAACTTCCTGAAGATTGATGCTTGTGGACAGTCAGGGGGTCTTTTCCTCTTATGGTCCAAAGAACATGTACAGGTAAAAGAGAGTAAAACAGACCTGAATTGGATAAAAATCCAGCTGACAACCAAGTTACTATGCTGGAACTCCATGTGGAGTGAAATCAGACAAGATAACAATCAAAATGTTATCATTGGAGGAGACTTAAATACTGTATTGGATCCTGAAGATAAGAAAGGGGGAGTCTTCTCACAAGATCACATTAGAAGTTTAATAAAATATGGTATGGATGAGTTCAATTTGGTAGATTTGCACCCCAAAAAAGGTTGGTTTACTTGGACAAATAGAAGAATTGGGAGAGAGGCAATATCAGAGAGGTTGGATCGATTTTTAATCTCAGAGGAGTTGTTTTCTTACAATAAGGTGATAGAAACAAGAACCTTAAGGGGAACTCACTCGGATCACTGGCCAGTGCTTCTTCAGGTAGATCAAGTCATAATTGCAAAGAATGTTCCCTTCAAGTTCAACCCCACTTGGATTGAACACCCATAATTTTTAGAAAAAATTAAGAGGTGGTGGCAGGAAGGTGAACCGAAACATGGAACAACCATGTATAGATTTCACAAAAAATTGCTATGGATAAAGTTGAAGCTAAAAGAATGGGCAAAAGAGACACACAAAAGAAAGGAAAAGGAAAAAGAAACTTTGAACAGAGAACTTGAGGAAATTCATAAAACAATATTGGATGAAGGGAACAAGGAAGAGTTGTCTTGCAGAGAACAAAAGTTACTAACAAAGTTGGAAAAATTTTAGGATCAAGAAGAAGAGCTATACCGACTTAAATCAAGGATGATCTGGTTACAGAAGGGAGATCAGAACACCAGTTTTTTCCACAAGTCCATACTCCAAAGAAGAAATCATAACTACATAAAAAGTATTCAGAGGGAGGATGGAAATACAATGATAGACTTGGAAGACATCAAATCAGAGGCTCTTAATTTTTTTGGAAATATTTTACAAGAAGAACCGGTTGATAGGACTCTAGCTCAAGAGGAAGCCCTAAAATACATAGACAAGGTGGTTAACGAAGAGCAAAATAGAGAGTTAACAAAGGAGATCTCAATGGAAGAGTTGTGGACCACAGTCAAAGGTATGAAAAAGGACAAGGCCCCTGGTCCAGATGGGTTCCAAGTCAATTTTTACACAAGTTGTTGGGAAATTTTAAAAAGAGATTTATTGGAAGTGGTAGAAGAAGCAAGAAAATCGGGTAAGATCCTCAAGGCCATTAACTCCACTTTTTTGGCAGTTATTCCAAAAGATAGAGATGCATCTTGCTTCTCTAGATTCAGACCGATATCTCTTTGTAACACAAGTTATAAAATTATAGCAAAGATAATGGCAAATAGATTGAAGTGCATTCTGCCAAATCTGATTTTAGAGGAGCAGGGAGCCTTTGTTGTAGGTAGACAAATTTTTGATAATATAATTTTGACTCAGGAAGCATTGCATTCAATTAAACATGGAAAGAAAAAGTCAATGGTATTAAAACTGGATATGGCCAATGCTTATGACCGAGTTAACCAGATATTTATTCTCAAAATTTTATAGAAATATGGGTTCAGTGAGAATTGGATCAAGTGGATCCATGCATGTATAAATAGTCCCCAATTTGTTGTCCTTATAAATGGAGGTCCGACAAGTTTTTTTGGATCTAGTAGAGGGATTAGACAAGGATGCCCACTATCCCCATATTTATTTGCATTGGTGGCTAACTCTCTTAGCAAAATTATCAAAGCCAAAGCAGAGGAAGGGCTTTTAGAAGGGGTAAAAATATCCTCAAAGGTCAGATCTATCAATCATACTCTCTATGTTGATGATACTCTTATGATGGGCAAGGCTTCCATTTCTAATGCCAAAGCTTGCAAGGAGATCCTTAACGTGTTTCTAATGGCCTCAGGAGGCAAGATGAACTATGGAAAATGCCATGTCTTTGTTTATAATAGCAACATTAGGCTCCAAAATAAAATTTGAAGAGTATTGAATTTCCAATTGGGAAACACCAAAGGAAGTTTCAGGTACCTAGGAGTCCCAATATCCTCCAATGTCACCAAATATGCAGACTAGGATTTCTTGCTAAAGAAGATAAGCAACAAAATAGATTCTTGGACTTCTTCATTCCTAAATCTGGCTGGGAGAACCACATTGCTCAAATCAGTGCTATCCTCTTTACCTATATTTTGGTCTTCTCTGATGGCTGCCCCAAAATCGGTGATGCAAGAAGTAGAAAAAAATGAGAAATTTTCTCTGGAAAGGAGGGAAAGATGGATCGAATAAATTACCTTTGGTAAAGTGGTCCATAGTTTGTTATCCTAAAAATGAAGGTGGATTAGGTATTAAAAATCCATACCTTATGGCCAAAGCCCTAGCAACAAAATTGGTGTGGCGGATGCTTCAGAATGCAAACAGTCTCTGGGTTCAGGTCTTGTTGAGCAAGTATGGTGCGGGGTGTCCTCCAAAAAACTTGTTATTCAAAGTGAATCCTTGTAGAAAAGGAATAAAAATTTGGGGACACATTCTAGAAGGTCTAGAACTATTTAAAGCAAATTGTTCTTGGGCAATCAGGGAGGGAGAGATAGATGCTTTCTCTAATTCCTTTTCTGGAAAATTTCCAATAGTGCAGCGTAGAGATCTGGCTCAAATTATTAAAGGTTTAAGGAATAGAGGCTACAACAGAGTTAAAGACCTCATAAGGGTTGCACTGCTTGACATAGATCCTCAGAGTTGGAAAACAACTGAAGAACTAAATATTCCCACCCGCCTCCATCATCTTTACATGGAATTATTAATATTATTAAAATATAGACCTATGTTTTTAAGGAAAGGTGAAGATGTTGTTAGATGGGTTGAAAAGGATAGGTTGGTGGCATATACTATTAAGAGAGGGTACTCTACCCTGTTAGCTCAACAAATGGGAGGATAGTTAGCAGGCTTTAAAAAGGCTACAAGGTTGGTTTGGAGTTCTGTTGCCACTCCAAAATCTAAGTTCTTTGCTTGGTTGCTGATCAGACAAGCAATTCTAGTTGGAGAAAATAGACAAAAAAGAGGATACATTGGGCCAACAATCTGCTACCTTTGTAGAGAAAATAATGAAACATGTATCCATGTGTTTATTCACTGTCCATTCATAAAAAATTTGTGGTCTAACTGTGCAATCTTGTGCAACAAAGACATCAATGTTGCTTTGACCGAACAATCAATAGAAGGTTTCATGGTTGTATGGAATAGTGTGGTGATCAATGACAAATGTAATGAGGTCATCCGAAGTGTATGGATATTGCTTCTAATAAATACATTTTGGAATGTTTGGCTCTGTAGGAACAAGGTCTGTTTTAACAATGAAACAGTCACAACTGAAGGAACTTGGAAGAAAATTTTGAGAGTTGTGGGGGAACAATTCAGAGCCCAAAAAAGAAGCATGGTAGCTTCCAAGGATTCTTGGAACCAATCCGAACTCAAAATTCTAAAGATGCTAGATCTAGACAAGGATAAGTTGACTAGAAAAATCACAGAACCAATTGCAGTTGAGAAGATACATCTTGACAAAGGAAAAACACATGTGTTTTTTGATGGAGCTTCCAAAGGAAATCCAGGGCAGGCAGGTGCAGGAGGCAGAATTATTTGGTTCTACCCAACAAAAAGAAAAATCTTATTCAAAGAAGGATTAGGCTGCAACACAAATAATATTGCAGAATTCAGAGGCCTAATTCGGGGACTGAGAATTGCTATTCAATTTGAGTTGAAGGATGTGGTTATAAGAGGTGATTCTTTGTTGGTTGTCAACATCATGAAACAGTTATGGTCTCCACAGGATGAGTTAATAAATGACTCTTATGAGGAGGTGAAAGAGCTATTGGAAAAATTCTAGAGATGGGAAATTGTCCATATTCCAAGAAGTCTAAATTTTGAAGCAGACAAACAGGCTAATGAAGGAGTGAGATTGAACAATGAGCAATTCACAATGATCCAGGTTTCAGAATGAATGCTTTGTAGTGCTTGTTTTTTTCATGTAGGGTGTGAGAATTAGTTTTCTCCCCGGATTGCTTTGTACTTGTATTTTTCCATCAATAGAAATCTTGGTTTTTTTGTTTTAATTTTTTTTTAAGTAAATCAATACATGAACCTAATCTTGAAATAGAAAGCTTACATGTAGTGGGTGTGGCCTCACTAATATCAACAATAATAGTTTGCAATTGATAAGTAGGTGGAGGTTGATGAGGACTAGGAGAATTAGAAGACCTTAAGAATTTTGAAGATATTCTATGTAGTGGTGTTGATTTTAAAGGTGTTTCAAAATCTCCTATTTCTTCTAGATTATGACCTTTGATAGCAACATTCCAATTTTAGGAGAAAGAGGATGCATTTTTTTATATTTATGTATACATTGTAAAAATAATAAAAATGAAAATTGTAATTGAATATAAAAAATTATAAGTTTCATATATAGTAAAATTTACCTGCACTTGTATTGTCATGAAAACATAGGCCAGGTGTGGGTGTAGTGAGGTGGGTACTTCAGAATTCTGCACATTATGATAAGTTTCATAGAAAATAGTAAAGAAGATAATTGCATGTTTTGAGAGTTAAAGTAGTGTTGGTTTTAATGGAGTGGAGTTCCATTTTGATCTAATGCGAAACATAATTACACCAATTAAATTTTTGGTGCACAAGGCAAATAACCAAACATGCCAATACCCAAAATGGAATATTTGTCGATATTCCTTGTAGAACAAGTCTAGCTTGGAAGAATTAGGCACATACTCAAAGAAACTTGTTAGAAATAGTTTCTAAAATCAAGCTCCTTCTGGACTTAGTAGTGAAAACTACAAAAAAAATAGTATTTTAAAATCCTAAATTTCAACTTCAAATAAATATAAAATATGTAGAGTTATACTTGTCAAATATTTTGAAGGAACATCGAAGTTGATCTCTAGGTAGTCTTTGTATTCATTAGATAATAAGAACTTCTATGTGACAATATCACAACTATTCTGAGGTAATGCTGTCAATCTAGAGATTTTTTAGGGTGTGAAAAAAACTATTATGCTCTTGTTGTTAATATTAATATTGATAGTGGTTGAATCATTGTCATAATCTACAACAATCTTCTATAATAGTTTGATGTCTGCGTTGTATTGTGGCTTTGACACTAAACCACGAAGATCAGATTTGATGACCCATGACATGTCGTAACTAGGTGTTGTTAAAATCTTAGAAATAAGGGGGCAAACAAGGTTTTTGAAATTAATTTTGGATGAAATAGGGGTGGAAGGGGATGCCATTGGTTTATTTTATAGGGTAAGGTACGAGGGACTCGGGAGCAGGGCATAGGGTGGAAGGTAATATGTTCATAAAATTTTAGATGTATGGTGAGAAAAGGTTAAAAATATCTTTGCAAGATAAAAAGATGAGAAATTTTAAGGAGGTATAGTGATAAAAGCTTAAAAAATGACTTTGGGTGAGAGAAAGGTGAAAAGGAACAATTTATTCTGCTTGTTGTGATGTGCTCTACATTAGAAAAAGGGTAAAAAATGATTGTTTATACCTTTAAATAGACTTTTTGTATGTAAACATTTAATGCATGGTAAACACATGGCATCTAGTATTCAACACATGGTACAACTACAACCCATCGAAAATAAAATCTATTCTACAACCGATCTATATTAAATCTAATTCTTGCAATCGATCCATATTCCAGCAATAAATAAACATTCTTACAACCAATTGACATTGTAGCTAATCCTTGCAACCAATTGATATTTCCTCATTTGCTGCAACCTATCGATAATATTCCCCTTTACTACAATTGATCAATATATGACCCTTTACTACAATCGATCAATATTTTTGCAACCTATCAACATACCTTTAACCAATTTGCATTGTTGTAACCTATCAATATTCTTGCAACCTATTGGTATTCTTGCAACCAATCATCATTCCTACAACCAATCATCATTGCTGCAAACTATCAACATTGTTGCAACCTATCAGTATTGTTGCAACTTGTTAGTATTGTTGCAACCTATCAACATTACTATAATCTATCAGTATTGTTGTAACCTATCGATATTGCTACAACCTATCAACATTGCTACAATGTATCAAAATTATTACAATCGATTGGTAATTCTACAACCCACTATTATTGCTCTACCAATAGTATATTGTAATTGATTATAATTATTGCAACCTATCAATACTTTTGTAACCTGTCAGTATTGCTACAACAAATCAATATTGCTACAACCTATCGACATTGCTGCAACCTATCGGTATTGTTGCAATCCATCTGTATTGTTGCTATTGATTGAAAATGCTACAACTAATCAAAATTATTGTCGATCAACATTGATACAATTGATCAACATTACTACTGATTGGTATTATTGTTGATCAACATTACTACTAATTGATATTGCTACAATTGATCGACATTGCTATTGATCGATATTACTATAATCAATCAACATTCCATCAATACTCCTACAAACTATTAGTATTGGTGTAACCTATCGATATTGCTCTACCAACAATATGTTGTATTCGATCATCATTACTACAAATGATCACCATTTCTACAACCGATCATTATTAATCCTTTGAATCCTCTGTTACAACTAATCGTCAAAATGCTATCGTCACACTTAACTATCAATAGTTAGTCTATCAACTAGTTTTATAATTTTTGGTAAAAAATAAAGGTAATTCACCACTATTTTATAATTTTTGGTAAAAAATAAAGGTAATTCACCATGTCTCCTACATGAATTTGGTTAGGATTCACCTAGATTTCAAAACTGATTCAACATTTTTTATAATTAGATTTTACATTTGATCCCTTATGCATAACCTTATTCCTAATTATGTCTACCATTGTGACTCTTGTATTCTTATGAGTGCATTATTAATGTTCAAAGTGTTTCTAAGTGTAATTTCTATCTATTTATAGTTCTCAGTATTTGTATCTACTCCCATTATTTCATGTTCAAGAACATGTAATTGATAATTATAGGGCACTAATTGATAAGATTGACTTGTAATTGCTTCATCATGAGACATGACAAATTCAAGTGGACAACTAGTATTTTGATCTTGGTCTTCTTCTTGATCATATAATAGTAGTGATAGTGATTCTTCAATATCTTGTTGTAAATGTTCATTTAATACATTAACTGATAGAGTTTGAATATCATCTAAATCATTAGAAAAATCATACCAAAGTTATTTTGAAAAATCTTCATCCAATGTTGACTCAGGAAACAAGCTAAAACCTTTAGTGTGCTTACCATTGGAAATAGTCATATTTACAAACATACAACTAATGCAGGTATCGACTATTGCAAGCCATGGGTATCCTAGAATTAAGGGATGTCCCCCTAATTTCTTATTTGGTTGTAGAACCACAAAGTCTATAGGATACTTCCATGAAATTACAAAAACTATAACATCTTCTATATTTCCTTCTAGTTTGATGGTAGATCTATCTACAAGTTGAAGCACTATAGAGGTTGGTTGTAACATATATACCCCTAAATATTTTATTATTTCCTTAGTCATAATATTGATGGCAGCCCCTAAATCTACTAATCCATTATGCAAGGTTGTTTTGCCAATATGGACTATGAGTATAGGTACTCCAGGATTTGCATATTTTGAAAGTAACCTTACTCCATTCATTATCTCAAATAATTTTCCAATAAATTGGATGGTTTGGGATTCATTTTCATTTTCCTCCCTAAATTTATTGTGCACATACTCTTTATTAATTTGGATTAAATGGGAATATCCTTGATAGCTTGTAAAAGAGAAATTTTAATGGTAACATTTTCTAACTCTTGAAGGAAATTGAAAGCTAGTTTGGAGGGTTCTTTAGGTATTGCTAGTCTTTCAGGAAATGGGATTTCAATTTTTTTCCTTTGAGGGATTTGAACCTCCTTTTATTTTACTAGTGCTTTCTCTGGTAAATCTTCTATCTCATCTTCAATTTTTTCTTCTTTGTCTCATTTTTAAAACAAGTTTTGGGTAGGTTTCTCAATTTTTGTAAAAGTCACCTTATTATTATCAAACACATTTTTAGAATTTAAATGAATCTATTGGCAAGGTACCATAGATATTTAACATATTTCATTAGCTTCATAAACTTGCTAAACTATTTTGTTATCATTAGGATTGGGTACCGATTGTGTTGGTAAGGGTGGCTACTTGGGAGGATTATTCACATTATTTAGAGGTGGGAGGAGTCTATTTTGAGTTTGGTTTTAAGGGGCTTATCCCTTGAATTGATTTTACAAGTTTTTTTGTTGGGGTGGTCCTAGAGATCATCTAGGTTCTCATTGATTATATGGACCATTCATGTTCCAATTAGGTATATTTTGACCTAACATTCCTTGAGTCCATGGAGGTGGACTCCCATATGAGTTGGATATAAATTGAACCTATGGAGGTATATTCCATTCTTGATTATTTGGGTAATGATATGGGTTCCAATTTGTCCAATTTGATGTATTTGACCAATGGTTAGGTATTTTCTAGTTGGAATAACTAGAATTTTACCAATTAGATGGGCCATTTCTTCTTTGGGCTACAAAACAAATATCCTCTACTTCCTCAATTGTAGGTTCTTTTATAGCAGATTTAACAACTGAAATATTCTTGCATTTTTTAGTACTATGATTCTTATCACAATTTTTACAATTAACAAAAATCTTGGAGATATTTGTGATGTTAAGAGGGCATTCCTTTAGATTGTGTTTTTTCCTACATATATTCCAATATATATCCTCAATATATTTCCCTTTCAGTTTATTTTCCATGAGTTCAAGAGATGTAGTTAATGTACTCAACAAACCAGTCTTCAAACTTTCCAACATGTTACCAATTTTTGCTCTTGTCACTCCTCTTGCCGATGAGTATTTGTTGTTTCTAATCGGCTTATTCCTTGAATAGTTCTTACAAAGATTCTCAATCTCTCCAAGTGCCATATGATGAATACATACCTTAGCCATAAGATTTAATATGTCAAGGACACCCTCTCTTAACTCTTTGAGAAAAATTACTTTAATATTTCTTCATCTAGCTTGATATTGACTCTAGATCCCACACACTAAAATATTTCAAGATAGTCTTCAAGGGATTCTTCCTCTCATTGATTCATATGAAATAACCCGAACTTTTTATTTCTAAATATATAGTAATCCTAGTATATTTCAAGAAACATATATTTCAATCCATTCTCTACATCCCATCATCTACAAATACTTTCACCTAGACCCATGAACCATCTTAAAGATGCATCCTTAAGTGTGGAGGGAAAAAATCTTAGCTTTTGTTCATAAGTGATGTAAACATAAGCTTGGCATACCACTTAAAACTCAAAAATAAATGCATCAACATATTCATGTGGTTTCCCATGGAAGGTAGGTAAAATAGCAACAAAGACAAACTTTGGTTCTCTCGTTATCATGTCGTTCAGAGAAGGAATCAGAAAGGCAAAAGTTTTTCTTTACCTATTTCTTCTCTGGTTTTCTTCTACTTATCCATGATCACTATTCCTTTGCCTATTATCCCTTTGGTTTCCATCTACTTTCCCATGTTCACTAATATGGTCATCCATGACTGATTGAAGGAATTCTAAGATTGGACCCGGTATGGGTTCAAAAAATATAGCAAAAGGATACATATGATTATCAAATTCAGGTTTTGGTAACATAAATGTTTCAAGATTTTGATTAAGTAGAGATAATGGAAATTTATTTTGTTCTTTTGATGTTAAATAATCTTTAGTTTTTCAGACTACAATCTCAGTTTTCTTTGTTTCTTTTAAATTTCTTCTCTAGTTTATCAATCTTGATAAACCTTCCCTTTGAATCTCTAGGTCTGCTCATAAATTTACAAAGCTCTTAATTTTTGTAACAAAATAATTCATTCCTTATTAAACATTTTATGGATATCATTGATTGGTTCTAATTATTCAGGGGTCATGTAATGTTATTATTCAAATGTAAAGTCTTGTTTTACAAGATGAATCAATTGAATAATAAAGGCTTGTCCTTGAATTGTGCTAGGATTTTCAAACTGTAAATCATGGCATAATTCTCAAAAGTGTATAATTTTAGATGCTTTGTGGTATCTTTTTTTATATTCTAGACTCACTTCTCTATTTTCTATATCTACTAAGAAATTGTGAATAGCAAGAAAATCCTCAAAGTAATACTCCCAAGGATATGTAGTTGAGTTTACACTTGCTCTTCTTTCCCCTAGCCAACATTCACAACTCCTCAAGAAAGAAAGGTATGGTGAGTAATAATATGCACCTAGGGCCTTAACTATATCGATCCTCTTAATTTTATCCAACTCTTCTAACATTTCCCTAATAATATCAAGGTGTTCCCACATGTGGTTCCACTGTTTTCAAGATGACCTATGTCTTTGTTCAAAAAGTAGATTGATTTCTTGTTCTAGAAATTTTCTTCTAAGGTCTATAAATGTAGACCAAATAATGCAAATTTCCACCATCAACAACATGTACTTCTCATTTTTTTAGTTTTCAACAATTTTATTTTTTTATTATTTTTTTCTTTTTGTTTTTGAGAAAATGTAATTCAAAGAAACTAAATTCTAGAGCAACTTGTTGCTATTAAAACCAGATCTTAAATACACCCAGGTGTTGTGGGTGAGTTGGAGAGGAGAGGGCAATCCTCCAAGGGAGGTCCCAGGTTCAAATCTCCACCCTACCAAAAATCTGAATTGGGTATCCAAAATCCAATTGATAATGTTGGTGGAGGCAGGGTCGGGTGCGACTCCCGGGTGACTTTGATGGTGTAGAACCCCCTGTTCGTGGTATCTCAGACCAAGGTGGCTCTGCAAGGGGTTTTTTGCTTAAAAAAAAAAAAACAAGTTTTGAAATACAACAATCAATTTTAATGTAGCAAGGGAAATTAAAATGCATTTAACAGAAAGTAAATTCTAGAGCAATATTACTGCTACTAAAACTAGATTTAAAATACAATAGTCAATTTTAATGCAGCAAGGGAAATTAAAATACAATTCATGAAAACTAAATTCTAGAGCAATCTTACTACTATTAAGACCAGATATGAAATACAATAGTCAATATTAATACAACAAGGGAAATTAAAATATTGTTACTACTTAAATTTTAGAAACACTCATTTTTTTGTCCCATTAGTTTATGTAACGTACTTTATAAAATCATGACCAAGGCCATGACCATTATAATGAAGTAAACACTTCCTCTCATTATTAACTCTTTCCAAGGTAGCACAGTCCAAGGGAGAATGATCACTGACAGAGTTATCACTATCCATGAACTACTTCACTCTATTTCTCACAATAATAAGGTTGGATTCCTCCTCAAACTTGACATGATTAAAGTCTTTGACAAAGTCTCTTGGGATTTTTTGTTCACTGTCCTACTCAATTTTGGATTTAATCCCCAATGGGTTGACCTCATCAAATCCTATTTAACCTCAACTTGGTTTTCCATTATTGTCAATGGGTCTACTGCAAGCTAAATCAAAAGTGTCAGAGGAATTAGACAAGGTGACCCATTATCTCCTTGTTTATTCATCATCCTAACCGAGAACCTAGGAAGGAATCTCAAAGCTACTCGATCTCATGGAACCATATCATGAATCAAACCCACTTCTCTCCTTGAACCTGTGACCCACAAAAATTTCATTGATGACACCATTTTGGCCACCCTTGCCTCCATTGTTGAAGCCAAAGTGATCAAGACTATTTTCAACTTGTACAAGGATGCATTTGATTAGATGGTGAACTATACCAAAAGTAAAATATTCTTCATTAACACCCCCCATCCACCAACACCGTATAGCCCAGGTCATTTAGTTCTCGATTAGTGAATTACCCTCTTTACCTAGGCATCCCTCTCTTCCATGGTAGTCCCTAAGATAGTATGTGGAACAATATCCTTGATAGACTTCTCAAAAATCTTATGGGTTGGAAGAGAGTCCTCCTTAGACAAGAAGCCAAAGATACCTTGGTCCATGCTTGTCTCCAAAACATTCTCGTTTACTTCTTGTCTATTTTTAAAGCCCCTGCTATTATTTGTTCTAAAATTGAACAAATCCATAAGTGATTTCTATGGTCAGGGTTGGACAGTAAGAAGAAGTTCCATCTGGTTGCTTGGGAAAAAAATTTCAAACCAAAATCACAAGGAGGCCTTAGCTTCAGAAGATTTGGAAAAATGAACCTTGCCCTCATAGCTAAGCAAGCTGAGAAAATTTTCACCAATGCATCATTTGAATAGGTTTCTATAATTAAAAGGAAGTATCTTTAGAATTATGAGTTCTTGGAGGAAGGGACTCCTCCCTTTGGTTCAGCTTGCTACCTTCTAGAACTCCATCACTAAATCCAAGGATATAATTAACAAGGGCATCATATGAAAACTCAATAATGGGAAGATTATTGATTTTTGGTAGTAACCTTGGGTCTGCGATCACCACCTCATTAATTACCCCTCCCTTACTACCCTTAAACCCATCACTACCCACCTCTTTGGCAATAAAGTATTCCATTTCATTACTTTATCCCTTAGTAGACCCTCTTGGAAATCCATTCCATATTCATCCCTCCCCACTAATATTACCACCGTTGTGAAATCCTTATCCTCCATCCTTAACCCCTTCATCATCCCCACTTCCATGGACTTGCCTGACCTTCCCATTTGGATAGATTATGATGATGGCCTCTTCTCTATTAATTTTTCTTATCTACTGCTAGATCAATATTCCGTGTGCTCAATCCCTATCAAGCAAATTTGGTGGAAGCACCTAATCCCTAAAGTGGGCTTCTTATCATGGTTGATGGTCCATAATAAAATCTTGACCTTGGATAATATTTTTATGAGAGGATTAATTCTTTCTAATCATTATTACCTCTATAAGGATGAGTAGGAGTCCTCATGTCATCTCTTTTTTGAGTGCCCTTTCTCTGATGTGGTCCTTGGTTTCACCCTTCATTTTTTTAGTATTTCCTAGGCCTGTCCTAGTTTCGTGGTTGACCTATTATTCTAATGGACCAATTCCTTCAAAAATCCTATGATAAAATATCTTTGGTTCTTGTACCTCTGCCATTACTTTTGGTAATCTAGCTTGACAACAACAATCGTGCTTTCTAATGGGTCTAGAGACCATGTTTTTGTTGGTATAATAATTTTTTGTTTTACCATAAAAAATGCTTCTCTATGTCCCTGTTCTAAGTCCCAAACCCTAGAATTGAGTCCTCCATAGCATCATCCCTCAATATTTCCATGGAACCCTTAGACCACCATCTCAATCTAATAATAAATCCAATGCCAAGTGGACTCCCCCCCAAAAGAGTGGCTAAAATTGAACTTTGATGGCTCCTATAAAGGAAATATTAGACCAACTGATGGTGGGGACGTTGTTAGAAATCATGAAGGTAGAATCATTCTAGACATTTCTAAAAACCTTGGAACTCTCACCAACCATGTTGCCAAGTCTAAATATATTTTCTATGGTCTCTCCATCCTAAGAAACTTCTAGTGCAAGCTCATTGTTGAGGGTGATTCCCTAAATGTCATCAACTACATCAAAAATAATAGGGCTCCTAATTGGAAAGTTAGCAACATAATATCTGAAGTCAAGAGACTCCTTCTCATCCACCTAGATACCATAGTACAACATATTTTTAAATAGGCTAATAGGGTGGTTGATTCCCTCGCTAATATGGGCCCTGCTCAACAGACTATTAGTTTTTGGCACAATGACTTTTCTAAATCCTCATAAATGTGGCTATTTAGGATTGGCCTGGAACTCATTGAAACCTACTTCCCCTCCCTTATTATATGCCCTTTGACTCCTAGTCATCCCCAAATCCTTGTTCCAACCTCTAACCTCTCCACGTGGCCTCTACCCCTTCCCTTGCTCGACATCTCCCATGCCCACCTGGTCCACATTTTTCTTTCCACCCATACCCTTCCTTTTCCATATCCCACAAATGATTGCTTTACAACCATTCAGGTGTACCCCTACCCTCACCCTACTTCCCCCCACTTCCCTATAACCTCCCATAATAAACAACCTCCCCTTCACATGTTTGGATTTCAAATCTTACTTGATTTCCCTGATGCGATCATCATTGCTCTTCATGACCTATCTGACTGATATGCTTCTCTTAGTATCAACCTTTAGAATCTATTAAAAAAACATGGTGTGACCATCTATACCACCTTTGCTTCTTCTAGCCAAATTTCCTCCCACATGCATGGAATTAAGGACCTTTTAAAGTCCCATGGTGTGATCCTTTGTGCCACCTCGAAAACCTCTGTCAGATTCACCATCTTAAATGATGTTCATTTCCAAAATGGTACCTCTTCCCATGCCATAATTACCAAACATTCCCCCTTTGAATAATTTCACGAATTAATGATTCATTCTATTTGATATCAATTATAAATATTACAATGTGGTTACAATAAGTTGGTTTATGAAACCAACTTGGTGGTTATTAAACCAACCTAGAGAGCACCTATGTGCACTATATTTTGCTTCAATATGCTTATAACAATAATGTAAGACATATATGCTAACATCTCCCCTTATTACATTATTGGCAAATTCTAATAGTATCTCAAAACATTTCATATTTGATATGCCTAAGTGCTCTGGTAAAGATATCTACAACTTGTGCATCAGTAGGAATGTATTGAAGCTATATATGGTGCTTTGGAACTTCATATCGAATGAAATGACATCTGGTATCAACATGTTTGGTACATTCATGAAAATTTGGATTTTTGACAAGATTCAAAACACCTTGATTGTCATAAAAAAAATGAAGAGGAAGATTCTTTGGAAGACTCATGTTTGTAAGAATGTGACTTAGCCACATTATCTCATAGACTACTTCATTGGCTGCACGATATTCTACCTCTATAGAAGATAAAGCAACCACATGTTGCTTCTTACTGTACCATGGATAGGTCCAGATCCTAGATGAAAAACATATCCAAAAGTGGATTTACGATCATCAATGGATCTAGTATAATCCAAGTCCGTGTATCCTAGTAAGAAAAACTTATTATTCTTTTTGTATTCTAGACCGTAATTTTTACTACCACGGACATAATGAAGAACTCTTTTTGCTACTTTCCAGTGACTCACCTTAGGCTCTTACATGAACCTTGAAAGATAGCCCACAACAAAACTAAGATCTGGCCTGGTATTTTTTAGACATAGGAGACTCCCAATTAAATGGCAATAGAGAGTACCATATACCTAAGGTGATTCATCATATCGTGATAACTTAAGTCCTTGCTCCATTGGAGTTGCTTTTGACTTACAGTTAGTCATCCGATATTTTTCTACTAAAGTCTTGGCATATTTATTTTTTGTTATTCTAATATGAAATATTATTTGAGTAACTTCTAAACCAAGACAATAGTGCAGAAGTCCTAGATCTGTCTTTTCAAATGATTGCTTCAAATCATTTTTCACTAAGTCAATCATTTTTTTTGAGCTTCTTGTTATGATAAAATCATCTACATAAAGTACAAGAATCACTATATCATAACCATTTTTATTAATATAGATATTTGCATCTGAAGGACTTATTTTGAATCCATGTTGCACAAGGTGACTATCTATCTTGATATACCAAGCTCGAGGAGCTTGTTTGAGCCCATACAAGGATTTGATCAACTTGCATACTTTTTGTTCTTGCCCCTCGACCACAAATCCTTCTGGTTGAGTCATGTATACTTCTTGTTGTAAGTCACCATTCAAGAAAGCACTTTTAACATCCATATGATGCAACTTACACCCAGGCTAAGCTCCCATGGCATAAAGTACTCAAATGGTAGTCATTTTTGTAGTAGGGGTAAAAGTCTCTTCATAGTCTATGCCTTCTTTCTAAGCATAACCCTTCGCAACAAGTCGGGCTTTATGCTTATCAATAGATCCATCTGCCTTATACTTCACTTTGAACACCCATTTGCAGCCTATGGGTTTCTTTCCTATTGGCAGATCGACTAACTTCCAAGTATTATTTTTTATGAGAGACTTATGTTCTACATCCATTGCCTCTTTCCACTATGGTTTATCAAGTGCATCTTAAAACATTGTAGGTTCATTTGCATTCATGTAGACATATAAACCTTTTCTTCATCCTCATATTCTTCTCTATCATTTTCTGTACCCATTGACAAATCATCAAAGTGTTGACAAAGTTTTTCAACCTTTGAAGTAGATTCCTCTGCTCTTATTTGCTGAGTCATACTGCGAGTACATGGCTTATCTAGAGATAGATCTAGAAGGGAATTCAACTTAGTATCTCTCAAAGTGCTAGTATACCATTTTAGGACTTTCTGTTATTGTTGTGGAAGTTGATCCTCCTTCTTAGGTTCTTCTTCATCCAGGTATACAGCTGTAGATGTGTCTTTTGATGTGAAAGCTTCATCAAATATAGTATCTCTACTTATGTGTGTCTTCTTGGTATTAGGATAAATCAATCGATAACCTTTTGAATACTCATTATAGTTAAGAAAGATACATTGTAGGGTTTTCTCATCCAACTTCCTCATTTTCTATTTTGGAATATGCATGAATGCTTTACATCCAAACACCCTTAAATGAGAAATGGAGGGTTTCTTACCACTCCAAGATCCTTGTGTGTTGGCAATTTTGGGTACCTTGGGTCCATTGCCTTTGCTCAAGTGTAGAAGTTGTCATTGATGTCAAGAAGCTCTTGAAGGAATTTGATTTAATGTCAGATTATTCAGAGCATGGACAGTGAGTTTCCAGGAAGATCATAGTAGCCCTTTTGCAAAATATCAAAGAAAAAGACAAGTAAGAAAAGGTATGCAGCAGGCAAGAAAAACTGTTGCAATTTCGCGACATGTTAGAGGAGAGAGAAAGTGCTGGAAAAACTGTCGCGATTTCGTGACATGTTTGAGGAGAGAGAAAGAGCTGGAAAACTGTCACGATTTCGTGACATGTTGGTAGAGAAGAAGAGCAAGGTGGAAAGTGTCACGATTTCGTGACATGTCGCATTTTCGTGACTCGAAAAGTGCAGGAAGGCAGAGAAGGAAAAGTGTCGCGATTTCGTGACATATTGCAAAGAAGATTGTACGGATGAAAAAGTGTCGCGATTTTGCGACATGTTGCAAGAGAGAGTCCAAAGAAAAAGTGTCACGATTTCATGACATAATGCAGAAGAGAGAGTCCAAAAGAAAAAGTGTCACGATTTCGTGACATAATGCTGAAAAGAGAGTCCGTAGTGTGAATTGTCACGATTTCACGACAAGTTCAAAGAGAGAGAAAGTAGCAAGACAAAGTGTCACGATTTCGCGACATGCTACAAAAGTCAAAGTGAGAACTGTCACGATTTCGTGACATGCTGCAGAACTCAAAGTAAGAACTATCACGATTTCACGACATGCAGCAAAGGGAAGAGTCAAAAGCTGAAAGCGTCATGATTTCAGACAAGGTTGAGATGGCAGCATTCAGTTGGAGAAAGTGTCACGATTTCATGACAGAAACAGGAAGCAAGTCTTCAACAGAAGAAGCGTCATGATTTCGCGACGAATTCAAGAAGGAAGAGCTCGAAGGCGAAAGTGTCACGATTTTGCGACATGTTCCAGTTTCGTGGGCGTAAGGCAGAGAAAAGCATAAGGCAACGAAAGTGTCACGATTTCGTGACATGTTCCATTTTCGCTAGTGCAAGCCGAGAAAAGGTTGAGAAAGCAAGAAGGGTCACGATTTCATGACATAATTGAAGATGACATCAGCAGAGGCAGAAGTGTCATGATTTCATGACAAAAGTAGAGAAGAAGGCCATGAAGACAGAAGGGTCACGATTTCACGACAGGAGTGAAGATGACATCAGCAAAAGTAGAAAGTGTCGCGATATCATGACAAAAGCCATAAGATAGTGTTCGGTTGCAAAGGTGTCATGATATCACGACATGTTGTAGTTTCGCGACAGAAGCTACAGAGGAGTTGCAGAGGCAGTGAAGCCGACAAAGTTAAATTTGGGCCGACGAAGTTTAGGGTTTGCAGCCAATGTAGTTTAGGGTGTGCAACCGACTAAGATCAAGGTTTTAATCTTGATAGTGTTAGTATAAAAGGAGGGCTGCTTGGAGAGTTAAGCATCGATCGGAGTGTGTGTTCGAAGTGCGACTTTCACAGATAGAGTGCGGGGGAGAAGTTCGATCGCCGAGTACAGAGTGCATTTCTTTCGAATCGTCTAAGTGAGAGAGATCGCAAGGAATCAAAGTGCGCGAAGACAGTGCTATTGTGTTTTGCGTAGAGAAAGCAGAAGGCGTAGTAAGCGCAACAGGAAAAGACGAAAGAGGACATTTGTGCTAGACCGAAGGACTGTGTTTAGTGCAAATTTGAGGACCAACTTTTGAGGTGATAGAGTTGAGGACAGAGGTCTCCAGCCAGAGCAGGGAAGACAGGTGTCTTCTATGGATAGAGTTCCATTTGCTAAGGGCAGTGGAGGCAGAGGTTTTCTAGAGGATCACTAGCCAGAACAGAGCTAGGGGATTGGTGTCTCCTTTGGGTTGGTGCCCATAAACTTTGTAATCGGGAAAGGTATTCCCAAAATTTGATTTGATAAAATTTAGTGAAAGATTTTATCCATGGAGTAGCCCACATTGGGTGAACCACGTAAATTGTTGTGTCTCTTTGTAGATGGTGTTTTGTGCATTGCTTTGATTATGGCTTTTGATATTGCTATCTTTACACTTCATAATATTGAATTGAAAGTTGAATTGAAGGAAAAAGTAAAAAGTGGTCTTATACTATTCACCCCCCTCTCAGTATAAGCTTGTGTTCTTCAATTGGTATCAGAGCGGGTGCCTTCGAAAAGTTTAACAACTTGAAGGAAAAGCTAGCAAAGAACACAATGGATTATTCAAGTGGCAATGCAACACCTATTCTTGATGGATCAGATTTTGGTCTTTGGAGTGCAAGGATGAAGGTTCATCTAATGGCACTTGGGAATGAGGTTTGGGAAGTGATTGAAGATGGGTACACCATTCCTGAACATGGTCCTTATACTAAAGAAGATAGGCTCCTTCATCACAGCAACTCAAAAGCAATGAATGCAATCCTGAAAGGTTTACAGAAGGCAGATCTGACCAAGGTGATTCACTGCAAGACAACTAGTGAAATGTGGAAACAGTTGCAGGTGGTTCACACAGGTGATGTAAATGTCCGAAAGGCTAAGTTGAGACACTTCAAAGGTATGTTTGAACAACTCAAGATGAATGATGATGAAAATATTAGTGACTACATGCTTCGTATGGATGAGGTTGTTAACTCCATGAAAGACTTAGGTCTTGAGCTTGCTGAAAATGATGTTTGTGATAAGATTTTAAGATCTCTTCCTAATAGATTTAGTGAAAATATTTCTGCTATTGAGGAAGCTAAAGATTTGGATAAGTTGAAAAAGGATGAGCTCCATAGTATACTTGCAGCATTTGAGTTGAGAACTCAAGTGAAGGTTGATGTCAAGAAAGAGGCGACTTTCAAGGCTACCAAGAAATCCAAGGGTAAACAGCTTCAAGAGAGTGATGAGTCTTCCAGTGATGAAGAGGCATATTACAGCAAGAAAGGCAAGTTCTCTAGAAAGCTCAAAAGCATGAAAAATATAAGATGTTTCAATTGTGGAAAGTTCGGTCATTATGCTACTGACTGTACTGTTCCCAAGAACGAAAGTGATGAAGATATACAAGATTCTAAAAGCAAGGATTCTGAAAAGCACAAGCATCACAAGAAAAACAAAGATGAGCGCAACAATCAAGGAAAGAGGTATTCTCACAAGCACAAGAAGAGTTTATACCTAGACAAAGCAAGTAAGTGTTCTAGTAGTGATAGTGAAAGTTCTTCAAGTGATACTAGAAAATGAGATGTTGTTCATATCAAAAAAGAGGAAGAACCGAAACATAGATTCATTATCATGAAATGTCTTAGATGTGGAAATTTTGGTCACCTTGAGGATGATTGCACAAATGATGATTTGGTTTCTAGTATGTATGAGGATGCTTCAGAAAACTATAAGGAAGATGCATGTATGGTTTTTGAAAAAGGTAGCACCTCTAGTGATAGGAAATCTGAAAAAGGGTTTGATGATTCAGAAAGCAAACAAATAAAGGATCTAGAAAGTGAACTTACTAACGCTCTTAGTGTTTTGAAAAAGGAAAGAAAGAAGAATGCTAGACTCAAGGATAAGTTAGATGAATGTTGTATGGAGAGAGATGATCTTATAGAAAGTCTCGACGTCTCTATGGCTAAGACACAAGAACTCAAGGATGAGTTAGAGTCTAAGGTTCTTGAATACAGTGAGTTAGAACAGAAAATGGCTTCTTTGAAAGAGGAAACTAAAGAGTACAAGGATAAGCTTTACAGGTTTCAAGATAGCTCCAAAAAGGTTAAGTCACTCATCAAAGGTCAAAGAAAGACAACGGATAAAATAGGCCTTGGTTTTGTCAAGGAACAAGCTGGAGAATCTAGTAAGAGACTCCAAAAGGAAGAGAGTTCTGATAAGGAAAGTATTTCAGATTATGAGTCCTTGGATGATAGATGCGTAGAAATAGAAAACAAAATTCAGAATGAAAAGAAGAAGTTTTCAGGACCCAAGAGGTCGGATAAAGGTAAATTTCATGGCAGATGTTTTGCGTGTTACAGGTTTGGTCACATGGCTGCACATTGCATGGCTCAAGTGAAGAAGGTGAACGGCAATTTCAGAAGCGCTAGTTTCTTTCGAGGGTATTGCTACTCTTGTCAACAGTTCGGGCACAAGGCAGTCTATTGCAAGGTAAATAATAGGAACAGGTTTGATCAGAACAGGTTTAGGCAGAATCGGCGGATTCAAAGAACAGGTATGCCTAAAAGAAATAACATTGTTACTTGTTATAAGTGCAACAATGAAGGTCACACAACTAGACAGTGTAGAGCTAAACTTTCAAGGTACAAAAATAGGAACAGTGGTATAAACAGGTCCAAGGATCAAGGCATGAACAAAAATAGGGATGAGAACAAGAACAAGAACAAGAATGATAACAGGAAAAAGAACAGTGACAAGAACAGGAATACGGGCAAAGAATTCAAGAGAAGGCCCGACAAGGAAATTGTAGATGCTGATGATGATCAGTGCCTAATGGGAGTTTTACTCCCACCCCTATTTTAATCACCTCATCAGGAGGTGGGGGAGGGACTAAGCTAAGAGGCTCATTCTTAGTCCCGAGCCCCAAAGGTGACCCTTTGCCATTGATGACAAAGGGGGAGAGATATGAGTAAGGGGGAGAGCTTCAAGTGAAGAGAAGAGCTTCAAGTCAGGGGGAGCAAAACTTCAAAGGCAGATTCTCAGTTGTTAGCACAGTTGGTTTCAGTTTTGGCTCTTGAGATGAGTTTTCAGTGAAGGGTTGCCATCAATGACAAAGGGGGAGATTGTTGGCAATTTTGGGTACCTTGGGTCCATTGCCTTTGCTCAAGTGTAGAAGTTGTCATTGATGTCAAGAAGCTCTTGAAGGAATTTGATTTAATGTCAGATTATTCAGAGCATGGACAGTGAGTTTCCAGGAAGATCATAGTAGCCCTTTTGCAAAAGATCAAAGAAAAAGACAAGTAAGAAAAGGTATGCAGCAGGCAAGAAAAATTGTCACGATTTCGCGACATGTTAGAGGAGAGAGAAAGTGTTGGAAAAACTATCACGATTTCATGACATGTTTGAGGAGAGAGAAAGAGCTGGCAAAACTATCGCGATTTCGCGACATGTTGGCAGAGAAGAAGAGCAAGGTGGAAAGTGTCACGATTTCGTGACATGTCACATTTTCGCGACTCGAAAAGTGCAGGAAGGCAGAGAAGGAAAAGTGTCACGATTTCGCGACATATTGCAAAGAAGATTGTACGGACGAAAAAGTGTCACGATTTTGTGACATGTTGCGAGAGGGGAGTCCGAAAGAAAAAGTGTCACGATTTCGTGACATAATGCAGAAGAGAGAGTCCAAAAGAAAAAGTGTCATGATTTCATGACATAATGCTGAAAAGAGAGTCCGTAGTGTGAATTGTCATGATTTCGTGACAAGTTCAAAGAGAGAGAAAGTAGCAAGACAAAGTGTCACGATTTTGCGACATGCTACAAAAGTCGAAGTGAGAACTGTCACGATTTCGTGACATGCTATAGAACTCAAAGTAAGAACTGTCATGATTTCGTGACATGCAGCAAAGGGAAGAGTCGAAAGCTGAAAGCGTCACGATTTCGCGATAGGTTGAGATGGCAGCATTCAGTTGGAGAAAGTGTCACGATTTCACGACAAAAATAGGAAGCAAGTCTTCAACAGAAGAAGCGTCGCGATTTCACGACGAATTCAAGAAGGAAGAGCTCGAAGGCGAAAGTGTCACGATTTCATGACATGTTCCAGTTTCGCGGGCGTAAGGCAGAGAAAAGCATAAGGCAACGAAAGTGTCACGATTTCGTGACATGTTCCATTTTCGCTAGTGCAAGCCGAGAAAAGGTTGAGAAAGCGAGAAGGGTCACGATTTCATGACAGAATTGAAGATGACGTCAGTAGAGGCAGAAGTGTCACGATTTCATGACAAAAAGAGAAGAAGGCCATGAAGACAGAAGGGTCACGATTTCACGATAGAAGTGAAGATGACATCAATAGAAGCAGAAAGTGTCGTGATATCGTGACAAAAGCCATAAGATAGTGTTCGGTTGCAAAGGTGTCATGATATCATGACATGTTGTAGTTTCGTGGTAGAAGCTACAGAGGAGTTGCAGAGGCAGTGAAGCCGACAAAGTTAAATTTGGGTCGACGAAGTTTAGGGTTTGCAGCCGACGTAGTTTAGGGTGTGCAGCCGACTAAGATCAAGGTTTTAATCTTGATAGTGTTAGTATAAAAGGAGGGCTGCTTGGAGAGTTAAGCATCGATTGGAGTGTGTGTTCGAAGTGCGACTTTCACAGATAGAGTGCGGGGGAGAAGTTCGATCGTCGAGTACAGAGTGCATTTCTTTCGAATCGTCTAAGTGAGAGAGATCGCAAGGAATCAGAGTGCGCGAAGACAGTGCTGCTGTGTTTTGCACAGAGAAAGCAGAGGGCGTAGTAAGCGCAACAGGCAAAGACGAAAGAGGACATTTGTGCTAGACCGAAGGACTATGTTTAGTGCAAATTCGAGGACCAACTTTTGAGGTGATAGAGTTGAGGACAAAGGTCTCCAGCCAGAGCAGGGAAGACAGGTGTCTTCTGTGGATAGAGTTCCATTTGCTAAGGGCAGTGGAGGCAGAGGTTTTCTAGAGGATCACCAGCCAGAACAGAGCTAGGGGATTGGTGTCTCCTTTGGGTTGGTGCCCATAAACTTTGTAATCGGGAAAGGTATTCCCAAAATTTGATTTGATAAAATTTAGTGAAATATTTTATCCGTGGAGTAGCCCACATTGGGTGAACCACGTAAATTGTTGTGTCTCTTTGTGGATGGTGTTTTGTGCATTGCTTTGATTACGGATTTTGATATTGCTATCTATACACTGCATAATATTGAATTGAAAGTTGAATTGAAGGAAAAAGTAAAAAGTGGTCTTATACTGTTCACCCCCCCCTCTCAGTATAAGCTTGTGTTCTTCATTGTGGTGTTTTCCCTTGTAGAGCTCTAGTGGGTGCTCTATTTAGGAGGTATGATGATGTGTTTAATGCTTCTACCCAATATTGATCCTCAATATGTGCTCCCTTTAGCATACATCAAACCATTTCCATAATGGAATGATTTATCCTTTCTGCAGCTCCATTCTGCTGAGGTGTATAGGTTGTAGTCAGTTGTCTTTTGATCCCATGTTTCTTAAGAAAATATAAAAAATATTCAAAAGTGTATTCCCCCCTTGATCTGAGCATAGGGTTTTTATGAAACATCCCGACTCCTTCTCAACAAGTTTCTTGAATTGTTGAAAGTAGAGAAATGCTTCTAATTTCAACTGAAGAAAGAAAACCCACATCTTCCATGAGTAATCATCAAAAAATAGTTGAAAATACTTCTTTCCACCATATTTGATTGGCATAGGACCACATAGATTGGTATGTACCATCTCTAAAGGGTTTTTAGCTTAAGATGAGCTAGTTTCAAAAGGTACTTTGTGTTGCTTCCCTACTAAGCAATCTGAACACACTGGTAAGATATATGAGAGTGGAGGAAGAATTTTCACCATCCCATAGCTATGTAATTCAAGCAAATATCCTAAAATTAGGTGCCCATAATGTCTATGCTAGAGAGAGGTGGCCTTCTTTGTAGTTATAGCCAGAGCAACATGAGGGTTGAAAGAGCATCTAGAATGAACAAGCCATGTTTGTAGGATTCGATTGCAACATGTTTACCACTATGGGTTATAAAACATCTCTTCTTGCCTTTGACAACTTGAAATATGACATCCATGCTTCTATCCAATATTTTTGTGACTAAGAGCAGATTATTGGCTAATCCTGGAACATAGAAAACCTTCTCAATTTGATAATTACCATTAGGAAGGGACACAGAAACATCTCCTTCTCCCTTTACTTGATAGACTTGATTGTAAACAATTGTGACTGGCTTACTTTCTTTCTCCTTAAAAGTATCAAACCATGATTTGTCCCCAGTCATGTGTTTGCTAGCTCCTGAATCAATATACCATACAACATCTATCTGAGAAGACGACGTATGGGTCATGAGCACCTTGTGTGCTCTTTTAGAGTCAAAATCTAAATCAGACCTAGGAGAATCTGAGTCTGAGTTGGAGTCAACATAAACAACATGGACTTTAGGTTGCTTATGTTTCTTCTTGTATTTTTGTTTGTCTTTGCCCTTCTTCTTAGGACCTTGATCATTTTGTTGCTTATTTTAGAACCAACACCTGTTGGTGTCATGGTTATTCATATCACAAATATTGTAATATTTTTTATCTTTATACTAATTTTGCTTCCCTTTTCCTTTGGAAGAAGAACCCCCTTTTTGAAACTGACCTTGTTTCTTACTACTTTGTTGTGTGGAAAGGGCATTATCTGGAACTTCATATTTTTGAACCTGATTTTCCTCCTTAGTTTGAAGAAAATTTACTAGCTCCATAAATGATACTTGTCTACCAAAAACATTAGGAGAAGCGATCAACATCTTGTAGGAATCTGGTAATGCTCTCAAGGTGACAGATTTAAAGATATCATCATCCACTGGTTTTCCCATGGCATTCAATTTGGCTTTCAAGTCAGCCACTCTACAAAGGAATATATCAAATATTTCCCTAGAATTCATATGAAGAGTATGTAGTTGAGTTTGAAGTTTTATAATAGTGGATTGATTATTTCCTTCATATACTGTGATCAAGGTATCCCAAGCTACCTTACTAGTTTTTGCATCACAAATATGAGGTTGCACCTCATATGTAGTAGCAAGCAAGATAAACATGAGACTCTTCTTGTCCTTCTTATCCCAAGAATCTTGATCTATTCCTATTTTTTGAGGGTTCTTTGTAGTTCCAGTCACTACATCCCATAAATCTTCCAACTGAAGAATGACTTTCATATTTGTTTTCCATGGAACAAAGTTAGGACCTTTCAAAAACTGTGAATCTAAGAGATACTTGTGAATTATGGCCATTATGAATGTTCCTTATATCACCAATTGGTCTCCATTTCTTTATACCTACCATATATTTATATCGTAACCATTCAATATATACCTGCCCTCACATGAGGGAGACTATAGGTATATATGAATAGTATACTACTCAATATGTACCCGCCCTTATGTGAGGGAGACTATAAGTACATATGAGAAGCACAATATATTGAACATAGGTGATACTAAAAGGGCATCATGTTGTTAATGACACCTACCATAGAAATTTTTATTCCTCATGCATGGGGTGTAACTTCCCCTAAACACTTTGGAAAAAAACCTTCATTAAGATTTATGTCTAACAACAATCACGATGTGGGTATGAGATGGAAAAAAAAAGATCTGGTTTGCCTTATTTCTCCTCGATGGTTAATAGAGAACAAACTCAAACATCGTTGTTGCAGCTATATTAGGTGGTGAATACAGTAGTCCAAAGCACGACAACATTGCCTGTAAGTGTGGACCAAATGTATCTCAAATGCCAAACATTGTTGTGCAATAAATTGCACAAATAGGGTATAAATTTGTGGTCTTATTTTTATCTATAATTTATGATTATTAATGCAATAAAATAGAATATTTAAATGTGAAAAAAAAACAATCACAAATGCCCACAAATTTAAACACCTATTACAAATCTAGCAGATTTTTCACTCTCAAATGTTTTGATTTCCCCCCTTTATCTAACAATTTTGCAAATGAATCATGTGAAGACTGTCCCCCTTTCATTTTGCAAAATAGAGAAGGAAGTAAAAAAAAATTGTACCTTAACTCCAAGAAAAAAAACTTTGATGGAAGCCTTTTAAGGTGTCAATTTTGGACAACATAGGTGTCAATTTTAGGAGAAGCATCAATTGAATAGCTTGGGGCATCAAAAAACCCCACCCGCCATCAACAAATTTCCACCAATGTCAAAAAAAGAACAGGGTGTCAAACAACACTACCACCCGTAAATACATGCACAATGAATGGAACCCATGACCTCATGGCGATTAAGTACAATACAAACCATGTGAGCCAGAAGGCCCAATGAGAGTAAACAAGAACCAAGAAAATCTTATCACTTCAGCAATGGAGAGAAGAAAGGAATTTTTTTTTTAAACCCTTATACCTCTCCATAGTAAATGGAACCAGCGACCTCGCAACGATCAAGCACAACACGAACCACGTTAGCCAGAGGGTCCGATGAGAACCTCTATGAAAACAATGGATCTTATCACATTGAGTGGAAAGGATTTTTTTTAAAAAGGCAATAATCCCACATGGCCTATGTTGCCACTGTAGGATGCTTTAAAACTAATGAAAGCCATATGAGATTTTGGTTGCCTTCGGGCAACCACCCCACTCCTTTTTCCTCTGCAGTCACCCTCTAGTATTCTCTACTTGTTGTTTGTGTCTACATGTCCTTCTACCTACGTGTATATGTGTCCTCTTGCCTATGTGTTGCATCCATCAATGGTTGGCTCTGTTTGTGTCCTGTGTGTCACATTCATCAGTGGTTGGCTCTGTTTGTGTCCTGTGTATCACGTCCATTAGTGATTGGCTCTTGGATCTATCTGTGTCCTATGTCTTGCATGTTAGTGGTTGGCTCGTGGCTCGTCTTCCTGTCTACATCCATAAATATCTTTGATTGATAAAGGAGTTGGAGTAGTTAGGTAACTACCTTGCCCAACGCTTGCCTGCGATCTTCCAAGCTCTGATACCATGAAGAATTTCACGAAGCAATGATTCATTCCGATTGATATCAATTATAAAGATTACAATGTGGTTACAATAAGTTGGTTTATGAAACCAACTTGGTGGTTATTAAACCAACCTAGAGAGCACCTACGTACGTTATATTTTGCTTCAATATGCTTATAACAATAATGTAAGACATATATGCTAACACCCTTGGTTACTTCCCAATGTGGAAATTAGATTTTATTGGCTGACACACGACCCAAGAACCACCATCCTCCAAAATCTACTTCACTTCCTTGTAAATATTTAACCACCTTCTTCTACATATGACCAGGGTATCCTTTTATTCTCTATCACTTCATAATGCTAGACTGCATCACTTATCCCATCATCATTAGCCCTCATATCAGGTCCCCCAAATTTCACCCCTATCCCTCCATGGCCCTACTTGAGCCTTCTTCACTTCAGATCAACCTTATTATTGAGGATATCTTAAAGAGCTAGAATTTTTTACCCTTATGGAAGAAGTTCATTAGCATTGATGATGAAGTTTTAGATAAAATTATCAACACTTGGAATGGTGATCATGTTACTATTTGAGGTCTTGACTTCCTAATTGATGTTTGTATGCTGGTCGAGGTTACTAGCTTTTTGATCGATGGTAAAATTATTAGGCACAAAAAATACACTATGACGATGAAGGAGTACTTCACTTATAGAGGTAAGGACCTGGTTATTTTTTATGGAGGAGTGGATAGAAAATCCCTTGTTTTACCCTTGCGACTACATTATGGTTCTAATTTTGTAGTATTTTACAATCGACAAAATCGATGTCCCTATTTGGAGTTTCCATCTGGTCTTCCTAAACCACCTCAGGGGAATTAAAAATATGAATATCCTTGATTACTTGTATAGGTCCCTTTATTTTTCCATCAATAATGTTAGGAGTATAAAATCCTCCCATCCCATCCATTAGTGTCTACATCTGATCCTGTATAAATACACCCTTAATTTTTACACCAAAAACACTATGATTTATACCTCCCATGTCCCTCCCAATCCCAGCCCCCATCACCCCACTAAACCTAATACCACCTAAAAGAAATAGCAATGAAAATCCTATCCACGAGGTCCCTAACGATGATAACAACCCTAACTTTTCCTCCCCTACTATCCTAAGAAAATTCCTAGGTCCAAGCCCAAGGATATATCTCTAAATGGTGAGTATGAGTTCAAGAGTAGACCTATCAAATGCTCTTTGTCCAAGTTTTTGTAGAATCCTAGTCCTTCCTTTGTTCATGCCTCCCCTCGCTTGAAGAAGTTGAAAAAGGAGACACCTTCCCCTGGAAATACCAGTGAGCTGAGTCCTGCTAATAAGAAAATTATGGAGTATTTAGATACTTCCACTATTGTTCTATATAAATTTATCCTCAACCATATTTCCAACACTATGGCCACATTTTCAGCAGTCACCAACTCTTCCAAGGTAGCATGGATGCTTTATAACTAGGAAGTGAAGGTATTGGATGATGTTCATGGCCACCTTAAGGATATATTTAAGGAGGCTATTGATCCTCCTAATATCAATGATGAAAAATTATTGTTGTATTCTAATTTGTTGGGTCTCTTCTTTGGGCCCTCCCCTATCCCTCCTTTTGGTTCCCGATATTGTCCCCTCGGGACCTCCCCGTTGGTCTACGTTTTTCTTTGCCAAGCTGGTTTTCCTCATGGACCATCCTCTATTTTTATGGTCTAAGGAGATGGTATTTTTTTCAATGATGTAATAAGGTTTTGGGACTCCTTTCAAAACCCACTTTTAATTAAAGTATTTTACCTATTAAAAAAAAAACACTCGATATGATCTTGTTGCACCACTGACTTGTATACAAGTAAAAATATTTCTAAACAAAATATGTAACAAAAAAACAATGCTAAAAATAAATTTGCTAAAATAAAGGCTAAATTGTTATCATTACTTGGTTTTAAGAAACACTTGGTATGATCTTATCACACCACTGAATTGTATACAAGTTAAAGTTTCCAGACCTAAGATGCAACAAGTATAAATTCTAGAAAAAAAACTTAGTAGAATTAAAAGCTAACTTGAGAAGTAGTAAAATTGAATCTAAGAAAATGAAACTTAGTAATGTTGATATGAAGACACTTTTTGGAACTCCTTGTGCCACTCCGATCTACACGTAGGTAAGCCTCCCTCTCACACAATCCAACGGTCTCCAATAAAAAAATATGGCACTATTATCCTCGAAAATGGTTCCAAATTATTAAATTGTAATATCTCACAATTAATTGTCAATCCACATTAGATTTAAAGAATAGTTATCATGTATAGATATCCACAATTTTGACCATTGATTTTTGTTTTCTTAGTTTCAATTGATAAAAGAATAAAAATTGTAATAAATGAAATTATGCTTAATTTAAGGGATGCAATTATGATTTAGTCTAAGTTTGTGTGGATCCACTTTATGATTTAATAATGCATTATCTATTTAATATATTTTGTAATTCTATAATGTGCAATTTAATTAAATCTATGTTCTAAGACTATTCTACTTTCTAACTAAATTTATTGTATTTCAGGAGGACGAGAGCAAGGGACTAAGCACTCAAAGTGGGCCCTACCTCTTCAAGATAAATATTAATATCTTCTCCTCTTTCTAATCTACTTTACTTCAGCAATTTATATCCATTAGTCTAACTTAATACTACTTAATTCATGTGTGTAGGAAAAATAAATGTAAACTATAGTGATGAACAAAACATAGAGAAAATACGAAACACTATTACCATAATCATAGAAGAAATTGATGCTGCTAATTTATTACTTTATTCCAATCTCCATTCATACAATGTAACAATATACTTATTTTCTTGTTGTAGACTAGACATATGCACTAGTTGGGAAGGACCCTTTTCAAGGACTTGACATTTTAATATATAGTTTTCACATTTTTTCATACAATAGAAATTTTCAATGTCTTTTCATTACATATCGAATGGTTTCAGATTGGATGCTTAAATTTACATAACCAAATATATTTTAATTTGAATAATCTAATAACTAACTTGGAATTATTTGAACATATTTATCATTTTCTTTAGAAAAGGATAAATTCATTACAATTCACAATCGAAACCATATAATAATTTATATAAAAAAATCTTTGTGGTCAACAATAAGATAACAATTATGATGATATCAAAAATTTATGCTATACTTCTTGACTTGTCATCCTACGTGGTTCTTCCATTTCATAAAGTAGGTTTATGTAGTCAATAGGTTTGTGTAGACCATATTAGTAGCACCTTTCTATAGATGGTTTCAGTAGTCACATTTTGTATATACCTTCAATCCCAACCTTTTGTAGTGCCAAGAATCACTTGAAGCTTCCTTGCAAACCACCTATTTCTTAGATCTATTTAAAACATAGTATCTTCACATAATTTATGTAAAATTTTAAGCATACAACACATAATATCTTACAAATTATATTCATCAAAAATTTATATAAAACATGTATGTTATTTGAAAAATGACTTTCATAACATGGAAATTTGTAACCAAAATGTAAAACTAATACTACATATCACAATCATGCTTAAATGCTCATCATACACTTGATACCTTTCAAAGGGTTGTAAATTCTATATTTTTTGATATTAATCATTATTACTTAGATATTTATAGGGATGACTTTACTGTCTATGGTGATACCTTTGAAAAACTCTAAACATGTTGAAACAAGTTCTTGAAAGATGCCAAGAAAACAATCTCTCTCTTAGCCATGAAAAATGCTACTTAATGATGACAAAATGCATTGTCTAAGGCCACTATATCTTTGTAGATGACATCAAGGTAGATCTAGCAAAAATTCAGGTCATAAACTCCCTTCCACCACCTAAAATTCAAATAGAAGTTAGAAGCTTCTTAGGACATGTAGACTATTATAGAAAGTTAATTCAAGCCTTCAACAAGATTGTTGCTCCATTATTTAAATTGTTAACTAAAGCTAATGGAATTTATTGGAATGATGATTGTCAACAAGATTTTGAAGAGCTTAAGGTAAACTTGACCACAAAACCAATCCTAAGAGGACCAAATTAGGATTTACCTTTTGATATTCAGAATAACTCCTTAGACCAAGCATTAGGTACAATTCTCATCGAAAATGAGGAAAAGCAACCCTATGCCATCTATTATGTTAGAAAAAAATTGAATGGAGCATAAATAAACTTTACTATCATTGAAAACAAATTTCTTATTATTGTCTATACCATAAACAAGTTTAGACATTACAATATTGGGTATAAATTTTATACCCATACTAATCATTCTGTCAGTAAATATACTATGAATAAAGGTATAGTAAGTGGTAGAATTGTTCGATGGTTGTTACTTTTATAACAATTTGACATTACCAATTTGGATAAACTTGATAAATAAAATGTAATGGCTAACCATTTTTCTATATTATATTTGGCAAATGATGCAAAACCTGTGCATGATTTCTTAACTGATGAGCATTTGTTTGCCATTTTAGTACACTCACCTTGGTATGCAAAAATTGTTAAATATTTGGTGATAAGAAAAGTACCATATCACTTTTTACCATATGAAAAGTAGAAGCTCATCCATGAAAGTGATCCA
Organism: Wollemia nobilis; assembly: GCA_028583015.1. Lineage (NCBI taxonomy): Eukaryota > Viridiplantae > Streptophyta > Pinopsida > Araucariales > Araucariaceae > Wollemia > Wollemia nobilis. Next base: position 6,504,556 of record JAQPPZ010001057.1, on the reverse strand, counting down.
TATACTTGATTAGATGGTCTTTTATTTAAGTTATATCCTAACCATGTAATTTGGAGATGTGTGCAAGAGGTAGACACCTTTGATATCTTGCATGTAGCTCATTATGAACCATATGGAGGACATAATGCTACCAAGAGAACCATGTATAAAATATTGAAAATAGGGTACTATTGGTCTATAATGAGCCATGATACTAAAGTCTAGTCTCTCAATGTGATCCATGCCAAAGAATGGGAAATCCAACTCCTTCAACACAGATGTCTCTACACCCTCAAGTGCTTTTAAAAACATTTGAGAAGTGAGGATTAGAATTTGTTGGACCTATCAACCCTATAAGTGAATTCAATGAGTACATATTGGTGTGCATGGATTGTCACAAAATGGGTAGTATTGAAGGCATTTCAACATACCCAAAAAGATAAAGTTGATGATTTTTTGTATGACAATATATTTTAGCATTTTGGAGCACCTAGGAAGATTGTAATAGATCAAGGACCATAGTTCATATATTTTTGATAGCTATATTTGTACATAAATATCAAATGGTTAGATGGAGGTTACTAAGAGGGAGGTTGAGAATATTTTGACAAATATAATTGTTTAATGCTAGGCAGATTGGATGCATAAACTTGGGGAAGCAATATGGTCTTATAATACTACTTAGAAATTAGCAAAAAGGATCATACCCTATGAAATGGTCTATGGGAAGACAACTATCATGCCAATTGATTTTAAAATCTAGACCTTATGCATTGCACTAAATATTAGAATTGACTTCACCACTACTCAACAAGAAAGAATCTTACAATTGAATGTATTAGATGAATTTCATTGTGATGCCCTTCAAAATATATAATTATTGCAAGCACAGTGGAAGCAATGGAATGATAAACATATAATTCTAAGGACTTTTCAAGTAGGTGATTGGACCTTACTCTATGATTTCAAGTTCAAATATTTCAAAGGGAATCTGTGTACAAGATGGTTGGGAACTTATTGAAGAAGCATATGGTAATGATACATTTAAGCTAAAAACCATTGATGAATCCTCTCATGGTTTACTTATCAATGGCCATTGATTGAAATTGTACCACAAACCTCTCTCCAAGTCAAATTTCATTAAACAAGTCATTCAACAAGCAGAACTATAGTTCATTTTGACCTACAACCCTCTGCTAGTCCTTGATATTTCTCCTTTAGCAAAGATATATATAAAAAAATTAAAAATTAATAAATTAATAAATTAATAAATTCCTATGGTGAAAACCTTTACTGGTGCCATAGGGCCAATGAGGAATATGAAAACTAGTTTTATTATCTCTTCATCCTTGCAAAAAAATATTTGTGAAAACCAGCTTACTGGCACAAATGGATAGTCAATTTCTAAAAACTAGCTTACTGGTAGGAATTGTCTACAAAAAGGAAAAAATCAAAAAATAAAAGACCCCACTAGTTCACATATTCTTCATGATTACAGGTCTGAGTAGTATGCAACTAAACATGGATATCTTCAAGCATATTGCTCTCAACCTCCAACGATAATCACTGCTTCAACATATAGCATATCATTTCAACTGCAAATATTTTATTTTTACAAATTCTATTAAGACTTTCAATTCCCTTATTTTCTTCATACCTACTTTATCTAGTTTTCTCTACTTTCCACAAGGATGTGGAACATTATTCAATTGGAGGAAATAGGATAGTCATTTAATTTCTTTTACAACTCTATGGCCAAGTCCAATAAGCTGCTGTAGAAATATTTGTGGTGGCAAATGATGAGATAAACAAGCAACATTGGTGGTCAAGTAACATTGACCAAGTTAGCATAATAAAAATGACTTAGCCATCATGAATGTCACATGACATTGACCAAGTCAGCATAATAAAGATGACTCAACAACCATAAAATATCATAGTCAATGTAATTGATGAGTTTGTAAAGATATACTTTATAAAATCCTTAAGTAAAATAGGACAAAATTTAAAGTAGTAGGGTAGTAAATGGCATGAATAGATGAAGTCAAACTGGACAAAATTCAAAGTGGTAGGGAAATCAACGGTGTAGATAGGTGAATTTCAAAATATATTATCACATGTAAGCCTAATAAGGACAAATGAAGGTCATAAATAAAATCATTGGGTAATATGAGAACCTTGGAATGGTTCATGCCATATGCTATACTAACACTTATCCAAAACAAAAATCTCCTTATCCCCACACCTCATTTAGACAAAAATTTCAAATAATGTGAGTGGCATGCCAAGTCATCATTATTATTCCCTAGGGCCCTTTTAATCATTGAAACTTATTGTTTGAAAATTTTCATATGCATGCAAATTTTATACCACCCTGCATCATTGTTCTCCTATGTGTGACTTAATTAGCTCCTGAGCTTCTTTAGCAATTTACATGCACTATCTTTTTTCCCTTGACATCAAATTTTTGCCCTTGGATCTATTATAAACTTTGCATTAGTACTGTGTTAGATGCCCTATTTTCAAATATCTATGCACTACATTTCTTGTTTGCTATTTTATAGAAAAATACCTATGAAGAATTAGATGTCCCATATTCTTTATCAACCTTTTTTTTAAGCGTAAGTGTATTTTCTAGACCTCCACTATAATTTTCCTTATCTACCACTATTGGTAATTTCTTACCAAAAGATTTAAGCCTTGCCTTTATCAACGATAATGGTGGTAGCCATGAAGCATATGAAAGTAACAAATGTTGATACCCTAGAATTATGTAAAGGTACTATCTAAAAGTTATCTATTTTAAAATGGTAGCAGAGCATCTAGAACTTTTAGGGCTATGACATGGTTGTTAGAATTTAGCTTCTCGAAGGTGGCAATGTCGGCAAGGAATGTTGGCAAAGGCATCTTTAATATATTTCTATCTCCCTATCCCTTCTTCCTATCTTATTCCCCTTCTTCTCGCAACCTCCTTATCTCTTTTTTCTTCTCCTTTCATCTTGCATTCAGTTTCGCATGGTTGTTGTCACTTAGACTATATAATGTCTAAGGTATGATTTTAATTTTTTAATTTAACAAATGGAATAAAATAGTCTTTAGTCTCACACTCTGGTATCAGATCCAACACATTGTATGAGGTCAAGTAATTAACCTATGAGAGAGTCCAAGGTAGGCATGACACCCAAGATCGAGGAGCGGATAGGCACAATTCCTGAGGTAATAAGAGTGGGCAGTTTCTATATCCAAGCATAGATCTTGAGGTGGACCAGACAGAGTCTGGCATGGATCTCAAGGCCAACCTGACACATTCAAGTAAGTGGACACAAAAATTGAGGTAATAGCTAGCAAGGTAGCTGAGGCAGACCAAGGACACAACTAACATGGCAGTTGATGAGGACCTGACACATGATCACATGCAGATCAAGGCAGTATAAAGACTTGACACATGGTAGATAATCGATGTGACATATGATGGACAACCATTAGACCTAACCTAGACCAAACTAACATGTGGGATCTAACATGGTGGATAGGGAGCTCATAACAGGGTGACACATGGCAGTAGTGGCTCCACCAACAGTGGTTTGGTTGACATGGATGTCAACAGAAAGGTGTGACAATAGGACAACAAGATGGGCAGACACATGGTGCAAGGAGAATAGTGGTGAGTTGGCAAGATTTGGGTGGTTTTCATAGTGGAAAAAGGGACATGATGATTGCTTGAAGGCAATCGTTATACTCCTCACACACCCCAGGTTAAAAACCTCTTCACTGTCCTCATCTTGGTGCATGTGGGATAATGCACCCATAGTTTGTTTTTAAAAAATGATTTTACCACGTGTTTAAGAGGAAGCCGACGTCCATTAGGTTCACGTCGGGTGAGTGGCCCGATTGGCTAAGAAGGTCCCCTGCTTTGCGTCAGGTTGCGAGTTCGAATCCCAGCAACATTAATTTGTTTTTTATTTTTTCTTCTCATGCGTAGAAGGGTATAAAGCATAGTGGATGCCTTGGATGTGCTAAAAAAGATCATAGGCAAGTTTGTAAGAAGCCCATTTTGGTTCGAAAGGGTCACAAGTTCAACTCTCATAAAGGTAAAATTGTTTTTTTTATTAAATATTATTTTAAAAAGTTTATTTAATAATTTTTAAAGTTATTTACTGTTTTATTTAATAATTAAAATATTGCTTTTTTTTTAAATATATTTTTTTAATTTTTTGATTTTTTTAAAAAGCAAGTTTTGATTATTATATAGAAATTGTATTAAAATAACTTTAAAAATTTATTTTAGTAAACTTTCAAAGGAGAAAAGTGATCATATTTCCTTAGAGGTAAATTTATGTAATACGCTCAAGAGGCTTGAAAAAGTGTCGGGAAGCCTTCTGGAGTGCTCGTTTGGCACTGCCCCTTGGAACCCCATTCAAGGGATAAGTATTGTGATGAAAAACTTGCAAATTGTGTAATAGCCTAAGTTGAAGGGTGAACTTCTTTGTAATAGCCTTAGAGGCTCTAAGGGGGATAATTTTTGCATTGAAGGGTAGCATTGTAAAAAATTCATGATACGATCTACCGAGTGCTATCATGCCCTGTGTTCTATTTTACTAAGAGAGAATGCCGAATATTTTGATGAAAAAGTTTGGAGATATGGTTTGCATACAATTTTCAGCCAATTACAAAATGCAGTCATAGCCCATCAAAGACATCCAGATTCAGGATACGAAGCAGATTCAGAGGATAATTCCTTTGGTAGAAAATTTGAGTAGTCAATATCTATAGGTATTGCACCACCGAAGCCAAAAAATCCTCATTTCAATAACAGTGTTTCACTTGAAATACTGGATCCAGATTCACCATAAATTATTCTCATCAGTGACGACAAAGACTTCATTGCTGATAACTTTGTGAATCTAGTAAATAGAGAACCTCGACAAGAAGAACGGGCCATAAGTGAAAGAGTAGATCAAGCTAGACTTGATCTAAATTTGTAACTGCTTTCTTTTGAAATTATTGTAATAGAGAAATAAAAGTTTATTCCTAGTTTCTTTCAATAGCTATGGCCTCCAATGCTAACCCATTCCTAAATTTAATGGGTATGATTATGAGTACTGGTCTATCAGAATGAAGACTTTACTCATAGGTAAGGGATTATGGGATGTAGTAGAAGAGGGTTACACATAACCCTTTTATTGGACTACATTGAGTGCAACTGATAAGAAAGTAAGGAAGGAAGCACAAAATAACAATTCATCTGCCCTTTATCATCTTCAAGCAGCATTGGATAAAAGTATTTTCCCCAGAATTGCATCTTGTATAACTGCCCAAGATGCATGGAAGGCCTTAAAATAAGGTTTCCAAGGAAGTGATCAAGTGAAGCAGGTTAGGTTTCAGAAACTAAAATGATATTTTGAGAATCTCAATATGAATGAAGATGAGAAAGTTGGTGACTATTGCGTTCAAGTCAAAGCAGTAGTTGACAAGATGGTGACACTTGGAGAAGAAGTCAAACCATGAAATATTGTGAAGAAAGTGTTGAGAACACTTCTTTCGAAATGGAATCACATAGCAATAATCATCAAAGAATCAAAGAATTTTTTTACACTATCCTTTGATGCTTTAATTGGTTCATTACTTTCACATGAAGAGATATTACATGAATCTCCATAAAAAAGTTATGGAGGCTATGATAAAGCCTTCACATCTCAAGAAGGTGCAGGAAAAGGATAAGGAAGAGGCCAAGGCAGAGGTCAAAGAAGAGGTAAATGAAAGAACAACCAAAGAGGTGGAAATCCTAGTAGAGGAGGAAATACCAGTAGAAGTGGAAATCAAAGCAGATGTAATCAGCAAAGCAGAGGTAGAAATCAAGGTCGAGGAAGAGGAAGTGACAATTCCAAAAAGGTTTGTTTCAATTATGGCAAACTAGGTCACTTTACTCGAGACTGTTGGTCCAAATATTCTCAGGGAAGTAGCAGTCAAAGCATTCAGTATGGCCATTATAGTGAATAAGAAGGTACTAATCTCTTTATTTCTTATGGGCAATCAGATCAAAATATGAATGATACTTGGATTTTGGATACTGGTTGTTCCAACCATATGAGTGGCAAAGAAGAACTCTTTGCTAGAATATATTCCACCTATAAATCCCAAATTAAGTTTGGAGATGATAAAGCATTGCAAGTTGAAGGCATTGGAGCCATGGGGTTCCAAAGAAGGAAGGCATAAAAAAGGTGAATGGTATCTACTACACCCCTCAACTCCAAAATAATATGCTAAGTGTTGGATAAATGATGGAAAATAATTATAAACTTGTTTTTGATGAGGTAAAATGTGTAATTTTTGATAAGAACAATTGTAATAGAGTCATCACATAGGTACCTATGACCAAGAATAGGTTATTTCCCCTTAATTTTGGACAACCAAGGGGATCTCAACTTGTAAATATTGCTATTGCAAATCCAAGTGTGCTTTGGTACTTGAGATATGGTCACCTGAATTCTGCTAGCCTGAAATTGTTGACTTCTCAAGCTATGGTGAGTGGACTTCCTAAAATTCAGGATCACAAGGAAGTCTGTGAAGGTTGTGCTTTGGGAAAGCACTCTAGGTCCAATTTTCCAAGAGGACAAGCATGGAGGACTAGCTATCCACTCATCTATGGTCCAATGCATACATAAAGTATCGGTAACAATTCTTAGTTTCTCACTTTTATAGATGATTTCTCTAGAATGTGTTGGATTTATTTCCTAAAATACAAAGATGAATTCTTTGATTGCTTCATTTATTTCAAGAATAATGTAGAGAAATAAAGTGGGTTTCTTGTAAAATGTCATAGGATAGATCGAGGAGGAGAGTACTCTTCCAAGGCATTTATGCAATATTGTAAAGAATGTGGGATAAAAAGGTAATTCACCACTACCTATACTCCACAACATAATGGTGTGGCAGAAAGGAAAAATCACACCATAGTAGAGATGGCCAGATCGATGCTTCAAAAAAAGCATCTTAGTAACATGTATTGGGTTGATGTTGTTAGAACTAGTGTTTACATTCTAAATAGGAGTCCTAATTCTATTTTGAAAGGGATCACTCCTTACTAGGCATGGTATGGCAAGAAGCCAAATGTAAAACATTTTAGAGTTTTTATTTCTTTAGCATATGCACACATCCCTGAAGAAAAAAGGAAAAAGCTTGATCCCAAGAGTCAAGCATGTATTTTTGTAGGATATTGTGAGTCTACCAAAGCCTATAGAATCTCCAGTCCAAAGATCCATTAAATTGTTCTTTCCAGGGATGTAATTTTTTATGAAGGGGGAGAATGGGGTCATCCAAAAGTTTTTGTTGATGATGAATCCCATGATGCAGGTTCTTCTCAAATTCAACAAGTGTCACCCAATAAAGGCAAAGACACACCCTCTCCAAGACTAAGTAGAAGTGCTACTTCTAGTATGTCAACAACTTCTCCAAGTCCTTCTCCACAATGATCAGTTAGTTCTTCACCGATGGATATTGATTCTCCATCCAGAGGTAAGAGAACATTACAACATCATCCATCTTATCAAATATTGGATAAAATTTTTTAGAGAAGATACACTAGAAGCCAAGCTAGTGAAATGAGTACAGTTTTGCAACAACTTGAAAATTTGCATTTGTATGGAGATGATGACTCCCAAGAGCCTCGGGGAGATGTAGTCAATTATGCTTTATTGACTAGTGCATAGCTAGAGCCTTCTAGCTATGATAAGGCTTGTACTCAGAAGATATGGCAGGAAGCCATGAAAGAGGATATGACCTCTATAAAAAACAATGATACTTGGGAGCTTGTAAAGCTTCATAAAGGAAAGAAATGTGTTGGATGTAAATGGGTCTACAAGACCAAATTCAATGTTGATGGAAGTATTGAAAGACACAAGGCAAGACTAGTAGCAAAATGCTTCACACAGAAGTATGGCATTGATTATGAGGAGACCTTTTCTCTTGTAGATAGATAGGAGAAAATCATAATAGTACTTTCCTTGGCTTCTCACAAAGGATGGAAAATTCAACACATGGATGTAAAAAATGCCTTTCTCAATGGGTACTTAATTGAGGAGGTTTATGTTGAACAACCTCAAGGCTTTCAATAACAAGATAAGGAGCACCTTGTTTATAAACTAAAAAAAGCACTTTATGGCCTCAAGCAAGCACCAAGAGCATGGTACTCACACATTGATGGCTATTTCAAGGAATATGTGTTCACTCGGAGTAAAAGTGAACCAACTCTCTACTACCTAAAGCAAGGTAAAGACATCCTCATAGTTTGTTTATATGTGGATGATCTCATATTTATGGGTAGTAATGATAAGATAAATATGGATTTCAAACACTCCATGATGAAACAATTTGAGATGAAAGATCTAGGTTTAATGCACTACTTCCTAAGCATGGAAGTTCATCAGACTTAGAGGGATCTTCATCTGTCAACACAAGTATACTCGTGATATGATCAAGAAATTTGCTATGGAGAATTGCAAATCAGTTGCAACTCTAATTGGACATGGTATCCAATTGAGCAAGGATTATGGAGCACCGAAGGTTGACACGACCACTTACAAGAGCATGGTTGGGAGTTTGATGTTTCTCACCAACACAAGACCTGACATTCAGTATGATGTTTCTCTTGTTTCTAGGTTTATGCTTAATCCATTCAAGCTGCATTTGCAAGCAACTAAAAGAATTCTAAGATATGTAAAGGGTACATGGGATTTTGGAATCCATTACCAAAAATATAATGCTATCAAGTTAATTGTCTTTAGTGATAGTGATTGGGGAAGTAATATTGATGATAAGAAATCTACATCAGGGAACCATTTTAGTCTAGGGTCAGGACTAATTACATGGAGTTCCAAAAAGTGGACTATTGTGCATTGTCATCTATTAATGCTGAGTATATAGCCATCACATATGCTAGTACTCAAGCCCTATGATTGATAATAGTCCTTGAAGAGATTGGAGAACAACAAAGTGGTCCTACCAGTTTATACTGTGATAACATCAATGCCATTCAATTGGCATATAATCCTATCCACCATAGTAGAACAAAACACTTTGATATGAAGTATCACGTAATCCAAGACATGGTGGAGAAAAAAATTATTGAGCTTAAATATTGTAGCACTTTGGAGAATGATACAAACATCTTCACCAAAGGCATGGCTAAAGCTCAATTTATAAAGCTGATAGATTGTCTTGTGAGTCCTCTCAACTTTAAAGGGGAGGATGTTAGAATTTAGCTTCTCGAAGGTGGCAATATCGGAAAGGAATATTGACAAAGACATATTTAATATATTTCTATATCCCTATCCCTACTTATCCTCCTTCTTCCTTTCTTATTCCCCTTATTCTCACAACCTCCTTATCTCATTTTTCTTCTCCTTTCATCTTGCATTCATTTTTACATTGTTGTTGTCACTTAGACTATATAATGTCTAAGGTATGATTTTAATTTTTTAATTTAATGAATGGAATAAAATAGTCTTTAGTCCCACAATGGTCATTGCCTAGGACATTGTACAAAAACTAGATTTGAAAAACATGGTGACCCATATGAGTTATGGGGGTAACAATGGAGGTCTCCATGGAGAACATTGAACATGTTTTGGAGCTTCTAACATGTTGTATGGAAAACATCAATATTATAGAGGTCATGAAATAATGAGGCATCTCCATGAGATATAACCAAGCAGGGAATGGTTTGATCAAAGGTATTTATTTAACCTCTTTACCACTAGTTTGGCAAGATGCAATTATGGCCATTATGTGGTATTTTACATTGGAAGGGTGATTTACTATGATTTATGGGCATCATGTAGAGTTTTTACTAGCCCTAAAAAATTATTCAAACCTAGAATACTACATTGATGTACCCTACTACCTAAATAAATCCATAAAAACCATGGCAAAAAAGGTAAAGAATGGAAATGCATAGGCTATTTCTCACGCAAGTTTGATTAAGCTGCTTGTTTTGGATCAAACTATGAATAGATTCAAGATAACCTAGGCCAAAATGGTATTAGTAGCCTATATGTTCAATTCAAAAGAGGAAACACAACAATAACATGAGGAGGAGGAGGACCAAGAAGAATAAAAAGAGGTAAAAATAAAATAGGAAGATAATGAAGCTAAAATAGAATATGAAGTAGAAGAGAAACCAGAAGAAGCACCTACAATATAAATTAAGGAAGAGCAAAGTGAAGGTGAGAGGTATGATAAGGAGATAAAGGTAGAAGAAAGTGATGAAGAATACGCTACCCTTTAGCTACTATATCATATATACACTTATGCCTCCATAAACTCACTTATAGAGAAATCAGACAAGGAGGACAACCCTAAGATATTGCCTATTAGTAGAGGTAAAATATAGGGTAAAAAGAAAACCCTATGTGTTAAAACTATACCTCCCAAGATAATTTCTAGACCCAAGAAAACCCCTAAGTTTGAAGCACCAGTTACCAGGTTTTCTCCTCCTACAATTAGGGCTTCAATTTGGAAATAGTCAATCCAAGAAATTTTAAAGAAAAATGTTGCATTAGTAGATATTATTGATTCTAGTGAGGTAGACTCAGAGCCTCTAATCAAAAGAAAAAGGTCGAAGAAGAATATCAAGAGGAGTGGGGGGCAAGAAAACAACATACAATAGTTTTGGTGCAACAACTCAAAGAGGAGTTAATGGAGCTTAAGAAGGAGACTACTGAGAAAATTGCTAATTTAGAAAAATGGCTTATGGATTTGGAAGCAATAGAAACCTTGCAGATAATACATACCTAGACTACATATTTTTAAAAAGGGGTAGAGGATATTTGATCAGTTGTAATAGCTTACATTTAATTTATCAATACAAGAGTAATAAAGGTTAGAATTAAAGAGTAGGAATCCAATATAGATTGTACTATGGGGATCAATGCTAAGCTTAATTCAGATCTCTTTTAGTTTTAAGTGTTTGCAAAAAAGTAATAAACAAAAATTAAATTGTGCAGGAATGAAAATAAAATGTAATTTATGATTTATGTAGTAAATATGATAATTACCTATTAATGAATTGATATATTAATGATGATAAATAATAATTATTACCTACTAATGAGTTGATCTATTGATGAGGATCCTCATGCAGTTAATTTTATTTGTTTATTCTGTCTTTATGTTTTATGAAAATGCAATTTAATTTATTTTATATTTTAAGGTTAATTAACTATTTCTAACCTATTGTAGGGACGAGAGATTAGGTACTGGTTGTAGGAGTGGTCCCTACCTCCTAGAGTAGAGTGTAAGTATTTCTCTCATAAACTAATTTATCTCAGTAACTAAGATGCATAATTACTACTAACATTATTCTATTATATAAATGCAGGGAAGTTATAGTTACAACTATATAAAAAAAAATTAATCAGTAAATACAAATGACACAGTTACCATATGCAAAGAATGAAGTGCTACTTTTATTGCTGGAAATTCAAATGTACATGCTGGCGTATTTCCTCAAAAATTGTACAAACACATTGAACATTCGATAGTTCTCCCTTAGATTATTCAACTTTAGACAATTGGACATTAGACCTTTTCAAAGGTCTCCCTATGTAATATATATTGTGACTTGGACAATTCTAAGTGATATTATTCTACGTATTTTGCCATGTGGAGTTGTGGACTTGATAATGTGATAGCTATACACTAACAATAATAATCTAAACTAATGCAATTCCTAATTCTGCTTGGACTCAATAAATATTCTAAGTGGTCCAAGTGGCACTTTACAAACTAACATAACAAAGTAATACTAACTTAAATATTTTAAAAGGTATATTTTTTTTGATCGGTTAAATATTTTAGCATATATAACAACCAGGTTTTGATAGGGTCCCAAAACCTGAATACAACAAGGCATTACAAGCCAAAAAAGACTAAGAGCAATGGAAAGGAAAAAGGATCAAAATACAAAGAGCAATAGAGGTAATCCTCAGCCTAAAAATAGAAGGATAGCAAAACCAAAAATGAGGCTGCCCTCATCCAACAAGAAACAAAAGGAACAAAATCATCAAATTACAGTCCCAAAATGGCAAAGAACCACCACAAAATCATAAAACAAAATCCCCAATCAAGCAATCAAGTATCAGAAGTGGGCTTAGCATAGAGATCATGAATGCTACCAAAAAAAACATCCAACTCAACACCATTATATTTAGCAGGGATGTCCTTAGACTTGACAATCATCTTCTTAGGCTTTGCAGTAGGCTCACCATTGATCTTTTTAGTGAAATATTTCCTAAAAAATAGAGATTAAAAGCATTGTGAAGATCAATCATTTGAGCAATGTTATTTGAGATGGATTTGATGATATATTCCTGCAAACATAGATTAGGGTCATCCTTAGTTTCCTCGTCAAACTCTATAACCAGAGATTCCTTCTGCTTAGCTTTGTTCTTTAGGTGCACCAAGGCATGCAATGAATTTTGATCAGGTTCATACTCAGGATCAATCTCAGGTTCGCTTTCAGGATCAGGGGAAGCACTTCTAGCCCTTTTCCTTAATTTTGCAACACTTTCAATGATTTTCTATTTTTTGGTAGATAATTTTGGGGTAGAAGAAGATTGGGGTATGGTTTGGGAAGAATTGGGCTTCAAAGAACTTGACTTAGGCTTTGGGGGAGGGGTTGAGACAACACCATCAGGGCAATGAAATAGCCACACCCCAATTCTTTATTCTCAAAAAAGACAAAAATATTGTGTCTAAATCTAATCATCCTAACAATATTTCAATTATACAACTTTACTAAATAAAGTGATAACAACTTTTTTTTTATAGGTTAAAAATTATATTGATGTGAGAATTTGAAAGGTGCCCAAACACCTTAGTACATTAACATAAGGAAAGAATGCACAATCCATATGTCCATAACCATATATACTTAACCATATGTCCTTTATTATTAGAAAATACATAACAATCTTGCATCTAAATCTAATCATCCTAACAATATTCCAATTATACAGATTTACTGAATAAAGTGATAACAACTTTATTTTTTTTGATAAGTTAAAAATTATATTGATGTGGGCATTTGAAAGGTGCCCAAACACCTTAGTACATTAACATAAGGAAAGGATGCACAATCCTCAAAAAACTATGAAGCATCCTTAAAAACCTAAAAACTTAAAGGAAAACGTAAACAAAAAAGCAAGAAACAAAAGAAAGCCCAGACTAGACCAAAAAGAAAGACCACAAAAGAGTAGCTATTTAGGAAATTACAGATTCTTTTATGTCATCCTTTTTGATATCCTTTGAAACATCCTTGGGGATATCCTTGAAGACATCCTTTGTAATTTTTATGGCTTCATCCTCCTTGATCTCTGGTTTGACTTTAGTAGCAGACTTGACAAGATTATCCTCTACAAAATTGTCATAGAAGAACAAAAGGTTTAGGGTATTCCTATGTTCCTTAATTTGGGTAATTACCCTCAAAATTATATCCATAGCACTCTCTAGATAAACAATCATGCTATCGATGATGTGATGTGCTATTGTTGATGCTATCATGCTATCATGATAACAACTTTATTAATCACAATATCCTCATGAAGAATATGTAACAAGTCAACTTAATCTAAGTTTACTATAATCCTTTATTACCATGTGAGAGTGTCATGCTATCACTGATGTGGCATACAATGTTGGTCAATCCTCTTTGGTAACTACTAGTAAAAATTCTCTTCAATAACTGCTAGTAAAATTTCTCTTCAGTCAAATTCATGAGCAGCTTGATTCTCATTTTCCTATGGCAGATTTGGCTTGAGAGAAATGCCAGAATTTTCCAAAACCTTGTCACGGATAAGAAGATTGTTGTTGCCAAAATCTTGGCCCTTGCTGCGGAGAATGCCTCTCTTGTCTCATCGTCCAAACCCCCCCTCCTGGACTTGAATTGGATCTAACAAATCATTTCAATCTTCTCAATTTTTTTGCAACACCCCGCACTTATGTTGACAGGTCTGTAATCAAGTGGGTCTTACCTCCTTCTAGGTGGCACAAGCTTAACTTCGATGGCACAACCAAAGGCAACCCTGGAGTGGCTGGCAGAGGTGGAATTCTCAGAAATCATAGAGGAGAAATAATTTTGGCCTTTGCTCAGAACTTAGGAATTCAGTCTAATAATATGGCCGAGGCTCGGGCCTTGCTCCAAAGCTTGATTCTCTTGGAAGGCTTGACTATCAATAAACTCATCATAGAAGGAGACTCATTGCATTGCATCAACTGGCTCAAAGGAACCTATGTGCCTCCCTGGGCCCTTGTTTCCATCTTCGATGAATGCAAGACACTAATTGGCTTTTATCCAGAATTAATCATTCAACATAAATACCGGGAAGGAAACAAAGCTGTGGACTGGCTTGCTAATAAGGGATTTGATGCAATAGAAATTTAGGTTTGGAGAGATTCCTTCCCAATCGGCCTAAGGGACACTTCTTCAAGTTCCAATGTTTGCACAATGTGAGTGGGTTACTAGACTACGGGTTTTTCCCCTTTGGCTGCGTTTTGGCATTTTGGAGCATTTTCGCATCACTTTTCACAGTTGGTTGCAAAATCTCAGCTTGCCGCATTATCACGAATTTTCCTTTTTGCTTAGGCCACGAGGTTGCTTCTTATCGTGATATCACGACACTTTTCTCTCCTTTTGGTGCGGTCTTCCAACTTGTCACGATATCACGACACTTTTTCTCTCTGGGTGCTTTTTTGCAAACTTGTCACGATATCGTGACACTTTTTCTCTTCGGGTGCTTTTTTGCAAACTTGTCATGATATCGCGACACTTTTGGCCTTCAGGCGCTGTCTTGTTTCATGTCGCGATATCGTGACATTTTTTCTCTTCAACGGCGGTCTTCCTGGGTCTTCCTTTTTGTCGTGATATCGCGACACTTTTTCTCTCTCCAACGACAGTCTTCCATTCTGTCGCGATATTGCAACATTTTTTCTCTCCAACGGCGGTCTTCTTTTTTGTCGCGATATCGCGACATTTTTTCTCTCCAACGGTGGTCTTCCATTCTATCGCAATATCATGACACTTTTTCTCTCCGGGTGCTTTTTTGCAAACTTGTCACGATATCGCGACACTTTTGGCCTTCAGGCGCTTTCTTGTTTCTTGTCGCGATATTGCGACATTTTTTCTCTCCAATGGCGGTCTTCATTTTTGTCACGATATCGCGACACTTTTTCTCTTTCCAATAGTGGTCTTCCATTCTGTCATGATTTCGTGACCTTTATTCTCTCCAATGGCAGTCTTCCATTTTGTCACGATATCGCAACATTTTTTCTCTCCAACGGCGGTCTTCCTTTTTTTCGTGATTTTGCGACACTTTTTCTTCTTGGCAGCAGGCTTCCACTTTCGTCGCGATTTCGGGACTCATTTTCTATTTCTACTGCGGTCTTCATTCTTGTTGCAATTTCATGACACCCTTTCTCTTCGACAGTGTTCTTTCTTCTTGTAGCGATTTTGCGACTCCTTTTTTGCCCGGGCACGGTCTTCTTTCATGTCGCGATTTTGTGACTCTTCTTCTCGTCCGGCTCCAACCCTGCAACTTGTCGCGATATCGTGACACTTTGCAACATGTCGCGATATCACAAATTCTTCCCTTCTTAGGCTTCGATGGCGCTTCTTGTCATGATTTCGTGACTTCCTTTCTTCCTTTGGCATCAACGGTGCAACTTGTTGCGATTTTGCGACATCACCTTTTGGTCACAATTTCGCGACACCTTCCCTAGTGTGGAGGTTTGCCAGCTCTCTATTCCTTTCTTCTTGGACCACCTCGGTCGATATGGATTTATTGTAATATCTCTTGTACAAGGTTCAGGGACCTTTCAACACCCTTTCTACCAATCAAAAAAAAAAAAAATTCTCTTTAGTAAAATCTTCAATAGCTACCTTCTGTAACATACTTCGATAACTATCTTTTGTAATATACTTTAGCTACCATATTCTATAACAGTAATCTACCATTGTTCTGTCATCACACCTAAAGCTTCCTTAATCCTTTATCCTTACATCCATCTTCTCACATCTAAGGTATATCTCAAAGCTTGTGCTGCTACATCGTGCATATTTGGAACACCCTTCAATGTTTTCCTACATAATTACCCATAACTTGGACGTATTTTACATGAAATGCACACATTTTTTAGATTAACTGCATTCATCTTTTTACTGAAAAATCACAGAAATAAACAGAAACTAACTTAAAATATATTATAATCATAAATTAAATATAAAACTGAAACAATTTAATACAAAAATATATGCCAAATAATCACAATATGAAATATATGCATGTCCTCATCCATGGGAAGAAAATGAGACAAAAATAATATTACATATATTACACATATATCCAATGTTATTATATGGATATTTACAAATAAATAAAATATTAAAATCAATCAAGATTTACGTTTTCTTTTAGAAATTCATTTGCAATACCATGAAGTAGAGCGTCACAATTAATTTTAAAAAATAATCAAATAGGTTATCAGATACTATCTCCAAAAATCATTGGTAGCAATGATAAGAAATAGATATTTTTAGATATAATTTAAACATAAATTGACATATTACAATATAACACATACTTCCAATCATATATCCGTAGCTAAGAATAGAACATTTTATATTTTTAAGGATTATTTTTGTGACAACATAAATGTTACAAAATTGATCAAACAGATTGGAAAGTACTGATATTTGCTGTTGAAAAATATCCCAGGTTGTCACAATTCATTCCTATGACAATACAAATTTCTCAGAAACTATTTAAGCAGATTAGAAAATAATGATTTTTGGAATTTCTTGTAACAAAAATAATTTCATCAATAAATGTAGAACATCTGATCATATTCAGAAAAATATGTTGTTTATGATTGTTTTTAGAGAACAGTTTCTGCAAGAGAACAATAAACATAACAATTCTTAGCAAAAAAAATGGGTTCCCCAAATTATTTTATTGCAATAATGTGCTAAAATATAATCGTAAAACATCAAGTACAACATATACAAACATGTTCAAACATGAAGTACTATCTACAATATTATTTCAAAGACATATATGTCACTAAAATATCTACAGATAGAAAAAATTAAATATTTTACAGATAATAATAATATACATCAAATATTTAAGTCTAAAAATAATAAAATATTTAAATAGTTTTTTTTTAGTTCATCTGACTTGTGTCTGTTGGGTGGAAATTCTTGACGATGGAGGTCTTGCTGGTGGCAATTTGTATTCTTGTTTCACATTTTTTACCTACTCTTTGACCTTTTGTTTCACCAACCGGTGTTTCAACCATGACTATTTTGATATGTTCAACCTCGAGGGAATCCTCCCTTTGCACTACATCTTGCATTTGGGAAGACAGAGGTTTCTCAATTGATGTAACTATGTTGTCTATTACTGCATTAATATCCGGAGGCATCCCAGCATTTAAGACAAGATTCTTAGGTGCATTTCCTCTCTTGGTGGAAGGAACTGGTCTTTTTTGTTGAGTTTGTTGTGTCAAACTGGTGAACGGTTGGGAAATTTATTCCTTGAGAAGCTGAGAAAAGTTAAAGGGCTTGTTGGTGTAGGCTTCTTTGCTAAATTTAATAGAGTTTTTCCACTTTCTACTGGTGGTGAAGATTTTTTTGGGGGAAGCATCGATAGGTGGTAGATGGTTGACAGAATAAATAGGTTTTATCACCTTATTCACTAATATTTTTTAATCATGTCTATCTAGAGAGCAAATGCTCATTGAATCACTTTTGAATGCTCTATGAAATCCTTCCTTAATTTATTAATTTTTATTTGTAAAACCATATTTTATACCCATATGTGAGATAAGGTTTCAATAATTGATTCATGTGCAGGTAAGTCAGATTCATGCCCTAATGTATTTCCTTTATTAGGATTTTTAGGAGTGTGTTTTTGATGCCGAGCCTTTTGTACAAGTTGAATTGGTTTAACAATTTTGGTAGGCCAACATTTGCATTTTGGGGACTCAGGTTCCTCATCTTGACTATTTGACTCATGATCTTCCTCAGACGGACTATCTTCCTCAAGCTTGTTTTTAGTCGACTCAAAGAATTCTGGCAGGTTAGATTTCTTGACTATTCTATTCCAAGCTATTTTGACTTCATGTGCTTTTTTCAAAACTATCAAGTTGATAAGGCCATGGTGTGTAAGTAAATGCAATTTAGGTTTTTCTTGAGGGTTTTTAAACATGGGAAATGGTGGACTTTAGAGACTAAAATAGAAAATATGGTAGGTTGATAACACAGTCATTATTCTTCAAGAAATTTAAATTTATCAATATGTGGATATGGTAGGCTGAACATGTGGACATACGTCCTTCTAGGGTGAAGAATTTGATAATTAGCATGGTGGATTGTTGTCACATGAGAGGGAGTGAAGCAGTAGTAACACCCTTAATCCATTCCACTTTGTCTTAAATAATGGTGCATTTTTCTCTAAATTTTGCCACTAGTTGGGTGACACTTTTAGAGGGGTTTTTATAATATGGTAGTCGTACCTCTGGTAAACCTAGCACTTCAAAATAATACCTGGGTTAAGTTAAAATTGGATATCATTGACTCAAGTGATCATCTTTGCGGGGTTATAGTTTAGAAAAAATTATTTGGCCACCCCCTGGTCATGCCCTCTAAATTTCATGAGGGTATCCCACCACTTGGCCCTTTGAAACAACTCTGTTACAAAATCGCTAGGATTTTGTATTTTTACAGACGAGGTTTCACTGCATTTTTAAAACATGGAAGGGGGTATGGATTTTAGGGTAGCAGGTAGATTGGATTCTATGGTAAGACATTTTAGAATTTAGGATCTGAGAAACCTACAACAATATTTCATCTACACATAGAAAAACACATCTTACAATTTTTTTCAAAATAATTCATTATCTTCATAAAGGACTAAGAAAAAACATAGAATTTTAGGAGTAATTTTCATAAATCATTTAGCATTAAAATCCATAGAAATTGATAGGTTATATTATTGAAAAGGATAGTTTTAATTATGACATAACCTTATGCATATATCCTAAAAATATTCATTAATTACTCCATAATAGACAACATTAATTCTGACCTAACCTTCTGCATGATTTTCTAAAAAAATATTCATTAATTACATCTATAGCAGAATGATTAGGGTATTTAAAATATCCAATTCTATGACTAAAAACAAAAATGGAACAATAAAATATTTACTTATCGTTTTCACTTTTTTGCCTCGCCAGAACTTTGTCATCCTATGTCGTAATTATCTGAAATATTTTTCCTGCATTTGCTCTTCATAATTTTGCGGTTCAATCTCATTTTTCTAGAAAAATTTTATGATGTTCTAACTCTGTTTTTATTGAAAATAATTTTTCTATGATAAAATGTTCTTTTTACGACCTTCTACAAAATGAAAAAAATAGTTCTAGGGTTTATTTTCCTTTGCATGGAGTTTTAGCCATGCAGAGGTTTTACACCATCCAATTTCTCTTATCCAATGACGGTGACTAGTTTAACTCTCATCGATGATGGTGACCATTCCAACTCTTATCGATGGTGAAGAAAGTATCACATTCGATAGATTTACATTCATCGATTTGGATTTAATTGATGGTAAAGAAATTAAATCCACATCCTAATGTATAATTGGTCTATGAAAGACATGTGTAGATAATTATCTCCCTCTACCGCTATCATGGTGAAGCTTCTAGACTTGTCGTGGGTTTGCTTCCTTCCATAACAACCCTCCATTTGAATCTTAATCAATGGATAGCATTGTCCATCCATGTCATCTCATGTGATTGGTGAAAGAGAATCCACTTATCATTCATCGATATATGTTCTAGGGTGGTTGGTTTCCTCTTGGCACCAAACCTACCTACCACTTTGCATGGCGAGGGTGGACGTTACTTACCAAATTTTATAATACATTTTTGTCACCTAGTGGTTAAAAAATATTATTTTAATCATTTACTGCATTTATTCCTTTGTCCTCCAGCGTGTCACTAGCCCACATGTTCTTTCATATTGTTTGCCATGTTTTATGCCACATTTCATCCATGTGGTACTCATCATTGATGCTAATTTTTTTGGCCAATTAGATTGGTCCACATCCTCACTCATTTACTTTTACATGCACACATTCCAATAAACCATCATTATTTGAACTCTTATTTCCAACCCCGAGAACATCTATGCTTCCAATAGGGATTTAAAAATTAATGACACGTGGCACCAGTTTGTATGTACACATCATAAGAGGCTTCTCATTTCCACCTTCGTGTACACATTTAAAAAATGTTTTATTAACATATAATTTTTTATTTTATTGTCCTTGATTTTTCATAGAATATTACTGCCACATTTTCCCTATATTCTTTGTTGATACGCCTTTATCACTTGTCTTGTCATTTTTTGAATTGCCATGTGTCTCTCATATTTAGGCTGATTTAAGCTTTGACACTTAAGAAATATTTTATGATATGAGTTACGGATAACATCTACGAATGGTGCTTACAGAATATTACTAAAAAATAATGTTATAGAATATTATGATAAAATATTGTTACAAAATATTATTACAAAAGATTGTTATAGAAGATACCTCCAGAAAATGTTTACGGAATACTTCTACAGAAGATATCTACGAAATACCTCTACAAAAGACATCTACGGAATATGTCTACTAAAGATACCTATGGGAGCTGTAGTTGTTAGAGTTTGAGAAGATACTTTACCTATTTCTTCCCCCCCAAACTGTATTGTGAACTTTGTATACCTCTATTTACCTCCCCCCAAACTATAATTTTGGCTATATAGCCAAAAAAAGATGAAGGGTGTTTTATTTATATTGGTGGATAATATAATAATAAGTTTTATTTATGGGGGTTTATTATAATTTTTGTGATTGTGCTTCCTGAATTTCACTAAGGAGTATCCAAGTGAGAGAAAAATAGTGATTAAAAAGCTTGATATCAGTCATCAATGTATGCAAAAATAAATATTGATGAGCACCAAAAATGCTCATATTTTGTACATATTTCTTGGATCAATATGCGGCTGTATAATAAGGATTGCATACTTTTATAAATGATTATATAGATATTTGATATAATTATGCGTGTTATCTAATTTGTGTGCTTTTAGTATGTTTTGTGGAATTGCAGTTGATTTAGTTAGATTTGGAACAATCGAGGTCCTTTCGATGGACCTGGCACTTTATTTCATCGGGAGTCAATGAAGAGAACATAGGCGCCTCCCTACAACCGAAAGGCACCAATTGAACATAGGCGCCTCCCTGCAGTCGAAAGGCGCCAAGTGAATACAAGCGCCTCCCTATAGTCGAAAGGCGCCAATTGAACATAGGCGCCTCCCTATAGTCGAAAGGTGCCAAGTGAATACAAGCGCCTCCCTGCAGTCGGAAGGCACCAATTGAACATAGGCGCCTCCCTGCAGTCGAAAGGCGCCAAGTGAATACAAGCGCCTCCCTGCAGTCGAAAGGCACCGATTGAACATAGGCGCCTCCCTGCAGTCGAAAGGCGCCGTCTGAATGCAAGCGCCTCCCTACAACCGAAAGGCACCAACCAAAGGCAAGCACCTCTCCATAGCCAAAAGGTGCTAATAGAGGGTAAGCGCCTCCCTACAACCGAAAGGCGCTAATAGAGGTAGGCGCCTCCCTACAACCGGAAGGCGCCACTGATTCTTTGCCCGTTGACCAGAGTTGAACGACGTGGATGGCAGCGGTTGGTGCAGTTCCAGCTCTGCGTCATGCAGAGCTAAATTGGAGATAGCACCTAACGTACCCAAATGTCTTACCGATGCCAGGCAAAGCACGAACCGAATGAACATGCCGCCTTCAGAATAGAATGCCAGACGTCGATTGCATTCGCCAGACTGTTCTAATTTAGTCTGGGAAGAATCGACTGTTGTAACCACTATTGTAATAGAAGTTCTACGGGTGTGTTATATAAACACACGCAGATCATTCTAAAAATATATAGAGAGATATATAGAAATAATTAATAAAGAGCTATTTTGAATTGCAGAAGATAGATTGTAATACGTTGATAAATATATTCCAGTTCCAGAAGTTCTAAGCGCGTGTTCGATCGAGAGGAATCTGCTGGAGCCTGGGCCCACTCCAAGCCAGTATTTCTTCCCCATTTCTTTCTATTTATTTAATCAGTTTATTGCTTTCATAGAACCGTTCATTAATTTACTAGTTCCCGTATTTTGCAGTAGGTTTATTTCTAGGCATATATACATGATTTATTTTTGTAGATTTATTTATGTTCTTCTTACGTAATTTATTGAGGAGTGCGGGAATGATTGACAACCATCTCAAGAACACCCCCCAATGTAGGATTAGCAGATTCACCCTCCAGTGGTATTGTAGTAACCTAATTCTGACTCTTCGCAAGTTTACGAAGCTCCCTGGGTTGATAATTAAATGCACGGGCATGTGACAAAAATAGGAAACCATTCACCTTGTTTGGCCCGCAACATTTTGGCACCGTTGCCGAGGAAGCGTCTTAATTAGATTACTTACAATACCCTGAAACCTTCATCTGACCTTGCATGAGTTCTTCGAGAAGAAGAGGACCTGACGGTCGCTTTATAAGAACTAATCCATCAAGACCTGAGTCAGCCGAGCATTTTGGATTTGAGTTAGACTCGCCCGACCTACCAGTAGTCCATTGGAGTGAGGAACCGCACTTTGTGCAAAGTGCCACCTCATCCCATCAACAAGGGGAAGAACGAATCATCACAAATCCCCTATTTAATAGGACTCCTCTAGAGGAAGCCCTGTTGTGGAAGGCTATGGAGGATCAGACGATCTCGCCAGACAACCTTAGAGCATTGACTCATAAAGTTTTAAATGACCGAAAGGCCATAAACGCTGCATTAGAAACCACATTTCCCAAAAAAATGGTAGATAACGATGAAGTCTCATCTGGATTTAGTTTCCCAATAGAGGAGGGAGTAGGAGATACCAAAATGAAAAACATATCCCCTGCTCACCTCCCGTCCTTCAGAGGACACCCGACTGAGGACCCTGACCTATTTTTATTCAAGTTTGATGTTTTGTGCAGGTCTGTGGATTACAAATCAAATGCACAGAAGTTGAAATTATTTCCTTCTACATTAGACGATGCAGCTCTACGATGGTTCATCGGTCTGGGAGACAAACACATCACCACCTGGGACCAGATGAAGACGCTCTTTTTAGAGCAATATCAAGATTTTGGGAGAGCAAGAGACTCCAGGGAGGAGGTCCTGAGCATGACACAAAGAGAAGATGAGTCTCTCAAGGAGTATTGGGAGAGATTCACCTTTAATCTTCAACGGTCCCCTCACTCGAAGTTATCTGATAAGTCCCTCAAAAGCATCTTCTTGAGGGGACTTACCAATGAGTCACTGGAGGCTCTCAACATGATCTCTGGAGGTGATGTCTATCAGCATGCTATGGATGACATCCGGAAATTATGCTAGAACTACTCGAGAAGGCGAGGCAAAGTCACCCCCAGGACCATGAAGGTGACTGCTTCAGTCACCAAAACAGAGATAGGCAACATGCTGGAGGATTTGAAGAGCGAAATGCTTTCATCTCTAGCACTGCAGATGGATACGCTGTTGTTAGAAAAGAAGAAACAAGAAAATGACGTAGCATTAGCCTATTTCTGCCCAAAATGTAGAGGAAGGCATGCAAAGAATGCATGCCCAAAAAACAAGGTCAAAATATGCGCAGTTTGTAGGCTGAATCATAAAACTCGATTGTGCCCACAACTGCCCAGTAACCAGGAAGCGACTGAGAGCATGGAGGCCTATTTCATAGGCAATAGGAAGAGTTGGCCATAGCCCCCCACTGGGAATATACCAACCGAAATGCCAACATATGGGGGAGGGTCATACATGCACCAAGGACCCCCTCAACCACCTAATATGGGGTGGTGGGGACCGTCACCCTGGACGAATGCACCCCCAATAGCATTCCCGAATCAGCAGCCATGGATGCCATATCCATATCCTGGGCAGCAGTGGAGAGGCCACAATACATGGAATCAGACTCCACAGAATGCAGCTCCTGCTCACATTCAACAGAACTTACCAGCATTGCCAGTAGCGAGACCTGCGCAGCTACCAAAACAACCGATAACAAACCCGAACAACAGAGTAAATCAGTCGACATACAACGTAGAAGGTGAGATGTACCATATGTACAATATTCAGCTTAGATCAGGTAGGCAACTAGGAGTAGAGACTCC
The DNA here is from genome assembly GCA_028583015.1 of Wollemia nobilis. NCBI lineage: Eukaryota > Viridiplantae > Streptophyta > Pinopsida > Araucariales > Araucariaceae > Wollemia > Wollemia nobilis. Next base: position 6,480,259 of record JAQPPZ010001057.1, on the reverse strand, counting down.
GCCTCTGGTAGAAGAGGAGGAAGAAATAGTAGAGATACCTCCACTGGTAGAAGAGGAGGCAAAAATAGAGGAGACACCTCTGGTAGAAGAAGGAAAAGCACTTGAGAGAGCGGAGGCTCCATTTCCTAGCCGACTGTAGGAACAAAGAAAAACAACACAGCCAGAATTTGACATCTTGTCGAGCTTGAAGAACCTCACGGTGACAATCCCATTATTTCAAGCAATTCGAGATGTCCCCATTTACACCAAGGCAATTAGAGAAATGTGTCTAAGAAGACCGGGATGAAAAGCTACCCAAACTATCAACGTCATGGGTAAACTGGTGGATCTAATGATGGGTAGAACACATCATCCGAAGTATGCAGATCCAGGCAGCCCAATGCTGACCGTAAAAATTGGAGGACATTCCCTGTCCAACACACTGGTTGACCTCGGGGCAGCCATCAACGTGATGCCTCAAGAGACCATGCAGAGGCTACGGATCACAAACCTGAAGCCAACCACGATAGTGCTACAGTTAGCTGATCGATCAATCGTATCACCAGAAGGGATGCTGGAAGATGTGATCGTAACAATCAGTGCATGGGAATATCCAACCGATTTTCTAGTTTTGCAAACCAAGACCAGGCTGGGCGGTTACCCGCTCATTTTGGGGAGGCCATGGCTGGCAATAGCTGATGCTTACATCAGCTACCGAGATGGGCTAATGACCATCTCCAATGGGAAAAATGTCAAAAGGCTGACCATTTCACCGCCAGCTCAGTCTATGGACTCGATAGAAGAACCCAGGATCACCGAGCATGGAACTACGGAGTTGTCCATAATCCAACCGATGATGACCTTGGAGGAGGTGGCAGAAGAGGACGAGGATGGTGCTATCATGGAGTTTCTCCATGGAGAATCATCCACCCCCGCACCTGGATCACCGTTAACTGGCACCCAAGATCAGCACATCCAACAAATACACGTTGGGCCAGGGAGGACATTAAACGTCAACAACAGGTTGACGCCCACACAGCTAGAAAATTTGGAAGAGCTTCTGGTAAGACACCAGCAAGCATTTGCATGGGACTACGTAGATATGCATGGCATCAGCCCAAAAATATGTACCCATCGGATTTACTTAGATGACCAGGCAACTCCTAGTCGACAGCCACAGAGAAGGATGAACCCAACAATGAAAGACATTGTCAAAGAATAACTGCACAAACTTCTATCTGCCGAATTCATATATCCAATTTTTGATAGTGAATGGGTATCACCATTAGTGGTGGTCCCCAAAAAGAATGGGAAATGGTGGATCTACGTGGACTACCGGGCGTTGAACAAGGTGACTAAGAAAGACCACTTCCCACTCCCGTTCATCGATCAGGTCTTGGACACACTCTCAAGAAGAAAATACTTCTCCTTTCTGGATGGTTTCAGTGGTTACAACCAGATCCAGATAGGGGAAGAAGATCAAGATAAAACGACGTTCACCTATCCATGGGGAACGTTTGCCTATAAGGTATTGCCTTTTGGACTGTGCAACGCACCGACCACCTTTCAAAGGGCGGTGCTTAGCATATTCTCTGATATGATAGGAGACAGGGTGGAAGTATACATGGACGACTTCACCGCCTATGGAGAAACCTTCGAGGAGGCAATGACAAACCTGGAAAGAGTGCTCGACAGGAGCAAGGAAAACCATTTGTCCCTAAGTAATGAAAAATGTTTTATGATGATGCAGGAAGGCATCGTGTTGGGACACCACCTCTCTGTAGAAGGAATAAAAGTAGACAAGAGGAAGATCGAGGTCATCAGAGACCTACCTAGCCCCAGAACGCAGAAGGAGGTAAGAAGTTTCCTTGGATCAACCGGGTACTACCGGTGATTTATCGCCAAATTTAGTAAGATTGCCAAACCACTGCACACCCTACTTTCTAAGGACGTAGAGTTCAATTGGACGGGAGATTGCAAAGAAGCATTCCAATTGCTAAAAGAAAAATTGATATCTGCACCGGTCTTGAGAGGACCGAATTGGGCCATACCATTCCATATTTACTGTGATGCATCTAACGGTGCAATCGGAGCAGTCCTTGGGCAGAAATACGATGAAGAATTCTACGCCATCTATTATGTCAGTAAAAACTTGGCGGGAGCGGAACTCAATTATACAGTGATAGAAAAATAATTCCTCATAGTTGTCCATGCAATAAACAAATTTTGTCACTATATAATGGGATACAAGGTCTTCGTCCATACGGACCACGCGGCTATCAGGTATCTGATGAGCAAGCCGGCCATTGGTGGCAGAATTATCAGATGGCTATTGCTATTGCAGGAATTCGACATCACTATAGTCGATAAACCAGGCAAGGACAACGTCGTGGCAGATTTTCTATCCAGATTGATACCAGCAGATCATCAAGCAGTGGAAGATCAGTTTCTGGATGAACATCTATTCGCTATTAGTGAACAAACTCCATGGTATGCAGACATAGCCAATTACTTGGCCACCGGAAGGACCTCACCTGCTCTCTCCTACAGAGAAAAGTAGGCGGTCATAGAGAAGAGCGCATCATTCCTTTGGATGGATGGTCTCCTATTTAAAATAGGATGGGACCAAATTATAAGAAGATGCGTAGCAGAACAGGAGTTTTCAGAAGTGCTCAAGGCATGTCACGATGAGCCATGCGGAGGACACTTTGCAGGGAAATGAACTACCTACAAAATCCTGCAGGCTGGGTATTTTTGGCCCACTCTGTTCAAGGACGCGACAACATATACCAACAAGTGTGACGAGTGCCAGAGGATGGGTAGACCAACCCACCGAGATGAAATGCCCCTGTAGCCCCAGGTACATCTGGAACCTTTTGATAAATGGGGCATGGATTTCATGGGACCATTTAATCCACCTTCGATGGGAAGGAGGTTTATTTTGGTTTGCACGGATTACATCACCAAATGGGTGGAAGTGCAGGCATTAAGGGACTCAAAGGAAAGAACGGTCATCGATTTCTTATTTGCTCATATTTTCACACGATTTGGGGTTCCTCGAGAGATAACAATAGACCAAGGGCCCCAATTCACCTCCAAATTGATTGAGGAGCTGATGGAGCAGTATAGAGTTTGGCACAATAAAACCATGCCCTACCATCCATAGGCGAATGGGCAAGTAGAAGTGACAAACAGGGAGATAGAAAACATCCTGACCAAAATCATGTAGCAACACAAGAAATATTGGGCCACACGGTTGTCGGAGGTAGTTTGGGCATACAACACCACGTGGAAATCCACCACAGGATGCACACCTTTCCAACTGGTCTATGGAAAAAATGCGATGATGCCCATCGAGTTCGAAATCAAAACTCTGAGGATGGCTTCAGAATTAAATTTGAGCTTGGACGAAGCTCAAAAATAGAGGATTCGCCAGCTAGATCAGCTGGACGAAATTCGACTGGATGCTTTGCAGAGGACAAAGATTATACAAAAGCAAAGAAAGAAGTGGCATGATAACCACATCAAGCTGAAGAAGTTCCAGGTAGGGGAATGGGTACTGTTGTACGATTCCCGGTTCCAAGAAAGGAAGGGCAAACTTATGCAGAGGTGGATGGGGCCGTATGAGGTGGCAGAACTCATTAGGAATGGGGTTGTGCACGTTAAGACAATTGACGGCAGCAACACCATGTTCATAGTCAATGGCCACCGACTACGCCCCTATAATACGTCTAAAACATTACAGGTGGAATCCAGAGTAGGCGTGGGGGAGACCCCATCTTGCTAGATCTGGACCGAACTCTCATAGGTGAAATGGTGGGCACGAAAGTGCTCACCCAATTTGATTAGTTAGTTATAGTTTTTTTTAATGTGTGTTTTTTGTAGGGACGACGCCCGCATGCAAGCTGCAGGCATCCTAATCCAGGGCCTAACAGGCACGAAACGCGTCTAACTGCCTTTATTTTCCTTTCTTTTTTGGTTGCTTTTTGTAGGTGGGGGACCTGACAACACGAAGGATAGGTATCTGGGAAACCAGGCCTGATTCGGCTCAGCATTCCGACACCGGCTCATAGATAGAATCTGGGCAACATGAAAAACTAGGAAGGTTTGATCACCCTTTTTCCAGTCGATTCGCCGAGTCCAGAAGAAGGTGCCTTACTGCAGTCAGAAGGCGCCCATCCAGAAGAAGGCACCTTACTGCAGTTAGAAGGTGCCCATCCAGAAGAAGGTGCCTTATTGCAGTCAGAAGGTGCCTATCTAGAAGAAGGCGCCTTACTACAGTCAGAAGGCACCCATCCAGAAGAAGGCGCCTTACTGCAGTCAGAAGGCACCCATCCAAAAGAAGGCGCCTTACTGCATCCGAAAGGCGCCCATCAAAAATAGATATATATATATATATAATATATATATATATATATATATATATATATAAATATATATATATATATATATATATATATATATATATATATATATAGGCGCCTTCCATGGCAGGAAGGCACCAAAAAAAAAAAAATCCAGCCGAATACGCCTTCCAACATCAGGAAGGCGCATTCATTCCGTCGAATACGCCTTCCAACATCAGGAAGGCGCATTCATCCAACCGAATACGCCTTCCAACATCAGGAAGGCGCATTCATCAAGACGAACGCCTTCCAACATCGAGAAGGCACGGACCAGAAGGAGGCGCCCCCCACATTGGGAAGACGCATGCAGTCAAAAAGTGCCTCCCACCAATCAGAAGGCACCGAAAGGTGCATTCGTTCGAAGACGAGCATCGACAACGTTGGAAAGGCGCTACATGGACACCATCCACATGGGGAAGGTACCAAAGAACGCCTCCCATGTGCAACATTTACATCTACCGAATGCCTCGAGCGAAACAAAGCATCGCACGAATAAGCGATATCAAATACCCCTCCCTCGTGTCACAAGTCAGCAAATTAGCGACTACCATGACAATTGGAATGTCGAATCAGGTACGCGCATATTAAATCAAATCTTTTATATAATTGTTTATAAATACGCAGTACCAAAAAATATAGCTATCATAGAGATCGTACCCCCCATAGCCGAAAACACGTGCCAATGAGAGGGCGCCTTCCATAACTGTTAGGGTTAGGCACCTTTTCTATAAGAAGGCACCTTCCTGAAGAAGGAAGGACAGGAAAAAATACAATAGAAGGCGCCATGGGAGGAAGGTCTAAGAATCACGCGATCAAGAAGAATGAACCCAATGACACAGATGGGATCAGAGGGGCAGTTAAGACCCAATTCGAAGCTGAGGGGTGGCTCGAATACTGCACCCTAGTCAGTCAGGGCCAGGACGTAGAGGCAGCTAGAGAATTTGCCACCTCTTTGAGGGGCGATGCGGCCCAAGTACGAGGGATGGAAATTCCAGTCACCCCTGAGTTCATCTCACAGGCGACTGGATTGCCTCTCACGGGGGAATGTATATACAAGGGCGGAGTGTTAAAAGTATACGCCGACATACTGCTGCCGGGAGGAAATGTGCAGGTAGATAGGGAGGGGTTACTCAAAAATAGCCTCCCCATGAATATGCGAAAGATGTTCGAGCAGATTGCTCGATTCTTCACATGCACAGGGAAGTATACCCATCTGCACCTTAATCATGTGCACTTCCTCAATCACCTAGTGCATGGGAGGAAATTGAATATACCTTTCTACCTGGTGAGTGCTTTGAAAGATGAAGCGGCTCGATACTAGAAAGGGGCACCGTCCGCCTTAGCCCACCATGGGCTGATATCGGCATTGGTCCACCATGCAGAAGCACAAGGACAGAACCACGATGTAGAGGGAGATGGTGGCCAAATAGGGCAACACAGTGCGATTGCCAAATTAGGGCAAGGCGAAGCATCCCCTATAGAGGAGATAGCAAACATTGGGCAATTGGCGTTGCCCTATTTTCTAGGAGGAGCAGAGCAGTCACCGGTGCCCGGAGACATAGAGGATAGAGGGCATTCCCTAGTGCCCGAGTATGAGGAGGAAGAAGCGCCACTCGCTGGTGGTGAGGACGAACCAGTTCCCAGGAGGAAACATCTATGGCGATTCCTCTCGATAGAGGAAGAATAGAGTGATACAGAGATAGACGTTGCCACCCAAACCCTCTGAGAATTAACAAACCAGAGCCCACGGAATGAGGGAACTTTCGAGAGCAACGACCAGATCAATGCGGCCTTGGAGGAGGCGCTCGACTGGAAAACTGATTGCTGGATGGCACAGTAGATTCTGGAAGATTGCCAGAACCAGCATCAAAAGGAATTGGAGGAAAAGGATAGACGAATCGCTCAGCTCGAGCAGCTGGTCTGGCAGTTGTAGGAGGAAAATCAAATACTTCAGGGCAGAAGAACAGCAAGACAGGAGGCGTCCACGCAGATGGATTGGGCAGAAGCAGTGCCAATGAACTCTCCCACATCCATCGAATGAGTATTCTCTTCGGGGGAGATTCGATCGGATGCCCGACAGAGCAGCCCGAAGGCAGGGGAGGATTCCTCTATTTTTAGGGGTGAAAATGAAAGAAGTCCTACGATGCCCCCTGTCATTGTCCTGAGTGACACAGAGCAGGATGAAGGCCTCCAGCAGTAGATAAGACCAGAGGATACAGAGGACCTCCCCAGGCCTGAAGAGGGAGAAGAGCCTGAGGGGTCGACACCAGGAAGACAGGAGGATAAAGGATCACCCCCAGAGATAGCGGCACAACCGATCCTTCGGAGTGAAGAGAAGTCCCCAAAAGAGAAAGAAGAGACCCCTATCCGAGCCGCCACATTTTCTGCAGAGGCCAAGGCAAAGAGGCCCAGGACGGCTCGATAGAAGGCGAAAGTGACCTTCACCGAGTCAGATGAGGACGAATGGGACATGCAACCATTCGCCAAATGACAAAAATATTTTGAGTGGCTATGCAACGAAATGAAAGTAGCCAAGGCGGCCAAGAAGGCATCCTCGAGGATAAAAGGAGATTCTGGCATCTGCATCAATCCGACGGAAGACAACCAGTTTTGGGACATCTATGGTTCATCCCGAGGGCGGCCTTCCATGATGAGGAGGTACTTGGAACGGTGGGGAATATATGGCCCACAATTGGAGGCCATTGCAATTGCAAAGGAGAATGCAGGGCTTACCCCTGAAGTGGCCACATTATACAAGGCCCAAGTAGTGCCTTCTAGAGAGGATAACTTGGATATCCCTCTGGAAGTGGTCAAACCTCCAGATGACGACCTCTGGCAAGCTGCCGAAGCTGCATTTCAATCGGCAAGAACAACGCTGGCTAGACCACCACCAGTAGCGGCCAAAACAAGAAGGGGACAATTAACAACCATAGTTTCCCATAGGCAGAGGTGAACCACACCTTCACATGCCGACACAAAAAGACAGACTCGGGCCGTAGGGGTAGCCGAATCCTCCAAGAGATGGCGACGATGAAAATTTCGAGGGCTACCTATAGTTTGGATGCCACGAGGGCATGGCATATGTTAGGCATGGGGGGATGATGAGCACCAGAAATGCTCATATTTTGTACATATTTCTTGGATCAATATGCGGCTGTATAATAAGGATTGCGTACTTTTATAAATGATTATATAGATATTTGATATAATTATGCGTGTTATCTAATTTGTGTGCTTTTAGTATGTTTTGTGGAATTGCAGTTGATTTAGTTAGATTTGGAACAGTCAAGGTCCTTTCGATGGACCTGGCACTTTATTTCATCGAGAGTCAATGAAGAGAACATAGGCGCCTCCCTGCAACCGAAAGGCGCCAATTGAACATAGGCGCCTCCCTGCAGTCGAAAGGCACCAAGTGAATACAAGCGCCTCCCTACAGTCGAAGGTGCCAATTGAACATAGGCGCCTCCCTGCAGTCGAAAGGCACCAAGTGAATACAAGCGCCTCCCTGCAGTCGAAAGGCACCAATTGAACATAGGCGCCTCCCTGCAGTCGGAAGGCGCCAAGTGAATACAAGCGCCTCCCTACAGTCAGAAGGCGTCGATTGAACATAGGCGCCTCCCTGCAGTCGGAAGGCGCCATCTGAATGCAAGCGCCTCCCTACAATCGGAAGGCGCCAACCAAAGGCAAGCGCCTCTCCATAGCCGAAAGGTGCTAATAGAGGGTAAGCGCCTCCCTACAACCGGAAGGCGCTAATAGAGGCAGGCACCTCCCTACAACCGAAAGGCACCACTGATTCTTTGCCCGTTGACCAGAGTTGAACGACGTGGATGGCAACGGCTGGTGTAGTTCTAGCTCTGCGTCATGCAGAGCTAAATTGGAGATAGCACCTAACGTACCCAAACGTCTTACCGATGCCAGGCGAAGCACGAACCGAACGAACACGCCGCCTTCAGAACAGAATGCCAGACGTCGATTGCATTCGCCAGACTGTTCTAATTTAGTCTGGGAAGAATCGACTGTTGTAACCACTGTTGTAACAAAAGTTCTACGGGTGTGTTATATAAACACACGCAGATCATTCTAAAAATATATAGAGAGATATATAGAAATAATTAATAAAGAGCTATTTTGAATTGCAGAAGATAGATTGTAATACGTTGATAAATATATTCCAGTTCCAGAAGTTCTAAGCGCGTGTTCGATCGGGAGGAATCTACTGGAGCCTGGGCCCACTCCAAGCCAGTATTTCTTCCCCATTTCTTTTTGTTTATTTATCATTAGTTTATTGCTTTCATAGAACCGTTCATTAATTTACTAGTTCCCGTATTTTGCAGTAGGTTTATTTCCAGGACTGTATACATGATTTATTTCTGTAGATTTATTTATGTTCTTCTTACGTAATTTATTGAGGAGTGCGGGAATGATTGACAACCATCTCAAGAACACCCCCCAACGTAGGATTAGCAGATTCACCCTCCAGTGGTATTGTAGTAACCTAATTTCGACTCTTCGCAAGTTTACGAAGCTCCCTGGGTTGATAATTAAATGCACGGGCATGTGACAAAAATAGGAAACCATTCACCTTGTTTGGCCTGCAACAAATATCTATCAAAGGCTTGGTATATTCTCAATCACTTAGAAAAATGGAATAGATATTATGATATTATGATGGCTTTGGCTAAGAGATACAATGTTTTGAGAGATACGAGCCATATTTTTGTAAGACAATGAACCATGGTACTTTCATAGGAATTTGCTTTTGAATTTTGCCTACTTACTATATTCTAAAGTTATTTCTCAAATACTTCAAACATCCTAGTAATTTTTAAATAACTTCATCTATTCATTTCACAAATCAATATGGTATTAAAGTTATCCTAATGTTTTCAAGATTCTCAAGGACCAAATGTGTGTGCAATGAGTATTCATTCCCCATTATGAGTAAGGATTGAGTAACAAAAATGGTCACTTATGTCAACAAGCTAGCTTATCTGTGAGCATCCATAGGTCTTGTCCAGACTTAGTGCTACTACTTAAGGATACCTTATTGTCAGGCAGGTTTCATTCAACCCATTACTATAATGAGGATCACCCCATAGTTTTTGAGATACTAAGAATTCTAGGGATTCAAGCTCTTTTACCCTTATTTGAATTTTCTTGGGATACTTGCTCATTTTGAGAGGGAGCAAGGGATTTTTATTTCTTTTTGGGGTTATTACCTATTTTTATGGGAAGTAAGAAGATACTTTTTGGGATACTTTCTCTATTAGATGAGGAGTAAGATATTTTTTTTTTGAGTAAGAACTTTGGGGAGTTGGATTCCTAAACACTCTATCAAAGTCCTAATGGGAATTTGATCATATCCTTACTATTCTTCTCCTTTTATTTCTTTTGAGGGGTGAAGGGTGAGCTCGTACTTTTGCCAATTCATGAGTACTCTAGACCATGCACATAGATGGATAAGCAAGGGAAACCGTCCAATTATGGTAATAGTAACATATGAGTTAATATCTCCAAATCTAATAATGTTTTCATATGTTCAAATGTATGTAGTCCAAGAAAAATTTTGATTGACTAGGAATAACTTACAACATCAAAATATTGCTTGACTTTCAATGAAAATTTTCTCAAAACACTAGTGTTGTTTGAGTGATTGAAAAACACCTAGATTTTATCTAGCAAACAAAGTATTATGCAACATATGATAGCCATTTTCCTACAAGATTTTTAAAGAAATACCTTCTTGGGCTATTTTTGAAACATTGAGACTAAAAATTGATGAAAATAAGATAGAAATGCTACAAATATAGAAACTTTATGATGAAATAAAGGAAGCAATTTTTTTAATGTGAAAGAGAAGTTATTATTCAATAGTGGTTGATTGCAGTTTAGTGATGTACTGCAAATCGGCTTACTACTTAAGGTGGTGTATGAATTCCTCCTTAGATAATGGTTTCTTATAAAGTTTAAGCCTATGCTCATTTACTAGTAGTTTCCTTGTTGAATCATCTATAGGCTTAAGCTTGATTCTACCATTTCTGAATATCTCTCTAATTTAATAGGGTCCTAGCCATCTGGTCCTCAATTTACCTTGAAAGTCTTGGTAACGAGAGAAAAAAATAAGGCCCAATCTCGTAATTCAAATGTACATGGTACAATGTGTTTATCATGCCATTTATTCCATTGTTATTGGGTTATTTCAGTCCTATGTAATGACTTTAGTCTCCTTTCATCCAAAATATTTAACTTTTATAATCTAGCTTTTTGTGCTTTACCAAAATTATGTCAAGTTGTACCATTGTGTGAAGAGTTTCTATCTCAAATTCGATGGGTATGATAGCTTGTTTTCCATAGACCATTTCATAAGGAGATAATCTTGTGGTAGTTTTCCAAGTTGTATTGTATGCCCGTATAGCTTCTTTCAATATCTCAACCCAATCACCCCTATTAATAGTTACAATTTTTGTAATGATTTTTTCAAGTTATTTATTCATAACTTCTACTTGTCCATTGGCTTGAGGGTGATATGGTGAGGTTTTTCTATGTTTTATTTGATATATGTCAAAAAAATGTTTAATTAATCTGGATATAAAATGGGTTCCATGATCTGAAACTAACTCTCTAGGTGCTCCAAAGCATTGCATAATGTTTTCATAAAGGAAATAAGTAATTGGTTTGGCTTGTGCTCGTGGTAAAGCTTTAACTTTAGCCCACTTAGTAACATAATATGTACACACAATTATGTGTTTATTACATTCACTTGGAGGGTCTATTGGTCCAAAAAATTCAATTCTCCATTTCTTGAATGGTTCAAATACTACTTGTGAAACCAAAGGCATCTCCATCGAAGGGGAAGACTTACTAGCTCTTTGACAAGCGTCACATCTATCAATAAATTTATGTACATATCTATTCATGATAGGTCAAAAGTAACCAGTTTAAAGTATTTTATTGATTGTCCTTTGGGTAGCATAATTGCCTCCATAGGGTTCTTCATGTGCTTCTCCAATGATGTCATATACATCATCTTCTTGCACACTTCTCCTAATTACTTGGTCGAGACATATTCTAAACAAGACTTTGTGAATCCACATATAAGGAGTGCTTTTATGTATTAATTTTCTATGTTCATGTGGTGTATATTTTTGAGGCATTTTTCTTGTTACTAAGTAATTTACAATATTAGCATACCAAGGGGTAAAAATAGAAAGAGCAAACAAATGTTCATCTAGGAAATTATCAAGAATTAACTCATCATCATCAAAGATTTGCATACGAGATAGGTGATCTGCAATGACGTTATATTTTACTACCTTATATATGATCATGACATTGAACTATTGTAGCAAAATAAGCCATATAACCACTCTACCTCCTACTTTTGCTTTTTTCATTAAGTATTTAATGGCAAAGTGATCAGTGTGAACGAATACTTCAAATCTTGATATGTAATGTTTAAATTTATTGATGGTATGGACTATAGCTTTTTTTTTTTTTTTAGTAACAGTGTAATTAAGCTCATTTTCATGCAAGTTTTTTCTTACATAATAGATAGCATAAGGTATTTTGTTCTCAACCTATTGCAATATTGCCCTGATTGTGTAACCTGAATCATTGCAATGTATATGGAATGGTAATTCCCAATTTGGTCCTCTTAAGATTGTAGCAATAATCAATTTGTTTTTATAACTTCAAAGGCTTATTAACATGCTTTAGTCCAATTGAATTCACTTTCTTTAGTTAAGATCTTAAGCATGGGAGTAAAATTTTTATTGAAGTCTTTAATGAACCTACGGTAGTATCCTGCATGTCATAGGAAACTTCTCACCTATGTTTGTGTTTTTGTAGGTTGAAGGGATTAAATAACTTGTATTTTTGTAGGATCTACTTTAACACCTTTTTTGATATATAATGCCCTAGAACAATGCCTCCTCTCATCATCATGAAACACTTTTCATGACTCAAAGAGAGGTTTTGCTCTTGGAATATAATAAAAACTTTTTGTAAGCTTGACAAGGTTTCTTCAAAGGTATTACCATAGACTGTGAAGTCATCTATATAGACTTCTACACACTCATTTATTAAATCAGCAAAGATATCTAAAATAGCTCTTTGAAAAGTGGTAGGTACATTGAATATTCCAAAAGGTAAGACTTTATAAGCATAGGTGCCTACTGGACATGTGAAGGTTATCTTTTCCTTATTTTCCTCAGCTATGGAAACTTGATTATAACCACTAAACCCATATAGAAAGCAAAAATATTTCTTTCCAACCAATGTATCAAGAACTTGATCAATGAATGGCAAGGGAAAATAATATTTCTTCGTTACTTTGTTTAATTCCCTATAGTCCACACAAATCCTCCATTTGCCATTATTTTTAGGGACTATCACAAAATGTGACACCCATTGACTATCGAAAATTGGATATATAAATCCTGCCTTCATTAGTTTAATGATTTCTTCTTGAACCATGTCTTTCATATCTAGATTAAATATTCTTTGGGGTTGTATTACTGGATAAATCCTTCTTGGATAAAATCCTTCTTGGATAAAAATATGATGGGTATAAACATTTGGATGTATCCCTTTCATATCCTTGTAGTTTCATGCAAATGTCAATTGATATTTCTTAAGAACATCTATTAATTATTATTCATGTATACTTGTGAGCTCATCACTGATATTCAAGGTTATTCTTAGTGTGAAATCTATTTGCTTATATTTTTTGTGTTTGCATCTCCCCATCATCTCATGTTCAATAATATTTAAGTAATAGTCATATGGTATCATTTGTTGGGACTAACTTGTACTTGCTTCATTAATAGCCATGGTAGATTCAGATGAAAAACCATTGTCTTGACCTTGATCCTTATTTTGATTCCCTAATAGTAATGGTAATGGTCCCTAGACCTCTTGTTGAAAATGTTCACTTAGAACATTAATTTACAAGGTTTGGATTTCATCAAAATCATGAGGGAAATCATACTATAATTGCTTTGGAAATTCATATTCGATTGTTGATTCAGGGAATAGGCTAAGGTCTTTAGTATTCTTACCATCAGAAATAGTCATATTTCCTGATCTACAACTAATGTAAGCATCAATTTTTGTGAGCCATGGATACCCTAGAATTAAGGGATGTCTCCCTAACTTTTTCTTGGGTTGTAAGACTATAAAGTCTATAGGGCATTCCCATGAAGTTACAGATACTATAACATCTTCTAGTTTTCCTTCTGGCTTAATAGTAGACCTATTTGTGAGTTGGAGTACAATAGAAGTTGATTGCAATTTATTACCCCTAAATATTTTACTATTTCTTTAGTCATGATATTATTAGCGGCTCCTAAATCGACCAAAAAATTTTGTAAGGCTATGTCACCAATATGTACCATGAGTATAGGTATTCTAGGATTTGTGTATTTTGGTAATGACCTACCTCCTATTATTATCTCAGATAATTGTCCAATGACTTGAATAGTTTAGGCTTCGTTCTTCTTTTTCCTTTCTAAATTTATGCATATATTTTTAATGAGCTTGGAATAGATGGGTATATACTTGATATCTTGTAATAAAGTAATCTTGATAGTAATATTTTATAACTCTTGAATAAAGTTAAAGGCTATCTTAGATGGTTTTTTTAGTATTGCTAGTATTTGAGGAAACGGTATATCCACTTCCTTCCTTTGAGGAATTTGGATTTCTTGTTATTTTTTGGAATGTTTTATGGTGAATTTTTTATTTATTTTTCATTGTTATCCTCTTTTTTGAACAAATTTGCAGTGGGATTATCAAGCTCTATGAGAGTTACATTGTTTTCCAATACTTTTCCTAATATCAATTGAATCTGATGACAAGGTACTACAGATATAGAATACATCTCACTAGTTTCATAGGCTTGTTGAATATCTTTGTTGTTGTTAGGATTAGGGATCGGTTGAGCTGGAAGAGGAGGTTACTTAGGAGGATTATTATTATTAACTGGAGGTGGAAGAAGTCTATTTGGAGGCAGATTTTGAGGGGCTGGCCTCTTAAATTAGTTTTGAAAGTTCTATTATTGTGATAGATTTTGAGACCAACTAGATCCTCCTTGGTTGTATTGGCCATTAGTATTCCAACTATTTTGACTTGGCATCCCTTGATTCCATGGTGGATTTCCATATGTATTGGTAATAAAGTGGGCCCATAGGGATATGTTCCACTATTGCTTGTTTGAATAAAAATTTCAATTTTCCCAGTTTGGTGCATTAGACCATTGATTAGGCCTTTATGAGTTGGAATAACTAGGGTTTGACCAATTTGATGGTTTATTGAATGGACCACTCCATATTTGGGATACAAAATCAACATCTTCTACCTCTTCAACTTTAGGTTCCTTTATGACAACTTTAATAGCAGAGATGTATTTGCAATTTTTAGTTTTGTGATTTTTATCACAAATTTTACAACAAATAGCAATATTAGAAATGTTGGTAATGTTGAGAGGGCATTCTCTTATATTGTGCTTTTTATTATGTATGTGATAGTATATCTCTTAATTGTATTGTTATTTTTTCTTCCTATCCATTAAATCCAAATATGTAGTCAAGGTACTTAACAAATCAATTTTTAAACCTTCCAACATGTTTCTAATTTTTTCTCTCATCACTCCTCCTGTAGATGTATACTTACTACTCCTTAGAGGTTTATTTCTTGAATAGTTTCTACAAAGGTTCAAAATGTCCTCAACCACCATAAGATGAATATCTCCTTTTGCCATGAGGTTCAGAACCTCAAGGACATCTTCTTTTAGTCCTTTTAGAAAGAGTTCTTTTAAGATTTCTTCATCAAGGTCTATATTTACTCTAGACCCAACAAATAGAAAACTCTCAAGGTAATCCTCCAAATATTCTTCTTCTTTTTTATTCATGCAAAATAGCTTAGCTTTCTTATCCCTAAATCTATAGTAATCCTAATATTGTTCAAGGAATAACTCTTTTAATCCATGTTCTTCATACCATTGATTACAAATATTTTCTCCTAGATCCATGAACCATATTAAAGCTACATATTTAAGAGTAAAGGGAAACAACCTTAGATTTTTTTTCATCGATAGTTTAAAAGTAAGATTGGCACACTCCTTCAAATTTAAAAAGAAAAGCTTTTGGATATTCATGTGGTTTCCCATGGAAGGTGGGTAATACAGAAACAAATATTGACTTAGGTTCTCTTGTTGTCCCATATGTATGTAATATTGGGAAGGCAAATATATTTCTTTGTCCATTTCTTCTTTGGTCTCTATTCTATCTTTGGTCATTTCCCTTTGGTTCTCTTCTACTTTTCCCTACCCACTTTGATGGTCAGCCATAACTGAATGTAATATTTCAAGAATTAGACCAAGGTATAGGTTCAATAAAAATAGAAGAAGGATCTCTGTGAATATCAAATTTTGGTTCTAGTAATAAGTATGAGTCAGGGTCTTGTTCTAGGATATTAGCTTGATTAGTTGATGTTGCTATTTCAAATTCTTCTAACTTAAAAATTGTAGGCTGCCTACTAAAGTCTCTTTGGAAATTTCATTTTGAATTGTTTATCTTTATAAATATTCCCTTAGATTTTGTAGGTCTGCTCATGAATTTTCTAATTTTTCTTATTTTTGCAACACGTCTAATCTTCCTTGAATAGTCTATAAATATTTTTGATTGGATTAAGTTGTTCGGGTGTCATGAAGTGTTCTTCAAAATTAAAATGATCTACCACTTATTAAATTAATTGAACAAGAAAATATTGTTTTGGAATGGGGTCAGTATTTCCAAATTGTAAATCAAAGCATAAATCTTGACATAGCTCCCTAAAGTGCACAACTCTAGGTATCTTGTGATATTTCTTATTATATTCTATGGCTACTTCTCTCTTTTCTAGGTCTATAAGGAATTTGTAAATGAGGAGGGAGTCTTCAAAATATTGATTCCAAGGGTAAATTATTGGATTTATTGTTGCTCTTCTATCCCAAAGCCAATGCTCACAACTTTTTCCAAGATCTAGATAAGATGAATGGTGGTTTGCCCCTAGAGTTTTTGCTATGTCAATCCTTTTGATTTCCTTCAATTCGTCTAATTTTTCTTTAATAATGTTAACGCGTTCATACATAATCTCCCACTCTTTACTAGATTTTCTATTTCCTTACTCAAAAATAAGGTTAAATTCTTATTTTATCAATATTTCTCTAAGGTCTATAAGTGCAGACTGATTCATACTGGTTTCCACCATCTAGCAAGTTATATTTTATTCTCTTTTCTCTCTCTTTGGTATTGGTTTTGTTTGGTTTTTGATTTTTCTTTTTTGTTTTATTCCCACTATTGTAAAGTTTAGATATAAATCACAACAATTGAGTTTATAACTACCCTTAATACAATAGGGAAGAACTAAAATAAAATTTCACAATAATTCTAATATTTTGCTAAAATTAGGTGTGACTCGTGTTTCTACGAATATTTATATAGCCAATCTTAGCACACTAGGAATAATATGAAATATTTGATGAAAAAGTAAATTTTAACATTTCTAATGTTTTGCTAAAATTAGGTGTGACTCACGTTCCTACGAATATTTATACAACCAATTTCAACATTGGTGTAAACTCAGCTACAAGAGACCAACAAAATGGACTCCAATCACATAACACAAATGTAATATAATGGAAGAAACCTACAAATCGATATTCTTATCATTCTTGAATTCATGCCCATTCTCCAAAATATTACAATCCATCATATAGCAACCAAAAACCAAAGAAACCCTAAAACATCTTTTTTCTAAAAACTGCTAAAAATAGATCTTTTTTCTAAAAACTACTAAAAATAGAAATGAGTTGGATTGCACCCAAATTTGGTGCACACATCCCTCTTACAATAAGGAACCTTACTTTAAAATATTAGGCCTCAAATTAAGGTATAGCAAAAGATAATAAACTTCTAACATCCAAAAAAACCCAAAAAACCTGAGAACCTATTCTAAAAGCTAATTTTGGGACACTAGATGTCGGAGTTAGGTCCCAAAAACATGATTTTTTTAGGGTGAGGTGAATCAAAGATTAGCCTTATGCATAACATGCATGCATAACCACCTGTTAAATTTTAAGGCAAACGGACGTATGGTTCACAATTTGTAGCTCCGACAAGGTGCATCATTCTCCTCTAGTGAAAAAGAACTCAACTCCTGTGATTTTAGTTTAATTGAAATCTTGTAGATTCTAGTTATCAATTTACTTTAGCTATGACTCTAAAAACCAAGTGTTATCTGACTGTGGTAATCCTTCCCACTGAACTAGGAATCTATTGTAGCTCCCATGTCTGGTGGTGATCACCTAATTATCGAGCACCTGTGCAACTCTGTCTTTTTCTTCTTAGGCATTTGTCATGCCCAAGTTACTGTATACTATAATTCATCATCCTTGGTAGTACCAAGATGCTGAAAAAAATCAAAAACATTAAAAATGAGTAAAATATAAAATTCATCAGACAGCTCCACTTTATAAGCATTATCATTGATCTTTTTCAAAATATTGCATGGCCCAATTTTCTTAAGTTTCAATTTATTATACGTCCCATTAGGAAATATTTATTTTCTAAAATGAACCATGACCATATCACCCTCTTCAAATACTTTCACCCTTCTGTGTGCATCAACAGAAAATTTGTAGTGAGCATTACTACTCTGCAATTTTTCCCTCACAGACTCTTGCACTTTCTGGATATGCTCAACAAATGCTTCTGCATCATCACTAACTTGTTCCCCAATTGGTAACTCAACCAAATCTAATACACCTCTAGGATTTTGACCATAAATAATTAAAAAATGAGATTTACCTATTGACTGAACTGTTGTATGTAAATTTGGCTTGCGACAAGGCTAAATCCCATTGTTTTGATTTTTCTCCAACTATGCATCGTAAGAGGTTTCCCAAGCTTCTGTTCACTACCTCAATTTTCCCATTAGTATGTGGGTGGAAAGCACTACTAAACTACAACCTGGTGTTCAACTTTTTCCACAACGTCCTCCAAAATTAACTCAAGAACTTAGTATCCCAATTAGAAGTAATAGTCTTTGGAACACCATGTAACCACACAATCTCATCAAAGAATAAGACTACAGTCCTAGTTGCATCATTAGTTTTCTGGAAAGAAATAAAATGTGCCATTTTTGAAAATATGTCTACCACAACAAAAACTAAATCCTTACCCCTATGTGTCTTAGGCAACCCCAACATGAAATCCATATTTAGATCGATACATAGTCCTATAGGAACTGGTAGTGGCATATACAACCCTATATTTTATGCATGGTCCTTAGCCATCTGACATACTCTGCATCTAGAGACAAACTTGATTATGTCTCTCTTCATTTTTGACCAATAGTACTTCTCTACAAGAGTGGTAGTTTTGGCTACTCCAAAATGACCAGCCAAACCCCCACTATGTAATTCCATCAAGATGTTCTCTCTCATAGAGCCATTGAGAATGCATAATCGATTACCCTTAAACAAGTAATCATTCTGTAAAAACTACTCTTCAAAAATAGTATGGGACCCACCCTCTACTTCACTTTTACATTGTTGCACAATACTCCCAAAATTTGCATCAGATTCATACAGATCTTTAATCCCCTCAAATCCTACCACTTCATTCTCCATAGTGGTCAACAACATGACTCTCCTACTCAATGCATCAACAACCTTATTTTGTTTACCCGACTTGTGCTTCAGGACAAATGTATATTGTTGCAAAAATGAAACCCATTTGGCATGCCTACTATTTAACTTTTTTTGAGAGTTGACATACCTCAATGCTTCATGATCGATAAACAACACAAACTCCTTTAAGAGTAAGTAGTGCCTCCAATGTTGCAATGCTTGCAAAATTGCATAAAATTCCACATCATATGTAGAATAATTCTTTCTTGCATCATTCAACTTCTCACTAAAAAAATGCTATAGGTCGGCCCTCTTGACTTAAGACACCACCAATTCTAATAAATGAGGCATCACAATTAACCTCAAACACCTTATTGAAATCTGGTAACACTAGAATAGAGTCTTCTAACACCTTCTTCTTCAAGAGTTAAAAACTCTTTGTTGCTACCACAGTCCATACAAACTCTTTCCCCTTCATGCACTCAGTTATAGGGGTAGCTATACTACTAAAGTTCTTGATGAAATTTTTGTAAAAGGTACCTAGGCCATGAAAGGTCCTTACTTCTATTATAGTTCATGGAAGAGGCCATTCCAGAATCAACTTCACTTTCTCGTCATCCATCCTCATGCCATCTCTTGAGATTAAAAATCCTAAAAATACTAAATTATCCTAAAGAAATCTACATTTCTTTAGATTGACATACAATTTCTCCTTCCTGAGCACGTCTAACACTAATTTCAGTTGTAACAAATACTCCTCTTCACTTTTACTATAAATCAAAATATCATCATAACACACAACCACAAACTTATCATTATATTCTCGTAGTACTCTGTTCATCAACCGCATAAATTGGGTGCATTAGACAACCCAAATGGCATCACCATCCACTCGTACAACCCATATTTTATCTTAAAAGCTATCTTCCATTCATCCCCTTCTCTAATTTTGATCTAGTAGTAGCCACTCCGTAGATCAATTTTACTAAAGTATTTAGCTCCAGCCAATCCATCCATCATGTCATCCACTCTCGACATAGGATACCGCTATTTTATTATGATCTTGTTTATGGCTCTACTATCCAAACACATCCACTAGTCACCATATTTCTTTGGGGTCAACAATGCTGGAGTCGCACATGGACTCATACTATCCCTAACTAATCCTTTATTTATCAACTCTGTCACTTGCCTACTCAACTCTACATTCTGTGTTGGGTTCAACTGATAAGCTGCCTGATTTGGGAGCACTGATCCTGGAATAAAATCCATGTGATGATGGATATCTCTCTTTGGTGGTAGCCCATCCAATAAATCCTCTAGTGTGATATATTTATATTCACTTAGCAACTTAGATGTTGTTGTAGGCATAACCACTTCCTCTATTTCTAGCTTCCTAGTTGCTAAGGCATAACATAAGCTAGCATCCTTGATCTCTAAAATGAACTCCTTCATCATCAACAAGCTCTCACTCAGCCCATACTCCTTTAGAGGTACAAGAACTACCTTTAAACCATCCTTCTAGAATGTGTAAGTATTCTTTATCCTATTATGGTTAGTATCCTTGTCGTATTGCCAAGGTCTTCCCAACAGAATATGACATGCATCCATAGGGATCACATCACACCACACTTCATCCTTGTAAGTGCTCCCAATTGAAAATTTAATTAAACACCTATGATCTACTGTTACCTCATTCCCCTTCTTAATCCATGGGATGCAATATGGATAAGGATTATTTTTGTATTCCAGGTTCATTTTATCAACCATGATATTTGACACCATATTCTCACAACTACCACCATAAATGACAATGTTACATACCTTTCCTCCTAATGTACACCTTGTTTGAAAGATATTCATTCGTAGCCCATAATAATCAACATCTATGGTCTGCCCATTTTCTTTGCTCTGCACCTTCTCTTTCTTAGAAATAATCAACATCCTCCTTATCATAAGTGCTTCCCCTATGTCAGCAACAACTTCATCCTCATCCTACTCTTCCATCTCAACCAGATTGACCCTTCCTTGCCATCCTTGACCCCTTTCTTGGACATCGCATTGAGGACACTCAATTATTTGTGCCCCTCCTCACCACATCCATAATAGGTATATGACCTTCTTGGATCATTACCATTTTTTCCACCACTGTAACCTCTACCTCATTGGTATCCTCTTCCTCTCAAATTATGCCCATCTTCTTCTTGTTTAGTAGGTATTGAGGATTCTCCCTTGAGAAAATTAGATCCACTTTGACCTTGACCTAAAGAGGGTGTGAATCCCTTCTTGCCTCTTCTATTAACCCTTTTCAATTTCTCCTCTGCCTTGAGGGCCATTTGATATGCATCCTCCACTGTAAGAGTGCGATGCATGCTCATCTCATCTTGGACAATAAAACTTAGGCTGTTTACATACCTAGCAGCCCTCTGGTCATCTGTCTCATTGTTCTCAACTCAAATGGATAGCTTATAGAATTCATTAGTATAGTCCTCAATGCTTTGATCCTTCTATCAAATATTTTGAAATCTATGAAATAGGGTTTGGGAGTAGTCGACAAGTATAAATTTTTCCTGTAAATTCTTCTTCATATTTATCTAATCCTTGATATTTTCCCTTTCATTCCTCTATCGTGTAGTCTATAAATGATCCCACCAAATCAATGCATGTACCTTCAAATTTGTGCATGCGAGCTTAACCTTCTTCTCTTCAGTAAGGTTACTCCATTCAAAATATTTTCCAGGTTATTGATCCAATCGATCAACTCCTCTGGTTTCAACCCACCAGCATACTAAGAAACCTCGATGTTGATCCAATATTGATTCCCCTTAAGCCCCTCTAGAGCTCGTATCAGTAAATTTTCAAAACCGTACCCTTCTTCCTTGAGGCCCTTTGGTTCTACTTCTGCGTGGAGCTCAGATCTACATTCCTCAAGTACATTTTCATCATCAGATCCTTGATATGCACGTGCCCTGAGATGTCTCTCCCATGTGATCAATCACACTAGTTAGTCATGCTATTTCTACATTCATATCCTCAATCTACCTATTCATCTGGGCATATCTTCTAGGTGGCATCTTCCCTTCATTAGCAATATCACACCCGCTCGGATACCAAATGGTGTAAACTCAACTACAAGAGACCAAAAAAATGGACTCCAATCACATAACACATGCAATATAATGGAAGAAACCTACAAATTGATATTATTATCATTCCTAAATTCATGTCCCTTCTCCAAAATATTACAATCCATCATATAGCAATCAAAAACCAAATAAACCATAAAATGTCTTTTTTCTAAAAACTGCTAAAAATAGATATTTTTTCTAAAAACTGCTAAAAATAGAAATGAGTCGGATTGTGCACAAATTTTTTGCACACATCCCTCTTACAATAAGGAACCTTAATTTAAAATATTAGGCCTCAACTTAAGGTATAACAAAATATAATAAAATTCTAACATCCAAAAAAACCTAAAAAACCTGGGAACCTATTCTAAAAGCTAATTTTGGGACACTAGATGTCGGAGTTAGGTCCCGAAAATATGATTTATGGCTCCGATAAACGGGCGTACAAGAAAAAGGGTGTATGGTTCACACGTTATGGCTCCAGAAAGGTGCATCAAACACATTAGGAGTAAAATAAAATACTACTAGAAAAGTAAATTAACTGGAAATAAAAGGTTAAACTATTATTGTTTGTTTGATTGTTTAGGATGGTTTCACTATGGTTGTGTCACTCAACCATACTTACTTCCTACTTTTGAAAGGGTCCTTAGAAAATTTTAGGGGTATTTTAGTATGTTTTTCTCACTTAGGAATATCTACTTCCTATTTTTCTCATAGGTCCTAAGTCAAAATAAACATTAATAATCACCCAAAGCTGGAAAATTTGCAAAAATTGAAATTTGCATGAAATAAAATTCTAACTTATGAAAGCAGTAAAATTGATTCCTCAAGAGAAAATAACTTGAAAAAATCAAACGAAGGGGCTTGTTGGAACCATCTCGTGCCACTCTAACTCATATGCATGCCAAGGACTCATACACACCTCTTTCCACATACAAGTAAGCCTCATATTTTTTCACTACCAAACAAATTTTATGATTAACCACTATGACGCTACTCTCCCTGACAACAATGCCAAAATGATCGATTGTAATAGCTTACATTTAATTATCAATCCGAGGGTAATCAAGGTTAGATTTAAAGAGTAGTAATCCAGTATAGATTGTACCATGGGGATCAATGCTAAGCTTAATTTAGATCTCTTTCAATTTCAGGTGTTTGCAAAAAAGTAATAAATAGAAATTAAATTGTGTAGGAATGAAAATAAAATGCAATTTATTTTTTTTTAATCAGTTAAATATATTAGTATATATAATAGTTGGGTTTTGATAGGGTCATAAAACCTAAATGCATCAAGGTAATGCAAGACAAAAAATACTAAGAGCAACAGAAAGGAAATAGAACTAAAACACAAAAGAAACAGAGGAAGTCCTTAGCCCACAAGAGAAGGACAGAATTACAAAAAAGAGGCTACCCTCAACCAAAAAGAAAAAATAGAGACAAAGTCATCAAATTATAGCCCCAACATGACAAAGAAGCATCACAAAATCATAAACATAAGCTCCAAATGAACAATCAAGACTCAAAAGTGAGATTAGCACAGATATCATGAATACTCCCAAAAAAAACATCCAAATCAACACCATTTTATTTAGAAAGGATGTCCTCAGACTTGACAGTCATTTTCTTAGGCTTTGCAACAAGTTCACCATCAATATTTTCAGTGAAATATTTCCTAAAAAAATAGATATTAAAAGCATTGCAAAGATCAATCATTTGAGCAATGTTATTTGAGATGGATTTGATGATATATTCTTGCAAACATAGATTAGGGTCATCCTTAGTTTCCTCATCAGACTCTATAACTAGAGACTCCTTATTCTTTGCTATGTTCTTTAGACACATAGAGGCACGCAGTGGCTTTTGATCATATTCAAACTCAATTTCAGTCTCATGTTCACTTTTAGGATCAAAGGAATCACTTCTAGACATTTTCCTTAATTTTGCAATAGTTTCAATGTTTTTTTAGTTTTTGATAGACAATTTTGGAGTAGAAGAATATTGGAGCATGGTTTGGGAAAAACTGGTCTTCAAAGAACTTAGCTTAGGATTTGGGGGAGGGGTTAAGACAACACCATTAGGGTAATGAATCAACTAGTGCTTGTAAATAACTTTGAAAATCCCATGGTGTAAGGGTAACTCAGACCCTTTTTTATCTTTGACATCCTCAATAGTGTGACTAATGGAATTAAAAAGAAACTGAGGAATATTTATAGCCTTAACATCATGAAAATGATTATAAAAGGAAAAATGAAAGCTACATAAAGGCTTATCTAGGTCATCGACGGTAACATATTCCATGATGGGTTTGAGGACATTCCCTTAAGGAAAAGAAAATTCATCCCACCACATCTCTAAGTGAGCTCTTCTGATAAGGTCTTTATCAATGACATCCTTTAATTTTGCATCCCAATTATGCTTCTCCCTTCTAATGGACCTTCCCTTAGGTTGTTGGCCCATCAATTCAACAAGCAATTTGATGTCAAGGACATAAGATTTATCATGAATAGTGATCATTACCTTGTCCCATATCTCCAAGAAAGTTGATGTGATCTTAGGGTTTTCACCATAAAATTTCTAAAAATAAAGAAGGAATTTTCTACCTACCAAAATGCCTTCAACAATGGTGTCAATGCATAACTTAGATGGCTCAACATAGGAGTTCTTGGTGGTAGAACATGGGGAACACAACAAAAGAGATAAATTTGATGAATAGAGGCACTAGTGAAAACACAGGACCTAGGCAATATGATCACCAAAGATAAAAAGGTTAATTTTAACAACGCTCTTCCAATGAATTCAGTACTCATACCACATAACAAGCCACCACATTCCAAAGTAATCTTGACTGGCAAGGTAAGGCCGATCACCCAAAAAAATCATGAGATAATCTGAGGAAGGATCTCTCAAAACAAAAAAATAAGGGGGGGACCAGACTATGAGGAAAGACATGTTGTGGGATGATGACATGGAAATATGGGGTGGATAGGTTGGAACTGACCAAAAATGATGGTGCTATGGAAAGAAGGAAACTAATAAACAAGAAAAAAATAGGCGATAACCACAAAAATTCTGCCTTGAAGGTGGATAAACTGACAACCAAGGTTGACATCACAAAGAAACACGTGAAGCTCAAGATACAAACTAACATGGGGACCAAAACCAAGGAAAAAAGGATACTCAAGCATGAAATGAACTTTGAACAAAGTTTACCTACTCCACATCAGTAGAAGAAAGGTCTAAAGCCAGAGAATCTTTCTCTATGACATGGATTAAGAATTGAGGAGGATCAGAGGTCCAAGTCATCAACTCACTTATAGTAGTGCCAAAATTTACAAGAACATTAGTGACTTTATTATTTTATCTGAAGGTATGCTAAAAAATGATGTATTGAAACTCTTTACTTAAGATTTTGGCTTCTTCGATATAATTTCTAACTTTCTACGATGGAATTTTGGTGTTTTTGAGGTAATTAATGGTGTTCAAAGAATCACCTTTAACCAAAATACTATTGTTCACCTCCTTAGACAATACCATCCCATGCCATAGAGCATGTGACTCAATGATTTGAATGGACTAAATCCCAAGAAATTCAACAAAGAAAATGATAACCTTACCTTGGCTATATCTGATGACACCACCTGCTTTCGAACGGCTAGGTTTGCCCTTAGTAGCTCCATCAAAATTTAGTTTATGCCAGCCTTGTGGGAGAGGTATCCAGGATGCAAGATCTCTAGTAGACTTGGAATGTGAGCAATAATTAGTCACAATAGAGAAATTAAGGGCTCTCCCAATAGAGGCTTCAAAGGAAGAAGGTGGTTGCAAAGGTAAGGGGCTGAGGGAAGCATTCTCAATGGCAAAGGCAAGAATTCTACTAAAGACATCCTCAAAAATTTGACAAGAGCCAAAAAAAACTCTAAGATTTTATTCTAACAAAATATGCCATAAAAAGTGATGAAGATAAAATTACCATAAATGTTTTAGGTGTAGGTTCCTGAAAGGATTTGGCCTTTGAGTGAAAATATAAAAAATAGAGCAAGGGATAACCTAGGATATATGGAAAACCTCAAAGAGCCTGTTGAGAATGGATAAAGCAAAGGAACATCCAAGGAAAATATGGTGGGGGGATTCCCAATCAGAAGAACAAAGAAAACATCTATTGGGTATGGGTAATCCCCATTTCAACAAATTGTCAATGGTAAGAATTCTTTCTTGGATAGCAACCCAAGCAAATGAGGCAATCTTAGGAATCAACAATTTAAGCCAAACAAGATTAAAAGGTAAGACTGGTGCCTCAATGGGTGAAAGAAGTTTGTAAGAAGATAAAATTTATGATTTATTATTTATACAATAAATATGATAATTACCTATTAATGAATTGATCTATTAATGAGGATAACTAATAATAATTTCCTACTAATGAGTTGATCTATTGGTGAGGATCCTCGTGCAGTTAGGTTTATTTATCTATTCCACCTTTATGTTTTATGAAAATGCAATTTAATTTATTTTATATTCTAAGGTTAATTAACTATTTCTAACCTATTATAGGGGTGAGATATTGGGGATTGGCTATAGGAGTGGGTCCTACCTCCTAGAGGATAGTGTAAGTCTTTCTCCCCTAAACTACTTTATCTCAGTAACTAAGATGCATAATTACTAATAACATTATTCTATTCTATAAATGCATGGAAGTTACAATTACAACTACATGAAAGAAATTAAGCAATAAATATAAATGACACAGTTACCATATGTGAAGAATGAAGTGCTACTTTTATTGCTAGAAATTCAAATGTACATGCTGGCGCATTTCCTCAAAAATTGTATAGGCACATTGAACATTCGATAATTCTCCCTTAGATTATTTAGCTTTAGACAATTGGATATTAGACCTTTCCAAAGGTCTCCCTATTTAATATATATTGTGACTTGGACAATTCTAAGTGATATTCTTCTATGTATTTTTCCATGTGGAGTTGTGGACTTGATAATGCAACAACTATGCACTAACGAGAATAATCTAAACTAATGCAATTTCTAATTTTGCTTGGACTTAGTAAACATCCTAAGTGGTCCAAGTGGCACTATACAAACTAACATAACAAAGTAATACTAACTTAAACATTTTGTAATATATACATATAACTAAATGTCTTTTGTTCTTGGAAAAGACAACAATATTGCATCTAAATATAATCATTCTAACAATATTCTAATTATACAACTTTACTGAATAAAGTGATAACAAATTTATTAATAACAATATCCTCATGAAGAATATGTGACAAGTCAACTTAATCTAAGCTGATTGTAATACTTTATTTCCATGTGAGAGTGCCATGCTATCGTTGATGTGGCATACGACATTGGTCAACTCTCTTCGATAACTGATGCTAAAAATTCTCTTCAATAATTGTTGGTAAAAGTTCTCTTCAGTAAGAGTCTTCAATAGCTACCTTATATAACATACTTTGGTAACTATATTCCATAACATACTTCAACTACCATATTCTATAATAGTAATCTACCACTATTCTATCATCACGCCTAAAACTTAGTCCTTTATCCTTACGTCCATCTTCTCACATCCAAGGTATATCCTGAAGCTTGCACTACTACATCATGCATTTATGGAACACCCTTCAATATTTTCCTATATAATTACCCATAACTCGAATGTATTTTACATGAAATACACACATTTGTCAGATTAACTGCATTCATATTTTTACTGATAAATCACAAAAATAAACGAAAATAACTATCTTAAAATATATTATAATAACAAATTAAATATAAAAATGAAATAATTTACTATGAAAATATATGCCAAATAATCACTCATCAATATTGCTACAGCAGAACCTGAGGACCCTCACCTGTTATCCAAAATACAAGTGTTAAGAAGGAGAAGAAGAATAAAGAGGGTAAACAAGACAGTGCAAAGATATATTTTGAACAGCAACATAAGACCCCTACAACCATAGAAATATAGAAAAAAGAAGAGGCCACAACATCAAGAGGTATAAAATAAGACCCAAAAAGATATCCAAAAAGAATTGTGCCCTAAGAGAGTTAAAAGCACTAAAAACAAATGGGTTGAAGGTCCAAAAATTGATAAATATAATCTCAAAAATAATGGTTTTTTAGCAAAAGGGAAAGTATTTAGTCAAAAATTAGGTTTCTACTCCAACACCTCCTCCATCCAAGCCAACATTAGCCACCTCAACCAAGACTACTAAGAAAATAATCAAGAAAAAGAAAACTGATGCTAGTAGCTAATAAGATAAATGAAATTGCATGAGGATATGCAATTGAGTTATTTGGGGGTAATTATGAGTTAGGAAAATAGGCTAGGGATTCACATTTATTAGCCTTACTTTCATACCCAAATTGATTATTTTTGAAGGATTTTATGGATAGTTTTACTAGTTTTTGTTAAATGAAATGTTTTACACTTAAATGTTAATGGAGTAGATGTAAATGGTAAATGTGATTAGTATTGTTGTTATTTATTTATTTATATGTATTTTTTTGCCTTGGAGTGTTGTTATATACACAGGTCATTTTTCAATACTACAAAATATACTGCGAAAAAATCTACAACTATAGGCATGTTCTAAAAAAATGGGCCCACAAAACCTGCCCAAAAGCATTGGATGGATTTCATAGAAAATAGGATTTAAAACATCCTAAATTTTAGAGAATAATTCCTAGAAATAAGGGAGTTGTATAAATGGAAGAGCACAACAATTACAAATGGATAAAACTTGTTAAAAACAACAATTACTGTAGGGTAGAATCTGTTTGATAGTAACAAGACAAATTAGGCAATTAGAAAGTAGTTAGGAATAAGTTGATATATCTCATACCTTCTATTAGTTATAAATAGCCAAAAATGAACTATTTTTCTCTCCTATAAATTAGCAGCAAAATTGATTTTTTATTTTTAAAAGTTGACTATAACAAAACCTTTATTTCTATAGCTAATTTCTAAATTAGTTTTCAAAATTAGTTGAGTTTATTCTACAATAAGGAGCCTAGTACATTATAAATACCAGAGTAGGCATTGTATTCAAGGTTAGAGATAATGTGAAGAAAAACCTTTATAAGTATTGCATTCTGGTTTTTGTATGGACTATCATGACTGCATTTCTAGCAATGACAAAATTAGACTTTCTAAAATAATACAAGTTATTTTCTAGTTTATTTGATATCTACAACTTTTGTATGATGGTGTGTAATTGATAGTGATTTGAAGTAAATTTAGGGACTACAAAGAAATATATTCTATGTTTTTGCAGGTTTAGCTAGGGCCCACTAAACCTGGATAGTCCATAAAACCTCTCTCATGTTAGATTTAGGATAATGTAGGTAGTTAATAAACTAGTTTATTTTATATGGATTCTTTTCATTTGATAAGTAGAAGTTAATTTATTGATATTTTAGCATTAATTAGGAGCAATATGGCTGAAATCAACTTTGATAGTTGTTAAACTAGTTACAGGCCTATGTAGTTTTAGGATTTTCTTTTAGCGCATGCTTTCATTTTCGAGTTTGTTTCAAGTTTTTCCCTACTTTCCTAGGAAGGAGCCACTTAGTGTATGATGGTGTGTAATTGATGTTAGTGGTTTTAAGTAAATTTAGGGAGTGTTTTGAAGTAAATTTAGGGACTATGAATAATATATTTTATGTTTTTGTAGGTTTAGCTAGGGCACACTAAACCTGGATAATCCATAAAACCTCTCTCTTGTTATATTTAGGATAATATAGGTAGTTAATTAGCTGGTTTATTTTGAATGGATTCTTTTCAGTTGATAAGTAGAAGTTAATTTTTTTTCTTTTAGCATTAATTAGGACTAATATAGCTACAATCGACTTCGATAATTATTAAACTAGTTATAGGCCTATGTAGTTTTAGAATTTTCTTTTAGCACATGCTTTCATTTTCCAGTTTGTTTCAAGTTTTTCCCTACTTTCCTAGGAAGGAATCACTTAGTGTATGATGGGTAATTGATGTCAATGATTTAAATTAAATTCAAGGAGTTTTTTGAAGTAAATTTAGGGATTGTGAAGAAATATATTTTATGTTGTTGCAGGTTTAGCTAGGGCTCACTAAACCTCGATAGTCCATAAAACCTCTCTCTTATTAGATTTAGGATAATATAGGTAGTTAATCAGCTGGTTTATTTTGAATGGATTCTTTTTAGTTGATAAGTTTATTATTATTTTATCATTAATTAGGAGTAATATGGATGCAATCAACTTAGATAGTTGTTAAACTAGTTACAGGACTATGTAGTTTCAAGATTTTATTTTAGCACATGCTTTCATTTTTCCAGTTTGTTTCAAGTTTTTCCTTGATTTCCTAGGAAGGAACCACTTAGTTTATGAAAGAAAATATATTGGCTCATATAGAGATATGCACCTTTTTAATAAAATTTGGTATACAATTTATGTGGTTAGCATATACTCATCACTTTTTGGTACCATTGTTGGGGAAGGCTACAAAAAAAGTATTGTATCTTGCAAAAGCTAAGGACTTTCCATGTTGAAATACTTGGAGGGATTGTTTGGTCTCATTTGAAGCAATAAAAAATTATTTAGTGGATAAAGGTATTGAAAGTCAGGTTCTATAGTAATTTCACTGCTTTAAATGTCATTACTTTCTAGGAATAAATTTCATTGCTTTTTAGAGTTTCATTCCTATATTGCTTTATTCTTGCAATTTATTGTGTTTCTATCCTTATTTTTGTTTCTACAAATTTTACTAACAAGGAGGAGAATAAATGAATGAATCAACCATGAGATGAATGTGGAATATTCCTCTCTCACAAATCCCCAAGAAAATCTACCAGGAATTGAGTAGCAATAAGAAGCTTCACAAACCCAAGAGATTGTCATTTCCTCTATAGTTGAGCAACAATTCTCAGGCGGTGAAGATCAACTCCAATTTATACAAGAAAGAGCTCATGTGATTATTGAATAAATCACTCATACACTTGAAAAAGGAGGATAAGTTGAGATTCCTAAGGCTATAAATGAAGTAAAAGGAAAGAACAGAGTGAATCATCAAGTTCTAGTTCTTGTACTACTCCAAGAAGACCTCACACTCAATAATTATGGGCGTCATGGGAATTCCACATGGTTGAAGAAGAACCAAGATAGCTGTGGAGCACTTTCAAGTTCCCTATATGCCTTCCAAGGGTAGAGGCTAATAATAATGATGGGCATATGAAGAATATCTCTTCATAAGACATACCCACTTTTAGAGGACTAAAAACTGAAGATCTTAACACTTTTGTTTTTGAGTTTGAAGTGTTTTGCCACATCTATGATTACACCACGAATGCATAAAAGTTAAAATTATTTTCACCCACTTTAAAATATGGTACATTATGTTGGTTCATGGGTTTAGGTGAAAATTTTATCACTACTTGGAAAAGTGATGATAAGACAAAAATATTCTTCTATGGTTGGATATTTATTCATGGTAAAATAAATCTCAAAGGAAAAGAAATTGTGGTAAGAAAAGGATTATCAAAGGAAAAGAAATTGTGGTAAGAAAAGGATTATAATATTTATTTTTAAATATTATAAGAAGGACAAAGACCTAGAAGAGAAAGGATTATAATATTTATTTTTAAATATTATAAGAAGGACAAAGACCTAGAAGAGAAGAAGGATTATAATATTTATTTTTTAAATATTATAAGAAGCATAAAGGGTTTAAGAGTTGAGACAAAAGTAAGAAAATATTTTGGGTCAAAGGTTGAAGGCCAAAGAGATAATATTATAATTAATATTATAATATTTAAATTTGAAAAAGAAAATGGTGGTAAAATCATGGAGGAAATTCAATTTGAAAATAATAAAAATAAGAGGTTTATGTAGGCAAAGAAGAGGTCAAAAGGACATCATGTGGTTTATTGGAATACATGTGGGTGGCTAGGCTAGCTGGTCGCTAGGCTAGCGCTAGGGCACTAGAAAGGAGGTTCAGCTTCAATTCTAGAAGACACTCTTTTGCAAGGAAAAAAATGAATTTGAATTGTTTGGACCCACAAGGAGGAATACAAAATAAAGTTGTTGCATTATATGTTTTAAGTGGGTGGCTAGCCTAGTTGGTTGCTAGGCTAGCGCTAAGGCACTGGAAGGCAGGTGGTAGTAGGATCAAAACCCATGAACATTATTTTTCAAGGCATAACAGAAATCAACTGTGTGGAAAATTTTTAAAGGATGAGAAGAAATTGATCATGCGGTATGTTTGCAAGGCAGAGAAGAAAATTTTTTCATGTGGCACATTGAATAAGGTATGAACACAATTCTTATAGAAATTAAAAGGGGAATTGCTTGTTGTTTTGTATAAGGGAAATATTTCATTGAGCCTTAGGAGAAATAAGGGGTGTTAAGGTTTATATGAAAATTATAAAATCTATTTGTTAACCTTAGGAGATATAAGGTGTAAAAATATCTTATTTGAAATTGTAATGAGAAATTAAATATTCTGTGATTTGGGTTTTGATTAAAAGAAAGGGGAGTTATAAGGTGTACATGGTTATATGAATATTGTAATTTGAACATTGGGTTGTTGAATGTTTGTGGTGTGTTGAAAATTATTTTGCATTGTGAAAGGAGTTATAAGGTATCATTTTGGTTTAAATATTGATTGTATTTTTGCTTTGAGAAAAGGGAAAATTTGAAGGGTTTGATTCATTGTTAAAGTTTCATCTTGTGAGACCAAAAGGAGAAATAGAGCATTATTTTCATATTTTGTTGTGCACATATTCTTGGGAAGAAATTTAATGTGGATGATTTGAAAGAGAGAGCTACTAACTAGTTTTTGAAGTGGCACTTTGAAAGGGAAATTATTTTGAGACAGGTTTTGAGGGCACAACTTCATCAAAGCAAATTAAGAGGTATGGTGACATTATTCCTTCCTTAAGGTGTTTGGTTGGGCAAATATTTTGATGTCATAAAGAGGAGATATAAGGATTAGGTTCATGTGCATTGTTGGAAATATATGTGCTAGGGTTTATAAATAAGTTGTGCTTCATTGTTAAATAATATTGGAAATACGTGCTAGGACAAGTTGTGCATTATTATTGAAATAATTTAAAAAACATGAGCTAGGGTTTGTGATCAAGTTGTGATTCATTGTTAAATGATATTGGAAAAATATGTGCTAGGGTTGAGAGTAAGTTTTGTCCATAATCATGATTGATATTGGGATAAACTTGCAAAGGTCAAAAAGTATATTTGTGAAGTAATTTGTGTAGTGGCTTTGAGTGATATTTGGAAATAACATATTGTGAAATTGTATTACATTTTCTGTGTTCTTGAACAAGAATTTTGGGTATAATATGTTTGATGTACTTTGATAAAAGCATGTGTTATGTGCAAGTTTTAAGCATGTGTTAGAATAGATTTGAGGCATATTTGAGCAAGTATTGTAAGAATACTTGAAGAAGGTTTTAGATAGACTTGAGCAAGTCTTGTGAGAATAATTGAAGCAGGTTTGAGGTGGATTTGAGCAAGTCTTGTGAGGATACTTGAAGCATATTTGAGAAATATTTGAGAAAGTATTGTGAGAAGACTTGAAGCAGGTTTGAGCAAGCCTTGTGAGTAGGATTTGTAGATTTAGGTAGATTTGTGAGCAAATTGTTAACCAGATTTGAGCAAGCCTTGTGAGAAGGCTTGGTTAAAATTTGAATAGAGTTGAGAGCAAGTTTGAGCAAGTCTTTTGAGAAGGATTAGAGTATATTTGAGCAAGTCTTATGATTAGTATTGGAGTAAAATTGAGCAAAGTTGTGTACAAGCTTTGGAGGTGACCAGAGAAAAGAGGAGAGGTATCTCCTGTGGATAGAGATCCACAAACTATAATAGAGAGGAGAGGTGTCTCCTATGGATAGAGATCCATGAACTATAATAAAGAAGAGAAGTGTCTCCTATGGATAGATATCCATGAACTAGAATAGAGAGGAGAAGTGTCTCTTGTGGATAGAGATCCACAAACTAGAATAGAGAGGAGAGGTGTATGCTATGGATAGATATCCACGAACCAGAGTAGAGAGGAGATGTATATCCTATAGATAAAGTTACATGAACCAAAGCAAATAAGAGGTATCTCCTATGGATAAAGGTTCATGAACCATATTTGAGGGTATAGAGTTCTCCTATGGATAGAGGTCCACAAACCAAAGTTGAGGGGATAAAGTTCTCCTATGGATAGAGGTCCACAAACTAGAGTTGAGGGGATAGATTTCTCTTGTGGATAAAGGTCCATGAACTATATTTGAGGGGATAGAGTTTTCCTATGGATAGAGGTCCACAAACTAGAGTTGAAGGGATAGAGTTCTCCTATGGATAGAGATCCACAAACTTGAGCATAGGGGATTGGTGTCTCCTTTAGATAGAGATCCATAAACATTGTATTGTAATAGGGATTTTGTTCCCAAGAGATTTATTGATAAAATTTATAAGAAATATTTTCTTTGTGAACGTAGCCCACATTGGTTGAACCATGTTAAATCTATATCTCCCATTGTGTGTGATGATATTACATTACTTTGCTACTACTATTGATGATATTGGTTAATTTTTCTTTGGAAAGATATTGTAATTGATAACATTGGATAATATTGTTTTAGAAAGAAAAGCAAAATATTATCTTATATTGTTCACCCCCTCTCAGTATAATCTTGTGTTCTTCACATTTCTAATATTTCTTTCCATTTAATTCTAGAATTATGTACCAATTACTCTCACACAAGGACACATTTGTATAATAACATGCCAACTAGAACCACTAGAGGAATTACAAGAGTTGAACTTAGTAATATGTTGGAAGATTTGAAAACATATTTGTTGGACACTTTTACCTCTTCCATGGATTTCCTACAAAATAAAACTAAGGTAGAGGTTATCTATTGTCCTTGTTGCAAGAATAAGCATACCTTATGTGGTTGTTCTTTGGACAAAAATACCATTTGCAACATTTGTGATCAATAAAATTCATTGAAGGAATACCAACATTTACCAGTAGTAAAGACAATGTTAAATGGATAATATCTTCAAAAAAAATATGTTTTCTTTGTTGCACAAATAATTCCATTTAAAGGAGATAATAAAGGATGATATTTAGGTATGCCTAGTCCCTATGCTCATTCTAATTTTTCTTACTATAATCAAAATTGGTCAAACCCACAATATTATCAATAGTTTAATAATGTTCCACCTTGGTCACAACCAGATTGGTCCAATCAATATTAGCCACAACAGGGCTATCAAGGCCAAAAATGGTCATATCCACAATAATATCAGCCTAATCCACCATAATTTTGAGGATAATTTTCTTAACACCATCAACAACAATAATTGTTATCTCCTCCACAAGGAAATAATAGTCATGCACCACCCAAACAACCTACCTAACCAGTGCCTAACCTCAATAACAGACCTATCCAACAACCAGTAGATGAAGCTAAAGGTACCTATTCATTCAATTTCTTATATTGTAGTGAAATTCAGCTCAATTCAGGGATAGTTTAATGTAATTCTATGCCTCCCAACATCACTGAAGAGGAAAAACCTCAAACTATGGAAAAACCTATAACTCAGTCTATTGTTCCAAAGCAAATTATAAACTAGCCTATTGTAGAACAACCTTCAGGTATGACTAAATCTTATGTAGTAGTTGAACCTAAAGAACATTCTAAAAATATAATAGAGGCTCATTTTTCTAAAATATTGATGATTAAAAAAGAAACACCCAATACTAATTTTGATCTCATGACAAAAATGTGTAACATCAATGTGAAAATTCCACTCTTATAAGCTATAAATAATGTTCCAATTTATGCCAAGGCCATTAGAGAGTTGTGTGTCAAGCATCTAGGAAGGAAAATAAAGGGACCCAAAACCATACATGTCATGGGTCAACTTTTTGATTTTATGGTTGGGAAACTTCTCTTGCCTAAACACATGGATCCTAGAGTACCTATTCTTACAAGTACACATAGGACAAACCAACCTTCAAAACATTTTGATTGATCTAGGTGCAATAATTAATATTATGACAAAGGACACCATGACTTTGTTAGGGATACAAGATCTAATACCTACCCTCACTATCTTGTAATTGATAGATAGGTCAATAGTGAAATTAGAGAGGATTCTAGACAATATTATGGTCACAGTTTCCTCCTAGGAATATAATGGTTAAAACTTAAATGCATGCACAACTATTGCTAACTCTAGGAATATCCAGTAGATTTTAAACCATCTATAAATCTGAAGCCTCTTTATGATGGGTAATCCACCCATACTCATGGGAAATACTTAGGGATTAGGATAAATCTAAATGCAATGCAACTTAAAACATGTCATTTTCTATTTATGCAAACAACCATGCATAAAAACATAATGAAAACAAGCCAACATGAAGAGAATCCCATACTTCTCTTTATAATGATCCCTTAACTCACAAAAGTCTTAGGAATCATTATATAGTTTCTCTTTCAAAACCATCATACAAAAATCCATATTATAAAAGAGAATCCCATACTTCTCTTTATAATGATCCCTTAACTCACAAAAGCCTCAAGAATCATTATATAGTTTCTCTTTCAAAACCAAAATACAATAATTTATCTTATAAAAGAGAATCCCATACTTCATTTTATAATAATCCCTTAACTCACAAAAGTCTTAGGAATCATTATATAGTTTCTCTTTCAAAACCAACATACAATAAAACAACTTATAGAAGAGAATCTCATACTTCTCTTCATAATGATTTCTTAACCCACATGAGTCTCAAGAATCATTATAGTGGTTTCTCTTTCAAAATCAACATTCAATAATCCATTTTATAGTAACTTTATTTTTATACTTTTAAAGAAAATAACATACATCCCATTCTATATTCCAAAGAATATATTACAAAAGCTACAAATTTTACTAATAATAAATTTTTCCAATACTAAATCCACTTTTCTTAACAATCTATAAACCAATGAAAAATCTATTTTTTAAAGCCACCACCTATTTATTCATAGCAAAACTAACACTTATACTACTATAAAAATAGAGCAATTAACATAAATAAGGAAAAACCCAACATCTTAGACCTTATCTTGAGAATCCATATTATTTTACTTAACCAAAACATCAATTAAAAGAATACTTTTCCCATAATTCTAGAGAGATCCTTCATAAGGGTTTCTTTTCGTAACATAAATCTATGTTTTAATTTCCTACATTCAAATAGCTTACTCTCAAAACATGCTATATCTATAATAAAAAAATAACATGATTAATTACCTTAGTCTAAGGTTTTTACTAATGCGAGAGACATACACCTACGTAACACTAAGAAGCATGCATCCATATATACATCCAAAGCCTTATTTAATTAAATGAATGTAAACCATAATTCCAACAAGGGCAAAGAATGCATAATATATTACTATAGAACTCAAGCACACTTCCCACTTCCACATAACTTAGGGAAAGGTACTCCATAATATTATAGGTGCAAGCACAATACAGGTAACAAAACCAAGAACACCTTAAAGATAACAAGATCTGCCACAAAGTGACCATAACCTTAGAGAATGCAAAAAACTCTTCATAATGCTCACTAAGAGGGAGAATCCATGAAAATATGCCTGTAAATATTGGCTCCTTCACCAAATAAAAATTTCCTCCCAAACACACATCAAACATAGCACGAGTTGGTAAAGAACATTGCATGAATTGAGTTAAGAGCATTGTGCTCGAGAGTGCCACCAAGCTTACATGGTTAAAACTGCTCCCCAAGGTCAAAATATGCATAACAAGAAAAGATATAAGACTACGCTCACCAAATTTATTAGATGCCAAACACACATAAATTTAAGCAAACATTCAACAATTTAAAGCTTAAAGGCCTAAAGAATCGAAGGTGCTAAGCTAACATGAAGAGAAGTATGGGATTATCTTCTATAAGTTGTTTTATTGTATTTTGGTTTTGAAAGAGAAACTATATAATGATTCCTGAGACTTTTGTGAGTTAAGAGATCATTATAAAGAGAAGTATGGGATTCTCTTTTATAATATGGATTATTGTATGTTGGTTTTGAAATAGAAACTATATAATGATTCATAAGGATTTTGTGAGTTAAAGGATCATTATAAAGATAAGTATGGGATTCTATTTTATAATATGGATTAGTGTATGCTATTTTTGAAATATAAATTATACAATGGTTTCGAATACTCTTACAATTTAAGGTATCATTATAAAGAGAAGTATGGGATTCTCTTCATGTTGGCTTATATTCATTATGTTTCTTTATTAGATAATAAGAGGGGTTTTGGAAGGGACCCAAACCTTGTTAAAAATGGATTAGAAAGAGCTCAAGGCCATGCTAAAAAGCTTAAAAAATACAACAAAATGGGACAAAAATCTGCTCAATAAACACATGGATCAAACCAAAGAAAAAAGAAGCACAAAAATTGTAGGTAAAACAAAGATTACAAATCATGTGAAATTTTAACTAAGGAAAACCAAAAACCTGCAAAATGATAGATTGGATAATAATACATAAAACACTGGATACAAATACCAAAGGAAAATGATAGTATGAGAGATAAATAATGAATATTCAAAGCCTACTTGGGACCCACATATTCCTTAAGATGATTAGACATTCCACAAATGTCTTGGATGTAAGTAATTACCACCTGAAGAGCATTGAGCAATACCTAGTGTTTCTCCTTCAGAGTGCTCTAGAATGGTGAGAGGTCATGAGGCTCAAGGCCCAAAGGATGATATATTTCCTTGGATTCTTTTGAATAAATAGAGAACTTTAACTTTTTCATCACTGGAAGGATATCCTCTGAGTTAGACACCTAAACTGAAATAGGAAAGTTTTCAATCTTCCTACCCTTCGAAGAAATCTGCGTAGATCTTTGCACATGGTCTCCCTTGTTAGCACTTGAGGTCACATATGATATTCTATTGTATTTAGAATTTCCTTTCTTAGAGGAAAAGGGAGGCAAAAACTCATCAAAATATAATTCTAAATATTTCCTTGTATCCTTGGATGATAAAAGGGGTGAATCAAGAGTCAGAGGGATCTTTTGAAACTCAATATTTACAAGTACCTCCTCTAATAGAATACCTTTATGTTTTACCACAAACTCAAAGGTCAGTAGAATAAAACCTTGATGGATAGGGTCTAACCCTTTACCTTCCCTTACGTTCATTAATAATTTTGCCAATAAATGGTAAAGGAAAAGGGGGATATTCATAAGTTGCTTCCTCCTGGCTAATTCAGGAACATCATATGGAAGCTATGTAACACTTCCCCATTCATGTCTAAAGTGAATTAGTCCATTATAACCAAAATTATCTGATTATAGGGTGCTTTAAGATATTTAGCATCATATCTATTTTGCAGTAGATATTATTTTTCTTCCCAAAAAAAACTCCATTCTCTCTTGAGGGAATGTTTTTTTTATTGTGACCTACATCATCAATAGAAAGACCTATCATGTTACCCATTAATTCCACTAAGAATTGAAATTCCAAACCACAAACCTTGACCCACTCTTTCCTCCATGAGTGCACTAATCTCATAGAGATACATCTATGGTATCCATGAAAGGATTGAAGATAATCCAACAACCCATATTTTTGCATTATTTTTATTACTTCATCATCAATATCTAGGACACTTGGCTCAAAAGGGACCTTGAAATCCTTCTACATAGATCTCTATCCCATGTTGAAACACTATTTAATAATAAAACCAAAAATAGACGATGACCAACTACACTCTGACTTGAAGAATACCTCACCAAGACTTAAAAAGAAAGCATAAGGTCCTGAACTATATTTAGAAATAAATATCAATGAGAGGTTGAAAAAATTGCCAAGGGATGCAACACCACAAAAAATGCAAGCTCTTTCATAATTACGATGTGATTCAAGACTAAAATAGAGCTTGCTTATCAACCCAAAGATCTTGAGGTTGTCATCATGATTTAATAAGCATGCATGCATGGGGAGTCTTTTATCCATGAGTGCCATAGAAAAATAATAGTTTCTAATCCAACCATGGTTAGAAGAGTTGTCACTGAGCCACCTAGGGAAGGATATTCTTGAAAAAATATAGAAGATCTATTAGGAATAAGAGTTAAATAAAATCATGGACACAAGGTACGTGATAAAATTTCCATAAAAGCAACTTTTGAGGTGGAAAATCCTTAGTCCAAGTGGCTGGTTGGATGCCATATATGAGCTACAAAGGTCCTCATAAAATAGTTCTATGATTATATATGGATCCCACTAGCCCATAAGAAGGAAGGCACCAGTCCTAGGGCCCCTCAGGTGGCTAAAATATAGGCTACCATGAAGAAAAATGATGAAATTAATCCATGTGTAAAAAGGATAAATTGGGCACCACCTAAATCCATCTAAGAATAAAGATATCTTGTAACTTTTATCCATCATAAAAGAATTAAATCCAATTTCTTTGAAATCAAAATAGGCACATGCAAATCTAAAAGAGTGTTTAAATCTACCATGATAGTGCCAACCCAAATCTCTACTCAGCCTAGAATAGTATGAGCCAAAGAGAATAAAAACCAAGAAGGGAGAGACATGAGGAGGAGAAGAATAAAAAAATTATTTTCAACAATCTAGAAAATTGGACATGGCCAAGGTCATTGATAACTAAACTCTAGAGGCTTTGAGGGAAATCTATATACCAAACCTTTAACTCTTGTTGGCAGATACCAATGTTAGCTATTATTTCTATCACTTTATTCACTTCTCTAAAGCTATGTTGGATATGCACTTCTCTCTAGAATGAAGAATATTATTACCCTCGAATATAATATTAGAAATCATCTAGCTTGGGGGATTTCAGAAATTACATAAATTGATTATATTAAGTGAATCACCTTCCACTAGGACTTTTGGGAATCCCAAGGAATAAAAAAAAATCCTTGGAACAAGGCTCTAGCCTTTACAAAGTGAGAAGTTTGGATAGATAAGAACTTCATATATGTTTCAATAAATTCCCCTCTATCATTTCTAATTACTATACTAGCCCCATCAAGCCTAGGTATTTATTTCAAGGCACCATTAAAATTGAGCTTGACTCATCCATAAGGGGGTGAAGCCCATTTCATGAAATCCTTGTGATTTTTATGAGGGGTCCCCACAGGCCTTGCCTTCAAGAAAAACCCAAGGAGGAGCTCCAAGTTTTCTTCATCAGCCCTACCTCCCTCCAATTCTGATAGATAGGAAATAGCATTCTCAACTACACTTCTAATAACCTTCAAGTAGACTAGTTCTAGGTACCTTTTAGAGTTCCTAAAATCCCTTTGATTTCATTCCCATAATATTCCACAAAAGACATGAGGAAGAAAGAATCTCTAGAACTAGGTAAGACATTGGTATTTGAATGGAGCAAACCATTATGAGTACAAGTTAAGAATTGATAAAGAAAATTCCACTGGACTCCCACGGTGCAAATAATGTACTCCATAACAAACACTAAGAAATGACATTGAGAAAATAGGTGAGAAGCTAATTCCTCAAAATAATCATAAAGGTAATATCTATTGGGGAGAATAATTCCTCTTTTGTGCATTTGTTTTGGATGGACAACCAATAAAAACATTCACCTTCAAATTTAGGTGTTTAAACCAAAATTTTTAGGGAGGATTATAGAGGGGAGCATGGAAGTTGAGGAGAGAATAAGCTGATTTGATTGAGAACCATCCAAAACTCTCACCCTTTCAAATTAAAGAATATTTTTCTTCTTGCACTTTCAAAACTTGTAGCTTGAGAAGGTTAAATATAAAGCTCTAAATAAGATTTTATTCTCTGCTACCAGTGGAAGAAGGAATTCATTTCCAGACTCTCCTACCCTCAACACTGTCAATGAAGTTTGCAACTTTGGACCAACCAAGTCTCTTGGTAATAGTTACAGTTGTTACCATATTGAGATCCTATAAAAGAGGGCAATTAAGAAGCCAAGTATTATTATAGAAATCAATGGATCTTCCATTACCCAGGATCCACCAAATTCCATTGATTAAAATTTATTTGGATTTATATAAAGTCTTCCATAATGTAGAACCCTTTATAGGAAGAGGGTCCACTAGTAAGCTCCTTGAATGGTTCAAGTTTTTGGTGGTAATGATATTGGTCCATTCCATATCCTCATTCTTTAGAAGTTTCCATAACTACTTCATAACCAATACTTAATTCATAAGCCTAATATTCCTAAGACCTAAACCTCCATAATCCTTTTTGGAACAAGCTTGATTCTAAGACACCAGATGGAATTTCCTCTGGTCATCAGCCTTGATCCATAGAAAGGATTTTTGAATACATTCCAACTTGGAAAGGGTTTTAATAGGGAGCTTAAATATGGACATAAAATAAATTAGAATACTTTGGAGAAAAGTCTTGACCAAATAATCTTCTCTACTTGGATCAACAATGCACCTTTCCAAATTGCAAGTATCTTCTACAATATTTCTACCACTGGATCCCAAAGGATCTCCTGCATTCTACTTGTAAACAAAGGTAAGCCCAAGTAGGTTATTAAAAATTTTGCTATACCACAAAAAATAATTTGAGCTATCTTCTTCTATCTAGCTAAGGGAGTGTTTAAGAAATACAACATGCTCTTTAGATAATTGATCTTTTGACCAACCGCTTTCTCAAATAACATGAGAATATTCTTGATTTTTTTGGCCTAAACCACAAAGTTTAAAAAGGATAGTAGTGTTTCATCCATGAACTAGTGATGCATGATTGAGGAGACCATGAGGGTAGGCTTGAGGTATTTAATGGTGGAATCCATTAGAATGGACCTACCCAAAGCTTCTACCATAAGAAAGAAGAGATAGGCTAAAATTAGGTCTTCTTCATGGATATCTTTGGAGCTCTAGAAGTAGCCAATGGGAGAACCATTCACTAGCATAAAAAAATCAATAGAGGAGAAATAGGTTCTCATGAGCTTAATCCAAATTTGGTTGAATCCAAAATTTAACAAGACTTCCTCTAGAAACTCCCAAGATACTCTATCATACACCTTGCTCGTATCTAGTTTGAGAAAGATATCAAGTATACCACTTTTTGAACAGAATGAATAATTTCTTGCATCGCAAGAACACTATAGACATCAAATCCTAACCACTTGTTATCAACTAATCATAAAATCATATTCATTCATCATTTATTTATATATATGTATATTTATATAAATATATATGAATAAATCCTAGTTGCTCATCACATCTTAATCCTAGCTACTCATTTAACATGATTTATGTCACTTATCAAATAACAATCACAACCATTCATCATGTTTTAATATTGATCACCCATTGGTGTCATAAAAATCCTAAAATGAACTAAGGGGAATCATAAAATATCATTTACTTTAGTGAATGAAGGTCTAAAAATTAACATCTAGAGAGGTTGAAATTGTCCATTATTTCATGATCCCTAACATTCTATCATCCCATTTGCATGAACTCTCACTTGTAGACACCTAAATCGTGTCATGCTTAGGGGAGCTACTTACATAGACACACTCATAAGATCATAAGACATAATCTTGGACTTTCCAAGCACCAACAGTGGTTCTCACCACTCATTTGGGGCCTTTTCAAGCCATCCAAGCTTGGTCACTCAAGCCAAGAGCGACCAGATTCTAGCCGCTCAAGCCTAGAGCGGCCAGACCTTAGCCATTGTAGATGATAGTGGCCAGATCATAGCCATTACAGACGATAGCGGCTAAGCCATAAGAAGTGGTTTGCCGACAAACAGGCCCAATCTCGGGTGGAAGTGGTAGTCTGCATGCAATAAAGGTGAGCGGGAGTGACTTTGCATTCCTTTTCATGACCAGTTCACATAGGAGACTTGAGTTTGCATTTAGACTTAAGTTAACTGACCTTCAAGCATAAACAAAGGACAAAAGCTTCTCATGCTAATGAATAGTTCGCATAGAAGACTCAAGTGGGCAGTTAGATTTTAGTTAACTAGCCTTCAAATATAGACAATAGACAAGGGCTTCTCATGCTAACTTGCACTACGCATGAGAAATTCATTTCTAGGGCTTGGACATAGACCTAGGGTTTCACACTATAAAAGGTGCAAGCCTAAGAGCACCAAAAGAGACACATGATCGATATACATGAAATATTATCACATGATAGAGACAATCTCTTAAGGAGAGCTTTTGAGACTTGAGAGTTCTCTTTGAGATCACGTGTGCGATGGAGCTTTGACAAATCAAAGGGCATAACACCTACTTTCTTCAACATCAGATCATAGTCTTTGACCCATAGCTTTGGGGCAAGGAGAGCAAGGTTTTCTTTAGCGGTCGTTGTCTTGGACAGTGGCCCGTAGGCTTAGCTTAAATAGACATAACATATTTTATCTTGTTTTCTTATATCATTAGCTTAG
This sequence comes from Wollemia nobilis, assembly GCA_028583015.1. Classification (NCBI taxonomy): domain Eukaryota; kingdom Viridiplantae; phylum Streptophyta; class Pinopsida; order Araucariales; family Araucariaceae; genus Wollemia; species Wollemia nobilis. The sequence goes on along the minus strand of JAQPPZ010001057.1, from coordinate 6,435,592 downwards.
ATTTACTTGATTCCATGGTATCGTTTTATCATATTTCTATTACATTCTCTGATTACTAACAACCTTATCCGAGGAGGCAATCTCGGATAGCTAAACGTGTATTGTTGTTTGAATTGCATACAGGGCCACAGGTTCATGAGACATAATCCATGACATACGAGAGCAAGAGGATCCATCCAGGAGACATACCTAGAGAAGGAGGCATCTGTAAGCCCTCAGACATTTCTGTGTGCAGAACCGAGAAGCATTTTAGAGCATGCCACCCTTTTGCAAAAGGGGACATCTCTTCATCCACTTGTAAATCATTGTATCAATATGGGTATCCCTAAGAGGGACCGACATGTAATCGGGGTTCAATATTAATGAAAGATCCATTCTTTGTCATTTTCATGTTATATGTTTTCTCGTAATATTTTAGCTTCATTTTTGGTATAGTAATAACATCGCAAGTAGAGTTAAGAGCGGTGCGTGCACCCCGGGGTCACTACAGATGGCGATCACGATGGGAAAACCACTAATTTTTCATTTTCTTCTAGAAAACTAACTTAATTTTGTGTGCAGGTCTAGCCACTCTAAGCTACAATGGCCAAAAACTAGCCGCTCTGATCTACAATGGCCATAAACTAGCCGCTCTGAGCTACAACGGCCAAGAACCAACTGCTCTGGTCAACAACGGCTAGGACTGGAGTGCAGTAGAGGTCAAAACATCGACTCTCTGAGCTGGATCAAAGGTTGGTATAGCTTTTCTGATATTTTATAGCTTTCTGTCTGCTTCTGTGTGTTCAAAATAGAGAACTTAAAGCACATTTATGTTTGGAAATTGAAATAATAAAGAAGAAAGAATTAAGCATTTCGCATATCTTAGATCTTCTTTTAAATTTTCCACTAGGCGTTGCTAGGAACAATGGCTTATGCCTAAAAATTTTACCCTAGAATCCAACGTGCTAGACATTGTATGTTGTTTGCTTGCTTTGAGGCCCTGCTAGAGGCCATAGTTGCATGAGATAAAGTGCGCTCATACAAATCATAGTAGTTCATGCATCTTTCTGAATATTGAAATGTATTTTTGCACTTAGGCATATAGGAAAGACTCATTGCTGCTATATGATGCACTTTATGTTACGCAAGCTTAAAATGAACACCACACATGCACATCTCATTTAAACATTGGAGAGTTGGATTTCATCACCAACCTTCAATTCAGTCCAGTGATGTTGGAATTCATCTCCTTCCACTGGTTTTCCCCCTAGAGCTTCCTAGAAATGGATTGGGAAACTTACTTATAGTGACACTAAGTTACTTGTGTTCAAACTATCTCCCACTATTGGAACAATCATTGGTTCAGAGTGGAGGAGCTAGGCGAACCCCCCATTGGGTCTTCAATGGTGTACCCTAGCTTCTTTTGAGAAAATCATGTTTGGCATGAGTGTACTTGATTGTCACTATGGATGAGTCTTCTCATTCTTAATCCAAGAACAAGAGCAAAGAAATCAAGAGAACAACACATCAAAACACAACAAATAGTTTAGGGCACACTTAAATTGGTAATCAAGATAAACATTTGTTTGGAATTGTGTGGTCATTCCTAAATAGCAAACTCAAAAGATCAAGTCATAAAACAACATGGTCAAAACAAGAAGTAAACACCCTCAGTCTGATGTCGAGGGAGAGACAAAAGCAATTCATACCCATAGGTGGAGTCATAGTAATGTTGAATGACCTACCCGTAAGATCATGAGACGTAGCTCCATGAGCCTAAGGGGTGATAACTCAACTCTTGGGGGATCTCCTCGAGAAACCCCAAGTAAGGAACCACATCATGGAACAAAGTCACATAAACAAAAAGAGGCTTCACAACCATCCTCATCAAGGAGACATGAGGAGACCTCAAAGGCCTCCTCTAAACACACAGAAACATCTCAAAGACATGAGGAAACTTCAAGGGCTTCCTCCTCACATGGACATAAAGAAGGTTCTAAGACTCATTCTTCACATAGGGATGATGAGACTGCCACATCTCCATCCACATGGAGAAAACATGTCACCACCAAGCCCTCTTCATCAAGAAGGCAAACAAGAATTGCAACACCTCAAGACTCACAAGAAACATATGAAATAGGTCTACCCACTGAAGGGCAAGAAACTAGAGCTACATCTAGTCATGGGAATCATATAGAAGAAACCCTTCACACAAAAGGAAATATTCCCATAGACTATGACCTCATAGGAGTAAATGGCACCCCATGGGACCAGCCATGGAGAACGAGACAGCTAGATAGGTTGGATCGATTTCCTACTCAACCAACCCAAAGAACTATAGCTACTAAGAACTCTGCATCTGGAAGCTCACGAACTATGACTTCTAAACATACCTCCCAGTCTAGGGGTACCTCAGAGTGACCCCATAGAAGATGCATGGAGTCTGATCATAGGGATATTCAATAGTACATTGAACAAGTCACATTAACTAGCAAGAGTACAGATACAACAAAAACCCCCTCGAGGAATCTACGAGTCAAGACTACAAGAACAGAGTCAGATAAACATGAGTCTTCTACAATAGCACAAACTGACCGAATGAGGTGGTTAGAAAATGCATTACGTAAAGAGCGAGAGTTAGTGGAAGCTCTCGAACAAGAGAAACAAAGAGAAAGACTCTTGCGCCAACATGAGCAATGTTTAAGAGAGCAATCTGAGCAGCTAGCTCTTAACAATTTATAGATAAATGGTGGTGACCACCAAAGAACAAGACACACTGACTCACCTAAGGAAAGGCACACTAGACAAGATATCCCACAATGAAACCCCCCACCAAATCATGAACAAAATCCAACTAATGGGGGGAGGGCAAACATAACAAATCAAGATCACAATCCTGAGTCCCCTCGTAGGAGGGAGGAAAATGGAACAAATCAAATGGATAGAGAGTTACCTCCATTGCCAATGCGAATAGGCTTGCATGAAGAGGAAATCCGTGCATCAAAGGCATTTCAAGAGCTTGCTGAAAAGATGAAAACCTTTGAGAAACAAGAGGCAGCTGGGAACTCACCAACATTGAGCAAGATACACAATCAACCATTGTGCCCATCAATCCCTAGCCCTCCATATCCTAAGCACTTTGAGATGCCTAGGTTAGAGAAGTTTAAAGGTGAAGAGGATGCACAAGAGCATGTCACCAATTTTATCAATGCTTGTTTTCATCTTGAAGACAATGATGCTCTCATGCTAAGAACATTCATAATGACATTTTTAGGTGTTGCCACTCAATGGTTCAACCAACTACCTAAGCATAGCATAACCAACTTTGAACAACTAGTAAATGCATTCTTGAAGCATTTCTCCTTTGGTGCTAAGAAGAAGGTGAACCTTTCAGACCTGGCAAACCTAAAATAGTATGATGATGAGCCAGTAATGGATTATGGGAATAGGTGGAGAAAAATCATGGCAAAATTATCATTCTCCATTCCCATAGAAGAGATCATTCGTATGTTTACCAAAATTTGTTCTAAACATATCTCCCTCTTGCTACAACTTCAATAGTATCCTTCATTTGAGGAAGCTTTGGCATAGGCCAAGCTCATCGAAGAGATAAAAGTAGATGAGGGAACCATTAAGCTCCGAAACAAAAAGGAGTGGAACAAGAATGGTAAGAATGACAAGTACAAGTAGAAGCAGGGCAACCCTACTCCAGTCAATCAAGTCGTATTGGCTACACCCAAGGATGGGGGTGCACAACAACCATAGAACTATCAAGCACATCCCCCACTAGCCAACTATGACCAAAAGAACAATCAAGGAAGAAATCGAGAATGCAAGCCACCTCGTTATTTCATGCCTCTGACAGAATCAATGCAATCAATCTTTAATCAGTTGAGCGAGGCCAGGAGGATCAGATTTCTTGATATACCTCTTGTAGATCCCAACCATCCTAAGCCAAAAGGATATAGGGAAGATCAATTTTGTCCTTATCATAGGATATCGAGGCATGACATTGAAGCTTGCATCGGGTTTAAGCATCAAGTGCAAAACATGATTGAGGTGGGAGAGCTCAAAGTTGACAACCCACTAGCTCTCGATAATAGAGACATGGGCATATACAAAAACCCATTGCCCAATCATGAGGCCCCTCGAGAGCAAGGGGCCCAAGTCAATCAGGTTCGAGCTGACATACCTACCCATGGATGCATTGGGATGGTTGAGATCGTTAACATAGCAACAAGGACTAGGTGGTATGGTCAACCGCAACCACCTATAGCTCCCATGAACATCCCAGCCGCTCCTAGGCAAAGGCAAGACAACCTTCCAGGTCCACCAACGAGACCTATGGTAACTATTCGGAGTAGATTGGAGCAAAACTTACAGATGACTCCAGCTAAGTTATCCATCTATGAGCTCATACAATAGTCCCCAAAGCATAGGGAGACTCTAATGGAGATTTTAAGAACAATTGAGCTTCAACCACAAGATGCGAATGCATTCACTCACTTTGTGGGACAAGTGCAAGAATGCCAGGAACCTGTAATCCGATTCTATGATCATGAGATTAAGATAATTTCTGCTACCTTACTAGACCCTCCACTAAACATTGTAGCGACCATCAATGACTTACCTTTCAAGAGGGTTTTGGTCGATATAGGTTCATCGATAAACATCATCACAACAACTACAATAGAGCACCTCAAGATACCCAAGACCAATATCATTCCAGGAACTTACACATTGAGAGCTTTTAATGATGCTTTATGCAATACTATGGGAATGATAGTCCTACCCATCAAGGTGGGGCACAAGACCATCCCCATGATGTGTCATGTCTTGGAAGGTGCTATGCAGTACAACATCCTCTTAGGGCACCCTTGGATAAGGGCCATGAAGTGTGTGCCTTCGATCTTGCACCAATGTGTCAAGTATGTCCATGAAAGCAAAGTCTATGTGGTTCTGGCCGATGAAGAGCCTTTTAAATACGTTAATCAGGTGGATATTCTAGGAGAATTCATGATCCCTTCTACTCACCTATACGTGGCACCTTCATCCCCAACCACACAAGTTGATAACAAAGACAAAGGGGTAAGAAAAGACCCATGCACATCAACACCTCCTGGTGCACTCAAGATAATCAATGCTTCTAAAGTACCATCAACATCAAAACCAAAAGACAATCAGAAGCTAAAGGCCCCCTTAGTTAAGGAAGAAAGGCCCAAAGAAGTGCCAACTATAGCCATTGCTGAAATGCCAAGTCCTATGGAAGAGGAAGATCCTCAAGATCAAGATGAAGATAGTGATTATCACCCTGCTTCACTAGTATCATCCGTGGGGTCATCCACGTCGCATGCATCAATACACTTGGCAAGTATAGGCATAGGGGAATACCTTGTGCAGAACATCACCTTTATGCCTATCATTGAGACTGCACAAGACATAGGGAGGCCTAAAGACTTGAGGCCACCAGTAGGAATAGTGGTTCCACTTGGAATCCCTCCCAACCAAACCAATTTTGTCTATGCCGGCCTGGACTGTGCTCATAAGTCTTTAGATATAGAAGGAGATGGTGATGAATTATTCATAGTCAATGTTCGTTACCTCTCTAATCCCAAGTTTTCTCTAAGCTACTTTGAGCATTGCCATTGGCATGGCTATGGCCTTGGCGTATATGAGCAGGGGTGCAGGAGGCCTTACGAGCCACTATATCAGCTTCCTTCCGATAGATTTGGCTTAGGCTATTATAGCAGAGGTCGAGATGACTCGCTTGCAGCGGCATTGGAAAGATTAAGCATAGGGTTGGGAGAAGACATTGATTTCATTCCTTATCACCCCTTGAGAATAGCAAATTTGAGCAATAGACAAGTAGCCATGGTAAACATACCACCTCCAAAAACTTATCATCCAAACACCTCAATTGATTCCACCCCAATAGGGTACAACTCATGGGATGAGGAGAATGGATATGAAGCAAGTGATGATGAGGTGCAACTTGGCTTAGCCTATCAAGGGCCTCGCTATTTACAAAGGTTCACATGGTCCATCCATGATGAGATTGAATATACATCGGATGAAAGTGACTATGAATCAGAAGACTCAATAGAAAGAGCTTACTTAGGCTTAAGCCATCAACCCTTGACTTTGGGGTGAGAGACAAATGCAAATGGATTCTTCATAAGTGATGAAGAATATGAAGATGAAATAGATATGGCCTACTTAGGGCCAAGACATGAGCCCTTTGTCTTAGGACCGCATACCAATGCTAACAGTTTTTGGATAAGTGATGATGACTTTGAGGATGAGACCGAGATGGCTTATCTTGGACCTCACCACTTATGGCAAGTCAACGAGCTAGTAGAGAGAGAGGCGGCACTTCGTGCCATAGACCCTCAACTCTAATTTTTGGGGAGACCTATTGACCTAGCTACCATTCATCGGATGGTTAATCCCCCTCCACCTACATTCAGAGAGCAGTTAGAGCCCAATGATCCTATTTTCCACCCTGCTCATGGGCCAGATCCAAAAATTCCCATTCCTCTAGAACCTCATCGTGAGTATGGAAGAGAAACCCCTAAGACAATATTGCACCCATGTGGTCCTGGAGATTTCATCCCATCCATCAACATGATCTCCATCGATTTGACCACTCCACTTCATAATCCAATAGATCCTACCAAATCATTGCATCTTGATATAGATGCTATTGATTGGGATCATGCTAGTTCACCCATAGAGCCTGAACCTCTCAATATCATTCACTTAAAGGTATTTTACACATAAAAACACAAAAACATTCAAATATGTAAAAAAAAAAAAAAAAAAAAAAATTCAAATATGTCAAAAATAAAAAAATTCAAATATGTCAAAAACAAAAATAAATCATAAAAACATAAAATTCAAAAATTCAAATCAAAGGCTCCAAGGGTAATTCATATTTGGTCAAAATCAAATAAGGCTCCAAGGGTAATTCAATAATCAAAGGCTCCAAGGGTAATTCATACTGCTTGGTCAAAAATCAAATCAAAGGCTCCAAGGGTAATTCATACCACTTGGTCAAAAATCAAATCAAAGGCTCCAAGGGTAATTCATACCACTTGGTCAAAAATCAAATCAAAGGCTCCAAGGGTAATTCATACCGCTTGGTCAAAAATCAAATAAAAAAGGCTCCAAGGGTAATTCATACCGCTTGGTCAAAAATAAAATAAAAAATGCTCCAAGGGTAATTCAAACCGCTTGGTCAAAATCAATAACAAAAGCCCCAAAGGCATAATAAGCCCTTTGGTCAAATTAATCAAAAATACAAAAACAACATAAAATCAAAAATACAAAAACAATTGCACTTCACATTTTGCATCCACATCATTGCATTGCATTTTCACATACATTACAAGATATGTCATGAGAGTCTTAAAAGTGATACCATAGTTTGTCGCACAAGTCATTCATATCCATACCTCCATCCACATGTGTGTAATTGTGTTTTTCAACACAACCATTATTTGTTGCTATACATAATTACTAAGGCTTTTCGGTTAGTCAACCAAATCTAGTAATCTTATCAAATTTTGAGGAAAACAACTTTGATTAGTAGAAAAAAAGGCCTAGCTATGATAAAGCCTTGGATATTCAAGATCTCGTCACTAATTGAAACACTAAAATCCTAGCTGGTACAAGGAAAATATGAAAGTTGCAAAGCGGTCTAGGTTACCTTAAGTGAAAAGGATTATCCTTGCTTATCCCCCTATGCAACCGGTTTAAAGGTGCTGAGAATTGGCAAAAGGACAAGCTTTACCCTATCAAAATCCCTTGCTTAAATCAAAATAAGCAAAAATCCCAAAGCAAAAGTACAAATTCAAAAGGCCAAGCATACAGTCCAGATTTCAAAAGCAAAAATCCAATACAAAAAAATCAAGCTCAAGAAAAAATAAAAAATAAACAGTGATTTTCATCACTAAGAATGAGCAAAATAAACAGTGATTATCATCACTACAAAAAAATCCCCGCTCAAAGAAAAAAATCAAAATTAAAATAAGGTGATTTTCATCACTACATATGAGCAAATATCCAAAGCCAAAAAGAAGCCAAAAAGAAGGGAATAAAGCTTGAATCCCTGGAATTCTCAGCATTGTACAAAACTGGAAGGAGAAATCCTTACGCATGATGATATGTCTATTACAATTGCTTCATGCATTTGTGTAGACCAATGTTTGAATGTGGATGAGCTAGCTTAGGTAACCAAATATTGCCTAGTGGTATAGTCCAACTAAGTCCAACATAAGGATGAGATGAACACTTGAGGATCCCCGATCTTAGCAATGGGCTGAAAGAATCCCGCCTGACATCGGAGGAAATGCTTGAGTTCTACCTCAAAATATACAATCACATGCACACACAGAGATCATGAAAAACCAGGTCCATGGTAAAAGCCTTACTTTTCAAAAGTCTAAGTGGTAAGTAGACAATTGTTGATAGGGGAACTAGAGTGTTTGAATCTCCGAAAAGCCCCAAAAATTTTTACATAGCAACAAATCATAACATCATTCACACCATCACTTTCTTTATAAGATTCTATAAATTAGGGGGTATCAACATAGTAGGACAGATACCGCATATATATTAGAAATAGTATATAGACGACCACTGACTACTTTATATCTTTTAATTTATAGAAACTTATTAAGAAGATACATTACACACCATTACATCTCATATATGAATACTTAATCAATTCTTATGATAGAAGTGATTATTTAAATTCATGATTATTTTTAAACTTTCTGTGGTATCACCCATTAAGATTGTCAATGTCATATGCATTCCGTATGTTTTAAGTGATTAGAGCATACAGGTTCATTTATACCATTCCATCACATAAGTTAGATGCATATAATTAAAGCAAAAATTAAACATGCATTTAACAATAACATTTGCATCCACGAAAACAAGTCATTAATCATCCATAAACCACATCATAAAACATATAGGCAATATCCATTTGCATATCATAAATTCATCATTCATCATCAAAATACATTGCATCATATCATCAAATCATATAAGCATCTACACATCCATCTAAGCATCTTCAAATATCATCTATCATCTAACATATCCATCAAATCATCATAATATCATCATCGCATCATATCATAAAACAAAATAACAACAAAAACATAAGCAATAAATGATACACATAATGAGTCACAAAAGGTAAATCTATCATAAAAATATGTGTGTCAAGTCCAATGGATATACAAAAATGCCCATGGGCTATAGTCATGTAGGTCAGTCGACCTCAAAAATGGATCAAGAACCAAGTAGAACATCAATCTAGTGTCGGGCCTGAGCCCCCTACATCACCTCCTCCAGTGCCACCTCCCCTATGGTGGTGTCATGAGTCGAGTGATGTGAGCCTGTAGGTCTCTCTGTCCGAGTCCGGGTCCATTGGCTAGGATGAGTGGAAGACTACCCCGAGGTAGAGCGCCCACTGACCTACGAACCACCTGCATCTGCTGGATCCTTAGGGACAATCCTGTGCCTCCTGAGCTGCATCTGAAGGAGGGTAACATGATCCGTAAGACCTCGGATCTGAGCCTCATGCTCATCCAACAAGGAATGAAGTCATCCCACCTCTACCCTTGAGCCTACTACTGGAACCTCTTATGGTGTAGAAGTAGGAACAAAAAACTACATCCTGACATCGCCACCCCGATAGTAGCCTATAGAGCCTATATCTATGTTGTGAGCTACTCAATCATAGCATCTCACTACTGTACCTAGATCTTAGTAGCTTGGAGCTCAGCCTCGACCTCATGCAACTATGCTCTCAGAGGAGAGTCTCTCTCCTCGGGCTCTAACTCCTCCTCCTCAAGAACATCAGGATCCTCTACTACCACCTGCTCTATCGGCTGGCCCCATACCTCGGTCTTGGCTCGAACCCTACGTCCTATCGGATCTATGCCATCACCCCCGCCATCATCCTCATGCCCTAGGCTATCGATGCCATGCCACATCCGATCACCCCACCACTGAGAGTAGGCCTCTGTAACTCCCCCAACCACTGTAGGGTCTATGACTAGGGCATCCTCCTCATCTGCAAGCTCTGTGACCTATCGTGGAGGTAGGTCCCTCTCTGCTATGAGGCGCCTATACAAGAATGGTACCAAGGGCACATCCTACTGCAATCCGTACTGATGAAGAACTTGAGAGTAGAAGAAATACTCCTAGATGGCAATCTTACGACCAACGAGCCATCACTCGTGCCATGTCCTAGCAGTAAAACTAGCTGGATCATCCCAAATCGGACACTCATAATACGGCCACCACACGACATCTCCGGCCAATAGTCTGGTGAAAGCATCAGTGTAGTGGGATAGCTCCCCTACAAAAGTGTGGCTCTTATGCTCCTCATGCTCTCGAGCCCATCTGGCAGCATAGCACTGTGTACGAGCCTCAATAGATGTAATCTCAGCTGGGAGCCCCTTAGGGTGATCTACCTTAATGTGCTCCCATCCCCAAACCTGTAAGAGCAAACTGCAAGCAATGCTGATGCATCCCCATCGATGGATGTGGTACAACTCATCATAGCACTGAGCCAATAGCGATCTACCCCATGCATAGATGATAGGCTCCTCGCTATCCAATAGGTCCTGCACCATCGCTAGGAGGTTCCAAGGGAACCTCAAACCCGAGCAGTCTAGGATAAGAACATTGTTGATCACCATCAGCAACACAACATGCCTCATTGTGAAAACATGAGCATCATACCAAGTCTTGATAGATACTCCCCTGGACCTAGTCTCCCAGAGAGCCTGTGCAGAACGTGCCCCAAACACCCTATCATAGATGGCCACCTGATCATTAGTGGTCGATGAAACAATGGGCACCCCATCGAATGGGATCCGAAAGATCCTGTACACGTCCTTCGACGTGATAGTCATCTCATCGGGTGGAAGGTGGAAGGTGTTGGTCCATGGGTCCCAATGGTGGGCTAAAGCCATAAGATAAGCCTGGTCGGCCATAATGTGGGGCAACTTGATAACGTACTGTAGCCCATGGGCCTTAAACCACTCCTAGTCAGTGTCATCAAAGCCAGGAAGCAAGTCCAGTAGGAGCTTCGGGTCTCGAGCCCGAGTAGTGAGGATCTAAACAAAGTAGAAGAAAAACAAAACATAACTACAATGCATCTAAGGCATAATTCACAATAAACATGAAAATGGTGCAAAAGAGTATGAGTTACTCTAAATCTAAGCAAGAAAAGAATAAATTGCACCTAAGCAAAGCAAAAATTCAAAAGTAAAAAAATCATAAAATCAATACACAAAATGCAAAAACAAGGCTCAAGCTTTAGCCACTGTCGCCTACAATGGCCGAAACCTGGTCGCTGGAGGCAATAATGGCCAAGGCCCAATGGTCAAAATTTTTACCATTGGGATTCAAGCTTGGCCGCTCTGAGTGATAGTGGCTCAGAGCCGGCCGCTCTGAGTGACAACGGCCAAGGGGCGGCACGGCAAACCCATGAACCCTTGGCCAAAAAATAAAAAAAATTACAATTGACAAAATAACTTAAGCAAAGCAACAAAAGGGAGGGAAAGCAAACAAATTGGAAAACAAATCCCCTACCCAAGCATCAAAACTAAGCTAAGTTTGAGAATGCCCAAAATGGCGGCAACAGGTGAATAATGGAAAATTTTCAAAAACCCTAGGCTAAAGCCACTAATAGATAGCAAAATTGGGGACCAACCCACCATAGCAAAAAGGAACCTAAGCCTAATTACGGAGTTTGTTCATTGCCAACAGGTTTAGTGATGTTCGTTTTGCTCATTTCTTAGTGAAGTTCAATTTTACTTAGGCAAAGAAAAGAGAGCTAGGGTTTTGAAGAGAAATACCCGAGAAGCTTCGACTCCTCCAATAGTTGATGTCTCACCCTATGCAACCATGTCCTCAGCACCAACAAGTTTCGAAGTCGCAACCATCATCGTTGCACTAGAGCTCTAAAAATGGAATCTTGAATAGTGAAAATGATAGGTCAAAACCCTAGAATTGCAAGTTTTATATTTCCTTAATTATGCCTTGGTCATTGCTGATGTCAGCGGCCCGAGCTTCTTGGCCGCTCAAGGCGACAACGGCCATAGGTAGGAAATCAGAGGTCGCTGGACCTGATAGCGGCCAAGCCCATAGGTCAAAATTAAGTAGTTCCTTCAATGAGGGAATAACAAAAACAACAAATAATCACACTTTGATGGTTTAGGATCATCAGAATGTTCAAAACAACAAAAAAAATTCACATAAAATCACAATCTCAAGTAGGCCTCGTATCCAGTTACCTACTCTATCCACTCGGTGATTGCAACGATTTGCACTCCATGTATTTCGGTGAGATGAGTAGGCAACCATAAGGCCACTTGGGGCAAAAGCAACTCATTTTGGAATTACGATATGTCACCCTTCAAACCCGAAGAAGATCAAGATGGTCGGACTGCTCCACGGGTGCGAAGGGGTCATTCTAATTCCCCTATGACATCAAAAACATTAAGTCAAAGTGATACAATCTAAACATAAATAGAATCACTCATCCTAACTCCCTAAGAAGGCTATTGATAGCCGGACCACTCCTCGAGATAGGGATGGATGATTATCATAAGCAATTGGAATCACACTTGGATGTGGGATTGCCCATTAAAAGCAACAAATGCTAGAAAGGAACCAGATTAGTCATATTGGTCAAGCGACTTGTCGCTTCATTCATTGTCATTTCTTCACCAATCCATTGTGTGAGGAGGTAGTTCAAAACTTCAACTTAATCATAATCAAAATCAACAAAAGATCACTTGATCATAGCAAAATCATGTTCGTCCTTCGAATCATTGCATACAACAATCATAAATTTCCCTTGTTTGTTGGGAACGTAAGCAGACATGACATATTCAATTGTAGCTCTCCTACCGATCAAAATTGTTGTAGCAGCTGAAGCTACCCGATTGAGTTTGAGGAATGAGTGCAATTTAACATGCAAAAGCCACTAGGCTAAGTCCTCTGAATATTGAGGCAATGATTCAAGGGATGCATGCCATCTTGCATGATTGGGCCATCCGGCGTTGATCAGACCATTGATCACCATACACCCTACAAATAGATCAGTCTACATTTTTGCTCAACATTGTGTTTTCCACATAATGCATCACAAAAAGGGGCATCTGTAGACACCTAAATCATGTCATGCTTAGGGGAGCTACTTACATAGACACACTCATAAGATCATAAGACATAATATTGGACTTTCCAAGCATCAATAATGGTTCTCACCACTCATTTGGGGCCTTTTCAAGCCATCCAAGCTTGGCCACTCAAGCCAAGAGCGACCAGATCCTAGCCGCTCAAGCCTAGAGTGGCCAGACCTTAGCCACTATAGATGACAATAGCCAGATCATAGCCACTACAGATGATAGCGGCTAAGCCATAAGAAGTGGTTTACCAACAAACAGGCCCAATCTCGGGTGGAAGTGGCAGTCTGCATGCAATAAAGGTGAGCGGGAGTGACTTTGCATTCCTTTTCATGACCAGTTCACATAGGAGACTTGAGTTTGCATTTAGACTTAAGTTAACTGACCTTCAAGCATAAACAAAGGACAAAAGCTTCTCATGCTAATGAATAGTTTGCATAGAAGACTCAAGTGGGCAATTAGATTTCAGTTAAATGGCCTTCAAATATAGACAATAGACAAGGGCTTCTCATGCTAACTTGCACTACGCATGAGAAATTCATTTCTAGGGCTTGGACATAGACCTAGGGTTTCACACTATAAAAGGTGCAAGCCTAAGAGCACCAAAGAGGGCATGATCGGACATACAGAGACACTGATCGTTATATCACATCAAGAGACCGACATCATCATTGAGGAGAGCATTTCAAGACTTGGAGAGTTCTCTTTGAGATCACGTGTGCGGTGGAGCTTTGACAAATCAAAGGGCATAACACCTACTTTCTTCAACATCAGATCATAGTCTTTGACCCATAGCTTTGGGGCAAGGAGAGCAAGGTTTTCTTTAGCGGTCGTTGTCTTGGACAGTGGCCCGCAGGCTTAGCTTAGATAGACATAGCATCTTTTATCTTGTTTTCTTATATCATTAGCATAGATTTACTTGATTCCATGGTATCGTTTTATCATATTTCTGTTACATTCTCTGATTACTAACAACCTTATCCGGGGAGGCAATCTCGGACAGCTAAATGTGCATTGTTGTTTGAATTGCATACAAGGCCACAGGTTCACGAGACATAATCCATGACATACGAGAGCAAGAGGATCCATCCGGGAGACATACCTAGAGAAGGAGGCATCTGTAAGCCCTCAAACATTTTCGTGTGTGGAACCGGGAAGCATTTTAGAGCGTGCCACCCCTTTTGCAAAAGGGGACATCTCTTCATCCACTTGTAAATCATTGTATCAAGATGGGTATCCCTAAGAGGGACCGACATGTAACCGGGGTTCAATATTAATGAAAGATCCATTCTTTGTCATTTCCGTGTTATATGTTTTCTCGTAATATTTTAGCTTCATTTTTGGTATAGTAATAACATCGCAAGTAGAGTTAAGAGCGGCGTGTGCACCCTGGGTTCGCTACACTCACCACTACCATATTCATCGTTCATACTCTATAGCCCCTACAAACCATATTTTAACCCTATCGAGTGTTCACCATAGACCATAGATGTTTTAGAGCATCTCACAAACACCCTAGAGCATCTCTTAAATACTATAGAGCATCCAATAGATATCATTGGGTATCTAGCTACCTCTTGGATGCTTTAGAGAATCTACAAAATATTATATCAAACCAACAAAAATGTAGATCAAGGACTTAGGTATTGACAAGGCTATTATTTGCTTTCTGACTTAATTTCCTGTATTTAGTTTCCTTTTCATGAACACTACACTTAGGGTTTAGTAGAGTTTACTTTTGAAGAGGGCCTAATATAGTAGAGCCCTCACATACGCTACTGATCCATTTTGTATTATGATTTATATGTAGATTCAGGAGATACTTCTATTGATGATTTTTGTAGCTCGAGTGGCCCTGTAGGGATACACAAGCCCACTCAACCTTATTTGGAGTGAAGAATATCCAGAGACACCATCATTATTTGATCGAGGGTTTTACCCCTCTTGTAAATCATTGTATCAAAGTAGATATTGTGTTATAACCTCTGATTTTGGGCATATCTATGTATAGAGTGGAGATCAAGGCTCCCTCATTTCATAATATATGAGATCTTTCATTTTATGTGTGCATTGTTATTTTATTTGATTTATTGCTCTTGTTGGTGTTGATATTTTTTGTTTTACAAAATGGTGATCATAGTGGGACCCCTAATGGGTTTCACATTTTGATTTACCTTATCAATCTCAAGTTTTTGATCTATGTTTTTCTATTTTATTGCAAGTTTTCAAAAATCCAATCATGCAAAAATAATAGAACTAGGGGTTTTGGGAGCTATGGGATTCAATCTATGGTTGCATAAATACCACACCATATTTGAGGGATGCCATACCACATCTAGGAGATGCCACAGAGTATTTGGAAAATTTTGTAGAGTATCTATGAGATTTGACAAAGTATCTCAAATATTTTGTACCGCATATTTGGAGTTAGGGAAAGAATATGTAGGCTTCTTGGTAAGTTGTGTTCATACCCCATTTACATTTTTTCTTTTTAAAATAGAAAATAAAAAATGCTTAATTTTCTATGTAAAAAGCAATACATCATGCATTATTAGGCATTCATAGGTATTTTTCTTTATAATAAAAAAAAAAAGGAGATGCATTTTAGAGTAGCAATTCCTTTGTCATATAGACTGCATTTAGGGTAAAATTTACACTCATAAATCACTTTTTAGTTGCATGAAGGCTTTCAGATTTATTTTATGTTGTTTCTGAATTTGTATGTTAGAAACACTCTAAAGTTTATCTGAAATTCATTCACTGCATTTTACAGTCTACATTTTATCTAAAATTCATTCGTTGCATTTTGGCTCATATTTTTCTATTGTTCATGGTATTTTATTTGTTGTTTGGTTTGCTTTGAGTGTTTTTGCTTATGTTTTAGGAAACAAACTTGAATAACATACTAGGTTGCATCTTAATATAGTTTTTATTTTCATTTTAATGTTTATAAAAAACACCATAGACAACAAAATTTTTAAAAGGAACCACACACTCTTCTTTCTTTCTCACCTCTCATCCTTCTAAGTTGGAATAGGTCACTTGTGCTCAAGCTTATTGCTAATATTGTAAATACGTGTTGATTCAGAGTGGAAGATCTAGGTGAACCCTCCACACATTGTGTATCTTAAGTGGTATACCCTAGACTATTTTGAGGGCCTCACACTTAGCACTAGTGTTCCTAGTCACCACCTTGGTTGAGTTCCCTACAATGTGAAGGGTGGTTTCTTTGCATTTTTATGTTTAGAAAAAACCCATAAAATGGAAACTTGAAAGGAATCCACACACAACATGTTTCACTATTAGCATCAACAAGTTGGATTTCATCACCAACCATTGATCAAGACCAGTGATGGTGGGCTTCATATCCATCTATTGGCTCACCCCTTAGACATCCTAGTAATCCCATGAGTGGTTTTCTATACTTCATCACCATAAAATCCCCTACTTTTAAGAGATCCTTGGATTGGGTTACACTTTAGGAAGCCATTTCAATCATTTACATTTCATTCCTTGTCAAAGAGGTGAGTGTGAACACACTTTACACCCGCCTTGCATAGTTGTTATTAACACAAAAACATACAAAACCAAAAAAATCAAAATCTATTACAAAGATAGGATACATTTGTATGATTGGTTTATGTGTTTTTAATTACACTTATCACACATGCATCTTGCACATTCATTACCCTATCCCACTTGTAGCTTATGGTATTGACCCAAAATCAAGCTAAAGCCATGATTCAACTACGTACCAGCCAACCAAACTCATCCATGGAGTGCTCCACTCCTTCCTCATCCAATTTTATAGCTAACCTAGCTAGTGTGGCATAGATAAGCTACTTTGGCTTATCTTTTGGATGTTCCTACATAGTATTCACTTTGAATGCAGATGTGATGCAAAGGGCTATCCACACTTCCATTCTAGAAATAGAACCATCCACACCAACTGACCATTACACCACTTATATAGATATGGATAAAGTTGAAGCTTATTTAAGACCAACCAATCCAGTTCTAGAACCACTCAATATATCACCCAAGAATGTTCCTTCTTCTCAGTAGGAACTTGCTCACTCACACCCTAACAGTTTTATCCAAGTCCCCACTAACCCTATTTTTGAGGCCACATCCACCTTCCCACACAAAATTCCTCCATAATTATTTAGCCAAAGCACCTCCATTCTTCTTACCTATTCCACTGTGCACTCCAACCCACTCTACAAAGCACAAGTTAATGTTGCTTCACAGATTCCATCCACCATCCCATATACCATCCCTCATTCAATTGTGATTCCTTTCAAGACTTACCCTCCATAAACCTCAATCAATATTGCCAACACTCACACCATACCTACATCCACTTCCAACACAACCACACAATATGCATCTAATACAACAAGCATGGCAACATATTAATAAACTTCTTATGGATCATCAAGATATTCATTCTTCAACAACAATCATAGGTGGAAGAATTCAAACCTCAATCCATTTTCAACCAAAGCACCATTTTCACCCTTGATCCATCTTGGGTATCACAAAATTCTAAGGTCACTATACCCACACCTCCATTCAACCACATCAATACCACTTCCATAACCCAACACATTCAAATCCCCAAAACTTCATCCCCACTCCATCAACAACAATCATTCCATAACCAATCCCAACAACACTTCCAACATCATCAAGCACCCATCAATCTATCAGCCAATCAAAACTACATTTTATCCCAATAGTTCATCACCCAACACACGCCATCCCCATACATCCATAAAATAAACCAGGGCTTCCACACACACATGGAAGACCCTAAGATCAAAGCTTTATAATATATTAATAGCTTAATTATGCACATGTCTAGTATGATGTACCTCAAACCTACATTAAGACAACTGATCAATCAATTCATTCATTCTTCGGTACCATCATCACCTTATTTGATAGAATTTGCATTACCAAAGTTTGATAAATTCAAAGGGATTGAGGACCCTAGGGACGATATTAATGCATTTATTAATTCATGTTTTAGAATCCAAGAGAATGATGCCTTAATGTTCCAAACATTTCCTTAGATATTAGGGGGGATGCCTTAGATTGGTACAACCATCTACCACATCATAGTGTCTATACATTTGAACAATTGGTAGATAAATTCTTAGAAAGGTTCTCCCTCGATGTTCATAAGAAAAGCACCTTGATCGACTTATATAACCTTAGAAAATTTGAATAAGAGTTGGTCTATGACTTATAAAACCATTGGAGGGTAGTCATCACCAAGTTGTCATTTTCCCTCCCAATGGAAGAATTAACATGAATGTTTTCAAGGAGTTTTTGAAAACCTATCTCTTTTTTGTTTCTATTATAGCAATATATAATATTTGATGAAGCTCTTGCCCAGGCTCTAGTTATTAAATAAATCAAGATCCAAGAGGGTGAGATCAAACCTAAAAATAAAGAGTGGTATAACAAGGGCCAATCCTAGGGAAACTATAATGGCCAATAAAAATTAGGATAATTCAATCAAGTGGTCTTGAGTCAACTACAATTGACTCAACAAACCCTAGGTCATCACCAACCACAACCATCATCGCAACAACCACAACAAATATCTTATCAAGTGGTTCCACCCCACAATATTTACAACATAGTACCAATTATGGAAAGCCATCAACGTCGACAATATATTCAATAGACTCATACTTACACACCTTTATATGAATCATATACTTCCATCTTTTGCAAGTTGTATGATGACAATGCTATTACCTTACTTAAAGTTAAACCAGATGATCCTACCAAACATATCAATAGCTATAAGGAGTATTTATTTTCTCCTTTCCATTGATAAAAGGGACATGACATTAATAAATGCTATTCATTCAAAGATATTGTGCAAGAATTTATAGACCTAGAGATCATTAATTTGGACATCCCCTTAGCACAACAAAACAAAAATCTTGATATATTTCAAACACCACTTCCTCATTATGATGAAACACAAAAAATAATAAGGGTATCAAATACTATGAATCCCCCCAACTAAGTCAACCATGTGCAACAACACCAAGGTTTTGTGGGTTCTATTCACATAGTAACCCAAGGTCAACAAAGCACAAATCATAAAAACAAACAACCTCAAGCAGTTCAACCTCCTGTGGCACCACCAAAAAATGTATCTTCACAACTCGCCAATCTATCACAACCCATTCACCTTCTAAGTCATCTACCTCAAACCATTCATATTTCAAATCCTCCACTCAACCCATCCATCCTCCAAGTTATCCACAACAAATAGGAGTCTTAAAAGACCCCTTGCAAACACATGAAACTAACACAATACTTGTCAATCAATCAAAGCAATATAAGCAATTGAATTAGGTGCATGATAGTCCACCTCACCAAGATTTTGTGGGAATGATCAATATTATGATAAAGTATTAGGAATACCTAAACCAATCCACACAACTTTTAGCTCCTCCTAACATTCCCTCCATGCCACAAGTGTTGC
Source organism: Wollemia nobilis (assembly GCA_028583015.1). Classification (NCBI taxonomy): domain Eukaryota; kingdom Viridiplantae; phylum Streptophyta; class Pinopsida; order Araucariales; family Araucariaceae; genus Wollemia; species Wollemia nobilis. The sequence goes on along the minus strand of JAQPPZ010001057.1, from coordinate 6,415,876 downwards.
TACCATCAATTCAAGTCACACCTAATCCATATCACCTAACATCTCCATAGAATCAAGAATAGGTGTACACACTACACCAGGATGGGGATAACCTAGATACCATAGTTAAAAATTCCAAGAAGAATTAGGAACATGAGCATGTGGATATACCCACTAGAAAAAATCATCATGAACCATTCATACCAGCTCATATGTCAAGGACTTCCAATCTAAATTCGCTTAATTGTTTCCTATCACTTGCACCTAGTCCACCTCCACCACCCACCAATTACCAATAAATTTCATCAACATCCATAAAACAACCCCCTTAGAAATATTAGCATCCACTACCATTGGACTTATAGCAAATATTGGAGCAGTTATCTAGCGTCAAGCTACAATCAAGTTGCCAACACTTCAATTCTGCAATAAATTTTAACTTGACTTACAAACATTGAGTTATAGTTGATTCATGATCAATGTCATTAGCATCCATCTCAACAAAATCAATAGTTGCAACTTTCTTTTCCACAATCTACATCTCATGTGACACTACTTGTACCATAAACTCAAAATCAATCATAATCAAACAAACACACCAAGCATCCTACAAATTTTCTTCATGACCATATGTCACTTTCAAAGTCTTACTCATCCATTTTCCAAAGGTTGTTTGAGGTAAATAAAATTACCTTACCAACAATAAAACCAAGAGATCCCAATAGGCCACATATCAAAGGTTATAAGAAACAGTTATACTATCTCTATAATCAACAAGTGGGCCATGACATCAACAATTGCTACACATTTAAAGATGTGGTCCAAGATCATATCGATAGAGGGGGACTCACTATTACTAGTCCACCTCATTCATCGCATTCAAAATGCTAGCTCCATACCTATACCCATCTATTCGAGCCCATGTCAACCATATTTCAAAAGTTGAAGGAGGCAAAAACAATTATTTTACCAACATGTACCCTCTCGATCCAAACAAACTTAAATCCAAGTCGTATCAAAAATATCATTATTGTATCTATCATAGGCAAGCAGGCCATGACATCAATAAATGCTACACATTTAAATATATGGTCTAGGATCTTATTGATAGGAGGATATTTTCCATAGATGATTTACTCACCTCATATTATTAGGATCTTAGTAGCAACTCAAACAATAGTGGGTATTCTCAAGGTATCACACCTTTCCAATCATCCACATCATCAATCATCACATAAATTAGGAATTATCAAGGTATCACACCTCCGCAATCATGCACATCATCAACCATCAAAACAATTGGGGATTTTTAAGGTATCACACCTTCCCCACACAAAAAAAAAAAACAAAAACACTACACATTTCATTTCATACATCCATTTCATACAATCATATGCATGTCATTTTAGTACATTTTCATCCACCATATTAGTGGTCATTGCATAGTGGGTATAGTTGTGAATCCAATAAGTATTATCACTTTAATCAGGGGCATATTTAATTTTACATCAGTCTCATTTCACCATTTCATAAGTCATATCATCCTTTACCATAGAATTCCATCACCCTTAGGTGTTTTTGGTTACTCAGCTACTCCTAGTGTTCTAGCAACCTCCATTGCATGTCAAATTTCCTCTAGGACCAAAGAACATTTTTACTAAGAAAATATTGAGTTATGAGATTTGAATGTAACATTCTTGAACCAAACACATCTAACACTTATTAAATATCTTGTTTCAAAGAGGGATAACACCATGATTGGGTTGAACCTCAAAGCAAAAAAAAGTCATCTTCTTTGCTTGTCCCATTATGCACATAGTCCAAAATCAAAATAGTGGTCTTCACCACTAACAAAACTTTTACATAAAATAATGAATAGTAAGGATAGGGTAAAATTCTCATCACACCACGGTTGAGGATTTGATTCCCCTAAACTCCAACTCTTTTACAAATCACACACCATAGATCCTCAAGTAGTAAGGATATAACTACATTTCTATCAAGATGGTTAGGTAGTATGATTCTCCAAAGCTTAGAGATCAGATCAATGGACTATAGAGCTAATATCCACTAGGACTATAAATACTTTACTGGCAGTGGAGTAGGCTCATGTGTGGTGACACATCTCTTTTGAAGAGACCTCTGACCACACATAAGGACAATATAGCTTTATGATCTTCTCCATGACAGGTTTCCTCTCAATTTTATTAAGATAAGTAAATAAAATCACTTGCACACACATTGGTTCTTGATTTATTTGAGTCATCACCATACTCATGATTGGTAAAAAATATTCACTGCACACACATTTGGTCTCTAAGATATTCGATAGAACTTATTAAGTTTGTTTGAAATCACTAGGACATTTGAGTATTTGTAAAACAATTATAGATCCATTATCCATAAGCCAAAACAACATTTATACCATATTCACATTGTTACATGAGTCTCCCACTTCATATACCATCATTATATGTTGGTGTCCCTAATTAGGCAACAAAATTGGTCAAGCAAGAGTCTAAAAAATTTTACAAATGATCATTAGAACATGATGTCATTCATTGATTTGCATACAACAAACAATCATCAAGCAACTTAAGGGTGTTTAAGGTATCACACCTTCCCCATAAGTCACCTCAAAAAAACTAGGGGAGGTTCAAGGTCTCACACCTTCTTTAAATAGTCACATTCAACAATCAACCAAGCAATAAATCCACTTGAAAATTTTCAAGGTGTCACACCTTCCTCAATAAAATAATAAATCAATTGGGGGTGCTTAATGTATCACACATTCCCCATCATTCCAACAAACTACTTCATCAAACTAATTTCTAGGTTCAAAATATTGCATCCTTTTGTCAAAGGTTATGCCCTTTTCCTTACATTCACAATCAATCAATCCATCAACAACCCTATCCTACCAGGACAAGGGCAACATCATATAATTAAAAACCCTATTCTATTGGGGAAAAAATAGAACCAATAAATCCATCATCAACCCTATCTTACCAGGGCAAAGATAAAATCATCCTATTTCACTTTGCAAGAACAAAATGCACTTACCCCATCTTATTACACAAAACCTCTAATATTTGCTCATCAATTCTTTTACATCATTGCCTCACATCATCAAATCTATTTACATTATCAAGTGAACCTTGTATCTAGTGATTTACTCTATTCCCCTAGTAGTTGCAGTGATTGGTTATCCATACAATTTGGTATTATGGGTAGATCACCATAAGGATGCTGGATCATATCATCATCCAACATCCTCTTGTTAAAAAAAAAATCATTTTTGTCCTTTAATTTTTGAGTGTGACTGCACTCAAACAAATTTTCCCAAAGATGTCATTGATGCCCTATCCGTGGGGTTGCAAACACAAAAAACTTTTACTACTTTATTTCTTTTTTATTTTACATTCAATAATTAAACCCAGTAACTAGGGATAATAGGACCCTAGGATGATTGATTTCTTTACTTTAACATTTGTGTTTTTATTTTGCATTTCAATGACACCAACAAACATATTTTCCAATAGCACAAACTCACCCCAACCATGGAAACCAAATTTAATTTCAATTTTCTATATTAGGATACATCATATACATTTATTGAATCATCCAATCCAAAATTCAATTTTTCTATTGGGAAAAAATAGAATAAATTATTGCACCATTCACATTTATTGCATCATTTATATCCTCCACATTTTTATCAATTGGCTCATGAGATTCATTCTTCACTCATTCGCCAATTGAGGGGGTAAGCTACAACCACAAAAATTTTAGAATCTTCTTGCGTAATGAGGAAAGATTCCATTCCATAAAACTAGGTGTCTCTTGTTTTTACATCGCATTGCATTTCATGCAACATGATACAAAAAGAGGCATCTATAGACATGAAATCCTAGATATTTGTCATCCACTCATCATCAAATCATAGCCATTCATAATTTATTTATATATATGTATATTTATTTATATATATGTATATTTATTTATATTTGTATATATATGAAAAATCTCATCCACTCATCATATATTAATCCTAACCACTCATTTAACATGATCCATATCACTTATCAAATCGTAATCACAAACCTTCATCATGTTTTAATCTTGATAACTCATTGATGTCATCGAAATCCTAACATGAAATAAGGGGAATCTTAAAAGATCATTCACTTTTATGAATGAAGGTCTAAAAATTAACATTTGAAGAGGTCAAAATAATCCATAATCTTGTGAGTCCTAACATTCTGTCATCCCATTCCCTTCGCATTCGCATGAAACCTCACCATTTTCATATCCATCATTCATCCTATACAACCCATACGAAACATATTTAGACCTTGTCAAGCATCCACCACAGATCATAGATGATTTAGAGTATCTCATAAACACCCTAGAGCATCTCTAGAACACTGTAAAGCATTTGGTAGACACCACAGGGCATCCAAATACCCCTATATGCTTCAAGGTGTTCGCATGACATCAGATCAAACCAATAGAAGCATAGATAAAGGACTCAAGTATTTAAAAGGTTGTTATTTACTTTCTAACTTATGTTTCCTATATTTAGTTTCCATTTCATCAACATTGCACTTAAGGTTTAGTAGATTTTGCTTTTTTAAGAGGTCCTCACACAATGGAGCCTTCACATATGCTACTGATCCATTTCATGTTGTGATTTGCATGTAGGTGTAGGAGATACTTCTATTGATGGTTTTTGTAGCTTGAGTGGACCCATAGAGATACACAAGACTAGTCACCCTTGTTCGGAGTGAATAATATTCAAAGACACCACCATTATTTGATTGAGGGTTTTACCCCTCCTATTGTAAATCATTGTATCAAAGCAAATATTTTTTTGTAACCCCTAATTTAGGGTACATCTATGTATAAAGTGGAGATCAAGGATCCCTCATTTGATAATATATAATTTTATTCATTTTATGTGCATATAATTATTATTTTCTTTATTTCATTATCTTTATCTTGGTGTTGATCATTTTCACTCTACAAACACCATCCAGGATTTGTCTTCCAACCACAAATTCACTTTGAGCTTTATCAATGAGGAGAGGCATCAAGGACTTCAACATGCTGGCTAATAATTTGGAGAGGATCTTATATAAAGTATTACAAAGGCTAATTGGTCAATACTCATTGAATTTGTTGGCACCTACAAATTTTGGAATAAGAGCCAAAAATATGGAGTTCACCCCAAAAGGGATCATGTTAGAGCTTTGGGACTTTTTCACTACCTCCTAGACATCAATATTGATGATGTGCCAAAATTTCTATAAGAACATGGGGAAAGTCATCTGGGCTAGGCACCTTCAGGGCTCCCATTCCAAACACCATCACTTTTATATCATCATCTGATAATGGAGATTTAGGGCTCAAATTCATCTCCCTCAAGACTAACCTAGGAATAAACCTCAGAAGAACATATTTAGGTTCTATATATCTACAACTTTTGGAACCCAATAAGGAGCTAAAAAAGCCATTACCTTAGCTCAAATATCATGACTGTTAACAAAACTTGAACCATCCTCCCTAACAATTTCACAAATTCTATTAAAAATCCTATGCCTCAGTGTTGAGGTGTGGAAATATTTGGTATTTTAGTCACTTTATTTGAGCCAAAGGGCTCTAGATTTTTGTTTCCATAGCAATTCCTCCTTGGATAAGGTATTATGAAGATCTACCAGAAAAACCTTTTTTGTGCTCCTAATATTAGCTAAGAGACCCATCTCTTCAACCACTAGATATAACTATTTTAATTTACTTTTGAGTGATTCTTTTATATTGAAGATGTCCCCAAATACCTCTTTATTCCAAGCAATCAATCTACCTTTAATAATTTCTAGTCTATTTGCAATATTGAATATTTCTACCCATGGCATAGGCAAATCCCACCATTCCTCAATTTTTGGTTCCTACTCAGGGTGGGAACACCACATGACTTAAAAAAAATGGTCTAGGAAAGAATTCAGATGGCTAAGGAGTTTCAATATAGAGTGGAGTGTGGTCTAAAATAGTTTTAGGTAAGGCAACCAGTGATGCATTCCAAAAATTGGCAACCCTTGCTTGGAGATCAAAACCCTATCAAGACTAATAAGAATTAGTTGATAACCTAAATTTTGGTTGCTCCAAGTGAACTTTGGGCCTCTCAGGTCCAAATCCATCAATTCACCATGAATCACGAAGTTTACAAAATATTCCATACTTCTAGCGTAGGGGTAGTTACCACCTTTTTTGTCTAAATAAAATAAAGGGTAGTTAAATTCCTTGGCTCAACCTAGGCTTCTTCCTTAAAAATATCCCTAATATCAAGCAACAAGGATCAAAAGGATTTTATATTAGGTCCTAAGTTTGGAGCATAGATGTTAGACATAGTCCATATTTTGTTAGAATATTTTCAAAAGAACAAAATGTTGATGACTCATTATGAGGAAAAAATAATGTGCCCATCAAATTTTGAGAGATCCCAAAAAAAAATAGTGTTCTAGAAGTACCAATAGTAGGTCTAGAATAAAAACCTACTTGTTTCCAAATAGCATTTTTAATAAAAATAATATTTAAAGTGAATTTTAATCAAACAAAGGAAATTAAACACTTCTTAGAGGACTCATTTAGTCCTTGGATATTCCAAGAAAGGAATTTTACTTATAGGTTTTGGTAGAATGTTTCTTATTTCCAGCCACTAACTAGGTAGAATATTGAAGGCTTCCAATTTCAACTATCTGCTTCCTGCTTCCTTGGATTTTTCCATTTTTACAAGAGCCTAAGAACCACTAGCAATCTCAAAATCTGTCTTTTTTTCTACAAGGATTTATTAGTGGGCTTACAAAATTTCCTCTCAATTCCTACATCAACCTAACCTTTGTGGTAGCTTTTGGTTTTCAGTCATAGTGAACCATTTTCTATAATTGATCTAGGAGGGGAGGTTTGTTTAGTTTTTTATAACAAAACTTGTTGAACCACAAGTTCCTCCTCCTCAAGATCCTCAAAGGAATTATGGAGAATAAGGTCTTTTAGGCTTACCTTAGCTAGCGAAGGATCAATACAACATGCAACTTCCAGTCTTGGTATCCTAAGGATATCATCTTTAGGAATCTCTAACTCCAACTTCTTTTGGCCATACTTAGAACCTACCTCCTTATCCTTCAAGGGTGTCCTAATATAAACTATCATTTCAACCATCAAAAGAAGAGGGTTATTCTCTACACTTTAGTTCCTTTTTTTTGTTATTAAATACTACTTTGATTTTTGAAATATTCAAGACCCAAAATTTATTGTTCTCTTTACCTTTAGTTGTCAACTTTGAGCATTGTTTTGAACAATGGCCTGAGGCATGACCATGTTTTCCACAACTTGGGTACAATCCTAGTCTATTTTCATATTCTATCTATTGAACCCAAGTGCCTAGGTCAAATATTAGCTCAATAGATCTCAAATTTCAACCTCTATGTTGGCTATAATACAAAGCCTTACAAAGACCATCTGAGTCTTTACCATTGTCACTACATCAATGGACACCAAATCTTTGATATATTTTTCTATTTCTCTAAGGACATCATGATACCATAAATGCAAAATTAGACCTGATAGTCTTACCCAGAGTGGAACAATATTAAACTTTTATGTATAAGGATTGAAATCCATTCCCCACCTACAAAGAAACAAGTCTCGTTAACCAAAAAACTAGGGACCCCTTCTAAAATATGCATGGAGTCCTCCTTACAATTGAGCTTGATAAGAAAAATGGCTTTGGGGATGGCCATAATATCAAGAAAATCCAAAGGTTTCCATTTTACCATGGTCCACTTTTGGATCAATTCCAGGTCTGATTGCTACCCTAGAATTTACCAACCAGGTCCCAAGCACCTTATTCTTTTGCCATGTTGATAATTTCACTTAGAATCTACCTCTTGTGAGAATCTAGAGATAGATCAAAATGAACTTATTTCTTGTCAACATAGTTTGACTTTATCGCTACTTTGGAAAAGAAAATACTTGGGTTCACATGACTCCTACCTTCCTTGTTGGTCTAATCATGGGCTGAGGTCTGAGGCTAAATAATCTTACAAAAATTTTCAATGGGGCTTGGGACCCACCTTTAGGTTTCCCAAGATCCCAATTTTGATATTCCACAGGAACTGAGGGGTATTTGAGTTCAAAATGGATCCCCTCATCATTGAACAACATCTCCATAATTATATCACCATCCAAAATCCTATAATCCACAACCTCAAACTATCTACAAATGTGATTCACCACCTTCCCGCTCTTGATCATTTTGAATCCTAAAAAAAAAATGTTTTTATTATGTTTTTATGCATATTTATTTGTATAAATAGAAATTGGTATGTTTTAAGTTGCATTGCATTTATAGTTGTCCTAATACCTAAGTATTTTACATGAGTAGTGGTGGATTCCCCATCATAAAGAGGCTTGTAGATTTATGGATGGCTTGAAGATCCTTGGAGGATGGTTTCATAGCACTTTGATTGTATAGATGTTGTAAAAAATAAAGACTATGTAAAATAATTTTTTGTTTAATAAGTTTTGTAAACTTAATTATTGTATAAAATGAAAGATTATGTTGCTTTAATAATATATTGGGTTATGTATATTAAAGTGATTTTAGAAATATTTTATTGGATATTTAGTATTGAGTTCTAAAAATTGTAGGAATGCATCTTTATGTTAGATACTTGGGCTACAATATTATAGCATTTGTGATAATGTGTCTTTTGAAGCTTATGTCAAACATTTGAGTTAAGCAAGATGTGTATTTTTTTTAGAGGTGTCCTGGTTTATCTAATATAGAATTCTGGATTAAATGAATTGTGACTTGATGTAAAGTGTTTTTGATATGATGTGATGTATTTTGCTTTACTTTAGAATTATGTTTAAAGTATAAGAATTATTTAAGATAAGGTCATCTTGGGGCGGTTAGAATCTCTTTTGGACTCAAGCCAAATAAATTAAATCCCAATATTAGGAGGAGTTATGTGAATGCAATACCAAGGTAGCCATGAACCTAGAAGGATTTATGAGAATATAATAGCTAGATACTCCTGAACATAGAAGGAGTTGTGTGAATACAATAAATAGGTTCTTGTGAATTCATTGCACCTTAAACAAGAAGGCTTGAGTGTACTCTAACTAAAAGTTTGTGGAACCATTTAAAAGATAGCAATGGTGATTCCTTGAACATGTAGGATTAGGTAATCATATTTTTCATCAATGAAGTGGTAATGACCTTAGTTATCCCTAGGAGTTGTGGTAAGTAAGCACCAAGGCTCCTACTTAGATAGATCTAGATTAAGGTTAGGGAATAGGCATCCTTCTTTAAGTATTATGGGCATTAAAGGATAATACCTATGCCATTGTCACATTATCCTATGTTGTTGAGAGCATGATAAAGGTGGGGGGACCACTTTTGGCATCCTTCTAAAAATATAGGTTTAGCAAGGTAAACCCCAAAAGCTATGGGAGTTGGCCACTCTTGTACACTGAGTGTTGTCTATAGTGACTTTGGAAATTAAATGTGGTGAAGCCTTGTATGATGGAAATATAAAATAAGGGTTTATCCTATATGAACCATTGCTTGTAATCATTCTTTAAAAACTATTGGGTTGGTATTTTTGAATTGTTACAATTGGAATCAAAGCTCTAGGTCATAGGGCTTAAGGTTTCCAACAAGTGCGCTTAGGTTAATCCTTGATTTGATGTGTGACCTTGAGTTTGGCACCTTGCATGAAGGTAAGTGTGAAAATTATCATTATCATTTTAGTGTTAATAGTCTATGTTAGTTAATTAGTAAAATGAAACTAACTAATTGTAAGTACAATTGAAGGAAATTGTAACTTACCCAACTCCTTTGTGTGGATAGGATATGACACATGTATTGAGATCTTCTAAGAGGTTGGGACTAGTGTTGCAAAGGGATGTTGTAATATAGTCACCAAGAAAATTTGGAAGATCTAATAATCATAATGAGAAGTTTGGAAAGGCAGAGGATACCAATAAGGAAATTGATGGGTCAAGAGATGTCAAATGAAACATGGAAAATACTACCTCCCTATTTGAAATAATTTAAAAGGAGTTGATACAACTCACCTCCATGGTTAGCTCATTGTAATATCAAATGGATCATCATCATATAATATTAGAAAGGTTTGTTGAGTAGGGAATTAGAATCAATAAAGAGAAATCAAGTAAGGAACCCAAATTTAGAAAAATTACAAGATCCCAACTGTAGACACTTAAAATGCATCATGTTTAGAAGACTACTCATATGGGAAAATACGAAGACCATATGACTAATCGTGTACCTTTCCAAGAGCTAGTAGTGGTCCTAACCACTCAAAATAGGTAGTTTTGGCCCATCCGAGTTTGACCACTATCGATCAAAGTGGCTGCCAACACAGGCTACTGAAGTTGAGAGTGACCACATCTAACCACTACTCTAGACAATTATTAGCACTAAAATACAGTTTAACTGTGAATACGGGCCTAGATCACATAGTATAACTATACTTGTATTGTTTGCGAGTGGTTCTTGGTGTGGATCTCCTAAAGTTCCTCTTGCCTACCCCTTTAATGGAAATCTATGACTAAGCCTTCCCCTCTAAGGATCAGTTACATAAATATCTGGATCTTATCTTCTCCAAGAAGCCAAGATCTAGATATAGATATGAATCTGAGAGGTCTACATATGCATCCTCCCAAGAAAAATAAAATATCCTGAATATTATAATTTTTGTGTAGCAAAGCCCTAGAAAATTGGAGAGTGATTACATACCCCTTTGAGGAGTAGCAAAGTGTTTTTCGATTGAGCAATGAAAATTCACCATTCAATCATTTAGATCCACACGAGTTTCACCATCAATCTATCTCTGCATAAGAAGGTGGTGGAGAAAATATCTAGCACAAGACAGAAAACAAAAATAACAAGAGCCAAATTCCTTATTCAGTAGCTTCAAAAAGATTTTACAGAGAATATACAACAATCTACCATTTTTCCCCTTCTCATTACAATCCTTCGATTTTTATTGAGGTCTCGATCCTCTGTGTTTTCAAACTTCCCACGATATGCAATTGCCACTTGAAACAATACTGGAAAGTTGCATTGATTAGACTCTGGGTGAGGTGCGTGATTGGCTGCCATACCCAACAGGATCTTCTTCTCGAACTGCTACTTTGCTGTTAGTTGCTATAAATGCGTCTCTAGATATCCTGTGTGAGTGGCCAACATGCTTGTTGTAATCTTCCTCTGAAACTTCTTCTTCACTACCGCTAACTTGCCATGCACGAAGCGACACCTTTATGAAATCCTGGAGTGCATGTTTTTCTTTTGGTCACGATATTGCAACAATTCATTTTTGTGCTTTATATCTCCTATTGTAGTTGCGATATAGCGACATGTCGCGATATCACGAAATTCCTTCCTCCATGCCTTCTCGCTTTCGCTTTGGCCATGATATTGTGACCTGTTTCCATATTGCATCGTTTTTCTATCATGCCTCCATTCTTTAGTTTCAATCGTGAAATCATGAAATGTCATGATTTCATGACCTTTCGTCCTTCGCGCCCTTGCTCCCTACGTTGGTAACGAAATCATGACATGTCATGATTTCATGACCTTCGGTCCTCCATGCCTTTGCTTCCCTACTTTGGTCACAATTTCATGACCTTGTGTCTTCTGCACCTTTGCTTCCTTGCTTTGGTCGTGATTTCGTGACATGTCGTGAAATCATGACATGTCATGATTTCATGACCTTGTGTCTTCCGTGCCTTTGCTTCCCTGCTTTGGTCATGATTTCACAACCTTGTGTCCTCCACACCTTTGCTTCCCTACTTTGGTCATGATTTCATGACCTTCTGTCCACTACTTCTCTATCTCCTATTTTGATCGTAATATCGTGACACTTTTTGTGTCGTGATATCGTGACACATATTTTTCTTTGCAAAATACTTAGAAAAATTTGGTTGATGCTAGATTGCTTTGCTACCCTCGGATGCTCCTGCATCAGACACCCTGGGTAGATTGAGAAGTGATCCTCACTTTTGATCTTTGAGAGGAAGACCCAGGCGATCAACCTCTATTTTTGACAACCAAGTTGCATCTTCTACAGGTCTGCCCTTCCACTTGATCAAATATTCAGAATACTGTTTGTTCCTTGTGCTTCTGCCTTCACGAGTATCTAATATTTCCTCGATCTCATCTGTGGTTGGGTTAGATGCTAGAATGCTCCACAATTCTATACTTGGTGCCTCTGTATTGTTTCCTTCATGGTATTCCACTAAATCTGATATGTTAAAAACAAGCAAAATGTCAAGCCCACTTGGCAATTCCACTTCATATGCATTGCCTAAGTCCCGTTTTTCTAGTATTTTGCATGGCCCAAACTTCTTCATCTTCAAATTGTTATAAGTTTTTGCTAGAAATATTTCTTTTCTGAGATGGACCATCACTTCATCTCCCACTTCGAACTCTTTGAACTGTCGCTTTTGGTCTGCTCTTATTTTATACTGAGTATTCATTTTTGCAATTTGTTTCTTCACTTCTTCATGCAGGCTTTTCATTTGTTTCACAAATTCTTCAGCCTCGGCACTGCACTTTTTCCCTTTCTCTAATTTTCTCAACTCAGAAACATTTCTTGGGTTGTTTCCATATATGACTTGGAATGGGGACTTGTTTGTACTCTTGTTGACATAATTGTTGTATGCAAATTCTACCTGCAGCAAAACCAAATCCCATCCCTTGGGTTTATCTGCTATCAAGCATCTTAATAAATTACCCAGACGTATATTTACCACCTCTGTATATCCATCAGTTTGTGGGTGGTATGCAGAACTAAACTTCAGGTCTGTCTTCAACTTCTTCCACAATGTTCTCCAGAAACAACCAACAAACTTTGTATCTTTGTCAAAAAATATGCTTTTTGGTAGACCGTGAAGACATACCACTTCCTTGAAAAATAACCCTGCAATGTGAACTGCGTCACTTGTTTTATGGCAGGGAATAAAATGTGCCATCTTGGAGAATCTGTCAACCACCACAAATACGGAGTCATTTCCCCTTTGTGTTCTCGACAACCCAAGAATGAAATCCATGCTGATGTCCTCCCATGGCCTCTCAGGTACAGGTAATGGCTGATATAATCCTGTGTTTTGCCTCACGCCTTTTGCCATCTGGCATATTCTACAACTTTGCATAAAAATTTTCACATATTTCTGTAGTTGCGACCAGTAATAGTTCTCACTCACCAGGGCAATGGTCTTATCCCGATAAAAATGTACAACCAGTCCCCCGTTGTGCTTCTCCTTGATTAAGTTATCCCACATGGAACTCCTTGGAATGCATAATTTACTTCCCCTGAACAACATTCCATCTTGGATTAGAAAATCCAACCACTTTGTCCTATCCATAGTAACAGGTGCCAAGCAAGCCATCCAGGCCTCTACAAAATTAGGATCTTCAGGGTACAGACCCTTTAGTTCTTCGAATCCTACCACTTCTACTGTCATTTTAATCAGCAAATTCTACCTTCTACTTAAGGCATCTGCAACTCTGTTTGATTTTTTGCTTCTGTGCTTTAACACAAAGGTATAGCTTTGGAGAAACTCAACCCACTTCAAGTGCCTCTGATTCAGTTTTGTTTGGCTGTTAATTTGCTATAAGGCCTGATGATCAATGAATAGAACAAAATCTTTTGGCAACAAATAATGCCTCCACTTCTTTAGAGCCTGAACTATTGCATAAAATTCTTGATCATAAACTAAATACTTTTTTCGAGCATCATTGAGTTTCTCACTAAAGTAGGCAACAGGCCTACCTTCCTGACTTAGTACAACTCCTATTGCACTACCACTGGCATCACAATCTACCTGAAATACCTTGTTAAAGTCTGGGAGTGCCAAAACAGGTTGTTCTATGACCTTCTTCTTCAACATATCAAAGATCCTATCTGCTCCTAAGGTCCACTTAAACTCTTTCTTATCTCCTCTCATTGTTTCTGTGAGGGGTGCACAAATGCTGCTGAAATTTCTAATGAATTTTTTGTAGAAGCTGGCTAGACCATGAAATGATCTTACCTCTGTTGTGCTTCTCGGGGTAGGCCATTCGATGATAGCTCTCACCTTTTTTGGGTCCATTTTTAGACCTTCTTCTAAGATGACAAATCCTAGGTACACTAACTCCTTCTTTACAAAATTACATTTTTTCAGATTGATTAATAACTGCTCCTCCCGTAGCTTCTCAAAAACCCTTCTGATATGCATCAGGTGTTCCTCCAAGGTTTTGCTAAATATTAATATATCATCTAAATAGAAAATGACAAATTTGCCTAAAAACTCTTTGAGTACCTCATTCATCAGCCACATGAAGGTACTTGGTGCATTGGATAGCCCAAATGGCATGACCAACCATTCATACAAACCCTCTCTGGTCTTGAAGGTTGTCTTCCACTCATCTCCTTCTCTGACATGGATCTGATGGTAACCACTCTTGAGGTCAATCTTGGTGAAGTACTTGGCTCCACTCAAATAGTCCATTATGTCATCCATTCTTGGCAATGGAAATCTGTATTTTATTGTGATCTTGTTGATGGCTCAAGAGTCTGTACACATTCTCCACTCTCCATCTTTCTTTGGTGCTAGCACTGTAGGTACTGTGCATGGACTTAAGATTTCTTGAATTAGTCCCTTCTCCAGAAACTCCTGGACCTTCCTGTTTAGCTCTTTAGTTTCTATAGGTGTCATTCTATGTGCAACTTTATTGGGAAGCTTGATCATGGCACCAAATCGATATGGTGACTGATCTTCCTTACTGGGGGTAAACCCTCAGGAACATTATTATATATAATATCTAGAAATTCCTCCAATAGATCTAGGACTTCTGCTGGGGTATCTTTGCATTCTGTATCCCTGACTCTAGGAATTAATGCATAACACATATGTTCATGCTTTAAATCATCTAAAAATTTTCTCTCGTCAACCAAGCAAATTCTGGCACTGCCACATACCTTTTCTTCCACCTCCTTCAGGGGTTTCATTTTATGATGCATTCCATTCTTTGTCACGGAATAGGTGTTGGCACGACCATCATGAACCGCACACCTGTCAAACTGCCATGGCCTTCCCAATAGCAAATGGCACGCATCCATGGGAAGAATGTCACACAGGACCTCATCACGGTAATTCCTAATACTAAATTTTACCAGGCACTATTCACTGACCAAAACCTTATGGTCTTTCTACAACCACACGATCCGATATGGATGCGAGTGTCTCTTCCTCTCTAGTTGTAGCTTTGTAACCATTCCCTCTGAAACTAGGTTATTCATGCTACTTTTGTCAATAATAATATTACAAATCTTACCCACGCATTTACACCTTATGCAGAATAATTTTTTCCTCTGATCTATGACCCCCTCTTCATTTAGCAGGACTCTCCTCATGATCATGACTTTTCCTCTCTTTGCTTCTTCAGAATGCTCAGACCCAACATCTTCATCAGCGATCGTGGCTCTGGCATTTCCTTTCAACCTCCTATTATTCCTTTCTTGTTGTTGTGGACACTCGTATTGGTGATGTCCCTCTTCTCCACACTTGAAACAAGTTCCACAAAATATTCCTCTTCCCTGGCCACGTCCAGCTCTACCCCTTCCCCATTGGTAATCATTATTTTGATTACGGGGGAGGTAGGTATTTTCTCTCCTTTGTTCCTGATTACTTCTACCTTCTCCATTCTTTTGAGAATCTTAATTTCTTCTTCCATCGGTCCTTCCATCGGTTCTTCTGCCATGACCTCTTCCTCTTTCCTTGTTCTCAAACTTCCTATTGAGCTTTTCTTCAACCTTTAGGGAAAATTGATAAGCATCCTCTATGGTGGTCATCTGGACCAGACTTAATTCTTCTTGAATACTTGCTCGTAACCCATTAATGTAATGGGCTACCTTCTCCTTTTTGGCCTCTAAGTGGCCTGTTCTGATCATAATTTTATGAAAATCTTATGTGTATTCTTTTACAGACTTACTTTATTGCCTCAACCCTTGCATTTTCTATAGCAGGTCTAACTCATAATCGCCAGGGATGAACTGCCTCTTCAGATTTTCTGCCATCCATTCCCATTTTGTTATTCTCTCTTTTCTCTTTTTATTTCGCTCCAGCTGCACTCCCTTCCACCAAATGCTAGCATGACCTTTCAGCTTGGCCTTAGTGAATCTGACCCTATCAGGATCTTCAACCTCCTCGTACTCAAAGTACTCTTCTAGATCATTGATCTAGTCGATCAATTCCTCTGTATCAAGGTTCTCAGAATACGTGGAAACCTCCATATTTGGCCTCTTCCCAATCTAGGATATGGCTTTGTATAGTCTGGCTTGAGCAGGATCTACTACTTCTTCTTCTTCCTCAAGCTAGCCTTCTTCTTCGTCATCTTCCTCTTCACTACCTTCATCTCTTCTTGGCTCCAATCTTTTACGCATCTCTTCTTACAGGGCTTGCATTTATCGCTGCAAATCTCAGACATCTTCTGCTGCTGCCATGCCTCTCCCACCAACAGGGTTTCTTCTTGGAGGCATTCTGCTCATTCACTCACAAAACCTCCCACAGATCCTGGTGTAACTACCTCACGTTCGACGATCTATTACACACTCAGGAACTTTCAGCTCTGATACCACTTGGTGGAGAACAGATCTAGCACAAGACATAAAACAAAAATAATAAGAGCCAAATTCCTTATTCAGTAGCTTCAGAAATATTTTACAGAGAATATACAACAATCTGCAATTTTTCCCCCTTCTCATTACAATCCTTCGGTTTTTATCGAGGTCTCGATCCTTTGTGTTTTCAAACTTCCCACGATCTACAATTGCCACTTGGAACGATACTAGAAAGTTGCATTGATGAGACTCTGGGTGAGGTGCACGACTGGCTACCATACCCAACGATATCTTCTTCTCGAACTACTACTTTGTTGTTAGTTTCTATAAATGCGTCTCTAGATATCCTGTGTGAGTGGCCAACATGCTTATTAAAATCTTCCTCTGAAACTGCTACTTCACTACCGCTAACTTGTCATGCATGAAGGGACACCTTTATGAAAGCCTAGAGTGCATGTTTTTCTTTTGGTCATGATATCACGACAATTCCTTTCTATGCTTTCTCTCTCCTATTCCGGTCATGATACCATGACATTCCTTCCTCCATTCCTTCTCGCTTTCGCTTTGGTCATGATATCGCGACCTGTCGTGATATCGCACCATATTTCTATCATGTCTTTGTTCTTCAGTTTCGGTCATGAAATCATGACATATCATGATTTCATGACCTTCCATCCTCTGTGCCCTTGCTCCCTGCGTTGGTCACGAAATCATGACATGTCGTGATTTTGCGACCTTCGGTCCTCCATGCCTTTGCTTCCCTACTTTGGTCATGATTTCGCGACCTTGTGTCTTTCGTGCCTTTGTTTCCCTGCTTTGGTCGCAATTTCATGACCTTGTGTCTTCCATGCCTTTGCTTCCCTACTTTGGTCATGATTTCATGACCTTGTGTCCTCCATGCCTTTGCTTCCTTGCTTTGGTCGTGATTTCGCACGATTTCGCGACCTTCTGTCTGCTGCTTCTCTATCTCCTATTTTGGTCGCAATATCGCGACACATTTTGTGTCGTGATATCGCGACACATATTTTTCTTTGCAAAATACTTAGAAAAATTTGGTTGATGCTAGATTGCTCTGCTGCCCTCGGATGCTCCTGCATCAAAAGGCTACCCTTGAACATCAATTCGAATAAGGGATTGATTTTCGCCAGCCCTAGTTCATGAGTAAGAAGGTTTCATTTTGTGGCCACTGTCCTTGACCACCTACAAGCACAACCTAGGTTTTGAGGTATATTTCCCAAGTTTTAGCATATACCTCTTATTTTTTTTATTTTATTAATTAATGTTAGCATAGATCTATTTTCCTTAATACACATACATGGTGATTTTTGAGTTATCAATGCATTCTTGCTAAGTTTTGTTTCATTATGTTGTTATTATGCTTTTACATCATTCTTTGCAGATCTATTAATAATGCCTCATCCTGAGAGGTAGCAGATGATACTAATCATTTTCTATTATTTCTTGTACACTAGTCATAGGTTCTAGGATCAAATAAAAGCATTCAAAGCATTAGATCCCTCCAGGCAAGTGAAGGAGAAGATGGCATCAGTAAGCCTTTGTACAAGTTTGTGTATGGATTTGAGAGGCATGTAGAGTGCACCATCCCCTTGAGAGGGGCCTATATCTTCTTGTAATCATTGTATCAAATGGGATATCCCTAAGAGGGACCAATCTATAACCAAAGTTTTAAAGGAATTAATAAAAGAGGTCTCTTGATTTTGTTACTTTTGTGTCTTTTATGCATTTATGGTCTTTGATTTTGATATTATGCTACAAGTAGGTTAGGAGTCTACTTCTCAGGGTCATACACCAACCACCTAGGATAGGTTACTACACATATGGGAATCCTTATTATGCCAAAAGGTGCCCTTGATGGATACAGTCAAGCAACAACATAGAGGATTTGACACACCAAATTTTTATAGCTATCAAGAGCTAGAACCTAGATGGACAAACTACACTAATGATACTAAATGGTAAGTTTTTTGATAAATATGTAAAATTTTTAATAGATAATGGAGCTACAAATAGTTTTATTTCCACTAGTATTATCAAGGATATGTTAAAAAGACTTGGGTTATTGGCACAAGGGTGGAAATTCAAGTTGGTTCTAGGTAAACCTACTTAGTGGATCAATGTTTTCCTACTATAGAGATAAATATACCTAATGGATCTACTATATGACACTTTTATGTGGCACCCCTCCATGCTTTTGATTTTATCCTAGGGACGACTTGGTTGAAGGCTCATGGAGCCTTAATCAACTTTTAAAATAGGTGTATGGATTACACCAACAGGGATAAGAGGAGAGTGATAGTACAAAGTAGACAAGGTTCATTTCAACCTCACTTGTTTTTAGCTATGCAGTTAAATAAATCCATTAAAAGGAGTGGTATGCTATATTTAGTAAAGATCAATGGGAAGACTAGAGAAAATGGAGATGAATAAGTATTAAAAAACATCCAATTCTACATGAGTTTCAAAATGTATCTCCTAAATATATTCTAGGTCAATCCCCTCGATGGGAATTTTAATTTACTATTGAGCTGATGCCCAAGGTTAAACCCATTTCTAGGACACCTTATAGAATGACCCCAATTGAATTACAAGAATTAAAGGTACAACTATAGATTTTTTTGGAAAAGGGTTTGATCAACCAAGTGTGTCAGCTTGGGGTGCTCTAGTGTTATTTGTGAAAAAAATTATGGTTCCTTGAGATTATGTATAGATTATAGAATGTTAAATAATGTAACCATTATAAATAAGTATCTTCTACCAAGGATAGATGAACTTTTTGATCAGCTAAAGAATGCTACCATATTTTCAAAAATATATTTAATATCAAGGTATCATGAGTTAAGGATTCAATAAGAAGACACCCATAAGATAAACTTTATTACTAGATATGGGAATTATGAGTTCACAATGTTGCCATTTGGACTAACAAATGCACTAGTATCTTTTATGAATCTAATGAACAATGTGTTCAAAAAATATCTAGTCTAGTTTGTCTTGGTATTATTGTATGATATTCTAATGTAATCTTGTACTGAAGAGGAAGATGACCACCATCTTCAATTAGTATCAAAAGTACTAAGGAAGAACCATTTTTATGGCAAATTTTGCAAGTATGAATTTTGTACCTCATAGATGTAGTATTTGGAACACATCATCTTAGTAGATGGAATTACTATAGACCCAAAGAAAATTGAGGCTATATTAAGTTAACCTCTACTAAAAAAAGTGACAGAAGTTAGGATTTGCATGGGACTCACTAGCTATTATAGGCATTTTATGAGAGATTACTCTAAGGTTACCTATTCTATCACTAATATTCAGAAAAATGGGAAAGAATGCAAATGGATGGGTAAGTGTGAAGCTACATTTGAAACACTAAAAAATAATTTAACAAACTCAAAATACCAGATCCTCTTAGGAATTTTACCATGTGTATAGATGCTTCTCTAGAAGGTTTGGGTGGGGTATTATCCTAAGAAGAGGCTACAGTAGCCTATGAGTCTAGAAAACTCAAGAAGCATGAGGTAAACTATGATACGTATGGTTTAGAATTGGTAGTAGTGGTGCATGTCCTAAAGGTCTAGAGACATTATTTGTTGGGCAAACCATTTGAGCTATGGATAAACCATTAAAGTCAGATATATTTTTACCTAGCCTATGCTAAACACAAAACAAAGAATATGGGTAGATTTCTTAGTTGAATACAAATTTGGTATTGAGGATATCAAATGTAAGGATAATAAGGTTGCATATACCTTTAGTAGGAGAAGGCACATAACTGAATTGACTTAAATCCATGTATATTTGATGGACATGGTCAAGGAAATGCAACTACAAGATCCATATTGCATAAAAATTTGAGATAAATTTGAAGAAGAATCCTAAAAATAATAAGGATTTCAACATAAAATATGGACTTTTATGTTGTAAAGAGAGGGAAGTTATACCCAAAACTAGTGATCTAAGGAGATTGATTATGTAAGAGGCACATAATTCTCCCCATTCTACTCATCTAGGAGGGTAAAAAATGAGGGAAAATATGGAGAAGATATTCTACTGGATTGAATTGAAGCAAGGTATCACTATTTTCATTGCAATATGTTTATAATGCTAGAAGGTGAAAGTAGAGCATTGACACCTAGTAGGGAAATGATACCCACATGATGTACCTATGCAAATATGGTAAGTAATATCTATGGGTTTTATTATGGGTTTACCTAAGACTAGGTACAAGCATAATGTGATCTTGCTAGTGGTTGATAAGTTGATCAAGGTTGCATACTTCATACCGAGGAACATAAAGGATGATGCCCTAGTGGTGGAAAATAATTTTACCAAATAAACCTTCAATTTACATGGGTGTTTGAGGTGATCATACTAGATAGGAATTCTATATTCATGTCAAATATTTGGTAGGCTCTACACCATGTAGTGGGTACTACATTGAATATTAGATCTACATATCATCCTAAAATAAATGGTTAGATTGAGAGGATAAATCAATTTTTAGAAGACATACTACATATATTGCATGGACCAAAAGTCTAAATGGGAGGACTTTTTGCATCTTGTTGAATTTGCATTTAGTAATGGATATCATACATCATTAGGGATGGCCCCATTTGAAGCCTTATATGGCAAAATATTTAGAACACCCAGGAAAATTTGGAGGATCATGTAATGATCAGAACATACACTATCCAAGAGGTGGAGGAATAACTCAGAGTAAGACAACTTAGGCTCAAGGAAGTGACTGATTGCCAATAGAGCTATGCTGATATAAAAATATCACCAAGATAATTATTTATGGGGAATAGAGTTTTACTTAAGGTAAGACCCATGAAAAGTGTCATAAAGTCAACTAATTTGGATCCCTTATATGTTGGGCCCTTTGAGATCATTGATAAGATTTGTCTAGTAGCCTATAGGCTTCTTTTTCTACCTAATCTATTAAAGAACCATGATACTTTCCACATATCCCTTCTTAGAAAATATGTTGTTGATCCTATTCACATGTGGAATATTTCTAAATTGTAGATAGTAGATCCCTTAGCCATTGATGTGATACCAATTAAGATTCTAGGGTTTCATTCCATGAAGTTGAGGAAACAAACCCTAGATCAATGTAAGGTCTAGTGGGACCAACATTCTAAGAATTGTGCTTCATGGAAAAATGTTGAAGTAATGAGAAAATAATTTCCATACTTATTTGAATGAAATAATTTATTTACTCTTGTAGGAAATACATAGTACTATGTTTAGCCCAAGGGCAGGAGTATGTAATAACCCTCCCTAGGAGAACTCATTATTGACTATGGATTTTGTATTGGTGTGAATATTTAATATATAGCTTTTATTTATGATGTCAATAATTAGGTAGTTGTATTTTTATGTTGAATACTACTCTTGGAATATGGTACTATTGATGCAATTGTGGTTGTAGGACCAAGTGCTCTCATTGGTGGATCGATGGGGATAACCACTTAGGATGAGAGAAATTTTAAAAAATGATGGTGATGACTTGCTCATCAATAGCTTAGGTTATCAAAACACCCTTCATGTAGATGCAATGTATTTTACTTGTTTTCTATTCACACCACTGGGTTGGAAAGTTGCTTGTGCAATGAGTCTCCTTAATAGGTTGGCTATAGCATTAGACTATCTTAAATGTGACCACCTACTTAGGGATAAAACAATGGTGTGTAATATGGTTGGCACAAATCTATGTTTTTATATGGTATGCATAGATGTTTTTTAGATAAGATCTATTAAAGTATTAAGTGGTTGATGATATTTATACTTGGATATATTAGTGTGCTAATAATTAATATTAGTAATGATAGAGTAAATTATTAAGAAAAAAAAGACCCATGAGGAAGTTTTAGTTACTTCATTGTTTCCATAATATTAGAATATTGCTTCTTAGAATTTATTTAAAAAAAAGAGGGAAGAATTAATGAGAATTATTAGTCATACTCTAATCAATCCCAAAATGCTTCACAAATTTAGCAAAATTCTTTAAAAAGAAGATATTTGAGCATGGCTAGCTTGGAAGCGTTTGTCAGATAGAACATGTGGTTCTTGTAGTAAACCATCACAAAAAATTATAGAGGATGCGGAGAGATGATTGTGGAGGATGGACTCTTTGGGAAAGAAAGGAGACAGAAGGAACTAGAGTGGATAGAGAGGCACACATCAAAAGAGGTATCTAGATTAAGCTTAGGAAGGTAATATCCTTATATTGGATGCTTGTCTATGCTATTACACTATTTTTGCCTTGTATTTATTTATATGTTAATCATGTTATCTTAGCACCTTAAATTCTTTAAGACTTGAAGATTTACCTTGTTGAAAATTTACTTTGTTTTATGTTTGGTTGGCACCTGATATAGTTGGTGAGCAGTCTTATATCTTTCTTTTTTATGCCTATTTTGACTTTGGAGGCAATTTTAATTGTCTAAGCTTGGTGGTGCTCTTGAGCACAATGCTCTTACTACAATTCATGTAGTGTTCTTATCCCATTTGTGTAGTGTTCTTGACCAGCTCTTTTTGTGTTTGATGTGTGTTTAAGAGGGAATTTTATTTGGTGAAGGATAAAAACTTTGTAGGCATATGTTCATGGAGTCTTTCTCTCAGTCAGTGCTACAAAGAATTGTGTGTGTTCTCTAGGGTTTCAGTCACTTTGTAGTGGATCTTGTTATCTTTAACATATTATTGTACTTTTTTCCTATAGTGTGCTTACTATAAAACCCCTCCTTGGTAAAAATTTTGAAGGAAATGTGTTTTGGTTGTGAATGTATGATGACATAGTTTCTTTCATGATGATTAAATAATAGAATGATTGTTTACTTTAAAACATGGAACATGGTACTATTATTGTTATTTGTGAGTGTAGGATCAGGTACCTTCTCCTTGGTGGGACTATGGAAATCACCTACCATGAAGGATACCTAGGTAAATGATGATTATGACTTAGTAATCAGCAACTCTAGGTAATAAGGAATATTTCCCTTTATATAAGGCAAAATTTGCACCCCTTTTCCTCTAGGAAAAATGGATCCACGCCTAAAATGGGGATGAGACTTTTGCACACCTACACCTCGATGTGAGGGGTACTTGGTGGCGTACCTCCTTTGGTGAGGTTGAATAGATTTAGGTTCACCAAGAAGTATTTATAGACTACTTCTAAGTCTAGCCAAGGATGTTTGTTTAAATGTGTTCTTTCAATTTGCAAACACCTAAGTTTGAGCCAAATGCAACTAGAACTTAAACTATATGCAACCTTATCTTTCCTTGAAGACAAACAAATAACTTTTAAGCTACATGCATCTTTTTAGATTTTGTTCTCAATATTTTGGCATTTTGAATATTTTCATAGGAATTCAAGAAGATAGAATAAATATGATATTGAAAAATAGAAATATGAAATTGAAACAAATTTTGTAGAACAGCTACCTAGTCTAGATGCCTACCCAGAGTGAATTCACGACCTGTAAGTGATTTCATAGCTTGTAAGTGATTTTATGGCTTTGATTTCATGGCTTCGAGTGTGAATTCATTGAAACCCTACAATCAATTCCACAAAAACACTATAAATTTTGATCAGTATTTGGGGACCTACTTAGGCCACTATATGAATTATCTTAGAGACATAGTGGTCAAGCACCCTTGGTTATTTTAGAAAATTATTCATAAACAATATAAACTATTGAAATTTTAGGAATAATGAGAGATCCAAAATGAAATGACATAAGCAGTGCAAAAAGCAAAATATTATCAAAAGAAAAATGATCAAAATGCAACATGCAGAGAGAGATAGTGCTTATGGAGACAAATATTTACCCCCAAGACCTTAATATAGTGAATTCATGGCTTGTAAGGTGAGTTTGTAGCTTGTAAATGAATTCATAGAACCACTTGCAAATTTGCCAAAAATAAAAAAAGTATGATGTGCAAAAGGAGAAATGAAATAAGTGCACAACAAGAAATACAAAATAACCCACTCACAATGAAGATGTCATAAATTAGATCATTTTATTCATAGTAGCAATGGTAATAATAGGATCTAGCAGTAGCAATTCATCAACTCACTCCTTCATTTATTTATTTATTAGTATCTTTGGAAGGTAGAGCATTTTTTTTATAACTTGGATCGATGCAGCCCAACCAGAAAATCATGAGAATTGGGAGAGTTGTTCAGAGAGTTAGATGGTTTGGGAAAATTCCCAATTTGGATGAATTTGCAACCTAAGATTGGAGGCCATAAATTCACCAAACATGGGAAAATAGACCAATTTAGGAAAAATCCAAATGGTTTTTCAGGTGGTTAGGGGGCTTCCTATTTTAGCAAATTCATGGCCTAAAATTAGAGGCCACAAAATCATTAAAAATGGGATGGAAGTTGGTGAGAAGTTGCAACGACATGAGAAAAAATGTGGGTTGATAGGTGGATGGATTACGTGATCTAGAGGAGGGGAAGGATTATGACTTGGGTCAAAAATTTTGGGGGGGGGGGGGGGGGGGGGGGGGGGGGGGGTGGGGGGTGGGGGGTTGTTTTTTTTTTTTTGCAAGATAGGGAAGAGATTTATAGTTGAGGTACTCCCTTGAATTACATGAAGAATACAATATTCCTAATGGAACTCGAAATGACTGCCAAAAAAGAAAAAATATGATGAAATAAAAGAAAAAGAAAAAGGGTGGGTGGGTTAAAATGGAGGGTGGGGGTAAAAACCAATTCATTTTTACCATTTAGTTTTTTGGTTTAGAGCTCTAGAGAAAATGACACTTCCTACCCACAAAGAAAAAAATTGTGTGCGATGACAATGATGAAACAGCCAGATGGATAACGGTAAATGGTAAATTTCCTTTTGCTTGTAGATTTTTCTTTCTTATCATTTTTTTTCAATTTATTTATTTATTTTTATGGTAGTTTTTATTGTGTGGCCGTCATTGCAAACTTACAACCATGTGAAAAATTCATGGCCCATGAATTTGTTAATTCTCTAGGGTTTTATGAATTGGAAAAATCCTAGCGAATTCACCATGATTTCATGAATTCATCACGAATTAGCAAAAATCCTAGTGAATTCACTATGAATTTGTGAAACCCTTAGCGAATTAACTTATTGTTGCTTGATACTTTGTGATTTGCTATGATTTTGATGATTTTATTATGATGATGGATTGAAGATATTGCATGTTGATGTTTTTGGTTGCAGTATGGAACTCTCGAGGGTCAAGAGTGGTGCTTCAATGATTTTGAGGAGAGGGTGAGAGAGCTCACTCAAGTAGAGAGGGATATGATAGAATAGATGTGGCTTCTCCATATAGTAAATATTCCCAAGGTGGACATGGATTACTCATTGTTATCCGTATTAACGGAGAGGTGGTATCTAAAATCATCAATATTTTGATTACCTATAGGGGAGATGATAGTTACTTTGGAGGATGTGGTAGATTTTGTAGATTTCCATCAGAGGATAGGTAGTGTATCAGTCTATGATACAAGTGAGGGCTTTGGAGCAGATGATCAAGGATCAACATTATGAGATATGTTAGAGTGATATTAGTGTAGATGGGATGGTAGGGAGACCAATCATTTATACACTAACAATTGTATTGAGTGGAGTGGTTGTTAGGCTATCGACCTGCCATATGAGCAGGAGATATCTGCCATGGGTCTTAGCTAGAGTTGTGGTTGAGATGTTGGATACCAAGATGTATTTTGCATGGGACCCCTTTTTATTATGCCATTTGTATAGGATATTATATAATGTCATGTATGAATGACATCGTTGCATTGTCCTTACCACCTTGATCCATATATGGTGTTAAGAGTGTTTGGTAGTGCTGAGGCCTGATGGGTTACCTCAATAGTAGGTAGATGTAAGGTGGCTAGTTGTGTATTGATAGGCTCCCTTGAGGGGAAGGCACGGAGGAATTGGTGAGTTGGATGCAACTAGGCAAGTGGTGGATGATTTGCATCCATGACAGGTGGTATAGAGGCTATGGTGGATGCACCTAGGTTATAAGAAGGCTGGTGTGGAGTTAGATTGTATGCAAAGGATTTTGTGGCTATGGTCAAAGAAGGGAGAGGTAGAGTTGTACCATTTTGATAAGGTCTAACAATAGTTTGGGTTGGTGTAGTGGATACTAGATCTAGGTGATCTCTGGTTTTGATATGTGATGAGGGATCCACCAGGTGTAGGTGACGATACTGATGTTACCCAATTTTTAGAGCTTGATGAGGATGACCCTCTTTTGATGGGTATTGAGGAGGATTATGTATGGGTGGAGGATGGATATCAAAGATGGTATCAAGATTTGAGAACCCCTAGGATCACTCTTGAGTTGGCTCAACTTGTATGACCAGTGGTGGATCGTAGGATGTAGCTAGCATTGTAAGAGGTTGATTTTTAGAGGGGGGAGGATAGACCCTAGTATGGTGAGGCATAGATATCAAGGTAGAGGAAGGCACATAGACCCTGATAGAGGGAGACACCCCTACAACCACATGTGGTTAAGGAGGTAGGATTAAATGGTCCTAGCCAAGAGGAGTTGAAGATGGATGTGGTCACTCAAAGCGTGTAGTTAGCAACTCAGGGTGTGTAGTTAGCAACTCAAGAGAAGTAGTTAGTGTCTTAGAGGTAGCATATTCATACTCAAGAGGAATGTATTCAAGCATTGGAGATTGAGATATCATAACTATTAGGTTAGGTGCATTGGTAGGAGATGCTAGCTCCTTCTATGAGTAGTGGAGGCTATCACTTCTACAAGAGGATCTTTGGGTAGTGCAAGTCGAGGTGGTGATGGCCTTGCAATGAGATATATTATTTAAAACTCTCTATCACCAAGAAGTTCCTATAGAGCAGAGGGTGCCTATACCAGATTCATTGAGGAGTCAGAGTCATACATGATTAAGGTCATGAACAATGACTCAGTTCATGAACATACCTCTAGTGGGGCCACCACTAGATATGAGGGAAGGTCAAGGATCTAGGGGATGATATGCCAAGTTTTGATCTTTGTGGCATACTTTCTTGATGACTACATATGCCAAGATTTTTTATTATGGTATACTAGTCTAGCCTATGGATATGTATTACTCTCGAGATATACCATATTATTTTTTGTATTTTTTCTTGCATTATAATGGTTTTTATTATGCATGGATGATGTTAAATGCTTTATGTTGATGCATGTTGTGTGATGATCTAAATGATGATGCATGGTAATGCATATAATCTTGTTGGTTTTAATGCACACCTATCATTCTAGTCTAAATGTAGTTTGTGAAAATATGAAGTGTGAAGACAAGCAATGATGGATAGAAAGAAGTGGAAGATAGTATGCAAAAGAGATAATCAAAATGTATTGGGTGACATGTCCTTACAAAAATATTTTTTAGGAAATAACCTGCGAGGATGTGTGCTTGTGTATGACCGAAATGGAGGCTACCCTCATGTGTAGTCATGAGGTAGATCCTATGTGAGGTATATTATCATACTAAAGTCAAATGCATGAAAACCAATGGGAAAAATGATCAAATTTTATGGTCAAAATAATAATTCAAAGAAAATGAATGAGAAATGGTGTGTAGAAAACTAGTTCAAAAACCAAAGGGTATGAAAGTGATGCAAATGGCTAGTCATGAAAGCTATAAATTTTCCTATATGGGGGGGACTTTACTAGGCATCATAATCCTAGCCTAAATGGAGTGCATATGGGTAAAACCTAACTAGGTATCATCCCATGCCATTATCGCAAAGTCCCCATGCAACTATATGATCAAGCAATCATATATGAGCAAGCAAGATATGTACAATATGACAAGCAATCATGCAATATGACTAAGAAATTACGGGAATGCATTGTGCAGATGTGGATGGATGTGAAATGTAAAGCTAATTATTTATTTGGCATCAATTACGTATGACAATGGTCATACATGTTTAATAAAGGTATTATGACATTAGCCAATCGAGACTCATTTAAAATCTTGGTTATCCTCGAAATGAGATCAAGTCCATCAATAATCAGTGTGTGGATGGTGAGTTAATTTCCTACCTTGAGCTTGAATATAACATAAATAAATCAAGAACCATTGTGTGTGCTTGTGAAGTTCATTTACTACTTTTGAGTAAGGTAATGACATAAGCCAATCACGAACCATTGTGTGTGCAGATGATGATTTCATTTACCAATATTGAGCAAGGTAAGATTAAACCAATCATGCGGAGAACCAAAAAGTTAGCTTGTACTTATGTGTGTACAGTGGTCTCTTCAATAGAGACATGTCACCATGCATGAGCATAATCCACTACCAATCAAACGTCTATGGCCTCGGTGGAGATTAGCTCCATAGTCTAATAATAGGATCTCCAAGCTTTGGGGAATCAGATTCTCAACCACTCGAATTGAGTCCTGATGAGAATTAAACCCTATAATTACTACTTGAGCCCAATTATTATTATGTATTTGTAAAAGAGTTAAAGCTTTGGGGATTCAGACTCCCAACCACTCAAATCAAGTATTTATGGGAAGTTTACCCTATCCTTACTACTCACTCTTTTGTTTCTTTTTTTGAATGTATTTATTATCATTTATTGGACTATGTGCATAATGGGATAAGAAAGATAAACTTATTTACTTCAAGGTTTACTACAATCATGGTATCATCCCTTCTAGATGCAATATCTTATCAATAAGTGTGATATGTGTTTGGTTCAAGAATGATAGAGTCAGTTCCCAAAACTTAAAAGTTTTCTTAGTGAGAATTGTATTTTGGTTCAAGAGAGATTTTTGATCAGTGTCCAACATCAAGATTTTATTAATATATGAAACATGTGATTGGTTTAATATGGAATCTTAGTCAGTAAATGAGATCAAGATTACCTATGAACATGACAACTTTTATCTAATATTACGGTGGATAGGTATGACCATGTGACATACATAATTGAGCTAATCAAAATTAGGAGATGCGACATGCAAACTATATTATGTAAATTATATGATTATGACTATGCAATGGAATATGGAAGTAATAGTGATGCAAGATGGATTATATACAAGATGAATTGTATGATATGTTCTATGTACAAGATGCACAATGATTTATGCATAATATTTTTTAAGGTGCATTATATTCATTGGCTTCTTAAGATCGCCTTCCAATGTGGCCAAAAGAAATGCTCTTGATTCAAACTTAGTGGTTATGATGAAAGGTCCTAACTAATTAGGTTTAAATATTTCTTTTAGGTCGGATTGAGCACTGGTGTTTCTTTGTTTTTCTTTATGAACAAGGTTACCAAACTCAAAATAAAGGTTGCAAATATTTTTTGAATAGGATCCCTTGAGATTTTATTGATAAGCATGAAGGTGTTATAAAGCATTAATACCCTTTTCATCTAATAGTTCCAATTGACTTAAGCAACCCAAGCGATATTCATCTCCTACATTAGCATCTTGTAGTAATATTCCTAGAGAAGATGCTTCAAGCTCAAAGGGAAAAATTGCTTATGCACCACAAACCAAGACAAAAGGAGAAGCACCCAAAGGGGTTCACACACTGGTCCTATAGGCTCATAGGGTAGGGCATAATTGAATGTACCAATCTTGATAAATTTGTTGACCAACCTTTTAAAGATTTTTACTAATATTTTATTGGATGCTTTAGCTTGACCATTGCTTTACGAGTAATATGGAGTAGACCATATATGTTGGATCTTGTATTTTATGCAAAGATTGCATATGTCCTTGTTTTTAAAACAATTACCATTATCTAAAACAATCATTGAAAGGATCCCAAATCTACATATGATTTGGTTGAAGATGAACTTGGAAACTTGGACCCCTATATAGAAAGCTAAAGGTATGGCTTCAACCCACTTAGTAAAGCATTTAGTCACCATTAGGATGAACTTATGGCCATCACAAGAGATAGGATTAACCTTACCTACAATATCAAGGTCCCACATAGAGAAGGGCCAAGGAGAAGAGATGGCCCAAAGTTCTTGAGAAGGAGCATGGACAAGGTTGGCATGGCATTGACATTTGTCACATCGACAAATAAAATTGCATGTATCCTTTTCCATGGAAGTCCAATAGTAGCCCATTCAAAGGAGCTTCTTGGCAATAGCATTGCCACTAAAATGACCTCCATATGATCCTTCATGTACTTCGCTAAGGGTGAGGTTGGACTCTTCAACATTAAGGCATATTAAAAGGATTCCTTCAAAAGATCACCGATATAAGGTATTAACCAATATAACAAAATGGTAGGATTTCTTACGTAAAAGCCTACGTTGGTTTTGGTTCAAGTTGTTAGGATTTGAGCCATTTTGGAGGAAATTCTCAATATTTTCATACCATGACTTAGATGGCGTATCTTCAATAGCGAAGATGTTTAATGGTGCAATATTGGATTCTAATTAAGAAGGTTCTCAAAGTTGGATGATTATGGTAGCATGATAATATTCTAATTTCAAGGAAATTAATGAGGCAGTTGCTTCCATAGCATCTGAAGAATAATTCCTAGAATGCAGAATGGACTCGATAGTGATTTTCTCAAACAAGGAGATGAGTTTGAGGAAAATTTCCCTATAAAGATGAAACTTCTCATCACAAGTTTGATAAATGTTATTGATTTTATTGGTTATAAGTTAGGAATATTCAAATATAGACCACAATTTCACACATACCAAGAATCAAAGCCTCATATTTTGTAGTGTTATTGGTGCATGAAAACTAGAGTTTGAATGATAGAGGAATCAATTGATTTTGGGGTGACACTAGTATGATGCCAGCACCAGCACCAGTCATACAATCAACTCCATCAAAGAATAAGGACCAAGAGTTAGGGTAATCAACTTCTAGGCTAAGAAACTTGTCAAGAAATTCTACTATGAAGGGATGAGTAGATTGGAGAGGAGCAACAATGAGTTGATTAGCTATGACTTACCCTTTAATGGATTTTTGATCGATAAAGATCAAATCAAACTCGATAAGAATAAAGACCCATTTTACAACTCATCTCGATAGGTAAGGTGTACTAATCAGATAACAAAGTGGATAAATTGGGCAATGATGAAGGTCTTATGATTTATCATGTAGTGATAGAGATTTTATGTAGAGAACACCATGACAAGACATAGCTTTTTAAGGGAAGTGTATTGAGTTTCATAACTCACCAAGGTTCTACTAATATAATATATGGCTCACTCTTTCTTATCATCATCATTTTGAGCAAGCAATACCCCTAAGGCATGAACCATGGCTGATACATAAAGCATAAAACATCAATCTAGCATGGGTGGAATGAGTACTAATGGTGTGGTAAGATAGTTCTTGAGGGCCTCAAAGACATTTTGGAACTCATCATCCCAATTTAAAGGTGTACCTTTCTTAAGGAGTTTAAGAAAAGGTTGACATTTATCAGCTAGCTAGGCAATGAAGCAATGGATAGATTGAAGTTTTCCCTGTAATCTATGAAGCTCAGTAATGTTGGAATATGGTGGTATATCTATAATGGTGGATATTTTAGTAGGGTATAACTCTATGCCCTATATAGAAATAATGAATTCCAACAAATTTCCAAATGTGACACCAAATACATATTTATTAGGATTAAGGTAGACTTTACATTCACAAAGTCTATCAAATATTTGCCTTAATTTAGAGATATGATCCTCAGGATCAATGGAACATCCTATGATATCATCCTCATAGTCTTGTAGAATGTCATGCATTATGTCATGGAATATGGAACCTTGGGATGCATCTTTATGATATTTTTTTAAATCTATTTAGCATCAGGTCAAACTACTAAATGATGCATGGTGATAAATGGGTCAAGACCAGGCATATCTACATAATTATATGCAAAGACATTAGGATAATCTATCAAGAGATGAGTAATATTGGTTTTCTCCTCTTCATATTTGATAGTTTCTATCTTAAGGATGTGTGGATTGGAATTAGTGCTGATGTTGAGCTTCAAAGTATCATTGATTAAAATGTGAATCTCTCTCAAAAGAAGGACGATCAAGTGAGACACCCATTTGCTTGAGGTCTTCTAGAGATAGATAAACACATTCATATTGTGAATTGAATGCTTGGAAATGTGCTATACATGGGATAGATATATTAGAAAAGAAACCATTATGTATGATCTCATTGTGTGTTGTCACAAAAGACATCCCCTTTCACACACTCATCAGGGATTGTGATTAAATCAAGATGCATCAGGGAAAGTATATTATAATAAATGTTAGAGGGAGAAGGGGGTACCTCATCTTCAGTCCACTCCAAGTTTTTATGACTTTGAAATTTAGCATAAGTAATCATATGGTCATCATCATCAAAAGTTAAGGGTTGGTTCTTCATAGGGATGTAGCCAATGCCATATCATCTAGGCCAAAAATTAGTTTCAAGTGGCTTGCACATACCATTTTGTAATAGGACAAACCTTTACCTATATAGTCCATGCTACATAATATTTTCTTAGAGAGTGGATATTTATCAGACAAGTAGCAATGGGTAAAAGTGTTTTCTTCAATAATCAAAATTATGCCAATAGTGACTCTATCCATGGTATATTCGGAAAAGATAAATGTACAACTACCAATATGTACAATGTATCCCTTGTTGTAAGGTAATCCTATAGTGAATAGAGATAGTGGAAGTCAAGAAATAATAGGAGAATATTGGATGGTATAATTCTCATGGTTAGATGATGGTCAATTTGGTGAGCAACTAGTCCATGAGAGAATAAGAGGTGGAAGGTGATGGGTCAGTTGTATGATTAGAATGAAGCATATTAGAAGAATATGAATGATGGTCAAAAATAGGTGAATGATATGAAGAAGGTTGCTTAGGTGTTGATGAAGAGGGACAATATATAGAATGATCCAACTATGACAAGGAAGGATAGAATGAAGAATCAGATGTCTCAACCATTGCACAATACTCAGATAGTCATGGGTCACCATGGATGGTGGCTATTTGATTCTTGATTCTTGAATTTAATACATTGATGAAATGTG
The DNA here is from genome assembly GCA_028583015.1 of Wollemia nobilis. Taxonomy (NCBI): domain Eukaryota; kingdom Viridiplantae; phylum Streptophyta; class Pinopsida; order Araucariales; family Araucariaceae; genus Wollemia; species Wollemia nobilis. The sequence continues at coordinate 6,382,143 of JAQPPZ010001057.1, read as the reverse complement.
GATGGGACCACATTCATAGCATGAATCCATGGGTGCCCCAAAAGGATATTGTATGATGTAAACACACATATCAAGAATTTGAGGACAAACCATAAGTGGGATAGATATCATACCATAAGCTTCTTGGGATTAATTTTTGAAGGCTTTGATGATTAAATACAATCTTCTTAGGTCCTCATATTTAAAACCAAAATTTTTAAAGAATTCATATGTGTAGATGTTGAGAGAGAACCCATTTTCTATTAACATCCATTTGATAAGAACATCTCCAATCAATGTTGTAATGTAAAGAGGGTTGTTGCTCTATAAAATGAGGAGGGATATCCTCATAAAATTCTATATGATAACCCCTATGAGAATCCAAAAAATTAATTTTAGAAGTGGATTGAATATCTTGTGGTACCATCATTTGACTCAAAGAGTTCATAAATTTATTCCTATGGATGGGGGAAGATCGAAGAAGCTCCAAGAGAGAAATCTTGGTAGGTGTGTGGGAAAGTTGATGTTTTATATTGAAGGGTAGATTATATTGAGGTTTGGTTGCACTATTGATTTTTGTGGTGCTCTCAAAACCAAAGGAGGCTTAGAAGGGCTACTTGATTGTGATGAAGGCGACTAAGGTGGGGTTGTTGATTGTTGAGATTATTGTGCAGGTTGAGTCTGAGCTTGTTATCCAGTCATGACCCCAATCATACCAATTGTGGCATCATGTAATAAAATAAGTTGAACAAGAATGGATAGAGAAGATGAAACATGTTGAATAGGATGGACCTATGACCTATCAATTATTCTAATGGAAGCAAGTGGTGCATATGGGGATGGATAGTCAAGAGATTGACATATGGACCATTTGCAACAAAAATATCCAAGACAAGCATTACGGGAGCAAAGTCCTACTCTAAACTATTAGAGGTGACTGAAATGGGATCATATTGGGTGTTTGACTCACTTTCAAAATGATCAAGAGACAAATATTGATGAGCCTTTTTTTATCTCTCTTGATGTTAATAGCAGAATTTGAAGGCACAAGTGCATTTGATAGAGATTGTTGTTTTGGAACACTACTAATCATGCCTATATAATATTTTGGAGGGGGCATATTTTGTTATTTTACCTGATGTACTTATAATTTTCCATGATTAGGTAATGGGTGCTAAAAAATCTCTAGATCTTGATTTATTATTTGTGTGTGTTGCATAGGAGGTTGAGTAGTGGTTGGTGGGTTAAAATTCATGGAAGAACCCTTTATAACTAAATAACCATTATTGATTAAATATTGTACCAAATACTTCAATCTTCTACATGAATTTGTCAAGTGCCCATCAATCCTATGGAAATAGTAGTGTTGTCTAGTTTGTACTAATCAATTGTGTTGTCAAGTTGTATAATTTTAGATAATTCTATCATGCATGTCTCCAATAATTATTTAAGGACCATGGAAAATGGTTGATTAAGTTTGGTAAAATTACATGGTGGGGGTTTCTAAGGAGCCTTTAATATCATCTTCTTCAAGATATTGGTAGTATTAACATTTGGAGAAGGTCTAGTGTCTGTGACTCCATCCCCCACTACATGTTTATTCTTGTATTAATTTTTGGAAGTCCTCTCTTCTTCTTTCTTTTTTAGATAACCTCTTCTAAGAAGAGCCTACTCCACCCTTATATCTAGGTCAATGGTTTGATAAAATGAGGTCACAATAGCAGTCTCTTTTTCATAGGAGAGTTTTTCTTGTAAATTTTCAATGAATATTTCCAACATCTCCCTAGGTGGTAAGGCAAATTTTAGTTTCCCCACCACCTTCCTCAAATGTACTAGAAATTTTGAGAAACTCTCATATTTTCCTTGTTTAATATTATACGAGTATTTTATGGTCACATGCTTCTCAATGTAGGCCCCAAATTGATATATGAGCAGTTTAGTTATTTTCTCAAATTTTCTCAAAGAATGGGTAGGTAATTGGTAATACCATTCTAAGGTAATTCCCCCAAGACTTTTTGGAAATATATTTAATAGTAGCATGTCATCATAAGTGATATCATGACATGCCATCCTAAACATTCTTAGATGTTCTATGGGATCCTTGGTCCCCTTGTATATGGGTAAGATAAACATGGGAAAGTGCTTAGGGTAAGGTCTAGTAGCAATAATAGGATCCAACGGCTGATTGCACATCTCTTTGTAATTTTAAGTGAGGTGATAGGAGTTAATCTAATCTAGTCATGTGGCAAGATACTTTACTATTGCCTCTATATTTTGTGTTTAAGGATTGTTGGTGGATGGTGCTACTAAATTTTCAAAAGATAGATAGTAGTTAGGTTATGAGGCATGATATAGGTGTACGGTAGAAATGGCAATAATATTATAGAGGGAATTGAAGAAGCATTACCTTGTTGAAATGGATATGTCATGTTCAAAGAAGAATATGGAAGTGGTTATGATGGTAATAATGGTGGGATATAATAAGGAATGGAGAATTGTGGAGGAATTTATTGTGAATAAAAGGATGAAATATTAAGAGGTTTTTATGAGGAAGATGTGAATGGTAGATAAAATTATGGAATGTTTTTATTACAATATATAGACACATAAACTGTGTAAATAGGATAAGACTATTAGTGCATTGCATATTACCTCTTATCGACAACATATGACCCTATTGGGAACCCCTCTAGGCTAGAAAAAGGCTTTCAAAAGGCTCCAAAACTTAGTTTGGAGGGTTCCTAGCAGTATGGGGCAGTTTTGGGGCTCCTACTGGTGATCGTCCCACCCAGGGATGACCATCCACAACCATCCCAGGGTGGGATGACCCCTAACTAGACCCTTGAAAAAGTCAAAGGACACACTAAATGGCAATAAAATACTACTATTGGCATGTCAAATCATCCCAAATTTATTGGGGACATGCTAATATATTGCAAGGCAATATATTGGGAGCACCAAAATGGCAACCTTCTCTCCATCACCCCATGATGCGATTAGGACATGTGGCATCACCTGTCTTGCATGGGAAAGATGTAATTTTTCCCTAGATACCCTTTTGGGATATAAAAAGAGCTCCAAAACCCCAATTTTAGTGAGGATAATTTTGATAATGACACCACGAAGTGCTACCCAAATTGAAACCCAACTTTTGTAAACCAAAAACCCACCTTACCTTAGCCTTGAAGCCTTATTCACTTTGAAGGCAATTTTAGGGGCAATAGGGTCGAATCATCCAACCCAAACTAGACAAATTGAAGTATTCTTTGGTCCCATATGTCAACAACACCCCTACCCAATTTTTGGACCAATTTCCATAGCCATAGGTGACAAAACTAAGTCAGTTTTGTAACTGTCCCACCTGGGGACAGTCAGGAGTCTATGCATGGAACACCTAGGGATGGCCAAAAAATAGGTTGGAATTTTAGATAAATTCCTCCATATTCCCCTTAGGAATGGCTAGAAGGACCTCTAGTCCAAATTTAAAGCAATTTGGAGGATTTTATTATGTAGGATTGGTGATCCCCAATGTTGCAGGTTTATCTGGCTCACCTAGGAATGGTCACCATTTTTGCATAGTTTCACCTTAGATATTGCTTCCAAATTTTCTTATTTGTATTTATATTAATCAATAACATGTTCATGCTTAATGTAGATCAGTTTTTATGCATGTATATCACCTTTTATTGTTGTATAATATGCTCTCCTTTTATGGTTTTATGGGTTTCTTCTATAACACAGGTGCTACTAATCTCATTTCAATACCTTGTCTTCAGGAACAAGAATGCTAGGCAAGAGGAGAAGATAAGGAGGCACAATATTATTAGACAAACACTAGCTCTCGAGTATGGGAATAAATAATTCACCACCATTGATTATCACCTTAGAGGCTTCCTTCCAAGGGACTAGATCCCTTGGTTATTGTAATGAAAATGTATCAATTTGTAAAGCCCTCAAGGGGATATTTTGTAATCTGGTTTTGAAGCTACTTATGAATGAATAGAGATATTTTGATCATTTGTATTGCCTATTTCACTTTATTTTAGTATATTACATGTTTATGCCATCTGTCCTTTGAATGCTTTATAACTGATATACATTGCTAGTAAATGCCCTTAAGGCGATATTGTGAATTTAGCTTCTTCAATACTTGGGTGGGACGGTCACCAACTGTGACCATCCCTTGGTGGGACGATCACTAGTAGGGCACTTCAAAAAGTCAAAGGATGCATTAAATGGCAATCAAATATTGCCATTAGTGCATCCAATCACCCCAAATTGATTGGGGACCTACAAATGTGTAGCGAGGTAGTAGATTGGGAGCCCCAAAGGGGTAAAATTCCCCTCATCAATAAATGATGCGATTAGAACATGTGGCATCACCTACCTCGTATGGCCAAAGATGCCATTTTTCCCTAGATGCCATTTTGGGCTATTAAAAGAGCCTCAAAATCCCAATTTTAGGGAGGAGGACTTGATGATTTATGCAACAAAGTGTTGCACAAATCAACCCTCATTATTTTCAAACCAAAACTTGCCCTTACCTTAGCCTTGAAACCCTATTCATTTGAATGTGATTTCAGGGGAAATAGGCTCGATCCACAAATTACAAATTGGCAAAATTGAAGCATTATTTGTCCCCATCTATTGACAACACCCCTACCCAAGTTTTGGACCAATTTCCATAGGTATAGGTGACAAAACTAAGTCAATTTTGTAATTGTCCCACCTGGTCATGGTCAATAGTATGTGCATGGCACACCTAGGGATGGCCACAAAATAGATCAAAATTTTAGATAAATTTCTCCATAGTCCCCTTGGGAATGTCTAGAGGAACCTCTCGTCCAAATTTGAGGCAATTTGGAGTATATTTGATATAGGATTTTTGATCCCCAATGTTGCAATTTTATCTAGCTCACCCAGGAATGGTCACTATTTCAGCATTGTTTGACCCTTGATCTTGCCTCCAAATATATTTATTTGCATTTATATTAGTTAATAACATGTTTATGCTTAATCTAGATTAGTTTATATGTATGTAGATCACTTTTTATGGTTGTAGAATATGCTCCTTTTTCATGGTTTTATGGCTTTATTCTATAACACAAATGCTTTTAATCCCTTTTCAATCCCTTGTCTTCAGGAACAGGAATGCTAGGCAAGAGGAGAATCTAAGGAGGCACAAGCTTATCAGCCCAACAATAGCTCTTGAGTGTGGTAATAAGGAATTCACTACCATTGATTATCACCTTAAAGACTTCTAATGGACCATTGTTTTAGAATACCTTTTAAAATGATTCTATGCTACAATAGTGATATGGCACCATCTGGAATTCACTACCATTGATTATCGCCTTAAAGAATAAATCCCTTGGTTATTGTAATGAAAATGTATCAATTTGTAAAGCCCTCAAGGGGAAATCTTGTAATCTCATTTTAAAGTTATAAATGAATGAATAGACAGAGAATTTGATTATCTTTATTTGTCTATGTTGTCTCATTTCAATAGATTACATGCTTATGCCATATTTCCCTTTTAATGCTTCATAATTGATATACATTGCTAGTAAATGCCCTTAAGGCGATATCATGAATTTCACTTCTTTAGTGGTGATCGGGATGGTGTTCTTGGCATTAGGCACACTTTGTTGATGACCTTGATCAACAACATGTTGCTACCCGATTCTTCAGGTGCTAGGTTCCCATGGAACCTAATAGATCTAGTTTTTACTCTAGTGGATTGCATAGAGGACGAGCCCATAGTTATGGCTTAGGGTCCTAATTTATTGACCTAGCTATATGATGAGCTGTATGAGATCTATTATCATGGGTGGAAGGTCTTGGGCTACAGTTTCCTACTACAGGTTTGGTCTTGGCCTGTATGAGCAGGGTATTCATGTTCCTTGTCAACCACAATATCAACTTTCGTATGATAAATCTAGGTTGGGATAAAATAAACTGGTACCATTGGATGTCCTCATAAAGGTCCTTGAAAACCTATGCCTAGGTTATTAGGATAAGCTTGTCCACAACCCATATGCTAATACAAATCACATCCATTCTGTGGGATATCATTTCCCCATAGAAATGACAGATCAAAGTCTATCTAGTAACATTGCCCAACCCCATGAAGTGGTGGAGATCTCCCACACCTTGCAATATGATAGTGAGGAACAATACCAAGGTCCTACTCATGAATGAACAAGTGATGATGATGATGACTATGGCATCGCACCCATTAACTACCCTAGATCAGATGATGACCATGAGCACATGTTCCATTTGGAGGATGAGGATGAATATTATCTTTGTATGTTATTCCCTATCCAAGGACCCATCTGATGCCAGTTGCTTTCGCATGAAGAGCAGGCTCACCCTCTTTCACATAGGCCATGACCATTCCTTCCATTTCTTCCAGAGCCACACCCGTGAGTCACGAGGCAACATCAAGTCTCTAGACCCACTCACCCTAGAGCAAGAGATCATGTATCCATCAACATGATTTCCATAGATTTATATACACCACTAATAGATCCAAATAACCCATTAAAGTCTTTACATCTCGACATTGAGGAAATTGACTTTGATTAGGGAGATTCACCCCCATCACCCTTAGAGTACTGGCCTTACGAGGAAATGTTACAGCCATTTCAATTTTCTCCAAGCACTACTGAAGATGTTTATCAAGACGAGCTTGATCCTAATTTTCCTATGGATGAAGCAAACCTCACTGATGATATTCATTTGATTCCCACTCCACATCAGTTGGAATATGGGTTGCATATATCAATTGAGCCAACAATTGACAAGGATATCAATACAGATCTTGATAATCCTCGCATTATCAAACTAGGGGAAGGTCTATCCCTAGTTGAGAGAGATAATTTCACAAGAGTTCTAAAAGAAAGGATAAAAGATTTTTCTTGGTCATATAAAGACATGCCAAGACTAGACCCAAATCTAGTCACGCATAATCTTACATTGAACCCAAATATCAATCCATTCAAGCAAAATTTGCGTAAAATGCACCCAAAAGTCACATTTATAGTGAAATATGAATTTAAAAATTTGTTGGACATAGGATTTATCATTTTAGTAGATTATCTGCCATGGGTTTCAAACATAGTTCCCGTCAAGAAGCCTGATGGGAGGATTTGCATTTGTACCGACTTCATAGATCTTAAAAAAATGAGTCCTAAGGATAAAATTTCCTTACCTAGCATTGATGCATTGTTAGATGCCATAGCAGGACATGAAATGCTCTCCCTTATGGATGGTTTCTCTGGATATAATCATATTTGTATTAATCTAGAAGACCAGATCAAATCAACATTCACAATACCTTGGGGGACATTCTGTTATAAGGTCATGCCTTTTGGCCTTAAGAACACTGGTGCCACCTATCAACGAGTCATGACATACATCTTCCATGATTATATGCATAAGATTTTGGAAGATTACATGGATGATTTATTGGTGAAATATTTAGAACGTCATGAACATAGTAATGTACTATGTAATGTCTTAGATTGCCTCATTGAGCACAATGTCAGGCTTAATCCCAAAAAGTGTGTCTTTGGTGTCACATATGGTAAAATTTTGGGATTCATAGTCTCCAAACGGGGCATAGAGGTAGATCCAAACAAGGTCAAGGTAATATTATAAATACCTCCCCTCACAACCATTAAGCAACTACGTATTTTGCAAGGAAAGGTCACATCCATAAAATGCTTCATAGCACAATTATCGGATAAGTGTCGATCCATGAATAGGTTGCTATACAAGGGGGTCTCATTTAATTGGGATGAACAATGTAAAAATTCCTTTGATGAAATAAAATAATACTTGGCTTCGTCGCCTGTATTGGCTCCATCATGAACAAGAGTGTCATTCTATTTATACATCTCAGCTACTAAGTTAGCTTTGGGCACCATGTTGTCCCAAAAAAATGAATTTCACAAAGAACATACTAACTATTACATTAGCCACACATTGGTTAGCTATGAAATTAGATACGCATATGTTGAGAAGCTATGCTTAGCAGTGGTATTTGCCACAAAAAAGATATGCCATTATCTCCTTAATCATACCACATATGTCATATCTAAAGAAAATCCATTGCACTACATGATGATTAGAACATATCATAATTCACAAGATGAAATGGATAATGTTGTTGATAAAATTTGACCTAGATTTCATTGGACATAAATATATCAAAGGATAGGTCATAGCCGATCAACTAGCCAAGGCTCCTCTACGGGATGATCAACCTCTAAATGTAGAACTTCTTGATGATGGAGTGTTTCATCTATTAGATTCACCTCATTCTGCAGAGCCTAAGTCACATGTAGACATAACTCTATTCTTTGATAGTTCCAAATGCGAGCAAGGTGGTGGTGCAGGTATCATGTTTTTCACACTGCAAGGGGCTCCCATACCTCTTTTGTTTAAACTTGTTTTTCCTTGTACCAACAACAATGCCAAGTATGAAGCTCTCAACAAACAAATTTAAACATTTTTAGTGATTCCTCATAGTTAATTAGGTTAAAGGTATTTTCTAGTGTCGATGTCCCATCTTGCAAGCCTCCAAATCCCTAGTGGATAAACTCCTAGTAAAATTTGAATGGTATGATATAGAGGCACTCCCTCACTCATCTAATAATTTTAAAGATATAATGGCTTCCTTAGGGTCACTAATCCCACATGACACTTCAGATGATATCACAAATATCCAAGTAAAAATGCTAGCGCAATCTATGACTAAGCATGAAGAGCATAATGCTATACTAGTTGTTCATATGATTTAGATTGAGCCTTCTCATGAAAGGTTCTCTCAACTACACTAATATTTGAATAACGCTAACTAGGGGGCTTTGTTCCCTCATAATAATTTTGATAATAGAACAATGCTATATCTTCAAGTTTTCTCTCACTCAGCATTCGCACGAGACAAACATCAAAAGGATAACACGATTCATAATATTGAGGCTTCTTCAAAGCAAGATTGAGCCATCCAAATTAAATATTATCTTAAGCTGGGTAATATTCCACCTGGATTTTCACATGCCACAAAGCGAACATTAAAAAAAAGGCAAAAAAATATGTCTTACTAGGAGACATAATGTATCGTCAAAGTTATGAAGTTATCCTCCTTTGTTTCTTAGACTCACAAGAGTTAGCTTGGGCCATCACCCAAGCACACAATAGTATATGTGGTGGCCACTTTAGATGTATGGCCATCGCCAAGGTCATTCTTCGCATGGGCTATTATTGGCCAAATTTAGAGCAAGATTGTTGTGCTTATGTTAAGAAGTGTGTGAAGTGTCAACACCATGTAAATTTAACACACATACCTTCATAGGCCTTACAACCAATTCAATCGGTCTAGCCATTTGCACAAACACATGCACCACTCTCCATCCTTATTTGGTGCTAACACTACCAAAACAACACATGGACTAAGAATTTCCTGGATCAAACCTTTATCCAATAGCTCTTGTACTTATTTTTTTATCTCCTCATTCTCCTTAGGACTCATCCTATACCCAGCCTTGTTGGGTAAGCTTGCTCCTGGTATCAAATAAATGTAATGACTAATGCTTCTCATTGGTGTAAGACCATTTGGAAGTTCCTTCATCATAATGCCCTCATACTCCTATAACATTTCCTTGATTTCCCTTGATAAATCATCTTTTTCTTTTGTTTTCCCATATTGTTGAGCCTTTGCAACCAATGCATAACACAAATTTTCTTCTTGCATATCATTTAGAAATTATTTTCCTATGAGAACACATACTTGTGCATTGCAACCCTCTCTCTCTTGTTTTTCCTTTGATGATTTCATAATAAATTGTCTTCCATCCTTTGTGATGGAGTAGGTGTTTGCTACACCATCATGGAGAGCCTTCTGGTAAAATTGCCAAGGTCTTCCCAAAAGGATGTGGCAAGCATCCATGGGCATAACATCACAACATATTTCATATTTATAATTTTCAATCTGAAATTTAACATTACATTGCTTACTTATCAAAATTTGATCTCCCTTTTGTAGCCATGTGACTTTGTAAGGATTTGGATGAACAATTGTCTCCAAATTCAACTTCTCCACCATTTCTTGGGAAACCAAGTTATCCATACTACCACTATCCACAATGCCATTGCAAAACTTTCCTTGTGACTTTAGTCCTAAACAAGTTCCTCCTTTGTGTGGTGTCTATTGGTTCCCTCTCCGATTTTAAGAGTACTCTCCTTAGCATGAGGGTATCTCCATACTCAACTTCTACTTCTTCTTCTTCTTTGTAATATTCAACCTCTAATGCTAAAGATTTTCTAGTATTAGTATTTCTTGTTTCTTTTTGAATAAGATGAAATTCAAAAGCTTTGTGTCCTTGCTCTCCATAATTGAAACAAACACCCAAAAACTCTCTTCCTCTTCCCCTTGCTGATTCACCTTCTTCCTCTTAAATTGTTTCCTCTCCCCCTATTATTCCCATTAAAATTATCCTATGAACAACAAGTTTATTCATCTCTTTATGGCTTCTCTATTCCCAAATTTACAAATCCTCTACCCCTAGTAGGTTTGCCTCTCCCTCTTAGATTTACATATTACTTTCTTGTTAACTTTTCCTCAGCCTTGAGAGCATATTGGTAAGCCTCTTCCACTGTCTTCATCTGCATCAAGCTAATATCGTATTGAATAGTAACTTTTAGTCCATTTATATATCTAGCCACTTTTTATTCATCCTCGTGAACACACCCTGCTCTTATTCTTAATCTATAAAATTTCTCTATGTAATCAGCCACATTCATGTCCTTTTATCTCAATTTCTACAAATTCCTTAACAAGTTTAGATGGTAGTCTAAAGGCATAAACTTAGCCTTTAGTTTGATAATCATTTTATCACATGACTTGATATTTTCTTTGCCCTTTTTCTATATTTCCATCTGTAATTGCTCCCACCACAAGGAGGCATGTCCCTTTAGCTTTGTACATGCATATTTTACCTTCTTATTTTCTTCAATAGACTCAAGGTCGAAATAATTATCCATCTCAGTTATCCAGTCCATGAGCTCTTCTGGTTTCAAACTCCCACTGAAACTTGGAATGTCCATCTTAGGCTTGTTGCCTATTTTTGATAAGGCCCTTAAAAACCTTTCTTTTGATTCATCCATCTCTTCTGCCCTTGCTGCCTCATTAATTTCTTCTTCTTCATCCTTAATAACATCTTCAATGGTACTCCCCTTCTCTAAGCTAATTCTATGGCTTCCATCATAGCCATCATTCTTTGTATTTCCTCTATCATTGTTGCAATATCTTCACCTCTAGGAATTCTTCCCCTATCATGCCCCCTATGGGTCATTTTTTTAAATTCTTTACCTGCAACAAATCTATTTCTGCAACACCCTGGAGCCAACCTTGCTCTGATACCAAATAGTGCAGATCAACCTTGAAAGTTTTAATGAAACTATCAAGATTGCAGATCTATGGAAACTACATAAATCATATCAATTTCAAAAACCACAATGGGTAGCAAGAATACAAATTTTTTTATTAAATAAAAAAAAGCACAACTTTACCACGCCTGCAAATTATTTTATTTAGAAAATCGTATCAAAAATGTGCCAATAGCGCACTACACCAACCTTCCCCCTAGAAGATACAAATAGATGTGATTTCATCCAACTATATTGCTTTTTTTTTAAAAGCTACAACAAAAAAAAAAAACTAAATTTAAAACATTTTTCCTTTCTTTTTTTGGTGTGCAGGATTGCCAATTCACCCGATGATGCTCCTGCATCAAGAAGCAAAGTTTAAAAGTTGAATATTTTAAAAGCCCTAACTCAATAATTATAAAGTTTTTAAAAATTTATAATTAGGGTTTTTATTTATTTATCATTTTATTAAATTTGACGTAAAGTTTCATTGATGAAATAAATGTTGGTTTTAATTAAAATGCTTAAAGTGATTCATGTAATTTTTAATATAATATTTTGAAGCATTTTTAATTAAAATTCTGTTTTGGAAGTTTTAAAATAAATTTGCATTGTTTAATGTTAAATTTAAAGGTAAATTTATTCATTTTTGGAAAGTGAATTTTATTGAAGAGTGCATAAAAAATGATTTCAAATCAAAACACCTAAAGTCCAGGCCCCTTGTTAATAGTGATGTGCATCTAAGAGTTATCTTTAGCATTATTTCATATCTAGATGTTTCACACTTTTATGACACATTAAAACAAAGAACCTTGGAAGAATCAAGTATTCTTTTGCAAGAGAGGGTTTTAGCTCTAAAACCCTAACTATGAGTGTGATTTTGCAACTAGGTGAAATTATCCCTCAACAAGACCAAGGAGAAAGAAAAAGTTTGGTTGGATCTAATTGTGGCAAATTTTATTTTTGATCAATTGTAGTTATATTTTGACCTTCTAACTCATGAATTTAAGAGATATGAAGTGATTTTAATGTTTTAGTGATTGGAGGTTTAGAAGTTATATTAGAAGACTATTTAGATCAAATATTAATGGATAAATTGTTCTTATGACAAGAGTACAAATACTATCCTTTAATTTTTAACTTTAAATACTTAATACTGTTTGAAAGATTTTGGGTTAGTAGGGATACTATATGTTTGGTTTTTTTGTACTTATATTTTAGGTATTGATGTAAAGTGGATGGGATGAACCACACTTTATGGATATGGCCTTCCAAAAAGAATATTATCTGATAAGTCATACAATATAATTAGAAAAAAATATTTAATATCTTGAGCCCCACTTTGAAAGGAAAGGTTACGGTACCACTACCCTCACGCTCCTCATTATTAAAGACCTAAAATATTAGATGAATTTTTCAAGATAATTTTTAGTTAATCCAAAATGACTAATCAATTTCAAGATAAACTCATTTATTCTAAGGTCATTATTGATGAGTGTCGTTGTTCATTCATCATTTAATCATTATGTGTGTCAATCCAGGGCGGTGTCAAAGGCTATATACGAAAGAAGGCTCCAACAGGTTAAAGATTAGTTCATTCAGAAAATAGGCTTTATTGATGGATCGGTTAGCATTTTTGGGGGTTTTGTGTGTCCTCTAATTCCTAGAACTGGAAATCAAATTACAGGAAATAAAGCTGAATTAAAACTTGCATGAAAAGCGAGAATCCGAAATAGCGAGAAAATGAAATGTTGCTAAATTGAAATTGTCGAGAAAGGCAAATTGCGGAATTGAAATCACACACGGTTGCGAGAAAAATAAACTAACTACAATTCTCTCGAGCATGTTCTAAATCTAGAAATTCAAACTAACATCTATTGCGAAACTGGAAATGTCACAAATCTGGAAATTGCGGTAAAATGATGAGAAAAGCTGGAAATTGCTACAAATCCGGAAAATGACGAGAAAACTTGAAGTTGCTTGCAAATCCGAACAAAAATGTTGAAATTGCATGGAATGATGGAAAAATGTCTGTCAAGACTGAAATCTGAATTTAAAGCTTGCTAAAGAAATGAAGCTGGCGAGAATTCCGCTAACTTGCTTACTGACAAGGAATTAGCAATGTATTACGTCGAGAAGATGCCTTCCTCCGGTCCTGCAAGTGGCCCTTGCTTCCAGAACCGGATGAAGGTGAAGAGTTATGCTAAGAAAACCTAAATACTAATAATCAACTCAACATGCCAATTGAGAACTAAAAACTACACCTTTTTATTCAATCCGAAAATGCATTACAGTAATGCAGGAAATACCTATAGATTCTTGTTACTGCTACAAAAACAACTGCACTCTCTATTTCTCTATGTCTCCTATATGACTATATGCCTATATTCTATATGCTCAACCATTTTGGGAGCTCTCTTATTTATAATATTATGATGATATACTTGATTACTGATTTGCAAGGATTTACAACTGTTTGCACAACTGTTTCCTAGAATGCATGAGCTTGCTTTGTCAAACTTGATCTATTCAACCTTATTAAGTTGCATTCGTTGAGGAAATCGGTTAACATGAGCTGGGACAACTTTTTGGTCAATTGTCAATACTTTCCTCTACCGATCTGTCACTTTTTGACCATCTTCTGTTGTTCCTACGCTATTCCCTATTCCTGTGCCAGAATAACAGGCAGGTGACAATTCATTGCTTATCTGCACTCCAAACGCATAGGGAGGAAGTTGTTGACCATTTGGATTGTTTTACCTTATCTTGTACACCCTTTTACAGTGGTGACATGTGCTGGAGTGACTAATTCCAAGCCTTGTTGTATATGTACAAGTGGCTGGAATTTGCATGATTGTGTCCTGCTTTTACCAAATTTCTTGCATTTTAGCCTTTTGACTTGTTGCTTCCATTTGCATCACGTGGCGAGTCTTTGTCAGGTGGAGAAAGAGTCATGCCTATTCTCCCTCAACTATTTCCAAGCGTTTACCTCTTCTTTATTTGACAAATTCCATGCCTTCCTTCAAAGTGATAGGTGGCTGGAATTTGTATGGACTGTGACCTGCTGTTTCCAGCTGCCAAAACATGCCCAGATGCCTTTTTGGAGTGATCATAACTTGTTCATCGTAACTCCATTTTTTACCAAATTATGTCCACGTGTTCTTGGTTATATGAACAACATTGGGTTAAATTTTCAACTCTTAATTCCTCATAAATTACTCCCTGCATCGTTGTCAAGTTGGCCTTTAACACAGATTTTTACCGGCATTTCCAGCTGTCAAAAAGTGTGAAGCTGCCATTTTGCAGGCCCCATAACTTCCAGGTTACTTGTCCATATGCCTTCAAATTTGGGTCATGTTTTCTCTATATTATGAAGTACCATTGGTATGAATTTGGTACCTTAAATCACTCTGGATCATTCCCAGTAGATCCGCCAATGTTCCCTTTAACGCAGATTTGCACTTGTTAACAGCTCCAGAAAAGACTAAGGCATGAACAATGAGCGCAGGAATGAACAATGAGCGTAGGAACGATGTAACCTTCATAACTTTTTATCTACAGCTCGGATTGACTTGCTTCAAAAAGCAAAGTTGTAGTTCTTGATGAGAGGAATCTATTCATGCCATCAGAATGTAATTGCAATACATGTTTTATTTACTACCTAATCAAGCTGAAACGAGTGCATAAAAATAGTCAAAACAGAGGTATAATGTTCCAAACATAAAATCATGCAAACATGTAACAAATAACATATTCTAATCACTATTTGGCACTTTAACTTTGTCATATTTAATATTATGGCAGTTTTTATATGTCAACAATAGTGTAATAATGAGGCATTTCTAGGCCTCATCATTCCCCCCAACTTGAACTGATGCATGCCCTCATGCATCCTAGTAGGCCCTAGTAATATGAACAACATACTTTTGCCACCTACTAGCCAATAAAGTTCTTCTTCCTGCACTACACCAAGCATTGTAGTTCTTGCAACTCTTTTTTCTTTTTCTTTTCTTTTTTTCCTTTTTGTTTTTTGTTTTTTTTTCGTTTCTTTTCTTCCTTTGTACTTGTGGTAGAACTTTAAGAAACTTAATATCTAATGTGCCCTGCTGTTCTACAACATTTTCAAGAATTTCTGGCATAATTTGTCTCGTTTTGAAGCTTGCTTTGGAATGAGATTGTTATTCTGAAGATGTGTCAAAAACATGCTGAAATGGCCTCCTATTTTTTTCAGATTCTAGTGTGGGCCCATATTTAGAGTGTATAAGCCTTCCATAACATCAAAAATTCTTTTTCCATGCTATTTTTTTTTTGTCTGTTGTTGTTTTATTGCAGTAGTAGTAAAACAGAATTTTTAGGTGCATTTCGTCCTTCTCAGATTTATGAGGTATTGGTGGGACATTTTATTCTGAAATCTGCCCTACTAATAAAGATAAAATGGTCTGTCATATCTGTCTCAAAATCGGGTTTTTCATAATTTTGAATTTCCCATGCAACTAAGGGTAGAAGGGGGTGTTTCTTGACATTTTGAACAACATGTTCCATTTTTTTTAACTTGCCAATATTGTATGAACAGTTTATGCCAAATATTGATTATCATATACTAAATGCTAAATGCTTACCATGACTAAATGCAAGAAACACATACCTTACTGTCTTGAAAATTTATCATCCACCTTACAAGCTACTTCTGATGATGATTTTTTTCTGAAATAAGAACAACATAGGTGCAGTAGGTGAGATTTGTACAATGGTAGAACAATGATGGGTGGATCAACAAGGCAATGCATGCCGAAAAACCGGTTTTCATGCAAGCCAACTCAGCAGCGCCTCCGAGAAGGTTTTCACTACTGAATTATTCATTTTTTTTTCTTTTCATTTTTTTTTTTTTCATTTCATTTTTTTTTTTATCAGAAGAGGCTGCCATTTCTGGTTTTCAACCAACTTTTATTTTTTTTTTCAACTTTTTTTTTTTTTCAAGGCTAAAAAAAATGTGATCATTTGGAAACCTTGTTAGAAGAGGAATCCTCTTCTATCATATGCAAATGTGATTGTGTGAAAGATTGAGCAAATTCCTTCTTTGTGAGTGTTTTATGGTACAAGCTGTAAAAGATGTCCATTCACCACTAATGTCCTTCTTGAATCATCAAGCTGAAGAAAGTTGAACAACTCCATTCTCAAACTCTTCGGTTCATCCTTGTTGCTCTTAATGTGATCATCATGCCACATTTTCCATTTTTGTTGAATGAACTCTATTTGGTGAAGTGCTTCCAACCAAAGTTCATTAACTGCATTCAACTATGAAATCTATTTTTTCTATACCTGCAACAACTCAATGCCAACTGCTAAAGATGCATAAAGTGTTAGTAGAGCATTAGGATGTTGGATCAATACATCAAACAAATTTACTTCATGGTTTTTAGTCAACCAACTATTGTTGTTCAAAGGTTGTTTTGGCTGCATTTCGGTTTGTTTTGTACCAAGATGTTTTGAATTGGTTCTTGGAGAATGATGCATTAATGAATTAAGAGAACAATGATATGGTGGAAAAGAATGGAAAATCTGTGTATGTTTACCAAAAACAATTCTTAAAAGAATTAACTTTGATAAATGGAAAGGAAAAGATGAGAAAAAATGATGACATCCATGTGACAAGTGAAGAAAATTGTTTTGTATTGGAATGGATGACAAATTTTTAGAATTTTGTTTTTCATCATTCCATAATAATTGTTGAGCAGTGATGGGTTCATCTTTAAAATCTGCATTCTGAACATTTTTATCAAAAAGCAGTTGTTTGGATGAATCCATCTCTTCTACATTATCCTTTACAACGATGGAGGCCAAAATTGAAATGTCCATTTCATTTTCCTTATATGTTTCATGAAACCATGGGCATCCTAGACAATCATACTTAGGTGGACTAAGGTTTCCTGCCAAGCAAGTTTACTCTTTTACCACCGACTTGTATGTTTTTAGGATATATTTTCTTCTTTTTTCTTGGTTTGTTAAAACATATTTCTTGAACAATTGTATTAATGATTGGCACATCTTTAATAGCTTGAAGTAAAGGGACTATAACATTTAAATGTTTTAATTCCCTTATCAAATCTGATTTCAAAGATGTTAGTTTTGATATTTCAAAGCTAGTTCAAGATATGATTCTTTTTGTGGGAGATTTTCTTTTTCTTCTTCTTGTTTCAGTGCAGATTTGTTTTTATGTGCATTCATTTTAGCTCCTATTTCTACATTGGTAAGTGGAATATGTTCAAGAAGTGGTTTTCCTAAACACAACTGATTTTTATGACAGTCACCAGCATTTATTATGGTTGTATTTTCTGATTTAGCCATAGAGACAGGGGTTACCTGTTTAACATTGTTTGGACTGACCACAGGTTGAGCTGAAAATAGAGGTTGTTTTTCATTTTGTTGTTGTTGTCCATGAGAGAAACTATGGGTATGAGTGGGCAATAAATTTGATTTATGTGTTTGATAATGTTGCTTGCCCTTTGTGCAATTTTTGTTGTTGTCCCCATTGATATCCTTGCAGTTTTGGCTGCAACCATGGTGGATGTGGTTGATTCCATTGTTGTTTCATCCATCCATGTTGAGACCACTCTTGGGAATATGCCCATGGTGGTTGACTCCAACATTGTTGAAGTGGACTTGAAGCATACCATGGCATATACCAAGGATTATTTCCCCAATGTGTAGGAAATTGAGAAGCATTCTGATATGGAAACTTAAGAAAATTATCTCCTTGTCCTTGTCCTACAAAATTGAGTTTTTTCATAGGTTGAGGCTGTTTTTCAAAGACACTTTTGAGTTCCGGCAATAAACTACATTGATTTGTGGAATGTCCTTTTTGACAAATGCTACATGTAGTTGGTATAAATGTTTTGTTCAAAGGACGAGTCATGAGCAGAGTGTTCTTGCTCACATCTTGAACAATAGATAACTGAAGGTTCAGTAGATTTACTCTTTTTATCTATTGTTTTATCAAGATGTACAACAATATCAGCTTTAGCAAACTCTTTCATGCATTCTTTCAAATCATGTTTATCATTACCAATTCTATGTTTTCTATGCCTTGAATGAGAATAATTTTTGCAAAGTTTAATGATTTCCTGGATTTCAAGTGCATTTGCATCGCCTCTTCCTAAAATATCCAATGCATCCCGAAATTCATCTTGTAGTCCCCTTAAGAATATAATTTTGCACATTTCGGGTTCAACACTACCACATCTCTTATGAACAAAAGAAAATCTGTCTACATAATCTTCTAAGATTTCATTTTCCTTTTGTTTCATTTCAAGCAATTCATTGTTTTGATTCTTGACTTGACAATATTCTTGGTATCTCTCCAAAAATATATTTTCCATCTCATTCCAGGTTCTAATTGAATCAGGTGCTAAGGTGATAAACCATCGTAGAGTTGACTCTTTAAGAGTGGAAGGAAACAATTTGAGCTTTTGATTGTCGTTAGTGTAATCATGAGCTTGACACACAATTTTAAACTCAAACAAAAACAAATCAGGGTCTTCAGATGTAACTCCCTTAAAATTCGGTAACATAGAAGGTGAAATGACCTTCATGGGAGCATTTTGATTAGGATCTAATTGGATGGGATTTTGAAAAGTTTTGGCAGGTGTACTAGTTGCACTAGGTTGGAGCACATTACTGGCTCTCCCTAGATTCTCTTGTGAGCCTACCCTTATAGGTTCCCAATCACAATTAGATATCCTATTAAACTGTCCTGATTGTATGGATTTGTCAAGAAAAAAGGTGTTGAACTATTGATTGTTCCTCCTTGTGATGATTTCTCAAAGGATCCTACAGTTATGGACATAGATGATTGTAATTCTTTGAAAGTTCCAACTAGTTTTGGGAATCATAAATTTGGACAACTTTGACATACTTTCAACCTCTTGTGAAATTTTTCTTCCTGTGGTAGGCAAAGGATTTTTCATACTTTGACATCGTGCTTTCACATCCTTTAACCTATTCATACTTGCTTGTTCTCTAAATGAACTGAAATGGAATTTACCAACAACTATTAATTATGCCAGTTATTACATTCAGATTTCACTCTGAAGTTCACAACTTAGCACACTAACAATTATTGGACTACTTTCCTCTTCTAACAACACCTATCCCCAACAACGGTGCCAAAAATGATGAGTGTCGTTGTTCATTCATCATTTAATCATTATGTGTGTCAATCCAGGGCGGTGTCCAAGGCTATATACGAAAGAAGGCTCCAACAGGTTAAAGATTAGTTCATTCAAAAAATAGGCTTTATTGATGGATCAGTTAGCATTTTTGGGGGTTTTGTGTGTCCTCTAATTCCTAGAACTGGAAATAAAATTACAGGAAATAAAATTGAATTAAAACTTGCATGAAAAGCAGAAAATGAAATGTTGCTAAATTGAAATTGTCAGAAAGGCAAATTGCAGAATTGAAATCACACACGGTTGCAGAAAAATAAACTAACTACAATTCTCTGAGCATGTTCTAAATCTAGAAATTCAAACTAACATCTATTGCAAAACTGGAAATGTCACAAATCTGGAAATTGCAGTAAAATGACAGAAAACTGGAAATTGCTACAAATCTGGAAAATGACGAGAAAACTTGAAGTTGCTGCAAATCTGAACAAAAATGTTGAAATTGCATGGAATGATGGAAAAATGCTGTCAAGACTGAAATCTGAATTTAAAGCTGCTAAAGAAATGAAGCGGCGAGTCTCGCTAACTCTTTGCGACAAGGAATTAGCAATGTATTACGTCGAGAAGATGCCTTCCTCACGGTCCCGCAAGTGGCCCTTGCTTCCAGAACCGGATGAAGGTGAAGAGTTATGCTAAGAAAACCTAAATACTAATAATCAACTCAACATGCCAATTGAGAACTAAAAACTGCACCTTTTTATTCAATCCGGAAATGCATTACGAGTAATGTAGTAAAAACCTACAGATTACTGTTCTGCTACAAAAACAACTGCACTCTCTATTTCTCTATGTCTCCTATATGACTATATGCCTATATTCTATATGCTCAACCATGTTGGGAGCTCTCTTATTTATAATATTATGCTGATATACTTGATTACTGATTTGTAGGGATTTACAACTGTTTCCTAGAATGCATGAGCTTGCTTTGTCAAACTTGATCTATTCAACCTTATTAAGTTGCATTCGTTGAGGAAATCGGTTAACATGAGCTGGGACAACTTTCTGGTCAATTGTCAATACTTTCCTCTACCGATCTGTCGCTTTTTGACCATCTTCTGTTGTTCCTGCGCTATTCCCTATTCCTGCGCCAGAATAACAAGGCGAGTGACAATTCATTGCTTATCTGCACTCCAAATGCATAGGGAGGAAGTTGTTGACCATTTGGATTGTTTTACCTTATCTTGTACACCCTTCTGCAGTGGTGGCATGTGCTGGAGTGACTAATTCCAAGCCCTGTTGTATATGTACAGCTGGCTGGAATTTGCATGACTGTGTCCTGCTTTTACCAAATTTCTTGCATTTTAGCCTTTTGACTTGTTGCTTCCATTTGCATCACGTGGCAGTGCTGTCAGGTGGAGAAAGAGTCATGCCTATTCTCCCTCAACTATTTCCAAGCATTTACCTCTTCTTTATTTGACAAATTCCATGCCTTCCTTCAAAGTGACAGGTGGCTGGAATTTGTATGGGCTTGTGACCTGTTGTTTCCAGCTGCCAAAACATGCCCAGATGCCTTTTTGGAGTGATCATAACTTGTTCATCGTAACTCCATTTTTTACCAAATTATGTCCACGTGTTCTTGGTTATATGAAAAACATTGGGTTAAATTTTCAACTCTTAATTCCTCATAAATTACTCCTTGCATCGCTGTCAAGTTGGCCTTTAACACAGATTTTTACCAGCATTTCCAGCTGTCAAAAAGTGTGAAACTGCCATTTTGCAGGCCCCATAACTTCCAGGTTACTTATCCATATGCCTTCAAATTTGGGCTATGTTTTCTCTATATTATGAAGTACCATTGGTATGAATTTGGTACCTTAACTCACTCTGGATCATTCCCAGTAGATCCGCCAATGTTCCCTTTAACACAAATTTGCACTCATTAACAGCTCCAGAAAAGACTAAGGCATGAACAATGAGCGCAAGAATGAACAAGGGAATGAACAATGAGCGCAGGAACGATGTAACCTTCATAAATTTTTATCTACAGCTCGGATTGACTTGCTTCAAAAAGCAAAGTTGTAGTTCTTGATGAGAGGAATCTATTCATGCCATCGGAATGTAATTGCAATACATGTTTTATTTACTACCTAATCAACTGAAATAGTGTTGAAAATAGTCAAAATAGAGGTATAATGTTCCAAACATAAAATCATGCAAACATGTAACAAATAACATATTCTAATCACTATTTGGCACTTTAACTTTGTCATATTTAATATTATGGCAGTTTTTATATGTCAACAATAGTGTAATAATGAGGCATTTCTAGGCCTCATCAATTATCAACTAAAATTATTTTGGTGAACTTATCATTGATTTGGCTTTTGATGTATTGATGAATAAACTTTATTAGAGAGGTTTATGGGATATCATCCTCATAAAAATATATGTGAATATAATTTACTTTTTTTGAAACAATGGTTGAAGTGAAGTCATTAGGATTAAGATTTTTGAGGAATCGTATCCTCAATCAAGATGTTGATTAGGATATCTTGATATGTGGGAGAGGTTTTGAGAAGATAAAAAATGGATATTTTAGCTAGGGTATTCTCAAGATATTGTAGGAATTCATACACACATTTTTCTTTAACAATTTTTTGTGATTTAATGAACAAATAAGGCCTTTCCAATTGGCTATTTTAGGGTTAGTCAATTGAAATATTTCTCTATTAATGTCAAGTGACAACATAAATATGGAAAATAAAATTAATAGTGTATTGAATTACCGTTACTAACCACTCCCTAATTTATAGGGAACACATTATTGTAGCTAAAGTTATTTGCAATATTTAATTATTTTTTAGTATTATAACTAGGTAAAGGAGTTTAATAGTTATCCAAATATTTGGTTGGATTATGATGCTTATTTAGAGCCATTAACAATAATTTGACCACTAGAAATGAAATATTGAACTATATTCTTAAGACACATGTACTACCAATAGGGAGATACTCTATGGAAGACATAATACTCATTTGGCCTAAACCAAGGAGTCTTTTCCTTTCTAGATTTAGGGGTTTGAGGCAACTCCATCATCTTAGTGTTAAGGAGTTATTCTAAGATAATTGAAATAGGTCCATCTAATTTGGTGAATTTATTTTTAGGATGACAATATTTCTTTTGGGTTGGTTTACTAAGGATAATCCTTTGTAGATTTTTAATAGCATTAACATTGTTACTCTTATTATGAAAATCAGTGACCCCATTGTTGAAGGCATGTTTATTTTTTATAATTTTCTTTCTATTATTGGTTTGAAGAGGAATATGATCTATCTTCTTATCTTATTTTATTAATAATCAAATATCCTTGCTTTATAAGGATAGATTCAAGTCTTTCGCCATATCTATTGCATCTTTGAAAGAAGACACATTGGATGCTTCTAGATAAAAAGCATGTTGTTCTTGTAGATTGGAGATAGAAATATCAAGTAGATCCTTTTGCAAAGGTACATAATATAACCTTCCAACTAAGGTACTCCACCTTCCTAAAATATTGTTAATTCTTTCTTTTTTGATCTACTTAAATTGGCATAGGTTATTAAGAATGATCTTGTTCTCATTGTATACTTTAAAATATTTTACAAATATTTCAACTAGATCCATAAAACTTATTAAAGAATATCTAGGTATCTAACATCACCATTCTAAGGATTGAATACTTAGACTATTACGAAATATATTTAAGTTTAGTGTTTCATCATATATAATATCACTATAAGTAGTTATCAATAACTTTAAATGGTTAATTGGGTATTCCTTCTTTTCATACATTTGAAACTTCTAGGGAAGGTCCCTACTAGTGAAAAGAGGATCTAGGGGTTGATTGTAAAGGTCATCATATGAATATGTTTGATGAGATGATGGAACTTTAATAGTGGCCATTTGATATTTTAGGTGTTCAAGTTAGGTTGTTAGATCTTGAATTTTTGGATAAATAATATTATAGTTTGGTAGATATATTGGTGGATTATTTTGTCATGGAAGTTGAAAATATGGTATATTGTGAAGAAGGTAATTGAGATTGATATGTTTGTGGTTGTAATTGGGGGGCCTAAATAAATGACATCAAAGTTAGTGTAGGATTGAAGGTCCCCAATAATACTATGATAAAGGAGTTGATTTGACTAGTGATTTGTTAAGAAGTCGATGGAAGAGGATTGAAAAATGGATTAATAGTAGAGTGGACATTTTAATTAGGGTTCATTTTTAAATGATGTTGAACTAGGATTAGAATTAAATGACATTGTATTGGAGTAGAATTTATTATTAGATTTGGATTAGGATTAAATTTTTAGATTGGATTTTATATTAAATAAACAATTTGGATTTGGGTTTTGAAAATTTATCCCCATTTTAATGATGTTTGGTAACTTCGATTACCTTGCAAAAATTCCCCTAAAGTTGGTATAGGTGGAATCAAAACCATTAGGGTTGTAAGAGAAGTTTGGATCCTATTTTATAACACTATCACATTAGGAGGTAGTATGATATCAAGCAATATACATTGAGACTAGGCAAGATAACATTTACTAATGGATATGATTGATCTAGTTGTCCAAAAGGTGGATAAATTGAGATAGGGTTTTGGGGTCAACCCAAAATAAAATCATCCCCTTTGAAATTCTCTAGATCATCTTTAGATTCCTTTCAAAAATTCTCTATGTATTCCCTATGTTTTTTTATGAAGTGAGCTATATCCTTGGTTGATTTAAAGGTTACCCTTTCTGCTTCACTTTAACTTGGACTATATGGACTAGGAGAGGTAGGTTCCTTTCTAGTTGGGCCAAATGTAGGGTTTTCATAGTTGATAAATTGACCTTAGGCTTCCTCACTACAAGTGATATGAGGATCAAGTTAAGTAGGTAGTTGATGAGATATACTATGAGTTATAAAATACCTTTCATTGTTAAATGGGCTATTAAGCATAACATAAAATTTTGAGAGTTTGTTAAAAAGAAGAAGAATTAGAAAAGGTGTCTTATAGACTTTATCACTCCTTCCCATGATATACCATTCTTTTCTATATACCTCAAAGTCCTTATGATACACCATTGACTTCTAATATACTGGATACCTTTTAATATACCCATTGCTACATGAGAGTAGAGTTAGTATGTTAAATACCAATGAGACATGGAAGTAGATTTTGGGCATATGGTAAAGGCCAATACATGAGGGATATTAAAATACACCTTATGACTCTAACTAGCTTACCATGATATACTCTCTAATCAATGTGAGTATACATGAGATCTTATGTGGGTGGTTGGTATCTCAGGCTTGATATATACTTAATATAGCTTAAAATTTCATATTGTGATTACTTGAGGGATCTAAAAGACCCCCAATAGGCCTAGAAATTGGTTATATTCGTAGTTATATTTGATAATGTGAGCTACTCTAAACAAACAATTTAGTGGTCTTTCTTGGGTTTTACTAAAAGTTATTTGGTTCTTAGTTTTTTTATGGTAATTTTAACAAGAAATTTTATGACTATTTCATGTTCACATTGGGTTAGCCAAAAAATGGAGGTCACCCTTTCATGATTGGTTTGACTATTATTCCATGAAACTATTTTATTTTCATGAATAGTGTATATGATCTCTAGATGGGTACCTTTGAATTTATGAAGAAATTACGTTTGAGATGTAAATTAATTGTTAGAACACTACCTAGGTCCTTTCTAGATATTTCCAACTTATACCTTTAAGTTAAAACTAAAATAATGTAAACCCAAGAAGCCTAACTAATTATTCTATGATACATAAATGAAAACAAGCCCATGTGATTTTATTTTTGGTGTTGACATAAAGCAAATGATATTTTCTTCTCCCTTGAGCCAAGGTACAAAAAGGAATGCATACACATTGATCTAAGGTATATGATCTTTTATATCCATGCAGATACTAACATGAATAATACAAATGTATATTAACTTTCTAACTAGTTGTTTAATTATCTAATCTAACTAATTATTTGATTAAACTAAATTTAATGTTTTCTATATTTTGATAAAAGCACTACATAGTCACAATAAAAATAGAAATACGGTAGCACTACAACACTTTTGAATGCACTAAAATAGTCTATGCTTTTGAAAAGAATGCATGATTCATTCAAAATCACTTAGATGAACAAAAAGAAAATAAAACCATAAGATAGATTAAGACAATTAAAACAAAGGGTTTTTCTCCAAGGTTGTTTATTATGATGGGTAGATGTTTTGGATTGCTTGTTTTTCATTCTTTATGCTTGTCACTACACATAAGGGTCCTAAACATACTAACATTAGACATTTAGAGGTTTTCCTCAATTAGACCCCTTGAAAAAATTATGAAATAGACCTTTGAAAAGGGAAATTGCATGCTAATCTATGTTTTACAGTTACATATATAGAAGGTGGCTATACAATGCTAATGAAAGTGTTGTTGCACTTTTTTTAACACTATTCAAGAGCAAAACTATTGAATGAATGCCAAATATGAAAGAGGGTACTCGATTCTAAGACTCAAATTTAATTTTATGACTTAGGTAAACTTCCTTAAAAGAGGTTATTTGACTTTTAAGATTTCAAAATGTATAGTGTAGAGAGATAAATAATTGGACTATAGCCAATCCTATAGGAATGTTATCAAAACTAACCAGGGTTATGCATAAGAGCTAGTACCAAAAAAGTAATTATAAAATTGGGGTAAATCTAGGTGAATGGTGTATAAACTTTGGGGCAAATTTTTAAAAATTTTGTAGAAAATTTATCAAAATAAGGCATTTTTTATTTATTTTTTTTCACAAAAACTATCAATAAAATTTTATGGCTACTAGCAGAAGGTGAGTGAAAGAAGGCAAGCAATAGAAGTCAAGTGGTATAAGGCGAGTGGCATAAGGTGACTAGCATAAGGTGACTGGCATAAGGTTACTAGCATAAGGCGAATGACAGAAGGTGAGTGGCATAAGGTGAGTGACATAAGGCAAGTGGTAGAATGCAGATGATAGATGGTGAATGTCAGATGATAAGTGGTAGATGGCGAGTGGAAGATGACAAGTGGTAGATGGTAAGTGGAATATGGTGAGTTGTAGATGGTGAGTGGCATATGGCGAGTGGCAGATAGCGACTAGACTAAGGTGAGTGGTACATGGTGACTAGAAAATGGTGAGTGGTAGATGGCAAGTGGTATATGGTGACTAGTATATGGTGAGTGGTAGATGGTGATTGGTATATGGAAAGTGGTAGAAAGTGACTAGCAGATGGCAAGTGGTAGATGGCAAGTGGTAGATGTAAAGTGGTAGATGGTGAGTGGTAGATGGCAACTGGTAGATAGCGAGTGATAGATGGCGACTAGCAAATGGCAACTGGTATAAGGTAAGTGGTAGTTGATGACTAGTAGATGGCAAGTGGTAGATGGAAAGTGGTAGATGGCAAGTGGTAAATGATGAGTGGTAGATGGTGACTAGTAGATGGTGACTAGTAGATGGTGACTGGTTGGTGATTTGCAGATGGTGAGTTATAGATGGCAATTAGCAAAAGGTGACCATCCAAGATCAACAATAAGATGGCACCGCATGTCATATTGTCTACCACATGTTGCACATCTATCAACTTCTACCATGCAGACTTCTATAAATACATATGCAGGATATTTTTTTGCCTTTCCTACAGTGTTTTCTAAAGTAATTCTAGAGTAATTTTAGCAGCATTTTTAGAAGGTTTTGGTAGCATTTTCAGAAGGTTTTTCTAGTATTTTTAGAAGGTTTTGCAAGAATTTTCAAAGTATTTTCCAAGGTATTTCAGAATGTTTTCCTAAGTGTTTAAGAGGATTTTCTTACGTGTTTTTCAAGATGGCTAGCTCTTCCTCTCCTCTTCCTTTTAAAGTGAATTTTAGGAGCTTCTACTACTCCAACATCAAGAATATTTTCAACACTCCTGGAAGATATTCACAATGGATTTACACCTCTGAACTTGTTGGTGTATTGAAGATGCCACAGTTGAACATTTACAACCATGGTGTATTTACGATCAAATTGGATAACAATGACATTGTTTTTTTGTTAAACCCTATGATGTGCAACAACTAACAGGGCCACCATTTTTGGATGATGTACTAGTGAACAACCATTACGTCTAGATCGATGATGATAAATCCACCCTAGAAGTCGTTTACTCTATTCACTCAAACAATTTGAAAGGTATATTTTTAAAATTTATTTTTTATTTAACATTAAATATTGATGTATTGTAGTTTCCATTCTCTAATAATGTTCTCTTTGTTGTACTTTTTATTTTCTAATAATTTTCTCTCTTTTTTTAGCTAATTCTTCTAAGTCCAAAAGGGGCTTAAACATTTCCAATGTTGGAGACAAATTTCTTTATGCTTGCATTGAATTTTTTTAGGCAAGGCTTATTTTGTAGGAGTAACCTACAGAAATATTTTTTGGGGCATTGTCTTTATTGATTCTATGTATTTGTGGTAGAATATTTGATTGGTCCACCCACATTTCCAACTGCATGAAACAAGAACTTCTGAGTGCCTAAAAAATTCAAACTTCATATACAGTGACAACCAGTAATTTTATTTTGTGTCTTTTTCAGGAAGCTTATTTCAATCTTCAACAAAGAAATCCTTCCATTGCATTGCACCCTAGTTTTTTGGCTATTGGTATGACTAAGAATGAAATACAGGTAAACATATTTTTGGAATATCTGTGTTTTCTTTTTTTTAATTTATCTTGTTATTTTCTAATTTTATTTTAAAAATAGAGAAGAGCATCTCAGTTTTCAAGTAAAAGGGATGTCACATTTAGGATTAAAGAAGTGTTTGCTGATTTTGATTTGTAGTTGTAGTCATCACTAGTAACTCCATCTAAACGTGTGATGTCTCATGGTGATCAGATTCAATATACACTTGTGACTCTTTTTACTTCTCAAATAACTATAGTCGACGTGGAAGAAGTTACCTCTAGCCCATAAGGTAATCTTATTATTCAAAAGTATTATTTTAAATGATGTATTTTAATGACTTAAAATAATATTTTTTTATTTATTTTAAATATTTTTTAGAGAAAGGGTAAATGGTTTAATCATCAACGACTGTAGAGTCTAAGTCTGGTATGTTTGGTTAAAATAAATCTCTTTTATGATATTGTAATTTACACAAGATTAAATTTATAATTTCATGTGATATTTTTTAGAGAGACCTATTACATTCAAAAGACTAAAAAAAAGATGCCTCCACTGTATGCCCAGTCACAAACACAACAACAACCATCAACACAGCAAGTTCCTATCCATCTACAGTAGGTACCACCAGTGAGGAACCAATCACGCATGCATGGTAAAATATTCCTCACACTGTCATATCGTGATACAAGAAGTGCTACCCAGACACACAATGTGTCTAAATATAATATTTCTATTTTACCAATTTTAACCCTAGAGAGTTTCTCAAATGTTGACAGTGCATCTCATATGCCCTCGGGAACTCTATATTATGATTTCATTTATCAGGATATGAATCCTCAAAATTTCCTTTTAAAGGTAAGTGATATGCTTTAGTATGAAGAGGGCAATGATGAAGAAGAAAATATTGATGCATATGATGCTAGAGTTTCCTCCTCTCCCTAGCAACTCACCGCCCATCATCTAACAAATGATGATAAAGTATTTTTTCTAAAAAGGTGTTATTAGCTAATAGATGTAAAGTTGTAGTTTATAATAATTTTTCTTTTAGATATTGATAAATTGAAATAATGGGAATATTGGGCCAAGGTTTTGATTAAAGCAATAAATGGCCAATATAATAATTTTTTAAAGAGAAAAGAGTTATTTTTAAAGGTTGAGAATGAGCCTCAAAATCTCAATGCTTTGCTACATAAAGCTGAATTTGGCACTATGAATACAAAGTCTGCATACACATATGAAGTTTTGGCTATTTTTCTGAATCATTTGTAAAACCTCAATGCAAAGGTCCAAGCATATTTCAATGAATGGGCACTAGATTTGAACAAAGTAGCAGCTGCAAAAACTGCATGACTTATAGTTGATGTAAGTTTTACATCTAACTAAAAATTTATTTTTTTCTTAAATATGTTTTGTTTATAAATATTAACTTTTTTCCACTTGTATTTTGTTGTCTAATTTCCAAAACTTAAAGCAACAGGTCGGTACCATGAAAACATTGTTCAAGACTACCAAACTTAGTATTAATAATGCTATTGAAGTAAAGAAGAGGTTACAACACACTGTTAGAGAAAATAATTGGTTGAAGAAGTTTATCAGAGGTAGGGGCTTGAATTTCGAGGTTGTGTTGAAAGAAAATGAGAAAGATATGAATGCACCTTTTAAAGAAGATCCAATGAAGGAAGAAAGTTCATTGTTATCGGGGATCAACACAACAACTGAAAGTTTGGTTAGGGATGGTGCATTAGAAGCAAAGGATATTGAGATATATGAAGGTGGACCTTCAGGAACCATGTAAAAATAATAGAAGTTTGTTGTTTTAAATTTGAAGTGAAACAACAATTCTTTGATATTTTTTATAAATTGTGAAAGAATGGTACTTTTCTTGAAATCAATGAAATAGACAATTTCTAAAAAAATTGTATTATCTTTTTGAAATTTCGTTTTAAATATTGTTATGTTTTGATTATTTGTGTTGATGTAGAAGTTTGTTGTTTTTAATTTGAAGTGAAACAAAAAATATTTGATATTTATTTTTAAATTATGAAATAATGGTATCTTTTTTGAAAATTGAAATCAATGAAAGAGAAATGAATGGAAATGTTTATTGTCATCGTATGCTATTTTTGATTATTTGTGTTGATGCATTAAGTAATTTTGAATTATGTGGATGCAGTAAATATTATTGTATGCTATATAAAATAATTTTAAATGAATGGAAATGCAGCATAGATATTTACTTTGACACATTGCCATAAATGATATATACAATACAAATCTACCAAAAAATTTGAAACTTTAGACTAATAATTCAATAACAAGGCTTATGTAAAATGATATACAAAATATCCAATAACACATTTTTGATATAAAAGATAATATAGTTTTCTAATCAAAACTATATAGGGGGCTATTCAAATAATCCAATTTTATTTAAATATATATAATAAATCAAAGGGCTATGCTATACAGAGTATCCAATGGTATTTATAATATCATATTATATGATTAATTACATAAAAATTATACAGAGTATCCAATTGCATTTCTAATATCATATTATATGATTAATGACATCAAAATTACATTTATAAAATTACAATATAATCTCAATATTCCTTTCATTATAATTCTAAACTCAAATCAAATCAAATGAATGCATCCTTTCATTCTAATATGTGAAATCAAATCAAATTAAATCATCCTTGCATCATAATGCTGGAAGCCAAAACAAAATCTTTTCAGATTGTACAAAATCGTTTGCACTCATACCCAAATTTTTGTCATCACAATATGATCAGTGTTACCATCATCCTCATCATACTCAGTATTCGTTACACATATTCTCTCTACCATAGATTTCCAGTGTGACAATTCTCTTTCATAAGGAAACTTCTCCACCTCATAGGTCGACACATATACTCTCAAACAATTTTCCAAAAATTTTCCCAACCTATTTTGAACTTTAGATTTTACATATGATAATGCACTGAATACCCTTTCATATTCCATAGATCTTAAAATCATCGTTTGACATAATTCATATAAATAAAAATATTCACCCATAGTATGTTGTAAGATACTACTAGGATGTAATATTCTCCATAAAAATGAAATAGAATCTATTTCATGACAGTTAGAGAGTTATGAAACTTAAGTAGACATTGTTGTTCCAAAATAGTTTGATTGTTTTATCAAAATATATCTATTGAAAATACCTTTGATTTCAATACCACTTACTACCACACTTTTACCAAAATGGTTAGAAAGAATGCCCATGTATTTGAGAAACAAACCATTTATAATCTGGTATTCACTACAAGGATCTCAAAATATTGGATTAACCACACACATAGCCTCAAACAATTCATCTCTTTGAAAACGGTCTCTTATTTCTTTTGTTAATGATTCTGCTATTTGTTTTAGTTTAATTTTTGTACCGTGTACAACTACATTTTGGACATTTTGAGTCCCTAAGCTAAAATGTTGTCATTGATGTCAAAAGGTTATTTGATGTCAAAAGGATCTATGATGGCATGCACTATGTTTTGTGAAAGTGCAAGGAAGGGTTTTTGTGAAAACCAAGGTAGGAAAAATAAAAGGTTTTATTTAAAACCATGGATGGCATATTTGAAATGGGTTTTTCTTAAAACCCAAGTTGGCTTTTTGTTTCATCGAAAAATGTGCCCCGATGATGGAGATATTTAATTTTAAAGATTTAGTTTAAATTTTAATTTATTTAAAATTTAAATTTTAATTTTAAAATTAAATTAAAAGAATATTCGCCGATGTCATAAAGGAAGGTTCAAAAGCATCGACGTTTCCAAGCTAAGGGAAGGCATATATATATGCCATTAAATTTTTTGAAGAAGATTATCCTTGCTCGATTAAGATTAACGATTTGTTTTTGCGAAGGAAGAGCTCGTGTTATTTTCGTTTTGTGAAGCAACAAATATTGAAAGCTAACCACGTCCATTTTCCAAAGCGTGTTGGGCAGTGTGGCCTAGTGGCAGCTTGGTTTGTGCAAAGGTGTTGGTGGTAGGAAGGTTAAGTGTTCAATTCCTACAAGCGTCATTTTGGCTTTGTTGAGGCGCTCAAGGCGCATTTCTTTTTCACTTGGTGGAAGGAGAGAAGAACAAGAAGTGAGTGGCACTTATTTCTTCACAATGAGCCCATAGCTCATGTGGCAGCTTGGCCATGGCTAGGGCGTTCACGTTGGACAGGATGGGGGTTCGATTCCCCTCGAGGCAGGTATTGAGGTTTTTATTTATTTTGTTATTGCCTAAGGTGGAGTGATAAGGGGTAAAGGTGATTTGATAGTTGATGTATTGAATAACCTTAGGAATAAGGTTATAGTGGTTGTTTGAGTTGTGGAGTTAAATTTTTAATTGTGATTTTTGAAATTATTAGGAGTAATAAGGGTTTTTGATAAAGTTCTTTTAGTGAAAGTTATTTTTGAGTAAGGGTTTTCTTTAAAAAGAACTTTGGTGGATGTTAAAATAAAGTAGGAGTAATAAGGTGTTATTTGGACATTATTTTATTGTTGTGTTATTACTCAAGATCTCTAACCCTTGTTGAGATTGGAAAAAGGAAAAGTGTTGAGTGTGGCAGATTTAGTGGACAACTCATAAGGCATCAAAAAGGTATGAGTAACATTCTCCATTGATTTTATTTGGGTGGTTGATTTCTGAAATATCATTGGAGTGAAAAGGATTGATTGTGGTTTCCTATTCAAAAATAGTTGGTTTAATGCTTCAAGGTTTTCTGGTTTGAAAGTTGTGATTAAAACCTTGTTTTATAAGCATTGTTGTTGGAGTGAGTTGTTGTGCAAAGAACTTGAACTTGAGCTGAAAAGAACATGAGTATCATTGTTATGTAAGAGTTGTTGTTGAGTATTGTTGAAGACATTTTGAGTTGGTTGATTCATGCTTGGACTAGGGTTTGTGAGAAAGAGTTGTTCCTTGTGGTGATTGGTTGAGTAGAGTTGTTTGAGCCTAGTCAAGTGATTGTGTGAAGTGGTTGTTCAAGTTCCATAAAACAAACTATTCTATATTCTGATTTGAATTGAGTTGAGAAAGAAATTGGATTTGAGTATAGAACATATTGAGTCTCTAACAATTCTCTTTATGCTTCTATGAGATTGTTGAGTTGAGATTGATTTGAGTTGAGATTGGGAGTTGAGTATAGAACATATTGAGTCTCTAACAATTCTCTTTATGCTTCTATGAGATTGTTGAGTTGAGATTGATTTGAGTTGATATTGGGATTTGAGTATAGAACATATTGAGTCTCTAACAATTCTCTTTATGCTTATATTGAGTTGAGATTGGGATTTGAGTATAGAACATATTGAGTCTCTAACAATTCTCTTTATGCTTCTATGAGATTGAGTTGAGATTTTGTTGAGCTGATTTGAGGTAAGTCTTTGAGAAGGCTTGTGGACTGATTTTGAGTAAGCTTTTGTGAAAGCTTGCTATGCATATTTGAGCAAGTCCTAGAGAGGACTTATTGAGCATATTTGGACAAGTTATGAGTGAGCTTATTGAGCAGATTTGGACAAGTTCTGAGTGAGCTTGTTGAGCATATTTGAGCAGGTTCTGAGTGAACCTATTGAGCATATTTGAGCAGGTTCTGAGTGAGCCTATTGAGCAGATTTGAGCAGGTTCTGAGTGAGCCTATTGAGCATATTTGAGCAGGTTCTGAGTGAGCCTATTGAGCATATTTGAAGAGGTTCTGAGTGAACCTATTGATAGAGCTTTGGAGGTGACAGAGTATAGAGGATAGAGTCTCAGTGGATAGAGATCCAGCAGCCAGGACAATTGAAGACAGATCTGAGTGAGGAGTCTTCAAGTGGAGAGAGATCCACAAGTCAGTGCAGTAGAGAGATAGAGTCTTCTAGAAGATCACTAGCTAGAGCAGAAGGGGAAAGAGTTCTCCTGTGGAAGAGATCCACGAACTTGAGATTTAGGGGATCAACATCTCCTTTGGATAGAGGTCCATAAACATTGTAATTGGGAAGGATTCCCAAGAGATTATTTGAGAAATATTTTCTATGGAGGTAGCCCACATTGGGTGAACCACGTTAAAAATGATGTCTCTCATGTGTGTGATGCTTTGTGTGATGTTTACTACTTTATTAATGTTGATGCTACTATTTGGGGAAAAGTTTTATATTATACTATTCACCCCCCCTCTCAGTATAAGCACATGTTCTTCAATTGGTATCAGAGTTGGTCTCTCCGTGAAGAGTCTAACAGCTTGGAAGAGGATCCATCAGTAACACACATGTGCTCAAAGAGTGAAGAAAGTATAGACTTTGAGGAAGCACTCTTCAATTATCTCCAAGATCTTGAAAGGATTCAAGAAGAGAGGGCACAACTAAAAGAACAAATTTGAAATGATGAATTGGCAAGAATTAAGCTTCTACAAAGGCTAATAGAACTCGAAATAGAAGAAAGAAGAGAGATTGAACATCAGTTGAGAGATATGTTGGAAACAAAAGAAGTAGGACTCGAAAGAGTGGCAGCAGAGATTGTGAAGTTAAAATGCAGAACTGAAAAAGCATCAAGTAAGCTAGAGAAAGAAGCATGTCAGCAAGAGGTAGGAACATCAAGCAAAATGGAGGTATCTTACCATATCTCAAGGAAAGAAGACCACAAAAGAAAGAATATCAGATCAAGTCCTCAGCAAGACAGGTTACAAAATTCCTTCCATGGACATTGTTTTTCTTGCAATAAATATGGTCATAGAGCTATGCAATGTACTAGCAAAGACAATGATAGTAGTAGTACAGATTCTCTTGCACCACATATGGATAATGATGTTAAGTGTTACAAATGCAATAGTTTTGAGCATACAGCTAGAAGGTGCAAACTAGAAACCTTTAAGTCTAGTACTAGAAAGGAAGAAAAAGGGAAAGGAAAATTAAAATCCTTGCTGGTTCAAATAGCATTGCATGCACAGGATAGAGAAGAAAAATGGTTTCTGGATAGCGGATGCTCTAGACACATGACAGGAGAAAAGGACAAGTTTATAGCTTTGAAAGAAGGAAATAGAGGGTCAGTAAACTTTGGGGACAATGGTTCAGCAAAGATTTGTGGAAAAGGAACTCTAAGTATAGGCAATGGGAAAGCAAAAGCTGAAAATGTTCTATATGTGGAAGGTCTAAAACATAATCTCTTGAGCATTAGTCAACTTTGTGATCAAGGTCATATAGTAACTTTTCATCAAGATAGATGTGAAGTAAGAAAATCTGAATCTGGAAAACTTGTAGCTAGTGCTATAAGAGAAAGAAATCTTTATGTACTCAATGAAATCAAAAAGGAGAAATGTTTCTTATCCAAAGAAAATGAGATCCATTTTCAACATATAATATTGGGGCCAAATGAAAATCTTCTAATGGCCTTAGAAGGTAAAGAAGATAATTCTATAGAAGACAAGCCAAAAGGAAGTAATGATAAGGACAAAGGCAAACAAATAGAGGATTACTCAATAGAGAATGGTTATGATCTCAAGGGAGAACTTATTCATGCTCTTGACACAGTAAAGAAGGTAAGAAAGCAACACTCTAAGCTTGAAAGTCAGTTTCAAGAATGTGATGAAGAAAGATTATTGCTCATAGAGGACTTAGAGAAGTCAAAGGCTAAGGCAAGCAAGTTCAAGGATAAGTTAGAAGCAAATATTTTGGAGTGTGAGAAGTTAGCACAAGAAGTGGCTACTACTAAAAGAATATTTAAAGGATTCCAAGAAAAATTTGTACAAGTATGTGAACAGTGCAAAGAGTGTAGACAAAATAATCAAGATACAAAGATGAACAACAAATAAGATAGGTCTTGGTTCCAAACAGGCTCAAAATAAATGGGAAGAAAAATCTACCTCTAGTATTGAAGAAGAAGGAATTTTAGAAGAAGATACTCTAGTATTTTGGAAGTGAGACATCATAGGATGAGTTGGACAACAAAGAGGTCAAAAATAGGAACAATGCACAAAGAAGATACAGATGGAACAACAATCATAATAGGAGACCAATGAGGTCTAGGCAAGGAAGCTTCAATGGGAGATGCTTCTCATGTCATAGGTTTGGGCATATGGCTTCACAATGCAGGTCATATGAAAGACATGAATATGGGAAAGGACAACTTTTCCATGGGTATTGCTACTCATGCAATGAGTATGGTCACAAGGCAATGAATTGCAGGGTTCATGGCAGAAGAGGATATGGTTTCACTAGGAGGTATCCTAAGACATTTGCACCTCCAAGGAATAATAACATTAAGTGTTATAAGTGCAATAATGATGGTCACATGACAAGATGGTGTAGAGCAAATATTCTAGAAGCAGGCATGAACAGGAACATAAATATGAACAGGAATAGGAACTTGGATGAGAACAAGAATATGAATAGGAATAGGAACATGGATGAGAACAGGAACAAGAACAGGAATAGAAATGATAATAGAAACATGGATGATGGCTTGGAAAGAAACAGTGAGAGGATTCAAAAAACTCAGAAAGGAAGAGAGAAATATAAAGGTAAAGAGCAGTGCTTTCGGGGAGTAGAAATACTCCCACCCCAGAATTAACCACCTCATGAGGAGGTGGGGGAGGGGCTAAGCTAAGAGGCTCATTCTTAGCCCCGAGCCCCAAAGGTGACCCTTTGCCATTGATGACAAAGGAGGAGATATTTGTGTATATTGGGAGATGGTTTTTTTATGGGAGAGATTTGATATTTGAGAGAGCTTTGAGCCAGGGGGAGCAAAGTCCTAGGGGGAGCAAAAAATAAGGTCAGATTTTAGTAAAAGGATATGGGTTGCCATCAATGACAAAGGGGGAGATTGTTGGACATTTTGAGTCCCTAAGCTAAAATGTTGTCATTGATGTCAAAAGGTTATTTGATGTCAAAAGGATCTATGATGGCATGCACTATGTTTTGTGAAAGTGCAAGGAAGGGTTTTTGTGAAAACCAAGGTAGGAAAAATAAAAGGTTTTATTTAAAACCATGGATGACATATTTGAAATGGGTTTTTCTTAAAACCCAAGTTGGCTTTTCGTTTCATCGAAAAAGGTGCCCTAGTGATGGAGATATTTAATTTTAAAGATTTAGTTTAAATTTTAATTTATTTAAAATTTAAATTTAAATTTTAAAATTAAATTAAAAGAATATTCACCAACGTCATAAAGGAAGGTTCAAAAGCGCCGACGTTTCCAAGCTAAGGGAAGGCATATATATATGCCATTAAATTTTTTGAAGAAGATTATCCTTGCTCGATTGAGATTAACGATTTGTTTTTGCGAAGGAAGAGCTCGTGTTATTTTCGTTTTGTGAAGCAGTGAATATTGAAAGCTAACCGCGTCCATTTTCCAAAGCGTGTTGGGTAGTGTGGCCTAGTGGCAGCTTGGTTTGTGCAAAGGTGTTGGTGGCAGGAAGGTTAAGTGTTCGATTCCCGCAAGCATCGTTTTGGCTTTGTTGAGGCGCTCAAGGCGCATTTATTTTTTGCTTGGCGGAAGGAGAGAAGAACAAGAAGCGAGTGGCACTTCTTTCTTCACAATGAGCCCGTAGCTCATGCGGCAGCTTGGCCACGGCTAGGGCATTCGCGTTGGACAGGACGGGGGTTCGATTCCCCTCGAGGTAGGTATTGAGGTTTTTATTTATTTTGTTATTGCCTAAGGTGGAGTGATAAGGGGTAAAGGTGATTTGATAGTTGATGTATTGAATAACCTTAGGAATAAGGTTATAGTGGCTGTTTGAGTTGTGGAGTTAAATTTTTAATTGTGATTTTTGAAATTATTAGGAGTAATAAGGGTTTTTGATAAAGTTCTTTTAGTGAAAGTTATTTTTGAGTAAGGGTTTTCTTTAAAAAGAACTTTGGTGGATGTTAAAATAAAGTAGGAGTAATAAGGTGTTATTTGGACATTATTTTATTGTTGTGTTATTACTCAAGATCTCTAACCCTTGTTGAGATTGGAAAAAGGAAAAGTGTTGAGTGTGGCGATTTAGTGGACAACTCATAAGGCATCAAAAAGGTATGAGTAACATTCTCCATTGATTTTATTTGGGTGGTTGATTTCTGAAATATCATTGGAGTGAAAAGGATTGATTGTGGTTTCCTATTCAAAAATAGTTGGTTTAATGCTTCAAGGTTTTCTCGGTTTGAAAGTTGTGATTAAAACCTTGTTTTATAAGCATTGTTGTTGGAGTGAGTTGTTGTGCAAAGAACTTGAACTTGAGCTGAAAAGAACATGAGTATCATTGTTATGTAAGAGTTGTTGTTGAGTATTGTTGAAGACATTTTGAGTTGGTTGATTCATGCTTGGACTAGGGTTTGTGAGAAAGAGTTGTTCCTTGTGGTGATTGGTTGAGTAGAGTTGTTTGAGCCTAGTCAAGTGATTGTGTGAAGTGGTTGTTCAAGTTCCATAAAACAAACTATTCTATATTCTGATTTGAATTGAGTTGAGAAATAAATTGGATTTGAGTTTAGAACATATTGAGTCTCTAAAAATTCTCTTTATGCTTCTATGAGATTTTTGAGTTGATATTGTTGAGTTGATATTGATTTGAGTTGAGATTGGGAGTTGAGTATAGAACATATTGAGTCTCTAACAATTCTCTTTATGCTTCTATGAGATTGCTGAGTTGAGATAGATTTGAGGGATTAGAAATGAGTTTAACAATTCTCTTTATGCTTCTATGATATTGCTGAGTTGAGATTGGGATTTGAGTATAGAACATATTGAGTCTCTAACAATTCTCTTTATGCTTCTATGAGATTGAGTTGAGATTTTGTTGAGCTGATTTGAGGCAAGTCTTTGAGAAGGCTTGTGGACTGATTTTGAGTAAGCTTTTGTGAAAGCTTGCTATGCAGATTTGAGCAAGTCCTAGAGAGGACTTATTGAGTAGATTTGGACAAGTTCTGAGTGAGCTTGTTGAGTATATTTGGACAAGTTTTGAGTGAGCTTATTGAGCATATTTGAGCAGGTTATGAGTGAACCTATTGAGCATATTTGAGTAGGTTCTGAGTGAGCCTATTGAGCATATTTGAGTAGGTTTTGAGTGAGCCTATTGAGCATATTTGAAGAGGTTCTGAGTGAACCTATTGATAGAGCTTTGGAGGTGATAGAGTATAGAGGACAGAGTCTTAGTGGATAGAGATCCAGCAACCAGGACAATTGAAGACAGATCTGAGTGAGGAGTCTTCAAGTGGAGAGAGATCCACAAGTCAGTAAGTAGAGAGACAAAGTCTTCTAGAAGATCACTAGCCAGAGCAGAAGGGGAAAGAGTTCTCCTATGGAAGAGATCCATGAACTTGAGATTTAGGGGATCAACATCTCCTTTGGATAGAGGTCCATAAACATTGTAATTGGGAAGGATTCCCAAGAGATTATTTGAGAAATATTTAGAAGAAATATTTTCTAGTGGAGGTAGCCCACATTGGGTGAACCACGTTAAAAATGATGTCTCTCATGTGTGTGATGCTTTGTGTGATGTTTACTACTTTATTAATGTTGATGCTACTATTTGGGGAAAAGTTTTATATTATACTGTTCACCCCCCCTCTCAGTATAAGCACATGTTCTTCACTACATGAAATATGTTCTAGTTTATAGGCATTTGCTCAACTTCATTTGTAGCTATATCCATTCATAGACCAAAACAATATAAAGGTATTTCCTTTTCATGAACATTAATACATAGATTATCATTTATATTGAACTTTAGAAAGCTCTGAGAATCATTTATGTTTGTTAATTTTCTCCAACTCTCAAACATGGGATCCATAAAACTTTGACTAGATGCGTACATTATATCAATATGCATGCAAATTTGTTTTCTCATCTTGATGAAATACACAATATAAATCAATATTTCTTGTGTAATTTTGATCAAAGTATTTATTTCTTCCAACATTGGAAGAATACCACACAATGTGAGAAGTGTTTCAAAGTCACTCATTCGAAATAGTAAATCTTTAACCTTATAAAATGCCCTAAAATCTGCATACATAAACCCTATCAAGGATTGATATCTTTTGAAAACTCTAAATATCAGTTGATACATCAAAATCCACCTCATATCCACATATTTTAACAGGTTTTACCTTTAGTATATCCTAGTGCAAACTGTTGAAACTCTAAAAATATTTTTGGACTGTGCAAAAAATAATCATGAATTTTACGGATAAGCTCTTCCACTCACAAAATTTGTAAATTTATCCACAATTTTGTATGTAAGATTTATTCTATGAGCCATGTAATGAATAGGAATCAAATATGAGGTAACAAATGTTTGTAGTCTAACACAAAGACCATTCCTATGTCCTTGCATTGTAGCAGCACCATCATCTCCGACACATAT
Organism: Wollemia nobilis; assembly: GCA_028583015.1. Classification (NCBI taxonomy): domain Eukaryota; kingdom Viridiplantae; phylum Streptophyta; class Pinopsida; order Araucariales; family Araucariaceae; genus Wollemia; species Wollemia nobilis. The sequence continues at coordinate 6,341,476 of JAQPPZ010001057.1, read as the reverse complement.
TAACTTAGTGGCTATTTCCATTTCATTCATTCATGTTATTTCCTTTAAACTAGAAACAAGAACATTGTAAATGTTTTCTGCATTGCAATTTTCCACCATCTTGCATAATGTAAGTAAATGAGGTTGCCTTAAATGATTTTCCAATGTGTAAACATGCATGCAAATCCAAGATGTGTTGTCAACAACAATCACCTCATCAATTGAAAGTGAAATGAATTTGGCCTTATTTACTTTCTATTTGAGGTCATCCTACTGAACCAATGAGAGGCATTTTACCATTTCCCAACCACTTCGATCTGATCAATGGACGTTGGGTAAGTTCTGTACATCAACTAGTGAAAATAGAGATTTATAATCAATGAAATCAGACATAGGTATACCCTTTTTAAGAATAGAGAATACAACAACAAACTACAAAATTTTTAAAGCTAAAGTTAACTTATTCATTTTTTGAAATTGGGCTTGAATAGTTGCACCTTTCTCAACCAAAGTTTGCTTTTGTTTCATTTCTTTATCATATTCTTGCGCATATCTTATATGTGTACACTCTGAAGCATCCTTCCACCTATAAGTTTTTGGTATTGGTCTATCACCTTCTTTTTTTATATATAAACCTTTCCATAATGTTTTTCTACTGTATCTTTCTTAAGTTGCAATTTATGATCCTTTTCGTGTTTCCAACTACAAATTACGCATATCAATTTTGTTATTTCCTCACTACTATTCTCTGGCAGCACTGTATCAATAAATAGAAATTATGCTATCCAATCAGGCTGAAATAATATATTAATTATCCACCTAGATAACCTTGCGCGTTTATGTTTTTTAGATTAATATTATCTAGAAGTAGGGACTGCATAATAACTATTATCTTATTTTCCACTTGGTGTGTTAGATTCAGTAATCTCTTCATGTTGTTGTTCCATTTGATTAAGAATATTTTCATCTGTGGAATTTTCATTAACGAGGATATGTGGAAGTGGAGGTATAGCAGGGTCAACGATGTTTTCTGTATAGATAATACTAGTGTCAATAGTAGGGTTATTATCACCATGGCATTTAAAATCATACCTTCTATAGATAAAAAATGGACAAAGCCATCAACAAAAAAGCACACTTCTTTATGAATTAAGACATTATATATAAAATTAACAATGTAAAAAAATTAACTGGTAAGTAAAGGTGTTCATACCTTCAGTTTTTGCAGATGTTGATGGCTGACCAGATTTCAAAATATTATGAAAGTATTTGAGGATACTCCTCTTATCTAAATATTGGCCTCCCTTATTTCCACTTCTAATAATTGTCATTTTACCTGTATGGACAGAATATTAAAATGAAAAATAAATATCATTTTTAAAAATGAAAATAACTGGTATAAAATAGAACTACTGCTAGAGACAATAGAATATATATCCCAAGAATATCTGTCCCAAGTAGAATAAACCTCCTTATTGAGTGTCCATGAACAAAATATTAAAAAAGGAAAATTAATGGTAAAAGAAACTTACCAGTAAATGGTGAACGTTATAATTCAGTCAGCTACTATCAGTCGCCTTTTGATAGTCACCTTATTCCACTCGCATTTTGCCAATTTTCTTATGCCACTCACCTTATACCACTTGCCTTCTGCCATTCACCTTCTGCCACTCACCTTCTTCCACTCACCTTCTACTAGTCGTCTTCTACCAATCACCTTATACCAATTGCCTTCTTCCAGTAACCTTTTGCCAGTTGCCTTCTGCCACTCACCTTATGCTAGTCGCCTTATACCACTTGCCTTATGCCACTCACCTTCTACCACTCACATTTTGCCACTCACCTTCTTCTAGTCATCTTCTTCCAGTCGGCTTCTACTACTCACCTTATGCCACTCTCTTTCTACCAGTTTCCTTCTTCCAGTCACCTTATATCAGTTATGGACTTATGTTTTATCATTCATCTACTTTCTATCACTCGCTATCCAAAAAATTAATGTTGTTATTGTATGAGAGTCGTTGTCATAGTTAGCTATATATAATTGGGTACAAGGGGCGAATTGGGTGGGATATTTTTTATTTTTTATAAATTTAAGGTGAAAATTAGATGGGAAAAATTATGATAGTGTGGCGAATTTACCCTTAAAAAAATTGGATCCCAAAATTTTTGAGCGAATGGGCTGACATATATGGTCCCAAAATTCACAAAATTAACATTGTGAAAATCTGAATATTCATGCAAAATTGTGAAATTTGCTACTATGCATAACCCTAAAACTAACTAAAAGGCTCATAGATATTGATGGTTATTAATCTATTCTAGAAGATATTATACAATGATAAAACAACTAGTACCATATTCTAGTAAAAACATTGTGATTCTATGGTGTTTTAGTTAGTGTTATCACACTATTGATAGTGCTCCTATATTTCTAGCATTATTGACTACAATGCAAACAAAAGATCTATAAGAAGGTTAAACTGACTATATATATAGTATTTAAATTTATTTTAAGTAGATTAGATTAACATGAACTAAGAAATAATGAGGTTAATTGATATAGAGCTACGCACAACACACAGCAAGAATGCAGAAATTAACAATGCACAGGCAAAATTCCAGCAAGCTTCATTAAAAACAGAGGTCTCTCCTCGAATACACAGCAATTTCCCAAAAATAAATGGCCAAGAGTCCTTCAATACAATGCATGCACGCCTTTTATCCTCGGCCGCCACCTCCTTCTCTATCATTACGCAAAGTGCGGGCCTTTTTCTTTATCCCCAGCCCGACTCTCTTTGGACCATCATTACCTTGAATGCGAGACTCCCCATACCGCCCGCACGAATGCTCTGTCCTGCCTTGCATGATGCTGCCAGGTGCATAAAAAAAAAATCATGGCCTGTAGTGGCGGCATGCCCTGCAGCCGCCTGTCGATCCACTGCCAAGTCAATCATTCACAAGAATGCGCCATGGCCGTTTGCAGTTGATGCCACGTGTCCTGTTGCCATGCTTCCTGTAACCGCTTCATACTCTCGGGCCACCTGTAACTTCACGCCACGTGTCCCTCTGCATTGGTCCCTGCAGTCGTCGGCTGGTCAACGTCGTGAGCGCCCTGTCGCGATATCGCGACGTTTTTGCCCCAACACTTTCTCTCTCCTCTTTGGTCGCGATATCGTGACGTTTTGACGTTAGGCTTCTCTCTCCTCCTTGGGGCCGCGATTCCGCTACACGTCGCGAAATCGCGACGTCTAGGCCTTTCTTACTCGCTTTCCTCCCTTGGGCCGCGAAACCGCGACATGTCACGATTTCGCGACATCTTTGCATTCCGTACGTCTTGGCTCGGAAGTGTCACGATTTCGCGACATCTTTGCATTGTGGAACCTTGCCTCCGGATATGTCACGATTTCGTGACATCTTTGAGCTCGCCTTCGAAGGTGTTGCGATGTCTTTATGCTTCCAAGTCTTGCCTCCCATAAGTGTCACGATTTCGCGACGTCTTTTAAACTTTATCTTTGAAGGTGTCATGATTTCGCGACGTCCTTTAAGCTTGCCTTCGAAGGTGTCACGATTTCGCGACCATTCTTGTGCCTTAGAACCTTTTTGCCAAAGATGTCCCTGTGCTTTCAAACCCTGCTTTCGAAAGTGTCACGATTTCGTGACCATTTTGCGTCCAGACCACGTTGCAACAGAAATGTCACGATTTCGTGACAGTTTGGCGTCCCGACCGTGCTTCTTCAGAAATGTCACGATTTCACGACAGTTTGGGTCCCGCTGGTTTTAGAAATGTCATGATTTCACGATAGTTTGGCGTCCTTAAATGTCTGTTTTGATGGGCTTGCTTAAGAAATGTCACGATTTCGCGATAGTTTGGCGTCCCGACCGTGCTTTTCAAAAAACGTCGCGATATCGCGACAGTTTGGCCCGCTGGCGCCCTTCTTCAAAAAGCGTCGCGATATCGCGACAGTTTTAGTACTTAAGAAAAAAACACATTTTGGGTGATGCAAGATTGCAACTTCGCCACCGGATGCTCCTGCATCAGACACCCGGGGTGAGTTTGAGAAGTGACCTCACTTCTGATCTTTCCGAGGTAGACCCAGGCGATCAACCTCCGCCTTGGATAGCCAAGTCGCATCTTCTATGGGTCGGCCCTTCCATTTGATTAAATACTCAGAATAACTCCTGTTTCGAGTACTGCGACCCTCACGCGTATCCAGAATTTCTTCTATCTCGTCCGCAACTAGGGTGACTGCCGAATGCTCCACAAATCTGGACTGGGTACCTCACTGCTTTCTCCTTCATGATACTCAACCAAATCTGAGATGTTAAACACGGGGGAGATGTTAAGTTCACTTGGTAACTCCACCTCGTAGGCATTACCCGAATCCCGTTTGCCAATGATTTTGCATGGCCCAAATTTCTTCATTTTGAGTTTGTTGTAGGTCTTGGCAGGAAACCGTTCCTTCCGCAGATGGACCATGACCGAATCTCCTACTTGGAACTCCTTAGCTCTGCGTTTTTGATCCGCCCTTGTCTTGTACTGAACGTTCATCTTGGCAATGTGTTTTGTCACTTCCTCATGCACTCCCTTCAGGTGTTCAGCAAAGTCTTCTGCTTCAGCACTGCATTTCTCCCTTGTATCTAGCCTTCTTAACTCTGAAGCGTTCCTTGGGCTGTTCCCATAGATAATCTGGAATGGTGACTTGTTGGTACTCCGATTGACCGAGCTGTTGTATGCAAACTCAGCTTGCGGCAGAATTAGATCCCATCCCTTGGGCTTGTCCCCTACCAAGCATCGCAGTAGGTTGCCCAAACTCCGATTAACCACCTCTGTTTGGCCATCCGTTTGCGGGTGGTAAGCAGAACTAAACTTTAACTCCGTCTTTAATTTCTTCCGGAGGGTCTTCCAAAAATAACCTACAAACTTGGTATCTCTGTCCGACACAATGCTTCTTGGCAGCCCATGAAGGCGTACCACTTCCTTAAAGAACAAACCAGCTACATGGACCGCGTCGCTAGTCTTCTGGCACGGGATAAAATGTGCCATTTTCGAAAATCTGTCCACTACCACAAAGATGGAATCATGCCCCCTCTGCGTCCGAGGCAAACCAAGCACAAAATCCATACTAATATCTTCCCACGGCCGCTCAGGTATAGGTAGCGGTTGATACAAACCAATAGGGTTGCCTCACACCCTTTGCCATCTGGCAAATCCTGCAACTCTGCACAAACTTTGCCACATCCTGCTGCAATTGTGGCCAGTAATAGTTTTCACTAACCAATGAGATGGTCTTGTCACGACCAAAGTGTCCAGCTAAACCCCCACTGTGCTTCTCTTTAATGAGGTTCTCTCTCATTGAGCTCTTCGAAATGCACAACTGGTTCCCCTTAAACAACATTCCATCTTGAATCAGGTAATCCAACCATCTAGTCCTGTCCAACGCAACAGGTGCAGTGCAGGCTTTCCAAGCTTCTACAAAATCGGGGTCTACAGGGTATAAGTTCTTGAGCTCAGCAAACCCTACAACCTCCACTCTCATTTTTGTCATCAGACATTGCCTCCTACTCAATGCATCCGCCACCCTATTGGATCTTCCACTTCGATGCTTCAGCACAAAGGTATAGCTCTGCAGGAACTCTACCCATTTTAGGTGTCTCTGATTCAATTTTCCCTTACTGTTAATAAATTGCAGCGCTTGATGGTCGGTATAGAGAACAAACTCTTTCGACAACAGATAGTGCCTCCATTTCTTGAGTGCTTGAACTATGGCGTAGAACTCTTGATCATATACCGAATACTTTCTCCTGGCATCATTGAGCTTCTCGCTGAAATAAGCTACAAGCCTACCTTCTTGGCTCAAGACGGCTCCTATCGCACTGCCACTCGCATCGCAGTCTACCTGAAACACCTTATTGAAATCTGGAAGTGCTAAAATGGGTTGCTCAGTGACCTTCTTCTTCAGCATAGCAAAGCTTTTATCTGCTCCAACTGTCCACTGGAATTCCTTCTTGTTTCCCTTCATTGTCTCAGTAAGAGATGCACAAATACTGCTGAAGTTTCTAATAAATTTTCTGTAGAAACTGGCCAGACCATGAAATGATCTAACCTCGGTCACACTCCTTGGGACAGGCCATTCTAGGATAGCCTTCACCTTTTCGGGGTCCATCTTGAGACCATTTGCTGATATGACAAATCCCAGGTATACCAGCTCCTTCTTCACAAAGTTGCACTTCTTCAGATTGATCAATAACTGCTCCTCCCGTAGTTTCTCAAGAACCTTCCTGATGTGCATCAGGTGCTCCTCTAAGGTTCTGCTAAAAATCAGTATATCATCCAAGTAAACAATAACAAATTTGCCCAAAAATTCCTTCAGAACTTCATTCATTAACCTCATAAAGGTACTAGGTGCATTGGTTAATCCAAATGGCATAACCAGCCACTCATACAGCCCTTCTCTGGTTTTGAAGGCTGTCTTCCACTCATCCCCTTCTCTAATGCGGATCTGATGGTATCCACTTTTCAAATCAATTTTTGTGAAGTACTCAGCTCCACTCAAGCAGTCCATGATATCATCCATTCTCGGCAGGGGGAACCTGTATTTAATGGTGATCTTGTTGATTGCCCGAGAGTCGGTGCACATCCTCCATTCTCCATCCTTCTTGGGTGCTAATACTGCTGGTACAACACATGGACTAAGACTCTCCCTTATCAGGCCTTTCTTCAACAGATCTTGAACTTGCCGATTTAATTCTTCAGTTTCCACCGGTGTCATTCGATGTGCAGCCTTGTTTGGCAAGCTCGATCCAGGCACCAGATCTATGTGGTGACTGATCTTCCTAACAGGTGGTAAACCTTCAGGAACATTGTCAAAAATGATATCAGGGAATTCTTCTAACAGTCCCATGACTTCCATTGGAATCTCCTTGCATCCTTCTTCCCTAACTCTGGGGATTATAGCATAACACACATGATCCGGCTTCAGGCCTTCCAAGAATCTTCTGCCATCAACTAGACAGACTCGTGCACTGCTGCATACTTTCTCATCCGCCTCTTTCAGGGGTTTTAACTTATGGCGAACTCCATTCTTTGATAGAGAATATGTGTTGGCTCGACCATCATGAACAACACTTCGGTCAAACTGCCATGGCCTCCCAAGCAGCAGGTGACATGCATCCATGGGCAAGATGTCACATAACACTTCATCTTGGTAAGTTCCAATGTTGAACTTCACCAGACATTGCTCACTCACCAGCACCCGATGGTCCTTTTGCAACCATGCAATTCGATAAGGGTGTGGGTGTTTTCTCCTTTCCAACCGCAGCTTGGAAACCATTTCCTCTGAAACCAAATTGTCAGTGCTTCCATTATCAATGATGATATTACAGACCTTGCCTGCGCACTTGCATCTTGTCCGAAATAGGCTGTTCCTTTGGTCTGCCTTTTCCTCTTCATTCAACAAGACTCTTCTGATAATCATGGCTTCCCCTCTTTTTGCCTCCTCTGAATGCTCAGACTCTACACCTTCGTCTGCTACAGTAGCTCGGGCCTGACCCTCTGGTCTTCGATTTGGCCTCTCTTGATGTTGTGGGCAGTTGTATGCCCTGTGTCCTTCTTCACCGCAGTTGAAGCAGGTTCCTCTAAAGACACCTCTTCCAAACCCTCGCCCAGACCTACCTCTTCCTCTTGGGTAGTTGTTGCTCTGATTGCGTGGGCGTCGGTCATCCTCCTCTTTCACCTCTTTCTATTTCTGGCCGCTGCTAGCTTCACCAGTTTTCCCAAAATCTTTGTATCTTCCACCACTGCCTCTTCCACCAGCTCTTCCACCCCTGTCCTTCCCTCTCTGCTTGCCATCAAACCTTCTATTTAGTTTCTCTTCCACTTTTAATGCAAACTGATATGCATCCTCCATCGTGCTCATTCTAACCAGCCCCATCCTCTTCTTGAATGCTGGTTCGCAATCCATTTATGTAACGTGCGACCTTCTCTTTGTTCGCCTCCGAATGGCCGGTTCTGATAGAGATTTGATAGAACTCTTCAGTATATTCCTTGACAGACTTACTAGCCTGTCGAAGACTCTGCATTTTCTTCAACAAATCCAGCTCATAATCTGCAGGGATGAACTGCCTCTTTAGTTTCTCTACCATCCTATCCCATCTGGTGATCCTTTCCTTTCCCCTCCTGTTCCTTTCTAACTGCACTCCTTTCCACCAGATGCTAGCATGCCCCTTCAGCTTGGTTTTTGCGAATCTGATCCGATTTGGATCTGCGATCTCTTCGTATTCGAAGTACTCCTCCATGTCGTTGATCCAGTCTATTAATTCCTCAGGGTTGAGGTTTCCAGAGTAAGTCGAGACGTCAAATTTTGGCTTCTTCCCAATCTGGGAGATAGCCCTGTACAGCCTAGCCTCTGCTGGGTCCAAGGCCTCTTTCGCATCAGATGGAACTTCTTCTTCCCACGCTTCATCTTCGCTGGGTTCTTCCCTTCTCGGCTCGACTCCTCTTCTAATTTCCTCTTGCAGGGCCTCAACTTGCCTCTGCAGGGCTCTTAGATCGACCTCCTCCCTTCTTGCTCGTCTGTGCCTTATACCACCACGGTCTCTTCGCGGAGGCATCTTGCTTCTTCTTCACAACCCCACAACCACGGTCCTGGCGCAAACTGCCTCTCTATTCGGCGATCGGTTTGCACTCTCAGAACCAACCGGCTCTGATACCACTTGATATAGAGCTACGCACAACACACAGCAAGAATGCAGAAATTAACAATGCACAGGCAAAATTCCAGCAAGCTTCATTAAAAATAGAGGTCTCTCCTCGAATACACAGCAATTTCCCAAAAATAAATGGCCAAGAGTCCTTCAATACAATGCATGCGCGCCTTTTATCCTCGGCCGCCACCTCCTTCTCTATCATTACGCAAAGTGCGGGCCTTTTTTTTATCCCCAGGCCCGACTCTCTTTGGACCATCATTACCTTGAATGCGAGACTCCCCATACCGCCCGCACGAATGCTCTGTCCCGCCTGCATGATGCTGCCAGGTGCATAAAAAAAAAATCATGGCCTGTAGTGGCGGCATGCCCTGCAGCCGCCTGTCGATCCACTGCCAAGTCAATCATTCACAAGAATGCGCCATGGCCGTTTGCAGTTGATGCCACGTGTCCTGTTGCCATGCTTCCTGTAACCGCTTCATACTCTCGGGCCACCTGTAACTTCATGCCACGTGTCCCTCTGCACTGGTCCCTGCAGTCGCCGGCTGGTCAACGTCGTGAGCGCCCTGTCGCGATATCGCGACGTTTTTGCCCCAACACTTTCTCTCTCCTCTTTGGTCGCGATATCACGACGTTTTGACGTTAGGCTTCTCTCTCCTCCTTGGGGCCGCGATTCCGCTACACGTCACGAAATCGTGACGTCTAGGCCTTTCTTACTCGCTTTCCTCCCTTGGGCCGCGAAACCGCGACATGTCACGATTTCGTGACATCTTTGCATTCCGTACGTCTTGGCTCGAAAGTGTCACGATTTCGTGACATCTTTGCATTGTGGAACCTTGCCTCCGGATATGTCACGATTTCGCGACATCTTTGAGCTCTGCCTTCGAAGGTGTTGCGATGTCTTTATGCTTCCAAGTCTTGCCTCCCAGAAGTGTCACGATTTCGTGACGTCTTTTAAACTTTATCTTTGAAGGTGTCACGATTTCGCGACGTCCTTTAAGCTTGCCTTCGAAGGTGTCACGATTTCGCGACCATTCTTGTGCCTTAGAACCTTTTTGCCAAAGATGTCCCTGTGCTTTCAAATCCTGCTTCCGAAAGTGTCACGATTTCGTGACCATTTTGCGTCCAGACCACGTTGCAACAGAAATGTCACGATTTCACGACAGTTTGGCGTCCCGACCGTGCTTCTTCAGAAATGTCACGATTTCACGACAGTTTGGCGTCCCGACTGTGCTGCTTTAGAAATGTCACGATTTCGTGACAGTTTGGCGTCCCGACTACGCTGCTTAAGAAATGTCACGATTTCGTGACAGTTTGGCGTCCCGACTGTGCTTAAGAAATGTCACGATTTCATGACAGTTTGGCGTCCCGACCGTGCTTTTCAAAAAAACGTCGCGATATCGCGACAGTTTGGCCCACTGGCGCCCTTCTTCAAAAAGCGTCGCGATATCGCGACAGTTTTAGTACTTAAGAAAAAAACACATTTTGGGTGATGCAAGATTGCAACTTCGCCACCGGATGCTCCTGCATCATTAATTCTAATAGATTAGCATAAAAGATTAAAATACAATTAGATGAGAAGTACGCACTTATCTAGTTAAGATGGATTACTTGATGTAGCAAAGATCAGTTGTGAGCTGATGTTGAGTCAAAATAGTTGTTCTTCATCATGATATAACTTTTTCTTGATCTTGGATAGAACTTAATAGAGCTTCAATATTATAGGAGATCATTTGCCTTAAAAACATCTTATAGATTTTTTGCTATGATAAAAAATATTTTGCTAAACCCTATTTTTGAGTGTCCTAAGGGGCTTATTTATATACTTAAACAAATGGATTTTTGAGTTTCTAGTCCCTCCTAGATAAAAAATTACCCATAAAACATTACCATACATAATGCATATATCCATACACCTCAATACTACCATAGTTGAATTTCAATTTATCCAATTTATTTGAATTATGTAAACCATCCATTTATCTTCATATTGTGTTGCTCTATGGCCTAATTATGATAGATTCATTAGACTCACTATCTGCTCTTCCTATTATGTTATATGCTTGTATCACCTCTTGCATCCCTTGGATTCTTTGGCACCAGCTTATCTAATTTTCCATATGAGAGTCCACATATTGCCTTTCCTACAAACATTTTCCCCATTTTTCTAAATAATCTACCACCCTATTTCCCTCTCGCTTGATATGTTTAGTAAAAATATCTTGAAATGAACTGCTTCCACCTTCCTTCTCTCTCCAATTCGTAGCGCCTGAAAGGGCCTTATTAGATCCAAGATTCCATCCCATACCTAAGAGATTGTCTCTATCCATAGCTTATGTAATTGTATATTTGTATCTATTAATGATGTTGATAAGATCATCTATCCTTTCGATTTATTAATTTTTGCCTCCCCCATGCTTTCTGCTCTCCAATACACCTATTCTTTCCTATTTTTCATGATAATACCAAAATCAACTTTCCTAGGGTCTTTAGTAGAAGCTTCATCTATGTTTACCTTCACCCACTCTCTGGGAGGTGACCTCCACTCTATGTTATTAAAGGAGATATCACATGTGCATCCATTCCTAAGTTGTTTCTCTATTATAGTTATTCCAAGGCTCCATAGAATAATCACTTCCTCCATTTTTATGTTTATTTCCTCCTCTAATCTGATAGATAGTGTTTCTGTTGCCTTGCTCATAATCCTCCCACATACTTGCTCCCTTGTTCTATGTTCTGATCTAAATATACGTGCATTTATTTCTAGCCATAACTACCACCATATGAATCTAGGTCTCAATTTCCATGCCATTTTCATTGTTTTAGTCTTAAAGTTGCATTGTTTCTATTTCTCATAAATGCTTTCTTGGCTCTTAAAAATTTCCCAATGTTGTCTCATATACCTCCACCAATTGATCCATATGTCTTTAGAAAAATAACACCCAAAAAAGAGGTGATTCAAGGTCTCCTCTACATTTCCACACAAAACACATTTGGAAGGCCCAAAGAAACCTCTTTTTTCTCAAATTATAAAAATTCAAGCACTTTCTGTAATTAATTAACCATGATAAAATGTTAATTTTTGGACATCCTTCCTTTTACCAAATAAATATCCATGGAAGTGGTGCTGGGGTAATCTCATATCCATAAACTACCTTGTATCCCTCCTTTACCTTATAAATCCTGAACTTACTTCCTCCCCATCCAAGTATATCCCTCTTAGAACCATCATGAATTGGGTGTCTTTGGAGATGTCTCCACAGTTTTTCTGTTAGTTCCTATGTCCCCCTCATTGGCCATTATCGGGGATGTTTCCACTATAGTAAGTCTGGCACATGTTGATTCCATGATTTCATATAGTAAGAGGCTTTCTAGCACCTTGCTTTTTGGAGCTCTACTTTCCAACTCTCCATCTCTAGGAATGTCTAAATAATTGGTTGAGATTGATTTCATGAATCCTCCTAAAAGAGAGCATCCTTTCCATCCCCTAACTTCCAATATTAACTCCTGGCTTGCTAACATTATCCTCCATACTGTAGATCCCTCTCCTTCCACTCTTTGTCTTGGAATGTTTTTCTTAGCCACTCTTGGGTAATATTTGGCTTGTAAGAGTCTACTCCATAAATCCCCAGTAGCTATAATCCATATCCAATATAGCTTCCCATATAGTACCTTGTTGCTGTGGGATGCTGATCTTATTCCCAATCCTCCTTGTTTTTTTGGTTGGCATATCTTTTCCCAACCCACTAGTGCTATTTGTTTTTCTTCCCTTGCACATGACCACAAAAAATTTCTTGTGTGTTTTTTAATATCTTTTAGAATTCTCTTTGGAGCCTGAAGTACAAAAAAATTATAAACTAGGAGAGCTTGTTAGCTTTAATCATTGTAAGCCTTCCTCCCAAGCTTAGCCATTTGTGAGTCCAGTTGCTCATCTTAGATTGAAGTCTATCCATCAATCCTTTCCACTCCTTGGTTTTTGTTTTCTTTGTAGATAAAGGTACTCCTAAATACTTTATAGATAAAGGAGTTTCCATGAATTTCAACAATTATATAATTTTATCTCTCACCCTCTTCGTTGTATTGAAAAAACAACTTGAGTTTTTTCATTAAAAGTTTGCCCAGTAGCTTGAGTATACCCATATAAAAATTCTTTTATGTTTCTTGCTACTATGATATTGGCTTGACTAATAAGAGCAGTATTATCCATAAACTAGAGGTGATTTATCTCAATTTGAGAACTTATTTTTAGGCCCCTTAGCCTCTTCTCTTGTCTCCCTTAACAATATTTCAAGACCCTCTGCATAAAGGATAAAAATGTAATGGGAGAGAGGTTCCCCTTGCCTCAACCCCCTTCCTACTGTGAACATGGAAGAGGGACTATCATTTACCAGAATTGAGAATGATGTAGTCTGTGTACAGGATTTTATCCAATCTCTCCACCCCTCTACAAAGCCCATTTTTCTAAAGTCCTTTGCATAAAGGACTAGTCTACTCTATCATAGGCTTTAGAAAGATTTAATTTAATAAACATACGTGGGTCCTTTTGTTTTGATATTATGTGTATCACCTCCTGAGCCACTACTATTCCATTTAGAATTTGTTTACCTTCAACAAAACCACCTTGCTCACTTGAAATCATATTTGGTAAAAAATGTTTTAACCTTTTTGCCATAAGCTTTGTTAATATCTTGTATACTAAATTACATAGTGAAATATGCCTATAATTATCAATTATCTCACTAGGTGGGCCCTTAGGAATCAAAGTGATAAAAGTATGATTCAAGGCTTTTAATATTTACTTTCTTTATAGGATTTCTTCCAATGCATCTACCACTGCTTGACCCACAATTTACCAAAAAAATCATAAAATTCAATGGGGAATATGTCTGGTCCTAGAGTCTTTTATGTTTGCATTTTTTATATGATATCCGAGGTTTATTCCAAAGAAATTTCCTCCATTAATAATTTATTGTGTTCAAGTTTGACTAATTTTGGAATTGCCTCTAGTATCTTCTCATTCCATATTGCATTCAAAATTTCATTGTTGCTAAAAATACTATGGAAGTACTGATTTGCTATAATTTTCATTTCACTTCCTCTTGTTTTTACCTAACCCATCATATCTATAAGACATGTAATTCTTATTTTTTGTATTGTTATATTATGAAAGAATGTTGTGTTTTAGTCCCCTTCCTTTAACCATGTGATTTTGACTCTTTGCCTCTGATAGATTTCATCTTGTTCCTCAAAAGCTTCCTCTCTCCTAATAATTTTTGCCTCACGTTGTAACAGTACTTTCATAATATTTCCTTGTCTTATCTCTTGAGCAATCTTCTCTTTTTGATCCTCTATTTCGTTCTTTTGGAATCTAGTTATTTTCTTCTTCGGTTTACTCCACTCCTTTAATATGGGTCCTTACATATTTTAGTTGTTTTTGGAGTTTAAATTGGGCTATCCCAAATCTTGATTTTCCTAATTTCCACCATTCCTTTACACGATCCCCAAACTCCTCATATTTCGACAACCATAGCTCAAATTTAAAAGTTCCCACAACTTTATGATTATCTTCTTCTATGGTTAGGCTTACGAGATCTAAAGAAAGTCTATCCATGACCCTCACTGGATGCTTGGTATGAAAATATAATTCCTCCCCCATGAAGAAATGATCCAAGAAATATTTGACCATCTCCCCTTCCTTTCTTTTGCTTGTCCAGGTCATGGAGCTATCCATAATTAGGATATCTATTAGATTTATTTGATAGGTTATTGCTAAAAAAAACCTATTCTTTTCCTCCAGCATGGATCTACCTCCTTTTTGTTCCTCTATTCTAATATTTGCATTGAAGTCTCCTCCCACAATCCATTGTTTCTCTAGATATTTATCTTTAAAAGTCTAGATGGCTGCCCATTGATCCCTTTGTAATCTAGTTGTTTGTGCTCCATAAAAATTAACTATAGTCCAAATTTTCTCAGTTTTTCTATTTTGTAATCAAAACATCAACATCCCTCTCGTAGAGGCTCCCCCTATCTTTAGGAATATTTGGTGATTCCACATAGTGGCCAATCCACCTAATTTTCCCTATGCCAATTTATTAAGGATCTCTCCTTTTTTCCATATCCTCATGTTTATTTTTTGTAAGTCTTCTCCTTGCATTTTGGTTTCTTGTAGAAAAATTATATCTCGACTCATATCTATGATAATATTTTGACTACCTTTTATCTGGTGTGATTGCCTAAACCCCTCACATTCCAAGTTATTAATATCATTGAGAATAAGGAGAGGAAAAATCAACCATTGATTTTACCTTTCTGTTCTGGCTCAAATATCTTCCCTATTCCTCCACCTTTTCCTTGTTTGACTTCCTCCCTACATATTGGTTCAGTTTTTTTTCTTCTCCACTTGATGAATCCTTAGAGTAGGGCTTTCTTTATTCTTGTTTCCTTCTTTTATCTCTATTTCTCCTATCAAAATTATCCTCTGCTATATTTCCCCTCCCATGGTTTCCCTCATGGGTTGACCTTGCTTGTTCCCTCACACTATATTGGAATATTGTTCCTGATCAACTGGTGTGACTTGTTGAGTATCCTCCTCTAACCCTTCCATTTGAAAATCCCCTTATGTTTCCAAGTTTCCTAGTTGTTTGAATATCTCATATCTATTATTTTTTCTTACAGGTCTGTCTCTTTATCTCTGGTTACTATGTTGATATCTTTTGTTTGACCTTCTCATTACTTTTTGAAAATCCTCAAAGTCTATTGGACCTTTTCCTTCCTTATTATTTTCCTTTTTTGAAGAGATTGACCTGCCATATTAATATTTGCTTTTGTCCCCTCTTGTTCAGATTGATGATCCTTAAAATTTAGGTACATTCTAGCCAGATATCCTTGAGCGTGGCAGACCCAACATCTAAATGGAATAGTCTCATAATATAGTTGTTGGTGCTAGAAAAAATCATCTATTTTTAAGTCTATCTCTATTGGAAGAGGTTTATTGAGGTCCATTTCTACACATATCCTAGCAAACATTATCGATCCTCCTAAAATCCTTTCTCTTGATCTACCTTGATAACAGATTCTTTTGATCAATAACAGATCTTCATGTTTTGGTCTATTGATGAAAAGATCACGTTTTCAATACAAGAAATATTATTAACATATTTGCATGTTTTTTTAATTTTAGGCTATTGGAAACTCAAAATAATTCCATTACATTATTGTTTTGATTATCAATTGACACATCTATATGATTCCTTTTTTCTTGTACCATGGGTAAAAATATCACACTTCCAATATAGTAAGGATAAAGATGAAGTTAACATCACTTGGCAAATGAGGACATAAGGTTGGAAATATACTGACATGTAGTTAATGTTAGCTACATATTTTTCTTATTTAGTTTCTATTTTGGAAGTAGAAATAACCTCAAAATTTTTATATTGCTAAAAATAAATTAGCATTCATGCAAAAGAGAAAAGTCAATAGACCAAGTGGGTGGGAAACAATCATACTCAAATTTTGAACAATAACAATGGCAAAATATCTATGGTGCTAAGTTGTTTAAGATAGTGTTTTTGAATATGGGATACTTGAGCTTACTTTGATCAATTTTATGTTGGTCTTTTTGTTTTTTATTTATTTTGATGGTTTAGAGATGGCTTTATTTGTGTTGTGAATTGATAGATCAAAATTATGTGTCTATAAATAGCTAGTAGCTAGTTCAAATAAAAATGGCTCTACTAATACTTTAAATTTAAATTTACTTCAAAGTAATGTTTATGAAATTAAAAATATTAAATCAAACTTTATATATAACTTTATATTAAATTAGTTGGCCAAGATGGATGAATTGATTTGTGGAACAAAGTAATTATTTGTATAACCTCTTTTATTCACCATGATAAATAATTTCCCACATGATAAATAACAAATACAATAATTATGATTATATTTTCAATATATTAGAACAACTCTTTTAATTATCAAATTTAGATTCAAGATAAGCTTAAATGTGTTGTCAAGGTGTTTGAGGCAATAATAATCAAAGAAGCTCCATTTTAATCCTATTTATATTGGATCAAGATTGAAGATTATAAATAATTATAAATAATTTAAGATAATCATTTTATTTAACATATTCAACTTGTTAAAATTGCTTAAGATTGTCTTACTAAGTTTCTTAAAATTATTTTGTATAGTCCTAGGGGGACAGTGCAACGGTTTGGGCTTTAGCTCTTCTTTGGGAGGTCCAAGATTCAAAACATGGCATGGGTGAGTGTGTAAGGGGGTGGGTGTGTGTTCATCAAAAAAATATATATATTTTGTCTATAGGGATAAGTATAAAATGGTCTTTCATTATCAGGAGATAAATGCAAAAATATCACAATATTTCCATTAATTCATGTGTGTGGTTCCCACTAAATTCTATTAGTATCATAATGAGATATGTGATTATAATATATTTATTGAAATAATTACTTGACTTATTCAAATGGATAAAATTAAATACTTAGGAAATGAGGGCTCAAAGGTTTCTATGTTGAAATCCATGCTTATGTTCAAAGGTTGGTTACAAATAAAGATTAATGTTCACATAAATTTGAACATAAGCATGGATTTCAGCATAGAAATCTTTGAGCCACTAAAAATGGTTGAAGGCGAATTTGAAGAAGAGTTTCTTGACGAGCTTGGAAATTATGAGAAAGATGCAATAGAGTTTCATCCCATAGATCTAGATGACCATTATTATAATTGTTTAAAAAGACATGAGGAATCATTATTTTCTCATAATTCTACTGATGAAATTTCTATTTCACTTGATATACAGGATGTTGAAAATTCTACCTCAAATGAAGATTTTGAAATTTCCATGCAATCAGAAAATAACGTGCCAATTGCACAAATTGAGAAGATTCCAAAATTGAAACATTTTGAAGATGAATTTATTGAATACCTCATTGAAATTGAAAATAAAAACATGGTAAATGTTTCTTATGACTCATTTGTTAATGATGAAGAAGAGGCAAAGTGATCTCTTTTACTATTGACTAATGAAAATTTGACTACAAATTCACATGAATGGTTTGGATTTAATGTTGGTGATGACATAAAAGAAAATATTGATCTATTTGAAGTAACTCAAGTGGTTGATCAAGAAGATTTGTTATTTAACACATCTTATGATCAACCAGATTTGTGGTTTGAAAATGATGGGCATATGTTTAATTGAGTGTCTAATTTTAGTATTTTTGAAAAGCAGGTTTTACATGAAGATAAAGAGCTACAAGATGACAATGATGGAACTCATGAAAAAATTGTAATGGCTCACGAAATTGTAGTAAATGCTACTCGTGATGTGTTGACTATGGATGACAAGGTAGAATCTTCATCTTTGTTATTGATGGAAATTCCAGGTAACAAGTTGTATGATGTTCCTTTAGATGTTCATGATTTTGATAATAAAATATCAAGTGTTGTTACTAAGGAATTGGAAACAAATTCTAAATCTATTGTCATAAATAAAATAAAAGAAGACATGCTTGAATCATTGAACCAAGTTCATCAACATCTAAAAATTCAATCTAGGATACAAAACTATAATGATTCTTATTTTGTAAATATCCTAGATTCTTGTAAATTGTTACATGAATGTGATTGGCTTAAAAACATAGGTGACGATTCTACTTTAAAATTTTTAAAAGTTGCGTCTTATTTGAAATAAGTCCTATATGCTTGCTAAAATGAAAAGTTAATTCAAAGTGATGAATCAAGGTTTGGAATTCTCATCTTGTTGAATAAGCATAAGATCATGGATGAATAAAATCTTAAACATGGAATTGTTTATAAGTTTGACTCAAATCAGTGGGGTGTGAAAGGCAAAATAATTTTTTTTATATAGTTTGGCCTAATCCTATTTTGGTTAGAATTATGTAAATCTTAGGATGCATATAATCATATATGTATTTTACAGTATATCAATCGTATTTGGGATCTAGGGAAGTGATAGCATAAATTTGGCATCATTTTGTACATGTGTAAATTTCGTAAATAGAATTTTGGGTTTTGTATTTTCATTTTATTTTGTACATAATTTTTTGTTTCATGTATATTTTGTTATTTTTCATTTGCTTTGGTTTTTGTGTGCATGTTTGTCTACATGTTACTCAAATTTGTGAAAAGTTTTGGATGTGTTTGGTTGTTATGTTACAATAAATTGGCTTTGCCAAATGTTGGAGTTTTGATGTGTTGTTGAATTTGATGAAGTTTTAGTGAGGTTTTCATAATTGAGGTAGTTTTTATCGAGACACTGGTCATTTGATGGTTTTGTTTGGTATTTGGTCCTAGTTCGTATAGGATGAAATTACCTATTTTGAAAACCTGTAAAGCCTAGAGAAAAAGAAAAATGATATGTTAAGTTTATATATTCATGAATGAGAACTAAGATAAGGAAATTTGAAATATTAAAATCATATCACAAAAGCTTCCCGAGTACCACAAACACATTAAGGAATATCTTTTGAAATTCTAGAAGTATGAAGTTGTCAGTTTTGCAAATTAAGGTGAAAAATTTTATATACTCTTTCAGCCTTACCTGATCTCTAACCCAAGTGGCAGGTGGATTTGTTGCAAAGTATCATATTACCAGATAAAAGACAGGAAAAAAGAGAAAAAAAAATGATGAAAAAAATGAGAGATAAAAAATAAGAAAGAAAAAAATGAAATGATGAATACAACGGAAAATAAAGTCAAATCTATCACCATAAACTAGATAATCTTCATCGGAGCTATAGATTCTCGACTGGTAGTGAAGCTATGTCTGGAATAAAGGAAATGCAACATCCAAAATTCACCTAATATTGGGGAATTTCATATAATATCTATCGGAGCTATAGACGCTCGGATGGCAGTAGAGCAATGTCTGAAGAGAGCTATGTGGAGGTATTTCTTCAAGGAGAAAATATTCATAGCCTGAAATGTAAAATTAACAATGGAAAACTGATTGGTTTCAAAAGGTATATAATGAATCACTTTACACACACCAAGCTAATACTAATGATTTTGATAGTTCATTTTGAATTGGTCTATTCACATTCTCTAGGTATTATTGACGCTTATGATTCTAATATTTAGGTTTTGGTTGTTTTCAGAGTTTGGTTTTTAAGTCTAAAATGTCCATGGATATTTACCAGCAGAGTCAACATTTGTTGTGACGTCCTTCACAACAACCCCAAAATTGGGGACCCACCTTAAATTTTGTGATTTCAAGGGATTTTTTGTTTTCCAATTTTGCTTGCACCAAGGTCTTGGAAAATTTGCTGTCACTTTGGAATTTCTGACATATTTGCATTTTGAAGGTTTGAATGTAGTTGCAATGCTTCAAACTGAATATTTTGATTATTTGCATATTAATTGCATTATTTCAAATCAAATAATTTGATTAAAATAATTTTCAAAGGTTTAAATGATTAATTTTCATTTAAATAATTAAATTTCATTTAAATAATTAAATTTTATTTTAGGGTTAACCCTAAAATTAATGCAAAATTGAAATGGACATATCTTGAGCTAGACAACTCCATTTGATCTCATTCAAAACTTGGTAAAAATATATGGATTTTCTCTTTCTAATGGTACCAAACTTACAGGATTTCATATGTCAATTTCACCAAAAATAACAGTTTAATTTAGCAATTTGGAAACTTTAAAATATCATATCTCATAAACCATGACAAATATTTGGATGATCTCAATAATTTTGAGCACCCTTTTGGCATATTTAGATGAATGGAAATGTTCATTTAAATATGAGAACTTTGAAATAATTTTGGAAAAAAGGAAAGTTACATGAGAATGAATAATAAATAAAGTAAATTTTGGTTTTGTTTTAATATTATGATTATTATTTCATTATGCAGGTAATACAAGGGCAAGGGTTGAAGAAGATAGTTATAAAATTCGTTCCTAAAACTGTGATGAAACAGAATAACTAAACTTTTCAAATTATAAATAATTCATTGAGATTCATGGAAGGGGTTGAACATTTTTGTAGAGGAGGAAGAAGAATTTGAAGGAGCAAATGAGGAGAACAGTGTGAATGCTACAGAGGATTTGAGATATACAGAGATATCAAGAGCTTTTATTGTAAGATCATTTGATTATATTAAATTATTTTGGTTCAAATATGTGTAATTTTGTATTTGAATTTTGAATAAATGATTTAATATAGTTTCTTTAAAATTAAATTCCATCGAAGATTGCACCAATTTATTGTTTTACTGTGTAAATTTTGGTAGACAATAAATCTGGTTTTAGGTCTCTGTGTTTTTCATGTTGTAGTGATTGTCCGAGATATAGATTTATTTCTTTACTTTAGAACCTTTATAATTTATTTTATATTGAAATCATTGCATATATTTGACCTAGTTTATTTATTATAAAGTATAACTTTATAACTAGGTTATAAATAAATTTATTATTCAAATATTAAATTAATTAATATTTGAATAAATAAATTTAATAAAGATAAATGAATATTCTGATTTCCAACTTTAATTTCATAAAGTTGAGAAATTAGAATTGATATCTTTTCATTATTTGGTTTGGATTTATTATAATTGGATTTTGATTTATTCAAAGATCCAAGCTTTTTATTTGATGCTCATATTTATATTTAAATATTTAATTTAATAAATATTTAAGGAATAAATATTTCAAGAAGGAGATTCTTATGAACTTTATTTTGCACATCATAAGTTTTAAAAGTTCATAAATAGATTTATATTAAACTCTACTTTCATGATTATTAAGGTTCAAAACCTTATAATTTGAGTTTAATAAATTTATAAGTTTGTTCATTATTCAAATATTTCAATTTTAATTTTATATTTGAATGAGCAAATATCTATTAGTAAATGAAACCTTAGTTTTGATTATTATGAAGTCCAAAACTTTATGATTAAGGTTTACATTTTATAAATTTATTAAAATTTATAAACTTTGATTTTATTAAAGTTTAATGAATTTTAATGGTAATTAAAATGCTAAATTAGATTATTATTTCAAATTCATTGGAAGCATTTTAATTAAGATATTATGTTGAGACTATAGAATGAATTTGCACAAGTAGATCAAAATCATAAGGTAAATTTATTTATTATTGTTTGGAGAATAGAATTTGTATAAAAGGCACGTAATACATGATGAATTCAAAATCAATTACCTGATTCCCAGGCCCCTTGTTAACAGTAGCTTGCAAACTATAGAGATTATTCAGGCACTTATTTACGCACATATGCATGACACATAAAACATTAAGTGAGAACCTTGGAGAAACATACTTTCTTTGCAAGAGGGGATTTTGAATCCTAGTTGTCGAGTGGTTTTTGTGACTGGACAAAATCACACCTCAACAAATTGGCGCTAGAAGGAGGGCATGAAAATAGGTATTTGATTTTAAGCATTTGAAATTTGTTCAAATTTTGATATTTAATAAAAAAAAAAATTGACATTTCCCTATTTATGATGCATTAATGTGGATCTGCTATAAATTTGGAAATATGGTTAAAATTCAGTTGTTGAAATTTCTTCACACATAGTATTTCATGCTGAAATTGGTTCAATGGCAGAAAATGATTTACCTTATTATAAGCATGATGGAATGATTACGGCAGAAGAACATATTCATGCATATAAAAACATTATGTTTCATTTTCAAATTATGTAGGAAAATGTTCTTTGTAGGATGTTTCCATACACATTGGATGAAGTTGCTCATGATTGGTTTATTAATTCACCTGTAGGTTCTGTTAATTCTTGGGCTCAACTAGAAATAATATTTCTTAAAATTTTTGGAACATTGGTTGACACAGATTTGTTATCAAATCAGTTTACCTCTATATGTAAAGAATCTAATGAATCTATGAGCCAATTTAATGATAGATTCCATAGGTTATATACTGAAATAGAGACATATTTCATCATTTCAAAAAAATAAGTCCTTCAAATATACTTGGAAGCCTTAGATGTCTTTACTTCTACATGCATAAGGATAAGTCTTAAAAAGCCATCCTTGTCTAGAGCTTACAAGAAGGTAATATTCATAGAACAAAAGTGTATTTTGGAAGGAATTGATGTGGATCAACAATGGTGTATTTTGAAAGATATTGAGTTAGGTCAATTATCATTACTTAATCCTAAGGCTCAAAATCAGATGTCACCCATGAGTCAGATAGAAACACAACCTTCTCCCATGATGAATTATTCCTCAGGAGATATGGTTTTAAATCAATGCCAACCTTCTAATATGGCACCTGTGAATCTAATGATGTCTAATGTGAGCAATCAATGTGATGAAATTGAATGTCCCAATTTTACAACCACCTTTATTGATCAGGAGGAAGAGCAAGTTTCAAAACCAACATTCACCAATGAGGTTTGTGATAAACAAGCTCATCAAGATGTAGAAACTAACTCAGTTTTAGAAACATGTGAGCCTTTAGGAAAAAAGGAGTTAGAGCCATTATTCACAAAGGAAGAGTGGGATAAATTTATGAAGCAAAATACAAAATCTGATCCCACTGAAGGAGGTCTTGACTCACCAAAAGTGGTTGAAAGTAAATTTGAGGGGAAATCAATAGATGAATCTAAAGAGTGGCTAGAAGATATGATAGAAGTTCATCACTTGTTCTCAGAAGATAATTCACAAAGGTTGGTTACAAATAAATATTGTGATGTTCACACAAATTTGAACATAAGCATGGATTTCAGCATAGAAACCTTTGAGCCACTAAAAATGGTTGAAGGTGAATTTGAAGAAGAGTTTCTTGAAGAGCTTGGAAATTATGAGGAAGATGCAATAGAGTTTCATCCCATGGATCTAGATGACCATTATTATAATTGTTTAAAAATACATGAGGAATCATTATTTGCTCATAATTCTACTGATGAAATTTCTATTTCACTTGATATACAGGATGTTGAAAATTCTACCTCAAATGAAGATTTTGAAATTTCCATGCAATCATAAAATGACGTGCCAATTGCAAAAATTGAGAAGGTTCCAAAATTGAATCATTTTGAAGATGAATTTATTGAACACCTCATTGAAATTGAAAATAAAAACATGGTAAATGTTTCTTATGACTCATTTGTTAATGATGAGGAAGAGGTAAAGTCATCTCTTTTACTATTGACTAATGAAAATTTGAGTACAAATTCACATGAATGGTTTGGATTTAATGTTGGTGATGACCTAAAAGAAAATGTTGATCTATTTGAAGTAACTCAGGTGGTTGATCAAGAAGATTTGTTATTTAACACATCTTATGATCAGCCAGATTTGTGGTTTGAAAAGGATGGGCATATGTTTAATTGGGTGCCTAATTTTGGTATTTTTGAAAAGTAGGTGTTACATGAAGATAAAGAGCTACAAGATGACAATGATGGAACTCATGAAAAAATTGCAATGGCTCACCAAATTGTGGTAAATGCTACTCATGATGTGTTGATTATGGATGACAAGGTAGAATCTTCACCTTTGTTATTGATGGAAATTCCAGGTAACAAGTTGTATGATGTTCCTTTAGATGTTCATGATTTTGATAATAAAATATCAAGTGTTGTTAATAAGGAATTGGAAACAACTTCTAAATCTATTGCCATAAACAAAATAAAAGAAGACATGCTTGAATCATTGAACCAAGTTCATCAACATCTAACAATTCAATCTAGGATACAAAACTATAATGATTCTTATTTTGTAAATATCCTAGATTCTTGTAAATTGTTACATGAATATGATTGGCTTAAAAACATAGGTGATGATTTTGCTTTAAAATTTTCAAAAGTTGCATCTTATTTGAAAGAAGTCCTATATGCTTGCGAAAATGAGAAGTTAAGTCAAAGTGATGAATCAAGGTTTGGAATTCCCATCTTGTTGAATAAGCATAAGATCATGGATGAATCAAATCTTAAACATGGAATTGTTTATAAGTTTGAATCAAATCAGTGGGGTGTGAAAGGCAAAATGAAATTTGTTATATGGTTTGGCCTAATCCTCTTTTGGTTAGAATTATGTAAAGCTTGGCATGCATATAATCATATATGTCTTTTACAGTGTACCAATCGTATTTGGGATCCAGGGAAGTGATAGCATAAATTTGGCATCATTTTGTACATAGTGTAAATTTTGTAAATAGCATTTTGGGTTTTGTGTTTTCATTTTATTTTGTACGTAATTTGTTGTTTCATGTATATTTTGTTATTTTTCATTCATTTTGGTTGTTTTGTGCATGTTTGTCTACATGTTACTCAATTTTGTGAAAAGTTTTGGATGTGTTTGGTTGTTATGTTACAATAAATTGGCTTTGCCAAATTTTGGGAGTTTTGATGTGTTGTTGAATTTGATGAAGTTTCAGTGAGGTTTTCATTGATTAAGGTAGTTTATCGAGACACTAGTCATTTGATGGTTTTGTTTGGTATTCGGTCCTGGGCCATATAGGATGAAATTACCTATTTTGAAAACCTGTAAAACCTGGAGAAAAAGAAAAGTGAGATGTTAGTCTATATCTTCATGAATGTGAACTAAGATAAGGAAATTTGAAATATTAGAATCATATTGCAAAAGCTTCACGAGTACCACAAACACATTAAGGAATATCTTTTGAAATTCTAGAAGTATGAAGTTGTCAGTTTTGCAAATTAAGGTGAAAAATTTTATATACTCTTTCAGCCTTACCTGATCTCTAACCCAAGTGGCAGGTGGATTTGTTGCAAAGTACCATATTACCGGATAAAAGAGAGAAAAAAGAGAGAAAAAGAGAAAAATGTTAAAAAAAATGAGAGATAAAAAAAAAAAAGAAAAAAAAGAAATGATGAATACAACGAAAAATAAAGTCAAATCTATCACCATGAACTAGATAATCTTCACTGGAGCTATAGACGCTCGGTTGGCAGTGAAGCTATGTCTAGAATAAAGGAAATGCAACATCCAAAATTCACCTAATATTTGGGAGTTTCAGATAATCTCTACCGAGCTATAGACGCTCGACTGGCAGTAGAGCAATGTCTGAAGAGAGCCAGGTGGAGGTATTTCTTCAAGGAGAAAATGTTCATAGCCTGAAATGCAAAATTGACAATGGAAAACTGAATGGTTTCAAAAGGTATAGAATGAATCACTTTACACACACCGAGCTGATGCTGATGATTTTGATAGTTCATGTCGAATTGGTCTATTCACATTCTCTAGGTATTATTGATGCTTATGATTCTAATATTTGGGTTTTGGTTGTTTTCAAAGTTTGGTTTTTAAGTCCAAAATGTCCAGGGACATTTACCAGTAGAGTCGCCATTTGTTGTGACGTCCTTCACAATGACCCCAAAATTGGGGACCCACCTTAAATTTTGTGATTTCGAGGGATTTTTGTTTATCCAATTTTGCTCACATCAAGGTCTTGGAAAATTTACTTTCACTTTGGAATTGTTGACATATTTGCATTTTGAAGGTTTGAATGTAGTTGCAATGCTTCAAACTGAATATTTTGATTATTTGCATATTAATTGCATTATTTCAAATCAAATAATTTTATTAAAATTATTTTCAAAGGTTTAAATGATTAATTTTCATTTAAATAATTAAATTTAATTTTAGGGTTAACCCTAAAATTAATGCAAAATTGAAATGGACATATCTTGAGCTAGACAACTTTGTTTGATCTCATTCAAAACTTGGTATTTTTTATATATATATATATATATATATATATATATATATATATAAAATATATAGATTTTCTCTTTCTAATGGTACCAAACTTATAGGATTTCAGATGTCAATTTCACCAAAAAATAGCAGTTTAATTTAGCAATTTGGGAACTTTAAAATATCATATCTCATAAACCATGATAAATATTTGGATGATCTCAATAATTTTGAGCACCCTTTTGGCATATTTAGATGAATGGAAATGTTCATTAAAATATGAGAACTTTGAAATAATTTTGGAAAAAAGGAAAGTTACGGGAGAATGAATAATAAATAAAGTAAAGTTTGGTTTTGTTTTAATATTATGATTATTATTTCATTATGCAGGTAATACAAGGGCAAGGGTTGAAGAAGATAGTTATAAAATTCATTCTCGAAACTGTGATGAAACGAAATAACTAAACTTTTCAAATTATAAATAATTCATTGAGATTCATGGAAGGGGTCGAACATTTTTGCAGAGAAGGAGGAAGAAGAATCTGAAGGAGCAAAGGAGGAGAATAGTGTGAATACTAAAGAGGATTTGAGATATACAGAGATATCAAGAGCTTTTATTGTAAGATCATTTGATTATATTAAATTATTTTGGTTCAAATATGTGTAATTCTATATTTGAATTTTGAATAAATGATTTAATATAGTTTCTTTAAAATTAAACTCCATCGAAGATTGCACCGATTTATTGTTTTATTGTGTAAATTTTGGTAGACAATGAATCTGGTTTTAGGTCTCTGTGTTTTTCATGTTGTAGTGATTGTCCGAGATATAGATTTAATTTCTTTACTCTAGAACCTTTATAATTTATTTTATATTGAAAATCATTGCATAAATTGGACTTAGTTCATTTATTATAAAGTATAACTTTATAACTAAGTCATGAATAAATTTATTATTCAAATATTAAATTAATTAATATTTGAATAGATAAATTTAATAAAGATAAATGAGTATTCTGATTTCCAACTTTAATATCATAAAGTTTGAGAAATTAGGATTGATATCTTTTCATTATTTGGTTTGGATTCATTATTATTGGGTTTGATTTCTTCAAAGATCCAAGCTTTCTATTGGATGCTCATATTTATCTTTAATTATTTAATTTGATAAATATTTAGAATAATTTTTCCTATATTGAAAATTAATAAAAAAATTCGATTTTTTCTATTAAATAGTTGATATTTTATTATTTGGTTTGGATTCATTATTATTGGGTTTGATTTCTTCAAAGATCCAAGTTTTTCTATTGGATGCTCATATTTATCTTTAAATATTTAATTTGATAAATATTTAAGGAATAAATATTTTTCAGAAGGAGATTCCTATGAACTTTATTTTGCACATCAATATGATTAAAGTTCATAAATAGATTTATGTTAAACTCTTCTTTTATGATTAATAAGGTTCAAGATCTTATATTTTGAGTTTAATAAATTTCTAAGTTTGTACATTATTCAATGTTATATTTGAATGAACAAATATTTATTAGTAAATGAAACCTTAATTGTGATTATCATGAAGTTCAAAACTCTATGATTAAGATTTACATTTTATAGATTTATTAAAATTTATAAACTTTGATTTTATTAAATTTTAATGAATTTTAATGGTAATTAAAATGTGAAATTAGATTATTATTTCAAATTCATTGGAAGCATTTTAATTAAGGTATTATGTTGAGAATATAAATTGAAGTTGCACAAATAGATCAAAATCATAAGGTAAATTTATTTATCATTATTTGGAGAATAGAATTTGTATAAAAGGCACGTAATGCATGATGAATTCAAAATCAATTACCTAATTCCTAGGCCCCTTGTTAACAATAGCTTGCAAACTATAGAGATTATTTAGGCACTTATTTATGCACATATGCATGACACATAAAAAATTAAATGAGAACCTTGGAGAAACATACTTTCTTTGCAAGAGAGGATTTTGAATCCTAGTTGTCAAGTGGTTTTTGTGATCGGACAAAATCACACCTCAACACTACCTTTCATAAGCTTTATCATATTTCCCTTTAACATGTTAATGTTATGAAGATATCTGCTTAAACTAATTGATTTATCATCCTTCCTACGTGTTTACATAATATATTGACCCGGTTGTATTTATCAAGACCTTGAGATGAAAAACCTAAAATTGATAAATAAAAAATTGTATGCAATTAGGACACATCCTTCAGTTTTGCATTTTAGACTTGTAAGTGGATTTGGAGGATATTTATCAGGTTAGGCATTGATACCCATCTGAGATAAGTTATAATATTTTGAAGCATTAAGACCATTATCGTAGATCATGCAGCCTAACATATTATTTACTTAAGACTTTAATAAGTAAAATAGAGTAAGATACAATCTATATCTACTTTTAGCAAACCATTAATGGTTACAACTAAACCAATGCTTCAATAAGCAGTTGAAAGGATGAATTGCTTAGCATTTATATTAACAATTTTGAAAAAGGGATTACACACATCTCATGTTAATGATCATAAGGTGCTTGACTAAAAACATTTAAAAATTTATTTAGCAAACATGGAAAGTGCTCTTTTGTCGAAGGAGGTTAATTAAACCCTACAATTAAATATCATATTGCCATCCCATCAGGTCGTTCTAAACCAGAGAAAAATAATTAAATTTTAGCTCCATTATTTACACTAACACTCAACAATACAAAGGTCAACATCAATAATTTTTTTGTCATTGTTTTATCCATACCATATTATTCTTTTTTGAGTTGAGGAATGTACCATGATTTATATAAATATTCTTTTACATACCATGTTTTCATTAATATTTTCCAAATACTCATTCTAATAATGCGCACATTTCAATAAAATTCTTGTTATTTTTAAATATCTCTTTTTTCCTATGTTTGATGATGATTAAAACATTTGATTTCATTTTCCTAAATTTATTGCTTTTGAGAATAGTGCTCAATGACCAAACACATTATTATGGTATGGCTATTTTATTGGGTTTCGAATCACAAGGAGATGATAATGATTGTTTACTTATTTCAAAAAAAACTTTAGAGTCTTTCAAGAATTTTTAGACAAACCTTCACACAACTAATTTCTATCTATTAACATACAACTCAACTTACTAGGTAAAACTAGATAAAAATTGCAATAGATTTGAAACAAAAATGTTTAACATCTGACTTAAAAAAGTGCTCTATCTTTATACACTATTTTGACCAAGTATTAACTATTTACTGCATTTTTATGGATGCTACCGGTAATATTCAAAGAACTAAAATTTTATGAGATTCAACCTACAACTTCGCTGTGTTAAGATTGGGTATGATATTATTATGGAAGCTTTGTTTACTAATATTTGGATCCAAAGTAAATCCTCACTTATCATTCCTCATCTCTCCTAAATAAAAGTTCATTTATAACATTGAAATCTAGTCTACAAACACTTTTTTTTTCTCAGACACCATAAAATATTTTTTTGAAACAGTCATCAAACTAAGTATAGATATACATCTAAAAATCATTTCTAGATTTTTAACCATAAAAACGAGTGGATCTCTACCAAAATTTTAAGCATCCAAATATAATTTTTAGATAAACCATATTAAATAAAAATGTGGGTAGAGAGAAACACTCTGACTGCACAACAAGATATTCATTAAACATTTTTTTAGGCTGAGTAATACTTCAAACAATTTGACTAAATAACTCCATGATTTATCCATTAGAGAATTAAATCCGACATAATGGTATTTAATACTAAAATTATTTTAAAGTAGGGTGACGACCAAGGAGGTTGTGCTTACAGATTTGATAACTAGATATCCATAGTCTTTGGTAAATTCTTTTAGCACCATATTCAAACCACAATGACTCATATGATCACTTCACTTGACACACCCAACAGAAATAAAGGAACTGAGAGCATGTAGGGTCAGACATGACCCCTAAAATACAAATCAATGCATCTAATCCTAAATGCTTTTTCAATTACAAGTAAATGTAAAGCAAAACAATGCATACAAACTACAATTTTAGACATAGAAAAACAAATCATCATGTATATCCATTTTATTAACTATAGAAGATAGCCTTTCACATAATTTCAGTCAAAACCCTACCAATTATATTAATTTGATATTTTATTATTAATATTACTCATCCCTATCAGTTTTAAAGATCTCTTTCTTTTTATTTCCAGCATCCAACTAAGTTACCATTCACATTACAACCCTTATACATATATAGAGATTTATTTTAAAAATTAACAGACTCACTATTGTCACAATATAATTACAGAGCTTTCTAAGATATTGAAATTATAGTCATGGAGGGAGAAGCACCCGACCTAGTAATAATGCTACTCTTATTACTTGAATCCCCTTTTTTTTCTCTTCACTGGGGTTTCTCCTTCTTTCTAACAAATTGACGAAGTAGAGCATATCCATAAGCATGTTCTTCATTCCCTTGAATCAATGTTATATAGGATTTTAATATATTCCTTTGTTCAATAGGTGGACACAATCATGCAAGGGTGTCCGGCCAACGTATGCCATATGGTTTCATTTTATATTTTATATGTTATTTTATTTTTATCATATATATATATACAAACATATGTTCTTTTTTTTTAATATTAAATACTTACACCATATACTATATGCTTTATATTTATATTTTTATTATTTTATTTTATATATACTAATATGATATTATTTATTTTTTATTATTTTATTATTATTATATACATTGAAAGCATATATTAGACATAATATTTCAATTTTCAACAATTATCAAATATAGAATGAATGCAACTACATGCTTTTATTTCTATCTGTGAGCTTCCATGTACTCACAAGGCCATAATTATCCATCATATCTCTCCTTACCTCATGCAGACAATCCCTATATTTTTGCCTGAAGGAGGGTATAAGGCTCATCTCTTCTGCTACTTGAAGACGAACACCTAGTCCTGCACACATAATTTATTAGCAGTACCTTATTCTAAATATAATAACAGGTAAAAAAGGTAGCAAAATAGTGGGGATGTTACTTTCTCCCCTGCCAAGATTAAACATAGTCCCTATGTTTACCATAATAGCTATGCATATTCACATTAACACTTAAACATTCATACATCATCTTACAAAATCTTTTAAACATCTAACAAAAAGTAAATAAAACACATGTACTACAATTCCAGAGTATGTATACAATCATCATTCAGACACAAAAATGAATATAATATTTTCATAATAGCCACATATCCTCATGCAACATTCTTGTTAGAATAGTGGTCCCACTAGATCCTGTTCTGAACTCAGTTTTGCTTTCTCAACTACTTTGTTTTAAAAAAATTAAGGATTCAAAAAAGTCAAACATCTTTGTACTAGGGTTCTAATATTTGCAAAAGAGAAACATCCCATATATGTAAAGGATTTACCACTTACTTCCTAAGAATGTAGGGCACATAGAGGGTGTCAAGGATTGGGTTGCAAGGCTTCAAGGTCAATTTGGCAATGTTTTTGAACGTTTTTGAAAGGCCCTACAAACCTAGAACTGGACTTGGTGAACTTTATTAGATTTTGAGGTTTAAACTCTTTAATAAAACTTTATAACTGACAACAAACCTCTAAGTTATCTCTTAAATTTAGCATAGCTCATCTAGCCATCCAAGGCTTTCTTCAGCCACTGGTGTTTTTCTTTATTTGCTCCACCATTTATTTCATAATTTTTTATTTGATCATTACACGATATTTTAGATTATCTCATGCTAAAACCTTGCCCATATTTGCGTATTGACTAAGCAAAGTCCACCAAATAAATATATTTCTCCTTCTTTCTTTAATGATGCAATATGATTTTCTTGCTTTCATCAGGCCCTTGCTCGACCCGAGTTAAGTATGGTCTCCTCTTTATAGTTGGTAAAATGTTAGCCCTAGCTAAACTTAAAATTTAAGACTACACAATTGTTCGAAAAATGCCTATCTATTAACTCATATAGTAAACATGACATTATTCACACATATAGCAAGCATATCCATGTCCATTTTGATAAATAGGGAGATCGTTTGTGTTTATCAGTCACTTCTTCCATGTAGCATCTTGGTTGGGGTTTACTTATGTCAATGCCTTGCTATATATTTTGATATAAAGGAAAATTTTCTAAATTATTCTATGGAAATTTTTTTTATAAGGAATGGATAAGTTATTTTATCATTATCCACTACTAAAATCAGGAACTCGATACAAAAAATAAGAAATTATTTTTTCCAACTTAATATTTTTTGCTATCATAATACCGTTTGTTAACTTGATTATTATAGAATGTATACTACAAAATAATAGTCTCTTGGATCGAGTTTTAGTAGTTTTAAGCAAGATTTGTCTCTTACAAAGAATTCCCTTGGTGTCATCTTGAGATTAGCATAACTATTTTTGGAAATTTTACTCTTCTGTAACTTCACCCCTACTCAATGGTCTTTTGATCTTTTAAAATATTTTTTGATCAATCAAAAGAGATTTGTTTTTTTCAAAATTAACAAAAAAAAATTTTGCATATCGGCCACATCCTCCCGTGCGGCACTTCTTTTAGAAAAGATTGGTCTCTTTGGAACTTACATGATTTGTTTTTCCATAACTGCTTGATAGAATTCTGGTATCTTCACATCTGTGGATGGATTGCTCCTCTTGACCATAATATTTTACACATGTTGTAGGGGGATGCTCCTCAGATGTTTCTTTATGATAAAATCATTGAGAGCATTGACTAGAGTAATGAGTTTCTCCAAAAACATAACAACCTTGCTGAGAAAATATTTGAGGATATTTATTGGTAAAATGAGATTCTCCATAGATGTAGCACCTATGTTTTTATGCTCGAAGCTGATTTTTATCTTCTCGAGTACTTGTGGTTTCTGTATTATTCCCATGATTTTTAATCATAGTCCTTGGTTTTTTTCCCTATTTATCTTTCCTAAGATTTGATATCATCCCTAGCTTACTCTTATTTCTTCTACGGACTTGCTCAATGAGAAGCTCAATCTTCTTCTATTGGGATTCTAAAATTTTCATTAATAATTTAATCAAATTTGTAGACTGTTCCAACTACTCTTGGAACAATTTGATTACCACTGCAATATTTTCCATTTGGTTATAAAAGAGTTATTTTAATTATTTTCAAACTTATAAAGATGATAAAAGAAGTATTACAACTTAATAATTTTTATGACCCAAGGTTTTGCAACCTAGGCTCTGATACCAACTGTAACAACCTAGGTATACTCACCTGGTTTTCAAAAACACAAATTCAAAATTTTATTAATTAACAAAAATAAAGTCATAATTGACATATGTACATCCAAATTTTATATTAGTACATATGCATAAGGTTCCACACTTCGATATAAAATACCGTTGTAGATGAAATCACAAGTGCTCAAGACTGGCCAATTTCTTGCAATAGACTACCATATTTTGAGACCTATCTTCTCATTCTCGAGTTCTAGGTTCTCGAAAAGGGGTTATCCTTCCAGGGCCCATAACACCTAGAAGGGTGGATGTATATTTTCCCCATCTCATAGCATGGAGGACATTGGTCTATGACCCTATATTTGTCCTAATGGTCCACTAACCTTATCTTCATTTTGATCAAGATTTTAATCCCATGCTAGAGTTAGCATAATATACCTAGTACTTGATAAAGAACCTTCAACTAAGGTGCTATCAGGGCCCACTAATGCTTTGGCTTTGGTCCAAGTATCTCAAATCATATCCCAATTGATGATAATGTTGCTCATACCATCTACTATTGGACCTTCCAACCTCAATGACCAACTCTCTAGTCTTGGGTACCGTTGGCTATTCCACAATTAGATTATGATTGATGATAACCCTCATGTATTACCTCGTATGATAACCTGGAATGACGACCCATTCTATTGTTCGTTACTCTCTATAGCATAGGATCCACTAAACCTTTTAAGCCATCTTTATAATAGGCTTTTTTCTCCAGACGGTATCCTTCCTCAATACCATCACTTTTTTTTTTAATTGCATGATTTAATCACCCTTCTCGATGGACAAAATTATTTGATCCTTGGTTTAAATATTTCAAAAATTTCTAGGTTTATTCTTATCTAATTATTTCAAAGTTTCCCTTGTATCTATTTTAGAAATTTTTTGAGATACATTCATACAGTTAAATGAAAAATGTCACAGTGCACATGAAATATAAAATAATTATAAAACATCAGTATATTTTTCTACAACTTATCTATATTCAAGATGACAAACAATGATAAAGAAAGAAACAAAGAAACAATCATTATTCTTATATATTTCCATGAAATTCTAATGAGGATAAAATCTATGTTCCAAATAACTTCCAATTAATGAATCCGACCTAATTCAAATGAAAAACTTCCACTAAATATTTAATAAGTTTTGACACTAAATAATAACCATTTAATTCAAGTTTACAAGTCGTTTATGAAGTTGATTTTCCAAGGTCAAAGCTTAATCCATATATCATTTTTTTTACTGAAAGTTTAAAGATATATTCTAACTGCCAGGAGTAGGTAAAATAAAAAGGCTTTTCCTAAATTATTTATTTTCCCAAAACCCAATGCAAACAATGATACTTTTAAAGGAGATATCAAATTCTTTCAACCTAAAGGTGATTTACATGGAGAAAATGGTAAAATGGAAGCCATGGATGGACACACCCACCTACCAACAACTATATAATTATTTATGAAGAGAAATTTAATATATTTTGTACAAATTTAATGATTCAAAATCATAAACACAAATTCCAAAGTGAGAAAATGATGCACATGAAAGGTTTTTAAGGTTGTTTTATTTAGTGGAGAAAACTTCTTCAATTATTAAACCAGTGCACTCTAATACTCTTATCAACCTAAAAATTATACACGAATACAAAAAATTCAAGTTGATGACATACAACCAATAGGTTTTGGATAGCTACGTCAAACTCATGGAGTCCCCAACAACATATAAACCATCATACTAGTGCAATTACTATCTTGAAAAGCAAAAACTAAGACATTATAGCATCAATCACCAAGATGTCTCAAACCCAATAACTTAATTCTAATTGAGGGTAATTTCACATAGTTATCTTTACTATAAATCTCATATTAGAAAATGCTTCCACTTGCTCATACTGACAAAACTATGGTGCATTGAGCCAAAAAATATTTCAAGACTATATCAGAATAAACAACCATCCATTACCTTATGTTAACATATGTCAACATCTCTTAATTTACTTCCAATCGTAGGATCATTACATATATTACCAAGGAAGAGAATAAGCAGGACTCTATTCTACTATTAGTGCTCTTTATGAACAACAAGTAATCCCTTTTAAACTAATTTTGAAATAAAAATAGTTCCTATGGCATATTATGAAGCAAGGTATCTTCATTTATAAATCATTTCTAAATATTTATTTTCAAATGAAAAGAGCTAATTTGTTTTTCTTTAATAATTGAGTAATTCTAAAATGTACTAACATTAAATATATGGTTTACGCAGATCTATACTATCATTACTTTCTACAAATTTTAATTTTGTTGACTCGAAGCTTAGTCTATCCCGTGTTATATTTTACATCTATAAATTTGACTAATTAGTTAACTACCTTTCATAAGCTTTATCATATTTTCCTTTAACCTATTAATGGTATAAAGATATCCACTTAAACTAATTTATTTATTATCCTTCCTACTTGTTTACATAATATAATGGAAATTTCTTAATCAACACCATCCTTCCTACTTGTTTACATAATATATTGACCTGATTATATTTATTAAGACCTCGAGATAGAAAACCTAAAATTTATAAATCAAAACTTGTATGCAATCAGGATACATCCTTCAGTTCTGCATTTTAGACTTGTAAGCGGTTTTGAAGAAAATTTATCAAGTTAGGCATTGATACCCAAATGAGATAGGTTATAATATTTTGAAGTATTCAAACCATTATTGTAGATCATGTAGCCTGGCATATTATTCACTTAAGACTTTACTAAGTAAAATAGAGTAAGATACGATTCATATCTACTTTCAAAAAACCAGTAATAGGTTACAGCTAAATTAGTGCTTCAATAAGCAATTGAAAGGACAAATTGCTCATCATTTATATTAGTAATTTTAAAAAAGGGATTGCACACATCTCAATGCTAATGATTATAAGGTGCTCGACTCAAAAAAATTAAACATTTATTTACCAAACATGGAAAGTGCTCTTTTGCTAAAGGAGGTTAATTAAACCCTATAATTAAATATCATATTGCCATCCCATACCGTTCTAAACCAGAGAAAAATAATTAAAATTTATTTCCATTATTTACACTAACACTCAACAATACAAAGGTCAACATCAATAAATGTTTTTCATTGTTTTATCCATACCATCTTCTTTTTTGTTATGTTAAGTTGAGGAATGTACCATGATTTATATACATATTATTTTACATACCATATTTTCATTAATATTTTCCAAATACTCACTCTAATAATGTGCACATTTCAATAAAATTATTCTTGCTATTTTTAAATCACTCTTTTCCTATGTTTGATGATGATTAAAACATTTGATTTTATTTTCCTAAATTTACCACATTTGAGAATAGTGCTCGATGGCCAAACACGTTAGTAAGGTATGGCTATTTGATCAGGTTTCGAATCATGGGTTGATGATAATTATTGTTTACTTTTAAAAAAAAAACTTTAGACTTTCAATATTTTTTAATTAAACCTTCACACGACTACTTTCTATCTATTAACATACAACTCAACTTACTAGGTAAAACCAGATAAAAACTACATTAGATTCGAAATAAAAATGTTCAACATCTGACTAAAACAAAGTGCTCTATCTGTATACATTGTTTTTACCAAGTATTAACTATTTACTGTAGTTTTATGAATGCTACCGGTGATATTCAAAGAACTAAAAGTTTATAAGCTTCAACCAGAGCTTCACTATGTTAATATTGTTAGAGTATGTTGTTTACCTTAGCTCATGTTCACCTAGGTAATTTATTTTCATTTTATTTTGTTATTCCAAGTATTTTTCCCACCCACTTATGTGTGGATATTTCATTTATCTTATTTATATATTATGAGATGTTACATATTTATTTCTTATATATTATGGGGATATTTTTAGGTTTGACTATTCCTAGGAGTTATGGAGATATTTTAGTTATATCTGGAGGGTTGATATTCTTTCTCCCCATAGTGGTTACAGATCTATGCACCATATCACTTATTCCTTTTGTACGGTGGATATTTATCCTTAGCTTGATCCTACCGCTATGGTTGATAATACTTGCCTATATAAGCAAGACACCTTCATTGTACTCATTGAAGAGGAAGTTCATTATTCATTTATAATATGATATTTTTGCTCATTGTTTTGCATATCCATTTGTAAGCTTATGCTATTAATTTGCTTTCAAATTCTTGTTTTGGTTGAATGTGGTATTCTATTAACACTTGAGATACTTGCATCTTGGAAATATATGATTATCATTCCTTTCATAGAATCAGAGTGATAGGTGTTGCAGTCATCCATTTGTGAGTGTTGTGCAGTTGTTTCTCTTATAGGTTTGAAGATTGGTGTGGAAGCTTCTGTTTTTGTGATCAGGTACTTGGTGGAGTTTTTTTGATAGTTTGTGTCTATCCTTCCATTTTCATATCATAACAAACCTCCTAAAATATCTTTTGCCCATACTGCAATAGCCTCATTCCCTTGAATCTGTCCTAAGCATTTTTCTTCTTGAGCATTTCATTTTTTGGCAGTGTCACCAACCCAGCTCATTTTATATTTTGTATTTATCTCCTGATAGAAATGCAATTTTTTCATAAAAAAAAATTGAGGTCTTTAGATGTATTCATTTGAGTTGTGTCCAAAATTTTAGCTCATTTGGATCATTATTCTTCAAGATATATACGAAAACTTGCACTGTTTTAGTAATTTGCATATATATTCATCAAAACTTCTAAGTTTTTGCAGATGTTTTTACAAGATGTGTAAAATCACATTATAGACTGTCCCATAAAATTTTATAGAGTTTGGAGCTGTATTATGACAGTCATAGTGATTTTACTAGTTTTAGTAAACTCGTTATTTCATGAGAAATATTAGGAATTGCTTAGTGAAATTTTCTCTAGGCATGTAAAATCATGTTTCTAATATGTCTATAAAATTTCCTATTTTTGGATCTGTATTTAGACATTTATAATGATTTTATGACTACACTCTCAAAATTGCATCGTGAAAAAGGTTTTTGCACTTGAACTAGTATATGGACTATTGTTATAAAGTCTCATCTTCCTTCATTTGTTGTTTGTTCACTTAGTTTGGAACTTTGTGATCAACTTACTTGGTGTTAAGTATTGGTGGAGCCTACACATTGTTGTTCTTGAGGAGTCCTTTGTATTTGACTTCCCTTGCTTTTTTGTGGTGCATCCTCTTGTGCCAATCTTCCTCATTGAGACACTTAGTTTGAAGGAGGGATTCTTTTGGGAATTCCTTTGGATATTTTTTCAAAGTTCAGAAGCTTCATTTGTGCATTGATGTGATTTTGTGGTATTTTGCACCACCTTGTGACATCACACTAGACCTCTCACATTATAATGGCAATTGATTTTGGGGGGGGCTCTTCTACTTTTGAGGACATCTTGAAAACTTCTTTTTTTAAACTTAGCATAAATGCAAATTCTAAATATTTTGAAGCATGGTTTAATGTACTTTATTCATTATGTCAAAGTGAAGGTTTGGATCCTTTTTTCATAAATATAAAACCTAAACCAATGGTGAAGGATAAGGAGTATAGGATATGGTTCATGAATAATTTAAGGATCTTTAGCATGCTTTATTATTCAGTTTATGGGGAGCTTCAAAATTTTATTGGAGTTCACAAGAGCACACCTCACCTTACTTATTGTAGCACCCTAAAATTGGTGTAGTTAAACCATTAGTAAAAAGTAGAAATTTGAATTTTAACCCTAAAACCACCCGTTAACCACTTACCTCATTTTTCATGCCATTTTTAGAGGTTATTGTGATCGTTGGACGAGATCATCGTCGATCTGACCATATCATCCCAAATCGAACAAATTCGTCTAGAACAGAACATCCAGATGATTTCGTCCCAAAACCAAATTTTCGCAATTAGCTTTTATTCCAACAACCTCTCCAACTTGGGCAGAAGCATTTTTATACGGTTGGAGATTCCCACATTGGGGATCTCCCAAATTGGGATGATCCCCAACATCCTAACCTCCCCCTAATCCTATATAAACTAGGATTTTCCC
This sequence comes from Wollemia nobilis, assembly GCA_028583015.1. Classification (NCBI taxonomy): domain Eukaryota; kingdom Viridiplantae; phylum Streptophyta; class Pinopsida; order Araucariales; family Araucariaceae; genus Wollemia; species Wollemia nobilis. Next base: position 6,301,698 of record JAQPPZ010001057.1, on the reverse strand, counting down.
AGTTTATCCCCCTAACTCCTTACCTGGCTGCCTGGCTGATTATTTACCTAAAATTTTAGTTTTTGCTGTGATCTCCCATCATTTGGACTTGTGTTTTCAAGTTTTGTTGTAGAATTTCACTGTGTTTCAATCGAAGGTAGCTCAGATCATCGCAAGAAATTCAACTACAATTTTAGATGATCTTGTCAAGATCGGCGATGATATTGTACGATTACAGATGATCTGGTCTACAATTCAGCTTGGGGGCAATCAGAGCCCTAAGTTTGCATTCTCTATCTCATTTTCCTTATTTATTGGTGCATTATATTAATTTACTTCTATTTTGCATCTTGGATTTCACCTCATTTAGCATAATTGCATGATAAAATTCAAAGTAAGTTTCCAAAATAGTGCATCTCATTTAATTTGATATCTGGATTTATCATTCAAACATCTATACTCTTATTTCTATCATTTTGCATCATTCTTGCAATTGTATTTTTGGTTTTTGGTGTTTGTTTTCTTGATTGCAGGTTTTTGATGAATTCGTCAGGTCGCTGACGATCTTGGGTGATCTCGGATGATATCCTATGATTTGGGATGATTTTGTACAATTACATATGATCCTATCATATCCGAGATGATCTAGACTCCTACAAGCTTCAGAATCTTCATCAAACATAAAAAATTAGGTGTACTCTTCTCCATTTTATATATTCTCTGTATTCAATCACATTAGGATTCATTTATGTCTGTTGTCTTCATATAAATCAGAATATTCATATAGAATAGCTTAGCTTCATTTTGGCCAACCTAGGAATTTGAATGATTGAACATAAAATGAACAAATCAAACCCATTCTCAACCTAGGTGTGGAAACTGCCACTTAAATTTTCCTGGTGAACCCCACCATCCATCAAAAATTCACCTTTATACCCCTCCCCTGAGAGGCCCGACATTCAAAGGGCCTCTCTGTCTGAGGTATTGTTCCATAATTTTCTCACCCCCCTTCCGAGTATGGATCCTTTAGCCTGAAGGTAAGGGTGCAAAAAATTTGGGCGATACATTTTGGTGAAACTGATGTGAAACTAAAAACACCTTTTGAAAAACAATAAAAAAAAACACATTATTAAGAACATCTAGAATCATTAGAAAACTGTTAAATTTGCATATCATACTTAGATGGTAGATTATAATAGAAGACAAGCTGTCTCCATAAATGTTAAAAATTAATTAACGGCCATAGAGATTACTTATGTGCTTAGAGTATCTCAAACATATAGAGCCCAACCTTTGTAGGATGAACTTGATAGGAGATTGGGTATTATTGAATCTAGATCTGTAGAACTTAGGCAAATTAAGAGGTTTGTCCTAGATAGAATCCTGGATCCTGATCAGGTGACTTTGTATCATGAACTTCAGAGAGCTTGCCATAGGTGGTTAGCCGATAAAAGAGCACTTGTGTCTTTTGAATTATACACCTTTGAGGAATACCTTGAGAACACAGTTGTAGTACATAAATTTCTATCTCGTGTAGAGGATCAATAAGTCATTCTTATGGATAGAAAGAGATGGAATAGATTTCCTAGAGCTATGTTGTATCGAGAGTATTACCATGAACTTTATTTTTACATGTCAGATTCTAAAATAGATCATATTACCATAGCACACTTTGTCAAGTTCTTGAAAAACAACTTCCAATTTGAAGAGAAGCATTTCATGACTCCTAATGAACTTGACCCTATCAATGATATCCATAAACTATTCATAGAAAGCTAAGTGATTCTTTCTACTATTTTTTCTTAAAAATAACATGTTGTTTGTTATTTTTATTCTCGCAAAATAATAATATAATAAAATCACACAAAAAAAAAACAACAAAATATTTCCTTTTAAAGTATTATAGTAGGTATATAGTTAAAATATATACCTCTCAACCCTATCGTATATATATATATATATATATATAATATATATATATATATATATATATATTTTTTTTTTTCTAAAACCTAAGTTTAGCATAATGCCTAGACTTAGGAATGGAAAACAAACCGAAGAAGATCAATATTGGTTAGGAAGACCATTAACAGACCAAAATGTCCCTCCTAAGGACCAAGTTCAGGAAGAAGAAACCCTAGACCAGCAAGAAGAATACTTTGCTGTAGGAAAAGAATAATAAGAAACTATTAGAGAGGAAGTATCCTCATCCCCTAAAATGTCTCCGGGAGGAGCTATCATTTTTGAGAACATGGAACAATTTTGGAAGTTCATTAACACTAATATTGATGTTTTTAATAGAGCAGCCCATATGGACAAGGATCGAATTAGGGATGCTCAAGCAACTCTAGAAGAAGTATTTCAAACATGCACTAATCCCTTGTCCTTTATTGAACAAGAGAGTGATCAAGCTGGACCATCCAATTTGGATATAGTAGCTGCGATCCAGAGCATGCAACAACAATAGGTTACCCAACAATCTATAGTGCATGTTAACAAGCCTAGGGTAATTCCCAGACAAAAGAAACCATCATTTATTGCTCTATTTTGCCAAGCTCTTGATCAAAATACCTCAAATCAACAAAAACCTAAAACAAAACCGAACACCAATTACCAACAATCTAAGGTACAACATAATACTATTACAAATCCCCTTCATAATACTCTTCCTACCAACACTTTGCATAATAGCAATATACATCTAATCCTTATGTCACACCATCATACACTCATAGATCCCATTGGTGGACAAACTAGCAATCTTGAAATCATGGCGAAACAGTTAGTTTCCTGCATGGACCAGATCGATCCCTATCATCCCTCGTACGATTATCAAGAGATGTATAGTCAACCTTTAGATCCTATAGTCATAGCACATCTGTATCCTAAACATTTTCCTATGCTTGTTCTTCCCATATATAAAGGAACCAAAGATCCCATAGAGCATCTTCATATGTTTAGGATAGCATGTCATGATATATCACATGATGACTTGTTATTACTAAAAATGTTCCTGAAAATCTTGGAAGGAATGGCATTAGAGTGGTATTATCAATTACCCACTAATTCTTTGAGAAATTTTGAAGAAACTATCGAGTATTTTGTTCATCAATTTATTGCCTACATCAAAATATATGTGACCATTAGAGATTTGTATAACTTAAAATAGGGCAAAGATGAATGCTTTATCGATTTCCTAGCTAGGTGGAGACAGTTGATAGGAAAATTGCACTTTGTGTTACCTTATAGGGAGATGTTGGACATCTTTATTAATAATTTGCAAGAGCAACTATCTTACGAATTATCAACTGCTATCTTGACCACCTTCGATTAGGCTATAGACTTAGCCCGAAGAGTGGAAGATGCTCTCATTAGGAGAGGCCAGCTTAAAAATAGAGATGATGAGAAAACATCCAAAAATCAATATAAGAATAAAAAAGTTGTGGGTGATGGATTCATCGATAGCAAAAATAATGCTAATGTTAATGCTGTGAAGACATGTGAGGATCTCATCCTAACCCTTAATGTAATAACTTCCTTGATGTAATAATTCCTAGTGAACGTGGGTAGTACCCAGGATTAATATTTTGTAATGTTCTAAGTTTTAGCTTAGGTAGTGCCTATGACAAATGGCACCCTTTTTTATGTAACACATGGTAGATAGGTGGCATTGTGCATGTAATTCGGGTGGCATTGTGCATGTAATTCGAGTGGCATTGTGCATGTAATTCGGGTGGCATTGTGCATGTAATTCAAAGTGGCACTATGCATGTAATTCGGGTGGCATTATGCATGTAATCCAGGTGGCATTTTGCATGTAAGCCAACCTTGGAAGGAAACTCCTTAAATACCCGAAAGGGCACCAATGTAACCATCTTTTGCAAAATTAATGAAGTATTGAAGGAGGTTGCCCCCTCGAAGAGGCCCACGATTCAGTTCTATTGTGAGATTGTTCTTTATGCAAATTTCTGTTATATTAATGTGATGTTTATGTGAGTTATTTCCAAGCAATTGTGTGAGAGTGTGTTATTTGAGTTTATTTTATAGCAGGATCTTAACAAGACAGCAAAGAAGTTTGTAGTGAAACCTCCTGATAGACCTCCTCGAGAATTTACTAGGTGAAATCAACCTTTATAAACTATTCTACTGCAATTATTAGAATGAGGTTTGATTCAATTACCAAATATTCGAGAACCTGATCCAACTATACCCGGATATAGAGCATATTTACACTGTGACTTCCATAGAGGACCTGGACACACTACCAACTCTTGTAAAATATTAAAACATAAAATATAGGACTTGATTGATAACAATGAGATGGAGGTGCAAGCCTTTCAACCTAAGCAAAATCCTCCTAATAATGTTCAAAAGAAAACCCCACAAAACCAGAATCAGAATGCCAATCAGTCATTGGACATCTTTCAACATCCCTTACCAAAATATGGTAAGGAGGTGGCTAATCAAGTTGAACATCATAATGTCCCTCCTCCTGCCCGATATGTAGGAACTATTAGTGGGCATTTACCTATTCATGATATAGAAACCTTTGACACAACTTTATCCATGGTTACAACCAGGCCTCTATATAATATTTAGATACCTGATCTTAGTGATATAGAATACAAGACTAAGAGTGATATGGAAATCACATCAAATCAATCGAATAGTTCTAAAGATGAATCGGATCCTATTCACCCTATCACAAGTTATATGGTTCCAAAAGAGCCATTTCCAAGAAGAGTCACTACTAGACCATCGTCTCACCAATTACTTTCTAATGAGCTAGCTATAAATGCTAGACCAAGACCCATTCATCATCCATAGAATAATATTGTGGGTACCATCGGAGCATTACTAGAAAACAGGCTCAAAATTCTCAACAAGATCAAATTCATAATGGTGGATCAGCTCCATTTGTTTTGAAGGTTCCTAATAAAGGGAATCATTCACCTAATGTTCAACCTAAACCTCCTTATAATATTAATGAACAATTATTAAATATTACAACTAGAATTTCTCTCTTGGACCTTTTAAGATCTTCTCCTACACATAGAGATGAATTAATGCTCACATTAAGTCAGATGATGGTACCACAAGACATTCAACCTGAAGCCATGGTCGATACTATAATAACTCGTGAAGTTGATTGTATCGACTTTCGAGATAGAGATATACTGCAACATAGTTTACATAAAGATAACCCCTTGTATATTACTACCTTAATTGGATATGTAGCAATCAAACGAGTTTTGATTGATAATGGTTCATCTTTAAATATCTGCACTTTTGACTTCTACCAAAGATTTGGGTTTAGAAGTGATGAAATGAAAATAAATGATATGATCATAAAAGCTTTCAATGACGAAACACAAGAAATGTGTGGAGTTATTACCATTCCATTATAGGTTGGTTCAAGAACCTTCGATACAACTGTGTCTATTGTACATTGCCCTGCATCGTAAAATATACTCTTGGGTCGTCCTTGGATCAACGCGATGTGAGCTATCCCCTCAACTTTACATCAATGTGTTAAGTTTGAATTTAAGAATCAGTTGGTTACCATTCATGATGATCCAAGACCCTTTGATATGTTTGCTTTGGCAGAACCTATTGGAGTTCAATTTTACCCCGCTCTGTCATCCACACATCCTAATTCTCATTATCCATCTAAACATGTGAAACTCACACCCACAACATCATCTACTTCTTCTCCATCAGTTGCACCTCCACATATAGCTCAACCATCTTCTGAACAAACCGCATTAGGACCTAAGAAATATCCTAATACCACAACCAATGTCTCTTGTTCTACTCCTATAACTTCCATACCTGTAATAGACCCATCTATCAACACCTCTACACCGTCTACATCCACAAAATTCATATTTTCCACATCGAAAGATGTAGGGAATGTTCCTTCTACCTCTTATGCTCTTACTGACGATATATTACCTGATTTATCTAAAATTCTTATATCAGAAGAAACAAATTCTTCTATGCAAGATTCCATTATTTTAAATAATTTACCACCATCTCCTCGTAACTTGGGCCTCCCATAGCCTATGGGAAGTATTTACCAAGTTGGTAGCTATGCCTTTATTTATAAGGATATGACTACGGTAGAATACCTAGAAACATCAGAACTCATTATGATGGATATGCTCGATGTTATTTTACTAATGAGTATATTAAAGCCAAAACTATAATGCTTAAATTGGGATATAAAGGGAAAGGTTTGGGACCTTTCTAGAATGGTATGAAAGAACCTTTTGAGGTAGAAGCATGGCCCGCCCGATGTGGTGTGGGCATATTTTCTAGTAAGGGTCAGCCATTCCCATTTGAGGATGATGACCATCTTATATGTTACCAAGATTATTTAGATGAATGCAATGCTTTGCGTTTAACGAATAAGACATTCACATGTAATATGCTATCTATAGCTTATCCTAAGATGATCATTGAATCCGACGATGATTTGGAGGGAGATATCTTTCACGATGTCTCCGTTGAGGAATTATTACATAATGGATTTTATTTTGATGGCTCTATACCTAGTATAGCCTAGCTTGAGGCCACGACTCCTCAAGATGAATTATCCAAGCTAACCTTGGAATAATGATAAGAATTGGATGTTTCACCCACCCCACCTAATTTTGAGAGAGATCTACACATGGAATTAGAAAATTTCATAAAAATTAACATTGGAACGGACGATAACCCTCACATAATCAACATTGGATCAAAATTGAGTCAAGAAAAATAGGATAAATACATTGCATTTCTTAAATAATATGAAGATGTTTTTGCTTGGACATATGAAGATATTCCAGTTTTAGACCCTTCTATAGTTATGCATCACCTAGTAGTGCATCCGGATGCTAAACCTGTTAAGCAGAATCTTAGAAAAATGCATCCTAAAGTGGCCTTACTAGTCAAAGGGGAGTTAGAAAAACTCTTGAATGGTATTTTTATACAAGCCATTGATTATGCTGAATGGATCTTGAATGTAGTTCCAGTAACTAAGAAAGAAACTACTAAGATTAGGGTTTGTACAGACTTTAGAGATATTAATACTGCATGCCCTAAAGATTATTTTCCCCTTCCCAATATGGATCAGATCATTGATTTTACTGCTAGGAATGGAATGATATCCTTAATGGATGGATTTTATGGTTATAATCATATCAATATAGCTCCTGAAGATCAAGCTAAAATAGCATTTATTACCCATTGGAGGACTTTCTATTGGAAAGTGATGCCATTTGGTTTGAAAAATGCAGGTGCAACCTATCAACGAGCCATGACTTATATATTTCATGATATGATGCATGATATACTACATGATTATGTAGATGATATTATGGCTCATTATACTAAATAATATGACCATTTAGATGACTTGAGAAAATTATTTGATCGGTTAAGGGAATATCTTATCCGATTGAATCCAACCAAATGTATATTCGAAGTTAAGTCAGGTAAATTATTGGGGGTTATAGTTTCTTTACGTGGCATCAAAATTTGCCCTCTCAAGATTATGGCTATCATTGATATGCCCACACCTACAAATATATCTGAATTACGGAGTCTACAAGGTAATATTCAATCTATCCATCGCTTCATCGATAAGCTGGTGGATAAAACCGGACCCTTTCTTAAGCTTCTTAAGAAGGATGTCTCTTTCCATTGGGACGACAAATGTAAGGAAGCATTTGAACTCCTCAAACAATATCTTCTTAACCCACCTGTACTTTCGCCACCTAAACCTGATTGCCCATTTATCTTATATATTTTTGGTTCATATTTTGCTTTAGGAGCTATGTTAGCTCAACTTGATGATGAGAAAAGAGAGAGTGCTAATTATTACATTATCAGAACATTAATTAGTTATGAAACCCACTACACAACATTAGAGAAGTTATGTCTAGCAGTCATATTTTCTACACAAAAACTATGCCATTATATGCTCAGTTAGAAAACATATGTTATTGCTAAATCCGATCCCTTGCGGTATCTCATGAGTCGACCTTATTTATCTGGTCGCACAATGAAGTGGGTTCTTGCTCTAAGAAATTTTGAACTCATGTTTATAGGACAGAAGTCTGTTAAGGGTCAAATCATAGTAGATCAATTAGTTGTTGCACCCTTAGAGTCCACCCACCCCCTCGTCATTGAGTTTCCTGACGAATGCCTTAACCTAGAGGTGGATCATTTAGAGCAATGGTCCCTATAATTTGACAGAGCCTAATGCATGAATGGGGCTGGTTTAGATATTATTTTGATATCTCCATAGAAACATCTCATACCTCTATCCTTTAAATTAATTTTTGCTTGTACTAATAACACTGCTGAATATGAGGCTCTAATCCTTGGATTACGAGCTGCCCTGGCACTAAAAATTAAAAATATATTAGTTTTTGATGATTCTCAACTTGTTATAAATCAAATTAACGATGTTTATTAGACCAAAGATGATAAATTGTGCCCATATAAAGCATATTTATTACAATTAATATCTTTATTTGATCAAGTTACCTTGGAAGCTATTCCTAGAACTAGCAATCGTGTGGTTGATGCTATGGCTGCAACTGCATCTCTTTTACCCTTGGAGTTAGATGACAAATATGCTACCATCATTATTCGTTGACTCCAGGAACCTGCTTCAACTAAATCATGCTTGGAACCTTTGGACGTGTTTCTAATCAACAAAACTATTCCTGAACTTTGGTACACTGACATCCTCAATTTTCTTCAAAATGGTACCTTCGTTAAAGGTTTTAATAGAAACCAGTGCCGATTATTACGTAGATGAGCAAGTCGCTTCGTAATAATTGGCAATACGTTATATAGGAGATCTTTTGAAGGTATCCTATTGAGATGTTTGAATCTAGAAGAGTCTAGATCAGCTTTGAGTGAAGCCCACTATGGATCTTGTGGGGGACACTATAGTGGTAGCGCCATTGCTAAGAAGCTCCTTAGGATAGGATATTTTTGGCCTACCATGGAGAATGATACACATGATTATGTGCGCCATTGCGACAAGTGCTAGAAACACACTAACCTTGTCCATGCGCCTGCATAAGAACTGTAGGCTATTTCATCTCCTTGGCCCTTTTCAAAATGGGGCTTAGACATCATCAAAAAAATCAATCTTGTGTCATCTGATGGACACAAATTCATCATAACCGCCATTGAGTATTTTATGAAGTGGGTCGAAGCTATGCCCTTAGCTTCTTGCATTGGAATGCAAGTTTCCAAGTTTATTCTTAATCAAATTATTTGTAGGTTCGTAATTCCTTCAAATCTCATCTGAGATAATGGAACTTGTTTCAAAAACAAAGATGTAAAGAAACTATGTCAAAAATATAAAATTCAACATCGTTGGTCCACTCCCTATTATCCTCAGGGTAATGACCAAGCAAAAGCATCTTATAAAACATTAATTAAAATCCTCAAGAGACTAGTCAATAAATCTGGCCGTGATTGGCACATTCAATTATATCCTGCTTTGTAGGCTTATCGAACTAGCATTCATACTCCCATGGGCACTTCACCTTTTGTTTTTGTTTATGGCGTTGAAGTTGTTTTTCCCTTTGAACTAGAAGTTCCTTCTTTGGCTCTACTACTTCAAGATACTGAAGTAGGATATGAATATCGTGCTAGCAGATTCAGTCAGCTGGAACTCCTAGATGAGAAGTGCATTAATTCTTTGGAGCATCTTCGTGCCTACCAGAACAAGCTCAAATGAGCATATCTCAAGAAAGTTCATAATCGATCCTTTGAGATCGGTGACCTCGTCTTAAAATAAAATAAAAAATATATTAATGCAACTAAAGACCTTAAAGGAAAATTCGAGCCTAACTGGATTGGCCATATATTATCATTGCTAAATTTAGACTGGGAGCATACAGATTAGCTACCTTAGATGGTAAATATCTTAAATAACCTATGAACATTATGCATCTTAAGCACTATTATGAATAAATATGGTAATTTTGTCACTGTATATATTATACATATTGTCTCATATTAGTAATTCATATAAAAATTTCAAAAACAGTAATATTATGTATTCTCTCAATTCATAAATTAAAATCAAAATATAAAAAAATCAAAATCATCAAAATCCTCAAAAACATCTTCTATTGCACCTGTCAATTTTTGAAGTATTGCAATTATATTTTCAGTTATTTTGGATAAATTAGCATTTATTTGGAATCCCTCACTTTCACACTCACATGAATAAATATCTTGATCTTATTTGGTATGATTATTAATCTCTCTTATATCGAAGTCCACAGTTGAATTAAATAAATTTTTGAGCATAGAGAACTGATCTTGTTATTTACTTGAACCGAGTAAACCTTTTCACATTAAAATTATTTCATTGCAAATTCAAAATGATGTTACATAGTAGAAGTTGTCTCTTGAGCAAAAAGTTTCCCCTGCTATACTATCATGCACATGGTCTAGAATCTTTGAGAATTGACAAAAGGACAAGCTCACTCATGCCCAAAATAAAAATCCCTTGCTCTACAGCCAATCCGAGCAAGTATCCCTAGTATAGGAAGAAAAATAAAAAGAAAAAGAAAATCAAGAAAAATCATGAGAAAAAGAGAAATTATTCAGAAGCATTATTTTAGTATCATTTTGTACCATCTCAGCAATATTTTAGCATTATCTCAGTGTCAAGCAAAAAAAAGAAAAATACAAAAAAAAATAGAAAAAGAAAAGAAAAGAAAAAGCAAAAAGCAATAAATCCCCCCCCTTTGAAAGAAGGAAGTGTGAAGCTTGAATCCCTAGAATTCTCAATTATTCGAAAACTGTGAGGTAAACCCCATAACAGGTGATTTGTGCCCAACTTGCTTGACATTGGGTAACTCCTAGCGTGGTGATATGTCTATCACATTAGTGACCTTTTGTACAAACCTATTTATGCTTATGGATCAGCTAGCTCTTGATGACCCGACTTACATAGTAGTCTGGTACGGTTACATGCATATAAATCATGGTCAAAAAACACTCATTTGGTTAATTCAAATTACTTGTATCAAATTATCTTTCTCAAAATCGGTAAATGAACATTACAATTGCACACACATTTGTGTTTGAGATATTTTGTATCATTATGATAGATCAAGATCGGCAATGAACTCACGTATGCACATGGGGTTCCTTATAAATATAAATTTTGTCTTTGAGATAATTTAAAATATTTATTCAAATCTTCTAGAATAATTTGACTTTCTTACTTGAGAATATCTGCTTAGCGTAAAATCAATTAAATACATTTTTTTTCAAAAATCCAAAATTTTCTTGCAAAACATGTTCAAAAATCTAGCAATAAAGTCACATTTATATATTTTTGACTTTTGCGATGATGGTATAGTTCCTAAACCTAAATTGGAATTTTATGCCTAATGCAAGTCCTCATTTTTATATTTTCTGTTTATCTCAAAATCAAAAATCAACTATGCAATAAAACTATTATATCAATTTCTTCTTTGGATTTCACGATGATGGTATAAGTCTATACCTAAAATTCTATGCCTAGCGCAAACCATCATTCTAATTTTATTTCCCATTTATTTAATCCATAAAAGCATATGGCTTAAATCATTATGTTACACAATTGTGCTTTAAAAAGAACGAAAACTTTCCTATTTCATTTCATTATGTCAACATTCATTTTTTTTGCGATGATGGTATAATTCCTAGGGAATTGTTCAAATTTCTATCATACTTAGGAATTTTATGCCTAGCAAAAATCATATTTTTAATATTTCATGCATAATATTTTCATGGAAATCTGAAAAAAATCATCACTATCATCATTTTTCATCATCACAACACAAAGTCTTAAGAAAGTCTCTTAAGCACCCTTTTAGTTTTAGCAATATTTCTCTCATACCGGGATTAGCTTGATGACCTAGCGAGCGACAACTCCAAGAAATGGTCATGTAACAATGATAATTTCCTTTGAAATTATTGTTAGAAGTCACTTTATTTTCATCAAAACACACCATAACAACCAGTTTGTTTACATCAGATTATTTTATTTAATTTTATAGCATGAAATAAAATTATAATATTTTCAATGACATAATTACATGAATAGTCAATCAATAATTAAAATATTAAAGCATCATAAAACATATGCACAAGTCATATCACAAAAATAACATCATATATATCAAGAAGTATATACATCATATCAAAATAGATTGGTATGCCACAATCTATACCCTGGCATACTCAATCATCTCAAAAATAGTCTATGTATAATGTGCATCTAGTCTTGAGAAGACCTTGAGCTCTCAGCCTCATATCCTCTCCCACCCTAAGGTGGAGGAGGTGGTCCCATCAAAGCTCATACTGTATCATGGGTCCTTGACATCGATCATGATGATGTCCTACACAACCCCATCCTGATCGGCTCCACAATGTCGATTGGCAACTGTATCCTCTGGCTCTCTAGAACCAGCTAGTAGTACACTCCCTAATAGAATACGATCTGAGCAACCAACCACGCTAGCTCTAGAATGCTTGCCCCTTTGCTTTCATCCCTGAGCTATGTAGCCTCATCCTGTAGAGTCTGCACCTGAGCTCGTAGGTAGGCATTCTTTGCCCAGAGAGCTACCATCTTGATGCTCTCCCCCACCTCGACACCCTTGCCATTGTCGAGCAATGGTGGCCTATCCCTCTACTAAGGAGGGAGTCTTTATCTCCTCTCCTCTCTCCTCCCCTCCCTCCTCTCTGGCTGTTGCTGTCTCTTCAGAGCCTGTGGTACTCTTCGACATCTCTCCTGAGGAGGTCATCATTGATCCCTCCCTCCGTGACCCCTCACTGCATCGATGGTAGCCTGGCATCACCTCCCCATTCATTGTACTACAATGTGCATCGTATCCTATGCCCTCATAATCCAAGGAGGGTGGATGCCTACATACCAGATATCATATCCGTCTGCTATCCTTGCATCATCCCCATCCACTGGCTAAATGGGGGCATCATCAGCATCCTGACTCTAGAACCACTACATTTCTAGAGTCCTGCTTAGTGTGGTACTATCCCTCATAGTCTGGGAGTACTCATAATCTCTAAGAGTAGGGATCCCCTATTGTAGACCGAACTACCTCAAAACTTGGTCGTAGTGGTAGAGATCTACCTCTCCCCGCTTTGTCCTCAACCATATGACTCACCTGATGCAATCCAACTCCTGTCTATCCTCTACCCACCCTGGATGCTCTCTCCATGGTCTCTAGGTGATCTGATCTAGGGTGAGGTCATCCAGCAACCTCCGAGACATCAACAAATCTATCCACTACTATGACCCTCTCTGGAGCCACCAATAGAAAACTTGGGGTCTCTCTCGATCAACTCATATCAGTGGAAGCCCTACCGACCTTCGCACCGCAATGTGCTCCCAACACCAAACCTGTAGAAGCAATGTCAGCACCAAAAATCGATCCCCCTTGTATACAACTCTATAAAGGATTCTATACAAGTGGCATAGTATAAAGTTACCCCAAGCAAACCTATACTCGTGGTCTCTCATGTCACAGACCACATCTAAAAGTAGCCACGATAATCTACATCTGCTCTGGTGGCATAGAATAAGGCCACCCACCACCCCTACTAAAACCTAGGTCAATCGAGATGCCCTAGGCATCCACCTCAAAGCCTCGATGTTCACTCTGCCCTTCTCTAGGATGAAGCTCGGGTCCTTGCATAATCTCATCATAGCGTGGCCTTGATTGGCTGAAGGGGTCATGAATCAACCATGTATGGGGATCCTCAAGATCCTCCATACATCCTCTAGAGTGGGAGTCATCTCCCCTATCGATAGCTGGAAGCAAGATGACTTTGGATACCATCTCTCTGCTAGGGTTGTCAGTAGCCCCATGTCTATAGGAATTTGTGGCATCTCTACCACATGCTGCAGTCCTACCTCTGTCAATCTATCTCACTCGACCTGATCGAGCATGGCCAAATCGTATCTTAGACCTCTGTATTCCCACTCTCGACTCTTTAGCAATCCCCTCTGCAAAATAAGCAATAAAACAACAAAAATTATTAGTACATAATCATTAAAAAAAATCAATTAAAATCAAATCATCCCATAAAAGTTGATATCGCCCATTATTGGATGATATCGTACCAAATTTAGATAAAATTGTCCTTAATAGGACGAAATCGTCTCCGTTCTTCAATTTTGGGATCGCCCCTTATTGGACGAGATCGCCCCTATTTCTCCAATTTTGTCCCTAGACGAAATCGACAATATAGAGACAATTTCATCAACGGCCTAAAAACGGTCGCGACGCCCAAAAACACTTAAAATTCAAGTCAAAAATCAAGTAAATCAAGTTAAAAACATAGTAAACTAGGTTTAGATCCTTACCCGCAACTCGTGCCGAATCTTTGTCAATCTGTGCACCGTTTCCACCATTTCGCCTGCAGAGCTCTGAAACAACGAAAGTGAATAGTAAAAATGAATTAGGGTTTTACCCTATTTTTCTTATTTTTATTCAAAAAAACATTTTTTTAATTTTTGCTTTTTCGTGCTTTTACCTCAAACATTCGATTTGGGTAAAAACTCGGAGGGGGCACCATAGCAAACAATCGTATGATTCGACCTAGAATCGTCATCTAAAAAATGGAATAAATTTTTACATTCTTGTAAAGCATGAAGAACTCATCTTTCACCCATTTTTTTTAGAAAATTCGCTAAAGAGGGGGCAAAATGTAGCACCCTAAAATTGGCATAGTTAAACCATCAGTAAAATGTAGAAATTTAAATTTTAACCTCGAAACCGCCTGTTAACCGCTTACCTCATTTTTTGCACCATTTTTAGAGGTTGTTGTGATCGTTGGACGATATCGTCGTAAATCTGACGATATCGTCGTCGATATGATGATATCGTCCCAAATTAGACGAATTCGTCTAGAACAGAACGTCCAAATGATTTTGTCCCAAAACTAAATTTTTGCAATTAGCTTTTGTTCCAACGACCTCTCCAACTTGGGCAGAAGCGTGTCTACATGGTTGGAGATTCCTACATTGGTGATCTCCTAGATTGGGATGATCCCCAACCTCCTAACCTCCCCCTAATCCTATATAAAATGGGATTTTCCTATTTTATCCCCCTGACTCCCTACCTGGCTGCCTGGCTAATTATTTCCCTCCAATTTTAGTTTTTGTTGTGATCTCCCATCATTTGCACTTATGTTTTCAAGTTTTATTACATGATTTCACTGTGTTTTAGTCGGAGGTAGCTCAGATCATCGTAGGCGATTCAACTACAATTTTAGATGATCTTATCAAGATCGGCGATGATCTTATACGATTATAGATGATCTGGTCTACAATTCATCTTAGGGGCAATTAGAGCCCTGAGTTTGCATTCTCTATATCATTTTCGTTATTTATTGATGCATTAGATTAATTTACTTCTGTTTTACATCTTGGAGTTCACCTCATTTAGCATAATTACATGATAAAATTCAAAGTAAGTTTCCAAAACAGTGCATCTCATTTAATTTGATATCTAGATTTATCATTCAAACATCTATACTCTTATTTCTATCATTTTGCATCATTCTTGCAATTGTATTTTTGGTTTTTGGTGTCTGTTTTCTTGATTGCAGGTTTTTGATGAATTCACCTAAATAATTTGTCAGGTTGCTGACGATCTTAGGTGATCTCGGATGATCTCCTATGATTTGGTATGATTCTGTACAATTACATATGATCCTATCATATCCAAGATGATTTGGACTCCTACAAGCTTCAAAATATTCATCAGACATTAGAAATCAGGTGTACTCTTTTCCATTTTATATATTCTCTGTATTCAATAACATTAAGATTCATTTATGTCTGTTTTCTTCATATAAATCATAATCTTCATATAGAATAGCTTAGCTTCATTTTGGCCAACCTAGAAATCTGAATGATTGAACATAAAATGAACAAATCAAACCCATTCTCAACCTAGGCATGGAAACTGCCACTCAAAGTTTCTTGGTGAACCCCACCATCCGTCAAAAATTCACCTTTATACCCCTCCCTCGAGAGGCGTGACCTTCAAAGGGCCTCTCCATCCGAGGTATTGTTCCATCCTTTTCTCACCCCCCTTCTAGGTACGAATCCTTTAGCCTAAAGGTAAGGGTGCAAAAAATTTGGGCGATACACTTATCATATGTTGAAAAGAAATTTTTTACCCAAGGAACCTTCTCTTACAATTGCTTGCATGGAGGATATCATTTGTGACATTGCATCTTTGTTTTTGGAGTCACTTATCATGATGTTTTGGATGATGAGGTTGATGTTATAGTACCTGCTTCAGATATTTTATAGGATACATATCCACACTTGTCTTATGTGAATGATCATGTTAATGTTGCAGCATATACAGTAGATATTTCATGGCATATTACATCCTTACATACAAATTACTTCTTGGATGGTGTTGTCTCTCTCTTCAATTAGATTCACACATGTGATTTTCTTGACATGTATGAGGAGCTCACTCATTTATTTGATGATGATGTATACATTGTATCTCATCCATGTACTTATTCCTTTGTGGGCCCTTTTTTGGTGTGCCTTCCTTTGAGTGAACACCTTGTCCACCATTTTCTTCTCCTATTTCTTTCATATTGGATGATGTACTCCTACATGAGTTTGATACAAATATTTTATCTTCATTTGGACTCTCACTTGGAGATCTTGAAGACAATGTTGATTATTTTAAGGCTTGTAAGCCTCCACTTCTTTCTCTTGATACTTCCATGGGCTCATTATTACTTATTCAATAGGACATTGATGATTCTTCCTTGATGGATGCTCTTCACACATCTCTTCCACTTTTGCACACTCATTTTTTTGTGCACATTGATCTTTTGGATGTTGATTGGGACCGTATTCTACCCTATTATGGTGTTGGTTTGGGCTTCTACATTCTTGGAGGTTCATTTCATAATTCATTGGTGCCATCTTCTTCACTTCAACTCAGTTTGAAGGATTTTATGTCATCATTCTACATTTTGTTCCCATATTCTCACACTCACTTGGAGTGGGAAGACATTCAATAGATTCTTCATGGATACTTTCTTCCTCATGGGAGACACATTGTTCATCGCAGAGGCATCCACATCTTCATAGGACTTCTTCATGGAGCTTGTAATCCTAGGGGGGTGTTGGGAGCACTCCTTGGCTTCATTCCTACTTTTTCTTCTTTCTTTATAGCTGGATGGAGTTTTTCCACATGGTTTTCCACCTTCTGGTTCATGAGCTTCTGGATACACATTGTACATGAGTACCTAATCAGGCCTTGTTTCTGAGACTCATATTGTGGATATGCCACTTTATTTTTTGGCACCTAACTTCACTTGAGGAGGGGTGTTAGAGTAGGTTGTTTACCTTAGCTCATGTTCACCTAGGTAATTTATTTTCCTTTTATTTAGTTATTCCATGTATTTTCTCCACCCACTTATGTGTGGATATTTCATTTATCTTATTTAGATATTATGAGATGTTACATATTTATTTCTTAGATATTATATAGATATTTTTAGGTTTGACAATTCCTAGGAGTTATGGGGATATTTTAGGTATATTTAGAGGGTTGATATTCTTTATCCCCATAGTGGTTACATATCTATGGACCATATCACTTATTCCTTTTGTACAGTGGATATGTATCCTTAGCTTGATCCTACCGCTATGGTTGATTACCCTTGCCTATATAAGCAAGGCACCTTCATTGTACTCATTGAAGAGGAAGTTCATTATTCATGTATAATATATGATATTGTTACTCATTGTTTTGCATATCCATTTGTAATCTTATGTTATCAATTTGATTTCAGATTCTTTTTTTGGTTGAATGTGGTATTCTTTTAACACTTGAGATCCTTGCAACTTGGAATGATTTGATTATCATTACTTTTAGATTGGGTATGATATTATTATGGAATTTTTTTTTACTAATATTTTGCTCCAAAGTAAATCCTCACTTATTTTTCCTCATCTCTCCTAAGTAAAATTTCATTTACAACATTGAAATCTAATATACAAACACTTTTGTTTTCTTAGACACCATAAATTTTTTTTTGAAACAGTTACCAGACTAAATATAGATATACATCTAAAAATTATTTCTAGATTTTTAACCATAAAAATGAGTGGATATCTACCAAAATTTTAATCATCCAAATTTAATTTTAGGATAAACCATATTAAATAAAAATGTGGGCAAAGAGGAACACTCTGACTGCACAACAAGATATTCATTAAACATTTTTTAGGCTGAGTAATATGGCAAACATATTGACTAAATAACTCCATGATTTATCCATTAGAGAATTAAATCTAGAATAATGGTATTTAATACTAAAATAATTTTAAATTAGGGTGACGGCCAAGGAGGTTGCGCTTATAAATTTGATAACCAAATATCCACAATATTTGGTAAATTATTTCAACACTATATGTTCAAACCACAACAACTCATAGGATCACTTCACTTGACACTCCCAATGGAAATAAAGGAACTGGGAGCATGTAGGGTCAGACATGGCCCCTGAAATACAATGCATCTAATCCTACATGCTTTTCCAATTACAAGCAAATGCAAAGCAAAACAATGCATACAAACTATAATTTCATACATAGAAAAACAAATCATCATTTATATCCATTTTATTAACTATAGAAGATAGCCTTTCATATAATTCCAATAAAAACCCTACCAATTATATTAAGTTTATGTTTTACTATAAATATTACTCATCCCTATTAGTTTTAAAGATCTCTTTCTTTTTATTTCCAACATCCAGCTAAGTTACCATTCACATTACAACCCTTATACATATATAAAGATTTATTTAAGAATTAAATAGACTCATTGTTGTCATAAGATAATTACAGAGCTTTCTAAGATATTGAAATTATAGTCATGGAGGGAGAAATACCTGACCTGGTAATAATGCTACTCCTCCTATTACTTGAATCCCCTTTTTCTTTCTTCATTGGGGTTTTCTCCTTCTTTCTAACAAATTGATGAAGTAGAGCATATCCAGAAGCATGTCCTTCATTCCCTTGAATCCATGTTATACAAGAGTTTAATATATTCCTTTGTTTAACAGGTGAACACAATCATGCAAGGGTGCCCGAACAACATATGTCATATGGTTTCATTTTATATTTTATATGTTATTTTATTTTTATCATATATTTATTTTTTTATAGACAAACATATATTATTTTTTTATATATATTAAATACTTACACCATATACTATATGCTTTATATTTTTATTTTTATTATTTTATTATATATATATATATATATATATATTTAATATGATATTAGTTCTTCTTTATTATTTTATTATTATTATTGTATATATATTGAAAGCATACATTAGACATAATATTTTGATTTTTAGCAATTATCAAAATATAGAATGATGCAAATACATGCTTTTATTTCTATCTATGAGCTTCCATGTACTCAGAGGGCCATGATAATCCATCATATCCCTCATTACCTCATGCAGATAATCCTTTTCTAATGGCCTGAAGGAGGGTATAAGGCTCATATGTTTTGCTACTTGAAGACGAACACCTGTCCCTGCACTCACAAAATTATCCGTAGTACTTTATTATAAAGATAATAGCAGGCAAAAAAGGTAGAAAAATCATGGTGATTTTATAGAAAGTCTACCAATTCCTCCCACACTAGCTTTTCTAGGGTTCCCTCTAAGGGCTCAGTATTGAATTTTCAAAAATACTTAGGAGTAGATTGCCAATTTCTTATTCTATCCATATTACAATTACTCATATTCCCTTTAAGTTGGTTTCCCTTAGAAGAGTTAATATTCAATATTTTCTTCATTTGATCCCATATTTAGTGGGATTTTTTAGGGTGATTAAAGAGTTGTTGGATTGATTCAACTAAGTTGGCAATGGTATTTTTCCAAATATAGTGAATATCCTTTCTTTTTTTATTAAAAATTTGGTTGTTCCTTTCATTCCAGATACTCCAAATAATAATGGTAGAACCCATCCAAACTAATTACCTAATAAAATGATCAACACCCTCTTGTTTAGGCTAATCCCTCCAAATTTGTTTAAAAGTAAAAAATTAGACCATTGTAAGCCAAGTAAAGTGGTCATTCTCCTCCATAGCTCAGAGGTTAAAGTACACTAAATAAAAATATGGCTAAGATTTTCCACATTCTCTTCACACATTTCACATCTAAAAGGGCCATGAAAACCACAATTCATAATATGCTCCCTAGTAATAACCCTACAATGCAATAAAATCCAAGTAAAGAATCTTACCTTAGGCTAGAGCTTTTGAGCCCACAACTAAGAAAATATGTCAGATGATTGGTTGGAATTATTATGGCATAAGGTCAAATAACTGTGAGCAACTGAATACTCAACCTTAGTAGTGTTGTTCCATACAAAACAATCTTTATCATGGGATCAAGAGAGAGATATCATATGAAGGATGCATTTGATATCTTGTTTTTGTCTTTTTGGGATTTGAATAGGCTAGTCCTCAATAGGGATCCAATATCTATCAACCTCTAAATTACCATTATGGTACTAAAAATAATTACCCACCTTTATCCATTTAACTTGGTGAAGCTCCTCCATCCAAGGCCTCCAATCGAGAAACTAAATTATCAAAGGCTTGTGACCATCCCAAGAATCTGTAAAAAAAATTACTTGTTGACCATTATGAATGATCCAAAATAATTTTTTCTTTATCAAATCCTCACCAACCTTAAGAACTGCTAAAATGGGAGAACCTTTGAAAGACAATTGATAGCGAACAGGGTCTTCAGGACTTTTATTCTCAACATATTTAGCATGGAGAGTTTTTGGCCAAAGAGCATTGGGGTTATGAAAAATTCTCTAATATAATTTAGTAGCTAAAGCTTTGTTGTTATTAATGGCATACCATAATCCTAACCCCCCTTCATTCTTAGGAAGACATAAAGTATCCCATTTCATGAAGGCCCATTTTCTTTTCTTCTTAGTACCACTCCAGAGGAACCGATGACGAATTTGATCTAGTTCTTGAAGAAAAATATTTAGGATATTCAACATGGTAGAAACATAAATAGGAATAGCTTGAAGGACTTATTTTACCAAGGTGATTCTACCCCCATAATAAAGCCACATATTGGTCCACTTTCCAATTTTATTCTTGACTTGGTCCAACAACCAATTCCAATATTTTTTTCTACCTTCAAATATTGATGGGAATACCTAAATAAGTGATCGAAAGGTAGGTCTTCTTATATATTAATTTATCCAAGACCATGGATTTATGTCTGGAAGAGCAGTGAAATAAAATGAATCTAGATTTATCTTCATTGATCAATTATCTGGTAGCCTTAGAAAAATAGCTAATGATTTGTTTAATATCAAAAGCTTCCTTAATTGTAGCTTTACCTAAAATAGTAGAGTCATCAACAAATTGAATATGAGAGATAGGTCTAGCTCCATGAGCAATGGTAACTCCATCAAGGGTTTTGTTTTCTCTCTTTTTGTTTATAGTCCTACCTAAGCATTCAACAAGAATAATGAATAAATAAGGGGATAGGGGGTCACCTTGCCTAGTACCTCTGGAAGT
This sequence comes from Wollemia nobilis, assembly GCA_028583015.1. Lineage (NCBI taxonomy): Eukaryota > Viridiplantae > Streptophyta > Pinopsida > Araucariales > Araucariaceae > Wollemia > Wollemia nobilis. The sequence goes on along the minus strand of JAQPPZ010001057.1, from coordinate 6,280,058 downwards.
TGGAAAAAACTAAGAATGTCTACCATTGATAATAACTAAGTAGAAAACTAAAGAGATACATCCAAAAATCCTATCCATAAAATCCTGAGAGAAACCAAATTACCTCAAAACTTTGATAAGGAAATGTCAATCCACTCTGTCATAAGCTTTGGATAAGTCTAACTGAATGAACATGGAAGGATATTTTTGCATATCCATGGAATGTATGGCTTCCTAATAAAGAACTATCTCATCCACTATTTGACACCCTTACACATAACCCCCTTGTTTAGGGTAAATAATCATATGCAAAAGAGGCTTCAACCTTTCTGCCCTGATCTTAGTAATGATTTTGAGAAGAACATTACATAAAGTAATAGGTCTAAAAGTTGAGTTATGATTAGTCTCTTGAGATTTTGGAACAAGAGTAATATAAGTTTTATTGATAACCTTAAAAATTTCTTTGGCTTTCCTGGGTTCTTCCACCACCTTTAATAAATCAGCATGAAGGATATCCCAACACTCTTGGTAGAACTCAATGGGAAAACCATCAAGACCTGGGGTTTTCCCTTTTTGCATTTTAAAAACTACTTTTTGAAGATCATTGATAATAATAGGAGCAGTCAAAATAGATTTATCCTCAGAAGTGATAATAGAAGGTATTGTTTGAAGAAAATTTTGTTGAGAAGCTGATTCAAGAGGAGTAGAAGCAAAAATATTGGAAAAGTAATTGACAAGAATAGATTTCACGCCATACCAAGTGTAGATAACATCTCCAAAATCTGATTTTAGGGAAGAAATAAAGTTGTGATATATTTGATCTAGAAGAGACTTATGGAAGAAATTTGTGTTTTTATGTCCTTCTTTGAGCCATTGAATTCTAGATTTTTGCTTCCATAATAGTTCTCTTTTTTTCCATTCCTCTAACTGAGTTGTGAGACTAATTTTATCTGCACTTCTACTCTCTATGAGGCTAGTTAAATGGATTTTCATATTCAAATTTTCAAGTTGATCAAGTCCCCAAAATCCTAGTTCCAACTCTTGATTTTGGATTTAATATATTACAATATTTTGGCAAAATAGAATATCTTAGTCCCATACCTAGGTTTACCTTCCTTCCACCATTGTTTCACTAAATGCCTAAAGGAACTATCTCTAAGCCATATTAACTCAAATTAAAAAGGAGATAAAATCACATTAGTTTTCCAAATTTCCACCATGACTGGCCAATAATCCAAACCAGCATTGTTAAGAGTCTTCACTTTAGGAATGTGAACATGGATTAAGAAATTGTCAGAGATAAAGAACCTATCCAATCTCTCCATTATACAAGTTATGCCTTACCTTTTGTTAGACCAAGTCATAAGGCCATTATCTGGTTGAATGTCCAAAGATGGAGGTTTGTAATATATTCGCTCATGAGGTTAGTGCTCTTGTCCAAATTTATATTTTCCCTCATTTTATTATCCAAATAGAGTATGGTATTGAAGTATCCTTCAATAAAGATCCAAACTTCAAGAAGATGATAAATAATATAAGTTATATCCTTCCACTGTCTTCTTTTTTCCTCCAAAGTAGTCAGAGCATTATTATTTTTACAGAGCATAATTTGGTGGAATGTCTACTTTGAATAGTTATAGCTAAAAGACCCCAAGTGCTAACCATATGGTGAATAACTACCTGATATAGGTCCTAAAGGCAAGCAATACCACAAGAAGTCCCCTGTTAACTGAGAAAAACAACTTTTCTAGTTGGCCAAATTTTACTAGCAATTGATTACATTTCCTCTATTGACATCTTTGTTTCTTGAAGGAAAACAAGATGTGGATGATTTATCTAAATTATTCTTCTAAATTTATTTTGTTTTGAAAGACTCCTTTGAGTCCTCTAATATTCCAAGTGATGATCTTCATTAATACCAAGGCTAAAAAAATTAGGAAGGGTATTAATATTACCTTTCTCTATAAGCTTTTCACATTATTTTACCATATGATGTTGATTGGTCTTACGACCTACCTTTTGATTAGAATTCATCTTCAGTTTTTTTTCCTTGTTTCTTGACTTACTCCAATTAAATTTGAGATGGCTTCTAACATTGAAGAATGCATGTACACAACCAACGTGTTACTAGAAGGTTTAACCGTGTCTATATTGGAACCTGTATTATTTGAATTTTTAACATGTAAAAGATTGTTTTTCTTAGGTATATTTTCTTCCTATTTTTGTTAAAAATATTTGATTTATTGGTTTATATTTGAGTTCTTCCCTTCATATTTAAATTGTGTTTTTAAGATTTTTTTTTCTTTTATTTTCTCTTCCTCACTTGGGACATTATTTGTGGAAAGAATTTCAAAAATATTAGCAGATAACTTAGATTGATCCTTCATAACTGGTTTTTCTAAGTGTTATTCTTAGGTATTTGGAAACTTATTAAGTTTATATCTTCTTTATTTTGATCTAGAATTTTATTTGGGAAAACACTAGCCAAATGACCACATCCATGGAAAATTCTACAATGAAAATAAATGTTCTCATAGTCTACTACTTCCTCCCAAGTGTCCTCCCCAAATTATAATGTGATATTTTTAGGCAGGGGTTTGTCAAAATCCATTAAAACACAAATTTGAGCTTAAATAATATGTTCAAATTTTTTAATACAATCAGCAATCATCATAAAAGTTCCTAAAGATTTTTCAACTGAAGAAAAAGTTAGTTAGATTCCAAAATTATATTAGGAGGCCAAAGAGTGATCCATAGGATCCACTGAGAATCACCGATCTCAAAATATTTCCAAATCTATCACAATCTAGCTCAAGGCGTAGAGCTCATCAAGAGCTTTCTGACGTTGCAAACGGTGTGGAAATCAGAGCAACGATCACTGAGATATGAAGGGTCAAAGTATGGGCAATTTTGGTCAAAATGTCAATGTGGATAATTATTTTGTAAAAAAAAAAAAAACTCACGTGGCCTAAGCCACATGAGACAAGATAACCGCCACCTATTAATTTCTAAGAGGCCGCCCATGAGCTAGGAGGTGGGATTTATTTAAATCCCTAAAAACAAATATATGTTATTAAAAGGTGGTTGGCCCTATTAAGGTGGTCAAAGTGCCCATATAAAAAGGAGGTGGAATTTATCAAAGGAGGAGAAAAAGGAGGTGGAATTTATCAAAGGAGGAGAAAAAGGAGGTGGAATTTATCAAATAAGGATAAAAAGGATCTGCAAATATTATCCAAAAATCAATTGACCAAGCCTATAAAAGGCCAATATTTGTATTGTATAAGGGGGGATAGAAAATATGGAGAAAAGTTTGTTGAAGAAATAAGCTTGCAGGTGATAAAGAAGTGTTTTCCAAGGCAATTGTAAGGGTGTTTTCTTGTTTCCAAGAGCCCATAGAGCCAAGGAGTTTTGCAGTGACAGGAGAGATTTTGATCTTTCATTAGTTGTAAGCATATTGATGCTTTTGTTACAACATTTTATTAATGAGATCGGTTCATACTTGGACCCGGAGACGTAGGTTTTGATACCGAACTCCGTTATCACTCCTAGTGTCAATTCTTTATTCTGCAAATGCTTTTAATTTCAGTTTATTTCTCAGTATTTTAATGTTAATTTTTGAAGGAAAATACTCTTAATCCTTTTATTTTATCCGAATAATCCAAGTTAAGGTTTAAAATGCAAAATGGGAAAATGGTTAAGGTAATTGCATTTTAAGTTTGTTTAATTGGATTTTATTTTTGGATCATTTTTGGTATCAGAGCCCAGTGATCAAGGGCTATTTTAACATTCGGATTGGATTGCAAGTGTGCTTTTCATGCTCACAAGGTCCCGTCTACAAAGAGGTGAAGGAAAATTGACAGAAGAGAATCCAGAGATAGGATCAAGAGGTTGGATCATTCGTACCAATCCAATTCATTATATGGAGGAACAACAAGAGGAACGTGATTTGCAACGGGATTTGGATTCATTGAGGGAAATGGTGCAGCGTATAGCTGTGAATGTGGAAGAGCTTTCAAGAAAATCCAAATGGCCAAAAGATAAAAAAACAAAGAAATCTCCTCCACCTTCTTCTCCTTCTAGTCCACCGTCTACTCCTCCACGTTCTCCAAGTTCTTCAAGGTCTCCAAGCCCTTCTCGTGGTAAAAATTTATCAGATTCTCTTCCGTCTCTTAAACTAGATATTAAGTTTGAATTGCCAATGTATAATGGAGAACTTAATGCAGAGAAACTTGACAATTGGATCAAGCAAATTGAAGTATATTGCAGGGTCCAGAAGGTTGTTGATGATGAGGCAAAAATATATTTGGCAACTCTCAGGATGGGTGGTACAACACTCGTGTGGTGGGAGAGCAAGATCCAAGAAGAGTCAACAGGACAAGGTAAATTACCTACTTCTTGGAAGGATTTTGTTTCAGAACTAAGAAAACAATTCTATTCGTTGGGTTATATGCAACAAGCTCTAATGGATTGGCAATCTTTGAGATAAAAAAAGGGACAAAATGTGCAATATTACACATAGGAATTTAGGAAGAAGGCTTTGCTTCTTGGTATTCCTCTTAGTTCACATGAAACATTGATGAAGTATATTGGTGGGTTACATAGTTATTTGAAACATATGATACTTGTGCTTAACCCCACTGATCTTGATTTAGTGTGTGTGCAAGCTATCCATTTGGAGGCAAGGGGGAAATATCCTAAGGAGATCTCTAAAGATAAGGGAAAGCAATCCGATGGAAAAGGTAAAAGCTCTAAAGGGCAAATTTTAGGAAAGGGTAAGCAAAAGACCACATCTACGGTTAAGAAAGATGATGAAAATCCTATTTGTACTCATTGTAAGAAAAATCATGATGTATCTAAGTGTTGGAAATTACATCCGAAACTTAGGCCTAAGTACAATAATAAAAGAAACAAAGAGAAAGAAAATAAATCTAATACTGTTGTACAACATGATCTCGGTTCCGATTCAGGTGATGAGACAAAGATAGCAGCCATGAACATTCAAGGGGGTAATTCTTTCTCATCTTCTAACACTAAGTTATCAATTGTTGCTTCATCTTCTAACAAACAATCTAAGCATGATGAGAAGAAAAGAAATGAGTTGTTCCACATTAGAGTAATTTCAAAGCATACTAAAATTGATACTCTATTTGATAGTGGATCACAAGCTAATTTAATCTCAGAAGAAGTTGTAAAGAAACTAGGACTCTCAACACAACCACATCCGAAGCCTTATCCTCTGGGCTGGGTTTGTGATGATGCTAAGTTACAAGTAACTAAAATATGTCATTTAAGATTTGCCATCACAGAAAAGTTCATTGATGAGGTTGATTTGGATGTTGTTCCTTTGGATATTTGTGGGGTGGTTTTGGGAAGTCCTTATCTTTATGATAGAAAAGCAGTCTTCTATAGGGAAGAGAATAAATATGTGCTTGAAAAGAATGGGGTTAAATACATTGTTAGAGCTCATCGTGATAAAGCAAGTCTTTCTTTAGTTTCAGCAGGACAGATGAAAAGGCTTGTTAATTCAAGCAAGAATTTTGTACTCATGGTTGTTAAGGTTAAATAAAAAGACTACTCCAAGGCATTCGAGGGTTGTGATCCTAAGCATAAAGCAGATCTAACTAAAATTGTATCTAATTTTGATGATGTGTTTCAGGATCCACAAGGTTTACCTCCTACACGAGGAGTTCAACATGAGATACAATTGTTGCAGGATGTCGCTCTTCCTAATATTGGTCTGTATAGATTGTCTGTGGTCGAGCATGAGGAAATTAAGAAACAGGTGATGGAATTGTTGGATCAAGGCGTCATTCATCCAAGTACCTCACCTTGTGGCTCGCCTATTATCTTAGTGTCGAAGAAATATGGCACATGGCGAATGTGTGTGGATTTTCATGCTCTGAATAAGATTACTATAAAGAACCGCTACCCTCTTCCGCGTATTGATGATTTACTAGATCAGTTAAAAAATGTTGTGTTTTTCACTAAGTTAGACTTAAAAAGTGGTTATCACCAAGTTAGAATCAATGAGGGTGATGTTTGGAAAACTGCTTTCAAAACAAAACTGGGTTTGTTTGAGTGGCTTGTGATGCCTTTTGGTTTGTGTAACGCACCGGCTACATTCATGCGATTGATGAATGATGTTTTCAGGCCGTTCATTGATGATTTTGTTATAGTCTACTTAGATGATATTTTAATTTACAGTAAAACATGGGAAGATCATGTAGATCATATTCAGAAGGTTTTGAATGCTTTGAGAAAAGAGAAATTGTATCTTAAGATGTCAAAATGTGAATTTGGTAAGACATCTTTGGTTTATCTGGGTTATATTGTGGGACATGGTAGTTTGAAAATTGATCCTGCAAAAGTAGAGGTTATTGTAAACTGGCCTAGACCCAGTAATGTTACAGAGGTTAGGAGTTTTCTTGGTGCAGTTCAATACTAGAGAAAATTCATTGCTAACTTCTCTTATATTGTATCTCCTTTGCATTCATTAACCAGTGTGAAATAGGTCTTTCAGTGGGGAGGCAAACATCAGAGAGCCTTCGACACGTTAAAAGAAAATATCAGTACCGCTCCAGTCCTAGCACTTCCAGATTTGCAGCAGCCATTTGAGATAGAGACAGATGCCAGTGACTATGCTATGGGGGTCATTTTGATGCAGAAAAGGAAACCAGTATGTTACCATTCTGAGACCTTCACAAGTGCGATAAGGAATTATTCTATATATGATAAAGAACTGTATGCTTTGGTTCAAAGTGTGAAAAAGTGGAAGCATTACTTGATGGGGAAAGAAACAATTATTCACACTGATCACCAGCCCCTTCAGTATTTGCAATCACAGACTAAGCTACAACAATCAAGGCACTTTCGATGGATGGGATTCTTGCAGCAGTTTCATATTGTGATCAGGTATAAGAAAGGTGTACAAAATAAGGTAGCTGATATGTTATCTAGACCTCCTGTAGTTGTGGCATCTATTTTGTTACAAAATAGTTCTGTAATGCATGAAAGCTATAAGGAACAGTATGCTCAGGATGCTGATTTTAAGGATGTGTATGAGGACTTAATAAGTGGAAAACAAGTAGAAGAACTAAACTATCATGTGCATGATGGATTGTTATATCATTTAGGTAAACTTTGCATTCCATCAAGTGAAAGAGTGCATGTGATTAGAGAAGCACACACTTCTCAAATTTTTGGTCATTTTGGTGTTGGTAAAACTGTTGCACATTTACAGAGGTACTGTTATTGGCCACGTATGCATGAAACTATTACTAAGTATATCAAGGCATGTATTCTTTGTTCCACAAGTAAGCCTAGCAACAAAAAATTAGGACTTTACACTCCTCTTTCGATTCCTACTCGTCCTTGGGAAAGTGTTTCTATGGATTTTGTAGGAGGCTTACCTATGTCACGAAAAAAACATGATTACTTGTATGTGGTGGTGGATAGATTTAGCAAAATGTGTGTCTTGATTCCTTGTACTAAGCAGATTAAAGCAGAAGGGACAACACAGTTGTACTTCCAACATGTATGGGTTCATTTTGGGTTACCTAGATCAATTATATCAGATCGAGACTCTCAATTTCTTAGTGAGTTTTGGTCAACTTTGTGGAACCTTATGGACACCAAGTTGAAGAGGAGCACAACTTTTCATCCACAGACCGATGGTCAAACAGAGGTCGTCAACCGCACAGTGGTACAGTTACTCAGAGGCTACTGTAACAAACATCCTAAGTTGTGGGATGAACAATTGTGTTATGTGCAGCATGCTTATAACCGTGCACTTCATTCTTCTACTATGCAATCTCCTTTTGAGACATGTTATGGATATATGCCTCAATCTCCTCTAGATTTCTCTTTTGGATAGGAGTCAGCTGTTGGTGGACACAGTGATGCTGAAAAAGCCAAGAAGTTCATTGAGAAGATCCAGTTGATTCATCAGACTGTTAGAGACCAGTTGGAGAAAATTCAGGCCAAATATAAGGCCAGGCATGATCGACATCGAGTTGATCACCAGTTTTAGGTGGGTGATCAAGTATGGCTCCATATCAGTAAAGATCGTCTCACAGGAGAAGGGAAAAAGTTAAAGCCAATACGGTATGGTCCATTTCGGATCTTGGAGAAAGTTGGTAATAATACCTTCCGTTTAGAGTTACCTTCATACATGCAGATTTATTCAGTTATTAATGTGGAGAATTTAAAGTTGTATGAACCACCTATGATCCTGGATGAAGAACAAGGTGTATCTATTCCGTCTATTGATGATTTTGCTCCTGAATTTCTTAATGAGTTGCAGGAAGATGTTATACTAGATAGGAAGGTTCGAACTTCATGAAGAGGTGATGTTGAATATCTTAGAGTGGGGTTGAAAGGGATGCATCCGAATCAGGCAAGGTGGATGGATATCGAAAGGGTGAGGGAGAAATACCCTCACCTCATAACCAACTAAAAATACCTTTTGGTGGTCCAAAATATTCTTAGTAGGGAGGAGTGATCCATAGGATCCACTGAGAATCATCGATCTCAAAATATTTCCAAATCTATCACAATCTAGCTCAAGGCGTAGAGCTCGTCAAGAGCTTTCTGACGTTGCAAACGGTGTGGAAATCGGAGCAACGATCGCTAAGATATGAAGGGTCAAAGTATGGGCAATTTTGGTCAAAATGTCAATGTGGATAATTATTTTGTAAAAAAAAAAACTCACGTGGCCTAAGCCACATGAGACAAGATAACCGCCACCTATTAATTTCTAAGAGGCCACCCATGAGCTAGGAGGTGGGATTTATTTAAATCCCTAAAAACAAATATATGTTATTAAAAGGTGGTTGGCCCTATTAAGGTGGTCAAAGTGCCCATATAAAAAGGAGGTGGAATTTATCAAAGGAGGAGAAAAAGGAGGTGGAATTTATCAAATAAGGATAAAAAGGATCTGCAAATATTATCCAAAAATCAATTGACCAAGCCTATAAAAGGCCAATATTTGTATTGTATAAGGGGGGATAGAAAATATGGAGAAAAGTTTGTTGAAGAAATAAGCTTGCAGGTGATAAAGAAGTGTTTTCCAAGGCAATTGTAAGGGTGTTTTCTTGTTTCCAAGAGCCCATAGAGCCAAGGAGTTTTGCAGTGACAGGAGATATTTTGATCTTTCATTAGTTGTAAGCATATTGATGCTTTTGTTACAACATTTTATTAATGAGATCGGTTCATACTTGGACCCGGAGACGTAGGTTTTGATACCGAACTCCGTTATCACTCCTAGTGTCAATTCTTTATTCTACAAATGCTTTTAATTTCAGTTTATTTCTCAGTATTTTAATGTTAATTTTTGAAGGAAAATACTCTTAATCCTTTTATTTTATCCGAATAATCCAAGTTAAGGTTTAAAATGCAAAATGGAAAAACGGTTAAGGTAATTGCATTTTAAGTTTGTTTAATTGGATTTTATTTTTGGATCAAAGAGTCTAACCCACACAGGACATGTATAAGGTATCTCTTATTCAAATTTAAATTTAGTATGCTAGGGTTTCATGAAAATCCCTACCCTTCCAAAGAACCAGGGACCCCCTTGAAATATTTTCTCTTTATCTTCATTATTAGCAAATAAAATAATAAAATAACCATTTGGATAAATAGAGATTTATAATTCACCTTTATTTTTCTACCCTTTTCTAGCCTAGACTTCGAAATCAGATAGGCTCAGACAAAAACCCATAAAACGACAAATTAGTCCTTTTTTTCAGATCTTCAATGCTAGTTTGAATGTTACCCATATCAATATGAACAATAGAAGTTCCATCAGCTGCTTTAAGACATCCTGACTTCATTTTCATAGGATCCATATTAGGCATTCTTATAGGTTTGTAGGAAGCCCTAATATTAATATTAGCATTAGTCTGAGGCTATCCACCATGGATGGCATCCCTAAAATTCAATTTTGGGGCTAAGTCTTGGAAATTATTACCCTCGAAAAGGGTTTCCATAGTGGATTTATTTTGTGGTTGCACCTTAGTACTAGATTCACTTGATATCTGAGCTATTTTTTATCAGTTTCTTGAAACTTAATTCATGATATTTTCACTCCATGCCCTAGACACTGTGGAAAGGTATATTTTCACTTTTCTTTTGTGCAACAAATTGGAAGCCATTGTCAATCAATTTTACATCATGAATATCTATTGAAATATAGATTTCTAATCCATATTGGATCCCCTACAATATAACCTGCTAAAATATTGAGCAAAAACCATAAAAATATTGGTTGCTAGGGCCTAAAGGTCCCGAAAACCAACATCTAGAGTTGCTTGCACTCAACTTAGATGAAACCCTCGCACAATCACTTTCCAAAAATATTGTTCACACATAGGGATGCACTAGGATCTGTGTTGTTCCAAATTATATAAAAATTGGTGGAGACATTCTAGGGTTTTTCAGGCATCTACCCTTAATATTTCAACTCAATACGAGTTTGGATGAGTGACATATGGCCAATACAAGTTCAATAGTTTGGTCAGTCCTACGTAAAATATTCCCCCTTAACCATCGAATGAATATTAAATATTAAAAAAAGTTTTTAGTGTCTAATTATATAGATTAAATATTTTTATTAGAATGGTTCAGTCAAGAAAAACCTATCTATTTGTAGTTATTTATTTTATCTTGAAGGTATCCCATTGTACAATTTATAATTATCTTATTTAAAGAGTTGAATTTTTTTTGATTGGATCACTAAAAATACCTTTCTTATGAATTTAATATCTAGTCTAAAGTTTTGGTTGCCATCCATATCAAATTTTTAATTGGCCATATGATAGTACAATCTATGAACCATCAATATTACATCTTGACTAGGTCACCTATGTCTATTATTTTATTTTTTAATACATAGGGGAATCGGTAACATAATTGGATGTTGCCACTATAAACCCTAGCTTGTGTTGGAATATATTACATTATTTGGTACATGCCAATGTACCATCATGGGTACATCTATAGATTAGGAAAATAGTCTTAGATTAGGATTTACTTTATGCAATGTAATGCACAAGTGTGCAATGATATTTTGGTAATGTAAATGTGCATAGTTATCCCTATGTACATGTGTCAATAGAGTAGGAAGATGAAGAGTCATAGGAAGAGTGAGGCCCAAGAAACCTCCATATGAAGAGTCACATTCCATTCTATATATATGGATGTATTGATGTAAAATAGATATGGCAAAGGAGAAAGAGTCACCCATGTAAGCAATGGAAGGTGATGTAATATGATGTATTTTGATCTCTTCATTCAATAAATATTTTTGAGTATTTTTTAGTATTTTGCATTAGCATTATTTGAGTTATTATATAGTAGATTCTAAGTTTATATGCTTGATTGATCAACATTATTATATCTTTCATATTGCAATTATATTATTGATCTTGAGGTAATATTATTTTGAGTATTCATTCATCAAAAGCTAACAATGGTATCAGAGCTATGGTAGATCTAGATAGAAATTGAAAGAGCCTCAAGAGTCATTAGAAAGAATATTTCTACTGGTTAAGAAGAGACCAGTAATGATAAGAGAATTTCCTCTGGAAAAGTAAACTAGAGAAGATAAAGAGAATTTCCTCTGGAAAAGTAAACCAAAGAAGATAAAGAGAATTTCCTCTAGAAAAGTAAACTAGAGAAGATAAAGAGAATTTCCTCTGAAAAAGGAACCAGAGAAGATAAAGAAATTACCTCTAGAAAAGAACCAGAGAAGATAAATAAATTTCCTTTAGAAAAGAGAAACTAGAGAAGATAGCATTTCTCACTATGTTGAAGAAAAACCAATGACATTTAAGGATATACCTATTCCAAGAAAAAAATCGGAATAGAAGAAATTTTATAGGTCTTGAAGATAGACCTTGATATTGAGAAAAAGAGAATATACCTATTCCAAGAGCAAAATTAGAATAGAACATTTACATGTCTTGAAGACAGACCTTGATATTGAAAAGAGAATATACCTATTCCAAGAGCAAAGTTAGAATAGAAGAAAATTTACAGGTCTTGAAGACAGACCTTGATTAAGAGACCCTTAGAAGAGGTCCTATTGATAAGCTTGATAAAAAAGGATTCCAAATTATTTGGCTAGAATATTTCCATAGGGTTGAAAGGAAAACCTATGAAGACTAGGATTCAGTATAGATTTGATTCCACTAGTTTTTAAGATAGCTAGTGAAGATTATTATTTATGGAACATTGAATACATCTGATTATTACTATCTAAGTTTTATTGTAGAAAAGTAGACATTGAAGGAGGTCCAAGAAGGAGACCTTATTGAATATTGAGAAGAACCAAGAAGAAGGTTCTCATTGCAAGATTACATATTGAAGAAAGAGATCCAAGAAGAGGTCACATTGAAGAACTTCCAATATTGGAAGATTGAAGATTGAAGACAAAATATAGGACTATAGAAGGTCCTATTGCAGATAGAAGTAATAGAATATAGAGATCCAAGAAAGAGATCTCATTGAAGAATTTCCCATAGTTGGAAAATTGAAGAAACCAAGGTAAGGTTTCATTAAAAGTATTTACTAAGAGAATTGAAGGTTGCAGAATTAGAAGACCCAAGAATAGAGGTCTAAAGAAGATTTTGAAGAAAGAAAAGAAGGCAAGAGAAAGCCTTATTGTAGAAGCTAAAGTAGTGACCATTTGAAGAGATTTGAAGCAGAAGATTGTAAGTATGAGCACCTAACTAGAAGAGATTGGGATAATTATCGCCATACGACAACAAGCCCAAAAGAAAAAAGGATTTGACAAGAAGTTTATCAAATTTTGAGAAGATTTTGAGAACTCAAGATATTCAGATTCTTGAGAAAGAAGATAGAGATAGAGGTCAGAGTTGAAGTCAAAATTTAGCAAGAAGTTAGAAGAAAGCAAGAATATTGAAGAGGTCATAGTTTAGAGATATTTGAAGATAGCCACAAAGTTTTGTAGGCTGATTTATAAAAGCACAAAGTTGTTGAAAGAGAAGCTGAAAATAGAAAAAAGTAGAAGCAAAAAGTTATAGTTTAGAGAAATATTTGGAGAAGCTTTTAGAAAATATTTGAACAACCAACTAAGAGAAGGCTTGATAGAAATAAGAGCAACATATTTGAAGGCTTGAAGACAACACCAAATCAGATTTTGTAAGCAACAAATAGAAGGGATTTAAGCTGCAATTTTGAGCAACATTGAAAGAGGAAAGTGAGCTGCATTTTAGAAAAATTTGGAATAGTTTTGAGATAGCTTTGAACAACAAAGCTCAAGTAGATTTTAGCAGCATCTAAGGAGGAGTCCTACAAAATTGAACAGTGAAAGAGCAACATTTGAAGCTACAAATTATAAAAATAGCTAGCACATTTGAAGAAGAAGAAGAAAGTTGATTTTAAGTAGCAACTATAGCTGCAAATTGAAGAGTCTACTAATAGCAAAATAAAGGTGCAATTGTAGCAAATACAAGACAACAAGCTACAAAGAAAGGAGCTAAAAAAATGTGTGTTAATTTTATGCCATATAGATTATTATTGCAAAGTTTTTGAAGGTGCCTATTAAGAGTTTTTGGAGCATCAAATTTTAGAGCCATTTAGAGCTAGCAAAGAGGAAGTTTTTTAAGGTGTCATTAAGCTAAGAAAAGACACCATTTCACACCATTTATTTTATAGAAAGCTTGCATATTACAACAAAAAAAGTTACAATTTAATAGGAGTGATAAGGAGTTTGATATATGCTATTTTGAAATAGAAAAATATCAGATTCATTTTACATTCATTAGTGAGATAGATTTACTCTCATTTTTAGAGAAGTCAAAAATATTATAACAACATTAGATTGAGTTTTTAAAGGAGTTATAAGTGAATAGTATATGCTATTTTTTAAGTGAATGTAAAAGAAAAATTATCCTACGTTTGTGAGGAAGAATATCCCTCAACATATAACAGATTTTGGAAAGAGAAGAGCTCCAAGTTCAAGGTATATTTTAGGTGTTTAAAAACACCAGATGTACAAACAAAAGTGGTAAATAAAACCACTAAAAGAGTGGTGAAAAACACCACCATATTGAGCACCATTCAACACCAGAATACAAGGGGGCAAGCTCTACAATAAACATCCACCCATTTGCAGGAAAGAAGCACTAAAAGAGTGCTAAAGGAAGAGAGCCATTAGAGCTCAATATTTAGCCAGCCAAAGGAGAAAGAAGACATCAGCTACAACCTACAAAATATCAATCTACGTAAATACTATGTAGCACTATCATTCTATCTACTCAAAGCAAGGTAGATTGTAAAAAGGATAGAAAAATATAGGGTGCATTATCAAAAGAAATATTACCAAGCTACAAAATAAAATACCATAGGGCCACCATTGGAGCATATTACTGGAGCCATCCATGAGCACATCCAACATCATCCAAGGAGAGAAGAAACCTCACACAGTGCAGTTACAAAGAAACAAGAATACATTGGAGAAAAGTGAAAGGAAAAAGGTATTGTAAAGCCTTGTAATTTCATATATTGGAGAAAGGAGTGCATGCATAAACATTTGTAACACTTGTCCTGAGCAAGAACAGGGAATATTACCATTTGGCACAAGGGTCAAAGTTGGCTCATAAGCCATAATGTAAATCTCTAGGAAAGAAGAGTGCTCAATGCTCTACATCATCACCTAGTGCTCAAGAAAGGTCTAGTAACTCCCAAACAACAAGGAATATTGTGCCAAGTATCCATTTCATTATTTCATAAATATTGGAGCCACCAAGAAGGGAGTCAAAGCATCTTATAATGCCTGCAATATGTGGCACTCGATAAAAGAAAGGAGAAGCACTCATATAGCCGAAGTAGCACTTATATAGTAAAGTCCAGCGCCATACATAGCAAATTCAAGGAGGAGCATTAAAGAAAGGGTCAAAGCATATTCCAAGTGCCATACATAGCAGATTCCAAGCAAGGTTGACCAGAAAGAAAAGTGCCCAACAAGTCAAGAAGGAGCACCTGAATATTTGAGGTAATACCTACCATAGTATTTTTCATATTAAAGGCTTATATTGGTAGGAGGAATAAGGAACTAAGAGAATATATTCTAAGGTTAAAGTTTTAAATATATTAGTGGAGTGATAAGTATTTTAAAACCTTAGAAAAATTAGAATATTATTTTTGAAGCCTTTTATCATATTTTGAAGAGCTTTTTGGGATTTGAAGTATTATATTTGAGTTTTGTAAAATTGCATATTTAGATTTACAAAACAAAGTGGATATTTGCAAAATTGCTAAGGTTGGAGAAATAAGGCATACAACATCAAATTAGGATTACAAAATATTGCAAATATTATTTTTTAAAATTTCTAGAGTTGGAGGAATAAGGAATCCTACTTCAAATTAGTTTATGAAATTTAGAGTAAAATATTTTATTCATAAATTTGGGAGATAAAAGGTGTTCTACAAAAACATAGAATTGAAAGAACTATATTAAGACTAGGGAGTCATAAGGAAGTCTACCTCAAAGGATTAAAATTGTAACAATGGAAAACTTTATTAAATATAGAGGGTTCAATAAATCAACTTGGATTAAAGATCTACTTGATTCTAAGAATAATAGCAAAATGAAACATGTGGATAGAAGGAAAAATATTCTTGAAGAATCACAAATTAGTCCAATGAGAAGAAATACTTTAGAGACATATTCTAACAATATGATAGAAGACAGTCACAATGAACATTTTCAAAGTCCAAGAAAACATGTAGAACAAGAACTTCTTCTACAAGTCTATGAAAGAAGCAAAAGTAAAATTGCTTCAACCATCCATGCATGGTTGTATCAGTTGATCAAGAAAACAGATGAAGTCAAGGTATTCAAAACAACACAAGAAAATTTGAAATGTACTTACTGTAACAAAGAAGGCCATGAAAAAGTTGATTTTTGGGACTTACATCCTTGCATATATTATGGGAAAGGATCTGACCCATATTCCTTTTTTCATTATAGAAAGGAGTATTACATGAGTTTTGAAATAATTCTAACATTCAGGTTACAATGCTTGTTTCAAAGAATTATTTTTAAAGCTTTTGATAACAACAAGTACAAGCTTGAAGAATAGGAAAGAAGACTACACAAAGATCAAGAAAAGAAAATATGGACTAAATATGTAATTGGAGCTCTAGCTCAACAAGGATATCTCATGATTGACTACATCAAGAAGCCCAAGCAAAACTCAAAGACAAAGACAAGGAACCAAGCGAAAATGAAGACTCGTAATATGAAGAACAAAAGGAAAAAGAATAAGTTACTACAAGGATAAAATGATAGCACAACATCATCCAAGATTCTACATGAAGAAGAAGTTGAACCTATACAAAATGAAGAGTACCTACAATATGAAGAACACAAGCTCAAGAAAGAAAATGAAGACCATATTGAAGACTAGAGTCTTCAATAACCAAATAATGTAATACAAAGGGTGTTGGAATATATTACATTATTTGGTACATGCCAATGTACCATCATGGGTACATCTATATATTAGGAAAATAGTCTTAGATTAGAATTTACTTTATGCAATGTAATGCACAAGTGTGCAATGATATTTTGGTAATGTAAATGTGCATAGTTATCCCTATGTACATGTGTCAATAGAGTAGGAAGATGAAGAGTCATAGGAAGAGTGAGGCCCAAGAAATCTCCATATGAAGAGTCATATTCCATTCTATATTGTTGGAGGGTATATGTGGAAAAGGGAAGGGGGGGGAGAGAGTGAGCCCTGGGGGGGGGGGGGGGGGGGTGTTTTTTGGTTTTTTTTTTCTCTTTTTTTTTTTTAATTTTTTTGAGTATTTGGCATTAGCATTCTTTGAGTTATTATATAGTAGATTCTAGATTTATATGCTTGATTGATCAACATTATTATATCTTTCATATTGCAAGTATATTATTGATCTGGAGGCAATATTATTTTGAGTATTCATTCATCAAAAGCTAACAGTTTTATGAGTTAAAAAAATTCAATGGGATAGCTAAACCTCTAGGGCATTGAACTAGAGCAACCAACTAGAATACACTCAGTTGCTACCATCCATTATGTCTATTAGTATTGTTGTTGACACCCTTCTAAGTCTAACTATAACAATTTAACCAGATTTTCAATGGAATATTTTTGAATTCATCATTTAAATTAAAGGATTTTGTAGATTGCTTAAAGTTCTTTGGTGCCTTCTTAGATATTAAAGTGAAATTAGATTATCTATATTTGGAATAATACCTTATCCTTCATGCAAAATGGATTACTAGAGAAATTTATGGGATCAAGTATTAATAAATTTTATTTATGCATTATATTTAATGAAGTTCCCCTTATGTAAAATATAATTGGAAGTAACTAATATTAATTTTTATTATACTATTCATATTGTTAGTTATTTTCTATAGAAATTATTTGGAGTGCTTAATATTTGATTAAACTCTTTCTCTAGGGAGATGGGGATAGATTCAATGTTGAGGTATATTACATTATTTGGTACATATTATTTTAACCCCATGGCACATTTGTAAATAGTAGATTAGCATTGATTCTATAGTTTAGAGTGTGAATTATATTTCCTCTTTTATGTAAGTGTGAATTTCTAGGAAATACGTGTGTCATGTAAAAGTGTAATGTGCAGGAAATGCACAAGTATCATGTAAGTTAGAGTGCAAGTGTAGGTTGAGTAAATGTGCACAAGTATCTTGTATGTAAGAGTGCAAATATGTAATTTAAATATGTGCACAAGTGTCTTATATTAGGAGTTAATTTAGGAGTTCAAGAGTCATATAGATGTGTGCAAATGTTACAAAGTCAAATTTTCGTCAAGTATGCAAGTGACAAGTTGATAATCCAAGAGTCATAAGACTTGGTATATGGAGAGCAATAGTCAAGTACTTGAAGAGTCACATTAATATTGATATATTATCGAGACAATGCTCCATAGGAAAGAAAATTATATTAAGAATCATAATTAGAATCAAATCAAGTATCAAGTGTTTAGAGTTCTAACAAAAAAAGGAGCACTAAGGCTTGTATACATTTTGAGCAATTAATATTGTAAGTTGTTCTTCATGCATAGTACATGAATTATTCAAGCTATTTACATCCATATTTCAGTATATAAATGAATTTTATTTGATTTATTACAATCCTGTATATACATATTAATTGCTCATATTATTCTACTCATTATATTATTACAATGGCCTTTATTGTGGCTATTTTATATTTGGGGACCTGTGCGATATTGTTACAATAACTTGTTATATTTTGTGGTAGTATAAAGGCTTAAAAAACCAACATTCAAAATAGGGTAACCTACCATAAACATTTCCTTATGGTAATATTTTGTTATACTAATCCATATATTAATTGGCCCTTAGGATTTCAAAAAGGGTGCTTTTATAGTTCATTATCTGAAAAACATATATCTTGAATACCTTTTAACACACTTACCACTATAATATTAATTATTCAAATAAAAATATTTAGCAAGAGAATCAAGAATAAATACTAGATAACTATCTTTAAAATATTTATGTTTCTTCTCTTTTGCATTGATGGAAAGATAAAAATTGAATGGTAGAATTAAATTTTAGAAATAAGTTATAGGGATTTTATAGGATTTACTATTTAATGTCCTAAATAGTATTGTGTAGACATGAAAAATTGACCCACCCAAGTGAGCAATTTTTCCTAGAACCTTAGAGAGACCATCCAACTTGCCCAAATGCAATTTTGGACCTCTCTTCTCCCATATTTTCTTTTTTTTCCAGTTTTGTCAAATCATAGTCGACCCTTACGGGGTGCGATTTCAGCAAGTTAGGGTTTCTCTTAGAAAATCCAACTTTTGAGCTGACTTATTTAAATTTGGTCCTCCCTTAGGGCTTTCCCACCCATTTGTGTTTTAAATACCTTATAAATAGAGTATTTTTATCTCCTTTTTCAACTAAGTTACCTAAGATATCAAAAGGAAGAAATAACTAGCATGAAAACTGACAAGCTAATAGGTTATTCCTAATTTATTTGTAAGTTTTTTATATGCTCTTCAAGTGATCTTTGGCAAGTGCTTTTTGGTGCCTTCTGGTTTTATTCCACTACATTGTTGATTTGTTGCCCTTGGTGGAAAAGTGTTGGAGCCTTAAGGAGGAGTCAACCATCTTGTGGAGGTCTTCATCCTTTTGTTTACCTCTTTTGCTACCACTAGGTTGTTTCACATATTTTATCATTCCTAGACTATTAATTGCATTTTTTTTACTCATTTCGCATCAATCTACTTCTTTTTTTTATCTATGTGAAATTGTGCCTCATATTTATAAGGTATAATTTTGGTAGAGACAAGATCGCAAATGTCCCATATAGGGTTTGATTTAGGTTGCATGAAGTTTTGGGGTAATATTTTCTCCCAAACCCTAGGTCTATGTTTGCATGTTGCATTTAGGAAATAATATTATTGTTTACATTCTATTGTTTGCATTTTTTTGTTTCATTGCATTTTGTTTGTCCATTTCCAAAAAAGGTCTATATTCATTCTTGATTTATAAAGGTTAACTAAAAGGACCTAGGGGGCTTGACTGCTATGCTACCAAGCTCTACTACATAGCAACCTAAGCAAGCCCCCTAATACTGATCATAATTTCTAGAGTTTTACAAAGCTATTTTTACAGGTTGAAGCTGTGGGATATTTTTGGACACAAGATAAAGCTTAGATTGAACACTTGTTTAAGTGTCTTAGTATATATCTAGGTTATGTTTTGGTTGCTTTTGTTTATTTCTATTCAAATATAGAATATAAATAAAAGGAAAAATGTTTGATCATATTTTAGGTATTTGAAAGGATAAGAGCATATAGTGTGCATCTAGGTTTTAGTCTTGTTTGTGCATCTCACATGTGCCCTTACTTAAAAGAAAAATAATTTCATTTATTGTAACTTAGAGTTAGAGATCATTGAGTCAAAGAATCATATTAGGGTTAGATATTTCTTTCTTGCATATTGTGCGTCTTGCATCACTCTTTCATTTACATTTTTTAGTTTGTAGAGATCAAACATAGGTGATTGCTTGATTGAACACATTAAATATTTCCATTTCAAACTTGGAGTGAGTCCTAAAAGCATTCCTGATGAACCCTTTTCCTTGTCCATAAAGTGTAGAGTTATAACACACCCCCATGGTTACCTCGGATCCCAATAGATCTAGCCAAGAATCGTATGCAGCAGGGTGGTTTTCCCCCTCTATGTCTTAGTGGCCAAGATAGGAAGCTTTTTCCTTTTTGCTTTTCTTTGAAAATTTAAACAAGACCACTAATTTTGGCTACTTAGAAATAGAAATTTTTTTAAAAAATAGCTTAAAACATTTTTGTGTGTCTTTCCTTAGTTTTCTCTCCTATCCTTTCACTTCATCTAATCATCCTCTTCCTTATGAGTCAGTGAAGACATTTGGAATCTAATATAATTTCTCAAGAAGATGATCATATTGATATGGAGAATCCTAATATTGATACAGAAGGACAAGAACATGTAGAAATTTATACTAACTATGATCCTTTTGAGGGGCCTAATGGTGGCTTCACCTTTACATCATTTGATCATGTTTGGGGTTTCATGAAGTTCCATAAGAAGGTTTTGCTCAAAGCTACAGAGAAGGAGGTCAATTCAAAAGGGGTGAGACTCCTCCTCCAACTATTTCTCTTTCTCATGACAACCCTTTATTTTAATATTTACATCATGCTAATCATGCCCATCAACCAACTTATATCACTACTACAACCACCAATTTTGGAAGGGTTCTACAAGTCCCTCCAACTAGTAGTATATATCAATATTATATTCAATTTTCTCCTCATCTCAATGTTCATGCTTATGTTCTACCAAATATCAGTTATCTTCCACAACAAGATACCACATATCACAACGTATACCATAATAGTGTCAATACCTCCAACATGGGCCAAGTTCTCTTTCAACAACCTACCTATACCCCCCCAGGAAACCTAGGGGTATTGCACAACAACAATCCTAAGATACAAAGTTTAACTAATGTGGTGACACAATTGGTTTCAAGAGTGGATATGGTTCAACACCCTAGTTTCACCTACAATTATAGAAAAATGTGCAATCAGCCCTTAGACCCTATCATTGCCTCTAGGACCTACCCTAAGCATTTTCTAATTATGAATTTGCGTATCTATAAGGAAATAGAAAATCCAATTAAACACTTAAGGATGTTCAAGATAGCATGCCATGATATCATATATGATGATATGTTGTTACTAAATATGTTCCCTAAGAGCCTTAGTGGTATGGTATTAGAATTGTATTATCAACTACCCAATCGTTCTTTGAGGAATTTTGAAGAGACCTAAATTATTTTTTCAACAATTTGGAGCTTATATTGAAAAGAATGTGACTATGTTAGATGTCTATACGTTAAAACAAGATAAATATGAAATATTTTTAGAATTTTATCTCATTAAAGGAGTCTAGTTGGAAGCTTGAGATATACCTTACTAGAATAAACCCAAATTTATCTACAAGAAAACACCTAGAAAAGAAAATTTATTTTTTACTATGGTGATGGATTCACAAACCCCTAATCAACCTTAGGTTAATCTAATGTTTCAAAATACTTTAAGTTTTTCGAAGAGTTACATCTCATGAAATACCCTCACACAAGCCCATCTATGTAGGTGTATTATGTGTTACCACAAATAATCTTATCCATATCATAATTATTTATGAGCTAAACTTATCACCTTCAATCAATTGAAGGTATATGCCCATATTCATAACATACACAAGCCAATCTATGTAGGTATGTTATGTGTATTACGAGTTAAGTTATCCATCTCATCTCCACAATGAGCTATCTTAACTCAAATGTAATATTTCCATAAAATTAGTTACCAAACTCCCTAAGGGGTATTAATCCCTTAGGTCACCTATGTTCACCCTAAGGGATCTCAATCCCTTAGGTCATCCTCTAAGTTCACCCTAGAACTTGTTTCTTAGGTTTTTGTTGAATAGCAAGAAAACAAGAATAATTCTAGATACTAAATCTAACAAAGAGTATAATTCAAAAAGCATTCAAAAATACTAGGAAGGAAGCAAAATTTAAAAGAAGGTAAGCATTAATTGAAAGAGAACTAATACAAAACATAAACAATTCGTAGCAATAAATTAAAATATATAGTTCTCATCATTCCACATTTATTACATACATCTTATTATGGAAAAAACCCCATACTCTAAAGAATAAGTAATACATAATATTCATTTAGGGAAATCTCCCTAAAATTCTAGTCTATTTGAGCACAAGTAAATAATTTGCAAGAAAAGAACAAACTAGAGCAATGGTTCCAACTATATTTTTGGTGCTCCACTTTTTTCCATCGATCAATTGAGGATAGTAGAAGATCAGAGCACTCATGATTCCATGATAGTCATGCTTCTAAATGCATTTACTAATTCCTTTTTTCCAAATTGCAACTATAAAAATTAAATCAAAGTATCTAACCATCTACTAACCAATTGATATCAATAAAAATATTCATTTTCATTTTCCCCTCTCATTACCCAATGAGAGTATTTCAACAATTATAACTAGGTCATAGGTTTTACTTTAATCAATTCATTCAACCTTTATTTGACAAGTTAAAGTCTCATACCTTTAATCATCAAATAACTAGGTTCCTCTACTTCCATAAATTAAGCCTCATTACTTAATTCATAAAATAGATCATATTCTTTTATTTCATAAATTAAAGTCTCATATCTTCAATCTATGAAATAACCATTTTCCTTTGCTTTGCAAATTAAAGTCTCATACCCTTAATTTACAAAACAAACTATTTTCATTTATTTAATAAATAAAAGTCACTTACTTTAATCCATAAATAAATTATTTACTTTAATCCATAAATAAATCATTTTCCTTTGTTTTATAAATTAAAGTCCCATACCCTTACTTTACAAAACAAACTATAAACCCTTTCTTTTTCATTAACTAAAACTCACAACTTAAATTAATAAAACCATAATATAATATCTTTCTTTTCATTAACTAAATCCTACAAATTTAATTAAAAATATATTATTATCTCTTTCTTTTCATTAATTAAATCCTACGACTTTAATTAATAAAACATATTATAAACTCTTTCTTTTCATTAACTAAAGCCTACAACTTTAATTAATAAAATATATTATAATCTCTTTCTTTTCATTAACTAAAACCTACAACTTTAATTAATAAAACATATTATAATCTCTTTATTTTCATTAACTAAAGCCTACAACTTTAATTATTAAAACATATTATTATTTTTTGGTAAATAAAAGTCTTCATTAATTACCGGGTTTTGCAGGTTAACCCAAAACCTATTACAATATCCAGCCTTCTACTGAGATTGTAGATCCTAGTCATCCTTGAAACTTTCTTACCAGAAATTGTGTTGAATCCCCTACAACACCTTACTAACAAAGCACACCCATACCTAAACATAACTATAAACATTACTTACATTGACAGGAATTGAAGTTTGGAACTTTGCACTTGTGAAACTTGTTGCTTGCCCATTTCCTATTCTCTGTTGGAATCTTCCAAGGCTTACACCCTGTTACCTTCATTTCCAATTTGGTATGATTTAGAGGGAAACCCCATAGTTATTACTAGCTCCATGGGGAAAGAACACCCATTCATATTTCTCCTTAATGGGTAGGTTTCTTTTCATGACTAATAATGTTTTCCACTTCACGTGGCACACCTTGTGTCCATGTCACCAAACTACCAACATCAACACCTATGTTGTCTAATTTGTCAGTTGACCTGTTGGCCTCACGATACATGTGACGAGCCCTCCTATTCAATCTTGTCACAAAAAGGATCCTCACTTCATGGATGACTCCCTCGATTCTCCATGGAGGTTTTTTGCCATTGGTTAACAGGTTGATGATGTTCATAGAATCACATTCAATCATCAAGTTACCTTGAGTTGCTTGGGCTACTTGCAACCCTCTCCAAAGGGCTTTAGCTTCTACTTCATTATTAGTTCTGATTCTCAATGGCTTAGCGAAGGCCTTGACCAGATTTTCTTGATGATCCCTGATTATTCCTCCAGCTTCAGCTCTTCCTGGGTTCTCCTTGGCTACACCACCAAAATTTAGTTTAAACCAACCCTGGAGGGTGGCTCCCAAGAAATCCCATTTTTGGGATTGAGCAAAGGAATAGAAGGTTTGTCATTAATACCTAAGGCCCGAGCTAATTGTTTTTCTTGGGGAAGAATTGAGTGGTTCTCATCCACTAAGGTGCTAAGGTTTTCTTTCGTAAAGACAATAATCCTATTGAGGATGGTTTTTGGGTTGTTAATGGTATCCTTAAAGGCTCTATGGTTCCTTTCTAGCCAAATATGCCAGAGAAAATGATGCCAACAGATTTTCCATAGGTACTTAAGTTTTAGGCTAACAAAGGGTTGAGGCCATTGATGAAACACTTTGGATATAAGAGTAGGCTTAACCCATGAGATCCTAAAGGCTTGGAAAAGTTCATCCAGGATGGACTCCGCTACCGGACACTCCAGAAACAAGTGTTGGGTAGTCTCCCATCCTGCCCTACACATGTAGCAACGGTTAGCAATAACCATACCTTTGGATAACATATTGTCCATAGTGAGGATTTTTCCTTGAATCACCAGCCATGAAAAAAATAATATTTTAGGAATTAAATAATATCTTTCTTTTCATTAACTAAAGCCTACAATTTTAATTAATAAAACATATTATAATAATTTTTCCTTTTATTAACTAAAGCCTACAACTTTAATTAATAAAACATTGTAAACTCATTCATACCAACACAAGAACACAAGATAATGACCCACGTGCAACAACACAAGAGTTTACAATGTACATCAAAGATGAGGACGTCAACAGGTTGGGAAAATGGTGTACACAACACAAAACTCTTGTACATATCTCGACCAACTAGAGGGATAGAAGGGTTTGACTAGGGTTCATAACAGAGGCAACTCACCCAAGCCCTAACCCATGCTAGGTATTTTATAAAATTCTCATAATGAGAAAAACCCAATCGGAGGAGAGCAACATTAACGAGGTAATATGGGTTGACAATCCAACAAACCAAATAGCAAGGAGGTGATTTACCTAGTTGGCGATAGGGTATAGTGCTACTAGCACTTATCTGACTCAAAGAGTCCTCAAAGGGGTGACGTAATAGTAAGTGACATCTTCAGGAAGACCATTGTTCCAAGATAAGGTCCAACTAGAGGAGATAAGAGCTAAATAGGTAACCCATGGCACAAAAGAAACTATCAACCCGATCTACAAATCCCAACATGCACAACCACAATAAAATGATGCTAACTAGGAAGTGAGGTACTAAGTAAACCAACACCCACATGGGTTACTTTACAAGGATAAAATACAAACCCAAAACTCATAAAAAAATAAGATCCAGTCTCCCCTCACGTAAGTGAAAGGAAAGAAACCAGTCTTAGCAAGGAGGGAAAATAGGTAAGCCTAGATGTATAAAAATGCCCAACAAGAGACAACTCGGTTTGAATCTCAAACTAGACAACCAATTCCATGCAAAAAACCCAACATAACAAGGAAAAGCTTTAACAAACCAAGCTATTCTTTAATGGAATTGGTCTTGTTTTTTTCTTCCCTCTAGTTTTGCTGCCTTTAATGTCTGGTTCATTGTTTTATCGTGTAGCTTCTTCTTCTCCTTTGCACCATCCACCAACAATAGCACTCATGGCAAACCTCCTACCATAAGAAGCGAAGTTCCTCTTACCCACGTCTCTTCTATTAACCACTAGATCTGATTACCATTAACATCTCATCTACCTTCTGGTAGTAAATCTGGTATTTTGAGTTTTAAAAAATTCTTCCCACTTCTCCAAAATTCGATTTTAAGGAGCTAACGGTGAGAAACTTCTCCTCACAGTACCTTATCTACTTTTGAATAAGATCTCATTTTATATGAAGTAGATTTGAATTAACTAGAGAGTAGAATAGATTCAATTATTTTAATATAATTAAAATCTACCTCAAATTATCTGTTATCTTCAAATGAAACTATATTATCATTTAAAATAAAACCACCATTATCTATAAAATGAAATTCCATTATCATTTTAAAATAAAACTATTATTTATAAAATAAAACTCTATTATCATTTTAAAATAAAACCACCATTATCTATAAAATGAAATTTCATTATCATTTTAAAATAAAACTTCTATTATTTATAAAATGAAACTCTTTTATCATTTTAAAATAAAACTTCTATTATTTATAAAATGAAATTTCATTATATTTTTAAAATAAAACCACCATTATTTAAAAAATTAATTTTTCGTATCATTTTAAAATAAAACTTCTATTATTCATAAAATGAAAATCTATTATCATTTTAAAATAAAACTTTAATTATTTAAAAATGAAATTCTATTATCATTTTAAAATAAAACCACCATTATTTATAAAATGAAATTCTATTATCATTTTAAAATAAAACTTACTTTATGTAAATAGAATATAGAGTAAGAGGTGTTTTTTTTTAAATACTAATATCATGTTATTATTTAGAAAGATTTTAAACAAAACAAGAAGCTTTCAAAGGCAACCAACTTATACATGTTTAATTTTTCAAACCACTAGTGAAGATAGTGATGAAGTAAAAAACAATCAAACATATGCAATAGATAAAGAGGGAGTTTGTTGTCAACTCAATCACTTGTCTTAGCCTAAGAATTTATGATAGCTACTAGGCTATCAACTTGAGGCTCAAGGTGGCTAGCTATTGACGATTATCCCTAATCGATAATGCATACCTATATGAAGGTATCCATAAATAGTACCCATGTGTTTTCCTTAATCATCACTTTCCTAACTTCAAGTACCCTCACCTTTGGTGGATGATTCTACTTCTTCCACCTACGAGTGTACCTGATCCTGCACATTGGCAATATGTTAGCAATACCATGTTCTTCAAAAATAAATTAAACATCGCATAGATGTTCAATTACACAAAATCAAGTATTAAAGCATCATAAATTAATATATTATTTTTCCATGCCACAAAGTTCACTAGGGAGGGTCATGACATCCTACCTCCCAGGACTAAACACCATCTTGGGTGTTTTCAGTTTTACAAAATAAAATTATTACATTATATATTTTCAAACAAGAAGGAAACATATTTTTGCATGTCATCCACTTTCTCCCAAGTGGCATTTCCTTTAAAAAACCAGTTCCACTAGACCTTACATTACTCAAGAGTCTTATTATGCATAGTCTTAATACAAAACTCAAGAATATTTATAGAAATCACTTCAATAGCCTTAAAATTTTCCATCTACAATTTAGAAACATCCCACACATGTTCAATATCAACAACATATTTTCTAAGCAAGGATATGTGGAAGGTGTCATGAATATTTGACCAATTAGGTGGTAAGACAAGTCGGTATGCAATAGAACTAATATTTTCAATGATATCAAAGGGTCCCACAAATTTAGGATCCAACTTCATGGATTTGATAGCACTCTTCATTGGTTTAACTCTTAAAAACACCTTATCTCCTACGAAGTACTCTCTTGGAGTCCTCTTCATATTAGCATAATTTTTCTACCCATCAGTAGTTTCTTTAAGTCTTTATCTGATTACCTTCAATTGATATTCCATTTCCTTGACCATTTCTAGCCCAATCACAACTCAATATTCTAGTTTATCCCAATAAATGGTGTTCTACACTTTCTCCCATACAAGGCATCAAAAGAAGCTATTCCTAGAGAGGAGTAATGTTGATTATTATAGGTAAAATCTACAAGATGAAGGTAGTCTTCCCAATGAGACTTGTGATCCATGCAGTACATGCAGAGCATGTCTTATAGTACTTGGTTTACCCATTTAATTTGACCATTTATCTTCAAGTGGTATGCCAAATGCATATTCATTTTTCTACCAACTACACTATGAAGGGCCTTCCAAAATTTAGAAGTAAATTTGGAATCCCTATTTGAAATGATTACCTTAAAAAACCCATGCAATAGGAATACCTCTTTGGAAAATATGTTGGCCACCACCTAAGCTTTGTCTTTGATGTTCATTGGTATGAAATGTGCAATCTTAGTCAATCTATAAACTACTACAAGGATTGCATCATGTTGATACCTAGTATTGGGTAAACCTACTATAAAATCCATAGATATAACCTATCATTTTTGTGTAGGTACATCATGTGGATATAATTTTTTTGTAGGATGCTTGCATTTAGTCTTAAATTTCTAACATTCAAGGCACTAAGTGATAAAATTGGTGATATCCTTCTTCATTCCAACCCATAAGCAGGTTATTTTCATATTTTCCCTCATTTTAGCCCCTCCAAGGTGAGCAAAATAAGGGTATCTATAGGCTTCTTGAATTATTAGCTTTTGTAAATTACCCATTTTTGGTGTGATGACTCTACCTTTGTAGAATAAAAGGTCATCTATCATGACAAATTTCTTATTACCCTCAAGGTCTTGGCTTATCCTAGTCCAAAGTTCTTGGTAATACTCATTCTAAGATTTCTCTTGTATCACTTGATCCATTAGATTCATGTGGCTTCTGGTTAGGTTGTTATGTGTCTCCTTCTACTCAAGGCATCAACAACATTATTATCTTTCCCCTTTATGTATTCAATTTTAAAGTCATACTCCATGAGAAAAATGATCCATCTTCTCTATCTCACATTGATTATAGGTTGGGTGAATATATACCTTAGAATTTGATGGTTAGTTTTCAATTCAAAGGGCCTTCCCACCAAGTAGTGGCATTAGGCCTTTAGAGCATGCACCACTATAGATAGATCTAAATCATGTGTAGCATAATTAACTTCATGCTTCTTAATATTTCTTAAGGTATATGCTACTACTGACTATTCTTGATAGAGTACTCCTCATAATACTTCCAGTGATGTATCTATGCATACTAAAAAGTCCCCTTGAGGGTCAAGAATTTTTAGCATTGGTATGGTAGTGAGTTTATATTTCAACAATGCAAAGGTAGCTTCACACTTCTCCAACCATTTGAATTTCTTTCATTTTTTTAAGGTTAGTTATTGTCGTATTAATCTTAAAGTAGTCCTTTATATAACATCTATAGTAGCATGTTAATCCCATGAAGCTTTGTACTTCAATCAAATTAGTAGGGGGTGGCCAGTTTAGTATGGCCTCAATTTTCTCTAGATCCATAATAATTACTTATGCTGATATGATATGTCCAAGATATTGTACCTCTAAGACATAGTAATCACTTTTAGCTAGATTTCCATAGAATTGGTTCTCTCTCAATAACTTTAATATGATCTTGAGATGTTTATCATGGTCTTCCTTATTCTGAGAGCTTATTAACATATCATATAGAAATATAAGGATGAACTGGTCCAAGTATCTTCTAAACACAATATTCATTAGATTCATTAATATCATTGGGGCATTAGTCAGTGCAAAGGGTAGGACAATGAACTCATAATGTTTGTACCTAGTCTTAAATATCATTTTATGAGTATCCTCCTCACTTATTCTTTACTAATGATATCCTGATCTTAGGTCAATCTTGGTGAATACCGTGGCATGTTAGTTGATCAAATAAATATTTGGTCCTGGGTAGAGGATATAGATTCTTGATTGTAGCCTTATTAAGCATTTTGTAATCAATACATAATCTTAAGGAACCATATTTATTTTTCACAAATAATATCAGTACACCCTAAGGTGACACACTTGGTTTTATCAATCCCTTTTCTAATATCCCTTGTAGTTGAACCTTTAGTTCCTGCATCTCGATAGGATTCATCCTATATGGAGATCTATGAATAGGTTATGCTCCCAATATAAGGTCAATTATGAAATCAAATTCCTGCATAGGAGGGAGTCCAGGTAAATCCTCTGGGAACACATACTTAAAATCTTGTAGAATTGGTTGCTTCTCTAGCACATCTGTCTTTTGATCATCTCCCTCTTCATTATTTTTTCAACATAAACTATCCCTCCTTTCTTGAGGGCTTTCTTCAATTGCATAGTTTATAGCTTTTGGGATTTGAATGTACCCTGCTCACTATGAATTCTCAATATTTCCTTGTCTTTATCTGAATACTCAATTCATTTTTCTTGGAATTTGATCAAGGCTTTACAGGCCTACAACCAATCCATCCCTAGGATCACATCAAATGCATGAATTGGAGATACATACAAATAACCTTCCATGGTACCACTAGCTAAAGTAATTTCTACCATAGGAAAACACTATTTTATCAAGTAGGTTTGCTTAGAACCATACTCAACCTTCCATCCATGGGCCAAATATCCTAGCATTTTCAGCATATTCCTTGCTAAACTAGAAGAAATAAAACTATCAATGGCTCCACTATATATTAAAATATTTACTTTCTTATTAAATATTACCTTTCACAAGCAATGGGATGACTTGCCCATATAGCTTCTGTATTCCAATTTTAGCATAGATATGATGCTTAGGTTCCTTTCCTTTGGCATTGGTTGTACTTAGCCCTAGTTGGTGTGGACACTGATTATCATAATGTTCACCTCTGCAATGGTAACACACATCCTTGGGTCCTTGCTTCTTTTTCAATTTATGCTTCTCCATCATTCTTGTTGGTGTTGAAGCTTGTGGTTTCTAAGGGTGAGGCTTTGCATTGTTGGGATTATTGTTGGTTTTCTTTTGGAATTTCTTCTTGAAACTTCCATGTTTCCCATTATTTATCTTCTAAAATTTTTAGGATTCATGGTCTTTCTATCTTGTTCCTATTTCTATTTCAATAATCCTTGACTATTCCTCTTTCTTAGTTCTTGCCGATCTTGCTCAGATAGGGTAGCATAGTTAAATTGCAGGTGAGAATCTACTTTCTTTGCCAAGTCATATACCCTTTGCAATAGTTTAGGATCATGTATGTTTACATCATGCTTCACTGTAGACTCTAACCCATGAATAAACTTGTGAACCCTCATCTTCTCATCATAAGTAGGCACATACTTATGTAACTAAACCAACTTATTATAGTATATCTTCATTGTTTTAGTCCCTTGCCGAAGGTTGGAAAATTCTTCAAACTTTAAGGCATAGAAGTGTTTTGTGAGAAACCTCTTTTTGAAGATTTCAAAAAAATATTTCTATTTAATATCAATAGGTTCAACCTTATTATTATTATTATAGTAGGTTCCCCACCAATCTAAAGTAGCCTCTTCTAATTTGATCGTGTACCAAACTATTCGAGTTTCTGGGGAGTAGCCTCTTACTGTAAAGTAAACTTCTAATTCTTTCAACCAGGCTTCAATTGTGTCCCCTTTACCTTCTCCATAAAACTTGGAGATACAAATGTTTTTTACATCCTTAGTCATTTTATTTTCTAGAAGGGCTATAGCTTGAAATTGTTCTACAGTTAGTCCATTAGCTTGGCTAACCTCTGAGTCTTTGGGTTGAGAGTTCTAATTTGCAATAGTTTCCAATATTTATTTCATCTAATCCTGCATGGCAACAACCATAGAAGTTAGGTTTTCTACCTCTATATTGGAATTTCTTGGACCCTCATCTTGGATCCCTTATTTGACATTATTTTGTTTATTTTATCTATTTTAATGTGTAGGCCTCTCTTTTCTAGCCTTAGGTGGTATTTTAACCTAGTTACAACCAAGGAAATATTAGGTTACAACTTCACTCTGAATCGTACCACTAATTCAAGAAGGAGATTCTAGGTAATCTCAGCTTTAGCTTAAACTCTAAGCAAGCCTTCATTGGAGACATCCAAATCCCTTTAGCACTCAAGAACCTCTATACCCTCGTACCTAGAGATTTGATACCAAATGTAATAACCCCAAATTTAACTACAAGAAAACACACAGAAAATAAAAAATATTTTTTTTACTATACCGAGGGATTCACAAACCCCTAATCGACCTTAGGTTAATCTAATGTTTAAAAATCCCCTAAGTTTCCCGAAGAGTTACATCTCATAAAATACCCTCACACAAGTCCATCTATGTAGGTGTATTATGTGTTACCATAAATAAGCTTATCCATCTCATCATTCTTGATGAGCTAAACTCATCACCTTCACTCAATTTAAGGTATACGCTCATATTTATACCATACACAAGGAAGTTTGTGTAGGTATACTACGTGTATTATGAGTTAAGTTATCCATATCACCTCCATGATGATCTATCTTAAATTAGATGTAATCTTTCCAAAACTTAGTTAACAAAATCCCTAAGGGGTCTTAATCCCTTAGGTCATCTATGTTCATCCTAAGGGATTTTAATCCCTTAGGTCATCCTCTAAGTTCACCCTAGAACTTATTTCTTAGGTTTTTTTTGAATAGCAAGAAAACAAGAATAATTCTAGATACTAAATATAACAAAGAGTATAATTCAAAAAGCATTCAAAGATACTAGGAAGGAAGCAACATTAAAAGAAGGTAAGCATTAATTGAAAGAGAACTAATACAAAACATAAACAATTCATAGCAGTAAATTAAAATATATTGTTGGCAATGGAACATATGAGATATATTGATACAATATGGATTACAATATATAGGTAGAATGCCTATATGAAAAGATGATAAGTGTCAAAGAACATGACAAGTGTCAAACTAAAACTGAGGGCATAGTGGACATTAATATTCTAATATTTCCCCTTAATTTGCACTATCCTAACTATAGAAAAAAACAAGTCAACATTAGGTAACATTTCCCCTTAATGTTGACTTCTCTAAAAGAACCCTAACATCCTTCTTTATTGATGATTTGTTCTAGGCTCATGCTCTTTGTGATTGGCTATCCAACTGTGAATAATGCTAGATCAATGGTATATACTTCTCGGTCTGTTACCTCAAGTTCAACCACTTCCTTGTATTTGTTGCCACTAGGTCAACCATATAAGTGTCTTAGGATCATCCTGGGTGCCTCAGGGTCAGCCACTTCTAGGTCTGTTGCATCTGCAAGTCATCATCTAAGTATGTTGCCTCTCATAGGTCATTGAAAGGATATTTCTTCACAAAAAATACAACACAGATCTAAATTAATGAATCAAATGAATTCTTACCACTTAAGGAGGGCTACAATCCTTCACCACTTAGAGAGGGCCAAGTCTCTTGTAGGATACACAATAATATTTATATTATGAATGATGATGAATTGTAAATCAAACTACCTCTACTTATATGAATAAAATCAATGAATTAGTGAAATACTAATATAGTCGACTAGCTATATTAGTATTGTAACATGGCTCCCTCCCTTAAAATCTTTGTCCTCAAAGCTTGGGAAGGACTAGAAAATATTCTTTATCTGCCTTGTAGCATTGTCTTCTGGAAGGCCCTGCCACTGAATTAGGAACTCTTGAATGTAGCATGGGCTATAATGATGTATTCTAGATTGTAGCATTGTTGGAGGTATTTATCAAATTCTCTCAACTTCAATAGTCAAAATATTCCAATTCACAGCGGTATTTTGAGTAGAAACAAGCAAAAGGTGTCACCCAAATTGCTACAAAATTTTTTGAAAAAATCATCAAAAAGTTCTTGAAAATTTGTCGTCAAAAACTGCTAAAAAATCATTGTCAAAAACTGTTGATGACTTTTGAAAATGTTGCTAATGTATTTTCAAAATGTTGTTGTCAACTTTTGAAAATGTTGCTAATGACTTTTTGAAATGTTGCTGTCAATTTTTTTTCAAAATATTGCTGACGACTTTTCAAAAATGTTGCTAATGAAAAATGTTTTTTTTTTGTTTGAATCGCAGTAATGGTTATATTTGACTGCTAGCCATATGGTATCTATTATCCAATGACTATTTTTTATGGTTAAGCTTTGATTGACCTAGCAATGTGTATTCATGGAAATTCGGTAGTTGACCATGGTGGCTATACGGTATCCATTAGATAATGACTATTTTCGATGGTTAAACTTTGAATGACCCAGTAATGCGTATTCATATATATTCAATAATTGATCATGACTAGATATATTTCATGAGGCTAAAATAATTTATAAAATAGTTGAGTTGACGATGGGAACGAGACCAAACATGGAAGAAGCTTGAACTCAAAATTTGTGCACCAACCTCCAATGCACACGTCATGGGTACGAGTCACAAGGTAACCACTAAGAGGTAGTCATAATTTACAAGTGCCTGTGATGATTTTTTTTAACCGTCAGATGACTTTAAATGAGTAGGCGATATTACTTCCACTAGAAGGATGTTATTGGTCTATTATGCAAACTTTTGAATGGTATACAAACCTTATAATTAAATTTAGCTTTCATTCTTTGTCACTATATTTTGCACGCAATAACACTACTCTAAATATGTGAGACAACTCTAGAACTTAGGTAGATGTATGTTAATATCATGCAAAGACAAAATTATATTCTTCAACTACCTTACTTAGCACCTTCCAACATCCCTCGTATGATGATTTAGTGTACAAGATGTGGTGTGGTCAAAATGGATCATATTTGCTAGTTAGATGCATTTGATTAGCGTGACGTCTAGGCCATTTTATAAAATGGTACCTTAAGTTTATTTAATTTTTATTTTTTCTTCGAGCATAAAACAGACTTAGGGAAACATAAAAGTACAAAATGAACACTGCAAGAGTGAATAAAATTATCATATTATTGAACTTAGTAAAATAGCAAGAAGACAAGATGAACGCAATGAATATGTACAAAAACTATAGAACTAGGGTTTTCTTAACTCATGGTGATTGTTGGGAACTAGGGTTTCCTTAACTCATGATAATTGGTCTATGATAAACTTGTGTATTTAATAAAATTTTCACTGCTTGAAGGTGTATGGTGAGTAATACGTAGTTTAAGACTGTAGCTCTTAAAGAGGTTCCTCCTATGGATGGATTCCTACGTAATATCTATGGATGAAAGCTCTCTTCTAGAGTGATGACCAAGGTAATATTTGTGGATGGATTCTTGCACAACACTACACTGCTTGTCTAGTTTCCCGAGGTAATATCTATGGATGGACTCCTGCATTTGGGAAGAGATCAGTTGTGTTGCTACGAACAAAATTTATGAATCAACTTTCATGAACTGAAATGACTTATTGACATTGCATTTTATGCAAAGTAAAGGAGCATAATGCACTTAGATCAAACTAGCTTTTTCATATTCATAAGAAACCTAACAATGCAACTTATTTTATCAACCAAATTTTTTTAACTTTGCAGAAACTAGTTGTAATGGAATGCTAAAAATTATTTGCAAGGTTCTATCACCGTGACTAAACGGGCTTAAAAAAATTAATTTAATTTGGCTTACGAAGGATTAAAATTTCAAAACTTATGTACAAATTTAAATATTCATGTTCTCTCACTATTGCTTTCTTCCTCGGGACGCACAACAAGCCACCTGCTCTTTTATTTTCAAATTTTCAATATTGTGAGCATAATTTTAGGTGTACAAATCGAGTGAAGATGTCAAACAGGCTTGTTCTTTTGCAAACGTAGCATAACCCTACTATGTAATGAGATGAATTTATTGTTTCTAATCCAAAATCTATATCTACCAACTTTCATTGCTAGCTACTATATTGTGAAACCTGATGATTCCACTGGTGGACTTCTATAATTTTTGTTATAATAGTAGCTTCGTGAGATTTTCTTTGACAATCCTTTTCACTTAACCAAACTAAAAAAAAATTGTGTAGCCTTCAGGAAAGTGGCTTTGATACCACTTAAAAGGATATTTCTTCAAAAAAAAACACAACATAGATTTTAATTAATGAATCAAATGAATTCTTGACACTTAAGGAGGGCTACAGTCCTTCACCACTTAGAGAGGGCCAAGTCTCTTGTAGGATACATAATAGGATTTATATTATGAATGGTGATAAAGTGTAAATCAAAATACCTCTACTTATATGAATAAAACCAATGAATTAGTGAAATACTAATATAGCCAACTAGCTATATTAGTATTGTAACAGTCACTAACTAGATTCACCATGAATATCATACCTCTCATGGTGAACTCAATATAGAAGGTATCGTTCTCTTCCAAAAATGCACCTTAATACAAAATAAATACGAGCCATGAAATACAATAAAATGTGATATATAGAAACCAAATGTGAAGGAGAAGAAAGAAGAGAATAGAATCTTCTGAAGTGTCTTTGTCTGTAGTCTTTAGAAGTTGATCCAAAAAAGTCCTCAGATAGATTCTAGGGTGTCTATGTCTGTAGTCCCTAGAGTAGATGTCCTTATGTTGACCATCTCATCCTAATAGAATGCATGGGTAAACAATTGTTGCATCTGCTAGGTGCAATAGAGAAGGTGACTAGATACAAGGATCACATACAAAATGCCTTGGGAGTGTCGGGTTCAACCGAGAGTGCACTCCAAGGTACAAAACTTTGAGGCTAAAAAATACATATAGAACTACCTCAAAATTATAAATGAACACTACCAATGTATCCATCCGAAAAAAAAAAAAAATGACGATTATAAATACCCTTATGTTCCTCTCTCAATGGGGCCTTCATTTGCTGGAAAAAACCATAGCATGCCTCATTAGGCAGCAAATAAAAATTAGGAATAAAATATTCCTAGCATCACTCTCAAGCAGAATAATAAAAAATAGACATAATTTTTCTCACATGGTAGTATTCTAGAATGAGCCTCGAAATAATAAAACATGACTTCCCATGTGGATAAAATATTAAAAAAAAACAATGGCCAATGATGCTATATGTCGGCCAATACAAATGCCACATGCATGATTAAAAAACTTTTGAATTTTTCCTTCCCACTAAAGAATGGGACAAGACATTAAATTTTAATTTTTTTTTTTAAATTTCCTCTGTGTGGGCCTGTTGGCCTTCTGTTTTTGCTGCACATGTGGAAAAAATACCTTCCCATAAATCACATGTGGACCTCCTCTGCTAGCACCACTGATAGTTAGGCACTGGCACTACCTGGGTGGGGCGACGGTGATTTCAATGGTTTATCCTTCTTCACCACCACCTATGGTGCATCCTCGATCCATGAGCCAAACACGTTCGAATAGCATGATTGAAAAAAATATGTACACAATGGGCTACAAAAAATAGTTTTTGACATCAACCTTCATGACGAACAACACAATATAATGGAGATTAGCTAATCAGGGGTTTGTATTAGCATGACCATTAACAAGTAGAATGTTGCATAGTGTCATTATCAGCAACAATAGGAAAAATAGATGGATCCTAGTTACTAGTGTTGTAGTTATCCCGCTCTTCGTTAATTGGCATGTCCTAGTACGATGAAATACCATGGATCCCAGATGTTGGTTCCTCCACCACTATGCTAGATAGTAAGACATAGCAGCACCACCACAACACCTATATAAAAATCAACAAAATATTTACAGCATAGACAAAGTGTTACTACGTCTCCTCATTAGGATGCTTGGTGGCACAATGAGAAAGCATAAAATTTGGGTGTACGACGTGAAAACAAATCTCGCTTCAACACTTTCAAAAAAAAAAATACTTGTTGTTCAACAACAACATAGGCACACATCCAAAAACATCTTCACTCCATGTCCAACCTTGCAAAATTGCCCGTCACCAATACCTTAACTCCCAATTTGATGAATTTTTGTCTTGGGGATGACCTTCACTTTCTGGGCATGCATAGATCCAGTCTTTGAAGCTGAATCATTCAAACGTTTGATGACTCTAGAACTTCACCATCACAAACACTTCTCACAATGGGCCACATATTGATCACATATGAATGGCATTTACAGTGTTTTTCCTCACTTTGAGCAGCTCCATATGCTCCACCTGACATTGTTTGACACCAACTTGTCCTTTGCAGTCTTAGGTAAAATTCTATTTCAGTACGTCCATGTAGATAATTACCACATTATTCTTAGGTAATCTTCCAGCACATCAGCAGAAATTATTGTTATCAAACACAACCATTGCAATGGTCGTTGTAGAACAAGCTTTACATCTTCTTGAAAATAAAATTGATGTTCATAAGCATCATCTCAAATACATAATAGCTTTCCCCTAATATAACCATTTGTGGGCCATGTATCATACAACAACAATAGTGAATCATGACTCTATGTCGATCTGTAATACCTATAAAAAAACACAGCCATTCAAACAATTGAATCTACCACTTGCAACAATTTTCTCCATTGATAGCCCACAAATACGATTAGAAAGCTCCTGTGGCACATGTTTATTGATCGATAGTGCAGTGGTGCTAATGATAATTTTAAAAATAAATGGTTGTGACATCCCAATACACAAGAATACGCTCCAGCAATGTCTTCCATGTCTACGGCTCCTCCAGGTGTATTTCGTATGGGAGACTGGTTTTAGCTCTTCGATGAAAGGAATGCATAAATAATCCTCCTCTCTAATATTGATGTGCACTTTTAACACATACTGGCAGTAATGTCCATGCATTCTCAATAGCTTGGAACCTCATCAGTAAATCAATATAGAATATCATGCTCGTAATTTGTCTCAATGGTAGAAATAGGTAGAAATTAATATAGTTTTGTTCCATCCACTACAGTGATAATATCAAGTACAATCATCTCATTGACCTTGATCGAGATCGATCCCTTGAACGTGAATCACAACACCTTTAAAAAAATGCATGATTGAAAGCACAAATAACAACCAAAAATAGGAAAAGCTATCATGCACTAAATCATTATTGTTTCTTCTGCCTAAATCATTGTTTCTATTGTAGAGAAAAAAAAAAGTCAAAAACCTCCCATCTGCATAACTACCCCATCCAAGTCACCTCAAACCATCGATTTGTCATATCTTATGGTCACTCCAAACTCTGCGCTACTCAATGCACAGTTTGGTTAGAATAACTCCACTGTCAATACTGCTAACGTGGCTTTCAAAGCAAGCCACCTTTTACGTGTAGATCCACCGATGCCCACCATAGCACAAGAATCGACTCGAGGTTGAATCCTATGATGGATACATTCTTAATTATTATAGAAAAACATTTGACATCCAAGCTTCATTATCTGTTGGAAAATATCTGCTCAAACTACAAAACAGTGAAAAAATGAACCCAAAAAATATTTATATCTTGGAGTGTATCTCATTTTTCATTTCTTCGTGGAGAAATTACTTCTGTAGACGGATCCCTCCTAAAAACATCCTCCCAAATAACTCAAAAATAGGCTACCATTAATTTTTTGAGCTTCTGGTTTTTGATCCATCTCATTGATGGAGAGCATACTCCCTAGCTTGAAGAAAATAATGGATGAGGAAAAAATGGGGAGAATTTCCATGAGGGAAATTCCCCCTCAAGGGTTGACACAAGCAGGAGAGTGAACTTGCTTTGATACCAAATTTTTGAAATGAAAAAAAGATATGAGATATATTATACAAGAAATGAGTTACAATAAATAGGCAGAAGGTATATATAATAACATGACAAATATCAAGAGAAATTTACAAGTGTCAATGTGAAAGTATAGTGCACATTAGAATATTCTAATAGACATAGTCCTCATCATTCTGCATTTATTACATATATCTTAGTATGGAAAAACCCCCCATACTCTAAAGAATAAGTAATACATCATACTCATTTAGGGATATCTCCCTATAATTCTAATCTATTTGAGCATAAGTAAATAATTTGCAAGAAGAGAACAAACTGGAGCAATTTTTCCAACTGCCTTTTTGGTCCTCCACCTCTTTCCATCGATCAATTGAGGATAGTATGGGATTAGGGAACTCATGGTTCCATGATAGACATGCTTCTAAATGCATTTACTAATTTATTTGCCAAATTGCAACTATACAAATTAAATCAAAGTATCTAACCATCTACTAAACAGTTGATATCAATAAAAATTTTAATTTTTATTTTCCCCTCTCATTACCCAATGAGAGTCTTTCAACAATTACAACTAGATCATAGGTTTTACTTTAATCAATTCATTCAACCTTTATTTGACAAGTTAAAATCCTATAGCTTTAATCAACAAATAACTAGGTTCCTCTACTTTCATAGATTAAGTCTCATTACTTAATTCATAAATTAAACCATCTTCTTTTCTTTCATAAATTAAAGTCCCATACCTTCAATCTACGAAATAACTATTTTCATTTGCTTTATAAATTAAAGTCCCATACCCTTAATTTACAAAATAAACTATTTCCATTTATTTAATAAATCAAAGTCACTTACTTTAATCCATAAATAAACCATTTTCCTTTATTTTATAAATTAAAGTCTCATACCCTTAATTTATAAAACAAACTATTTTCATTTATTTAATAAATCAAAGTCACTTACTTTAATCCATAAATAAACCCTTTTCCTTTATTTTATAAATTAAAGTCCCATACCCTTAATTTACAAAACAAACTATTTCCATTTATTTAATAAATCAAAGTCACTTACTTTAATCCATAAATAAACCCTTTTCCTTTATTTTATAAATTAAAGTCCCATACCCTTAATTTACAAAACAAACTATAAACCCTTTCTTTCTCATTAACTAAAGCTCACAACTTAAATTAATAAAACCATAATATAATCTCTTTCTTTTCATTAACTAAAGCCTACAACTTTAATTAATAAAACATATTATAATCTCTTTATTTTCATTAACTAAAATCTACAACTTTAATTAATTAAACATATTATAAACTCTTTCTTTTCAATTAAGCCTACAACTTTAATTAATTAAACATATTAAAAACTCTTTCTTTTAATTAAATAAAACCTGCAACTTTAATTAATAAAACATATTATAATCTCTTTCTTTTCATTAACTAAACTCTACAACTTTAATTAATAAAACATATTATAATATATTTCTTTTCATTAACTAAAGCCTACAACTTTAATTAATAAAACATATTATAATCTCTTTATTTTCATTAACTAAAGCCTACAACTTTAATTAATAAAATATTATAAACTCATTCATACCAACGCAAGCACATAGGATAATGACCCATACACAACAACACAAGAGTCTACAACGGACTTCAAAGAGGAGGATGTCAATAGGTTGGGAAAATGGTGTACACAACACAACACTCCTACACATATCTTGACTGGCTAAAGGGACATCAGGATTTGACCAAGGATTCTAGTAGACGTAACTCATCCAAGCCCTAATCTATTTTGGGCATCGTCTAAAAGTCTCACAGTGAGGAAAACCTAATCAAAGGAGAGCAACATCAGCGAGGTAAGATGGTTTGACAATCAAACAAACTAAATAGCAAGGAGGTAATTTACCCAACCAGTGATAGAATATAGTGCTACTAGCACCTCTTTGACTCAAAGAGTCCTCAATGGGATAACGTAACAGTAAGTGATGTCTTCAAGAAGACCGTTTTTCCAAGAGAAGGCCCAACTGGAGGAGCTAAGAGCTAAAGAGATAACCCATGATACAAAAGAAACTAGTAACCCGGTATACAAATACAACACATGCAACCATAATTAGATGATGCTAACTAGGAAGTGAGATGTTGAGTAAACCAACACCCACAAGGGTTGCTTTACAAGGAGAACATACAGACCCAAAACTCATAAAATAAAATAAAAGCTAGTCTCTCCTCACATAGGTGAAAGGAAAGAAACTAGTATTACTAAGGAGGGAATATAGGTAAGCCCAAACATCTAACAATGCCCAACAAGAGATAGCTTGGTTCAAAGCTCGAACCAGAAAACCAAGTCCATGGAAAAAAATCAACATAACAAGAAAAAGCTTTAACAAACCAGCTTGTTTAATGGAGTTGGTCTCATTTTTTCTTCCCTCTAGTTTTTCTACCTTCAACACCTAGTTCATTGTTTTGATGTGTAGCTTCTTATTCTCCTTTGCACCATCCACCAAAAATAGCACTCATGGCTAGCCTCCTCCCATAAGGAGCAAAGTTCCTCTTGCCCATGTCACTTTCATCAACCACTAGCTCTAACTACCATTAACATCT
This sequence comes from Wollemia nobilis, assembly GCA_028583015.1. Lineage (NCBI taxonomy): Eukaryota > Viridiplantae > Streptophyta > Pinopsida > Araucariales > Araucariaceae > Wollemia > Wollemia nobilis. Next base: position 6,238,026 of record JAQPPZ010001057.1, on the reverse strand, counting down.
CATCTGCCTTCTGGCGGTAAATCAGATAGTTTGAGTTTTAAAACATTCTTCCCACTTCTCCAAAATTCAACTTTAAGGATTTGACAGTGAGAAACTTCTCCTCATAGTACCTTATCTACTTTTGAAAAAATATCATTTTATATGAAGTAGATTCGAATTAACTAGAGAGTAGAATAGATTCAAATTATTTTAATATAATTAAAATTTGCCTCAAATTATTCATTATCTTCAAATGAAACTATATTATCATTTAAAATAAAACCACCATTATCTATAAAATGAAATTCCATTATCATTTTAAAATAAAACCTCTATTATTTATAAAATAAAACTCTATTATCATTTTAAAATAAAACTTCTATTATTTATAAAATGAAATTCCATTATCATTTTAAAATAAAACCACTATTATTTATAAAATGAAATTCTATTATCATTTTAAAATAAAACTTCTATTATTTATAAAATGAAACTCTATTATCATTTTAAAATAAAACTTCTATTATTTATAAAATGAAATTCCATTATCATTTTAAAATAAAACCACCATTATTTATAAAATGAAATTCTATTATCATTTTAAAATAAAACTTACTTTATGTAAATAGAATATAGAGTAAGAGGTTTTTTTTTTTAATACTAGCATCATGTTATTCTTCTGAAGACAAAAATTCAACACCAAATAATATGAAATAGATTGAACTCAAAGAAAATAGAATTGCACAATGAATGATTTTATTAATGGGGGGAGCCTCAAAACTCCATTGTTACAATAAGAATACTTGAATTCTTTGATACAAATTTTACAATAGCTAAGGTTCTCCAAAACCCTAGTGAAAAATGTTGGTGGTATCTTCATAACATGTTCTTGCTCCCGATAGAAGTGAGTGGGCTTCTAGTTATCCGATGTCGAGCCACTCTAGATTAAGCAGCTGCACAATGCTAGTGTCACACTTCTAGATCTACACATAATAAAATAGCAAATGAGTTAGTAGCAACTGTGAGGGCTCCACAATGTGAGGCCCTCTATAATCAATACAAAAATCCTATCTATCTACTGTAAATAACATGAATAGAACTAAAAATTCTTGTAATGAAATACCAAATAAAATATTTACCTTACTTATCTACTTTTCTCTAATATGATAAAGTCTATTGTAGTGGATTGGCACGGTGATGCCCTAACATTGCTCGAAGGCTAGTAGGACCTCAAAACTCTTATGTAAAATACCTGTGGGTGCTCGGTGGCTATGGGAAACACCCGTGGGTGCTTGGGAATGGTGGAAGGATACCTAGAGGTGCTTGGCGGTGGAAGGAAAGCACCTAGATATGCTCAAGAATGATAGGAAGCACCTGATGGTATTCAGTGGTTGAAGGAATATCTATAAAAGTAGATTTTGTTGAGCAAGGGAGGTAGCGACAGATGTGGTGACTATTGTAGGTGATAATGGAAGGTAAGAGTGCTCAAATATGCTCCAAGGAACTCTGGGATGAGTGACTTAAGAAGAATCTAACTCAGGATTCGAGGGATACTTAGGGAAAACTTAGGGGTTGAGCCATCAAAATGGCTCCTATTTATAATCCAACCTAGGGCATGCTCGGGTTTCAATGATACTCATTGTGTGGTTGAGATAAAAGCATATCGAAGGGTGGATATTAAATCTAGGGTGTGGCATGGATTGATGTAGATGGATGGATAGATTTAAGTGAAATCGGATGGTTGGGATTAATTCACTTATATAAATATATATTTATTAAATATATATAATATAATATATAAAATATTAATATTAAATATATATAAAATAAATATATATAAATATATATGAATAATGGGCAAAAATGGTCGAAAAATCAGGATAGATGATAAGTGGCTAGGTTTTGGTGTCTAAAGATGCCCATTTTTGTACTACGTTGCATGAAACATAATGTAGTGTAAAAACACAAGACACTTGTTTGGACGAGGTGCATAAGCAACTTTCTCCTGAGATGTAAAATGTGAGCTTGAAGATAGAAGAATGAAATAATTTAAATTTTGCATAGCTTACCCCTTCAATTAGTGAATGATTTTGTGGATGAATCTCACGAGCCAATTGAAAAAATTGTGCAAATGATTGGTGGATGATAAAAATGTGATAATTTTTTACCCTAACATTGGGAAGGAATTTTGATAATTGTGATAAAAAAATGCATCTATTTTTGCCCCAACAGATGAAGGGTTTTGTGAAAAATGATGTCTACTTTTACCCTAACAGATGAAGGGATTTGAAAAAAATATGATGAAAAATGAGTTTGTTTTTGCCCCAACAGATGAAAGGTTTAGCCAAGTTTGGATGCCATGATTATGTCAGATGTATCCCATTATGGGAAGGTCAAAACTATATGTTGTTTCCCAAAAATTCGATGCTACTGAATAATATGCCTTCTGACGTCATTGATATGCAAGGATGAATATGCAAAAAGTAAAAGTAAAAATAGTCAACTTCGGAGGGTCAACTAGTGACTATCAGATAATTCCTATGATCAGAACCAATCACCCTAGTTAAGACCAGTCACCATGATGACTATCAAGGAAATGTATAATGATGAAATTTGATTTTGTCCATGTTTTAAGCCCCACAAACTAGACCATCAATGATAGCTTTTGTGCAAATTATTCTTAGCAAAGTTTCACTCAAAATGTGAAGTACAAAATGTGATTATGATTTTAAATAAATAGATATGGAATGACAAAAATAACCAAGTGTCCTTATTGTAGGCTCTTCATCTTACCAAGTTGCATGGATGCAAATCGATGCAATCATCAAGTATATAGAAAAACCCACTAGATATAAGATTCATTTGTATGTTGTTTGAACTTGTAAACTATGCAAATGATGACATGGAATTATGTTGATGAAGATGTATAAATAATTAGAGTAATGATTGTCATTGTTTTGTGAATATTTGGACCATTTTAGGGTGTTGTTGTAACTTGTTAGGCGAATTTGTGATTTGTGGTTGCAAATGAAACTTGTGCATCTAAATTAGTTGGAATATTCATAAAACCTAAAAAAATAATGGAATGGATGCCTGGATGCAATTTGAAGTGATTTGGTGGGGATAAGACACTATTTTGTAAAAAATTATCTTTTATCAAAATTAGTGCCAAACACTAGTTGGTGCTTTAAGCCTGCGCAAATTCTTGTCGATGTTTGGGTGTTGCTGCAATGCCCTGGTGTGCTTCAATGTGCCAAGAAACACCTATGGGCATCTCAAGGCACCTGAAGAAGCTATAAATAGTTGATATGACGAGAAATGAAGCTCATTTGTGTGTTTGAGAGCTTGTGAAGCTGTGTTTAGGAGAGTGGAGTGAAGTGAGGTAATGTGACTTGGGTGCAGAAGCTATGGTGGTGGGAGAAGTGAATGCAGAGATTAGGGCTAAGGCTATAGTGTGAGCAACTGAGGTGACTCCTTTATTTTTGTGCAAAAAAATTATAACTGATAAGTATTTTATGTTGTGATGTAGCTTAGGATTTTGAAGGCTCAGTATCGGTTCTTGTCGTATATTCCTAGGATGAGGAAGGAAGTGGTGAAGGATGATTGGGAGGATTTTGAGGCTCTAGGTAGAGCTACTAGAGAGGGAGCATTGACATAATGTTGACATAACACATCTTTGGTCTAAGCATAGGTATATCGAGGCATTGGAGATAGGATTATGGAGCATCATATTCCACTTCCTAATCCTCCAACCTCATCTTTATTCGAGGCTGCTAGGCAGAATGAGTCTAAGCATAGCTCTAGATCTAGGGCTCCTACTAGGTCATGGGGGTCCTCTTGGAGGGCATAGCTTAGTGTTTAGATGCATTTTTTGTATATGATACTTGGTGCTCCATTGTATGTAGCCTTTTGGCACTCATTTTACATGAGATATTTATACATATATGTATATACATGGCTTTTAATTTTTGTGTTATATGTGTTTGTGTGAATGCTTTTTGTGGAATTCTTTTGTGTAATGCATATTTATATCGATTATGAATGCATATGATATGTTATGGATGATTAATGCAATGTATGGGATGCAAATATTCTAATGATCATTCATAGTTTATATCTTGCTTGGCCATTTTCTAGCATTGTTGTTGAATCAGGGGCACCAAAGTGGTGGTATGTGAGATGCAAGACTTATGTAATGACATGGATGTTGACATGGAAGAAAATATGGATGTTGATATGGAAAATTGACTATTTTACAAAGACTCAGATATACTAGTGGTATCAAACAAACTCACTAACACTGCCTAATCCCTCTAGGACCAAATGTGTGTGCAGTGAATTCATTTACTGAATCATGAACATGGTAATGACTCGAGGTAATAAATAACTAATGTGTGTGCAAGTGAGTTCATTAAATCATCTTGAGTAAAGTGGGTAAACCCGTTATGGGTGAAACCAAGAAGTTAGCTTGTCCTTATGTGCAGTCAAAGGTCTCTTTAAAATAGACATGTTGTCATGCATGAGCGTACTCTACTTCTAGTCAAGCATTTATAGCTCTGATGGAGGCTAATTCCATAGTCCATAGTTTATGTTTTTTATCTCTTAAATTTTGGTGATGACTACCTAACCATCTGACTAGAAATGTAGTACGATCCTTACAATCCAATTATTAGTGGTGTGTGATGCAAAAGATTTAGAGCTTTGGGATATTGGATTCTCAACCTAAGTATATTGAGAATTGTACCCTATATTTACTACTCTATATTTTATATTTGTAAGAAATTGTGATAGTGGTGCAAACAAATATTCTTATGGACTATATTGCATGATGGGACTAGTAAGGATGACCCTTTTCATTTTGAGGTTCATACCAAGTATGGTGTTATCCCTCTTTGACACAAGATATTTTTAAGATGTGAAATTGTGTTTGGTTCAAGAGTGTTTTGGATTCAATTCCCATAACTCAATATTTTCTTAGTGTATATGGGTGATGGTCCTAAAATGAAATCGGCATATATTTTAAAGTTTTCTTAAAACACAAGGAGTGGCTAAGTGACCGAAAACACCTAGGACTTTTATGGAAATGTGGATGCAAATGATAGTTTGACTAGATGGTATTGTGTGGATGATATTGTGAAGGTGTCCCTGATTAAGGCAACATGAATCTTGTTGGGCCAATTAAGACCTTAAACTTAATAAATGATTCTTAATATGACAAGTTAAATACAAAATGAAATGTGTGTTAATGCATTGTTTTTAAAGTGTATATGCAAAGGAAATGCAATGTTGTGAATGAAATGTATGTAAATATTTTTGTGTATTAGCCATGTATATATATACACATATAGAAATCCAATCATGCATAGAATGATCTCAAGTGTATGAAATTAAGTGGTTCGAGTTCTTCCTATAACTCTATATTGGCAAGCCTATAAGTACCATTACCCACTCTTTGTGTAGCAATGTATGAACATAACCAATTAGCCACAAATTTATCATAAAGATACGGTAATGCATTGGTGTTTTATTGGTTCTCTTTAAGGAAAAGATCTCCTAATTGGAATTCACATAGATGAAATTTGATATTATAAACACGCTTTAGGTGGTCTTAATAAACTCATAAATTCTCTAAAGTATTGACTCATTTCTCATCAAGAAGTGTGAGTTGGTCAAGACGTGCTTGTCTAGCAGTGTTGTCGTCTAGGAATTCCTATAAAGAAATTCTTGAGGGGATCTCAATATCAAGAGGTATGATTGCTTCAATTCCATAGACCAATGAAAATGGTGTTGCCCATGTAGGCATGTGGATTCTTTCTCTATAAGCCCAGAATACCAAGGGTATTTGTGTATGCCAGTATCTGTGATTTTCTTTGAATTTTTTTTTGAGAATAGCAACTAAGGTCTTATTGGAAGATTCAACTTATCCATTTGCTTATGGGCAATAAGGATTCGAGAAACTATGTTGAATGTTATATTTCTCACATAATGCTTGAATGTCCTTGTTATTGAAATACTTGCCATTGTCTGAAATGATCTTTGAAAGGATACCAAAATGATAAATGATGTGATGAAGTATAAACTCCATAATTATAGGTCCTAAAAACTAGTTAGAGGAATTGCCTCAACCCACTTTGTGAAGTATTCAGTGGTTGTGATGATGAATGTATATTATCTTAAGGAAGGAGGTGAGATCTTGCCAATTAGATCTAGGCCCCATTGTGAAAATGGCCAAAGGCTTTGAATAGGCTGTAAATATTGTGATTATACATGAGTTAAATTAGCATGTTCTTGGCACTTTTTACAATGTTTGACATAAGTGCAACAATCACGTTCTATTGTGGGCCAATAATAACCCATGCATAAAATACACTTTGCAATGGCCATTCCAATAAAATGACCACCACAAGTACCATCATGGGCTTCAGCTATGGCTCTTTGTGCCTCACTATACTTGAGATAATGGAGAAGGACTCCATCATTACCATTTTTATACAACACATCCCCCAATATAACAAAACAAGTTACGTTTTGCTTGAAAGTGCATTTGGAAATTTGAGATATCATATGAGAGTGTTCCAAACTTGAGAAAGGCTACTATCTGGATTGACCAAGGCTCATATGGATTCGATTGGATAAAGTAAAATATCCTTTTCATATTTATATTTAGTACAAATAATTGTAGATTTAGATACCATTAAAATGATAAGAGGTTGTACCTCTCCAAAGGAGTCTTTTGGAATAAATGATATAAGGGAGGCCATCACATCTGCAAAGCTATTATTCAAACATGGTAAACTATTGATTTCATACCAATCAAACTTAGAGAGTAATTTCATTGCTACTTCATGGTAAAGCTTAATGGTAGATTCTTTGCATTGGTATTCTATGTTGATTTGCTTAACAACATGTTGAGAATCACCAAATATCCTAATACACTTAATGCTCATAGCTATAGCTAATTGAAGATCTAATATTAAGGATTCATACTCTATGGTGTTGTTTGTGCATTGGAATTCAAGTTTGAAAGATAAGGGGATAGGTACCTCCTGGGGTGTGTGAAACTTGACTCCAATACCTTGACCTTTCACACACTTAGAGCCATCAAAAAATAATGTGATATCGACATCTTCCTTTGGAATGACATATTCTTCTTGTTCAGTTATGGCAAATACCAAATCATCTGGGAGCTCAATAATCAAAGGATGATCACTAGGTAGTGGAGCTTTCACAATTTGATCGACTATTACTTGATCTTTAATGGATTTTTAGCTAATGAATTCAAGTTCAAATTTAGTAAGGAGCATTATCCATTTAGTGATGCGGGTGTTGTTGTAAGTGTGGGATATCATATAACACAGAGGATTTTCTCTAGCTATGACGTATGTTGTGTGACTAAGCATGTAATGTTGAAGTTTATTAGTGGCAAAAACCACTACTAAGCATAGTTTTTCTACATAATCATATCTAGTTTCATAGCTCACCAATGTTTGACTAATGTAGTAGATAGCTTTCTCTCAATTTTGTTCATTATTTTGTGCAAGCATTGTCCCTAATGCAAAGTTCATTGCTAAAATATAAATATAGAATCGTACCCCCAAAGAGGAGGAGCTAAGACTAGTGGAGAAGCTAGGTATTTCTTGATGTCATTTAAGGCTTTTTGACATTCATATATCCAAGAGAATGGCACTCCCATTTGTAGTAGGTGATTGAATGACCTACATTTATCAGAAAGTTATGCAATAAAACAACATATTGATTGAATATTTCCTTGTAAACTATACAATTCCTTTAAGTTAGTTGGGGGAAGCATATCCATAATGGACTTGACCTTATTAGGGTCCACCTAAATTCCTCTTTTGGAGATAATGAATCCTATAATTTTTCTTGAGGTAACACCAAAGACACATTTCTTGGGATTCAACCTTACATTATGCTCTAGGATTCTATCAAAAAATTCCTCCAATACACCAATATGTTCTTGTCAAGTTTTGAATTTATCCAAGAGATCATTCACATAGTTTTTTATAATCTTATGCATGTAGTCATGGAAGATGTATTTCATGGCACGTTGATATGTGGCACCTGTATTTTTGAGTTCAAAAGGTATCACCTTGTAACAAAAAAGTTCCCCAAGGTGTAGTGAATACTATTTAATGTTGGTCATCAAGATTTATTAGGATTTGGTTTTATCCTAAGAAACCATTCACGAGTGAAAGGATTTCATGTCTAGTGTAGGTGTCAACAAGAGTATCGATGTTTGGAAGAGGGAAGTCATCCTTAGGACATGCTTTATTAAGATCTTGAAAGTTAGTGCAAACGTGTATCACCCCATTAGGTTTATGAATGGGTACCATGTTTGAGAGCCACTCAAGATAGTCGATAGGAACAATGAATTTCACATCTAAGAGTTTTTGAAGCTCTATTTTTACCAACAAGGCCACGGTAGGATGCATTCTCCTAAGTTTTTTTGACTGGATTAGCATCAAGCTGTATTTTTCATCAGGTGATAAACTTTTACCAAGCTTGACAATTTGAGGATTATATTTTTCTAAAATAAGGTCCACATCAATGGTATATTCAATGGACATGTGGGAATCTTGCTCAAGTTGATGGGGTGTAGGGATCATATGAATGTCATCTAAGATATCATAAAACTCTTCTGGCTTATTTGCATCTATTTTTGCTTGGAAAACCTCGAGATCTGAAGGTTAAGGTGAAGACGAAGGCAGAGGGGATGGAGGAATGTAGTTGGTATAAGCCCTTAAATATTCCTTGGACAAGATTAATTCGAAAAAGGATGGAAGTGATAAAATCCTATCCATATAAATGAGACTTATGTCAATTGGAATTGGCTTAGTTGGATCATATGGATTACAGATGGCTGAATAAACTAACAAGAATTCATGCTGACTTATGGGAAAGGTGGATAACGTTGGATGGATGGATGGAACCTAAGAACCGATGCTAAGCGCTTGGTTAACTTGAATAGCAACAAGCAACACAAATAAATACATTTATCTAAGTGATATACACACATGCAATGCAAAGAAAGAAAGAAAATATTTTTGTTGATTTTTGATATTTTTTGTTTTTTTGGTAGTGGTAAAAACCACTATTTTTGTGTTATGTACATATGTTACAAGTTAGGCTTATGAAATGACTTAATGGAATTGAGGTGGTGGTTCACCAGTAGGGGTGGCTCATTCTTGTGGAAGAATCAAGTGAAATATGGTCTCATGAATGGGGAACCTATTGAGATAAAACTCATATTTTTTGGTATGGGGAATAATAGGCTCTGATTCCTCTTCAGATTCATCTTAAATTATCGACATAAGTTCAAATTATTTATAGATTTCATCATCAGAATTATCGATATGGAGCGCTTCTTCTCCCAAATTTATATTAAGACTTTGGAAGGCTTTTTCAAAAGAAGAGGTTGTGAAACATGGGTGGTAACCTAGACCCAAACGGTCATGCACTTCTTGATATGGAACATCAATAGGTTGAAGCACTCCCTGTTCATGCAATCCTAGGCCATGACATAACCAATTGACTGTAAAAATAGTGAGATGGAAATCCCGACATGTTTGAAATATTTGCAAGTGTTGTTTCCTTGGGTTCCTCTAGGGAAGCTAGATTTGATGAAGAATCAATCCCCCATATACAAAATTTATGCTCCTATGGCTAAAGGTGGGTCACGTGGGTATCAAAATCCTTAGCATTAGGGATGGTGACCGATATTAAGGTTATATTTTGGACCACATACTCACCAATATTGAGATTATTGAGGTGGATCTCAATTGATGTGGAAGGACCATGGTTAGATGATGGCTCAGGGAATGATGGAGATGGAGTTGTCTCACAATCTATCAACTTAACTTGTGAATCATTAGGTTAAGGAGATGGATTGGATTAGGAGGATTGTTTGATGGATTATGATGATGAATTGTATGGCAATAATGTTGATGATGTAGATTGAATGTTACTACATGTGCATGTAGTCAATGATGGAGATGAAGGGGGTGTGGAAGCTTGATCGTGATAGGGAGCTCCTCAGGAATAGGGGCCTTTTATGAATAAATTGATGACATGGTAGATGGATTTTTTGATGATGATAGGAAAATATGAGTGGAAGTAAGCATGGACTCATAAGGATTTGAAATGTAATTGCAATACTTAAACGGCTCGACGTTCGTCAATATGCAATGTACCTATCCCTCATGAACATATTTCAAGCATTGATGTAGTATTGAAGGGACACATCTCATTTCCCTCATCCAAGGTATTCCAAGGAGTACATTATACACCATGGATCCTTCCAATATGTGAAACATGGTGTGCAACATTTTGACCCCTACTTCAATGGGTAAAACAACAATGCCAACTATGGAACACAAAGCATCATTAAATGCTTTTAAGGTGAATGATGACTTGGTGATATTAGATGGAGGAAGGTTCAAATGATAAAGGGTGTATGTGGTGATGATATTTATGGAGGAACTGCTGCCAATTAACACTCTTTTAAAGGGCTTCTTATCAATTAGAGCCATGAAATGCAATGGAGGGTCTATTGATTCCAATGAGATTGGCTTAATCTCAAATTCATAGAATGTGATGGAAAGCTCCATGTATGTTTGGATTCTCTCCATAAATTTGTTAAAGGCATTAGAATATTGAGATTGTAGTTCAATGGATTTGATAATATCCATTAATACCTCACGATGTGGGGGATATTGTTGAATTAACTCATAAATTGACAATTTGGTGAAAGCCATCTTTAGACTTGTGGTCAACCGGCTACTCAATGAGATGACTAGTCATGGTGGGTGATTTATGGGATTAATTGGAGGATTTTTTTGGCTAGGAATGTGGATAGGTGATGAAGGATTATGGGAAATTTGAATGGGTGGTGATGTGGAGGGTTGTAACACACTTGCTTGAGGTGGTTGTCTTACATTTTTTTGATTGTTTCTTTGACCTCTAGTGACCATGTGGATGGCCCATACAAACCCTTGGTAATTATTGAACATGATTGACTTGATTAGGAGTAGTTTTGGTGTTAGCCCCTCCTACATTTGATTGCACCTCCTCATGATGAGGAAGTGGTGTTTGAAAAATACCAAGGTTTTGATTTTTTTGAGCAAGGGGGTTGTCAAGCTTGATTGCCCCCAAGTTAGTAAGGTCTTGTACTATGTCTTTAAATGCATGGAAATTGTTAATTTCATGCCCATTTTGCCTATGATAAGGATAAAATAAATATTCCCAATAGTGTTTATTATGTTTGGTGGGATCATCTAGTCTGATTTTAGGCAAAGCAAGTTTATTCGTCTCATACAACCTTCAAAAAATGGAAGCATATGACTCAGCTAAGGGGGTATATTGTTGATATTGTCAGATAAACTATCTTCAAGGATGGTTTTCCATAGCTAGCACTGTGTTTTGCATGGATTGTGTTGTATATGGATTAATATGATTAGGCTAAGTGGTTGGGGTAGCCTATATTGATTTTGGTTGGCCAAAATAGTTGCTTTTATATTGTCCCTTATTTTTCCATTCCTTATTCTTAGACTTAAGTATGACTTCTTGGATTTTGATTTCCTCAATGGCACTAGCCTAAGCTAAAGCTTATTCAAATAAATGATAATTTTGTAGTTGAAGCATCCAAGATATGGGTTTTAAACAACTCTTGGTGAATAATTTGATTAGCTCATTCATTGGTAGGGTGAATGGCAACTTGGTAATGATAATCCTCCAACAGTTTCTAAAATCGTAGATAAAATCATCATCATGTTGTCTTAAAGCATAGACATCTGATAATGAGACTTTATTTCTAACATTTAGGATGAAACACTCATAGAATTGGTCAATCAATTTCTCAAAAGTATAAATACTATGATTGGGTGATTGATTATACCAATCTATGGCATCTCCTCCTAATGTTTGAGGAAATATTCTTAGCATGATAGCATTGTCATTTTTAATTCTAAAACATGCATGTACAAACATGATCACATGTTCTTTAGGATCCTCAATTCTCTTGATTTTGTCAAACTTAGACACTGTGAAATCTGTCAGATATGGTGGTGATGGTAGCGAAGGATGAATGGGTTGGTTGATCAATTAACATAAATTTAAGTTCTGGTTTATCAAACCAGGAGTATATTATATCAATTAATCTATTTGTTTTTGCCTAGCCTTAATTCAAGGATCTTCTTCAGGAATGTGAAATCCCTGAATTACCTAATGATTTTGAGGTGGAATTGATAAATATTGTGGAGTGACTAGATGATATTGATATTGGTGATGATGACTAGGTGAATGTGATGGAAATTGATCAAGGGAAGATTGATTGTGAAAATATGGAAACTTTTGGAATGAGGTTGATGTATGAGGGTTATGGCTAGGTTGGCTAATGGTAATAGGATGGGTATTGGTATGACTTGGTTGAGGAATAAGGATAGAGACCACATAATATTATTGTTTCCATGATGGACCTTAGTTAATGAGGAAAATATGATGAGTAGATTTTGGTAAAGGTTTAGGGTTCACTTTGACTTATTGTTGAGCATTTTGATGATGTCTAAGCAATTTTTTTAAGTGTTCCTATGCCTCATTAATCTCTCTATCATAAGTGGAGAGTATGGAAGCATATGGTATGGAATATGTGGCTTGGGGATAAGTTACACTTGGTATGGCAACTTTTGAGGCTGAAACTTGTGAAGCAACATTTACATGTACTTCATACAAGGGGTTAGTGTAAGTGGATGTGTATGAAGTGCTAGGAGCACATGAGGGTTGGGGAATGGATATATGGGAGGAAGGTGCAATTAATGCCTCAAAAAAATGGTTAGTGTACACCTGGGTAAAGTTGTATAGTGGCTGGGAATAAACAGGCTTCTGCTATAAAGTAGAATCATATCTAGGTGAATTGGGGAATGACTCTACGATATAGTTAGAAGAATTCATGAGAGCTTCTACTCATGCCATGCCTATGTGGGTAATGTGGTGATCAATGGTTGGTGAGGTTTGCTCTTCTTAGGATATAGCCATATGAAAGGTTGTGGATGGCAAGGAATGTGAGGGATCTGTAGATAAATCTACTTGTGTCACATTTAGGGATTCTACAATAGAAGTGGTGGGGAAGGTGGATGAAGGTTCCATTTTATTATATTGATTTAATTATTTCATTTGTTTTCTTGTCAAGATCATAAATAAAATAAACCAAAATATAGATTATGCAGTAAAATGAAACATCAAATTTAAATTTCATAATAAAAATAAACAATCAATGCTAAGTTTTTTTAACACGTGTGTCTTACCTCATTCATTGATTATCTCATTTTAATGTGATTTCATTTTAAGTTTCAATCTTGTGTGTTTCAAATGTGCTAATCTGAATTAATCAAAGAAAGGTAAAAACTATGGCTAAGTTGGTGCAACGAGATTCTTGTTGGTGATGAAATATAGCAAGTTTGCTTGGAGGTGACCTAGGATTTCTAAGGGTAGATATTGGTGGATGGAGATGGAAACCACCATCACCAAATCTCAAGCAATTTCTTGCAATGAAATCCATTCACTACTATTAAATGTAAATCATGTATTGTGTGATTCTTTTAAAAAATTATGATTTTCTATTATGTTCATACAATGTTATAAAGATAACAACTTTTTATAGTCTAAATCAGAAGCCACTACTCACGATACCAATTTTTCCAAAGGATGTAGAGTACACCACTTAACACCCACTCTAGATAACTGGGGGGTTCGTCTACTCCTCCATATGGAATCACCCAAGTATGGGGATACTTTTGGTATATGAATAATGTTCCTACTTAGACCTACAAAAATAGGAATCCCTAACCCTATAATGCAAACTAATGATGCAATTTCAATTCACATGAAATCAAAATGCAATATTTTTCAATTTATGCACACAACAAAAAACCAAAAAATTCAAATAGAATGTGTTGATGGATGCAAATGCATAATCTGAAACCTAAGATGCAATATAATATGAATTTATTTTCCAAATATAATTAATGATGTTCTTTTTATCTTACAAACCTAAAAAACATAAAATTACCAAAATGCATAAATAGAAAGGCTAGGCTTTTGATAGTAGACTTACAAACGACCTACGTATCTGCTCCAAATATCTGCAAAATACCTCTAGGTATTTCTAAAATGCACTTGGGTATTTTTGGATGGTCCTAGAGCACCGTCGAGCATTCACACATCTTCTACAACTTCTTGTAAGTATTCAGAAACCCTAACAAGTAAAAAATGCTTGATTCATGCCTCTAAAAATCCTACAAAATAAGACAAAAAACTAGCAAATAAATTAGTAAGAAAAATCATAAAAAGAAACCCTTAGGGATCCCACCGTGATCACCATATGTGAAGAAAAAAATGCAACACCATATAATATAAAATAGATTGAACTCTAAGAAAATAGGATTGCAAAATGAATGATTTTATTAATGGGGGGGGAGCCTCAAAACTCCATTGTTACAATAATAATACTTTAATTCTTTGATACAAATTTTACAATAGCTAGGGTTCTATGAAACCCTAGCGAAAAACATTGGTGGTGTCTTAAAAATGTATTATTTCTCCCAACAGAAGTGAGTGGGCTTCTAGTTATCCAATTTCGGGCCACTCCAACTTAAGTAGTTGCACAATGCTAATGTCACACTTCTAGATCTACACACAATAAAACAACAAATGAGTTAGTAGCAACTGTGAGGGCTCCACAATGTGAGGCCCTCTATAATCAATACAAAAACCCTAGCTATCTATTGTAAATAACATGAACAAAACTAAAAATACATGTAATGAAATACCAAATAAAATATTTACCTTACTTATTTGTTGTTCTCTAATCCGATGAAGTTTGTTATAGTGTATTGGTGTGGCGATGTCCTAACATCGCTCAAAGGCTAGTAGGACCTCAAAAATTTTATGTAAAACATCCATAGGAACTCAACAACTATAAGAAACGTCTGTTGATGCTTGGGAATGGTGGAAGGGCATCGAGAGGTGCTTGGTGGTAGAAGGGAAGTGCCCAAAGGTGCTCAAGAATGATAGGAAGTGCCCAAGGGCATTCGATAGCTAAAGGGATATCTATAGAAGTAGATATGGCTGAGAAAGGGAGGCGATGATGGATGTAGGGACTATTGTAGGTGAGAATAGAAGGCGAGAGTGCTTGGATATGCTCTAAGGAATTTTGGGATAAATGACTTAGGAAGACTCTAAATCAGGATTCAGGGGATACTTAGGGAAAACATAGGGTTTGAGCCAAAAAAATGGCTCCTATTTATAATCCAACCTAGGACATGCTAGGGTTTCAATGACACTCATAGTGTGGCTGAGATAAAAGTATATCAGAGGGTGGATATTAAATCTAGGGTGTGGCATAGATTGATGTAGATGGATGGATAGCTTTAAGTGAAATCGAATGGTTGGGATTATATCACTTATATAAATATATATTTATTAAATATATATAATATAATATATAAAATATTAATATTAAATATATATAAATATATATGAATAATGGGCAAAAACGGCGATAAAATCAGGATAGATGAAAAGTGGCTAGGTTTTGATATCTACAATTCTTTTGAAAGATTTTAAGCAAAACATGAAGCTTTCAAAGACAACCAACTTATGCATGTTTTCATATTCCAAACCATAGGTGTAGATAGTGATGAAGTAAAATACAATCAAACATATACAACAGACAAAGAGGGAGTCTTTTTTTTTAACTCAGTCACCTACCTTAGCCTGAGAATTTATGATAGCTACTAGGCTATCAAATTGAAGCTCAAGGTTGCTATCTATTGACGATTATACCTAATAATTAATGCATGCCTATATGAAGGTATCCATCAATGATACCCTCAAGTTTACCTTAATATTCACTTCCCCAACCTCAAGTACCCTTGCCTCTGGTGGATGATTCTACTTCTTCCATCGACAAGTGTACATGATCCTGCACATTAAAAATATGTCAGTAGTACCATGTTCTTCAAAAAAATTAAACATCACATATATGTTCAATTGCACAAAACCAAGTATTAAAGCATCATCAATTAATACATTATTTTTCCATATCACAAAGTCCACCAGGGAGGTTCATGAGACTTACCTCCTCGAGACATGCTTGAGATATTTATTGGTAATTTACAAGAACAAATATCTTATACATTGGAAACAATAGCTATCACATCTTTGACCAAGCAATAGATCTAGCAAGAAGGGTAGAGCAAGCCCTTATCAAAAGAGGTCAGCTTAAGAGAAGAAAAGACCACTAAGACACGGTATACGAATATGCATGTGTTTGTTGATGGGGTAATGGATAGTAGGCCTGTTAACAGCATTGTTAACACCCTAAAAAATATGGTGCTTAGTCAATCTCAAAACCCCAAAAAAGAAATTTCAGAAGACTCAACATACCTATGATAGTGATTCTAAAGCAAATTTTGGAAGCTAACATGATTGAGTTGACATCCATAACGAAACCTGATCCTACAACTAATTGGTATAAAGTTGGTCAACACTATGAGTTTCATAGGGTAGAGGGGCACTTAAAAAACTCTTGTAAGAGGTTGAAACATGTGGTTCAAGACTTAATTGATGAAGGACACCTTGTTATAGAAGGTTATTTACCCAATCCTCCAATAAAAAATCAACCTCCTACTCAAAAAACACCCAAAACTAATAAATGTAATAGCAATAACCACAAGGTAACAAGCACAGATTCAACTGACTCAAAATTCTTAGTAGGAGACAAGTTCTTCATCCAATCCACCTTAGTTTTGAAGAATACCCAGAAAATGAGCACGAGAGTAGAAAACCCACCTTTAGTGTTGAAACCTCAACCTAAAGTCTCCTTCAACATCCAACAACAATTAGCTAGTAACAAGACAAGATCTCTCTTAAAACTTTTGCAAAGTTCTCCTATTCATAGGGAAGCCTTGTTGAAGCTTCTAAGACAACATTTTGTTTCTCAAGACATTTCCCTTAGTGTTATAGATGATGTTGTAGGTTCTATTGGGATACATCACATCACATTTTTGGACAATGATATGCCTTTCTCACATTTATGAGGGGATTCTTCCCTATACATCACTGCATTTATTAGAGAAATTTTTATCAAGTAAATTCTGATTAACAATGGTTCTTCCCTCAATTTAGGGTTATGCATAGCAGTGAATCTTTGTAAACTCATGAATATTAGCATTTTAAAAAATATAAATTGGTAGAATTTTGGGACCTTGGACATCGGTCCATTTGCTCAAAAAATTTAGGTCCAAAAATTTTTAGGGGTCGGCTTGTCACTTGTTGATAATAATATTATCAATTTTTTTAAAATCGTCAGCACTCCCACCTAAACTAAGGACCCTTTTGCCTTGAAATTATAAATTTTTTTATATTATCCCATCAAATTTACCTGTTATACTAGTATAAAATTAACATGACAATGATACTTTTTCATGTAAAACATTCAAACTATTAGAAAATCAAGCAATAGTAGAAAAAAGTAAAACCTTTCAACAAAAAAGACAAGAACTGAGACATTTGATCTATTGTAGACTTCCATCAAACTCTAACCGATAGTCAAACCTAGATCTGCACCTAGACTGTATCCAAAACTAGCTTTGCACCCGGATAAGGGTTGGACCCTATTTTGAACCTGGATCGTAGTTGGTGCATGATTTACACCAAAATTAAAAGTTGGACCAAGTTTTACACCTAGATTGATTGTTAGATCTTGATTTGCACCTAAACAGGGATTGAACCCTATTTTCACCCGAATCATCTATCAAAGCTTTATTTGAACTTGGATTGAAGTTGGACCTTATTTTGCACCCGAACTGTAGTCAGTGCATGATTTACACCTAGATCAAAATTTGAACATAGTTTTGCACCTAAACCAACTACTGGAGCTTGATTGACACCCAGATAGGGTCTAGACCCTATTTTGCACTCGGATGAACTATCGAAGCTTGATTTACACCCGAATAGATATTGAAACTAGTTTTGTATCTTGACCAACTATCGAAGCTTGATTTACACCTAGATTGTACCCAAATCAACTCCTAAAGCTTTATTTGCACTCAAACCATATCCAAATCAATTTTTACACCCAAAATAGATCCGGATCATGCATCAGTTATGAAAAATAAAGGCACAAAATTTCACTTCTCTAAATTTTTTTAAAGAATATGATTTCAAGGAGTTATAGTAGTAACATTTTTTTTTTGTTATAAAAATGTAGGTTTTTATTTTGTTGTTTTTCTCTATTTTTCTTTGTTTTTCTGTGTTATCCTCTATTCCACATGTGAGTGTTTTGATGCTTTTTTTAGCTACTTTACATCTTAAGACACTATGATCCTTTATTCTCTTATTTTTAAGAGAATATGAGTTCAAGCAAGTATAGGTTTTTATTTTATTTATTGCAAATAGGTCAATGCTTTGTTTCCCATGTTTTTCCCTATTTTTCTCGATTTCGCATGTGAGTGTTTTGATGTATTTTTAAGTTGATTGTCCTTCTCTTAAGGAAATGTAATTATCTTAACCAACTACTGGAGCTTGATTGGCACCCAGATAGGGTCTATACCCTATTTTGCACTTGGATGAACTATCGAAGCTTTATTTACACCCGAATAGAGATTGAAACTAGTTTTGTATCTTGACCAACTATCGAAGCTTGATTTACACCTAGATTGTACCCAAATCAACTCCTAAAGCTTTATTTGCACTCAAACCATATCCAAATCAATTTTTACACCCAAAATAGATCCGGATCATGCATCAGTTATGAAAAATAAAGGTACAAAATTTCACTTCTCTAATTTTTTTTAAAGAATATGATTTCAAGGAGTTATAGTAGTAACATTTTTTTTTTGTTATAAAAATGTAGGTTTTTATTTTGTTGTTTTTCTCTATTTTTCTTTTTTTTTCTGTGTTATCCTCTATTCCACATGTGAGTGTTTTGATGCTTTTTTTAGCTACTTTACCTCTTAAGACACTATGATCCTTTATTCTCTTATTTTTAAGAGAATATGAGTTCAAGCAAGTATAGGTTTTTATTTTATTTATTGCAAATAGGTCAATGCTCGGTTTCCCATGTTTTTCCCTATTTTTCTCGATTTCGCATGTGAGTGTTTTGATGTATTTTTAAGTTGATTGTCCTTCTCTTAAGGAAATGTAATTATCTTTTCTCTTAAAACACTTTGATTCTATTAACCAAAAATAATATTTCTTTTATTATTTGAGATGAATATAGTAAATATAATTGGATCGACATAAACTAAAAAAGCAACACAAAATTATAATTGAAAACAACCATTAAATGATAGAAGACAAAAAAATAGTAAATTCTTTTTTTATTAATTTGATAAAAATATATTACATTGTACAAAAATTTTGACTGCAATACAAAAAATATGTAGTCAACTAGTAAACATTTCATAGTTTCTTAAATATCAGATTGAGGGTTTGCTACCTTAGCTTCTCCTAGAGTTGCTAGTTCCTTTTCTTTTAGTTGTTACTCAACACCCTATGTTGGTAGTGCTCCAGATCTAACTAGGCCTTCCTCTATTTTTTCAAAAATCCCTAGCATGCAACTTCTTCTTGGGTTGGATCTTATAGCACTGTTGAAAGCAATTTTTTGTCTTTTTTCTCCTATAACATGAGATCTGCATCCTAGTTGAGATTTTTCTTGATATATTTTCTTAAAATATTAATATTCCTGACTTTGGCTTACATTGTTTTCTTCATTAAAATTGCATTTTTCAAAAATTTCTTTGTCACTATGATATTAACTTCCATGCTTTTAACTTGTTTTGTTAAATTATCAAAATTTTACTACAAAACAAAAAAGAAAACAAAATTCAAAAGAGATATGAAAAATTTAACTTATCTTGATAAAATATTAAAATTTGACTGCAAAAGAAAAAGAAAACATTTACTCACCTCAACCACATCCCTTGTAGCCTCAGTGACTGCAACTCTTTCTTATCGAAAGCCCGTTGGTTATAATATGCTTGGGCTTCAACATTAATATTCTCAATTCTACTAACCATAATGTTTAAAATTTCATCACCATATAAAATACTAGACTTCACTAATCCTGATGTAGCCTAATCTAGAAGTCCACCAAGATTTTTTTGCTTGTTCTTGACCAAAGAAAATTTTGATTCTCTTCTAGAAAAAAATTTATATCGGGCATTAATTTCCTGCATAAGGACCTTGGCCCAAAATTCCCACTCCAACACTTCCAAATTTTGAAGCACCACCTCTTTTATGGTTGCTTCACAATTTTCAGCCATTAAAAGTGTTTCATCAATATTTACTATGTCATCCTTAGTTTGAGGAAAAGTGTTGTTTGTTTGAGCAGATAAAATTTACTATGTCATTTTTAGCCATTAAAATTATTTCATCAAAATTTACTATGTCATCCTCAATTTGAGGATGAGGGTCGTTTGTCTGAGGATGATAATGTCTATTGAGTTGTAGGGGCTTTTGTTTTTTGTGCTTCTTCTTATGGATCTTGAAGCACGTTTATTTCCTTGAATTATGAAATGTTGCCTTACAATAGATAATCATCATCAAGTGGGATATTATCTAATCCCATGCTTGAAAATTTTGGTGCTTGTGTGTTTATGTTCAATGAAAAAGTCGAGAACACAGACACAGTATCACTTGGTGCTACCCCTCATGATCTCTATGAAAAAAGTTGTTTTTCAAATCCAACACGCATATGGCCTCTCATTTTCTAAGCATGTCATTACTGTTGTGGAGGCAATGGCAACATCACATGGCCTCTTATAGGTTGTTAAGAGGTGCTTGAAAATAGTAAAAAATATTTTGCTATAATTATTCAAAAAATAAAATAGAAAAAATATATATGTTAATTCAAAGTAAATACACATTTATTTACCTAAAGACAATCAAATCTGATGTATTTGGGTGTTGATGGGGGTGGGGCATAAGTCTAAAAACATATGAAATTTTTTAATAAAAATTATTATAATTTTAGGTAAACAAATATAGAGATAAAAGCTCAAATAAGAAACTTATGTGTTGTAGGGGTGGCCTCACTAGATTCACACTGCACATTTTGTGCAAACATAGGTGCATGAGAACCCCCAAGAGAAGCAACATACCTCAAATATTTTAGCGGCCTCTGCAATGGTGATGCTTATGACACAGTGTCTTCAAAATAACCAGTGGCCTATGACATGTGACCCCTTATGGGAACATATTATTTTGTCCTTGTGGTGGATGCCCTAGTCTACATTTAGGTGCAAATAAAAATTAAAAAATGAAAACATGCTAAAATATAAAAAAAAAAAAACTATTTGATGGTGAAAGGACTTATTACCTTCAACTCTTGGAATGTCATGGTAATGTTCTATAGTGTTGGATGCACTATAGTTGGTACAAGAGTATTATGTAAATTATGAAAATTTTCATAATACATTGTTAATATATAATTAATGGTGCCCACCATGGTCGCTAAACTCGTTTGGATGCCATGTAACTTTGTTTTGATGTGATCTAAAATATATGTGCACCAGTTGAACTTATCATGGTGAAGATAGCGAACCACATAGGCCAATACCTAGAACTAAAGTTGCATTCTTCCATGCAAAATTAATCTTGCATGGAAGAACTCAATAATGGCCTTCAGAGCTGTATGTTGAACAAAGGTGTTTTTTAAACCTCTTTTTGACTTAGAGGTAAAAGCAATGAAAAAAATTAGATGATAAATTACAAATTTTAAATTTTGAACATTAATAGAATCTAAGAAACAAGAATCATATTTGTCAAAAAATTTGTACCAAGATTGTAGGTCATCTCTAGGTAACCTCTATCATCTAGAGATAGCACAAACTTTGTTGTCACTAGAGGAAAATCCTTTTAAGGAAGATTTGTCAATCTTTGGATGTCTGTAGGTGTGATTGTAAATGGTAATTTTCTATTTTGTAATTGTAGATTCATTATGGCATGGTCATGGTCATAAAAATCTATGATATTGTGTGGAATGAGTTTATATATCTTGAATTGGGGCATTGAAAGCAATTTCTACAAACCTGCGTCATTGACCCACAAAAAGTCATAACCTAGGGTGGTTAACATATCTAAAATTGCAGGGCAAGAAAGGTTCTTGAATATAATTTTTGCATAACAAGTGGAAGTGATGTCAATTACTAAAAGTTGTGGAAGTAGGAGAAATTGGATTGGGAAGGTTACGAGGTAATGGTCGCTCGGGGAGGGTTTTCTTTGTTCGGGTGAAGTCATAGAAATGAAAACAAAAAAAATGACTATTAATGCCTTTTTATAGACATAAATGATTGCAGGCTTAGTTATCAAGTTTGATTTCATGTTCGAGTTTGACACTCTTGAAGTTTGAAATAAATTTGACATGTCAAAAAATTTGAAATAAAATTCGACAAAAAAAATCGATATATTATAAATTCACATATAAGTCGTCAATACGGTATCAATTTATAGGCACACACGTAATTTCTGTCACAGCCATAATAAATGTCTAATTAGTGTCATTCGATTAGTTACAGCACCTAATTACTTTGTTTGTTCCTATTTCAATCCAATTAAGTTATATTCATTTACTAATTTACTCATACAAGAATCGGTATAAGTCTGTGATGGATATTATTTTCAATTGTGGCATTTACTGTGTGGGTTTGTGCCAATCATAATCTTGTGTCACTAGATTTGTGGATCAAATTTGATGCCTTAACCTTATTTTATTTTTAAAATGTAATTTAATTAATATTAAATATTATTTATACATGGGCTTTTATGAGACTTAGGTGAAAAAATATGTATATGTATGGGGATTCTAGGTCCTGCATTCTGGATCATTTGCAGTTGTGACAAAAGTGACTAATCGCATTTTGTTTTAATGAGCAATTGATTTTACATAGATGCCACAAACAAATTAAGATGCTCCACACAATGACACTTTGAGCAACAGTTCATGACCGTAAAGTCACATGTCTCATTTTTTTTCCCTTGTAATGTCGATGTTGATCCCTTACACCTTTCTTCCATGGCCGCATGTAGTACCAGGAGAATTATAAATATTAAAACTATTTTCTCAAAAAAAAAAATTCATGCTGAATTTAAGGTTTTTTCAGCGATATTATTTGTGAGCCTATAAAATTTGTCAAATTTCGAATTTTATCCCAAAAATTCGATGAATTTGATAACTAAGATTGCAGGTGGACACGTGGTAGCATGTCATTTGACATGCAAGGTGGGTGACCAGTCATGCGACACATGGTAGCGTAAACCTTGATGGACCCAACCTAAATATGGATACAATTTTACACTTGATCTGTAGCCAGGCCTTTTTTTACCTTGGTTTGAGGTCGGGCCGTGTTTTACCACCGGTTTGAGGTTGAATTGTGTTTTACATCGAGTATGTGGCTAGACTGTGCTTTACAATCTATTTGTGATCAGATAATTTTTTACAACCAGTTTATGGCCAAACCATGTTTTGCATTTGGTTTATGATTAGACCTTGTTTTACAACTGGTTTTTAGTCAAACTTTGTTTTACACCCAGTTTTTTATCAAACCTTGTTTTGCACCTGGTTTACTATAGAACCTTGTTTTACACCCGGTTTATGATTGAACCTTTTTTTACACCTAATTTTTGATCGAACCTTATTTTACAACTGATTTGCAACTGGAACTTATTTTGCACCTGATTTATGATCGGACCTTGTTTTGCACACGATTTACGATCAGATCTTGTTTTACAATCGATTTGTGGTTGAACCTTGTTTTGCATCTGATTTAGAGTTGAACCTTGTTTACACCCAATTTTAAATCAAACCTTGTTTTACACATGGTTCGCATCCAAGCTCTATTTTGCAAACGTATCACAGTCAAACTATGTTTTGCAACCAGTTTATGATCGGACCCTATTTTACAATCTGTTTGTGGTTAGACCTTATTTTTGAACTGATTTGTGGGAAAACTCTTAAATTCACCAATTTTTTAAAAATTTTGGTGAAAAATAAAGGTAATTCACCATGTCTCCTACATGAAATTGGCCAAGATTCACCAAAATTTTAAAACTGATCTTCATTTTTTTTATAATTACATTTTAGGTCTGACCCCTTATGCATAACCTTGCCTCAATTTATGCACTTATCAATTTTTACAAAATTTTGGATTGAAAGAGGAAGATTTAACTAAATCTGATATCATAATCAAGGCTTTCAACAACAAGTCCTGAGAGGTCTAAGATCTTAGATACCTTGTTCTATGTGGTGTCCTTCCCTACATATTTTAATCTTCTTCTTAGACACACTTGGATTCATGTGATGAGGGTTTTCCCTTCCACTCTTCATCAATATTTGAAGTTTGAACTTAAGAATCAACTTGTCACTATTCTAGGTGACTCTCATTCATTTGAATATTATTTGATGGTTGAGAAAGATCAACACAGTCTCAATTTATGCCCATAATTTTTCTCATCTCACATAACTAAACAACTTAAAAATATTAAAGTGAGTGAGGAACCAATAATCAATGTTTCATCACGGGATCAAGTTAATATGTTTCTTCAAGGACCTCTTCTAGATCTTACCAAGCTACCACCTTTCCCAAGGACTATGGGTTTACCACATAAGAAGGGTTAAGTTATATACATTGGCACATGTACCTTTATCTTTGTAGGTACAACCATTGAAGAAAAGATGTTTGGTAGCAATCTTTATCCTATAGAGCATTCTTTTGCCCATTTTTACTTGTCTAATAACTACCTACTCCCCAAAAATATCTTATCTAGCATGGGATATATAGGTAAAGGTTTAGAGCCACAACAAAGAGGTATTCAAGAGCCTTTGGATATCAAGATTTAGCATGGGATATATAGGTAAAGGTTTTGGGCCACAATAAAGAGGTATTCAAGAGCCTTTGGATATCAAGATCTAGCCTATAATATGTGGCATAGGTTACATACCTAATAAAAACCAACCTTTAGCATTTTATAGTGATGATCACCTTATTACTTATGTTGAACATTTAGATTATCAAGGCTTGGAGTAGAGTGATAAGGATGAGGTTCCCCCTTATCCCTCAGACATCTTATTTGCAATATGGTAACTTTGGTGCATCATGAGCCAGATGTGACCCCAAAGGAGTGTGCTAAAGGGGATACCCCTTGTGATATGAATAATGAGGATATCCTCCAGAGCAACTCCTCCTTTTATAGGTTTGTCCCTTGTGCTGCACATGTTGAGTCTTCTTGTTATCAAGAGGACCCTGTTCCTCAATCTCATAAAGACCTTGTAAAGTTGGATATCTCTCTCCCTTTTTAAAAAAAAAGGATGGTACAATCTGCATTTGTAATAAATTTTGTGTAGCAAATCCCAAAGAATATATTGTGGATGGTCCTCTTTGTGATACGAATCATGAAAGTATCATGCATCATAGCCCTTTATTTGATAGGTCAGTTCCTTGCACTACCATCCTTTTTATTAAAATAGGTGTTACAATCAGAATATGTGTCAACTTCAGACACTTAAAACATTAATTAAAATATATATAAATTAATTAATAATAATAAAATATACTCATAATAATACCATGCATGACTTTGCACTTTCATATAGTTATGTTTGCATTTTGCATCTAGTTTTCTTGATTCATACTACATGACTGCTTGTCTTATTTTGCATGTTTTCTTGACATTCTATTCCACTTTGCATTTTTCTTATCATAAAATACATTTTTGCTTGTTCATACTTGCATGGCTACTTGATCATATAGATTCTTGGGGATTTCATGATAATGGCAAGTGATGATATCTTATTATATCGTATCTCACATGCATTGCACTCTCACGAAGACTCTGATGCCTAGAAAATCCCTAACCTAGGACCCTTTACCATGCATCTTCATCCTTGAATTTTTCCATCCCATCTTCTCTTCTCCTTATTTTATATTCCTTGATCTTAAAAATTTTAAATGATCATCAATTTCTCTCCAACTCAAGGGATATAGTTCTTTTGTATATCCTTGTCCTTTGCATGTTTTTCTTTCTTCCTTTTGTCAAAACAAGGATATACATTCTTCTATCTCCTCATTTATTTGTTTTCACTCCTTAATTATTTTTATGACTCAATGGTCCTCATGGGATGGGGTAGATACCATGTGAATATCATATATGGTGTTTACATGGCCACTCACTATTTTACGCACATTGCTTACCTATTGAAACTTCAAGGCAAACACATACACACCTCTCTTTTTTATTCATTTGATTTATCCATCCACCTTCTTGAACATATCATATCCCTTTCAAGTAGTACTCACTTTGATACATAATTCACATGCAATAGACCCCATACGAGATAACTTTATGACCACATGCAAGGGACAACCTCCATCTCAGTCATTTGCAAGCATACATCCTAGTGGATATCCCTTTCTCTCTAACCATATTAGCGAGAACTACACCCATAATAGGTATCACTCCATACTTGACCATATTTTGTGATCATACCACCCTTATAATATAGCTTAATGGCCACACATGATGGGCAACGTCCATCTTGGTCATTTGCAAGCATACATCACTGTAGGATTTTGCTCCACTTTTCTTCTTTTTTGCTTGATCTATGTTGTTTGGTCACACTGATCTAGAATAAATCTAAGCTGACTCAAACACCATATTTAAAACCTCCTTATATGCTTATTGACTTTTTTCTTCCTTGTCTTATTTTTAACTCTTTTGTGTTCTTTTCTCCCTTCTCTTTGTTTTTGAGATCATACCTTGTTCTTAGAGGTCTTAATTTTGTTCTCTACCAATATCACAGTCCATTTCCTTTTTCTTTCCCTCTTTTCTTCTTTTTCTTCTTCCATCCATGCATTTCATGTTTCACCATCCACTTCATTGCATTCACACATTTACATTTTAAGTTAGTTAGAATATGTTGTGCTCATTCATGCATAAAAACAAATACATAAAAACATAAACACATAAGCACACACAATTTACAAAAGTAGCATGATATTACTTAAATTCATAGTAGTGAGGTACATAGGTCTTCCCAGTCAATGTTCCTAGTCCAAACCAAGAACACTTGAACATCCCTCGAGATCCATGCCACACTCAAAATTGGTATGTCACCCTAATCCTATCCCTAGATCTAGGAGATTCTCTCCTCTACTCCACTCATCATAGGTGGTCTTGGTGGGGGCATGTTCATGGATTGTGTGACCATCCATGATCTAGACTAAGATCAACTTGATGCCTAAAGGGATGAATATGATAGAACTCACTACTCTACTAGAACTGCATGGAAGTATATCATCTGGTAGAATGTCACCCTCTGCACGACCACTTCTAGCCTCTCTCCCACCCTCTACAACTTTGCTTGTAGAAGATATATTCCCTAACCCTATTGGCTATCAGTCACAATAGCCATTCCCTCTTCTCAATCCTATTGTCACTCCTAGTCTAGCTAGATAACCTCTCCCCTGAGGTGATCTACCTTTACTCATATCATGTCTCACTCGATCTCCACTATGCCCAAGGTATTTCATAGAATAACGATCCTCTTGGCCCTATCAAAGTAGGTCCATATCCCTCTGCATGGTCACTATCTGAGTCTATAATACCTCTATCCATCTCCTCAAGTTTTCTTGATTCATGATCCCACTTAAGTAGGCTACTATTGATATAGAGGTCTATCTGGTTGCTCTACTTGGACTTGCTTTGGTTGTCATAGGGGAAACTCCTATTACCCTTACCTCCCCAATCCCAATAGTGATGGTGATTATTACCACTATATCTACTCAAACTCACACATGTCTCTATTATGGGACTTTGCACTACTATAACCTCCCAATTTCACACCTAGAGTAAGGTCATACATACCATCCCTTTATGTCATTAATACACAACATTGTATAATTTCAAGTACAACCAGGCTAGCACATATTAACCCCATGTGAATCTAACTCACTAATCATGCATGTTTGACACTACCCCCTCTAATACCCATGGTAGGTATCATTGACTAGTGTGGCATACCAACAACCCCACCACCATCCCATAAATCACAATCATCAAAGTATCATCCCCATAGCATCCCACCAACTCATCCACTAAGATCTCACTCTCTCAAACCTGGTGGACCCAACCTCTAGATAATCTCTACAACATGGCCTACTACCCTTGTGCCCTATAAAATACTCTCCCCCTAATGGGGATGCATAAGATGCACCACACATCCTCTAGTGTGATCATCATCTTCCCTATCAATAACTGAAAGGTGAATAATTTTGGATACCATATCCTACCAATGTTGTAAGTAGTGCTTGATATTTCTCAACCTGAGGTATCTCCATCAAGTGATGTAACCCCACTACTTCTAGGGTATCTTGCTCTGCCTATGAATTCCCTCTAGCTCCACCTCCAAGGAGCTTGATAACCACTTGTGACTCTTGGGTACATCATGCTGCATCGAAAAATAAAAATAAAATTTTTAATTATTTCAACATGCATAATCAATCAAACTTACAAAATCAAATATGTTTTTGTCTATTTTAGTTGATTTCCTCTCTTCTCTCTCTCTTGATCCTCGATTTTTCTTCCTAGTTTGTTTTTCCTTTTGTTCTTTCTTTCTATAAAATCATGGTCCTCTAGTTTTTAGTGTTATTTCATCCTTCTTCTCCTTTCATCAAAATTTTACCCCTTCCTCACAAGGTGTGATTTCATGAAATCACGTTCCATAGTCTTGGGGTACAATTTTAGTCAATATGGCAAACCATCCAAAATCATGATCAAACCCCAAAATCATATTGGTGTCACGCATGATGATCCTAGATAAAATAGAAAAATTTGCTAAAAAAAGAGAGCTAAATATAACCTAACGTAGTCTAGAGAGAGGGTTTTAGACCTTATACATGCTCCCTCCTCTGCTAAATTGGCTTCGCCCCTTGTAATAGCTGAATGATATATGAGTAGCACAATTTTCTCCTTTTCTTCAAAGTCATTTTCTTCTTATTCACATGGTGAAAATAAATTAGTATTTTCACCCATTTTTTCCCTTTTATTCTTCTTTTTTATCTATTTTATCTTCCTTTTGTTTCACTATTTTTGCTCTCTCTTCTTCTATGTCTACCATTTCAAGTTCCATTAGGAATTTTACATTCCTTTGAAAACTCAAGGGTCACCTTGGCCTGAGAGGCATTAATGTCCCTAGTACCTTCATTTTTGTGTAAAATATGGAAGAGTCTAAAATAACACCATTTTCCACCATCCCTTTCTTCCTAACCAACTACCCCTTTTATGTTTGATGTCCTTCACTTATAGGTGTCCACATATTTCTTTGATACATTTATTAGGCTATAAATGCATCAAAGAGGGGGAAAAATGTAGACACAAAAAATTGACCCACCCAAGTGAGTCATTTTCCCTAGAACCTTAGAGAGACCCTCCAAATTGCTCAAATGCAAGTTTGGATCTCTCTTCTCCCTTATTTTCTCTTTTTTTCCTAGTTTTGTTGAAATCGTGATTGGCCATTACGGGGTGCAATTTTAGCAAGTTAGGGTTTTCTATTAGATAACCCAACTTTTGATATGACTTCTTTAAAGTGAGTCCTCCCTTAATATTTTCTTACCCATTTATGTTTCAAATACCTTATCAATAAATGGTTTTGTATCTCATTTTTCAACTAAGATACCTAAGATATTAAAAGGAATCAATAACTAGTATGACAATTGACAAGCTCAGAGGTTAATCATAATTTTTTTGTAAGTTTTTTCACATTCTATTCAAATTATCTTTGGCAAGTACCTCCTAGTGCCTTCTGGCATTATTCTACTACATTGTTGATTTGCTACCCTTGGTGGACAAGTTTTGGAGCCTTTAGGAAGAGTCACCAGCTTGTGGAGGTCTTCATCCTTTTGTCTACCTCTTTCGATACCACTTGGTTATTTCACACATTTTATCATTCCTATATTTTTAATTACATTTTGTTTTTTTCTCATTTCACATTGATCTACTATTTTATTTTATCTATCGTGAAATCATGCCCCATATTTACAAGCTATAATTTCAATAGATTCGATATCACAAACACCTCGTATAGGACATGATTTTGGTTGCATGAATTCTGGGGGTAAGATTCACTCCCAAACCCTAGGTCTATATTTTTATGTTATATTTAGTATAGAATATTATTTTTTACATTCTATTTTTTGCATTGTTCTATTTCATTGCATTATGTTTGTCCATTTCCAAGAAAGGTCAACATTCACTCTTGATTTCTAAAGGTCAACTAAAAGGACCTAGGGGGTTTTATTACTACGCTTCCAAGCTCTACTACACAATAACATAATCAATCCCTTAATACTAATTATATTTTCTAGGGTTTGGCAAAGCTATTTTTATAGGTTGAAGCTTTGGGATATTTTTTGACACAAGATAAAGCTTGGATCGAACATCGGTTCAAGTAAGTGCCTTAGTAGATCTCTAGGCTATTTGTTGATTGCTTTTGTTCATTTCTATTTAAACCTAGAATATAAATAAATAAAAAAATGTTTGATCATATTTTGTGTATTTGAAAGGATAAGAGCATATAGTGTGCATTTAGGGTTTAGTATTGTTTGTGCATCTCACTTGTGCCATTGCTAAAAAAGAAAAAGAATTTTATTTATTGTAACTTAGGGTTAGAAATAATTGAATCAAAGAATCATATTAGGGTTAGATAATATTATTTTCTTGCATATTGTGTGTCTTGCATCACTCTTTCATTTTCATAGTTTAGTTTGCTAAGGCTAGACATAGGTGATTGCTTGATTGAACACATTAAACATTTCCACCCTAAACTTGAAGCGAGTCCTAAAACCATTCTAGGTGAACCCTTTTTCTCATCCACTGAGTGTAGAGTTATAACACACCTCGTGATCACATCAGCTCCCGGTGGATCCAACCAAGAATCGTACGTGGTAGGAAAGTTTTTCCCCTCCACATATGATGAAGTCATGGGGTAATTTTTCTTTCTCTCTTTTTTAGATCATCTTATCTTTACATAGTATGAGCTTATTATATTGAACCCAAAATAGTCATTTTTTTACGTTGTTTGATCTTTTAGAGACTAATTTTATACGAGGCCTATGATCATGTGAATTATTCAACCCAAATGTTTTGTTTTATCTAGTTCAAAATATTTTGGTATGGCTCTAGACTATATTTAAACAACCTTGGTATTGGATTAGTTCCTCTCTTTTTGTCCCCATTTTTTAGATGAGTCCATGTTTAGTGTTTCTTAAAAAATAGACCTTAGTCAAACATCATTATATGTATTTAGAATAAAATTATTTTTAAATATGAAAACATACAAATATATATATATATATATATATATATATATATATATATATATATATATATATATATATATATATATTGACTCACATACTTTATTGGATATTTTAATAAAAAATAATAATATATCCTCTATCTTGTTTCACACACAAAACCAAACAAAGAGGTTATTAAATAAAATACACTCTTTTTTCCATTGAAAATGCTTCTTATATAATTAGCATAGTCTTAGTTGATGGCTCTTCTAGCTTTAATATTAAGGCCTTATCTTCACCACATCCTTATTATCAATATACCTAGTAATAGATTTTTATATGCTACATAATTCTTGATCAAACTTATTGTAAAACAACCATTTCTACCTCTAATAATTATTAGGGTTCTCCAATTTTGTAAAATGGTAAGTTTACTTGACTTGTCGTTGTCATTTTGTTCTTTTTCACAATGATACTAAACTAAAGAAATAAAATTTCATAATTTATATTAAATAAGAATAAAAGGGTAGGATGTAAGCATTAATAATAATACTATAAATTATGGTAGTGTGTTAGGAACCTTTATTATCATTAATAGAAATATTTCATCCATAAATAATATCTACAATAACAATCCACACAATGATATAGAGAGATAATACCCTTCAGGTAGGGTGATACCAATATTATTGCTAAAGGAAGGAATCACTCTAGATCATTTAGCAATTGGTTCTTCTATTTTAAATTATTCCTCATGCTATTCTCTCTTATTCCCTTATTTTGGTGTATCTTTGTGTGCTTCTAATAGATATTCCTTGGACTTTGTTGTTATTTTTTCATGGACTCTCCTATTGTTGCTTCTTCTATAGAATCTGTTCTTACTTGGACTTTGTTGTTACTACTTCTATAGATTCCATATTTTATTCTTATATTGGTTCCTTAACTTGGTCCACTACCATAACTACTTATTGCTTCTCTTTGGATCCTTGCTCCTTATGCTAATAAATGTCCTATAGTGTTATCTTCTTTTTCCTATACCATAACTTCATAAACCTTTTTTGAACATTAATTTTAATAGTGCCCAAAGAATCCAACCAAGGATAACCTAAAATAATATCCACATCATCCATCTCAATAGCATAAAAATATGAATGTAAAACATATTTATCCATAATGATCTTCAAATATTCAAAAATTTGATCATTCTCACCCTCAAACTTTATGCATTTAATTTGTGTTGCTTGAATTTGCAACCTTTTATCCAAAACAATATTAATAAAATTAGATTTGTTGTTAGGGTTTATATAAAAAACATCCTTTTCCCTTCTGAATGCAGTTGTGAACCTATAAAATAGATTTTTTTTATTTAAACAAATCCTTGTGAACACTATTTGGCCTATTTGTCACCAAAGTTGTGGTTCCCTCAACCTACACACTATCACCCTTATCTTTTCCTTCTACCAATTTCTTGAAAATTTCCAACTCTCTTTTTAATTCATTTTGTTCATCGTAGAGGCTAGCTATTTTTTCATCCTTTTTCTTCAATCCCTCTTTGCTTAAAAATGCAACTTCAAATTCATCCTGTGTATGTAAAATGAGGGGTACTCTCAAATTTTATAAACCACTTTAAATCTTCCCCTCCTAAAGAAATACAAAAAATCTTATTTTTCCATCTAGAATTAGAAGAATTTAATGATTTAAAAAAATTCCACCATTCCCAAACATCACTATCATCCTCTCCATGAAATATTTCCAAGTCTATGACCTCAACAAAAAAACCTTTTCCAAAGCAGTTAGGGTTTTAATAAACTAAGATTTCTCAAAAAAAAAATTTATCAAATCTCATCTATTCCTTTCTATAAACAAATAGATCTATGAATTTTCCTCGAAGAAAAATAAATTGCAATTGATTTGCTTACCCCAACTAATAGATATGTCCAAATTTCATATTTTCAAATAAAGTGATTTGAAAAATTATCACTACCCTTGTTTTGGATGACTAGCTTCACAAGGTTGTATCTCCCTCAATACTACTCAAATTCCTTCATATGACTACTCATTTCAAAAATCTTCAAA
Organism: Wollemia nobilis; assembly: GCA_028583015.1. NCBI lineage: Eukaryota > Viridiplantae > Streptophyta > Pinopsida > Araucariales > Araucariaceae > Wollemia > Wollemia nobilis. The sequence goes on along the minus strand of JAQPPZ010001057.1, from coordinate 6,204,601 downwards.
CTCCAAACAAATGGCATAAGAATCATTTGAATCAAGTTTTTAGATTGAGATATGATTTTTTATTTTTCATGAATTTTTGTGCAATCAAAAAACTTTGATATCCCAACTTCAAATAGATATAACTCCTTCAATATTGATCAAAATTTAATATATGATCAATCATTTTTGTAGTTTCTAAAATGATCTACATGATGGTGCAAGAATATTCTTAATATGAGTACTAGAAAAAATATATAGCTATCACAAATGAGATATTTTTTAGATTTTCCCTAATTTTGTAATTCATAAAAAAAATGTCCACTTTATTAGAATAATTGATTTGCTACCACTTGTTAGGAACCTTTATTCTCATTAACAAAAATCATTCACCAATATGCATAAATATCAAGCAATTCATCCATAAATAATATCCACAATAATAATCTATACAATTAGACAAAGATAGATAATACCCTAAGGCAAGGCAACACCAATATTTTTCCTGAAGGAAGGAATTACTCTAGATCCACTTTATAAGCTAAGACTATTACAAGAAAAATTGTTAGATGAATTCTTGATATAAATTGCTTGAATAAAATGATAATGTCCCTTATTTATATAGCTATCTTCCTAAACCCTTATCACACTCATTATTATAATACTAAAATTAAATCAACCATAGGTTATGTGTGGCCCATGCCAATTACCCATACATAATATAATACTATACCCATATATTCATATCCCTAGGTACATAACATAGTGGTAATTTTGGCCATCATTTACCATTTGATAGTGGTTTTGTTGTTTATGATTATTTAAATTTATAATGCTTGGAAACACATGGTTTTCTTCATATTTTTATTAATGGATTTGAGTTGATGTTTAATTTTTTTTAAATTAGTACTATAATATTTTGGTAATGTTTATTCTAAAAAAGTTTGCACATCCTTATATTGTTGGTCAACTAATAATGATCATGTTTTAATTGTTTATATGGATTTGAAACTAACCCCCACCCTTATTACATAATAACCATGTTATTATAATATTCCACCAAACTAGATTGATGAGGAAACTTATACTATCATGGGATACATAAAGATCCATATTAATATAATTTCTACTAAGTTATCATTTTCTTTTTTAAAATAATAAATATAAATGATAGTTCCAATTGAAAAATAAACTGAAACCCAAAGATAAACATTCAATATCATGCATGTTTATCCTCTTTAACATATAACCTTTGTTAGCCAATGATGTCTTGTTTCAATGGTTGAGATATATGGATGATATAGCCCACACCAAGGTTCAAATATCGATGACAACAAATAGTATATATAGCTTGATGTGACTATGTTAATATAAAATGAAAAAGGCAATCCTTTCAAAATCCTACTTACAAAAAAACATATAACCTTTGTTTCCCAAGGTATTATGGATCAATAAAGAATACCATGTAATCATATGAATGTAGTTTGAGTTTAAATATGGAAACTCTCATGATAATATTAACTTGTGATAATACATAATATAATAATATGATCATAACATAATATAGATGGGTTTAATTTGACCCATGTAATCAAGTAAAAAACATTGAAACTTTATCTTTCTTATCAAATGGTAATATCATATCATATATATAATTGTTTTATGTATTTTCTAATCTCAAATTGAGTGGTTTAGACAAGTCATTTTCCATTGAGAAGCTTCAAGTTCAATTCATGATGGACATAGAGTTATTAGTCATTTACCACGAATACGTCTCAATTTCAAGTCTCAATCATAGACTAGAGAGATGAGTTCTTTTACCTCAACAAGCCTCAATTTCAAGTTTAAATAGATATAGACACCTAATTTTATGAGTGGTGGGTGTTTGATCCCAAAGTAAGTTGTGTTAGCCTCACTAAAAACTAAAATTCATGGTATCCCATTAACATATATACATTGTTTTTATGTAAAACATAGAGTAACTATTCATGTCTTTAACCTCCAACTTTCTTACTTCCCTTAATCTACTTCTAACTTCTCTATATTTTTTAATGTAATTCATGGAACTGTAGACACCTAAAATACATCATGTCAATGATGACTACTCATATGGACATGCTACAAGACCATATGGAAGATCTTGGACAGACTCCAAGATAGAGCAATGGTTCTAACCACTCAATTTGGGCTCCTTGGCCTAATCAATCTGAACTGCAGCCTAGACCTATAGTTTATAGCTGAACCATGGTTGAGACCTATGGTTTGCAGTCTAGACCATAGTTGTGACCTGTGGTCTTAATTGAAGTTTAGTTGGCCTTCAATTTGAGCCAAATAGGTTGAAATGACCATTGGATCTAGAAGAAGATGGTTAGAGAGCGGAATCTTCCATTCCAACTATCCTAACCACCCCTTCTTGATCTTGGCTTCTCCAAGAAGCCATCCCTAGCCTTTGGGTAGTCCTATAGTACCCATCAGAATTAGGGCAAATAAGAGGAGAGAGCATTGGATATTTGAGCAACAGAGTTGTTGTGGCTGATCCACAACGTACCCCAAAATTGGGGACCCACCTTTTTTGCATGTGTTCCAAGAAGACCGAAGTGGCCCATAGGCTAAAGATCAAGGAAAAAAGCAAAATATCACAAGGAGGAAAAGTGTCGCGATATCGCGACATGTTGCTCCATCGCGGCCAAAAAAGAAAAAGTGTCGCGATATCGCGACATGTTGCTCCATCGCGGCCGAAAATGAAAAAGTGTCGCGATATCGCGACATGTTGCTCCATCGCGGCAGAAAATGAAAAAGTGTCGCGATATCGCGACATGTTGCTCCATCGCGGCCAAAAATGAAAAAGTGTCGCGATATCGCGACATGTTGCTCCATCGCGGCCAAAAATGAAAAAGTGTCGCGATATCGCGACATGTTGCTCCATCACGGCCAAAAAATGAAAAAGTGTCGCGATATCGCGACATGTTGCTCCATCGCGGCAGAAAATGAAAAAGTGTCGCGATATCGCGACATGTTGCTCCATCGCGGCCAAAAATGAAAAAGTGTCGCGATATCGCGACATGTTGCTCCATCGCGGCAAAAAATGAAAAAGTGTCGCGATATCGCGACATGTTGCTCCATCATGGCAAAAAATGAAAAAGTGTCGCGATATCGCGACATGTTGCTCCATCGCGGCAAAAATGAAAAAGTGTCGCGATATCGCGACATGTTGCTCCATCGCGGCCAAAAGCAAAGGAAAAGAGGAGAAAGAAAAAGTGTCGCGATATCGCGACATGTTGCATTTTCATTCAAAATGGGCAAACAAGCAGAGAAAGAAAAAGTGTCGCGATATCGCGACATGTTGCATTTTTGCGATTCAAAATGGGCAAACAAGCAGAGAAAGAAAAAGTGTCGCGATATCGCGACATGTTGCATTTTCGCGATTCAAAATGGGCAGACAAGCAGAGAAAGAAAAAGTGTCACGATATCGCGACATGTTGCATTTTCGTGATTAAAAGCAAAAAGAGACAGAAAGAAAAGTGTCGCGATATCGCGACATGTTGCATTTTCGTGATTCAAAGCAACAAAGGAGAGCAAGGAGGCAAAAGTGTCGCGATATCGCGACATGTTCCATTTTCGTGATTCAAAGCAACAAAAGAGGAAGGGGCCAAAAGTGTCGCGATATCGTGACATGTTCCATTTTCATGATTCAAAGCAACCAAGGAGAGCAAGGAGGCAAAAGTGTCACGATATCGTGACATGTTCCATTTTTGCCAAGGTAACGGACCTGCATAGTGACGTGGACATAAGGATAAAATCCAATGAATAAGACAAAGCGTTACATAAGGAATATTTAATGATTTGAAATCATTTAAGATGGTCGTTACACACGAAGGGAAACAGACGCAAACCCATGTGGAGAAATCGCAGCGAAGGGCCACAAAATGGAAAGCAAAGCACACGCATACAGGGAAGGTGAAATGAACAGTCAGGGAAGGTGAAATGAACAGCCATCGAAAAATGAAACGAACCGTCAGGGAAGGAGAAACAATGTTTTCACAAGTTTAAATACGCCATTCAAAGAGGCTAGAAGGGGTGGAAAACTGCTGCAAGTAGCATTGCAGGTTTGAAGGCGATAAGGCCATTCTGGACCTAGTTGGGCTGTTTTTCTTTCGAAGACTAGTTTTTCTTCTTCATGGACATGGGTTGGAGATTACGGCGAGCAGAGTTGCAGACTTGAAGGCGATGATGCCATTCTGGACCTGTTTGAGTCATTTCTCTTCCATGGACTGGTTTGGGAAAACCAAAAATTCTGCTATTGTAAAATGACACATTTTTAATGCAGAAGTGTTCAGAAATTTGCATCTTGTGGGCAAGAAAGAAGGAGATTTTCTTTGCATGCTATGGATTTAATGTTTATTCTTTCATCTTTTCAGATTTTGAATTTATAGATAATGTTGATGCCATTTCTTTGGGTTACATTAGGCGAATATTTGAAATCTGAATTTTATTTCGTACCCTAGGAACCAACACTTAGCTTATCCGGATTGTGCTTGTTTGCAGGTCCAATAGGTTAGGTTGCATGCATGGAGACCTCACATCTTCGGTTTTGTCGAAATAGGATAGCATCATACTGAATGCATTTTAGTTTCAGTTTCTGCATTTCATTTTCATTTTCTGCATTTTATATTTTTCCAGAAGTTTTAACTTTTCAAGGCATTAAAATAAAAAATATCAAAATCCAAAAAACAATGAACAATCACTAAAGTTTCATGATGAAATAAACCAACATTGCCCCTTGTTTACGATTACTTGCAATCACTAAGGTGTTCCAAGCATTTAAATTGAATATCTTTATTTGAGATTACTAATACACATATGCAAATGCTAAATACAACGGAGACCTTGGAGAAGTTGTTTGTTTAACTTCTTTGCAAGAGGGGATTTGGAACCCAAATCCTAAAGGAGAGTGTACTTTCACAACTGGGTGAAAATACCACTCAACAGATTGGCGCTAGAAGGAGGGCCTGAATCGGTTTATTTCAGTGTGATTTAAATGCTATAGGGATTTAAATTTTGAATATTTCATGCCCTATTGATTATTATCTTTAGCCCTCTTTTAACAATACAACCTTGTAGTGTTAAAAGGAGGACATGAATTGCTATGCATTGTTCTAACGCTTTTGATTGTTCATACAGGAATAATGTGTCTTGATTTGATTTAAAAAAAAAAAAAATTCTTGACTAACGAGGTTGTCTCCATGCAATTACTTTCATTTGATTTTAATGGATACACCTCTTGGTTGATGCTAACATGATTATTCATACATTACATGTTTGATATTTGCTAGTCATTTCATGCTTATTTGTAAGGAATTATTTTGTCTAAAAATGTATTTGTTGTCGGTATTATGCTCTTCACCTGCGCGTAATGCGATCTTGTGAATCAGAAAGCCTACAACACTAGGAGTATGCTCTTCACTTGCACATATGTGATCTGGTGAATCAGAAACTAACTTACATTTTTAGAATACTACTTTGTCAAGGTTCCTTCTTTCATGACTAACAAATTGGTTTTGAAGTTATTCTTTGAATTTCATTAATTGCAAGATTTTCTGTGTGTCGCAGGTTTCTTCTTGAGGTACTTGAGAGTTTTGTCAAGTTCTTGTAGGGTTATCATCATCGATTTTGAATCAAATGGCCCAACCTCCACCACCTCCTTGGTACGGAGCCCATAACATTCCTTTGAATATTGTAGGGGATATTCACGAGATCCCTAGGAATATAGAGAGATTTTTTCCCAAATACAAATCGGATGGCCCAAGGACCGTAGAAGAACATATTCAGGCCTATAGGGATGTTTTGATAAGATTGCAAGTTCAACATGAAGATGTGGCTTGTAGACTCTTCCCCATGAGCCTAGACCCAGTGGCCTACGAATGGTATATTTGCTTACCTACTGGTTCCATTACGTCATGGACGCAAATGGAGAATGCTTTTGTCAACCAATTCAGGTCACCATTAGATCCCACAATCATCTATAATCAGTTCATTACATGCAAAAGAGGCCAGGGTGAGCCAATCCGAACTTTTAATCAGAGATTTTAGAAGTGCTATAATAGAGCAATTCGGCATTTTGCCATTGATCCCGATAGTAGCTTTGCAAATATATTTTGGGGCATTGGATCCTATGACGGCAATGTTTGCAAGGCGAAATCCTCAAGTTACTACGCTTGCTCTAGCCTACAATGAAGCTATGACCATTGAACAACAAATGACACCACAATGTTATGGGTTTTCCCAGATGCCTATGGTAGGACAATATGGTCCATATGGTCAAGCTCCTATGATGAATCAGATCATGGCACCACAAATATCAGGCATAAATGCTTTGCCTTATCAACAACCATATTCATCAACACCCGCTTACGCACCCATTCCAATTCAACCAATCACATCCATTCCTCCCATTCCTCCATTTTTGCAAAATAGTCAATAGACTATGCAAGGAGCTAGTCTGGTTAATTCTCAGGCTATGGTTCCTTTCCCCAATCCAATTTCGATTCAAAGTGTGAATCCCTACGCAAATCAAGTGGCTCAAAATCCAACTCAAATGTTAAGTCAAAATCTCACCAATTACGCAAATCCTATTGGAACTAGCAATAATATAGCTCAACCAAAAGAGATTTATTCAGAGGTTGAAGAACTCAAAAATATGGTTCACAAATTGAGTAATGATTTGGTTCAAAAATAGAAGTATGAATCCCATGCCCCTCACCCAAATCAAAATTTCAACAATAGAGGGAGACAAGTGGAATACGAAGCCAAACAATGGGGGTGTACCTTCCACTATTGCTAATCAGATTGATACTTCTGCAGGACCAAGTCACTCTAGTTCCATTCTTAATATTTCTGATTTTGCATGGGAAAACGGGTGTAGATTGCATGATACAAAGGAGCATAATGAAAGGAATTGTCCCAAAATTGCTATGTATACTCATTGTCTCCAAGCTCAAGTGGATGATTTGGAACTTGTGCCAAATAAGGGTCCACCCCAACATCAGCAAGGAGAAGACAACATTCTGGCGGTGGAAACTTTATATCATCAAGAGAGTGATGACCAAGAGGATCCACACCTTCCAAATTGTGATAAAATTGAATCATGGGTTACAAATTTGGATTATGATAGCTTTACCAATTTGAATTCAAGAAATAACCCACTTTTGGAAATAACTGGACCATCTATGGAAGGTGAAGGCGAATTGGATGAGAAATATGTTGATGAATCAGAAGATGAATTGGATGAGAAACATGTTGATGAATCAGAAGATGAAGAAGAAGTGCTTGAGCGTCACGACCTGAACTTGGAAGATGATTACTATGATTCATGGAAGAAATGGGAAGAGTATTATCAATCTGAATCTTCTAACAAACTTATTGCATCAAACAATATGCAGGATAACTCAATTGCTTCCTCGCATGAGGATACTATGAATCCTGTACAATTTGAGAAAGTTTTGGAAGAGGAATTTGAATCTCATCAAATTTTGGAACATGATAAGGATTCTACAACCATGAACCAAGAAAGAGAGTCACTTGCTTTAGATCCCTTTGAAGGAAAAGAAATTGAAAATCTTGATCCACGTACTTGCGCTACAATGATTATGCCATCTCAAAATGAGAAAATTACAAAACCTGAATCATTTGGGTTTGATATCATTGATGATCCAATTGAAAATCTCACGTTACCCAAAACAACCCAAGTGATTGATCACGGAAATGTGTTAGTCAACCCGCCCCTAGATAGACAAGACTTATGGTTTGAAAGGGATGGGCATATTTTCAATTGGGTACCTAAGTTTGGTGCCTTTGATAAACAGGTCATTGAGAAAGAACAAGTGCTACGTGATGATGAAGGTCATGAGAGGGAAAAAGAATTTTCAAATCCTCTTCAGGTAAGGTCAAATGAAAGCATGCCAAAGGTAAAATCTCATCTTTTTGGTTTCACCATGCAGAATTCGAAGGGAGGTTTGCCTAATGAATGGTTTGATTCAAATATCATTAATGTTATGGCTTTATTGAAGGAAAACGAAAGCTTATTTCTACACCGTGAATCAAAGTGCGGAATGAACATCTTAAAGAATAGACATAAAGGAATTGAATATCAATCATTGTCTAATCAATTTGAAAATTTGAAACTCCACCATAGGATTATTAATGAAACTAAATCAAATTGGTATGGTGAGAGGGGCAAGTGGATATTTGTTTCTTTGTTTGGGTTGATCTTGTTTTTGTTGGATTCCTGCAAAGCTGGATATGCGTATCACGTCATATATCTTTTAAAGAATTCTAATCAGGTTTGGGATCCGGGGAAATGATAATCCAAATTTGTTTTGTTTTTGTACATTTGTATATACTTTTGGTTTTCGTGTTTTAGTTTTAGATTAGATCTCATTTTGGTTTTAAGTTTTGTGTGTTGGTCCTTTGGACATTTTTGGTTTGTTAAGTTAGATCCTTATGAATGTTGACTAAGATTAGGATAATATGAAACATCGGAATTGTATTGCAGAAAGCTCCACGAATTTCGCAATCACATTAAAGAATATCGTTTGGAACTTATGATGCAGGAAGTTGTCAGTTTTATAAATTATGGCAAAGTAGGTGGTATACTCCATCCGCATTTCAAAGGGAGCAATGCATTCATATCTCATGTACATTCCGCATTGCATATACATTCCATCTCAGTTGCATCTTCATTTCATGTACAATCATTGAGAAGGTGTCGAATCCTCTTAGGATTATTACATAACATATATTAAAAGGATCCTAAGGTTGGGAACTGATGCTCGAACTATCTTGAACCAAGCACGTTCTATGCATATTAAAAAGAATCTTGAGCAAAATGGTCAAAACCATACTTGGAAGAAAAGGTGAGGCGAAAGGAGTATTTCGTGTCTGTCCTATTATGCAACATAATCCTTAAAACAATGGTTTTCACCACTCCCATAGTGCTTAAAGCCTAAAATCAGAGTAGTAAGGATAGGGTTAAATCCTCATCGAACTTAGGTTGAGGATCCAACTCCCCAAAGCTCTGATTTGACCTTCATGGAGTAGTAAGGATAGGGTCTAATTCTCATCTCGCTTAGGTTGAGAATCCGATTCCCCAAAGCTCTGATTTGACCTTCATGGAGTAGTAAGGATAGGGTCTAATTCTCATCTCGCTTAGGTTGAGAATCCGATTCCCCAAAGCTTCCATTTTGCCCACTCAAGAACTTGAAATTCAAAAGAAAATATTTTTCATTTCTTTATTAATACTTGGATTGGAAGGATCGTACTACATGTCCCTTGCAAGGATGGGTAGTCATCACCAAGGTCCAAGAAATCATAGTAAAGTCAAATCCTGGATTATGGGGTTAATCTCCACCGGGGCTATAGACGCCCGGCTGGCGAGTGGAGTATGCTCATGCGTGGCAACATGTCTTGTCTAAAAGCAAGACCACTGATTGCTCAAACGGACAGGCTAGCTCGACAGTTTCATCCATAACAGGTTAAATCATTTTGTTCAAGATGAGGTAATGAACTCCGAATCAGAGTAGTAAGGATAGGGTTAAATTCCCATCTCGCTTAGGTTGGGAATCCGATTCCCCAAAGCTCTGATTTCACTTACACCGCACATGGGTTCAAGATGGTAGTGACACATAACCAACTTTGGGATCTAGTAAATTAATTCAGTATACATATTTTTGGTCCTAAGAGGGTTTGACAGTTTTAATATGTTTGTTCATGATACTAGAAGGTCTGAGCCTTTGCAACGCAGGTTGCTATAACATCTTCATCATACATCAAATCCTGCACAAATCATTCATAGCCTTGCATACGAATCATAAGTGAAGCCGACAATGGAAAGCTGAATGAATTTCAAATGATAGGGAATGAAGCACATTGCACACACCGAGCTGATGCTTAATAATTCTAATGTTTCATGTATTTCTCGTCTAGTTTCATTCTTGGGATATTTGCTAACGCTTGTATTTGAGTCTGTGTGTTTTCAGAGTTGAGTTCTCACCGAAATGCTCAGGAGCATTTCCCAGCAAAGTCGCCATTTGTTGTGGCTGATCCACAACGTACCCCAAAATTGGGGACCCACCTTTTTGCATGTGTTCCAAGAAGACCGAAGTGGCCCATAGGCTAAAGATCAAGGAAAAAAGCAAAATATCACAAGGAAGAAAAGTGTCGCGATATCGCGACATGTTGCTCCATCACGACAAAAAAAGAAAAAGTGTCACGATATCGCGACATGTTGCTCCATCGCGGCCAAAAATGAAAAAGTGTCGCGATATCGCGACATGTTGCTCCATCACGGAAAAAAATGAAAAAGTGTCGCGATATCGCGACATGTTGCTCCATCGCGGCCAAAAATGAAAAAGTGTCGCGATATCGCGACATGTTGCTCCATCGCGGCAAAAAATGAAAAAGTGTCGCGATATCGCGACATGTTGCTCCATCATGGCAAAAAATGAAAAAGTGTCACGATATCGCGACATGTTGCTCCATCATGGCAAAAATGAAAAAGTGTCATGATATCGCGACATGTTGCTCCATCGCGGCCAAAAATGAAAAAGTGTCGCGATATCGCGACATGTTGCTCCATCACGGCCAAAAGCAAAGGAAAAGAGGAGAAAGAAAAAGTGTCGTGATATCGCGACATGTTGCATTTTCGCGATTCAAAATGGGCAAACAAGCAGAGAAAGAAAAAGTGTCACGATATCGCGACATGTTGCATTTTCGCGATTCAAAAGGGCAAACAAGAAGAGAAAGAAAAAGTGTCGCGATATCGCGACATGTTGCATTTTGTTGAATGGGAAAGAAAGAAGAAAGGAAGAAAAGTGTCACGATATCGCGACATGTTGCATTTTCACGATTCAAAGCAAAAAGAGAGCAAGGAGAAAAGTGTCGCGATATCGCGACATGTTCCATTTTCGTGATTCAAAGCAACAAAAGAGAGAAGGAGCCAAAAGTGTCATGATATCGCGACATGTTCCATTTTCACGATTCAAAGCAACCAAGGAGAGCAAGGAGGCAAAAGTGTCGCGATATCGCGACATGTTCCATTTTTGCCAAGGTAACGGACCTGCATAGTGACGTGGACATAAGGACAAAATCCAGTGAATAAGACAAAGCGTTACATAAGGAATCTTTAATGATTTGAAATCATTTAAGATGGTCGTTACACACGGAGGGAAATGGATGCAAAACCATGTGGAGAAATCGCAGCGAAGGGCCACAAAATGGAAAGCAAAGCACACGCATACAGGGAAGGTGAAATGAACAGTCAGGGAAGGTGAAACGAACAGCCATCGGCAAATGAAATGAACCGTCAGGGAAGGAAACAAGGTTTTCACGAGTTTAAATACGCCATTCAAAGAGGCCAGAAGGGGGTGGAAAACTGTTGCAAGTAGCATTGCAGGTTTGAAGGCGATAAGGCCATTCTGGACCTAGTTGGGCTGTTTTTCTTTCGAAGACTGGTTTTTCTTCTTCATGGACATGGGTTGGAGATTGCGGCGAGCAGAGTTGCAGACTTGAAGGCGATGATGCCATTCTGGACCTGTTTGAGTCGTTTCTCTTCCATGGACTGGTTTGGGAAAACCAGAAATTTTGCTATTGTAAAATGACACATTTTTAATGCAGAAGTGTTCAAAAATTTGCATCTTGTGGGCAAGAAAGAAGGAGATTTTCTTTGCATGCTATGGATTTAATGTTTATTCTTTCATCTTTTCAGATTTCGAATTTATAGATAATGTTGATGCCATTTCTTTGGGTTACATTAGGCGAATATTTGAAATCTGAATTTTATTTCGTACCCTAGGAACCAACACTTAGCTTATCCGGATTGTGCTTGTTTGCAGGTCCAATAGGTTAGGTTGCATGCACGGAGACCTCACATCTTCGGTTTTGTCGAAATAGGATAGCATCATACTGAATGCATTTTAGTTTCAGTTTCTGCATTTCATTTTCATTTTTTGCATTTTATATTTTTCCAGAAGTTTTAACTTTTCAAGGCATTAAAATAAACATCTAAAAAATATCAAAATCCAAAAAACAATGAACAATCACTAAAGTTTCATGATGAAATAAACCAACATTGCCCCTTGTTTACAGTTACTTGCAATCACTAAGGTGTTCCAAGCATTCAAATTGAATATCTTATATTTGAGATTACTAATACACATATGCAAATGCTAATACAGCGGAGACCTTGGAGAAGTTGTTTGTTTAACTTCTTTGCAAGAGGGGATTTGGAACCCAAATCCTAAAGGAGAGTGTACTTTCACAACTGGGTGAAAATACCACTCAACAAGAGCCCTGTAGAATTGTACACTCAACCAAGTATACTAAGAGAGATCTATTGCACTTACCCCACCTAATTGCTAATATTCATGATGAATTTATAGTATGGATGCCCTAGGAGTCTAGGAGAGCCAAGAAATGCAAATCCGGGCAAACGAAGGCCCATCACAGTGATTTGAACACCAAACCTATCATAAGTACATCAAAGGTGATCCTTGAACATCAATTGGACAAGGAGGTGAATCCCACTACCCTTGGAATTGAGGGCAAGCCTATCAGAGTTCTAACCATGACTGTCAGCCATGATTTACAATGCAGACCATGCACCAGAGCTACGATTTGCAGTAGAGGTATAACCACCTTCCTAATTTCATTTTTTTCTAGTTAATTAGGTTAGATTAGTTGTTTTCATGGTTAAAATACATTTTAGCAGACTTTTGATCATAGATTTAGGTTAGTTTAGCTTCTTTATGTTTATGCTTCAATTAGGACATTAATAAGTTCTTTATGCACTTTCATGCCTTATTTCATATATCTGATCCATGCATAGAGTAGTTGTTGTCTTTCTTTACGCTATTGTATGAACTTTGATTCGATTTACATAGTTTAGAAGCACCTTTTATACTTTCTTGATTATGCATGTTAATGGTGTCATTATGCATTTTACCTAAAAGGGCCTCATCATGAGAGGCTGCATATCCTTTTGACATTCTTGTTGTTTCTTGACTGCAAGGAATAGTTTCAAAGGAGAGCAAACCATCAATTTCCTTCCCCATTGCGAAGAAGAGGGCACCTCCACCCTAGAGCAGTTCGTGCTATTATGAGAGGCATTTGGAAATCACACCTACCCTTAAGAGGGAAAAAAATTGAGCACTCTTATTGTAATATTGCATCAAAATGAATATCCCTAAGAGGTACGTACTTGTAATTGGGTTTTGACTTCAAATATAATGGAATAAAGTGTTTTCTTTCTTTTTTTATTTGTTTTCAATTTTGTTTACTTGTATGCATGTTATATCTTTACCATTTATTGTAATAGGAGACACAACCAAGTGTCACCCTTTCTGGTGGTTACATAGGCAATCATAGTGGCAACCAACATTTTTAGGATCTGACTATGTTTTGTTGGCTTTTGTAGTTGCAGGTAAAGACCGCAGCTATCAGCTACAACCCAATAACTAAACTATAGGTACAAGGTGTGGTTCATAGTCAGAACCACAGGTCAGACCTACGATTTCTTGTTGACAGCATAGACAGCCAATTCCACAATTCCAAATAGTGTAAGATATGAGGTAGGTCATTTTTCTAGCCCTATCTCACTTTTCTATTTTTTGTGTTTTTACAGTAGGTCAATTTCGAATGCAAATTAGAAAAGCAAATAAAAGAAAATGGTAAATCAATTGTCCTAGTTTACTTTTCGTATTTTTTCTTTCACTAGAAAGACGCTGCTGGGAATAGTAGACGTCTTATTGTAGTTTGTCCTAGGCTATAGCATGCTTGATAAATATGTGTTGATGGTTTGCATGTGTAAGGCCCGATTAGTGGCCATTTAGCATCGTAATGTGCATAGTCATAAAGAGCATCTAGAGTAGCTTGTATTTTTTGAATCTAAAATGTCTTTCATTTGCATAGCATTTAGAAAATGAGCTTGTGTGCTATATGATGTATTTCTTTTATGTACATTAAAAGGAACCACACACACCACATTTCATTTAAACATCAGTGGTTTTGGGCTCTCACATCCAACCCATTTGATTAAGACCAATAGTGGATGTCATTTCCACTTGGTTGACTCATTTGACATTGTAGTATCGAGACCTGCTCATGGCCAAGGCTGACCCAAGAACTATCCTATCTATGCAAAATAGCATGCACTCATCTTCAAAAGAGTGTATCATTGTGCACGATGTGCTGGGTGAGGGTTGGTAGTACCTATGCTACCTCATTGAGTATGGACTTCACTACCATATTTAACTTGTGCGAGTATATAGGTGAAAACCTTTGAATAATTTGAGTATAACATCAACTTTTGCAAAAATATGATGAGTTTCTACAACTAATACAACACATATTGAAAACACATCAAATAGTTTAGGAATCACTTTTAAAACTTAAAACGATATAATCATTGTTGTATATCTTGTTTGCTTAATAATACATTTAGAATCTAGGTACACAATAGTGGAAACACGGGGTAGTTGGCAATGGTCCAAGGCCAATGTAGATGACCAACCCCTAACTAGCTCACAACAATACATGTCAAATCCTCAATCACATGAGCTAACCGAATGTCGTTCGGATAGAATTTGAGGAGACAACTCAACACAGGGGGAGCCAGCAGAGTAAACCCAAAATAGAGGAGCTTCAGTACACTCCTATAGGCATAGAGTATAACAAGAAATCTTCCAGCATGAGAGTGTTCCACTTGAGAGTCATTATCGAGATCGTAATGCATGTGCATCCATAGGGTCGGATAAAGAGTTTATTATGTAGGGGACCAGATTGGTGCCCATATGTACTAAGTCTACTAGAGGATCTATGGTTCCACCTTCTGAGTATAGAAGTACTAGAGACCCACCCATTTAGGGATAGACATATAGGCTCGCTATCGAGCATAGAACTAGCCATACTCCCATGCGTGGTCCAACACGTAAAATCACCATTGACATATCAAAGGTGGGAGATAATGGTACATCGTTGAATGAGTGATGGTGGTCTAGGTAGTTAGAAGGTCTAAGTAGTGTTCTAGAGTAGCTAGGTTGTAAGCCTTCTGCTCCACCCACTCAAGCCCTGAGTGAGCATAGTGGGAGTGTCATTTGTACTACTAGAGAACATATGGATGCTTCTAAGCACCCTCATGTCACCCACCCACTATCTATGCATGGTGGGTAACAATATAGGACACAATGGGAGGCCAATGCTTTCTTTATAGATAGAGTCAAAGGTACAACATATTAGTCTAATGGGTACAAAACCCACAAAGTCACTCGTACAAAGCATGGGTATCAAAGGCCTCCCATGGCCAACCAGATCAATAGATCACATCAACTGGCATCAGAGCAAAAATGCCAAATCCTCCAAGACCAATTGGAGGATGCTCGTATGGAGAGCCAATGTATCAAATATGAAAATCTTCAAGCGCAAAGGCTCATAAGATAGAGGTTATATGAGCAATGCATGCATGAAGAGTGCATCCTTGCTCAAAAGAAACGCATAGAATAGGAGGATTAACTAGCTAAGGCTGGCCTATATCCTCAAGATGAGAACTGTGAGCACATGCATAGGAAGGATTTCTCACAAGCCAATATGCATCAAGAGCATAGAGATGCTCGTACTCATGTTATTTGTGAACAAAGGGAGTGGCTACCATTGCTCAATATTCAAATGCAGAGACATCATGAAGTAGCAGCAGGAGATGGATACAAGTAGGGATATGTTGAAAGCTCTCGAGCTGAAGAGGAGGAAGAGCAAAGACCTCCATATCACACAAGGAAGATAGTACCTCCTAAGCCACCTATGTGTCAACTTAGGGAGGAGGACTTTCTAGTTTTCAGAGGCCTATAAGGCCTTGGTCGAGAAAATTAAAGCCATTGAGAGACAAGGCACGACTATTCAAAAGCTGACTCTAATGAAAATCCATAACGAGCCTTTAGATCCTTTAGTGCTTACTCTAGCCTACCCTGAGCATTTTGACATGCCTAGGTTAGATAATTTCAAGGGTGATGAATATACATAGGAACATGTAACGAGCTTTCTAGATGCTTGCTTTTAGATAGCAAGCAACGATGCCTTATTGTTGCACACATTCATCACGACACTTTTAGGGCCTACCCAAGAGTGGTTAAATCAGCTAAATAAGCACAGTATAACAAGCTTTGAGCAATTAGTTGATGCCTTTCTTGAACGCTATTCCTTTGGCATCAAGAAACAGGCTAATATTTCCAATTTGGCTATGCTAGCTCAGCATGACAATGAGCCCATAGAATAATACAGAAAGAGGTGGAGAAGATTAATGGTAAAGTTACCATTCTCCATTCCTACCATGAAATTAACTTGGATGTTCATAAAGAGTTGTGACAAGCACATCTCATTACTGCTATAGCTACAACAGTACGCTACATTTGAAGAGGCTTTCGCACAAGCCAAGGTGATTGAGGATATCAAGTTGCAAGATGGAAACTTGAAGCTCAAAAATAGGAAAGAGGGACAGAATAAGAGTACCACAAAGCATCAGGGCAAGAAAACCCATGTAAATCAAGTGTTATTAAATCTCCAATGGGAGGACAATGGGTAGTAGAAGCAGAACTACCAGGCCCATCCTCTGCCTGCGTAGTATGATAAATATAATAACTACAAGGGCAAAAACAAAGAGCAACGCCCACCTCACCAGTTCACACCATTTATGGAATCACTGATGGTTATTTTTCATCAGTTATGTGAGTCCAATGCAATAAGATTTCCCTAATTCAATATGATAGACCCTAATCAACCCAAACCAAAGGGGTTTCAGTACAATTTATTTTACATATTTCATAGAATGAAAGGACATGACATCAAGGTGTGTTGGTCTTTCAAACACCTAGTGCAAAATATGATCAACAAGGATGAGCTTGTAGTGCATCACAACCTACAGGTGCTCGATAATAAAAATATAGGGATTTACAAGAACCTCTTACCAAATCATGAGGCATCTCGAAACAATGTTGGTCAAGTTAACCAGGTACGAGTTGAACCACCTACCTAGGGTTTCGTAGGTATGGTCAATGTTGTTACTAAGCACAGGATATACAAACAACAAAATCAACCTCATGCTCCTATCTAGATACAAACCACACTAAATTAGCGATCGACATAGAATATTCCAGGCCCACCAACAAGATCGATGGTGACCCTAAGGAGCAGGTTGGTCCAAAACCTGTAGACAACTCCTATGAAGTTATCAATATATGAATTAATTTAGCAGTCCTTGAGGCACAGGGAGACTCTTATGAATAGTTTAAGTTCCATTGAAGTACAGGCCCAACATGCATAGGCATTCACAAATTTTGTGGGACATGTACAACAGTGTCAAGAACCGATGATCCAATTTTACAATCATGAGATAAGGATGGTTTCTACAACTATGGTTGACCCATCGTTGCATATAATCATTTTTGTGAATCACATGTCATTCAAAAGGGTCTTGATTGATACTGGCTCATCGATCAACATAATAACGACCAAGGCACCGAGTCATTTGAAGCTACCTAAATCACACATTGTGCCAACTACATTTACATTGAGAGCATTTAACAACGCACTATATTCGACTGTCAACATAATTATCCTACCCATATAGGTGGGTTTGAAGATCATTTCAGTAATGTGTCATGTGATAGAAGGGGCCATGTGGTACAACATTTTACTTGGTAGGCCTTGGATTCGTGAAATGTGTTGTGTCCCCTCGATACTACATAATTGCATGAAATATATTAACGAGGGATTGGTTCATGTAGTGGCATCGAATGAAGAGCCATTTAAGTTTGTGAACCTAGTATATTTTCCTAGGGGTTTCATACTTCCATCAATGCACTTGGATGTTCGATCATCATCGCCAGTAAAAAAACCATGAGGTAAACCAATAGTGCATGCTCAACTAATGCCATCTATGTCACACAGATCGGAGCATACCACTGCCACTTCCTTGAAGCCGTCAACATCAGTCATGTGTCAGGATGACTAATGTTGATGGCAGATAGCTATATAAAGAAGGAAAATTATCATTTTATTCAAGCAATTTATATCAAGAATTCATGTAACAATCTTTCTTGTAATAGTCTTAGCTTATAAAGTGGATCTAGAGTAATTCCTTCCTTCAGGAAAAATATTGGTGTTGCCCTACCTTAGGGTATTATCTATCTTTGCCTCATTGTATGGATTATTATTGTGGATATTATTTATGGATGAATTGCTTGATATTTATGCATATTGGTGAATGATTTTTGTTAATGAGAATAACGGTTCCTAACAAGTGGTAGCAAATCAATTGTTCTAATAAAGTGGAGATTTTTTTTATGAATTACAAAATTAGGGAAAATCCAAAAAATATCTCATTTGTGATAGCTATATATTTTTTCTAATACTCATATTAAGAACATTCTTGCACCATCATGTAGATCATTTTAGACACTACAAAAATGATTGATCATATGTTAAATTTTAATCAATATTGAAGGAGTTATAGCTATTTGAAGTTGGGCTATCAAAGTTTTTTGATTGCACAAAAATTCATCAAAAATAAAAAATCATATCTCAATCTAAAAACTTGATTCAAATGATTCTTATGTCATTTGTTTGGAGTTTGAATATTTTTTAAATGAGTAGTCATATGAAGGAATTTGAGTAGTATTGAGGGAGATACAACCTTGTGAAGCTAGTCATCCAAAACAAGGGTAGTGATAATTTTTCAAATCACTTTATTTGAAAATATGAAATTTGGACATATCTATTAGTTGGGGTAAGAAAATTAATTGCAATTTATTTTTCTTCGAGGAAAATTCATAGATCTATTTGTTTATAGAAAGGAATAGATGAGATTTGATAAATTTTATTTTTGAGAAATCCTAGTTTATTAAAACCCTAGCTGCTTTGGAAAAAACAAAAATGGTTGAGGTCATGGAGTTGGCAATATTCCATGGAGAGGATGATAGTGATGTTTGGGAATGGTGGAGTTTTTTTAAATCATTAAATTCTGCTAATTCTAGATGGAAAAGTAAGATTTTTGTAGTTCTTTAGGAGGGGAAGCTTTAAAGTGGTTTATAAAATTTGAGAGTGCCCCTCATTTTACATACACAGGATGAATTCAAAGTTGCATTTTTAAGCAAAGAGGGATTGAAGAAAAAGGATGAAAAAATAGCTAGCCTCTAGGATGAACAAAATGAATTAAAAAGAGAGTTGAAAATTTTCAAGAAATTGGTAGATGGAAAAGATAAGGGTGGTAGTGTGTAGGTTGAGGTAACCACAACTTTTGTGACAAATAGGCCAAATAGTGTTCACAAGGATTTGTTTGAATTTAAAAAATCTATTTTATAGGTTCACAATTGCATTTAGAAGGGAAAAGGTTGTTATTTCTATAAACCCTAACAACAAATATAATTTTATTAATATTGTTTTGGATAAAAGGTTGTAAATTCAAGCAACAAAAATTAAATGCATAAAGTTTGAGGGTGAGAATGATGGAATTTTTGAATATTTGAATATCACTATGGATAAATATGTTTTACATTCATATTTTTACACTATTGAGATGGATGATGTGGATATTATTTTAGGTTATCCTTGGTTGGATTCTTGGGGCACTATTAAAATTAATGTTCAAAAAAGGTTTATGAAGTTATGGTATAGGAAAAAGAAGATAACACTATAGGATATTTATTAGCATAAGGAGCAAGGATCCAAGGAGAAGCAAGAAGTAGTTATGGTAGGGGAACAAGTTAAGGAACCAATAGAAGAATAAAAAATGGAATCTATAGAAGTAGTAACAACAAAGTCCAAGTAAGAACAGATTCCATAGAAGAAGCAACAATAGGAGAGTCCATGAAAAAATAACAACAAAGTCCAAGGAATCTCTATTATAAGCACACAAAGATACACCAAAATAAGGGAATAAGAGAGAAGAGCATGAGGAAGAATTTAAAATAGAAGAACCAATTGCTAAATAATCTAGAGTGATTCCTTCCTTTAGCAATAATATTGGTGTCGCCCTACCTAAAGGGTATTATCTCTCTGTATCATTGTGTGGATTGTTATTGTAGATATTATTTGTGGATGAATGATTTCTAATAATGATAATAAAGGTTCCTAACACACTACCATAATTTATAGTATTATTATTAATGCTTACATCCTACCCTTTTATTCTTATTTAATATAAAATGAAATTGTATTTCTTTAGTGTAGTATCATTGTGAACAAGAACAAAATGACAACGACAAGTCAAGTAAACTTACCATTTTACACAATTGGAGAACCCTAATAATTATTAGAGGTAGAAATGGTTGTTTTACAATAAGTTTGATCAAGAATTATGTAGCATATAGAAATCTATTATTAGGTATATTGATAATAAGGATGTGGTCAAGATAAGGCCTTAATATTAAAGCTAGAAGAGCCATCAACTAAGACTATGCTAATTATATAAGAAGCATTTTTCAACCTCTTTGTTTGGTTTTGTGTGTGAAACAAGATAGAAGATATATTATTATTTTTTATTAAAATATCCAATAAAGTATATGGGTCAATATATATATATATATATATATATATATATATATATATATATATATATATATATATTTGTATGTTTTCATATTTAAAAATAATTTTATTCAAAATACATATCATGATGTTTGAATAAGGTCTATTTTTTAAGAAACACTAAACATGGACTCATCTAAAAAATGGGGACAAAAAGAGAGGAACTAATCCAATACCAAGGTTGTTTAAATATAGACTAGAGCCATACCAAAATATTTTGAACTAGAGAAAGAAGCCTATAAAAGATCAAACAATGTAAAAAATTGACTATTTTGGGTTCAATATAATAAGCTCATACTATGTAAAGATAATATGATCTAAAAAAGAGAAAGAAAAAGTACCCCATGAATTCATCTTTTCAATATGTGGAGGGGAAAAACTGCCCTACCACGTACTATTCTTGGTTGGATCCACTGGGAGCTGAGGTGATCATGAGGTGTGTTATAACTCTACACTTAGTGGATGAGAAAAAGGGTTCACCTAGAATGGTTTTAGGACTCGCTTCAAGTTTAAGGTGGACATGTTTAATGTGTTCAATCAAGCAATCACCTATGTCTAGCCTTAGAAAACTAAACTATGAAAATGAAAGAGTGATGCAAGACACACAATATGCAAGAAAATAATATCTAACCCTAATATAATTCTTTGATTCAATTATTTATAACCCTAAGTTACAATAAATAAAATTCTTTTTCTTTGAGCAAGGGCACAAGTGAGATGCACAAACAAGACTAAACCCTAGATGCACACTATATGCTCTTATCCTTTCAAATACCTAAAATATGATCAAACATTTTTTATTTTATTTATATTCTAGGTTTAAATAGAAATGAACAAAAGCAATCAAAAAATAGCCTAGAGATCTACTAAGGCACTTACTTGAACCGATGTTCGATCCAAGCTTTATCTTGTGTCAAAAAATATCCCAAAGCTTCAACCTATAAAAATAGCTTTGCCAAATCCTAGAAAAAATGATTAGCATTATTGGGTTTGATTATATTATTGTGTAGTAGAGCTTGGAAGTGTAGCAATCAAACCCCCTAGGTCCTTTTAGTTGACCTTTAGAAATCAAGAGTGAATGTTGACATTTTTTGGAAATGGATAAACATAATGCAATGAAATAGAACAATGCAAAAAATAGAATGTACACAATAATATTATATACTAAATATAACATAAAAATATAGACCTAGGGTTTGGGAGTGAATATTACCCCCAGACTTCATGCAACCAAAATCATGTCCTATACGAGGCATTTGTGATCTCGAATCTATCAAAATTGTAGCTTGTAAATATGGGGCATGATTTCATGATAGATAAAATAAAATAGTAGATCGATGTGAAATGAGAAAAAAACAAAATGTAATTAAAAATATAGGAATGATAAAATGTGTGAAATAACCTAGTGGTAGCGAAGGATGTAGACAAAAGGATGAAGACCTCCACAAGCTGGTGACTCTTCCTTAAGGCTCCAACACTTGTCCACCAAGGGTAGCAAATCAACAATGTAGTAGAATAATGCTAGAAGGCAATAGGAGGTACTTGCCAAATATCACTTGAATAGCATGTGAAAAAACTTACAAAAAATTTATGATTAACCTCTGATCTTGTCAGTTGTCATGCTAGTTATTGATTCCTTTTGATATCTTAGGTATCTTAGTTGAAAAAGGAGATACAAAACCATTTATTGATAATGTATTTGAAACATAAATGGGTAAGATAATCTTAAGGGATGACTCACTTTAAAGAAGTCAGCTCAAAAATTGGGTTATCTAAGAGAAAACCCTAACTTGCTAAAATTGCACCCCCTAACGGCCAATCGTGATTTCAGCAAAACTAGAAAAAAAAGAGAAAATAAGGGAGAAGAGAGATCCAAACATGCATTTGAGCAAGTTGGAGGGTCTCTCTAAGGTTCTATGGAAAATGACTCACTTGGGTGGGTCAATTTTTTGTGTCTACATTTTTCCCCTCTTTGATGCATTTATGGCCTAATAAATGCATCAAAGAAATATGTGGACACCTATAAGTGAAGGACATCAAACATAAAAGGGGTAGTTGGTTAGGAAGAAAGGGATGGTGCAAAATGGTGTTATTTTAGACACTTCCATATTTTACACAAAAATAAAGGTACTAGGGACATTAATGCCTCTCAGGACAAGGTGCCCCTTGAGTTTTTAAAGGAATGTAAAATTCCTAATGGAACTTGAAATGGTAAACATAGAAGAAGAGAGAGAAAAAATAGTGAAACAAAAGGAAGATAAAACATATGAAAAAGAGGAATAAAAGGGAAAAAATGGGTGAAAATACTAATTTATTTTCACCATGTGAAGAAGAAGAAAAGGGCTTTGAAGAAAAGGATAAAATGGTGCTACTCGTACATAATTAAGCTATTACAAGGGGCGATGCCAATGTAGCAGAGGAGGGAGCATGTATAAGGGCTAAAATCCTCTCTCTAGACTAGGTTAGGTTATATTTAGCTCTCTTTTTTTAGAAAATTTTTCCATTTTCTCTAGGATCATCGTGTGTGACACCAATATGATTTTGGGGTTTGATTGTGATTTTGGATGGTTTGCCATATTGACTAAAATTATACCCCAAGACTATGGAACGTGATTTCATGAAATCACGCCTTGTGGGCAAGGGGTACAATATTGGTGAAAGGAGAAGAATGATGAAATCACACTAAAAACCTGAGTACCATGATTTTATAGAAATAAATAACAAAAGAAAAAACAAAGTAGGAAGAAAAATCAAGGATCAAGTGAGAGAGAAGAGAGAAAATCAACTAAACTAGACAAACAAAGATTTGATTTTGTAATTTTGATTGATTATGCATGTTGAACTAATTAATTTTTTTTTTTTGGATGCAGCATGATGTATCCAAGAGTCACAAATGGTGATCAAGCTCCTTGGAGGTGGAGGTAGAGGGCATATCATAGGCAGAGCAAGATACCCTAGAAGCAGTGGGTTTACATCAATTGATGGAGATACCTCAGGTTGAGAAAGATCAAGCACTACTTACAATGTTGGTAGGAGATGGTATCCAAAATTGTTCACATTTTAGTTATTGATAGGGAATATTATGATCACACTAGAGGATGTGTGGTGCATATTATGCATCCCCATTAGGGGGAGAGTAGTTTATAGGGCACGAGGGTAGTAGGCCGTGTTGTAGATATTATCTAGAGGTTGGGTCCACCAGGTTTGAGAGAGTGAGATCTTAGTGGATGAGTTGGTGGTGTGGTATGGGGATGATGCTTTGATGATTGTGATTTATGGGATGGTGGTGGGGTTGTTGGTATGCCACACTAGTCAACGATACCTACAATGGGTATTGGAGGGGGTAGTGGTAAACATGCATGATTAGTGAATTAGATTCACATGGGATTCATATGTGCTAGCATGGTTGTACATGATATTATATAATGTTGTGTATAAATGACATATAGGGATGGTATGTATGACCTTACTCCAGGTGTGAAATTGGGAGCTTATAGTAGTGCAGAGTCCTACAACAGAGACATGTGTGAGTTTGAGTAGAGATAGTGGTAATAAGTACCACCACTACTGGGATTGGGGAGGTAAGGGTAATAGGATTTTCCCCTACGACAACAAAAGCAAGTCCAAGTAGAGCAACCAGATAGACCTCTATATCAATAGTAGCCTACTTAAGTGGGATCATGAATCAAGAAAACCTAAGGAGATGGATAGAGGTATTATAGACTTAGATAGTGACCATGCAGAGGGATATGAACCTACTTTGAGAGGGCCAAGAGTATTGATATTCTATGAAATACCTTGGGCATAGTGGAGATCAAGTGAGACATGATATGAGCAAAAGTAGATTACCTCAGGGGAGAGGTTATCTAGCTAGACTAGGACTGACAATATAATTGAGAAGAGGGAATGGCTATTATGACTGGTAGCCAATAGGGTTAGGGAATCTATCTTCTACACGCAAATTTGTAGAGGGTGGGATAAAGGCTAGAAGTGGTCGTGCATAGGGTGACCTTCTACCAGATGATGTACTTCTAGGCAGTTCTAGTAGAGTAGTTAGTTCTATCACCTTCATCATCTTAGTCTAGATCATGGATGGTCACACAATCCATGAACATACCCCCACCAAGACCACCTATGATGAGTGGAGTAGAGGAGACAATCTCCTAGAGCTAGGGATAGGATTAGGGTGACATACCAATTTTGAGTGTGGCATGGATCTCGAGGGATGTTCAAGTGTTCTAGGTTTGGACTATGGCACATTGACTGGGAAGACCTATGTACCTCACTACTATGACTTTAAGTAATATCATGCTACTTTTGTAAATTGTGTGTGCTTATGTATTTATGTTTTTATGTATTTGTTTTTATGCATGAATGAGCACAACATAATCTAACTAACTTAAAATATAAATGTGTGAATGCAATGAAGTGGATGGTGAAACATGAAATGCATGGACGAAAGAAGAAAAAGAAGAAAAGAGGGAAAGAAAAAGGAAATGGACCATGATATCGATAGAGAACAAAATTAAGACTTGTAAGAACAAGGTATGATCTCAAAAACAAAGAGAAGGGAGAAAAGAACACAGAAGAATTAAAAATAAGACAAGGAAGAAAAAAGTCAATCAACAAAGAAGGGGGTTTTAAATATGGTTTTTGAGTTAGCTTAGATTGAATCTAGATCAGTGTGACCAAACAACATAGATTAAGAAAAAAAAAGGAAGAGGAGCGAAATCCTATAGTGATGTATGCTTGCAAATGACCAAGATGGAGGTTGTCCATCATGTGTGGCCATTAAGCTATCCTATAAGGGTGGTACGATCACAAAATATGGTCAAGCATGGAGTGATACCTGCTAAGATGGTAAGAGAGAAAGGGATATCCACTAGGATGTATGCTTGCAAATGACTAATATGGAGGTTGTCCCTTGCATGTGGTCATAAATCTATCTCGTATGGGGTCTGTTGCATGTGAATTATGTATCAAAGTGAGTACTACCTGATAGGTATATGGTATGTTCAAGAAGGTGTATGGACAAAGCAAACGAAACAAAACAAGAGGTAAGTGTGTATGTGTTTGCCTTGAAGTTTCAATAGGTAAGCAATGTGCGTAAAATAGTGAGTGGCCATGTAAACACCATATATGATATTCACACAGTATCTACCCCATCCCATCAGGACCATTGAGTCATAAAAATAATTAAGGGGTGAAAACAAAGAAATGAGGAGATAGAAGACCGTATATCCTTGTTTTGATGAAATAAAGAAAGGAAAACATGCAAAGGATAAGGATATTCAAAATAAGAACTATATCCCTTGAGTTGGAGAGAAATTGATGATCATTTAAAATTTTTAAGGTCAAGGAATATAAAATAAGAAGGAGAAGAGAAGATGGGATGGGCAAATGCAAGGATGAAGATGCATGGTAAAGGGTCCTAGGTTAGGGATTTTCTAGGCATCAGAGTCCTCGTGAGAGTGCAATGCATGTGAGATACGATATAACAAGATATCATCACTTGCCATTGTCATGAAATCCCATGAATATATATGATCAAGTAGACATGCAAGTATGAACACGCAACAATGTAATTTTATGACAAGAAAAATGCAAAGTGGAATAGAATTTCAAGATAACATGCACAATAAGACAAGCTGTCATGTAGTATGAATCAAGAAAACCATATGCAAAATGCAAACAAAACTATATGAAAGTGCAAAGTCATGCATGGTATTATTATGAGTATATTTTATTATTATTAATTAATTTATATATTTTTTAAGAAATTTTTTAAGTATTTGAAGTTGACACATATTTTGATTGTACCACCTATTTTAATAAAAAGGATGGTAGTGCAAGGAATTGACCTATTAAAGAAAGGGCTATGATGTATGATACTTTCATGATTCGTATCACAAAGAAGATCATCCACAACATATTCTTTAGGATTTGCTACACAAAATTTATTACAAATGCAGATTGTACCATCCTTTTTGATGAAAGGGAGAGAGATCTCCAACTTTACAAGATCTCTATGAGATAGAGGAACAGGGTCCTCTTGATAACAAGAAGACTCAACATGTGCAGCACAAGGGACAAACCTGTCAAAGGAGGAGTTTCTCTGGAGGATATCCTCATTATTCATATCACAAGGGGTATCCCCTTTAGCACACTCCTTTAGGGTCACATCTAGCTTAGGATGCACCAAAGTTACCATATTGCAAATAAGATGTCTGAGGGATAAGGGGGACCCTCATCCTTATCACTCTACTCCAAGCCTTGACAATCTAAATGTTAAACATAAGTAATAAGGTCATCATCACTATCAAATGGTAAAGGTTGGTTTTTATTGGGTATGTAACCTATGTGACATATTATAGGCTAGATCTCGATATCCAAAGGCTCTTGAATACCTCTTTGTTGTGGCCCTAAACCTTTACATATATATCCCATGCTAGATAGGATATTTTTTGAGAGTAGGTAGTTATTAGACAAGTAACAATGGGAAAAAGAATGCTCTATAGGATAAATATTACTACCAAACATCTTTACTTCAATGGTTGTACCTACGAAGATAAAGGTACATGTGCCAATGTATATAACTTAACCCTTCTTATGAGGTTAACCCATAGTCCTTGGGAAAGGTGGTAGCTTGGTAAGATCTAGAAGAGGTCTTTGAAGAAACATATTAACTTGATCCCGTGATGAAACATTGATTATTAGTTCCTCATTTACTTTAATATTTTCAAGTTGTTTAGTTATGTGAGATGAGAAAAATTATGGGCATAAATTGAGACTGTGTTGATCTTTCTCAACCATAGAACAATATTCAAATGAATGAGAGTCACCTAGAATAGCGAAAAGTTGATTCTTAAGTTCAAACTTCAAATATTGATGAAGAGTGGAAGGGAAAACCCTCGTCACATGAATCCAAGGATGTATAAGAAGAAGATTAAAAGATGTAGGGCAAGACACCACATAGAACAAGGTATCTAAGATCTTAGACATCTTAGGACTTGTTGTTGAAAGCCTTGATTATGATATCGGATTTAGTTAAATCTTCCTCTTTCAATCCAAAATTTTGTAAAAATTGATAAGTGCATAAATTGATGCAAGGTTATGCATAAGGGGTCAGATCTAAAATGTAATTATAAAAAAAATGAAAATCAATTTTAAAATTTTGGTGAATCTTGGCCAATTTCATGTAGGAGACATGGTGAATTACCATTATTTTTCACCAAAAATTTTAAAAAAGTGGTGAATTTAAGAGTTTTCCCACAAATTAGTTCAAAAATAAGGTCTGACCACAAACCAATTGTAAAATAGGGTTTGATCATAAATCGGTTGCAAAACACAGTTTCACTGTGATCCGTTTGCAAAATAGATCTTGGATGTGAACCATATGTAAAACAAGGTTTGATTTAAAATTAGGTGTAAAACAAGGTTCGACTGTAAATCAGATGCACAACAAGATTCAACCACAAATCGGGTGCAAAATAAGATTTGATCGTAAATCGTGTGCAAAACAAGGTCCGATCATAAATTGGGTGCAAAATAAGGTCCAGTTGCAAATCAGTTGTAAAACATGGTTTGATCAAAAATTAGGTGTAAAATATGATCAGTCGTAAATTGGGTGTAAAACAAGGTTCTATAGTAAACCAGGTGCAAAACAAGGTTAGATAAAAAATTGGGTGTAAAACAAGGTTTGACTAAAAACTAGTTGTAAAACAAGGTCTAATTGTAAACCAATTGCAAAATATGGTTTGGCCATAAACCAGTTGTAAAAAATTATCTGATCACAAACATATTGTAAAGCACAGTTTGGCCATATACTGGATGCAAAACACAATTCGACCTCAAACCGGTGGTAAAACACAGCCTGACCTCAAACCAAGGTAAAAAAAGGCCTGGCTATAGATCAAGTGTAAAATTGTATCCAGATTTAGGTTGGGTCCACCAAGGTTTACGCTACCATGTGTCACATGACTGGTCACCCACCTTGCATGTCGAATGACATGCTACCACGTGTCCACCTGCAATCTTAGTTATCAAATTCATCAAATTTTTGGGATAAAATTTGAAATTCGGCAAATTTTATAGGCTCACAAATAAATTCGCAAAAAAAACCTTAAATTCGGCATGAATTTTTTTTTTGAGAAAATAGTTTTAATATTTATAATTCTCCTGGTACTACATGCGTCCATGGGATAAAGGTGTAAGGGATCGACATCGACATTACAAGGGGAAAAAAATGAGCCATGTGAATTTACGATCACGAACCGTTGTTCAAAGTGTCGTTGTGTGGAGCATCTTAATTTGTTCGTGGAATCTATGTAAAATCAATTACTCGTTAAAACAAAATATGCTCAGTCACATTTTTTACAACTACAAATGATCCAGAACGTAGGACCTAGAACCCCCATACATATACATATTTTTTCACCTAAGTCTCGTAAAAAGCCTACGTATAAATAATATTTAATATTAATTAAATTACCTTTTAAAAATAAAATAAGATTAAGGTGTCAAATTTGATCCACAAATCTAGTGACACAAGATTATGATTGGCATAAACCCACACAGTAAATGCCACAATTAGAAAATAATATCCATCGCAGACTTATACCGATTCTTGTATGAGTAAATTAGTAAATGAATATAACTTAATTGGATTGATAGAGGAACAACCCAAACTAATTGGGTGTTGTAACTAACCGAATGACACTAATTAGACATTGGTTATGGTTGTGACAGGAATTACATGTGTCCCTATAAATTGATACCGCATCGACAGCTTATATCTAAATTTATAATATATCAAATTTTTTTGTCAATTTTTATTTCGAATTTTTTGACATGTCTAATTTATTTCAAACTTCAAGAGTATCAAACTCGAACACGAAATCGAACTTGATAACTAATCCTATAATCATTTATGTCTATAAAAAGGCATTAATAGTTATTTTTTTTGTTTTCATTTCTATGACTGCACTCGAACAGAGAAAACCCTCCCTGAGCGACCAGTACCTCGTAATCTTCCCAATCCAACTTCTTCGACTTCCACAACTTTTAGCAATTGCCATCACTTCCACCTGTTATGCAATAATTATATTCAATAACCTTTCTTGCCCTGCAATTTCATATATGTTAACCACCCTAGGTTATGACTTTTTGTGGGTCAATGATGCAGGTCTGTAGAACTTGCTTTCAATGCCCCAATTCAAGATAGATAAACTCATTCCACACAATATCATAGATGGTTATGACCATGACCATGCCATAATGAATCTACAATTACAAAACAAAAAATTATCATTTACAATCACTGATGAGCACCAAAAATGCTCATTTTATATACACGGTTAAGGAGAATTATCACTGGTTCAATTAGCATATGAGATGTATTTTATATAACTTATGCATATAATTGATAGAAAATCCGGTATTATGCTTGATTGGTGTTTTTAGTGGGAAATGTGTATAAATGCAGGTTTTATTACTAATATGGTGTTTTCCAGTCTACATCCACTTGGACCTGGCATACTTCTACTTTCAGAGACTAAGGCATGAGAGCAAGTGCCTTCCTCTTCAAGGAAGGTGCCCAATAGAAGTATGCGCCTTCCTCTTCAAGGAAGGTACCAAGTAGAAGTAGGCACCTTCCTCTTCAAGGAAGGCGCCCAGAAGTAGGCACCTTCCTTATAAGGAAGGCGCCCCAACAAGTAGGCACCTTCCTTATAAGGAAGGCGCCCAACAAAAGTAGGCGCCTTCCTTATAAAGAAGGCGCCTCCATGCCTTCATACTTTGCAAGATTTACCAAGTCAACTTTGACTGGTTGACCAAGGACTATGGAGGAGGTTGCACGTGAAGACAAAGGAGATCTATTTTAATCATGCATTTATTAAATAGAATAAAGTGTTTGTTATTATTATCAACCGATTGGCCGGTTGACCTTGTAAAGCTCTTAAAGCATATTATTATTTTTAGGATGCATTAGTTTAGGATTTGTTGTTACGTACACCTAAGGATGTTTATATTTATCCTTCTGGTGAACGAACATACTTTAAAATAGAAGAATAAAATATGTGTAGAATCAATTGTAACTAAATCACATCACGTGATTAAAATAGACTGATTTGTTATTGTAATGAGATCTGGCTACGCTTTATATAAAGACGCAGGCCAGATGAACAATGGGGATGAATGATTAATTTTACACAGAACTTATTTTATTTTATTGTTTAATTAATTAAGAGTGCAACTCCTCTTATTCGAGCAAGCTCTACGTAGCTAGTCGGGCGGACTATCTGCGGGAGCTTGGGCCCACTCCCTACAATAGTCCTCCCCTGTTTAATTTGTGCATTTGCTTTCTGTAGATTAGTTTACTGCTTTATTTAATTTCAGTTGTGTGTGTTTATTTCCTCGCATTTTATTTCCAGCACTTTACTTTTTGTTTATAATTTATTTATTTCATTTCCCGCACTTAGTTTATTTGGTTTGGCTGGAATCCAATTACACAAACCTCCCCACCAAACTAAATAAGGTACAACCAGATTTGTTCCCCAACACTGTAGGCATATACTGTGCATGACACTCATAAGTTTACGGACTTACCGGATTGATAATTTATGGAAGAGAAATGAATGTTTTTCGAGACGTGAATTTCTGCTCACCATTTTGGCGCCATTGTCGGGGAGTGTCTAAACTGTAGTGTTCTAATTTACAGGTCAGATAAAAAGTCTATTTAAAATTACCTGTAGATATTTTACCTGAGAAGTGTGAGTCCACCGTGGGCCTTTTTATAAGGCCAAAAATAGTTGTCAGCACAGTCAGAGCTAAATTCCATTGGCAACTGTTTGCATTTTATAGCTTCTCAGGTAAACGTGGGAATGAACCCGATGTACCAAATTAAGTGTAGAAGTAGGAATAAAACGTGTTGTTGAAAAAAAATTAGAAAAATCTGGCATTGAAGGATTTCCATCATATTTTCAATGGTTCCAAGAAATCAAAATAAATAAGCACAACCCAAGTCTGATTGAAAATTTTTAGGGATGTGTTTTTATATAGAAACCATTGAAAAAATTGTGCCTCTAGAAGCTTGGTTTTAAATTAAAAAATTTTACAAGCTTGAAATTTTTGCAACGTATTGGTAAATGTTTTTTATGATGAAATTAATAATGCAGGGAAAATGACAGAGCATAATTTAAAGAGAACGCCTTGTTATGGAGTATGCTCTTCACTTGCGCTTAAGGCGACCTGGTGAATCAAAAACTAGCATGTGTTTTTAACAGACTGCTATGCCATGTTTTCTTCAGGTTGCTAGCTCGCGGATAGTCATTGGCTGGCCTGCACACTTTGCCATTATGTTGAAAGAAGTTTGGTTGCGAGGCCATGAAGGAAAATACTCTTCTCATGCTACAGCATATCAGACTAGTTGAAAAAAAAAATAATTTCGAGAAGACTAGTTCAGATGTAGGCATGGGGGAGACCCCACCTTCATCAATGCCGCCAACAACACAATGAACGCTATTTATAGTGTTCGTGAAAAAAAAAAAAAAAAAAAAAGAGAAAAAATAAATCATCTACTGAAAAGGCTCCAAGTTAATGAGCAAATCAAAAATAGAGTTTTATTTTGTTGCTTGTTGAAAGAGAGTATCCTCTTTCCCGAGGACCAGCTTGGTCCGGAAGGGAAATGAGAAATCTCCAACCGGTAGCTAAATAAAATAGGGAAAGAGCTTGGAGGAGATCAGATTTCAAATGTCTGCACAAAGGCCACATGGTGCTTGAGCACAAAAAAAAAAAATGTGTGAATGGAGCTCAAGGTGGCTAGAAAAATAATAGCACATAAATCTCATCGAGGCATTTTATGAAGGCGTCACACTTGAACACCCGACACATGTTGTAGATTATGGAAAATATTTGTTTTTATCCTCACTTTGAGAAATAGAGGATCGTAGGGCCACTCTAACTCCACCTGCGATGTAAATAATTCAAAGTGGGAGATTATTCGGATGCACATGTGTCAGGATTGTGTAAAGATTACTTAATTGAAAAAGTGATGCGTTCAGGGGCACACGATGAGAAAATAGTGCACGAAGATTAATCCCCGCAATGCATACGGAGAGTCCAATACTTTGGATATGCATTAGAGCAGGATTAACATTTTTTTATGTGCTAATTGAGGAGGAGCTTGGTGTTTCAAAAATGTGAGTTGTTGGTTGTCATAAAATCCTTTCATAATGGTACATGGAATGTAACTTTCACATAGTAGGCTGCGTAGTTACCTGACTCACACGACCTCCACTTTTGAATGCACAGTGCCAACATTACAGTTTTTATGGTAGCATTCTCATTCTGTTAAAATATGTGAAAAAAATATACAAAAGAGAGGCAGAGTCTCACTATGGTGGAAGATAACATCAACTTTGAGAGGATCTGAAACCATGGAGAAATCTGCTTTTCACAAAAAGTGTGAGGGCAAAGATGTTTCAGTACATGGCACATTTTGCCAAATTCTTAGGATGGATCATTGACAAACCTCCAGATGTGAAAATCACCAACTCAAATGGTTGAAGTTGACATTCTGTTCTTTGATGCAGATGATGAAAAAAAAATGATAATCCAAGATCTGTTCTGGTCAAGGCAGAATAGACCAAAAAAAAAAAGAAAAAAAAATTAGTTAGAATTTTATTTTAATGCCTTTAGTTTAGATTTTTCTTTTATGTTTTGCAGGACAACGTGAAGTGCGAAGTAGAAAAATAAGGAGGTGTCTGTGAAGATCTCGTGAATTGAGATTCATACGTGGAGTTCGTAATAACACTATACGAACTATCTCGTGTACCTGATCGTGTAGCATCCAATCTAGCAGGTGAAAGCTAGCAGAGTTTTACCTTGGCAACATTGGCACTTGAAGGCAGGCTAAGTAACCCTGATCAAGCGAAAGGCTTCCAGCCCAAGGTGCTTGTGGAATTTTGGGGAAAATTTTGCTGGAAAGTGCATGACTGTTATAGCCTGGATGATAAACAAAGTCAAAGATGCTACACCAAGTGCAAGAGTAGAGTGCCGAGACAATGTTCGAGTAACGGTCAACGAGCTCCATTAACAATCGCCTCACATTTGTGAGAGTGGATCAGACATCGGCATGGGGGAAACCCCATACCATACCAGTAGCTGGGACGAATGCTCAATCATTCGTTTATCAAAAAAAAAAGAAAAAAAAAGGGGAGGATACATGAAAAAAAAATGAAGTGAAAGACGCCTTGTTCATCAAGAAGGCGCCTTCCGCATGAAGAAGGCACCATACATTGGAGGCACCTTCCGCATGAATAAGGTGCCATACATTGGAGGTGCCATACATTGGAGGCGCCTTCCGCATCAAGAAGGCGCCATACATTGGAGGCGCCTTCTGCATCAAGAAGGTGCCATACATTGAAGGCGCCTTCCACACAAAAAAATAAATTGAAAGACGCCTTGTTCATCAAGAAGGCACCTTCCGCATGAAGAAGGCGCCATACATTGGAGGTGCCTTTCGCATCAAGAAGGCGCCATACATTGGAGGTGCCTTCCACATCAAGAAGGTGCCATACATTGAAGGCACCTTCCACAACAAGTAGGCGCCTTCCACAGAAAGCAGGTGCCTTGACATCTAGGGTGCCTTGATCCATTTCCCACACCTGGGTGGTTCGATGGCACAAAGAAAAAAAAAAGAGAAAAAGTGACGAGGCACCTTGATGGCATATAGTAAAGGTGCCTTGATAAAAAAAAAAAAATGCGAATCCTCCCAATGAAAAAAAATGCATAGAACATGTCCTTCTTAGCATAAAAATTGCTTTCTTATTGCTTTGTAGGAAATCATGAACCGAATGCAAGTTGTAGGCATCCTGAGAGCCAGGGCCTAATAGGCATGGAGTCATGACTCCTATTTTCTTACTTTCGTGTGTGTAGTTTCATAGGACATGGCCATGAACACAATCTATAGGTAGAGCCGGCTTAAACTAGGCCTAACAGATGTGACATCTTGTGCCTTACAATTAGGAGTGTGGTAAAGCGAAAAAGGCACTTACTTCCCACTAGGAAGAGAGTGCCTACAATCAGCCCAATATAGTAGTGCCTTTTTCCATTTGGAGGAAGGTACCAATAAGCAATGTTCTTCTCCTTTGATGGAGGTTCTTGTTGCTCAGTGTGGGACCTGATGTTCAGAGGGCTGTAGACCTATTGTATAGAGGGACCTGACACTGGTGACAAGGGCATCACCAATTTAAGTGGGGGAAGATGCGGGTGAACCAGAACCTCCCGTAATAAAAAAAAAACTTATGTTGTTTGACTCCCAATTGAAATGCAAATTAGAAACAAAGCTTGTACGGGAACACCAATAGAAGAAGGCTCAGCCTAAAAAAAAAAAAAAAGGGGAGTTCGGAAGGCTGTTGTCACGAGGACGTGACAATTTTTAGACATGGGGGAAAAACGCCTTATTGTCGGCGCCTAACTTACTCCTATGAAAAAAAAAAAACCTTTTGTTGAAATAGCTCCATGATGAAATGCAAATCAGAAGCAAAGTTTTATTTTTGTTGCCCGTTGGAAGAGAGTATCCTCTTTCCCGAGGACTAGCCTGGTCTCGAAGGGAAATGAGAAACCTCCAACTGGTAGCTAAATAAAATGGGGGAGGAGTTTGAAAAAAATAGATGTCAAATATTTGTTTCCTTCGGAATCAATGCATGGTAAGTAGGCACCTTCCTCTTCAAGGAAGGTGCCAGAAGAAGGTAGGCGCCTTCCTCTTCCAAGAAGGCACCAAGAAAATATAAGCGCCTTCCTCTTCCAGGAAGGCACCAATAGAAGGCCAGTGCCTTCCTCTTCCAGGAAGGCACCAAGAAAATATAAGCACCTTCCTTTTCTAGGAAGGCGCCAATAGAAGGCCAGTGCCTTCCTCTTCCAGGAAGGCACCAAAAGAATGCAAGCGCCTTCCTCTCACCGGAAGGCGCCGATAGGAAGGTGCCATAGGAAGGCACCAGGAAGGTGCCATAGGAAGGCACCACAGGAAGGCACCAACAGGAAGGTGCCACAGGAAGGTGCCACTAGAAGGCAAGCACCTTCCTCTCACAGGAAGGCATCGACAGGAAGGCGCCACTAGAAGGCAAGCACCTTCCTCATAGGGAAGGTGCCCCTATTCTTCACCCATTGACTAGACAAGCATGACATGGGCAACAAATATTGGTGCAGTTCCAACTCTACGTCATGTAGGTTAATTTGGGGATCGCACCAACGTATGAGAACATCCTACCAATGCCAACACATATAGCACATACATCTCAACAATGCACCTGACAGATGTCATGAATGATGAAAGAAATATTGTTTTTCCTCACTCCAGAAAACAAAGGAATGCAGTGTTGTTCCAATTATGCATGCAAAAGAAATAATTCAGAGGGGAGATCATTTTGGATGCACACGTGTCAGAGGATGAAAAAAAAAAGGGAGAGAGTCAAGATCTGTTCTGTTCATGGCAGAACAGATAAAGATACATATAAATAAATAAATAAAATCTCCAGGAGCACCAACGTGAAGACGTCTCACACCACCAGCATCATATATATCAGATTCTATGAAATTCACCCGGGTATGTACTGATTTTCTTGTTAATTATGTGTATAGTTATTTTAAAATCATTTCTATGCTAATACCAGTCGACGCCTCCATAGTTTTTCAAAATCTCCCATTAGAATTCAAACACATGATGTGCCTTGAAAAAAATATATAATTGAAAAAAAAAAGAGAGGCTATGGCATCTACATGAATAAATTTGGCATCATTTTCATTGCCGCCTCCTGACAATGGTAGTCATCTTGAGCGAACACATATAAATGATGCTACTCTCTACCACAAAGGAGGTTCTGGAGATGCCAAATATGTTTCAGATGTGGGTAAAAGTAGTAGCTGGTGATTGCACTTGTTTTAAACAAATTTGGTCTCACCAAATCCGACTAATGTGCAACACTGGAAAATGCCAACATTAGTGCAGTGGTAATTTGCCCTAAACAGTGTGGTCACGATTTAACTATTTATCCGCAATGATTAGTCAGGATGTGTTTCTAACTTCTATTGGTGCCGCATCGCTCTATGGATGAAGAATAGCAACACTCAATGAAAAAAAATAGTGCTGAATAAAAAAATAGTATTGAGAAAAAAATAGTAGTGCTGAATGGAAAAAAATAGCAACACTCAATGGCAGAGAAACAGAGATGTTGAAGGCCATTAAAATAAAAAAAAAAAGAGGAAAAAAATATATATCCCAGGGGTTGTTGTCACGAAGACATGACAAACTTTTTGGCATGGTCAGCCTGCGAGAGGGATAACTTCACCTTTTGGTGCCACGAGGGCGTGGCACATGTTAGGCATGGGGGGATGATGAGCACCAAAAATGCTCATTTTATATACACGGTTAAGGAGAATTATCACTGGTTCAATTAGCATATGAGATGTATTTTATATAACTTATGCATATAATTGATAGAAAATCCGGTATTATGCTTGATTGGTGTTTTTAGTGGGAAATGTGTATAAATGCAGGTTTTATTACTAATATGGTGTTTTCCAGTCTACATCCACTTGGACCTGACATACTTCTACTTTCAGAGACTAAGGCATGAGAGCAGGTGCCTTCCTCTTCAAGGAAGGTGCCCAGAAGAAGTATGCGCCTTCCTCTTCAAGGAAGGTACCAAGCAGATCAGAAGTAGGTGCCTTCCTTATAAGGAAGGTGCCCAACAAAAGTAGGCGCCTTCCTTATAAGGAAGGCGCCTCCATGCCTTCATACTTTGCAAGATTTACCAAGTCAACTTTGACTGGTTGACCAAGGACTATGGAGGAGGTTGCACGTGAAGACAAAGGAGATCTATTTTAATCATGCATTTATTAAATAGAATAAAGTGTTTGTTATTATTATCAACCGATTGGCCGGTTGACCTTGTAAAGCTCTTAAAGCATATTATTATTTTTAGGATGCATTAGTTTAGGATTTGTTGTTACGTACACCTAAGGATGTTTATATTTATCCTTCTGGTGAATGAACATACTTTAAAATAGAAGAATAAAATATGTGTAGAATCAATTGTAACTAAATCACATCACGTGATTAAAATAGACTGATTTGTTATTGTAATGAGATCTGGCTGCGCTTTATATAAAGACGCGGGCCATATGAACAATGGGGGATGAATGATTAATTTTACACAGAACTTATTTTATTTTATTGTTTAATTAATTAAGAGTGCAACTCCTCTTATTCGAGCAAGCTCTACGTAGCTAGCCGGGCGGACTATCTACGGGAGCTTGGGCCCACTCCCTGCAGTAGTCCTCCCCTATTTAATTTGTGCATTTGCTTTCTGTAGATTAGTTTACTGCTTTATTTAATTTCAGTTGTGTGTGTTTATTTCCTCGCATTTTATTTCCACATTTTATTTCCAGCACTTTACTTTTTGTTTATAATTTATTTATTTCATTTCCCGCACTTAGTTTATTTGGTTTGGCTGGAATCCAATTACACAAACCTCCCCACCAAACTAAATAAGGTACAACCAGATTTGTTCCCCAACACTGTAGGCATATACTGTGCGTGACACTCATAAGTTTACGGACTTACCGGATTGATAATTTATGGAAGAGAAATGAATGTTTTTCGGAACGTGAATTTCTGCTCACCAATCACACCTACAGACATCCAAAGATTGACAAATCTTCTTTAAAAGGATTTTCCTCTAGTGACAACAAATTTTGTGTTGTCTCTAGATGATAGATGTTACCTGTACAAAATATTTGACAAATATGATTCTTGTTTCTTAGATTCTATTAATGTTCAAAATTTAAAATTTGTAATTTCTCATCTAATTTTTTTCATAACTTTTACCTCTAAGTCAAAAAGAGGGTTAACAAACACCTTTGTTCAACATCCAGCTCTGAAGGCCATTATTGAGTTCCTCCATGCAAGATTAATTTTGCATGGAAGAATGCAATTTTAGTTCTAGGTATTGGCCTATATGGTTTGCTATCTTCACCATGAGAAGTTCAACTAGTGCACATATATTTTAGATCACATCAAAACAAAGTTACATGGCATCCAAATGAGTTTAGCGACCATGGTGGGCACCATTAATTATATTTTAACATTGTATTATGAAAGTTTTCATAATTTACATAATACTCTTGTACCAACTATAGTGCATTCAACACTATAGAGCATTACCATGACATTCCAAGAGTTGAAGGTAATAAGTACTTCTTTCACCATAAAATAGTTTTTTTTTTTTTATATTTTAGCATGTTTTCATTTTCTAATTTTTATTTGCACCTAAATGTAGACTAGGGCATCCACCACAAGGACAAAATAAGATGTTCCCATAAGGGGTCACATGTCATAGGCCATTGGTTATTTTGAAGACACTGTGTCATAAGCATCACCATTGCAGAGGCCGCTAAAATATTTGAGGTATGTTGCTTCTCCTAGGGGTTCTCATGCACCTATGTTTGCACAAAATGTGCAGTGTGAATCTAGTGAGGCCACCCTTATAACACATAAGTTTCTTGTTTGATATTTTATCTCTATATTTATTTACCTAAAATTATAATAATTTTTATTAAAAAAATTCATATGTTTTCAGACTTATGCCCCACCCCCATTGACACCCAAATACATCATATTTGATTGTTTTAGGTAAATCAATGCGTATTTACTTTGAATTAACATATATAGTTTTTCTATTTTATTTTTTGAATAATTCTAGCAAAAAAAAATTTACTATTTTTAAGCACCTCTCAACAACCTGTGAGAGGCCATGTGATGCTGCCACCACCTCCACAATAGTAATGATATGCTTAGAAAATGAGAGGCCATATGCGGGTTGGATTTGGAAAACAATTTTTTTCATAGAGATCACGAGGGATAGCACCAAGTGATATTGTGTTTGTGTTCTCAAATTTTTCATTGAACATAAACACACAAGCACCAGAAGTTTCAAGCATGGGATTAGATACCATCCCACTTGATGATGATTATCTATTGTAAGGCAACATTTCAGAATTCAAGGAAATAAATGTGCTTCAAGATCCATAAGGAGATGCACAAAAAACAAAAGCCCCTACAACTCAATAGACATTATCATCCTCAAAAAAACAACCCTCATCCTCAAACTAAGGATGACATAGTAAATTTTGATGAAATAATTTTAATGGCTGAAAATGACAGTAAATTTTATCTGCTCAAACAAACAACACTTTTCCTCAAACTGAGGATGACATAGTAAATATTGATGACACAATTTTAATGGCTGAAAATTGTGAAGCAACCATAAAAGAGGTGGTGCTTCAATATTTGGAAGTGTTGGAGTGGGAATTTTGGGCCAAGGTCCTTATGAAGGAAATTAGTGCCCAATATAATTTTTTTTCTAAAAGAGAATCAATTTTTTCTCTGGTCGAGAACAAGCAAAAAAAGCTTGGTGGACTTCTAGATCAAGCTACATCAGGATCAGTGAAGTCTAGTATTTTGTATGGTGATGAAATTTTAAACATTATGGTTAGTAGAATTGAGAATATTAATGTTGGAGCCCAAGAATATTATACCCATTGGGCTTTCGATAAGAAAGAGTTGTAGTCACTGAGGCTACAAGGGATGTGGTTGAGGTGAGTAAATGTTTTCTTTTTCTTTTGCAGTCAAATTTTAATATTTTATCAAGATAAGTTAAATTTTTTCATCTCTTTTGAATTTTGTTTTCTTTTTTGTTTTGTAGTTAAATTTTTAATGTAATTCATGGAATTGTAGACACCTAAAATGCGTCATGTCGAGGGCGACTACTCATATGGACATGCTACAAGACCATATGGAAGATCTTGGACAGACTCCAAGATAGAGCAATGGTTCTAACCACTCAATTTGGGCTCCTTGGCCTAATCAGTCTGAACCGTAGCCCAGACCTATGGTTTATAGCTGAACCATGGCTGAGACCTACGGTTTGTAGTCTAGACCATAGTTGTGACCTACGGTCTTAACTGAAGTTCAGTTGGCCTTCAATCCGAGCCAAATCGGTTGAAACGACCATTGGATCTAGAAGAAGGTGGTTAGAGGGTGGAAGCTTCCATTCCAACTGTCCTAACCACCCCTTCTTGATCTTGGCTTCTCCAAGAAGCCACCCCTAGCCCTTGGGTAGTCCTATAAGTACCCCTCAAAATTAGGGCAAATAAAAAGAGAGAGCATTGGATATTTGAGAAGCAGAGCCCTGTCAAATTGTACACTCAACCAAGTATACTAAGAGAGAGCTATTGCACTTATCCCCTACCTACTTTCCAAGATTCATTATGAATTTGCATTATGGATGCCCTAGGAGTCTAGGAGAGCCAAGAAATGCAAATCTGGGAAAACGAAGGCCCATCACAGTGATTTGACCGCCAAACCTGTCAGAAGGACATCGAAGGCGACCCTTGAACATCAATTGGACAAGGAGGTGAAGCCCACTACCCTTGGAATTGAGGGTAAGCCTATCAGAGTGCTAACCATGGCTGTCAGCCATGGTTTATAGTGCAGACCATGCACCAGAGCTACGGTTTGTAGTAGAGGTATAACCGCCTTCCTAATTTCATTTTTGTCTAGTTAATTAGGTTAGATTAGTTGTTTTCATGGTTAAAATACATTTTAGAAGACTTTTGATCGTAGATTTAGGTTAGTTTAGCTTCTTTATGTTTATGCTTCAATTAGGACATTAATAAGTTCTTTATGCACTTTCATGCCTTATTTCATATATCTGATCCATGCATAGAGTAGTTGTTGTCTTTCTTTACGCTATTGTATGAATCTTGATTCGATTTGCATAGTTTAGAAGCACCTTTTATACTTTCTTGATTATGCATGTTAATGGTGTCATTATGCATTTTACCTAAAAGGGCCTCATCATGAGAGGTTGCCTATATTTTTGACATTCTTGTTGTTTCTTGACCATAGGGAATAGTTTCAAAGGAGAGCAAACCATCAAGTTCCTTCCCCATTGTGAAGAAGAGGGCACCTCCACCCTAGAGCAGTTCGTGCCATTCTGAGAGGCATTTGGAAATCACACCTACCCTTAAGAGGGAAAACAATTGAGCACTCCTATTGTAATATTGTATCAAAATGAATATCCCTAAGAGGGACATACTTGTAATTGGGTTTTGACTTCAAATATAATGGAATAAAGCATTTTCTTTCTTGTTTCATTTGTTGTCAATTTCATTTACTTGTATGCATGTTATATCTTTACCATTTATCGCAATAGGAGCCACAATCGGGTGTGACCCTTTTTGGTGGTTACAGAGGCGATCATGGT
Organism: Wollemia nobilis; assembly: GCA_028583015.1. Lineage (NCBI taxonomy): Eukaryota > Viridiplantae > Streptophyta > Pinopsida > Araucariales > Araucariaceae > Wollemia > Wollemia nobilis. The sequence continues at coordinate 6,162,674 of JAQPPZ010001057.1, read as the reverse complement.
GGCACCCCATATTTTTAGGATCTGACTGTGTTTTGTTGGCTTTTGTAGTTGTAGGTACAGACCGTAGCTATCAGCTATGGCCCAACAACTAAACCGTAGGTACAAGGCATGGTTCACAGTTAGAACCATAGGTCAGACCTATGGTTTCCTACTGACAACACAGACAACCAATTCCAGAATTCCAGACAGTGCAAGACATGAGGTAGGTCCTTTTTCCAGCCCTCTATCACTTTTCTATTTTTTGTGTTTTTATAGTAGGTCAATTTCGAATGCAAATTAGGAAAGCAACTAAAAGAAAATGGTAAATCAATTGTCCTAGTTTGCTTTTCGTATTTTTGCTTTCACTAGAAAGGCATTGCTGGGAACAACGGACCTCTGATTGCAGTCCATCCTAGGCTACAACGTGCTTGATAAATATGTGTTGATGGTTTACATGTGTGAGGCCCGATTAGTGGCCATTTAGCATCGTAATGTGCATAGTCCTAAAGAGCATCTAGAGTAGCTTGCATTTTCTGAATCTAAAACGTCTTTCATTTGCATAGCATTTAGAAAATGAGCATGTGTGCTATATGATGCATTTCTTTTATGTACATTAAAAGGAACCACACACACCACATTTCATTTAAACATCAATGGCGTTGGGCTCTCACATCCAACCCATTTGATTGAGACCAATAGTGGATGTCATTACCACTTGGTTGGCTCATTTGACATTGTATTATCGGGACCCACTCATGGCCAAGGCTGACCCAAGAACTATCCTATCCATGCAAAATAGCATGCACTCATCTTCGAAAGAGTGTATCACTGTGCACGGTGTGTTGGGTGAGGGTTGGTAGTACCTATGCTACCTCGTTGAGTATGGACTTCACTACCATATTCGGCTTGTGCGAGTATATAGGTGAAAACCTTTGAACAATTTGAGTATAACATCAACTTTTGCAAAAACATGATAAGATTTTCTACAACTGATACAACACATATTGAAAACACATCAAACAGTTTAGGACTCACTTTTAAAACTTAAAACGAGATAATCATTGTTGTATACCTTGTTTGCTTAATAATAATACATTTAGACTCTAGGTACACAATGGTGGACACACGGGGTGGTCGACAATGGTCCAAGGCCAACGTCGATGACCAACCCCTAACTAGTTCACAACAATACGTGTCGAATCCTCAACCACATGAGCGAACCGAACGTCATTCGGCTAGCATTCGAGGAGACAACTCGACATGGGGGGAGCCAACAGAGAAAACCCCAAATAGAGGAGCTTTAGTACACTCCTCTAGGCACAGAGTAGAATAGGAAACCTTCCAGCATGAGGGTGTTCCACTTGAGAGCCATTATCGAGACCGCAATGCATGTGCATCCATGGGGTCGGCTGAAGAGTTTATTGTGCAGGGGACCAGATTGGTGCCCCTACGTACTAAGTCTACTGGAGGATCTATGGCTCCACCTTCTGAGTATAGAAGGACTAGAGACCCACCCATTTAGGGGTAGGCAGATAGGCTCGCTACCGAGCATAGAACTAGCCATACTCCCATGCGTGGTCCAACACGTAAAATCACCATTGACATATCAAAGGTGGGAGATAATGGTACACCACCGAATGAGCGATGGTGGTCTAGGTAGTTAGAAGGTCTAGGTAGTGTTCTAGAGTAGCTAGGCTGCAAGCCTTCCACTCCACCCACTCGAGCCCCGAGTGAGCGTAGTGGGAGTGTCATCCGCACTACTAGAGAACATGGGGAGGCTTCTAAGCGCCCTCATGTCACACACCCACTATCTACGCATGGTGGGTCACAATATAGGACACAGCAGGAGGCCAATGCCATCTTTACAGATAGAGGCAAAGGCACAACATATCAGTCTGATGGGTACAAAACCCACAAAGTCACTCGTACAGAGCAGGGGTATCAAAGGCCTCCCATGGCCGACCAGATCGATAGGTCACATCGACTGGCATCAGAGCAAAAATGCCAACTCCTCCAAGACCAATTGGAGGATGCTCACCTAGAGAGGCAACATATCGAAGATGAAAATATTCAAGCGCAAAGGCTCATAAGATAGAGGTTATATGAGCAGCGCATGCGTGAGGAGCGTATCCTTGCTCAAAAGGAACATGTAGAATAGGAGGATCGGCTAGCTAGGGCTGGCCTATATCCTCAAGATGAGCATCGAGAGCACACACATAGGAAGGCTTTCTCACAAGCTAAGATGCATCAAGAGCATAGAGATGCTCGTACTCATGTTACTATCAAACAAAGGGAGCGGCTACCATCACTCAATATTCAAAGGCAGAGACAACATGAAGCAGCAACGGGAGATGGATACGAGTAGGAATATCCTGAAAGCTCTCGAGCTGAAGAGGAGGAAGAGCAAAGACCTCCATCTCGCACAAGGAAGATAGTACCTCCTAAGCCACCTACACATCAACTTAGGGAGGAGGACTTTCTATTCTTCAGAGGCCTATAAGGCCTTGGCCAAGAAAATTAAAGCCATTGAGAGACAAGGCATGACTATTCAAAAGTCGACTCTAAGGAAAATCCATAACGAGCCTTTGGATCCTTCAGTGCCTACTCCGGCCTACCCTGAGCATTTTGACATGCCCAAGTTAGATAATTTCAAGGGTGATGAAGATGCACAAGAACATGTAACGAGCTTTCTAGATGCTTGCTTTCAGATAGCAAGCAACGATGCCTTATTGTTGCACATGTTCATCACGACACTTTCAGGGCCTGCCCGAGAGTGGTTTAATCAGCTAAAGAAGCATAGTATAACAAGCTTCAAGCAATTAGTTGATGCCTTTCTTGAATGCTATTCCTTTGGCATCAATAAATAGGCTAATATTTTTGATTTGGCTATGCTAGCTCAACGTGATGACGAGCCCATAGAACAATACGGAAAGAGGTGGAGAAGATTAATGGCAAAGTTACCATTCCCCATTCCTACCATAAAATTAACTCGGATGTTCATGAAGATTTGTGCCAAGCACATCTCGTTACTATTGTAGCTACAACAGTACGCTACATTCGAAGAGGCTTTGGCGCAAGCCAAGGTGATTGAGGATATCAAGTTGCAAGAGGGCAACTTGAAGCTCAAAAATAGGAAAGAGGGACAAAAGAAGAGTACCACAAAGCATCAGGGCAAGCAGGCCCATGTAAATCAAGTGGTATTAAATCTCCAATGGGAGGACAAGGGGTAGCAAAAGCAGAACTACCAAGCCCAGCCTCCGCCTGCGTAGTATGATAAGTGCAATAACTACAAGGGAAAAAACAAAGAGCAACGCCTGCCTCGCCAGTTCACACCATTGACGAAATCGCTGATGGTGATTTTTCATCAGTTATGCGAGGCCAAGGCAATCAGATTACCCGAAGTCAAGATGATAGACCCCAATCAACCCAAACCAAAGGGGTTTCAAGATGATTTATTTTACATCTTTCATAGAATGAAAGGACATGACATCGAGGTGTGTTGGTCTTTCAAACACCTAGTGCAAAATATGATCAACAAGGGTGAGCTTGTAGTGCCTCACAACCTATAGGTGCTCGACAATCAAAATATGGGGATTTACAAGAACCCCTTACCAAATCATGAGGCACCTCGAAACAACGTTGGTCAAGTTAACTAGGTACGAGTCGAACCACCTACCCAGGGGTTCGTAGGCATGGTCAATGTTGTTACTAGGCATGGGAGATACGAACAACAAAATCAACCTCGTGCTCCTATCCAGATACAAGCCACGCCGAATCAATGGCCGACACAAAATATTCCAGGCCCACCAACAAGACCGATGGTGACCCTAAGGAGCAGGTTGGTCCAAAACCTGTAGACAACTCCTATGAAGTTGTCAATATATGAATTAATTCAGCAGTCCCCGAGGCACAGGGAGACTCTTATGGACATTTTAAGGTCCATTGAAGTACAAGCCCAGGATGCGCAGGCATTCACAAATTTCGTGGGACATGTACAATAGTGTCAAGAACCGATGATCCAATTTTACGATCATGAGATAAGGATGGTTTCTACAACTACGGCTGACCCGCCATTGCATATAATCATGTGTGTGAATCACATGCCATTCAAAAGGGTCTTGATTGATACTGGCTCATCGATCAACATAATAATGACCAAGGCACTGAGTCATTTGAAGCTACCTAAATCACACATTGTGCCAACTACATTCACATTGAGAGCATTTAACGATGCACTATGTTCGACTATCGACACAATTATCCTACCCATACAGGTAGGTCTAAAGACCATTTTAGTAATGTGTCACGTGATAGAAGGGGCCATGCAGTACAACATTTTACTCGATAGGCCTTGGATTCATGAAATGCATTGTGTCCCCTCGATACTACATCAATGCGTGAAATATATTCATGAGGGACTGGTTCACGTAGTGGCATCGGATGAGGAGCCATTTAAGTTTGTGAACCTAGTAGATTTTCCTGGGGGTTTCATACTCCCATCAATGCACCTGGATGTTCATTCATCATCACCAATAAGGAAACCAGGAGGTAAATCGATAGTGCATGCTCAACCGATGCCATCTGTGTCACATAGATCGAAGCATACCACTACCACTTCCTTGAAACCATCAACATCAATCATGCATCGAGATGACAGGAAATTAAAGGTGAAGATGGGTAAAAAAGAGAAAGAGATTGAGCCCGAGCCAATCATCGAGGATGTTCCCATTCCCATGGAAGTTGAGGAACCCCAAGACAAAGTCAAGGAGGCACCTCAGCCTACTTCACCTACATCTTCAGTAGGGTCATCCGCACCATGGGTGATGGTACATCTCGCTAATACTGGATTAGGTGAGTACCTTGTGCAAAATGTGACCTTCGAACCAATTTTGAAGACTACACAAGATATGGGTAGACCATCCACCCATCGTTATCTGGTTGGATCGGTGGTTCCACTAGGAGAACCACCTAACTAGACTAACTTCATCTATGCGGGGCTAGATCAGCTTCCAACGTGAGAGCCCATGGATGAAGATGACGAGGAACATTTTGTGGTAAATATTCATTATTTGTCTAATCCGAAGTATGCCATGCGTATTTTTGAGCTATATCATTGGCATGGATACGACCTTGGTCTCTTTGAACAAGGATGGAGGACTTCACTGGAACCTCATTATCAGTTAGTCACTGATAGATTCAGTTTAGGGTTACAGATACATGGGTAGGATGATTTGCTCGTAGCATCCCTAGATCATCTGTACCTCAGCATGGTAGACGATGTGGATTTTAATCCATATCATCTAGATCCTTCCAAATTTTGGAGGAATCACCCTATGATATCTGTCATCACCATTGAGCCACTCAAAGATCATCGTGAAGGGATCCTTGAGCAAACTGAGGCAAAAATGAACCCCAGAGATCAACTGGGATACCAAACCCATGATGCAGTCGATGACATAGACATGCAGGGGTGCAACCCCATTACTACAAGCGATCTCAAGTTAGGAGACCTTTGTAATGAATATGGAGTAGAGTCCACCTTCGATATGAGTGGAATAGGCTATGATGTATATGAGGATCCCTCAAATGATGATGGATCTGAGGATGAAGTTGAAGGTGCTTATGTCAGGCCTTTGTATGTGCATCATCTATTGCCTATGGAATCAGTATAGGATATCAAAGAGATCCTTCCCAATATTGATCATCCAGGGGAAGAGACCGATATTTTTCTCAGTAGCGTCGTACATGAGGTATAATTATCTAATTTTTTTGGATAGCGATGACAGTATGCAAGAAGTGAGATTCATTTGATTCCTATGCCTCACCAGCTTGAGGAGGGATCGCATATGTCGATAGAGGAAACCTTTGAGGTGGATATCAGTGATGATCCCACTAGTGCAAAGAAAGTTAAATTTGGAGAGAGTCTCACTCCAGATGAGCGGGCCACCCTCATCCCTCTACTGAAAGAGAGACCAAATTTGTTTGCTTGGTCGTATAAGGATATGCCAGGTCTAGACCCAAAATTGGTTACTCATAACCTTTCGCTATATTTGACGAAGAAGTCGGTCAAGCAAAAGCTTAGGAAAATGCACCCAACAGTAGCCTTAATGGTGAAATATGAGCTGTAGAAGTTGTTGGATGTGGAATTTGTGATTTCCATCGATTATCCAGAATGGGTGTCCAATATGGTACTCGTGGGAAAACCCAATGGAAGAATCCGTATTTGCATGGATTTCAGAGACCTAAATAAGGCAACACCCAAAGATTCATTTTCATTGCCCAATATTGATGCTCTCGTAGATGCAACTACAGGTCACGAAATGCTCTCCTTAATGGATGGTTTTTTTGGTTACAATCAAATTTGGATTAAACCCAAAGACCAACACAAAACCGTGTTTATAACGCCATGGGGAACATTTTGCTATAAAGTTATGCCATTCGGCCTCAAAAACACTGGTGCCACATACCAGAAGGCCATGACATACATTTTTCATGACTATATGCACAAAATTCTTGAAGATTATATCGATGATTTGTTAGCCAAGTCATTGCTATGAGAAGAGCATGCAGAGGTCTTAAGGAAAGTCTTCGATCGCCTGATAGAGCACAATGTCAGGCTGAATCCTAAGAAGTGCGTATTTGGCGTAACTTCTAGAAAATTACTAGGGTTCATCGTCTCCAAGAGAGGCATCGAAGTAGACCCAACGAAGGTCAAGGCCATTTTGGAAATGCGTCCTCCCACCAATATTAAGGAATTAAGGAGCCTTCAGGGCAAGGTAGCCTCGATAAAGTGATTTATCGCCCAACTATCGGATAAATGTCGACCCATGAATCGATTGCTACATAAGGGTGTCCCATTCAGCTGGGATGAGGACTGCAAGGCAGCCTTCACTGAGATAAAGCAATACCTAGTGACGCCGCTAGTGCTAGCTCCACCAAGGCCAGAGGTGCCTTTTCTACTATATATCGGCAACTAACTTTGCACTGGGAACCATGTTGGCCCAAAAGAACGTGCAAGGCAAAGAACAGGCCATATATTACATTAGTCAAACTTTGGTGAGCTATGAGCTTGGGTATGCATACATGGAAAAGTTGTGTTTAGCAGTAGTGTTCGCTACAAAGAAATTGCGACACTATATGTTAAGTCATACGACGTATGTTATATCCAAACAAAATCCTTTGTAGTACATGATGAGTAAGACTTATCACAATACGCGTACTATGAAGTGGATCATGCTTTTGATGGAATTTGATCTAGAATTCATAAGCCAAAATTCCATTAAGGGATAGGTCATAGCAGATCAATTAGCTGAGGTGCCACTATCAAATAGTAGGCCTCTAACAATTGAGCTTCTAGATGATGTAGTCTTCATCGTATCTGAAGCTCTCGAACTCGAAGAACCAGAGAACAATGTTGATATGACTCTGTTCTTTGATGGTTCGAAGTGCAAACAAGGGGGTGGTGCCGAAATAGTGTTCTTCACATCGTAAGGAGCTCCAATGCCCTTGTCGTTCAAGTTGGATTTTTTGTGCACCAACAACAATGCTGAGTATGAAGCCCTACTGTTGGGCCTCCACATAGCTGTCACCATGAATATTAAGAGATTGAACATCTTTGGTGATTCCTTGCTCATAGTAAATCAAGTCAAGGGGCTTTTTCAGTGTCGGTGTCCCATACTAAAAGCCTATAAAGATCTAGTTGATACATATTTGGCCAAACTAGAATGGTATGACATCGAGGCAATCCCTCGATCGTCAAATAGGTTTGTAGATACCATGGCTTCTTTGGGATCCTTAATCCCTCAGAATCCATCTGTTGATTTCACTACCATCCATGTCAAGATGCTCTCTCATCCAGCAGCAGAGCGTGCAGCCTATGATAACAGAGAATCGATCAACATGATCAATGTAGAACCACAAGTTGAATGGTTCTGTAGAGCTAAAGACTTTCTTAAGAAGGCACCCTGGGGGTCATTAACCTCTTAGAGTCCCATGGGGAGTGGTACTACCATTCACCATAGGGTTGTTTTCGAGTCTGCATTTGCAAAAGTAAATACGCAGGGGGAGCAAGTCATCTTGGCAGTCGAAGCTGAGATTTATCAAAATTGGATGTCACAAATTAAAGACTTCCTAAAGCTTAGTATAATCCCAGAGGGATTTCCGCATGCCGTGAAGCACACATTTAAATAGAAAGTGGCCAAATATGTCTTAATAGGAGACATCTTGTACCGAAGAAGCTATGATGGAGTTCTCCTTCATTGCTTAGAGCCCCAAGAGGCATCATGGGCAATTTTGCAAGCCCATGATGGTACGTGCGGTGGCCATTTCAATGGCATGGCCATCATCAAGCGCATCCTTCGAATGGGTTACTATTGGCCCACTATGGAGAAGGAGTGCAATGCGTATGTCAAGAAATGCGTTAAATGCCAGCATCACGCTAATCTTATGCACTTGCCATCGTAGGCCTTACAGCCCATCCAAGCGGCTTGGCCATTTGCTCAGTGGGGATTGGATCTTATAGGAAAGATCTCTCCTCCGTCATCGGGCTGGCATACATTCATAATCATGGCTACTAAGTATTTTACAAAGTGGGTGGAAGCAATACCCTTAACAATGACAACCGGAGCTCGTATAGCAGAGTTTATACTGGAGCATATCATAAGTCATTTTGGGATTCCATCCAAAATAATATCGGATAATGGAACGTCTTTCAAGAACAAAACTATGAGAGCTTTGACATCTAAATATAGAATCAAACATAGTTTTGTGACTCCATACTATCCGCAAGCAAACGGGTAGGCTGAAGCTTCAAATAAGATAGTGGTAGCCATCTTGAAAAAGATGGTACAAGAAAACCACAAAGACTGGCACATCCAGCTGCCCCTTGCACTTTGGGCTTATAGGACTAGTATTCGGATGCCCACTAGGGCAACACCGTTCTCACTAGTATATGGCATTGAGGCCATTATGCCCTTGGAATTAGAAATTCCAATGCTGCGCATCGCATTGAAAGAGTTCATCGATGATGACACTACGTGACAAGCTCGATTGGATCAACTGACGCTACTTGATGAACGTCACGTGAATGCCCTGGAGCATCTCCGCGTTTATCAAGAGTGACTAAAATGAGCTTACAATGTCAAAGTCCACCAGAGAGACTTTGAAGTTGGGGATCTTGTCTTGAAATAAAACCAACAGAACTCTAATTTACCGCCAGATATGCGAGACAAATTCGTGGCTAATTGGCTAGGACCCTACATCATATCTAAAAATATTGGTCCAGGTACCTATCACCTAACATCGCTAGGGGGTGTTGAAGAGCCTGAACCTCTCAACATCATCCATCTTAAGGCATTTTATGCTTAAAGAGCATAGTAAAAGGCTCCGAGAGTTGCTTGTAACTGCTCGGTCATCCTAAAAGGCTCCAAACACTTTCATTAGTGGTTTGGTCAAGTAAAAAGCTCCAAAGGCATCTGTAAGCCCTTTGGTCAACCTCAAAAGCTCCGAGGGTTTGGTCAAAACCGCTCGGTCATCCCAAAAGGCTCCAAGGGTCCCTGAAACCGCTTGGTCATGTCAGTTAAAAGCCTTGAGGATTTGCATAATCGCTCGGTCATCCTAAAAAGCTCCAAAGGCATCTGTAAGCCCTTTGGTCAAACTCAAAAGGCACCAAGAGTTTCTAAAAACTTCTTGGTCAACCCAAAAGCTCCAAAGGCATCTGTAAGCCCTTTGGTCAAATGCAAAAGGCACCAAGAGTTTCTGAAAAACTACTTGGTCAACCCCAAAGGCTCCAAGGATTCTCAAAATCGCTTGGTCATCCCAAAATGCCCCAAAGGTACCCATAATCCCTTTGGTCAATCCCAAAAGCTCCAAGGATTCCTAAAAATTGCTTGGTCAATCTAAAGGCTCCAGAGGCATGTACTCGTCGTTTGGTCAATTATGAGGCTCAAAACCCATAAAAATTATAAAATCAATAAAATCCAAAAAAAATGGTAAAGCATAAAATCCAAAAACATTTGCATTTGCATTTGAATTTTGCATTTTCATTTTGCATTTACACATGCATTCACCGCATTATTGCATTGCATATAGGCATTCATCATCCATTGCATTCCGTAATAGAAGGCATTTGTGTTTGTCAGTCTTACAAATGATGCCACGTTTGTGTTTAAATCATGCATCTCTGCATTTATCATGATCCATCATTCATGTGAGTAATTGTGTTTTTCAACACAACCTATAATGTTGCTATGGAGATATACTAGGGTTTTCCGGTCACTCAGTCATACCTAGTAGTCTTATCAAGAGTTGGTAGAAAGCTTGCTTTGCTTTTGTAGCTAAGGTTCAGTTAGTATAGCCCTTAGCATATCAAAAGCCTATCACTAATCAACAAATTTAAACAATCCTAACAAGGACTAGGGGAAGATGAAAGCCATGAAGTAGGACCGGGTATCCTGAAGCGAAAAGAGTTATTCTTGCTTATCCCTCTATGCGGACGATATGGGAAATGTTGGTAGTTGGAAAAAGGACAGGTTAGTTCCCTATTCAGAATCCCTTGCTTATGATAAAATGAGCATATCCTAAAGAGATATCCCATATCAATCCTCATGATTGATACCCTAGATCGATATCATAGATCGACTCCCTAGAGTGATATCCCATATTGATATCATAAGATCGATATTCTCAATCGATATACCAAAAATAGTTTTTCCAAGTAAATCTCCCCAAAGGAAATTTTTTGAAGAAGATTATCAAATGTAAATGCCAAAAAGTGAAGATCAAGTGAAGATCAGAAAATAGGCTTAAATCAAAGTTCAAAGTGAAGATCAAATGAAGATCATAAATCAAAAGTTTGAGCGGAGATCAAATGAAGATCCAAAATCCAGTTCGAAGAGAGATCAAATGAAGATCCAAAGATAGTTCAAAAAGAATATGGAATCGACTCCCTTGCTTCACTACATATGAGCAAGTATCCCAAAAATTGAAGGATAGAAAGGAATGAGCCTCGAATCCCTGGAATTGTCAGCACTACTATACCTTACGCATGATGATATGTCTGACGCATTAGCATCTCGCTTATGAACAAGACCAATGTTTGAATGTGGAAGAGCTAGCTTCAGGTGTCCTGCATTGCCTAGTGGCTTAGTCCAACTAAAATCTAAACTTGATATTGGATAAGACATTTGTGGAACCCCTATCTTAGCAATGGGCTGAAAGAATCCCGCCTGACATCGGGGAACGCTCGTGTCTTATCTTAAATAATCATTTGCACACACAGGGATAATGAATAGTTAGGGTCTATCCTAGCAAAATCCTTTTATCTCAGAAGTCTAGTGTGGTTAGTATGCAACTTTTGATAAGTTTATTAGGGTGTTTGAGTCTCATGGAAAACCTCAAAAAAAATTCCCATAGCAACAAAGTGTCAAAAATGACAACCATATAAATCATGAAGTTGCAAAGTATTAAACCCATGATACATCATTATAAAAAGCACAATCAACATATAGGATAGATACCGAATGAATATTAGCAATAATATTTAGATGACCACTGACTATATCGTGCACATTTTTCAAAATTGCAAAAGAAAATTGAATGGCACATTATATCATTCGCATCATAAAACATTGCATACTATTGCATTTCATATATGGGTGATTAATTGATTACATTCTTATCTTAAGGATTTTCAATTACATTCATGATTTTTATACATTCTATGGCGTCATCCATTAGATTGATAAACATAATTGCATTCATTCCTTATGTTTTAAGTGATTAAAGCATACAGGTTCATTTACATTAGATTAGCATCATGTAAATAAAGCATTACATACATTAATGCATAAAAAGAAAGCAATATCAAATATGCGTTAAGAGAAAAACATCGCATCCATATGCATCCATCAAAAAGCACATCTAAGCATCTAAGATCACTGCATATCATCATCATAAATCAAATAGCTATCTAGTGCATGTCATCCATACATCACATCATATAGCATCAGCATAACATAAGCATTGCATCCATGTGCATCATATAAACATAAAATTAAAAATAAATGAGAACACAATAATGAGCCATAATAATGATCATATCATATAAATATGTGTGTCTCAGAGTACATGGGGAGTACAAAAATACCCGTAGGCTACAAACGTGTAGGTCCTCGACCTTACACCAAAAATGAGATACATCAAAAATGTATCCTATAATAGTAGAGCTCTAGCTCTGATCTGCTCCCCCTGTACCAGAGCTCTCACCTCCTCCCTCAGTGTTGTGCTCAGGAGACTGCTCTGCCTACTGCCCTACTGACTATTATGGATCTTGCTATGAGCCCTTGAGTACCGCCTAACCCGAAGAGGCCTAGCACTCATCCAACTACCCCCTGAGCGATGGGCACCTCTATCCATCGGGACCTATGACTGGATGCTATAGTAGACTACCCTACCTCCCTGGTCCTGGTATGACTACTACCACCATGCGTACTGGAGGACCTATGTGTCCTCTCACTCCGATGGGTGTGATGGCTCGAGCTAGCAATGGACTATCCTATAGTCCGAGACCTAGTCTACTGGGACTCTATAGCATATGGATCCTCAAGAACCTCTATGCCCAACATCTGAATGTAGCCCACCAGCTGGTCTACCCGAGCAACCCTGGATGCATGCCTCTCATTGGCACTCATAAGTAAACCTTGTAGGCACTGTATCTCTACCATAGGATCTCGACCACCTGGTAGTACTGCTATTGGTGCCATCGAAGGCCCCATAATCAACTGAGAGGATGGAGGAACCCCCCTCTATGCCCTGAGTAGATCCCGCTCTACTACGGTCACATCCCTCTATGCCTCTACCAAGTCATGAGCATGGGTGAGCTCACCAACCTAGGTCTTTGTTGTAGTAGCCCAGGCGGTCAGGCTAGCAATCTGCTAGTCTACCTATGTCAGTCGATGGTCTCTCTCTATCAGCTGCACCTATAGAGTAGCGATAGTAGTATCATGCTCCCTCTACTACATCTAGAATCGATCGAGCTGACTCTGCAAGTCAGCCACCTATGCTAAGAGTAGCCCCTCGCACTATCGGAGGGACCTCACCCTCCTCTGGAGCCTCCTCCTTAGGATCAATCTTGGGAGCCTCCTTAGTGGTAGCCTCTATGCCCTAGCCACCCTCTATCCGTTGGCGCACCCTACGCCCGTCAGGATCCACCTCTGCTCCTGCCTGATCTGCAACGTGGCCTAGAGGCCCTATCCCATACCAATAGAATAGAGACCACCATCCATCGTACTCTAGAGTGGTCACCGCTATGTCAACCCTAGTCTCCTGGAAGTCATCTGGAGCATCACCTAGTGCTAGAGGCTGGATCCATGGTAGATCCCTCTCCAAAGCTAGGCGCCTGTAAGTGAATGGGATCTCCGGGATGTCCTACACCATGCCGAACTATCGTAGGATACGAGAGAAGAACTAAAACTCTTTGATCTCGACCTTTCGATCGAGTAGCCATCTGTCCCGGTGAGCCCATCGAAGCCTCTCATCGGCCTCAGGCCAGTCAGGACAATCCATGTAGGGCCGCCACTGGATATCATCCGGCCCAAGTGCTACAAATTGGGTAATGTAATGTTGGGTCTCACCAGCATGAGTCCTACTATGGAAGCCCTCCTCCTCTCGAGGCTAGCAGATAGCATTGATGCTCATCATCAATGTCTATAATGGGTAAGGGCAGCTCCTTAGGATGCTCTACTCTGATATGTTGCCAGCCCTAGATCTACAAAAGTAGACTACAGTTGATGCCCTTATGGCTATGCTCAGTAATTTGATATAGCTCTCGATAGAGCTGAGCTAGTAGTGTGCTCCCCTAGGCTAGGAGTAGTGGTCGATGGATAGAGCTCTGTACTACTCTACGTATAGTAGCTAGAAGGTTCTAGGGAATCCTCACGCCCGAGGAGTCTGGAAGCACATATTGCACCACCAGGTGCATGAAGATGGCCTCGCACATGGAGAAGATGTTCTTCCCCTACCAGTAGCTGATGTGGACCCCTCCGTGGTCGATGGTGCCCTGAGCCTCCTCGCTCCGAGCATCGAAGATAGCATCGAAGATGGACTCCTTAGCCCCAGAGGTGGAGCAGACGATGGCCTCGCCATCAATGGGGATCCTGAAGATCCTATAGACGTCCTCTAGTGTGACTATCATTTCACCTGTAGGTAGGTGAAATGTGTTGGTCCGCATATTCCAACGATGGGCCAACACAGTCAGATAGGATTGATCTACCCTAATGGTGGGTAGATCCAGAACGTAGCCGAAGCCGACAGCTCCAAACCACTCTCGCTCACCATCAGTGAGCTCTCCATGGAGAGTCTTCAGAATGTCAGGCTCTCACGCTCTAGAGGTCAATCTCTGGAATAAATAGCATAAAATAAGGAAAAAGCTAACTAAAACAAGCAAAAACATTTAAAAATTGATCTAAAAATCATCAAAAATAGTAAAAATTGATAAAAGTGCAAAAACATGTCATCATGCAGGCCTACAAATCAAATTTGTCAATCAAACAGGTCAAAAATGCATTAAATGATATTAATTACCTCTAAAAATTTAGAAAAATTAAAAATTTTGCAAAATTTTCCTAAAGTTGGCGAACCGCGGGTCAACCCTACGGTCCGCATGCGGTCAAAATTTGACCATTGGAAGTTTGAATGTTGACCACAATCTAGCAGCTGTGGTCCCCAATTGACCAATTGGGAACCGCAGCTGGTACCTGCGGTCTCCGATCGAAGTCCGATCGGGTGCGATACCGCGGCCAAAAATGCAAAAAAAATAATAACCTAAGCTATCCTAGCCTAAAATGAGGTTCATTGCCAGTAGTTTAGTGAGATTGATTTACCGATTACTTAATTGGGTTCATTTTACTGGTAATGGATGCGAGGTCTTGGTTTTTGAGTTACCTTGCCCTCCCCTCGTCCCCCGCGGCTAGAAGACGCTTGCCCACGCCCTACCATCGTGTTGTGAGTCGGTGTCCGGGTAAGGTGTGCTAGGTTGCAGGTCAGTTTAGTCAGCTGTCACTGTCAGAGCTCCAGTTGCAGGTCACTATCAAGGAATAATGAGAGATATTTGAAATTTGGAAATTTTATAGACTTCTCATATTCAACGCGGACCGCAGGCCCTAGCCGTGGTTCCCAATTTTGCAAATGGGAACCGCAGACCCTAGCCACGGTTTGCAACTGGCAGACAATTTTAGAAAATCCCACCATGGGAAGGGCCAAAAAGATCAATTAATGCCTCCCATTGGGTCAGAATGCAATAAAAGCAAGTTAATTTGGAAATTTGGTGATAATCAAGCACCAGGATCCAATCAAAAATTAAAAATTTGGCTGAGATTATAAAGTACAACCGAGGTCATCGCTATGATAATCCTTTCATGGAGTGACACACCTCCCAACCAAATAAATAAGCTCAATGCATAATTCAAAACATTCACAAAAAAAAATCAAATAATTAAAACACCAAATGCGCCTCGTATTCAGTAATTTACCCTATATACTTGGCGGTTGCAGCGACTTGCGACCCATGTAATCCGACAAGATGAGTAAATTACCATAAGGACATTTGGGGCAAAAATTGTCATCGTTGATCTGATATGCTTCTTTTCAATCCCTAAGAAGGCCTTCATGGTCGGACTGCTCCACGGGAATGAGGCGTTGCATGCCATTTCTTCTATGACCTCTTTTTTAGCAAATCATCGATAATTTGATTCAACACAAATCTGATTGGATTTGTATCAATTCGATTCCCTAAGATGGCTATTGTAGCCCGACTGCTCCATGGGATAGAAGTGTGCAAATACTATTAACAGTTGGAATCAAAAGCTGAACTAGGCCTAGCCAAGGCATTAATTTGCTCAAATCTAAATTTGTTCAGATCATCCATGGTGGTCAAGTGACATCGTCGCTTTATTCATTGTCATTACTCTCATCGACTCGTCGCTTGAGGGGGTAGTCATAATATCAAATCATAATCAAAATCAATAGAAGATCTCGGAGATCGTAGATCCCTTGATCTTGTCAAAATTGTGTTCGTCCTTGCGAATCATTGTAAACAACTATCATAAGCTTACCCCTTTGCTTGGGGTAAATAGCAAATATGATTTTGCTTGTTGTTCTCTGCCTTTCGGATCTATGGGTCATAAGATACCTATGGAATGCACAGCCACACTGAATGAGATGAGAAGGGCACAAGCTTTTCAAGTTTAAGCCTCCAAAGAGTTGGAAGCAATGATTCCAGGATGCGCATCCTTTTGTTGGACCTGGGGCATCTAATGTTGATCTGACTAATGATCATCATAGAACCTTCGACATCATTTTAGGAGGTCTATTTTTTCTCAACGTTGTTCGATCTCACAATGCATCTCAAAAGGGGCATCTGTAGACACCTAAAATATGTCATGTCGAGGGTGACTACTCATATGGACATGCTACAAGACCATATGGAAGATCTTGGATAGACTCCAAGATAGAGCAGTGGTTCTAACCACTCAATTTGGGCTCCTTGGCCTAATCAGTCTGAACCATAGCCCAGACCTATGGTTTATAGCTGAACCATGGCTGAGACCTACGGTTTGTAGTCTAGACCACAGTTGTGACCTACGGTCTTAACTGAAGTTCAGTTGGCCTTCAATCCGAGCCAAATCGGTTGAAATGACCATTGGATCTAGAAGAAGGTGGTTAGAGGGTGGAAGCTTCCATTCCAACTATCCTAACCACCCCTTCTTGATCTTGGCTTCTCCAGGAAGCCACCCCTAGCCCTTGGGTAGTCCTATAAGTACCCCTCAAAATTAGGGCAAATAAGAGGAGAGAGCATTGGAGATTTGAGCAGTGGAGCCCTATCGAATTGTACACTCAATCGAGTATACTAAGAGAGAGCTATTGCACTTATCCCCTACCTACTTGCCAAGATTCATGATGAATTGCATTATGGATGCCCTAGGAGTCTAGGAGAGCCAAGAAACGCAAATTCGGGCAAACGAAGGCCCATCACAGTGATTTGACCACCAAACCTGTCAGAAGGACATCGAAGGTGACCCTTGAACATCAATTGGACAAGGAGGTGAAGCCCACTGCCCTTGGAATTGAGGGTAAGCCTATCAGAGTGCTAACCATGGCTGTCAGCCATGGTTTACAGTGCAAACCATGCACCAGAGCTACGGTTTGCAGCAGAGGTATAACCGCCTTCCTAATTTCATTTATGTCCGGTTAATTAGGTTAGATTAGTTGTTTTCATGGTTAAAATACATTTTAGCAGACTTCTGACCATAGATTTAGGTTAGTTTAGCTTCTTTATGTTTATGCTTCAATTAGGACATTAATAAGTTCTTTATGCACTTTCATGCCTTATTTCATATATCTGATCCATGCATAGAGTAGTTGTTGTCTTTCTTTACGCTATTGTATGAATCTTGATTCAATTTGCATAGTTTAGAAGCACCTTTTATACTTTCTTGATTATGCATGTTAATGGTGTCATTATGCATTTTACCTAAAAGGGCCTCATCATGAGAGGCTGCCTATCTTTTTGACATTCTTGTTGTTTCTTGACCGTAGGGAATAGTTTCAAAGGAGAGCAAACCATCAAGTTCCTTCCCCATTGCGAAGAAGAGGGCACCTCCACCCTAGAGCAGTTCGTGCCATTCTAAGAGGCATTTGGAAATCACACCTACCCTTAAGAGGGAAAACAATTGAGCACTCCTATTGTAATATTGTATCAAAATGAATATCCCTAAGAGGGACGTACTTGTAATTGGGTTTTGACTTCAAATATAATGGAATAAAGTGTTTTCTTTCTTGTTTCATTTGTTGTCAATTTTGTTTACTTGTATGCATGTTATATCTTTACCATTTATCGCAATAGGAGCCGCAATCGGGTGTGACCCTTTCTGGTGGTTACAAGAACATAACATAATGCTTCATATTCATGAACTTGGTAGGCTTATTTTAAGGTAGATAAAGATCACCAATTTTGGTAATTTTGGAATAAGATGAAAATAGAAGAGAAGCAAAAATGGGTCTATTCATTATTTGTTTATAAACTATTTTTACCTTGAGCAGGGACTATTCGGCTTCAAAAATTTCTTATTTTTGTACTTTTATTTTTTCAAAACTTAGAGTCTATGTGAATGATTCTTGTAGTTCATCAAGTTTATTTGAGTGGTTGAGACAATTTTTCTTTCAAAAAAGTCTTAAGTATATGAATCTCAATAAACATAAAGATCTACACATGGGGTTTAGATCAATTGGTGAGGAGTGAGGAGTTTCACACTCCAATCCAATGTTCAAATATCATGGGTAAACCTACACATGGGGTCTCCTCCTTAAAAGTCAAGGGATCTAAACCAATTAGATCCCTTGACTTTTAAGGAGGAGACCTAGGTTCAAATATTATCAAATGATACATGCATAATAGCTAAACCATTGTAATACCACCATTTGGTCATGATGTAATACAAGTGGGTCCCATTTCAATCCCTTATAACTAATTAAAAAACAACATAAAGAACTAATAGAATAAATAGAATCTAATTGAAGGTTGTGTATGAATCTAAAAGTAGCCTATGGGATATGAACTTTACAAAGAATTATTATTATCAATCCTAAAATTTGACCCAATCATTTATCTTTCTACAATGTTGATCTTCTTCTACTAATTTGGATGATAAAGTATACTACTTTCTCTAATTTATCCTCTTAAAATAATTATTGCTACTAATTTGGATGATAAATTATACTACTTTCACTACTTTATCCTCTTAAAACAATTATTGTAATGATTCCATCGAGTATCAACATAGTTAACCCAAATATCATTGCATATCTCACATTTCATAATAAATGCTTCTCTATCTCAATTACAATTGATGTACAAAAGGTACATATCCTCTCCTCCAAATTCTCTTTTACTTTCTTTCATATTCAATAATAAATTGCTTCTCTATCTCAACTACAATTGATGTACAAAATATACATATCCTCTCCTCCTAATCCTCTTTTATTTTCTTCCATCTACGTGATTTACATATAAGTTTGTGAGTCTATTTTCAATTGGGCCATGTGCATATTTGTTTTCCAATTGATTTTTACCCCTATATAGTGATTCACATATAAGTATATAAGTTGTTGAGAGTCTATCCTCAATTGGGCCATGTGCATCTTTGCTTTCCAACTGATGTTTACCCCTATATAGGTTTTTTAATGGTGATTGTATATAGGGTTAAATTTAGCAAAGTATTTTTTTCCTTCTTCTTTACTTCTTTTACCATATATTCCCTCTACATATTTCCTTAATAAATTTATTTGTCTTTGTTATTATTTGTGCATTCATCCAAATTTATTCTATTTTTCATCCACTTATTGTTTTTCTTCATCTATATTCTCTTTATTTTATTTAAATCTTCTTCTTTTATAGCTTAAGACCATTTTTTTGCATCCATCCATTTATTTTTTCTAGATATCCTACAAAACAAACTGTAGAAGTTATCTCTATAGGGAAAGTACTTGTTTTTCCAAGAGGAATCTCATACAGAACTAACTCTTTTATTTTGAATTTGTTTTGCATTCTCTTTATTTACCTCCATTTTGAGTTTGATGTGTTGCTTCTCATCCATACAACATTATTGGTACCCCTAGTAGACAAAATGCTTCTCACACATACAACATTACTAGTACCACTAGTAGATGAAATAAAACCTATATAGAATTTCATCCTCATTATTCAACCTTTGTGCTTCTATTTGGTTATACAAAAAGTGATTCCATCCTAACATTCACTTCATTTACATGTTTTTAATTGAGTTTATTATTCATGAAGTCTATCCTAAGATATTTGTACTTTGTGATTCTTTTTCTTTTGATTGGATAAGTTCATGATATTTGTTTTGTAGGTATTTACCTATAACTTCTTGTAGGATGCTCTAAGGTCTTTAAATGTTCTCTCATATCCTATGTTGATTATACAATCAGAATGAGACCATCTGTAAACAAAAGAAGCCCCACCACGTATCTTCCCAAATGAACATTATCTTATTTAGTTAGATTTAGCCACTCTTTTAATTTATCAATATATAAACCAAATAATATAGAGAATAATGGGCATCCTTATTTAAAGTATTTTGAAAGCCCTCCTTATATTTTTATTTTAGCTTGGACCTCCTCATACAATCTATGAATTGCTAACCTATACTTTTATACTATTCCTAAGTCCTCCATTTTGCTCCATAGTTTATGTTTAAGCACTCGAAAGCCATATTGAAACCTATAAACAATGATAGAATTCTCCTCTTTCATTCTATAGTTTTCAATGATGTCTCAAAATGAATGATGATATGGTTTATTGTTGATTGTTTTGGTCTAACACTTGCTTGTCCTTTTGCCCTCTTTCTTTTTTCTTCTACCCACTTGTCAATTCTACTCTCAAAAATAATTTCAAACAACTTTACAAAGACGGGATTGAACATAATGGTTCAATAATTTAAGAGAATGTCTATGTGCCCACTCTTGAAGAGAGGTGTTATTAGACCTATTGTCTAATTTCTTAGAAATCCATATTGGATGATGTTCTTGAATATCCTCTTAATGTGTGCTATTATATCCTTTACTCTCCATTTTAAGTATATTGCCTATAGTCCATCCAAGTCACAAGCCTTAATTATTTTTTGTTTTTTAATACCTTCCTTGACCTCCCTTAAGGAAAATATTTTTTTTATTGTAATTATTACAAGAGAGATATCTTCTACTTGCTCTTATTCTTATAATTTTTTTAAATATTTTACCTATTAAATTTTTATAAAGTTTATTTTTTAAGTTAATATGGTGGAGAAACCGATTGACAAACTTGTATTGCTCCCTATATTTTGGAATATTGGTGAGCAAGAAGCATGTTTTTTTTTCAAAAATAAGCTTGGGCTAAGTGACCCTAATTTATGCTTTATACCCTCTAATTTTCCTGAGTCTATGTGGTATACCTGGTCCAAATTTCAAACTAGAAATGCCCGTGTTTTGAAGTGGCGTGATAGAGCTATACTATCTGAACATTCTCATTTTCATTTCCTTTGCTTGTTGGCTTCTCTACCCTTTGTTTAAATTGTTCCTGATACCACCCTTTCTGATCATGCTCCCATTGTGTTTTCCATATCTTGTTCTCCACCTTCGCCTCATCATTTCAA
Source organism: Wollemia nobilis (assembly GCA_028583015.1). NCBI lineage: Eukaryota > Viridiplantae > Streptophyta > Pinopsida > Araucariales > Araucariaceae > Wollemia > Wollemia nobilis. The sequence continues at coordinate 6,141,489 of JAQPPZ010001057.1, read as the reverse complement.
GTCTCAGTTTTATCTAAATGTTTATTTTTTGAAACATCAAGCTATGTCTGCTCATATTCACAGGATTTGGAATCTAGTTCCTAGACCAACTAGAATTCATGGTAGAATTTCCTGGTGGAATGAAGCTATCTCCAGAACAATTGTTCTTCTCAAGAATTTAGGAGTTGAAGTTGCCAAGCGAAGACGAATCTCTAATGCAACCCTTAAATTTGAACTAGATCATGCTTCTGTTAGACTAGAAGTGAGCCCTCTAAGCTCTATTCTTCAAGCCCAAGTTGCAAGTCTTAGGCATGAGCTTAAAAAAATTGAGCTTTATGAAGCAAGGGGAGCTCAACTTCATGCTCGACTTCATTAGCTGAAAATTGGCGATAGGGTTTCAAAAGATTTTTTTCAAAAAATAAAGCCCTTGAGACAATCCATTCAATTCAATGCTATTCAGGATGCAGGGGTTCGTTGGACTTTGCTTCCTAATATTATTAAAGTTTTTGTCAAGCATTATCAAAAAGTTTTTGCTTCTCAAGAGTTAACTCCTGAACGACAGGCTGCAATTCAAGCTTGTTGTGCAGTTGTTCTTGAGAAGCTTTCAGCTCTTCAAAAGGAATCTTGTGAGCATCCTTTGTCATTGGATGATCTTGTTGAAGCCCTATCCAGGATGGCCAATGATAAAGCTCCAAGATTAGATGGATTTCCTTGTGAATTTTATAAGGAGTATTGGGACATGGTTGGCCCAGATTTATTGTATGTTTATCAGGAAGCAATGGCTTTTGGCTCTTTAGGTTCTATAATTAATAAGGGCAATATTAAATTCATCCCTAAGCAGGGGGATCCAGAAGTGCTCACCAACTGGAGGCCTATTACTTTACTCAATGTGAGTTACAAAATTATTGCTAAGGCTTTGGCCTTACGCCTTAGACCTCTGTTGCCACTTATTATTCATCCTGAGCAAACTGGGTTTGTGCAGAGCAGATATATTTTGGATAATGTAATTGTTGTTTGGGAGGGCATGGAATGGGCTAGAGCCACTCAAAAAAATACTCTTTTCATCAAGATTGATTTTGAGAAATCCTATGATAGGATTGAATGGAATTTCATCCTTACCATGCTTCAAGCTCTTGGTTTTGGGCCACATTTCTTGAGCTCGGTTAGTATGCTTTTTGTGGATGCTTCAATTGTGCTTACTTTGAACAATTGTCAGTCTGAATCAATTGGATTGTTCAGATCTGTCGACAAGGGTTGTCCTTTGGCTCCTTCTCTTTTCATATTGGCAGTTGAAGCTTTTGGATACCTTCTTGCTAACCAAGTGAGTCAAGGTAATATTAGGGGTATTTCTTTACCTGGAGAATCTTCTCAACTTATAAATGGATATTTTGCAGATGATTCTTTTTTGACTCTTCATGAGGATGAACGCTTTGTCAAACAGGCTCTAGATTGTCTGGATATTTTTTGCAATGCATCAGGATCTAGCATTCAATGGAGGAAGACCTCATGCTATAGGCAATCCTCTTTGGACCTTCCAAGTTGGCTTGAAAGCTTCCAGTGGCATTGGATCCAACCAGGGGAGATGTTTAAATTCCTTGGCATCCCATTTGCTTTCCAGAGTTCCCCTACTGTCTTGTGGAATTATGTTTTACAAAAAGTAGAGAAAAAATTTCCTTTTGGATCACCAAAAAACTTACTCTAGCTGGTAAGTTTCAGGTGTGTTCCAAAATTATTGCTTCTACTCATGTGTACTATTCATCTTGTTGGGTCCCTTCTCAAGCCTGCTATAAAAAGTTGGAAAAGCTTTTAAGGGATTTTCTTTGGGCTAACTCATCACATAAACGAGGGTTTCATAGAGTTGCCTGGGAAATCTGTTGTCTTCCCAAAAAATTAGGAGGTATGGGACTGCATGATTGTCAAAGACAAGGTTTTGCTTTATCTGCTAAATGGATTCTTCGAGCCTTAAGTGGTTTTGAAGCTTGGAAAGTTCTCATTCGACACTGCATCTCCACTGGTTTACCTCTTGGCAGGAAGGCTTGGAAAGGCATGAATTTTCAATCCCTCCTGGTTGCTCCTATCCCAGTTAAAATTCAAGGCTCTTTTGTCATTCAGAGCATATGGAGGGCTTGGGAGAAAATTAAGCCCTGGTTGAGTTGGCTAGGGGATGGGCATCGAAAAGGTGCTTCTATTTCCACTTATAATGTTTGGTGGTCACCTTTTATTACTCTTCAAGGTTCCCCTCTTGCTTCCGTGCAATGGATTCATGCTCAGCGGTTCTTCAGGAAAGGGATTTCAATAGTGGTAGACTTTTTTTGAGACATTCCAAGGATTGGATCCCATGGGATGATTTCAGGAGATTGTTTGGTCTACGGCCAGATGATAAGATTACTTATGACACTATTTTGGATTGTATCCCCTTTTCCCTTTGGCCCATGATCTGTAGACATTCTCAAAAGCCTTGGTGGTCTGATTGGGGATGGTTTAAGAAAACCCCACTTCTTACTTACAAACCTAAGTTAGGGTATGCTTGGCTTACTCCCAATGTCCCTATGGTTCAAAGACTCAATGCCCGATGGGATCTTCTTTCCACTCAAACTCGTTGGAGTCTAAGATTTAAAATGGCTTGGGCAGGATATATTGAACCCAAACAGGCTTTCTTTGCTTGGAGCCTCTTATCCTATGGTCTTCCTCTTGGACAAAGATTAAACTACCTTGGAATAGAGAATCCTTCCTGTCATTTTTGTGGTGCTCCAGAGGACCCACTTCATCTTTTTTGGCAATGCAGGAAAGCTCGAATGGCCTGGGATTGGCTTGAGACCTTCTTTCGGCCTCATATGGCCAGTTCATTCACCTGGCATCATGTTTTGCTTGGCGACCCACCAGATTTTTCCTTGCCCTTGTTGGAAGTGTGGAACATTCTTCGCATCAGTGTGCTCTTTCATATTTGGAAAACTCGTAACAAAATTCTCTTTTCTCAACAACATAGTTCAGATGAATTTTCAATTGCTGATAAGTGCACAGTTTACTCTGATTTTTGGCTCCAGATTTCAGTTCAAGTGGAGAAAGTTCATATAGAGGTGGAGCATCTTCGCGCTCTTATGCAACACTGGGGTAATGCCCCATGTACGGTCATCCGAGTGCCTTCTATACAACCTTCTCGATCTTGTCTCTGATGGCATTGATGGTTCTGGTACAAGTGATAATGTTGGCACGCCTGGGGAGGATGGGTGGCTCATTTCCATTCCTTCTAATATCGGTTGTTAGCATCTGGCGGGTGATGGACATTCACCTCGTGAGCATACCTCCATGATTGACATGATTTAATGCATGCTTTTTGGTGTTGTGGTTGGTGACGGGTTTAACCCTGTTTTTATTGTTTTGAGTAACGTTGCCTAACTCCACCTGAGTTAGTGTGACTACATATTGGGGTGTGCCTATCCACCTATTTTTTTGGTTGTAAAGACTTGTATTTTTAAATTAATTAAAAGTTAGGCCTTTACATTCAAAAAATGAAAATAATTTTTTTCCTAAAAAAAAATCTTTTCATCCATGCCTATATACTTTTACTATATAAATATATATTTAACTTCAATTTTATATTTATTTACATTATTAAAAAAAAAAAAAATTGATTAGATTACAAGCTTGAATAAGTCTTCAATGCATCTCTTGTGATAACTCTGAATAAACAAACTTGGACTTTTTACAATGCTTCCGAGAAGCCATAACGGCCATTAACGTAGTGCTTGTTTGGATTCACATTAGATTAATTTTTTTTAGATCTGTTGGTATATAAAGGTTTGATCACCTCAACACATCGTTGGTTAGGTAATGTCGTCAAAATATTTCTTTTCTTTGACCGGTTGTAACTTAGGAGGTGTCTTTAACAACTTTGTAACATAGATCCCATTGTGGTGTTTCCTTATCTAGTTTATAGATCCCATTGTGGCGTGACGTCAATTACCTATGACTCAAAAGAATTATCTTTGAACCCATGTAATTAATGTAAAAACATAAATACAGAGGAGCAACCCCAGGGTAGGGTCGGATGACGAAGGTTTGCAAAGCTTTTTCATTGTAAGCCATTACATGCTTTGCCTCTAATGGTCAACACATGGTCAACTCATTGGCTACATAATCACAGGATTTCAGGTAGACCCCTGATCACTCTGAGAGTTAAAGGGGCCATTACTTGGTATTCCCGACTCAATATTGAGAGGAACGCAACAAAACAGACATGAGCATGAGCATGATCACAAACAACCCAAAAACAAAACAAAAAGGAGTGATAACACATTAGAAAGATCTCATAAAAATGTATGTCAAGATGCCATTGGATTGGTCTAATGCTTTGCCAACAAATGATATTTAACATAACCGCTTTTGAGTCGCAACCAGCCGGGGGTGCTTTCGATAGATGGCTGAAGCCTACTGCATACAGGTTTCAGGATCTCCTTTTTCCTTGACGAATAAGAACCATGATAACACTCACTCCTCCTCTTCCAGTACCTCTCCACCTCTTCTGCCGTTCTGCCTGGAATTCTCCCTGCAATAAGCGACCATCTGCAAAACAAGGCATTCAACAATATAATTAATGACCATGTCAATCTCCAAGGTTTTTTCTTCTCTAAACCTGCTGCAATTTTTATACAATGGGAAATTTAACCTTGAAGATTACCTGTCTCCGAGAAGATTGTGAAGCCTTACGATAAGATCCTCTTCGTCTGGGGACATGTCACAATAAAAATGCTGCTGCTCTCGGCAGTTCACTGCATTGGGTCCATAGTTTTCCCAACATTATAACACAATACCAAACTCCAAATTATTATGGACTATGGACTATGGAAGCAGAAAAAACACCAAGTATAGCGTGTATTAAATACCTTCAGATCTAATAATCTCCTCCTCCGTCGAAGACATGCAGACGCTATAATCCATATTGTACACAACAAGGATCACCTTTGCCGTAGAGAAGAAGCTTAAAACATAGATAGAGAGAGACGCAATGAGTTTCTGCTTGCTCTCAAATATACGAGTCTTCAGCAGCCCTTGGTTGGTACAAAAAGAGAGACTGAGACTGAGACTGAGACTGAGACTGGTAGTTTTCTTGGACTAGCCGATATTTGTTCGTTGTGTTGGCTCCTGAATGTTAAACGCGAATTTACCTCGGGGCAACTTAAGCAGCGGCTCGTCTCGTCTTGCCGTGCATGTCTTCGGATATACATATGAACGAGAATAAATGTTAACTATTAAATATGTAAAATTGTGGTGTAAATTCCGACCAGTGAGCATTACTTGTTCGTTGACTCATGATATTTAATGTCACCACGCTATCCGTCGGTCACTATAAGCGAACGTGGACCACCATTGTTTGGATATAATCGTTTCCGCATGGTTAACGTTTAAAGTTATTCCATGGCAGGTGGCAGGTGGCAGGTGGCAGGACCGTAGGAAAACGATAGACGGACGGATAGTTAGGCAAGAAGGTAAGAGGGGGGTTACACTTGCATGGTCGTCTCCGCCTACTATTCAAATATTCTTATGTTAACTACCATATGGAATGTGTCTCTCTCCTTGGAGCCCAACGACTCTTTGCAGGCTCTAACACCGATCATTAAATTTAAACAAGTTGAAGTACGAGGAACGTAAAAGGCAAAAAGGCTGAAAGACTTTGGAAACCCAAGGAATGCCGAATGGGCGAAAAGCAAACACTAAAAGTCAAAAAATAATTGAACCAACGGGCAACATGCCACACGCATAAAACTAAAAACCCATTTCCCAAGGCATTTGCTAATTTGGGTGAAGTAGCACAATTTTTGGGGAATAGTTGTTCGAGGCTTTACAACTATCTTTTCACATCGGGACTAACTTATTAACATATTTTTTTATTTACAAGCGTGTCTTATCCTCCTCTTCTCTTTTGGGTTTGGTGTAGCCATAGCATATCATTCTTATCCATAACTTTCGTACCTGCACTTTTAGTATTAAATAAGTTACAATCTATAAACTTGATTAATTAGTGCCACTCATCTTTATATTTAATTGATTTTGAATTTGGTAGTGTAAAAATTTATATTTTTAATATTTTTTCTAATCCATAAGTCTAACTAGTTTTGAATTTGTTGGTAAAAAACTAATTTTTATTTGATTTTTAAAACCTCTAAAAATTATCAAGTTTTAAAGATTTAATATTGATAATAATATGGATTTTTAACTCTAATTAAAAGTCTAAATTACATTACCTTCAAGGGCTAGGTGGATTGGTAAGTGCAGGTGTGGCTGGGCACTTACCAAGAAGAGACCTAGGTTCAAACCTTGGAGGGAAGCCAACCCTTTACAAAGGTAGTAGTCTGCTCCGAATCCTTTGAGTGTGCATCAAATAGACGACTACGATACGAATCGTGAGCGACCGATGGTCCCCATCTCACATCGGGTCAACAAGAACGAGATGGATAGATTTGTTGAGAGCAGTCCCTATGATTTGAACCCTGCACTGGCTAATTACTAAAAGTAGTGGTTGTAACCAACTCTCCTATGTAATAAAAAAAAACTCTAAATTATATTTCAAGTAATTTTAAGCTTCATACACGAGGGCTAAGTGGATTGGTAAGTGCTTCTCTGGCCAAACACTTACCAAGAAGACACCCAGGTTCAAACCTCGAGTGCATCCTATTTGCAAAGGTAGTAGTCTGGGCACTTACCAAGAAGAGACCTAGGTTCAAACCTTGGGGGAAGCCAACCCTTTACAAAGGTAGTAGTCTGCTCCGAATCCTTTGAGTGCGCATCAAATAGACGACTACGATACGAATCGTGAGCGACCGGTGGTCCCCATCTCACATCGGGTCAACAAGAACGAGATGGATAGATTTTTTGAGAGCAGTCCCTATGATTTGAACCCTGCATTGGCTAATTACTAAAAATAGTGTTTGTAACCAACTCTCCTATGTAATAAAAAAAACTCTAAATTATATTTCAAGTAATTTTAAGCTTCATACACTAGGGCTAAGTGGATTGGTAAGTGCTTCTCTGGCTAGGCACTTACCAAGAAGACACCCAGGTTCAAACCTCGAGTGCATCCTATTTGCAAAGGTAGTAGTCTGGGCACTTACCAAGAAGAGACCTAGGTTCAAACCTTGGGGGAAGCCAACCCTTTAAAAAGGTAGTAGTCTGCTCTGAATCCTTTGAGTGCGCATCAAATAGATGACTACGATACGAATCGTGAGCGACCGGTGGTCCCCATCTCACATTGGGTCAACAAGAACGAGATGAATAGATTTGTTGAGAGCAGTCCCTATGATTTGAACCCTGCACTGGCTAATTACTAAAAATAGTGGTTGTAACGAACTCTCCTATGTAATAAAAAAAGTCTAAATTATATTTCAAGTAATTTTAAGCTTCATACACGAGGGCTAAGTGGATTGGTAAGTGCTTCTCTAGCTAGGCACTTACCAAGAAGACACCCAGGTTCAAACCTCGAGTCCATCCTATTTGCAAAGGTAGTAGTCTGGGCACTTACCAAGAAGAGACCTAGGTTCAAACCTTGGGGGAAGCCAACCCTTTACAAAGGTAGTAGTCTGCTTCGAATCCTTTGAGTGCGCATCAAATAGATGACTACGATACGAATCGCAAGCGACCGGTGGTCCCCATCTCACATCGGATCAACAATAACGAGATGGATAGATTTGCTGAGAGCAGTCCCTATGATTTGAATCTTGCACTAGCCAATTACTAAAAATAGTGGTCGTAACCAACTCTCCTATGTAATAAAAAAATTCTAAATTACATTTCAAGTAATTTTAAGCTTCATACATGAGGGCTAAGTGGATTGGTAAGTGCTTGTCTGGCCAAGCACTTACCAAGAAGACACCCAGGTTCAAACATCGAGGGCATCCTATTTGCAAAGGTAGTAGTCTGGTTTGAATCCTTTGAGTGCATGCTAGATTGATGATGATGGTACGAATCCCAAGCGGTTGGTGGTTCCCTTCACATCGGGTCTCAAAAATAACAATATGGAATAGGTTTGGTGGGAGCAACCCTATGGTTTGAACCTTGCGCTTGTCAATTACTAAAAATAGTGTGGTTGTGACCATCTCTTCTATGTAACAAAACAAAAATTCAAGCTTCCTACTTTTCAAAATGTCACAAGTATTTCTACATTTTCATCCTCAATCCAAATAAGAACATTATAAAAAATATATTTGCAAAAACTTAATTCAAGTGAAAAGATAATTATTGAAACAACTTTGATAAAAAAATATACAACAAAAATAAATTATAAGACAAAATTTGGATAGCTAATATATGTGATTTTAATATTTCTTATTTCAATAAATTAAAATTTTAATATTTTATTTTTCCATATTCTCGAGAAACATATGTACTTTCCACAATAAAATTAGTGCAACATAAGCTTCTAATTCATTGAACACAATGTTTTCTAAAATAAATAAAAAGGATAGAAATACAAAACCCTTCCTTACTAATGAATAACTAATTGCTCAAACTTTTTCTTACCTATGCCTTAGCATGAACCACCTAATCCACCATCTACATCTAATAAGTTAGTACACTCAAATGCATCTAAGGTTCTTTACCTCTCTCCTATGAGGTAAAATCATTCATAATGATATCATATAAAATCAGATATACATGGTAATGACCAACATATAATTCAAATCCATAATAATTATACCCTATCTCCATATAATAAGTTAGTACACTCAAATGCATCTAAGGTTCTTTACCTCTTTCCTATGAGGTAAATCATTCGTAATGATATCATATAAAATCACATATACATGGTAATGACCAACATATAATTCAAATCCATAATAATTATACCCTATCTCCACCCTATACATCCTTAATGTTATCCCCAAACCTCTCCTCTTCAATATCTAAGAGAATCCACTTCCTTTTAGTGGGGAACCCAAAACATGTATCCATGGTAGCCTCAAGGAGGTTCCCCCAACCCCCTTTGTCCATAAGTTACCAATATAGGTATGTCATTGGGTGGGACACATAAACCCTATACTTCTAGGATGTATGGAAAAACTATGCCATTTTTAGCCCAAGATGGACATGCTACTTACCCTTTGGTCTCTATCTCATCCTTAACCCTCTAGGAATACACCTAAACCATAAACATGAATCACACATGGAATCATATAATCAAAATAAAGAATAGGTAACCTCAAGTATGCAATTTGATCTTAATAGCTAAGAACGACTAAAATCATGTCTTTATTGATATTCCTCAAATATTCATTTTTGCTGATTTTCATATAAAAAAGGTTGGTCCTCACCAAATACAAAAAATACACAAGTCTCCTACTCCACCATGGATGTCAAGCTTTTATAGATTCTTCCATAAGTTTCATAGAAAAGCACCCCTTCCTTTTTGGAGCTTTTTTTTAAAAAATAAATACATAACAATTTATATTTACAATATATTTATTCTTCTTCTTTTTATTTTTTAAATTGGCTATATAAGATTAAAATGGGTCTTACCCTTATTACATCACAACCACATAGGAGTATTACAATAATTTGACAATAATGCATGTATATTGTGTAAGATTCAAACGTAAATCTTCTCGAAAATTAAGGAATATAATGATGGATCTAATGTCATTTGATTATTTTTCCTATTGTTATTACTTATGTTAATTTTATTAAATAAAATTTATTATTTATTATTATTTTTAAGAGAGAAATAAATAATAATATCCACATGTAGTTTTTTCTTATATGAAAAATAACTTTATATAAAAATTGTGTTTATTATTATTATTATTATTATTAAGCAAAAAACCCCTTGCAGGGCCGCCTTGGTCTGAGAGACCACGAACAGGGAGTTCTACGCCGTCAAAGTCACCCAAAAGTCGCACCCGGCCCTGCCTGCACCAAACATTATCAATTGAATTTTTGGGTATCCAATTCAACTTTTTGGGAGGGTGGAGATTCGAACCTGGGACCTCCCTTGGAGGATTGCCCTCTCCTCTCCAACTCACCTACAACACCCGGGTAAAATTGTGTTTATTATTATTATTTTCTGAAAGCCTTTTGATTTTTTTGATATTATCTAGTATTATTTGTAACATCATTAATTATAATATGTTAATATTTCATATTTTAATATCTATTTATCCTACATGTTATTTTTATTTTAGAAAACTACAAGGTTTGTTAAAGCTAAACATAATATATATATATAATTGGAGAAAAAGAGGTTGTACTCAAGTCCCTTACTTTTGACAAATCACAACTTTCTTTTTTAGAGCTTGAGTTTACAAACATATTTAATTCAATTTTCTTCGTAAATACAAATATTTCAAAATTCAACATCCTTTTTCTTCAAATTTTCTTGCAATAGCCTTCACAATACCAAAACTCCATCTATACTTTCTACGCATTGCATCTTAGTAAAGTAATATTTCCAAAAATTTGTGCTATCATAGTTCACTTTACTATATCTTGATTGTTAGTTTTATTCCTTAAGCATAAGCACAACCACAAAAACGGTAATAAATAGTTTTTATGAAAACACATTAATAATATAAAATACAACATATATTACCGATGATAAACATTAAAGTAAATCATTATCTAATTGAGACAATCAACATTTTCTTGTTAGCTTCATCTAAACTTACTACTTCCTCTAACCATGGAAAAGAGAATTTAACTTCATGATCCTTTATTAAAACCCCTTAGTGGCTAGCCTATTTTCACATTTCTTCCCTTCCCTTAATGTATGTGTAAACCTAATTTCTTCAAACTCTGTAGCAAGATCTTGTATTTCCATAATAATCTCTTGTATATTCTATGGAGCCTTTGCTTTCCTCAACTATTAGTGACTCACCTTCCCTCCATACTTTGTTTCATTTCATTTGTTTACATATTTTTAACCCTTCCAAAGCCACCCAATCTTTAACTTCATTATTTATCTTAAATCCATTATTGAAAGTATAATGTGACAAAATCTCACCTTATTATTTTTAATTATTCCTCCTTTTGTTGGTCCTATATTTCCTTTAGATGCTCCATAAAAATTCAATTTGACCAACTCCACTTCCAATGGTTTCCACTTTATATTCTTTGCTTTCCTTTTGTTTCTCCTCTACCCAACATCATAATTCCATTTTATGACTTGAATCCATCTAATAATAATAAAATTATAATTTCATGAATTTAACTTTTAAAAAATTGAAAATTGTGAAACAAATTAAAATTATAGGACCAACTTTATACGGTCATGAATTCCTTGATATTGATTAGTCTTTAAAATGGCCACTCATTTTTAAAATGCAAAACAAGGAATTTTATGGAACTAATATTTTTAAAATATTATAAGTCTAAAAGAAAATTCCTTATTAAAATAAACATGTTTTCCTTATAAACTTTGATAAAATTTAGTTATCATTATATATATATATATATATATATATATATATATATATATATATATATATATAATCAATTTTTACCAAGTCTATTAAATATAAAATTCCATTTATTGGGATTAAAAGTATAATTAAATATCTTGATACTAATAATATTTTAATAATAAAAGTAAAAATGAAATATGACATCCCCCAACAAGCCTAACAAGGTATGGATATCTCTCCCAAATAATTATTATGTCATCCTAGGTACCAGAATAACTATACCAACTAGTTAAAGAAATCCTATGTAATATATAATCATGGTGTTACCATGGTAATAATTGTTAGTATATTTATATGTCCTCCCATAGAATGGAGTAACTTAATAAAATCATCATAAGAACCATAACCATTTAAGATGAGTGACCATATTCTTCCAAGTGTAGGGTTCATTCTACTCTATTTTAATTTAGCCATATAATAATTTATCAATGAGACCCTTGTTTTGAAACCCCTCATTCCCTAGTGAGTGTGACAACCTAGTCAAACACACACTGGTTGTAACAACCTGGACTAACTTAAGGTTGACAAATATAAGGATGAAGATGAACTAGGGTAAAAGAATTTGTTTTCAAATTTTAATTTTGCACCCTTGAAGTAATTAGTACATAGCATCGAATAACACTTTTGAGTTATAACCATTGCAAATGGTCCCCAAGTGGATGAGATTGACCAAATTTCAAAAGAAATGCCCTTAGTGATTCTATCCTTCTCACCCTCTGTCCTAGTTTTAGAACCCAAAATCATGGCTAGGGTTATACTCTAAGACCCATAATACTTAGAGGATGGACATATAACTCCCTTCCTTTATATGTTATAGGCTATGTGTAACCTTGAGTATTTCTTAACTCATATGTTGCCAAAGTAACATGTAAGGTTTTAGCGTAGATGTTATAGTGCTCAATTGCTACTCACCTCACCATGGGAAATTAATGTCATGCCAATCACCTGGCATTGATTATGATTTCCTTGTTAAAGTTGAAATAATATGGTAGATGTCCCATACCATACCATAATAGAATCTTATATTAGAGTCATAGTTCTCTCACCAAGATTCCCTATTTGACAACTTCATACAAGATCCACCATTGTACGCTCATACAATGACCTAAATGGATATCCCATACTACCCATCCTTAGCGGCCATTCACAAAACTTTGTTGATTGCATACATGCAATTTAACGATATTGGGTGATTTGGTTTTATTCATCCTTCTCGATGATTTCAAAGGAAAAATTCAAGGTTAAGGTTCTACCCTCAAATAAGTTTAATAGTTATAACAAGTACCTATTTTGAAATATTATTTGAAGGCTTATAGGGATAATATTTTCAAGAGAGTTTTAATTTAAAAATTATACATCTTATTAAGAGACTAAACTCCTATAAAGTCATCCATCCAGATATATTAAAGGTATATTTTAAAATAAAAGCATTTACTGATTTATAAATTACATAATAAGACTCTACTTGTCCCTTATTACAATAATCTAATCTAAGTCAACATTTTTAACAAAAAAGTAAATTATATTTACTTTATATTCAAAAGTTAGTAACTTTATCATAAAGGTAAATTAATTTAATCTAAGTCAATATCTTTTACATAAAGTAAATTGTATTTATTTTCTATCAAAGTCAATATTCATTACATAAAAGTAAACTATTTTTATCTTCTATCAGAGGTTAAACTTATATAATATAGAACCCATAACATAAAGGTAGATTACACTTTATTCAAAGTATATAAGAAAATTTTCTTTTATTGTGGAATCAAATAAAAGCTATAATTTTGCACCTAGGGTGCAGCATAACGGTTTGGGCTTTGGCTCTTCTTTGGGAGGTCCAAGGTTCAAACCGTGGCATGGGTGAGTGTGTGAGGGGGTGGGTGTGTGTCTCCCTGGTGGAGTTGTTGTAACAGGTTGGGGGATTCCTGGTCAAAAACTCCCATATCTTAATATTACCAAAAAAAATTAAAATAAAAGCTATAATTCTTACTATTTTTTTTGGTACGTAATATTAAGAAGATTGTTAAATCGGATTGAAGGGACCCAATCCCTATTTACAATAGGCTCCAACTAGCCTGGAAACTAAAAGGATACATAATCCCAAAAAATACATGATAGAACAGAGTCTCACAACAAAACCCCCACATGGGGCTGAGACTAAGAGAAACTGCATTTCATGAAATTGTAACAGATAGAACTACAGAACCAGAAATATAAGGGCCAGTAGCAAGAAACCAATTGACCCAAAACAAAGAAGATAACATCCTATCATCGCATCATGCAACACCAGGGCTTGTGAACTAGTCTTATTTTTCACCATGACCTCCTTGAAGAAACAAATGTACCATGAGCACCTTTAGAGTTTTTGAAAGTACTCGCAATTGTGGTTGCGACAAGTGCTTTTGCTTTGAGACAAAGAGTATTTTGAGAAAGTGTTAAGAAAAACACTGTTAGTGTTGAGAAAAACACTATCACTATGATTTAAAAAGCATTTCAATATGGTGTTAAAAGGAACACCATTGGTGTTAAAAAACACCTTCTTTAAATAAACTTTAGTTACGATGAAGATCATTATCAAATTTAACTATATCTTCAATATTTGTGGTAACAGAGTCCTCCCAAGACTGGTGAATATTTTGGATGGCAGCCATATTGGCCAGAGCATCAACAACTTTATTGGCCTCTCTAAAGATATGTTGGACCATGCTTGTAGGGTGTCGCTGCAACATAAATTGACATTATTTAATGATGGTCCAGGTATTCCATCCTGGGTTGGATTTATTGTTGACATGATTGATCACCACCAGAGAATCACCTTCAAAGATAATCGAGCAAAAAAAGTTTCCACTCATTTCAAGACATTTCCAGAGTGCATAGGCTTCAGCATAGTTGTTTGACTGAACTCCAATATTCACAAAAAAAGCTCTTAGGATTTTACCTTCATGGTCCCTCCAAATGCCTCCTACCCTAGCATTTCTAGGGTTGCCCTTGGAAGAACCATCAAAATTGCACTTTAACCAGCCTACGGGGGGGTTCCCACTTAACATTTGATCTAGACTGGATGTGGCTGGGAGGGTGAGTTATTTATGTTGAAATATTGAGAATTTTAAATAATTGTTCTTCCAAACCCGGACAAGGATCTTTAGAGCAAGGTATCATGTTGGCATTTTTTGTGGAAAAAGTTAAGGCTCTATTGGCTATACATTCTTGTTCCCTAGATCTGCTTTCAAATATTTTGTTATTCCGTTCAAGCCATAGTTGCCAAATAATATGGTGCAAAATAGACTTCCACAGAAAATTAAGTCTAGCATTCTTGAAACAAACAGGCCATTGCTGGAACAAATCAATAATCGTTTGAGGCCACACCCATTGAACCTAGAAAGTGTTGAATACTTTGGAAAAAACACCATATGAGTATGGGCAGTTAATCAAAATATGCTCAGTGGACTCCCAATCCTATAAACATAAATAACATCTGTTTGGAACCATAACTCCCCTTTTCATGAGATTTTTTGTAGTGAGTATCTTATTTTGCACAACTAGCCATGAAAAAAAGGCAACTTTTGGGATCAAATTTTTGAGCCATATTTTCTTGAATATGTCAGATATTACCCCAACCTCCTAAATATTAAGAGACTCATGCAGTAAATAGGCAGACTTGATCGAAAACCTTCCATCATCAGAATATTTCTAGAAGGGTTTATCCTGGGCCTGAGACTCAGGGATAACATAGGCTCTGAGAATGGCTTGTAGCTCAGAATATGCTCTATCAATATTACTATCCCTAGTATTAAAACACAACTGCTTCCATTGAGGATGTCCTTGAAAATGTTCAATAAAATCACTAACTTTCTGTCCAATCCTATTATCAGTGAGGGGCTTAAGGGCTGAAACCGCTTGATTGTTAATGAGCGGTCCGTCTGTGATCCAAGGATCAAACCAAAAATCTATGGTCATTCCATCTCCAAGCTGCCATCTAACCCCCTGCTCAATCAGAGGTATGGTCTGAAGGATAGAATGCCAAAAATGCGTGCCTGTTTGGGGGGCCTCTTCACTCATAAAGCTATAATTCTTACTATTAATAAAGATAACATTTACTCCATAATGAATTAAATAAAAACTCAGGGCGTCTATATGATAAGGTCAACTTTTCTTATGTTTAATAAAAATGTTTTCATAATAATATAGCTATTGAGATGACGTATGCCTAACAGGTTTAGTAATACAATCATGTACTAAATTTCTCCAACAAAGATTAAATAAATTAAAAAAAATTTCTATCCCAAAAAAGTCTACTGCCATCAGTCGACGAAATATTCTCTTATCATTTCCATGAATGCACCAAGGTGCTTGGAATATTGATTTTGGGATTATAATGGCTTTGATAATGTACATGCAATTAAATATTTTAATAATTCAAAGAGCTACCTATGTTTTAATAGAAAGGAGAAATACATTCGAAGTATAATTTTAAACAATGACTCTTAATTTTCTTTCATAATCAATTGAAAACTAGAAACAACGATCTTTCTCCTTTTTCTAAAAAAACATATTAACAAGGGACAAAACTTGAAACATCAACAGTGAAAGAGAATGATTTACACCCTAGCAAGATACCATTGGACATCTAACACAAGCATATCAACCCAAAAGAAATGTGTTTTCCGTAGTGATTTTTATGTGTGTTTATCGTGGGACTTAAAGGAACACAATTTCACACCTATCCAAAGCAACTTACACCCAAAGAATTATGGGACGGTATTACCGAAACTCAAAAGTAGTAAAAGTATGCAAAAATTAGTTAAATAATATAGAGGATGAGGGTGGCTATATTTCATAACATAGGGTCATTTGAACATATTAATGGACCATTTAGGAACTTTTTTCTAGGTAAAGTCATACCCAACGTCACTCAAAGGTTACATAAATTAAACAGAAGGGTCATACCACACTAAAATCCATAATATATCTATTCATAGGTTAAGCACAACCAACCCCATAAACCATAAATTATTAACTCACAGTTTTAAAAATTACCAACTAAAGGAATCACAGTCATCTCCTTTAAAAACACATCCAACCGCAGATTCAAACAATTCAACCAAAGAAGTCATATATTAAAACTTTTCAAACCAAAGAAATTAGGCATTAGTAAGTTTTATACCAAAGAAAATGGAAGTTTAATCATTTCAACCAAATAAATTAGAGTATAGGGGAAACATAGATTTTGATTTATAGTGACTTATAAATGTACTCGATTTGATTTATAGAAATGATTTTCTAAAAGAATTCCCACAACTATACTCTATTAAATGAATTCAAAATAAGCAATACTATTTTATTTCATCACTCCCATCATACAACTACATCAAAGTGATAAAATAAATGAATTCGACTTGATTTTTATGTAACAACTATAGCCAACAGATGCTTTCCACTTACTTCATCCGATAATAATAATTTTTCTTTTCTTCCCTTTCTTACCATCCTCCTTTTTAACGTGAGGACTATGAAGGGATGACTAGACAAGTGTGCGACCATGCAACCGACCAACTCTTTTTTAGCTTTATCGAGCAGGTGGTATTATGCACATGCAAACCTAATTAATATTAAATTTTTCTATTTTATTTTAATAAAAGTCCCCCTAGTTTACTTTATTAATAATTTCTTATAATTTAAAATTTCATAATTAATAAATAAAAAAACAAACAAATAAATAAATATTTCAAATCATCATGCATATTTATATCTTTGAAAATTCTTCTCGTATAGGCAATCTGATGATAACAAAATGTTATAATTTTCTAAACAATAATAGCTCCCATGCTTCATAGTACTTTCCTTGCCATCAAAGTTTTTTGAATGCAAACATTCATTCAACTAAATATTTAAAGCATACAACATGCATTCATGATACAAAGCATGTACTCATATTGTAAAGTATACGTTCATAATACACCTATATGAATATCATTATATGAGCTTCCATGTATCCAAGATCCATTAGTGAGTGTTTTGCTACTAGGGCTATTCCACCCTTGCTAAAGTGAATACCCCACCACAATGAATTTACATCGCCATCATTTCCTATTTCAGTCTTTGAGGACCTGTACCTGAAAAATAGAGGCCATCAACAGTACCATATCCAAGAATATTAAAGTATAATACTTTACAATAGATGCTTATCACTTACTAATAGGGTTATGCATAAGAGGCCGAACCTGAAATATAATTATAAAAATAAGATAAATCAGTTTCAAAATCCAGGTGAATCCTAGCCAAATTCATGTAGGAGACATGGTAAATTACCATTATTTTTAACAAAAAATTATAAAATAGTGGAAATTTTGATAGTTTTTATGACCATCACAATAAACTCAAATATCGTAATAAATACGATCATTGCAATAAATTGTAATATCGCAAAATAGGGTCCAACCATAAACTGGTAACACAACGAGATCCGATCGTAAACCAGTCACAAAATAAAGTTTGAATGAGAACTAGGTGTAAAAAGGGACTAGATTCAAGGTGGGTGCAATAAGGATATGGTGACGATTCAGTTGCAAAACTGAGACTGGATGCAGATCGGGTGCAAAACAACGTCTGGTTGTAAACATTGAAAAAAGGTTTTGGTCCAATGCAAAAAATTGTCCTTATTTAGATCGGGTGCAAAACAATGTTTGGGTATAAAACAGATACAAAATATATTCCAATTGCAGTCTGATTGCAAAAAGGGTTCGGATGTGGATCGAGACAAAAATAGGAACCAGATTAAAATCGAGTGCAAAACAATGTTCGAATTAGGACTAGGTGCAAAATAGTGTCTAGCGTAAATCAGATACAAAACAGAGTCCAACCACAATTTAGTTGTAAAACAGGGTCCAGACCGAGACAAAATAGAAATCAGATTCAAACTGGGTGCAAAACAGTGTCTGGATTTTGATCGGGTGCAAAATAGTGTTCGAGTGTAAACCAGATACAAAATAGATTTTGGATGCAGTTTGATTGCAAAATAGAGTTTGAAATTGGATCGGGTGCAAACCAATATCTGGGTGTAAACTAGATATAAAATAAAATACAATCAAGGTTTGATTGCAAAACTGGGTTCAAACGTAAACTGGGACTAAAATAGGAACCAAATTCCAATTGTGTGCAAAACATTGTCTAAAATCATACTAGTTGCAAAATAGGATCCAATCATAGTTCGATTGCAAAATGGGATCTGATAGTGGTCTGGTTGTAAAATAAGGTCTGAATGCAGACTGAGACCAAAGTAGGAGCCAAATTTTAATTGGATGTAAAACAAAGTTCAGGATGGGTGTAAAACAGTTTTAGAATCTAACCAGGTGCAAAATAGACTCTAGATATGTACTAGTTTCACAAGGGTTTATGCTACCACGTGTCACATGATCCATCACCCACCAATGCATGTCGAATAACATGTTCCCATGTGTCCACCCAAAGTCAATTCTATCTATAAAAAGGCATCGATAGTCATTTTTCAGCTTTTCTCTTCCACCAATCGACCATTATTAGAGTGAACCCTCCCCAAGTGACCATTACCCCACATCCTTCCAGAGTGAAGTTTCCCCTACTTCCACAACTTCCAACAATGGCCACCACTTCCACCACTACTAGAAAAATTATTTTCAAAAACCTTACTTGCCCCAGAATTTTAGACATGTTAACCACCCCTAGATCCGACCTTTCATGGGTCACTAATGCAGGTTTATAAGGTTTGCTTTCAATACCCCATTTTTGGATAGACAAACATCTACTACTCAATATCATATATGGTTACAACCATGATCATGCCACCATAAATCTCAGAATACAAAATAGAAAAATATCTTTTACCATCAAACCCACTGACATCCAAAGATTGATAGGTCTTCCCCACAAGGATTTTGCTCCCATCACACCAAAGTTCATGTTGGGTGTTGATGAAAAATCTTACCTGGAGACCAACTACAATCTCTCTTCGAAATTGTTGTCAGGTATAATTCTCGTCACTTCATTCTCTTAAAGTTCAAAATTTAAAATTTGTTATTTCTCATATTTTTTTTGCAGCTTCCATCACTAAGTCCAAAAGAGGGTTAACAAATACCTCTATTACAAATACATATCTAAAGGCAATTATTGAGTTCTTCCAAGCAAGATTGATTCTACATGGAAGACCAATGAATATTCCATTCTGGGCATTGGCCTATATGGTTCGTTGTCTTTACCACCAAAAATTTGACTGGTGTACGTATATTTCACATCACATCAAAACAGAGTTGCATAGCATTCAAACAAATTCAAGGACCATGGTGGCCACAATTAATTATATTTTAGGACTTTATTTTGAATGTTTTCATAATTTGTAGAATACTATTGTACTAATTGTAGTGCACCCAACACTACAAAGCATTGCCATGACATCCCAAGAGGTGAAGGTAATAATTCCATCTTTCACCATCAAATAATTTTTTATATTTTAGCATGTTTTCATATTTTAATTTTTTATTTGCACCTAAATGTAGGGTAAGGCAGCCACCACAAGGATAAAATAGGATGTTGTTGTAAGGGATCACATGCCAGAGGCCACTAGTGATTCAGAAGACACAGGGTCTGAAGCATCACCATTGCAGAGGCCTCTTAAACGTTCGAGGCCAACTTCTTCTCCTTTAGTTTCTCATCCACATCTGCCTGGACATATTGTCCAATGTGAATCTAGTGAGGCCACACCAATGATAGGTAAGTTTACTGTTTCAAGCTTCTTGTTTCATTACCATTACTATTTAGTTGAAATTATAATAATTTTTATTTCTTTTTTCATATGTTTTTAGTGTTACACCCTACCCCCCACACCCGCATCAACATGCCTTCATAGGTTGGAGGGCAACAACAGATCTCATCATCATTGGGTAAGTGTTTTTTTTAAATAATATGTATTAATTTTATCCACTTTTATTTTCTTTAACAAAATCTTATTATAATGTATTTAGGTGCCTCCTCACTATTTACTCAAAGAAGGTAGCAGATGATGCTACCACCACCACCTCCACCATGACAACAATTAATGAGAGGTCAATGCAGGGGTGGAAAATAACTTGTTGGAGCGAGATCGTAGGGGGCACCAAGCCAAACAATTTCTACCTTTCCAAATATTTCATTTTCAATAACTAGTTCATTGCAAGAAATTTTGAGCTCAAGATTAGATAATCCTCCATTAGAGGATGATTATATTTTATAGGGAAACATTCAAGGGTTCAAAGCAATATATGTGCTTCAAGCACAACAAACATAAGAATTTCCTAAAGCTCAACAAACCTCATCGTCGCCTTCTGACACCAGTGACCCTAGTCCTCGAACTAAGGATGAAAAAGTTAATTTTTTTGAAAAAGTTTTAATGGTTGATAATTGTGAAGCACTAATCAAAGATAGTTTGCTTCATGATGTAAAGGAAATGAGGGATTGGGAATTTTAGGCAAAGGTCCTTATCAAGGAGATAAATACTCGATATAAAAATTTTGATAAATAGGAAAATATTTTTTCTCTAGTCCAAAACAAACCAAAAAAGCTTGGTGGTCTGTTACATCAAGCTCAATCAGGCTCAATGAACACTTCGCTTTTGTATAATGATGAAATTTTAAATATTATGTTGAATAGATTGGAGAACCTAAATGTTGAAGCCCAAGCATATTATAATCAATGGGCTTCTGATAAGAAGAAAGTTACAGTCATTGAGGCTTCAAGGGATGCGATTGAGGTGAGACTTTAGTTGCAATAAATTTTATTGTTATCTTTTTTCATATAACTCTCAACTAACTAATATTTTCTTTTATTTTTTGCAGTTAAATTTTGATAATTTACAAAAACAAGTTAAAGCATGGATGTTAATATTTGCATGACGAAGAAGACACTAGAAGGTGCAATAAAAATGAAGGAAACCTTTCAAGCCAAGATCAAAGATAATAATTATTTAAGAGCTATTATAAAGGAGCACAATATGGATCCATATATCTTGCTTAAGAAGAAGCATCAAGAAAACCTTTCTATAGGGCAAGAAGATCCAACCCCAGAAGAAAGAGTATTGTTGGGGAGCATACAGAAGGTAGAGGAAGGCCTCATTAGAACTAGAGCACTGCTAGTGCCTGCACAGGCTGTTGACATAGGAGATAAGGGAAAAGAACCTAAAACTTCACGAGAATCTCCAACTAAAAGTGATCTAGATACACAAGGAGTGATCGAACATGTCTTTGAGCCCCCATCTCAAAATTAAGATATTGTAAAATGTTTACTAGTTGACAACAAATTTTGTTGTATTATTGTCAACAATTTTGTACAATGTATATTTTCAATGCAAATAATGAAAAATACTTTTATTAATTTGTGTCTTCTATCATTCAATGGTTGTTTCCATTTATATTCTTGTGTTGCTTTTAAATTTAGGATGATTCAATTATATTTACTATTGTAATTTCAAATAACAAACGAAATATTACTATGATATAACTCAATTGTGCCAATACATTAATATCAATACATTAACAATACTATAATATAAAACATAAGGTTTTATGAATGAACATAGTTAGGACACTACGAAGGCTACGATATAAAACATACAATTTGACAAACAATGTTGTGATATAAATCATAAAATTACAATTCAGGTAGCTAAAACAATGTTGTGATAACAAATAAAGTCAAATTTATCAATGAAAATGATAACTAATAAAGTCAAATTTATCAATGTTGTGAAATCTTGGAAAAATTACAATTCAGGTAGTTGAAACAAACACTTCTCAGCTTGTCCAAAATCACTTTTAAGCATAGCGGATATTTGTGTCTCCACTATCTGATCAATGCAAGCATCATTATCCTCATTATCATGCGTATTAGTGATACCCCTTTTGTCTGCTAGGGATTTCCAGTATGCTAATGCTCTGTCATAGGGAAATTTGTCCAGCTCATACGATGACACATAAATTCTCAAACAATTTTCTAAATTTTTATCTAACCTGTTACAGAGCTTAGATTTAACAAAATATAGTGCACTAAAAACCCTCTCATCTTCCACAAATCCCAAAATCATTGTTTGACATAATTCATATAAACAAAAATATTCACTCATTGTATCTTGTAAGACACTACTTGGATACAATTTTTTCCACAAACGTGTAATGGAACCAGGCTCATGGAAGTTACTCAAAAGTGATGTTTGATCAACCATTGTCATTCCAAAATGTGATGATTGTTGTGTTAAAAGTTCTTTGTTGAGAATACCTTTGATTTCAATACCATTGACTTCCACACTTTTACTAAAATGTTTAGAAAGTGTGCCCATATATTTAACAAACAACTCATTTGTAGATTTGTAGTCATTACAAGGACCCCAAAACATGGGGTTAACCACACCCATGGCCTCAAGCAACTCATCTCTTTGAAATCGATCTCTTATTTCTCTTGTCAATGATTCTACTATTTTTAACAATTTAATCTTAGTATTTTGTAAAATTACTTCAAATCCATTGCATGTTATGGGAATTTGTTCAACATCATCCATAACTATATTTAACCACCTTTCAAAATAATAAAGAGGTATCATATTTCCATGAACATTAATACAAAGATGATCATTGATGTCAAACTTCAAAAAGCTTTTTGGATCATTCACGTTAGTTAATGTTTTCCAACTATCAAACAAAGGATCTATAAAATTTCCTCCGAACACGTATATCCTATCAATATGCATACATATTTGTTTTCTTATCTTGATGAAATCAACAATATATATGGATATTTCTTGTGCATGTTTAATCAATCTATTCATTTCTTGCAACATTGGAAGAATACCACATAATGTTAGAAGTGTTTCCAAGTCAATCAAATGGTATAGCAAATATTTTGCCTTATCAACTGCCCTACGATTTTCATACATAAACCCTGTTAAGGATTGATATTCTATAAAAACTTTGTATGCAAGTTGGTACAATGAAATCCACCTTGTATCCACATATTTTAACAATTTTCTTCCTTCTGTAACTCCTAGTGCAAACTTTTGAAACTCTAAAAACCTTTTTGGACTGCACAAAAAATAAGCATGTATTTCGCGGATGAGTTCCTCCACTCTCGCAACATTATCGAAAGTGCTCACAATTTTGTATGCAAGATTCATTCTATGAGCCATGCAATGAATGGGTATCAAATACGGGGTAATTGATGTCTGAAGTCGAACACAAAGACCACTCATGTGTCCTTGCATTGTAGCAACACTATCAGCCCCAACACATATTAACTTTGAGGCTATTTCTATATCATTCATTCCTGCAATATCTTTTAAACTAGTTACAACAACATTATAGAGGTTTTCTACATTACAATTTTCCACCATCTTATGTAATGCTAGCAAACTAGGATGCCTTACATGATTTTGGAATGTGTACACATGCATGCAAATCCAAGATGTGTTGTCAACAATCATCACCTCATCAATTGAAAGTGAAATAAATTTGGTGAGTTTTACTTTCTCCCTCAGGTCCTCCTTCTCAACCAATGATAGATATTTTACAATTTTCCAACCACTTCGATCTAACCAATGGGAACTAGGAAGGTTTTGCACATCAACTAGCTGAAATAGGTGCTTATAATCAATAAAATTAGATATGGATCTACCATTTTTAAGAATACTATATACAACAACAAACTGCAAACTTTTTGAAGCTAAAGTGGTCTTATGAATTTTATGAAATTGGGCTTGAATCGTTCCACCTTTCTCAACAAGATATTGTTGTAGCTTCAATTATTTTTCATATTCTTTTGCATATCTAACATGCATGCATTCTGATGCATCCTTCCACCTAACTATTTTCTTAACTATTCCATCACTTTCTTTAACTATTGAATAAACTTTCCCACAATGTTTTTCTATTGTATCTAACTTTAGTTGCATCTTATGATCCTTACCTAGTTTCCAACTACAAATTATGCATCTACATTATGTTGGAATGTCATTGTTGTTCTCTGGTTGGACTGGCTCTATAAAGGGATAAGTTGATGACCATTCAACCTTAAATGACCTGCCAATAGTCCATCTAGTTAACTTTCTATATTTAGTTTTTTGGCTTGAAGATTCCCCCGAAGTTTGTATTGTATTTGATTTATCACTTTCTTTTTCAAGTGGTATGTCATTTTGAGGAATATCTTCAAGTGTTTGTTGGATGTCATTGTTAAGAGAATTTTCATGTGAAGGCATCTCTTCATGAGGAATATCTTCAAGTGGAGGTATATCAGGGTCAATAGTGTATTCTACATACAATGATATTCTTTATCATTATTGGATGTAAGAGAACATATTTTTATAAACAGAAAAAAATATTCATATCAACATGCAATATGGCCAAAGCCATATACTGAAAATTAACTTTTTGAGAAAAAATCATTATTTAAAAGAATAAATAGAATACAAAACTAATTGTTTAGAAGGTAAAAATCATTTGTACCTTTAATTTTTATAGATGTCGATGGCTCGTTGGATTTTGATATATGGCTAAAATATTTGAGGATACTCTTTTCAGTAGAAGATTTGCCTCCCTTCTTTCCATCGCTAGTAGGTGTCATTTTACTTGTAAAGAAAATATTTTTCATTTTAGAAAATTAATAAAATGTTGAACAGATCTTACTACTATAAGGCCTCAAAATAATATTGTAACTAGAATAAACAGAGGGTTGGTTGGTAGAAAATACATACCAATTTCCAATCAGGCTTTATCATGATCTTTTCAGTGCATGCCACTACTCTATTTTCTGAAGATAGATAATTGTCTGCACTTGTATTAATTTAGATTACAAACAAAATCAATATACAAATTCAAATCTGTAGACATGTATTGGAATTTCTATAATTTAAGAAAAATAATGTATATAGATATGAAATATAATTAGAGATTAAAATGTGGAAAAATACCATATTATAGTACTAAATGGCCTAGAAACTCATAGTCTTAGTGGAATAGATAGAGGATGATAGTGTCTTAAGAGATAGTCACCTAGCTGAAAAATCCTTGAAAACACTCACTTGTGGAACAGAGGAAAACAAGGGAAAACATGGGAAAAAGAGCATTTACCTATTTGCAATATTATGATAGAAAAATAGATCTTACTACTACAACTCCTTGAACTCATATTCTCAAAAAATCAAGAGAAACTGAGAATCACAATGTCTTAAGAGAAACAAAGAATCATAGTGTCTTAAGAGAAATAGAGAATTAGAGTCTCTTAAGAGAAGGTCAGCTAGCTGAAAAATCCATCAAAACACTCACATGTGGAACAAAGGAAAATAGGGAAAACATGGGAAATAGAGCATTTACCTATTTGTAATTTTATGATAGAAAAATAGATCTTACTACTACAACTCCTTGAACTCATATTCTCTAAAAATCAAGAGAAATAAAGAATCATAGTGTCTTAAGAGAAACAGAGAATCACAGTGTCTTAAGAGAAGGACAACTAGCTGAAAAATGCATCAAAACACTCACATGTGGAATAAAGAAAAACAAGGGAAAACATGAGAAATAGAGCATTGACCTATTTGCAATAAATGACAAAAAAAAGAGCAAAATAAAAACCTACAATTTTATGAAAAAAATATATCTTATTACTACAACTCCTTGAACTCATATTCTCTAAAAAACAAGAGAAATAGAGAATCACAATGTCTTAAGAGAAATAGAGAATCACAATGTCTTAAGAGAAGGACAAGTAGCTTAAAAATGCATCAAAACACTCACATGTGGAATAGAGGAAAATAGGGGAAAACAAAGGAAAACAGCAAAATAAAAACCTGTAATTTTATAAAAAGAGGTAAAATTTTGTACCTTTATTTTTCACTACCAATATATGGTTTGGATCGGATTCTGGTGCAAAACTAGGTCCAGATCCAGTCTGAGTGCAAAGTAGTTCTAGCTATTTTCGGGTGTAAAACTAAGTTTGGTAGTTGTCCAAGTGGAAAACTAAGTCTAGTTCTAGTTCGAATGCAAAGCAGGGTTTGATAGCTGTTCAGGTGGAAAACTAGGTCTGTATTCGGTACGAGTGCAAAGTAGGGTCCATCTCTGGTCTGGGTTGAAAACTAAATCTGGTTCCTATCCATGTGAAAAATGGTTCCAAATATTGTTTGGGTGGAAAAAGTGTATGATTACCATCTGGGTGTAAATTAAGGTCCACTTCCAGTTCGGGTTTAAAACAAGGTTCAGATATAGTCAGTGAAATTTGGTAAAATTCTACAACATATCGAATGTTTCAGGTCTTGTCTTTTTTGTTGGAAGGTTTTACTTTTTGCTGTTGTTGCTTGTTTTTTGAATAGTTTGAATTTTTTACATGAATAAGTATCATTTTCACGTTAATTATATATATTGTTGGTATAAGAGGTAAATTTGGTGGGATAATTTAAAAAAAATTATAATTTCAAGGCGAAAAGGGTCCTCGATTTAGGTAGGAGTGTAGGTGATATAGAGCTACACACAACACACAACAAGAATGCAGAAATCAACAATGCACCGGCCAAAAATTCCAGCAAGCTTCATTAAAATAGAGGTCTCTCCTCGAATACACAGCTATCCCCAAAAATAAATGGCCAAGAGTCCTTCAATACAATGCATGCGCGCCTTTTATCCTCGGCCGCCACCTCCTTCTCCATCATTACGCAAAGTGCGGGCCTTTTTTTTTATCCCCAGGCCCGACTCTCTTTGGACCATCATTACCTTGAATGCGAGACTCCCCATACCGCCCGCACGAATGCTCTGTCCCGCCTGCATGATGCTGCCAGGTGCATCAAAAAAAATCATGGCCTGTAGTGGCGGCATGCCCTGCAGCCGCCTATCAATCCTTCGCCAAGTCATCATTCATAAGAATGCGCCATGGCCGCTTGCAGTTGATGCCACGTGTCCTACTGTCATGCTCCCTGTAACCGCTTCATACTCTCGAGCCACCTGTAACTTCACGCCACGTGTCCCTCTGCACTGGTCTCTGTAATCGTCGGCTGGTCAACGTCGTGAGAGCTCCGGTCGCGATATCGCGACGTTTTTGCTCCAATACTTTCTCTCTCCTCTTTGGTCGCGATATCGCGACGTTTTGGCGTTAGGCTTCTCTCTCCTCCTTGGGGCCGCGATTCCGCTACACGTCACGAAATCGTGACGTCTAGGCTTTTCTTACTCGCCTTCCTCCCTTGGGCCGCGAAACCGCGACATGTCACGATTTCGTGACATCTTTGTGTTCCGTACTTGCTGCCTCGTTTCGGGCCGCGAAACCGTGACATGTCACGATTTCGCGACATCTTTGCATTGTGGAACCTTCCCTCCGGATATGTCGCGATTTCGTGACATCTTTGCATTGTGGAACCTTTCCTCCGGATATGTCGTGATTTCGTGACATCTTTGAGCTCTGCCTTCGAAGGTGTTGCGATGTCTTTATGCTTCCAAGTCTTGCCTCCCAGAAGTGTCACGATTTCGCGACGTCTTTTAAACTTTATCTTTGAAGGTGTCACGATTTCGTGACGTCCTTTAAGCTTGCCTTCGAAGGTGTCGCGATTTCGCGACCATTCTTGTGCCTTAGAACCTTTTTGCCAAAGATGTCCCTGTGCTTTCAAATCCTGCTCCCGAAAGTGTCACGATTTCGCGACCATTTTGCGTCCAGACCACGTTGCTACAGAAATGTCATGATTTCGCGATAGTTTGGCGTCCCGACTGCGCTTCTTTAGAAATGTCACGATTTCGCGACAGTTTGGCATCCCGACCGTGCTTTTTCAAAAAAATGTCGCGATATCGCGACAGATTGGCCCGTTGGTGCCCTTCTTCAAAAAGCGTCGCGATATCGCGACAGCTTTAGTACTTAAGAAAAAAACACATTTTGGGTGATGCAAGATTGCAACTTCGCCACCGGATGCTCCTGCATCAGACACCCAAGGTGAGTTTGAGAAGTGACCTCACTTCTGATCTTTTTGAGGTAGACCCAGGCGATCAACCTCAGCCTTTGATAACCAGGTCGCGTCTTCAATGGGTCTGCCCTTCCACTTGACCAAGTACTCCGAGTAACTCCTGTTCCTAGTACTCCGGCCCTCACGCATATCCAAAACTTCTTCTATCTCGTCCACAACTGGAATGGCTGCGGGAATGCTCCACAAATCTGGATTGGGTATCTCACTACTTTCTCCTTCATGATACTCGACCAAATCTGAGATGTTAAACACGGGGGAGATGTTGAGTTCGCTTGGTAACTCCACCTCGTACGCATTGCCCGAATCTCGTTTGCCAATGATCTTACATGGTCCAAATTTCTTCATTTTTAGTTTGTTGTAGGTCTTGGCAGGAAACCGTTCCTTTCACAGATGGACCATGACCGAATCTCCTACTTGGAACTCCTTAGCTCTGCGTTTTTGATCCGCCCTTGTCTTGTACTGAGCATTCATCTTGGAAATGTGTTTTGTCACTTCCTCATGCACTCCCTTCGGGTGTTCAAGCAAAGTCTTCTCGCTTCAGCATCTGCATTTCTCCCTTGTATCTAGCCTTCTTAATTTTGAAGCGTTCCTTGGGCTGCTCCCATAGATAATCTGGAATGGTGACTTGTTGGTACTCCGATTGACCGAGTTGTTATATGCAAACTCAGCTTGTGGCAGAATTAGATCCCATCCCTTGGGCTTGTCCCCTACCAAGCATCGCAGTAGGTTGCCCAAACTCCTATTAACCACCTCTGTTTGTCCATCTGTTTGGGGGTGGTATGCAGAACTGAACTTTAACTCCGTCCTCAGCTTCTTCCACAGGGTCTTCCAAAAATAACCTACAAACTTGGTATCCCCTGTCCGACACAATGCTTCTTGGCAGCCCATGAAGGCGTACCACTTCCTTAAAGAACAAACCAGCTACATGGACCGCATCGCTAGTCTTCTGGCATGGGATAAAGTGTGCCATTTTCGAAAATCTGTCCACTACCACAAATATGGAATCGTGCCCCCTCTGCGTCCTAGGCAAACCAAGCACAAAATCCATACTAATATCTTCCCACGGCCTTTCGGGTATAGGTAGCGGTTGATACAAACCAGTAGGCTGCCTCATACCCTTTGCCATCTGGCAAATCCTGCAACTCTGCACAAACTTTGCCACATCCTGCTGCAATTGTGGCCAACAATAGTTTTCACTAACCAGTGAGATGGTCTTGTCACGACCAAAGTGTCCAGCTAAACCCCCACTGTGCTTTTCTTTAATGAGGTTCTCTCTCATTGAGCTCCTCGGAATGCACAATTGATTCCCCCTAAACAACATTCCATCTTGAATCAGGTAATCCAACCATCTAGTCCTGTCCAACGCAACAGAGCGCAGGTGCAAGCTTTCCAAGCTTCTACGAAATCGGGGTCTACAGGGTATAAGTTCTTGAGCTCAGCAAACCCTACAACCTCCACTCTCATTTCTGTCATCAGACATTGCCTCCTACTCAATGCATCTGCCACCCTATTGGATCTTCCACTCCGATGCTTCAGTACAAAGGTATAGCTCTGCAGGAACTCTACCCATTTCAGGTGCCTCTGATTCAATTTGCCTTGACTGTTGATATACTGCAGCGCTTGATGGTCGGTGTAAAGAACAAACTCCTTGGGCAACAAATAATGCCTCCATTTCTTAAGTGCTTGGACTATGGCGTAGAACTCCTGATCATACACCGAATACTTCCTTCTGGCATCATTGAGTTTTTCGCTGAAATATGCAACAGGCCTACCCTCTTGGCTCAATACGGCTCCTATGGCATTGCCACTTGCATCGCAGTCCACCTGAAACACCTTATTGAAATCTGGAAGTGCTAAGATGGGTTGCTCAGTGACCTTCTTCTTCAGCATAGCAAAGCTTTTGTCTGCTCCAACTGTCCACTAGAATTCCTTCTTGTTCCCCTTCATTGTCTCCGTAAGAGATGGGCAAATACTGCTGAAGTTTCTAATGAATTTTCTGTAGAAACTGGCCAGACCATGAAATGATCTAACCTCAGTCACACTTCTTGGGACAAGCCATTCTAGGATAGCCCTCACCTTTTCGGGGTCCATCTTGAGACCATTTGCTGATATGACAAATCCCAGGTATACCAACTCCTTCACGAAGTTGCACTTCTTCAGATTGATCAGTAATTGTTCCTCCCGCAGTTTCTCAAAAACCTTCCTGATGTGCATCAGGTGCTCCTCTAAGGTTCTGCTAAAAATCAGTATATCATCTAAGTAAACAATAACAAATTTGCCCAAAAATTCCTTCGAACTTCATTCATTATCCTCATGAAGGTACTAGGTGCATTGGTTAATCCAAATGGCATAACCAACCACTCATACAACCCCTCTCTTGGTTTTAAAAGTTGTCTTCCATTCATCCCCTTCTCTAATGCAGATCTGATGGTATCCACTTTTCAAATCAATTTTTGTGAAGTACTCAGCTCCACTCAAGCAATCCATGATATCATCCATTCTCGGTAGGGGGAACCTGTATTTAATGGTGATCTTGTTGATTGCACGAGAGTCGGTGCACATCCTCCATTCTCCATCCTTCTTGGGTGCTAGTACTGCTGGTACAACACATGGACTAAGACTCTCCCTTATCAGGCCTTTCTTCAACAGATCTTGAACTTGCCGATTTAATTCTTCAGTTTCCACAGGTGTCATTCGATGTGCAGCCTTGTTTGGCAAGCTCGATCCAGGCACCAAATCTATGTGGTGACCGATCTTCCTAACAGTGGTAAACCTTCGGGAACATTGTCAGAAATGATATCGGGGAATTCTTCTAACGAGTCCCATGACTTCCATTGGAATCTCCTTGCATCCTTCTTCCCTAACCCCGGGGATTATAGCATAGCACATATGATCCGACTTCGGGCCTTCCAAGAATCTTCTCGCCATCAACTAGACAGACTCGGGCCTTGCTGCATACTTTCTCATCCGCCTCCTTCAGGGGTTTTAACTTATGGCGAACTCCATTCTTTGACAGAGAATATGTGTTGGCTCGACCATCATGAACAACACTTCGGTCAAACTGCCATGGCCTCCCAAGCAGCAGGTGACATGCATCCATGGGCAAGATGTCACATAACACTTCATCTTGGTAAGTTCCAATGTTGAACTTCACCAGACATTGCTCACTCACCAGCACCCGATGGTCCTTTTGCAACCATGCAATTCGATAAGGGTGTGGGTGTTTTCTCCTTTCCAACTGCAGCTTGGCAACCATTTCCTCAGAAACCAAATTATCAATGCTTCCATTATCTATGATGATGTTACATACCTTGCCTGCACACTTGCATCTTGTCCGAAACAGGTTGTTCCTTTGGTCTCCCTTCTTTTCTTCGTTTAACAGGACTCTTCTGATGATCATCGCTTCTCCTCTTTCTGCCTCCTCTGAGTGCTCAGATTCTACACCTTCATCTGCTACGACAGCTCGGGCCTGACCCTCAGGTCTTCGATTTGGCCTCTCTTGATGCTGCGGGCAGTTATATGCCCCGTGTCCTTCCTCTCCGTAGTTGAAGCAGGTTCCTCTAAAAACACCTCTTCCAAACCCTCGCCTAGACCTACCTCTTCCTCTTGGGTAGTTGTTGCTCTGATTGCGTGGGCGTTGGTCATCCTCCTCTTTCACCTCTTTCTATTTTTGGCTACTGCTAGCTTCACCAGTTTTCCCAAAATCTTTGTATCTTCCACCATTGCCTCTTCCACCAACTCTTCCACCCCTGTCCTTCCCTCTCTGCTTGCCATCAAACCTTCTATTTAGTTTCTCTTCCACTTTTAATGCAAACTGATATGCATCCTCCATCGTGCTCATTCTAACCAGCCCCAGCTCTTCTTGAATGCTGGTTCGCAATCCATTTATGTAACGTGCGACCTTCTCTTTGTTCGCCTCCGAATGGCCGGTTCTGATAGAGATTTGATAGAACTCTTCAGTATATTCCTTGACAGTCTTACTAGCCTGTCGAAGACTCTGCATTTTTTTTAACAAGTCCAACTCATAATCTGCAGGGATGAACTGCCTCTTTAGTTTCTCTACCATCCTATCCCACCTGGTGATCCTTTCCTTTCCCCTCCTGTTCCTTTCCAACTGCACCCCTTTCCACCAGATGCTAGCATGTCCTTTCAACTTGGTTTTCGTGAACCTGATCCGATTTGGATCTGATATCTCTTCATATTCGAAATACTCCTCCATATCGTTGATCCAGTCTATCAACTCCTCAGGGTTGAGGTTCCCAGAGTAAGTGGAGACGTCAAATTTTGGCTTCTTCCCGATCTGGGAGATAGCCCGATACAACCTAGCTTCTGCTGGATCCAAGGCCTCTTCCTCATCAGATGGAACTTCTTCTTCCCACACTTCATCTTCGCTGGGTTCTTCCCTTCTCGGCTCGACTCCTCTTCTAATTTCCTCTTGCAGGGCCTCAACTTGCCTCTATAGGGCTCTTAGATCGACCTCCTCCCTTCTTGCTCGTCTGTGCCTTATACCACCATGGTCTCTTCGTGGAGGCATCTTGCTTCTTCTTCACAACCCCACAACCATGGTCCTGGCGCAAACTGCCTCTCTGTTCGGCGATCGGTTTGCACTCTCAGAACCAACCTGCTCTGATACCACTTGATATAGAGCTACACACAACACACAACAAGAATGCAAAAATCAACAATGCACCGGCCAAAAATTCCAGCAAGCTTCATTAAAAAAGAGGTCTCTCCTCGAATACACAGCTATCCCCCAAAAATAAATGGCCAAGAGTCCTTCAATACAATGCATGCGCGCCTTTTATCCTCGGCCGCCACCTCCTTCTCCATCATTACGCAAAGTGCGGGCCTTTTTTTTTATCCCCAGGCCCGACTCTCTTTGGACCATCATTACCTTGAATGCGAGACTCCCCATACCGCCCGCACGAATGCTCTGTCCCGCCTGCATGATGCTGCCAGGTGCATCAAAAAAAAATCATGGCCTGTAGTGGCGGCATGCCCTGCGGCCGCCTGTCAATCCTCCGCCAAGTCATCATTCATAAGAATGCGCCATGGCCGCTTGCGGTTGATGCCACGTGTCCTACTATCATGCTCCCTGTAACCGCTTCATACTCTCGAGCCACCTGTAACTTCACGCCACGTGTCCCTCTCGCACCGGTCTCTGTAATCGCCGGTTGGTCAACGTCGTGAGAGCTCTGGTCGCGATATCGTGACGTTTTTGCTCCAGTACTTTCTCTCTCCTCTTTGGTCGTGATATCGCGACGTTTTGGCGTTAGGCTTCTCTCTCCTCCTTGGGGCCGCGATTCCGCTACACGTCGCGAAATCGCGACGTCTAGGCTTTTCTTACTCGCCTTCCTCCCTTGGGCCACGAAACCGTGACATGTCACGATTTCATGACATCTTTGTGTTCCGTACTTGCTGCCTCGTTTCGGGCCGCGAAACCACGACATGTCGCGATTTCGCGACATCTTTGCATTGTGGAACCTTCCCTCCGGATATGTCACGATTTCGCGACATCTTTGCATTGTGGAACCTTTCCTCCGGATATGTCATGATTTCGCGACATCTTTGAGCTCTGCCTTCGAAGGTGTTGCGATGTCTTTATGCTTCCAAGTCTTGCCTCCCAGAAGTGTCACGATTTCGCGACGTCTTTTAAACTTTATCTTTGAAGGTGTCACGATTTCGCGACGTCCTTTAAGCTTGCCTTCGAAGGTGTCACGATTTCGCGACCATTCTTGTGCCTTAGAACCTTTTTGCCAAAGATGTCCCTGTGCTTTCAAATCCTGCTTCCGGAAGTGTCACGATTTCGCGACCATTTTGCGTCCAGACCACGTTGCTACAAAAATGTCACGATTTCGCGACAGTTTGGCGTCCCGACTGTGCTGCTTTAGAAATGTCACGATTTCGCGACAGTTTGGCGTCCCGACCGTGCTTTTTCAAAAAAACGTCGCGATATCGCGACAGATTGGCCCGCTGGTGCCCTTCTTCAAAAAGCGTCGCGATATCGCGACAGTTTTAGTACTTAAGAAAAAAAACACATTTTGGGTGATGCAAGATTGCAACTTCGCCACCGGATGCTCCTGCATCAGTAGGCGCTTTAAAAAAAGTTTGTAATATTATTATCAATGTGGGGCGAGCCGACCCCTAAATTGTTTTTGGATCCAAAAATTTTGGGCGAATGGGCTAATGTCTAGGGTCCCCAAATTTGCCAATTTCTATTTTTAAAAATACTAATATTAGCGAATTAAAGAAGAACCACCGTTATGCATAACCTTGTATATTAATAGCAACATCATGAAATATGTTTTGGGAGGGTCATGACAATGAACCTAGATGAAAGCTCATTTGAACATGGGGATAAAGGACATGGAGGCATAGGCGCTTAAGAAGTAAATGTAAAGCTTTTGGTTAAAGAGAGATCTCATGGCAATTTCTACTCCTTTCAATGCTTTCTATCAACACATAACAAATAAGTATAGAAATATATTTCTCTCTCATGGTTTCTATCTTAGTAAAGTGGATATATCCTAAATCAAGTGGAACCAAAGTAAGTGTTATCCTTTCAAGGGTGCATTCAGGCATGTGACCTTTTTGGGCATGGCTTTATCCAAAAATGTCAAAAAAATTAATTTTTATCCAATCCATAGTATCATTGGCATTAATTTGTGCTTAAGACTCTATCTTGGTCCATTCAAGATGCATTGGAAGGTTTAGATGAAGATCTAGAGTTTTGAGAGGAAATCCATGCCAAACCTAGACCAACAACATAAAATAATACTTTGAAGGCCCTAAAAATTATAAAATAAAATATTGATTAAAATAGTAATTTTTGTTTTAGATATTTGTAGCCATAATAAATATTTAGCCATCTTGAAACATCATTAGAAGATAAAAACATAAAAGAACAAGTCATACATATGCAATTGTAAATTTTTATGCACTTTGTAACTCGTGGAAGATGAACCATTGTATTTTTATATAGTTGAATTTCTAACTCCTAGAAGGTGAACCACCTCATTTCCATATGGGTGACCTCTTGTATTCAATATGATATATTTTTAATAGATCAAATATTGTATAAAGGAATGCACCCTTGACTATAAAAAGCATGAGTAATAGGTGGAATGTTATGGCCTTACATTTCTTCTCAAAGATTGCTTGAATTGTATAATGTTTTCTAAGTAATAATATCATTATGTTATTTTAGATTGTATTTCTATGTTCTGATTTGTTATACTTTGTTGTTTCTAGATTTCACTATTTTTTATCTTCCTTAACTCAAAATTTTGAGTTGTGGATCAATGGTATCAGAGTGATCTACCTTTTGAATGTATATCCATAAACATAATATTAGGATATCAAAAGTTTTGGTATCAGACACAAGATCCATGTGATTACCTCATTTTCCATTCTAAATGATCTCATATGATAATTAAAATACATGACACCAAGATAGTTGATCCTTTCAAGAATATATTAAATAAAGCCTTCATGAAATAAATGAATGAGATGATGGATCAATTTTCCAAATTTCTTCAATGATTTTTTGCTAAAAATTATGTGACCTGTATAGAACCTCTCATTCCCTAGCACTATTTGGTGCTTCCACATTTTTTAAGGTATATGTAAATTTTGGTATTCCTACTTTTGAAGGAAAAATTAATGTTTATGCCCATAAAATTGGTTGGATCAGTTATCTTCATATTTCTCTAGGAGGTTGAGTTGAAGGAATTCAGAGATAAACCAAAAATATTTAAGGAAGCTAAGAATGGACTGACCAGAATGGATTTGCCCACCCCATGGAATGGGATTATGAAGAATGTAATGGAATTTGTCATGACGAAGGATCCTAATAAAACTCTGCTTAGTTTCCACTATGATTTTGTGAATTTCTTTCAAGATGTCAACCCGATAAGTATTCCATAATTTCTGATGAATTTGATGAATTATACTATTAATGCTTGTCGCAGCAAGAGGGGGTCTGCTATGCCGATGCACCAAGGACTGTTCAAGGTAATATACAAGTGGGTGCTGGCTATGGCTCCTAACCCTGAACCTCCTATCATTGAGGAGGTACCACCTAGTCACCATGTAGAAAGCTCGAGAGCTAGAGCTAGCCCAAGCACTAACAAGCCTGCTTCTGTGTCTCTAGAAAAAAAGAGAGTGGGGGAGCCAATAAGCAGAGGAGGTACAATGAAGAAAAAGTTGAGAATCAAGGAACCTACAATGAGATCATCCTTGAGGCTAAAAAACAAACAAATTCAAGGGAGCTCCAAAGCAAGTGTGAGCGACATGGAGGAGGAGGGACCTACCATCATGGTCCTCAAACGTTTTGTTTTGAAATCCTATGCAAGCATCATTCACCAGATGTAGGAGGCCCACGATACTTTGACTCAGGTTTTCTTCAATGAGGGATACATGGCAAAAGTGGAGGTCAAGGACGATGACGAGGAAGAAGAGGATGAGAAGGAAGAGGAGCTCGAGGAAGATGTCGAAGATGAGGCCTGAGGATCCCCAGACCTTGGCGGTTTCATTTTTGTTTTACGTATTGTATAGAGGAAGCAATCCTCTTATGGCAAAAGTTTTTTCTTTGTCTATTAAGTTTTTGAAAGCGGTTTGCTTATCTGTGTCAGCACTGTTAATAGTTATGGTTAGTTTTTGTTTCTACCCGACTGGCAAGGCATTCTAGGAAGGCCAAAAATAGTAAAGGAAAGGATGTCCTTAGGATGACTAGGATCCACAACATCAGCATAAGGCTGAGTTTTGTAATAGGTTTTGGGTTAACCTACAAAACCCGGTAATTAATGATATTTTTACTTACCAAAAAAAAAATCTCTATAAAAAAAACATTGATAGTGACAAGATCACTACTTAACTCTTGAAAGCTTCATTACTAGTTTTAACTTAGTGAGAAACATATTATAACAAGGTCAAGGAGGAGAATAAATATGAAAAAGTAATGTTCACATGAGATTATTTCATGTAGGGTATAAAAAAAAATATCTTGTAGGAGCCTATGAAGATCAACACATGGAATGACAATAATTTCTTTAAGATAAGAGTAAATATATTCAATATTATACTAATGTTTTCCATTCCATGCTAACAAATAAATGTTTTCAAGATACTGGAAGACATCAAATCTTCAAGTATCATAGTATTTTGTAATGGTACATTCAATATGACATGTACCTCTTTGAATTTAAGATAATAGGGAAGGCATGCAAACTTGCTAATAAATTTGAGTAGAAGCATAAGAACAAAAATAGAGAATGAGAAGGAGCAAATAACAAAACCAAAATATTAAGAACCAACCAAAGAAAGGTAATATGCCACTCCAAAGAATCAAGACAAGGGGGGTTAACCCCAAAATCAAATTTGGAAGTAGATGAAATAATCCCAAGAAAATAATTTCCCAAATGCTAAGACTATAAAATGGTGTGATTATCATAATAACAACCCTATTCAATGTGGGAGTGTTAAGAAATTTATTCAGTATTTACTTATTTGCAACCCTCTACATCCTTTACATCATTGCCTCCACATCCAAAGGATGAGGATAGAGGAAAGCAAATAAGGGAAGATAAGCCAAATATGATCATTTCCACCACACATGCTATAGTAGAGGAGTCATAAGAAGATTTATAAGATGGGGAACACATGTTTCACTCACAAATATGTATTAAACATAGTATTACATTTCATTGTTGATAGTATGAATCAAAAGAATCTAATTTCTACTCAAATAATCAAAGATGAAGTTTTGTGCAATGTTGTGCCCTTAGATATTTATGATGTGATTTTAGGCTAATCATTCATATGAAAGAGGTATGGTGTGTATGAATCTAGGCCATGTAGTGTCATCATCATTATTGAATATCAATGCTTTAGGATACCAAAGGTATCTACTTCTACCTCTTTCTCCTTAATTAGTACTAAATAATATAAGAAGATGATAGCCAAAACAAGGAAATCCATATTATTGATAATCAAGCCATAAAGCAGAAGAAGGATTGTTGTTATATTGATTAAAGGATCTACACATTAAATGTAAATGAATTAGATTACACTAGCATATAATTTTTTCAAGTCACCAGTTAGGGTGTGACAATCTTGTCTATCACACAGGTTGTAACGACCTGGTTTGATTATTAGGGCTGATAAAAAAGAAAAGAGATTGACTAGGGTAAGATTTATTTTGGTTTTTTGAACTTTATTTGCACCCATTGATTAATTGTTACATAGAATTGAAAACCACTTTGGGTTATGACCACTACAGATGATCCCCAAGTGGATGAAATTAGCCAATTCCCATAAGAGGAGCCTTTAGTTATTTTATCCTTCTCATCCACTATCCTGGCATGAGAACATAAAACCATGGCTTGGGGTTATCCTGTTAGGCCCATAACACTTAGAGGGTGGATGCATAATTCCCCTCCCTTAACATGTGGAATCTTGAGTTTAATTTTACTCATCTATTATCACGTAAAGCTGTTTTAGCGTAAATGCTAGTGTGTAATTGGTGACCACATATCTAGATTAATATCTACCACCATGGGAAATTAAGGTCATGCCATTCACCTGGCACTGACGTGGTTATCCTTGTCAAGTCATGAATTCTATGATAAGTTATCCCATATCAATAATCATAGATCCATATTGCCCTTTTACATACTAGAATTCTCTTTATTCATAAATTACATAAGGATCATCATTGTACTGCTC
Organism: Wollemia nobilis; assembly: GCA_028583015.1. Lineage (NCBI taxonomy): Eukaryota > Viridiplantae > Streptophyta > Pinopsida > Araucariales > Araucariaceae > Wollemia > Wollemia nobilis. Next base: position 6,102,354 of record JAQPPZ010001057.1, on the reverse strand, counting down.
GTACTATGGCCTAGATGGATGTCTCATACCACCCATCCTGACATCACGTCCTAGTTTATTTTTCCAGGAATGACCACACATAAAACATCGTTGAATGCCCTCATGCATTCAACAAAATTGGGTGTCTTGGGTTTTAGATGGTTGAAGTCCTCTCGAGGATTCAACTAACAGGTAAATTTGGTTTCAAGGTCAAGATTTTAGCTTCTAGTTTCATAGGATAATGAAATTTTAAATTACTTAAATTTAACTTGGTTAATTTTGATTGTTTATAAGACAAAATATCAATGATAAATGAAAAGAGACTAAATATAATCTTTGAAGGAGAATAGAAGCTTTTAAATAATTAAAAATTAAAATTCTATTTAGATAAATTTATAAGTATTTATACATTTAAAAAGAATTTTAGAAGCTTTTTTGGAAGATAAAATAATTAAATAAAGTATAGGTCCTTTTAAATAATTATAAACTTACTTCTTTTTTAAAAGAGGATATAAGCGTAATAGATAATAAATGTAACCGACGTTGAACATGCCAATATTGTGCTATAAGGATATTTAGAGTCTCTAAAAATTATAATTTTTAACACTATTATAATCAGATAAATAAAAATATTTCTAAAGTAAATTTAAAAAATGTTTACAATTTAAGAGACTCTTCTAAAGTCAATTAGAAACTAATTTTCAACTATACTATTTAACTCATCACATACTTTTAACTTTAGGCATTTGATTACAGGCGAGTAACAAAAGGTAAGTAATAAATAATAATTATTATCCAAAGATTTATCTGTCTCATCAATTCATAGTTTAACATTACATCCAACACTATTTGGAATATAAGTTCATAAATGAAAATCTATTGCTATCACAATATCAAAGTTATATAAAAATAAAAAAATAAATATACATATGTACAAGCCATTTTAATAAAAGTGACGATTTTCACTCTATTGTTTGAATTGTTTTCCACAACCAATGGCCATAGGGAAATGTATTCATAAGAAAAATCAATATTTTACAGTATAATAAGGTGGATCTTTGGGGGTCATATTCTTCCCTATTTCATTTGGAAGATTTAACTAATTTTAATACCACTGGCTCTGCACGAAAACAATAGTGAAGACCATCTTTGTATGTCCAAATTCTCTCTTTATTTTCTGTGTTGTGGTTGGGAAGTGTTGGAAATTTTGAGTAATTATGTTGTCATTGATGTCAAGTGTTTGATGCAAGGTAAAGTTCATTATGATACAAGAAAATTGGTAAAAATAAATGGTTATAATATTTTTTATTATAAGCCAAAGAGGTTGGTTAAAAGGTTGAAGGCAAAAGTTTATGCCAAGGTTTTAAAAGAAAAAATAAAATTTTAATATTATAATAATTAAGCCAAAAGGGCTTATTAAAAGGAAAATAAAAAGTTGACGAAGGCCCCCATGCAAAAGTATTGTTTAAATACTAAAGTTAAATAATATAATATTTAAACAAAGTTAAATATTATATTAAATATAAAATTAAATTTGAAATTGGCAAAGGGCACCAAAATTCAAATTTAAATGAAGGCAAATAAAGGTTTTCACCGACATCATAAAAATGCCTCGAATGCATATAAAAGGGAGGAGCTAAATTATTTTCCAAGTCATCCGATGTTAATGCGCAAGAATAAATCGATCGTGGAGTATAGTGAAAAGTGTTTGAAACCCATTCATCGAGCAAGCGACAACAGGATAAGGACAAGGCGATGAATGTTTTGTTTCAGCGAGGGCTGGTAGCCCAAGTGGTAGGCGGGTCCTACATAAGGTGTTGGCAGAGGAAAGGTTTGGGGTTTGATTCCCCCTAGCATTGATTTGAAGTGTTTTATTTCATTTTCATTAGAGGCAACAAGAATAAAAGGTGGAGGCCAAGGGTTAGGTCTCAACCACTTGGCTAGTGCAAGCGGTCGAGCGCTACGCTTAGAAGGTAGAGGTCGAAGGGTCGATTCCCATCCATGATAGCAAGGAATAATTTTTTTATAAGGTATGCTCCAAATTTAATTAAATTTTGGCTATAGTGTATGTTTGGTGGATGTGATTTGGTGTATAGTTTGGCATATAGGAGGTATAAGGAGAGATAAATTTTTGCATAATATTTTAAAGAGTATTGCTGCTAGTTATCTTAAATGCAAAGGTTGGAGTGATAAGTTTGTAAATGGTTTATTTAGAATTGTAATTCTTGGTTCTTGGACATTAAAATAAATTGGAAATTATTTTATGATAGAGGGAGATAAAAGGTGTAAAGGGTGATGTTATTGTTTGTAATTCTTGCTTTATAAAAGGGAAATTGTTGAGAGAATTTTGTTGAGGTTTAATGCATTGTCCTTGAGAACAAAAGAAGAGTCCTAGAACATTATTTTCAGAATTCATTGAGCACCTTATTGAAGGAAAATTCATGTGGATATTTTTGAGATAGAATCTTGCTATCTAACCTTTGAAGTGGCACAAAAGTAATTGGTTGTTGGTAAGACAGGTTTTGAAGATATATCTCCATAAGAGCAAATTAAGAGGTATGGGCACATCAGTCCTTGTTTAAAAGTGTTTTGTTGAAGTGAATGTTTTGGAATATAAGGTGGAGAGAAAAGGATTTTTTGATAAGCATTGTTGGAAATATTTGAGTTAGGTTTTGAAATCCATATTGTGCATCCTTGTTGAAAGAAAGTGGAAACACTTGTGTTAGGGTTTGTGAGCAAGTTGTGCTTCATTGGGAGGTGTTGAAATTTTTGAGCTTTGGTTTGTGAGATATTTATTAAAATTGTGTAAGCGATTGAGATTAATTTTGTGAAGGGAAATGATGCATTAGTGTGATTGATTATGAGAGCAAGTTTGCAAGAAGATAGGTGTCATATGCAACACTTATAATTGTCTAGATTTTATTTGAAAGAGAATAAATGTGATAGAGATGTGAATGGTTGAGTACAAAATTAATGATTGAGTAGAACATATTGAGCTATTTGATAGAGCATATCATTCTCTATATGTTCTAGAGGTTAAATGAATTTTGAGTAGAATATATTTTGTTTGAAGAAAGCATTTTTAAAAAATATATAAGTTTTGCTTGTGTGCAAGGTTTGGAAATATTTGGTACAATTTTGTGAGCAGTCTTGAGGACAGATTTGAGCAAGTCTTTTGAGAAGGCTTGAGGATAGATTTGAGCAAGTCTTTTGAGAAGGCTTGAGGGTATATTTGAGCAAGTCTTTTGAGAAGGCTTGAGGGAAGATTTGAGCAAGTCTTTTGAGAAGACTTGAAGGCAGATTTGAGCAAGTCTTTTGAGAAGGCTTAAGGGAAGATTTGAGCAAGTCTTTGAGAAGACTTGAAGGCATATTTGAGCAAGTATTTTGAGAAGACTTGAAGGTAGATTTGAGAAAGTTTTTGAGAAGGCTTGAGGGTAGATTTTAGAAAGTCTTTGATAAGGCTTGAGGATATATTTGAGATAGAATTGAGAGCATATTTGTTCAAGCTTTGTGTTAAGGCTTGGGGATAGATTTGAGATAGATTTTGGTGTAGATTTGTGAGCAGAGTTAGAGCAGATTTATGCTAGACTTGGGATAGAGTTTGGTGTAAATTTGAGATAGATTTGAGAGCAATATTTGGAGGTGATAGAGCAAAGAGGATAGTAGTATCCAGTGGATAGAGATCCATTAGCCAGTGTAGTGGGGACAGAGGTCTCCTATGGAGAGAGATCCATAAGCCAAAGTAGTAGGGGTAGAAGTCTTCTAGAAGATCACCATCTAGAGTAGAGGGGAAAGAGTTCTCCTGTGGAGAGAGATCCATGAAATAGAGCAAGAGGAAAGAGTTCTCCTATGGAGAGATATCCACAAACTAGAGCAAGGGGAAAGAGTTCTCCTGTGGAGAGATATCCACAAACTAGAGCAAGGGGAAAGAGTTCTCCTATGGAGTGTGATCCATGAACTAGTTGGGAAGATAGAGTTCTTCTATGGAGAGAGATCCACGAACCAGTTGAGGAGATAGAGTTCTCCTGGATCAAGTTCCATGAACTAGAGAAAAGGGGAAAGAGTTCTCCTATGGAGAGAGATCCACAAATTAGAGCATAGGGGATTGGTGTCTCCTTTGGATAGAGGTCCATAAACATTGTAATAGGGAATTGATTCCCAAGATATTTGTTGAGAAAATTTAGTAGAAATATTTTCTCCGTGGAGTAGCCCACATTGGGTGAACCACGTTAAATTTGTGTCTCTCTTGTGTGTGATGATTTATGCATTACTTTGATTACTGCTATTGATATTTCCATTGATAATATTGGATAATATTGTTTGGGAAAGAAAAGTAAAATTTGGTCTTATACTGTTCACCCCCTCTCAGTATAAGCCTGTGTTCTTCAATTGGTATCAGAGCGGGTTCCTTCGAAAGAGTCTAACAACTTGAAGGAAGAGGTTACAGGAACACAGATGGCATCTCAGAATGGATCTTCATCAAATAAGGCACCATTGTTCGATGGGAACAATTATGCTTTCTGGAGCATAAGAATGAGGACTTACTTGATGGCACAAGGATATGAGACATGGCAAGTAGTTGAGGATGGGTTCACACCTACAACTAATCCTCCCACAGATAAATATGGTAAGATCTTGCATGTGAATAATGCCAAGGCTATGAATGCAATCTTGAGTGGATTACGTGAAGCAAAATTTGTGAAAGTTATGCATTGCAAATCAGCAAAAGAGATTTGGGAAAAATTGAAGCAAACCTATGAGGGAAATAAAAATGTCAAGATGGCAAAACTACAAAACCACAAGAAAAGGTTTGAATATTTGAATATGGAAGATGAGGAAGACATTGCTACATACTTACTTCATGTGGATGAGATTGTTAATACCATGCGTGGACTTGGATTTGAAATTGAAGAATCCAATGTTGCTCAGAAATTTTTAAGGTCACTTCCCACAAGGTATGATGGAAAAGTTTCAACTATAGAAGAGATGAAAGATATTGAGCAATTGACTATGGATGAGTTACATGGAATTCTCATAGCTTATGAGATGAGAATAGTAAAGGATCCCAACTCCAAGAAAGAGGTAACCTTCAAAGCATCAAAGAAGACAAAGGATAAGAAGCCAAAATCAAGTGGTGAGTCAAGCAGTGATGAAGAAGCTAACTATGGTAGAAGAAACAAGAAGGACTCAAGAAAGCACAAAGGTATGAAAATAGTGAAATGTTTTAATTGTGGAAATTTTGGTCACTATGCATCTAATTGTCCAGAAGCTAGAAGCAGTAGCAGTGAAGAGAAACATGATCATAAGAAAAAGGAAGGAGGAAAATCTAGGTATGAAAAGAAAAATAGGTATGGTCAAAACAAGCATGAAAATAAGTTCTTTCAAAGGCACAAGAAGAGTTTCTATGTTGATAAGGGAAGCAAGGCTTCAAGTGATAGTGATGAAAGATCCTCAGATAGTGAAGAAGAAGAAATTCTATTTTTGGTAATAGGAGAGGAAGAAAATGCTCTTGTTGAAGGTAAAGTTGAAAAGTATGAAGATGCTCTTGAAGACCAAGAAGTAGAAAAAGATTCATAAAATGAAGAGGAAGGCATAGTAGATCTAGAAGCAGAACTTATTGCTGCTCTTAAAGAATTGAAAAAGGTTAGAAAGTAGAATTCAAAATTCAGGGCTCAAGTTCAAGAATGTGATGAAGAAAAAGAAAATCTTATACAAGACCTGACAAACTCAATAGCTAAGACAAGGAGATTTAAAGAAAATTTAGAGGCAAAAGTCTTAGAATGTGAAATATTAGAACATGAGGTAGTTTCACTAAGGATGGAAGTGAAATATTCTAAGGACAAGCTACACAGGTTTGGGAAAAGTTCAAAGACTTTGGATAAGATTATCAATGCACAAAGATCTTCATCTATCAAAACATGACTTGGTTTTGAAGAAGGACAAGGGAAACAAGAAGAAGGATCAAGCTCAAGCTCAAAAGAAGAAGTTTCAAAGGAAGAGAGTGAAGGAGAAATTGAGACTTATGAGGATAAGTTGAAGAATAGAAGCTTCACTAAGAAAGGAAACAATGCACAAACAAGGAACATGGATCATCACAAAGAAGAAAGGACTAAGAGACCAATGGGTTCAAGGCAAGATTTCTTCAAAGGACGTTGCTTTTCATGTAACAGGTTTGGTCACAAGGCTATGCATTGTAGGACTCATGGAAATAAGGAATATGGTTTTACTAAGAGGAACTTCAAATATGGACATCTCTTTCAAGGGTATTGCTACTCTTGTAATCGATTTGGTCACAAAGCAATCCAATGTAGGGTTCATGACAAAAATGAGTATGGCTTCACTAGGAGGAACTTCAAGATATTTGTACCTTCTATGAACTACAACATTAAGTGTTACAAGTGCAATAATCTAGGGCATAAGGCCAAGTGGTGCAGAACAAAGTTTCCAGAGCTTCTAGAGATAAGCAAGAATAGGGACACTCAAAAGGATCAAAAGGGTATGTTGAGAAAGAAGGTTGACAAAGAAAAAGAGCATTGTATGCTAGGAGTAGAGATACTCCCACCCCAAAATTAATCACCTCAAGGAGAGGAGGTGGGGAGGGGGCTGAGCTAAGAGTCTTATATTTAGCCCCAAAGGAGTCCCTTTGCCATTGATGTCAAAGGGGGAGATATTTGAGTAAGGGGGAGAGCATTCAGTCAGGGGAGTAGTTTCTCAGGGGGAGCAGATTTGGAAAAGGAAGGAAAAAGGAATTTTTAGAAAAGGGTTGCCATCAATGACAAAGGGGGAGATTGTTGGAAATTTTGAGTAATTATGTTGTCATTGATGTCAAGTGTTTGATGCAAGGTAAAGTTCATTATGATACAAGAAAATTGGTAAAAAGAAATGGTTATAATATTTTATATTATAAGCCAAAGAGGTTGGTTAAAAGGTTGAAGACAAAATTTTACGCCAAGGTTTTAAAAGAAAAAGAAAATATTTTAATATTTTAATATTATAATAATTAAGCCAAAAGGGCTTATTAAAAGGAAAATAAAAAGTTGACGAAGGCCCCCATGCAAAAGTATTGTTTAAATACTAAAGTTAAATAATATAATATTTAAACAAAGTTAAATATTATATTAAATATAAAATTAAATTTGAAATTGGCAAAGGGCACCAAAATTCAAATTTAAATGAAGGCAAATAAAGGTTTTCACCGACGTCATAAAAATTCCTTGAATGCATATAAAAGGGAGAAACTAAAATTATTTTCCAAGTCACCCAATGTTAATGCGAAAGAATAAATCGATCGTGGAGAGTAGAGAAAAGTGTTTGATACCCATTCATCGAGCAAGCGATAGCAAATAAGGACAAGGCGGTGGATGTTTTGTTTCAATGAGGGTTGGTAGCCCAAGTGGCAGGTGGGTCCTACGTAAGGTGCTAGCAGAGGAAAGGTTTGGGGTTTGATTCCCCCTAGCACCGTTTGAAGTGTTTTATTTTGTTTTCATTGGAGGTAGCAAGGAATAAAAGGTGGAGGCCAAGGGTTTGGTCTCAACCGCTTGGCTAGCATAAGCGGTCGAGCGCTGCGCTTAGAAGGTAGAGGTCGGAGGGTCGATTCCCATCCGTGACAACAAGGAATAATTTTTTTATAAGGTATGCTCCAAATTTAATTAAATGTTGGCTATAGTGTATGTTTTGCGGATGTGATTTGGTGTATAGTTTGGCATATAGGAGGTATAAGGAGAGATAATTTTTTGCATAATATTTTAAAGGGTATTGCTGCTATTTATCTTAAATGCAAAGGTTGGAGTGATAAGTTTGTAAATGGTTTATTTAGAATTGTAATTCTTTGTTCTTGGACATTAAAATAAATTGGAAATTATTTTATGATAGAGGGAGATAAAAGGTGTAAAGGGTGATGTTATTGTTTGTAATTCTTGCTTTATAAAAAGGAAATTGTTGAGAGAATTTTGTTGAGGTTTAATGCATTGTCCTTGAGAACAAAAGAAGAGTCCTAGAACATTATTTTCAGAATTCATTGAGCACCTAATTGAGAGAAAATTCATGTGGATATTTTTGAGATAGAATATTGCTATCTAACCTTTGAAGTGGCACAAAAAGAATTGGTTGTTGGTAAGACATGTTTTGAAGACATATCTCCATAAGAGCAAATTAAGAGGTATGGGCACATCATTCCTTGTTTAAAGTGTTTTTTTGAAGTGAATGTTTTGGAATATAAGGTGGAGAGAAAAGGATTGTTTGATAAGCATTGTTGGAAATATTTGAGTTAGGTTTTGAAATCTACATTGTGCATCCTTGTTGAAAGAAATTGAGATAGATATTGTGAACTACTTGTGTAGGGTTGAGATAAGTTCAATGGAATGATTGTGTGAAGCTTTTAGGCATTGGTTTTGAGTGATATTGAAAGTGAATGTACAAACATTAGAAATCATATTTGTGAAAGCAAGTGTGTGCATCAAGAAGATAGGTGTCATATACTAGACTAGATCTATATTTAAAAGAGCAATAAATGTGAGACATGTGAAAGGTTGACATACTTAATGATTGAGTAGAACATATTGAGTTATTTGATAGTGCATATCATTCTCTATATGTTCCAGAGGTTAAATGATTTTTGAGTAGAATATATCTTGTTTGAAGAAAGCATTTCTGAAAAAATATATAAGCTTTGCTTGTATGCAAGGTTTGGAAATATTTGGTACAATTTTGTGAGCAATATTGAAGATAGATTTGAGCAAGTCTTTTGAGAAGGCTTGAGGATAGATTTGAGCAAGTATTTTGAGAAGGCTTGAGGGTAGATTTGAGCAAGTATTTTGAGAAGGCTTGAGGGTAGATTTGAGCAAGTCTTTTGAGAAGGCTTGAAGGCATATTTTAGAAAGTCTTTTGAGAAGACTTGAAGGTAGATTTGAGCAAGTCTTTGAGAAGGCTTGAAGGCAGATTTGAGAAATTATTTGAGAAGGCTTGGGGATATATTTGAGATAGAATTGAGAGCAGATTTGTTCAAGCTTTGTGTTAAGGCTTGGGGCAGATTTGAGCAGAGTTTGGTACAGATTTGTGAGCAAAGTTAGAGTAGATTTGTGCTAGACTTGGGATAGAGTTTGGTGTAGATTTGAGATAGAGTTGAGAGCAAGCTTTGGAGGTGATAGAGTAAAGAGGATAGAATAGTCTCCAGTGGATAGAGATCCATCAGCCAGTGCAGTGGGGATAGAGATCTCCTGTGGAGAGAGATCCACAAGCTAGAGCAGTGGGGAAGAAGTCTTCTAGAATATCACCAACTAGAGCAGAGGGGAAAGAGTTCTCCTATGGAGAGAGATCCACAAACCAGAGCAAGGGGAAAGAGTTCTCTTATGGAGAGATATCCACGAACTAGAGCAAGGGAAAGAAGTTCTCCTGTGGAGAGAGATCCACAAACCAGAGCAAGGGGAAAGAGTTCTCCTGTGGAGTGTGATCCATGAACCAACTGGGGAGATAGAGTTCTTCTGTGGAGAGAGATCCATGAACCAGTTGAGGAGTCAAGTTCCACAAACCAGAGAAAAGGGGAAAGAGTTATCCTATGGAGAGAGATCCACAAATCAGAGCATAGGGGATTGGTGTCTCCTTTGGATAGAGGTCCATAAACATTGTAATAGGGAATTGATTCCCAAGAGATTTATTGAGAAAATTTAGTAGAAATATTTTCTCCGTGGAGTAGCCCACATTGGGTGAACCACGTTAAATTTGTGTCTCTCTTGTGTGTGATGATTTGTGCATTGCTTTGATTACTGCTATTGATATTGCCATTGATAATATTGGATAATATTGTTTGGGAAAGAAAAGTAAAAGTTGATCTTATATTGTTCACCCTCCCTCTAAGTATAAGACTGTGTTCTTTAGGAAGGTGGGATCAAAATGGCTCCATGCATTTATAATTGGATGTATTACTTAGATGAGTCCTAATAATAATTTTTATTTTATTATTACTTTGAACATGATTCTATCCAAATGCAAATGTCATTGAAAATTGCACACAAACATAAAATAAGCTTACCTAAAACAATAGAGTCCACTATTTACCTATACATATTATATATTTTGAAATCAAGTGGACAATGTTTCATTTATTTCTCCTTAAAAATTACTTAATTAAAAATACATTAGCACATTGCCTAAGCGTAATGAACATACCAATAAATGACCAGATTTTTGAACACACCATATGCAAAGATAATTGGGATGAGAAAAAGAGCACCCAAGGTTAATGAATGTAACAAGGCACATTGATCAATTTCATTCCCATGGTTGGAAACTAGGTACACAATAACTAGGGGTTCATAGTTATTGACAAGCATAGCCACCCAAATCGGATCATTAACACATCGCCTAAGTGTAATGAATATACCAACATGCAACCAAATGCCATTCACAGATAGGTATAAGAAGAGGGAAATTAAGGTTAATAAATTTAAGAAGGTATAATTTCATTCTCAAGGTTGGAAATCAGGTACACAATTACAATTATTAACAAAATGGTAACCCAAACTGGCTTATATGGCTGGAATTTAGAGAACATTGAAATCTATCAAACTTATACCTATCTAATGGCTAAATAATAAAAGACTAAAACACCAAATCATATCAAATTGAATATTATATATTTCATCTATACTAATCATAAAACATTAATAGGTGGATCATAAAATATTTCAACAGTGTCTTTATAAAACAACTTGCAATTATTCAAATAGGAATCAAAATAGCTCGAATATGAGAAGCCAACCTAAATCAACAATTACCATAGATAAAATTCTGAAGACCTATCCTTTTTTTTGCTCTACTTTCTCTTCCTTTTGAAATATATATTCAGGCTTCCTACTTCACTAATTTATAAAGAAAATAAAATAATACATGAAGACGGGTGTGCATGCAATTGGCCATCTCATCATGGTCTTGCTTCCTCTAGGTGACAGTTAATTCTTTTCTTATATTTATTTTTCTTAGATGGGAGAGGGTTTTAATCAAAGATTCAAATGGTGATTTTATAAAAAAAATTAAAAATTAATTTAATTAATTAATTTATAAATATCTCTAATATCTTAAAATAAAAATTGATTTATTTTATTCTCCTAGAAATCATTTGATTTTAACTAGGAAAATACATAAAAATTCAAATCTACATTAAAATGCAATTTTAATCAATTATAAGCAAACACATATTTATAATGCATCTACTTGAATGCATCTACATGGGCTTCCATGTACCCATGAGCCATTTATGAGTGTTTCGTTGCCAGGGCTATTTCACCATTTTAGAAAAAGTGAATATATCACTACGGTGAGAATTTTACATTGCCATAATTTTCCATTTCATCCTCCAAGGACCTGTACCTACAACACACGATTTATCAGTAGTACCTTGACCAAAATGAAAAAAGTTATAATTCATAAGAAAAGAACATGGCATACATATAAAATGATATCATCATAAATTATATTTTTTGAGGGTTATGACATTCTCCCCTATTTCTAAACATAGTCTCGTTGGTTTTTAAAATACATTTTAATTAAAAATATGAGGAAATTATTCTTTCATGGAATCTACATCCTTTCATGTAGCATTCCTTTATGAAAATTGGTCCCATTGGACCTTACATTGATTCACATCTCTTTTCCCTAAACTTTTGGTACGAAAGGGTAATATCTAGACTGGATGAACCTTAATGGCAAGAGGATCTATTATTTGCAAATTAGCCACATTCCAAACATGTGATGGGTTAGAAACATATTTTTTGAGTAGGGATATATGGAAGACATCATGGATATTTGACAAATTAGGTGGAAGGGCTAGTTTATAGGCCACAAGAATTATTTTTTCTATGATCTCAAAAGGGCCAAAAAATATGAGGTCAAGTTTGGTTGATTTAATGGAATTTTTTTTAGGTATTACTCTTAGGAAGACTTTGTCTCCCACAAATAATTCTATCGATGACCTTTTCAAATTAGCATAGCTCTTTTTTTGATCCATGGCTACTTTGAGCCGTTGATAGATCACTCTCAATTGTTCCTCCATCTCCTATACAATATATGATCTGATCACTACTCAATCCTCTAGATTACCCTTAGATAAAGGATTTTAACATCATATCCCATATAAGGCCTTAAAAGGAGCCATTCCCAAGGAAGTATGATGGCTATTGTTATAAGTAAATTATATTAAGTAGAAATATTCCTCCCACTTAGTATTATTGTCCATGAAACCATGTGTAGCATATCCTCAAGGACTTGATTAACTCTCTCTATTTGGCCATCTATTTCTAGATGATATGCAAAACTGATATATAATTTTGTACCCAAGGCTCGATGCAAGTCTTGCCAAAATTTTAAGGTAAATTTAGGATCTCTATTTGAAATGATGACTTCAGGGAATCCATGTAGTCTCATAATCTCCCTAGAAAATTTTCTAGATATAGCAGGTGTATTATCCCTAATGTTTCCCAAAATAAAGTGTGCTACCTTGGTCAATTTGTCAAGTACCACCAAAATTGCATCATGTTGAAATTTTGTCTTAGGTAGACCAACAATGAAATCCATAGAAATGACTTACCATTTATGTTCTAGAATATCATGAGGGTAGAGCTTTCTAGCTGGATGTAAGTGTTGAAATTTTAATTTTTGACATTCGAGATATCAAGCTACAAAATCATTAATATCATATTTCATTCCTGATCAATAAAATCTTTTCCTTGTGATTTCTCACATTATAGCCCATCTAGGATTTGCAGAATAAGGTGTGCAATGGGCTTCCTAAAAAATAACATAACTTAATCCACCTAATTTTAGGATAACTAGCCTATCTCTGAAGAACAACATATCATTCTTAATAATGAGTTCTTTACCCTTATCGGGTTCTAGCTCAACCCATGATTAATATTTACCACAATAACTATCACCAAATTGTTGTTCCCTAACTCTGTTAAAAAAATCTACATGGCACTTGGACATAGAAGCTATGTACCTTCTTTAGCTTAGGGCATCCACTATCTTATTTTTCTTCCCCTTAATGTATTCAATTCAAAAGTCATAGTCGACCAAAAATTCCATCCATAGATGTTGTCTTGCATTTAAAAGGGGTTGGGTGAAAATATATCTCAAACTTTGGTGGTCTATTTTTAATTCAAAGGGTTTCCCTAGTAAATAATACCTCCAAATTTTAAGTGCATGTACCATAATTTCCAACTCTAAATCATGGGTAGTAATATTTAGTTTGTGCTTTTTAATATTTCGAGATGCATAGGATATGACTACCTAATTCTGAGTCAAAATCCCATCCAATCCTTCAGTAGAGGCATCAGTGCAAACTGTAAAATTTTGTGATAGATTAGGTATTTTTAGAATTGGGGTAGTTTTCAACCCTTCCTTTAATATCTTGAAAGCCTCTTCACATTGTTCTATCCATTTGAATACTTTTCATTTTCTTTGTATATTAGTGATTGGATAAGCAAATTTTGAGAATTTCTTCACAAATCACCTATAATATCCCACAATTCCCTTGAACATGTGTACCTTAGAAACATTAGTGGATGTAGGTCAATTGATTATACCTTCAATATTATTAGGATCGGCGACAATTCCATCAACATATATGACGTGCCCTAGGTATTGGACTTGTGGGGTATAAAATTCACACTTAGAAAGCTTCCCATAAAGCTGATTTTTCCTAAGTATTTCTAGGATAATTATCATGTATTGATCATGCTCTTCCTTAGTTCATGAATAAATCATAATGTCATCCAAAAATATGAGCACAAAATGGTCTAGTTGTTCTCAAAATACATTGTTCATAATAATCATAAATATGGTCGGGGTGTTTGTTAACCTAAAAGGAAAAATTATAAATTCATAATGTCCATACCTTGTTCTAAAAATTATTTTGTGAGTATCATATTCTTTGATCCTTAACTGATGGTATCCAGATTTGAGATCAACTTTTGAGAAGATAGTAGCTCCTTTTAACTAATCAAATAGATCATCAATTCTTGGCAATAAGTATATATTCTTAATAGTTACCTTATTAAGCATTTTGTAGTCAATACATAGCCTTAACGATCTATCCTTCTATTTTACAAATAATACAAGAGATCCCCAAGGTGACACATTTGGCTTAATCAATCCCTTTTCAAGAAAATATTGGAGTTATATTTTAAGTTCTTGTAGCTCGATCGAAGTCATTCGATAGGGTTATTTGATAATGGGTTATGCTCTAGGTAAGAGTTTGATAGAAAATAAAACTCTCATTATGGTGGGAGACTAGGAAAATCTTCAAGAAATACATCCTTAAACTACCTTATCACATGAAACTTCTTGAAAATATCCAAATTAGCTTCATTCTCTTATTTTCTATTTAATTTAACTACATAAACTATCCCATGCCTTTTAATTACCTTCTTAAGTTGTAACGCAAATAATAGATGTGGTCGAAAAGTAACCCAATAATAGTGGACTCTTATCTACTGGTTAGGCTCTTCAATGAATTCCACCCACATTTCTTGAAAATTGATGAGGACTCTATGGGCTTTTAGCCAATTCATTCCAAGGATAATATCAAGGGAATGTGTAGGCTAGAAAATGCTACATGTGTCAAAATTAAAAAAATCCTATGGATAGCCATATTTTTACTATGACCAATTTTTAATATGCAAAGGAGAAAAAATTATCAAGATATAAGGATAATAATATCAGAGATAAGAGGAAAATAGAAAAGCGCTAGAAAAAAAAAAGCACTGGAAAATAGAAAAGTGTTGGAAAACAAAAAAAGTGCTAGAAAATAGAAAAGCACTAAGAAAGAGGTAAAATTAGGTGAAAGATCAAAGCCTAAGATTTCTTGTCTTCTTTTTTGCCCACCCACAAATGAAAAAGTGCTGGAAAACATAAAAGTGCTAGAAAAAAATTAAAATCAAGTGAATACTTAGGTGCAATGATTTCTCATTTCCTTTGTTAGCTGCACACAAACTTGAAAGTGCTAGAAAAAGACCTTTCGATGAAGAGGTTTACAAAGAAGTCCAAAATGAGAAATAACACAATTTCTTGTCTCCTTTACTATTGATGCACAAACCAGGGATGCACTAGACTCAACAATTAAAGGGGTAAGATCTTGATTTCACATGGTTTTGTGGCTAAAACTATAGAGAATCTCACATAAACTAAAGAAGAGCATAAGCGACAAGTGGTTGTGTGGTAAATTACAACAGATCAATGGTTTAGGTTCTTTGGGTTTGAATCTCTATCATATTTTTGCATGAGGAGTAAGTTATAGAGGAGGGGGTGAATCAAAAATTTTGAGAGCCAAACTACCACTTTTAGTCTAGAAGCTTCCAGAATCTTCAATTCAAATAGATTTAGTTGTAGATCCATGGATAGGAGAGGGATGCAAGAATCATCAACAATAGATATGACCACAACCTAAATTTTGTTGCAACTGATCAAGAAGATACAACTGGTTAACACCATGAATGACATATCGCCAAGAAGATCAAGAAGAATCAAAGTTCACTATAATTCTTAGAATATAATTCATGGTAAATCTATAAATAAAGGCAATGACCTCATTTCAAAAGGTCAGCTCTGAAGTGTTTTCTTGCACCACTATGTACATATTCTACAATTAATTAAAGAAGCATTACAAGGGATGTTTACCTCAAACTCACGTATGTATTGACTAGATGACCATAATTATGTGAAGTTGTTTCTTCTATTGCTGCTATGGTTAGTTTATTCTGTTAATTTGGATTACTAACTTAGAGCAAATTGGAATACTTCATACTTATATGCATGCTTATGAGAAGTCTATTTATGTTAATTTGGATAATTAATGTTGGATGTTTGGAATAATTCTTTAAGTATGTCAAAGGCCATTGATATAGAGTAGTGCTAGGTTTTGAATATTGTTAATCCCAAATCTTGTTTCTATAAATTGATTTATCGAGAGATATCTTGCAGATGACTATGCTATTAGCTTCACCCATCCATTATTCATTCATACATTTCTAACCCTTTTAGTCCTACCCTTAATCTTTTACCATTTTTGAGCTAAAAGAGAGTCAACACCTATTAAGTTGATAAAGGTATGCTAGCCTTCTCTAGAGGTCAAATCAAAGTAATTTGGTTCTTCCAATGTTTAGTCTAGGATATGATTAGCGGGTGCTTGCCTTCATATTTCTAAGGATTATAGCCACAGTTCTAACATTATATTGATGACAAACAAAACTACAATGGTTTTTGGCATGCCTAGTGGTACCATTCATCCCATAGTATAGATAATTCAAGGTTCGATGGTTTCCTACATTGTTATATTTTCCTCTAAAACCATCTAGTAACTCTACTAAGAACAAGGTCCAAATATTTGGTTGGTGATCAATTACCTTTGAGTTTAATGCTTATAACTTGAGGAGATCAAGGTTTGAGGGTGATGGCTCATCAATATTATACCTCATGGTGTGACTCAAGACCATTGAATATCCCAATACTCCATGAAATCCTAAGAATCACTCTAAAAAATCTCCCTAGCTATGAAGGAAAAGAAAAATCCACAAAAGAGCATTGTCGAGATATAGCTTGGTTATAATTTATTTTCAAAATTTTGGCTAAATATATCATGGTTAGATCTCTTGTAATGTCTCTTAAGGGGAAGTACTTTCATGGTATAGATCCTTAGAAGATAAAAGTATTTGTAGTTGGACAAATTTATCTAAAGCCCTCATTGATGAGTTTGATAATCCTAAGTATCCCTTCCTACTGCTCATACAAATATCATTTGTGAAAGTTTCCCTCATGAATGTCTATCTGAGTTCAATATTTATTTTAAAAGAATGTGGAGAAGGATTCCCCAAGAATACCAACCCTCCCACCCCCAAGCATACCTCTACTACATCCATGCACTTCATCCTGATCTAAGCCTCCTTATTCAACAAACTAAGGAAAAGTGATCTTCCCATATTTTTTAAGAGGCTTCTTGATATGAAAATATGTTGATCACTATGAGAAATATTCTACCTAGAAATGTTGATCCTTCCTCTGATCCTTTGTTTGATGTTTCTTATGATATACCATAAGGAGGAGTGAAGTCACGACTTGTTGAGCAAGATGTTGCCAGAAGGTTGTCATTGTTGTCAACACAGGCAGTTAGATCCAAAGATGCAGGCAGTTAGGTCCAAGGATGCAGTGGATAACAGACTTGAAATGGGTTTTTCTTAAAACCCAAGTTGGCTCTTCGTTTTGTTGAAAAAGATGCCCCGATGATGAAGATATTTAATTTTAAATATTTAGTTTAAATTTTTATTTTATTAAAAATTTAAATTAGAATATTAAATTAAATTAAAAGGGCCGACGTGTTACTATTTCACGGCAATAAGCTACAGGAAGGTAACGAAGGTGGAGAATGACGCCGACAAAGTTAAATCTGGGCCGACGGATTTTAGGGTTTTGCAGCCGACATTCTTAGGGTTACAGCCGACGGATTTTAGGGTTTGGCAGCTGACAAATTCTAGGGTTTCTCAGTCGACGTTCTTCTAGGGTTTGCCTCTAAAATTTCTTCTACAAAAGCAAGGGTTCTTCGAGTTTAAAGTGTGGAGAGTGATGCGATCTATGTGAATGAAGTTCGTGTGCAGCAGAGTGTAAGTCGTTTCGATCTCGAGTATGAGCAAAGTGATAGTTCTTTGGAGTTAAAGAAAAGAGATCGCAGCGAGGAGATAGTGAGTGAGTTCGTATCGACTGATCGAGAACAAAGAGAGTGATATGCAGACGGCGTGTTTAAAGTCCGAGGCAAAAATACGCAGATGGTTGAAGTGAGATTTCTGTGAAGTTGCAGCAGAGAACGCGGAGAGATATAGAGGAGTGGTTGAAAAAGTGCGAATCATTTTTCACAGCAGCAGTCGAATGCCGACAAGCAGCAGATCGTAGAAAAATAGCAGATCGTGATAATTGAGGTGAAAGTTTACATTCTGCAATTTTTATTATTATCTTCAAGTTGTAGCTTGAAAAAGGGGTTGGTGCCTCTTTCCAGCTTGGTGCTGGAAAAATTGGAGTTGGTGCTCCATTCTCGTTGTAGCAGGATAAAATTTAGAGGTTGGTGCCTCTTACCAGTTGGTGCTGGTGAATGATTATGTAAAGTTGTAGCTTTGCATTTGACTGGATTTGGATGGTAGTCCAAGCAGTATTTTTGAGGAGTAGCCACATCGGTGAACCTCGTTAAAATGTCGTGTTATGTGTGATGCTCTTAGTACTTTTATTATTTTTGTTTTAATCTGCTGTAGTTTATTTAAAAGTCTAAATTGTTTTAAGTTTTTAAAGAACACACTGATTCACCCCCCCTCTCAGTGTCATTGTGATTACAACAATTGGTATCAGAGCCAAGTACCTGAAGAGGCTTAAATAGCTAAGGTGATCTTGGAAATCAAGCAATGGCAAGTGGTGAAGGATTCTCTTCGAACAAAGCACCGTTGTTTGATGGGACAAATTATGCGTTCTGGAAAATTAGAATGCAGACTTATCTCAGTGCTTTGGGCTTTGACATCTGGGGTGCGGTAGTCAATGGTTACAAAGCTCTTGCCACTGCTCCAACAGACACTGCAGAATCTTCAGAGGACAGTTCTAGTGAAGACTCTGAAGAAGGAACAGGTGAGGCTCTCTTTATGGCGTTTGAAATAGACGAATCAGAAAACATAGAGGGGATGAACTCTGAAGTTGAAGATGTTGAGGCTGAAGTTGATTTAGAGGGTGAGCTAGTGTCTGCTCTTACGGAATGGGAATCGGAGAAAAAGAAGAATGAAAAACTGACAAGGAAACTTAAGAATGCAAACGACATTATTGCCAGTTTAAAAACACAGACTGAAGAATACAAGAAAATGTCTGAAGATCTGGAAATACAGGTTTCTATGAAGATAGACCACTGCTGCAAATTGGAAGAAGAAAATGTGAGTCTCCGAATACAAATACAAGAGCTGGATCGAAAAATCAACTGTCATCTAAAACGTGAAGAAAGCTCGATGAAATCGGACAAAATTCTGAGCGATCAAAGATCCACAGCATCAAATTTGGTCTCGGCTTTACTAAAGGAGAATCATCAATCGAACCAAAAACAAGCAATGTTGAAAGTGAAAAGAACAAAGACAAGAAACAAGTTGTGGAAAGTAAAACGAATCAGGCAAAAGAAAGATATAATGCCAGACCTGAAATGACAGCTGACAATGATGGCTTTACTAAGGTCACACATCAAAAGAATAGAAGATCCAAGGCTCCAGCAACAACCTGGCCAAGACCATCTTTCAGGTTTACTCATTATTTCTATGGTTTTTGTTTTAAATGTAATAATTATGGGCATAAAATTGCCGATCGCAAATACAATATAGGTCCAAGAAGTTTCACTAGTAGAAATGCGTTTGCTCCTTTAATGAATTATGCAGTAGAGTGTTTTAAGTGTCACAACTTTGGGCATATTGCCAGAAATTGTCGTAGTATGTCTGTTTCATATCAACCTCAAGAAAGTAGATTTCAACCGTATAGAGCAAAACAAAATAGAATTTATACTGAAGGATATGTGCAAAATTCTAAAAAGGGGAAGTCACAGCTAGAACCCAACAACATAGTTAAGACAGAATGGAAACAAAAGGAACAATTTAGGAAAGAACAAGAATCCTTAATAGTGCAGACTGCTTTTAGAGCTCAGAATAAATATGTACCGTGGATTCTTGATAGTGGCTGCTCAAGTCATATGACAGGTGATAGACAAAAATTTGAGAATCTTCAGAAATATGAGGGTGGTTCTATGAAGTTCGGCAATAACGATGGAGCCAAAATAATAGGTAAAGGATCGGTCAAAATAAGTGAAGGGAAAATCAAGTCAGAAGAAGTTCTATATGTGGATGGTCTGAAACATAACCTGTTAAGTGTGAGTCAGATCTGTGACAAAGGACATGAAGTGGTGTTCAAGAAGCAGGGTTGTGAAGTCAAAAAAACAAAGAACGGGAAATTAATAGCAACCGGCTCAAGGACGTCTGGCAATCTGTACACACTCTCAAAATTTTTAGAAGGTATGTGCTTCATGGGACAAGAAGAAGAGAACTGGTTGTGGCATAAGAGGCTTGGACACATAAGTTTTGATAATCTGGTAAGAATTAGCTCTAAACAAGCAGTGAGAGATATTCCAATCATTAAGAAACCTGCAAACAACATGTGTGCTTCATGTCAGAAGGGAAAACAGACCAGAGTTTCATTTAAAACAAAAGAACATCACACTAGCAGGCCTTTGGAACTCATTCATACTGACTTATGCGGACCAATGAGGACTCAAAGCATAAACGACGACAAATACTTCATGCCGTGTATTGATGATTTTTCCAGAATGACTTGGATATTCTTCTTAAAAGATAAATCAAAAGCCTTTGAAATGTTCAGAACTTTCAGACAGCTGGTAGAGAATGAAACAGGGAAAAGAATTAAATGCTTGCGGTCATACAGAGGAGGAGAATTTATTTCGAATGAATTTTTAGAATACTGTGAAAAATATGGCATCAGGAGACAATATTCAACAGCTGTAACTCCTCAACAGAATGGTGTAGCAGAGAGGAAGAACAGAACAATTCAGGAAATGGCACGCACCATGCTGGCAGAAAGCAAAATAGCAGATAGATTCTGGAAAGAAGCAGTTCACACAACAGTATACATTCATAATAGGTATATGTTAAGAACTCATGAATGCAAAACTCCGTATGAGCTGTGGTTTGGTAGGAAAGCAACAACAAAACATCTCAAAGTATTTGGCTGCAAGTGCTACATCAGAAAAACTGATGACAACCTTGGAAAGTTTGAAGATAGAGCAGATGAAGGTGTGTTTGTTGGTTATTCTCCACATAGCAAAGCTTACAAATGCTACAACAAGAGACTCAAGAAAATTGTGGACAGTGCAGATGTTAAATTCGATGAAGGGAGGAAACAAATAGTTAATTTCCAAGAAAACTATCCAATCTACGAAGAAGTCATTGAAGGAGATGAAGTACATGACACAAAAAATATGTCTACGACTGATGCAGGTAACTTATCAGATGACTCAGAGGTACAAGAAAACAGAAAATTCAGAATGAGCAATTGGCAGAAAAATCATCCTAGAAACCAAATAATTGGAGATCCCACAGCTGGCATTCAGACAAGAAAGAAAGTAATAAGTAATTACTCTCTTTTATCCAGCATTGAGCCCAAAAACATAGATGAAGCAAGCAAAGATGACAGCTGGATGAAGGCAATAAATGAAGAGTTAGATCAGATTGAAAAGAACAGAACTTGGGAGTTAGTACCTAGACCTGCAAACAAGAATGTAATCGGCACCAAATGGATATTTCGTAATAAATTAAATGAAGACGGTCAGGTTATTAGAAATAAAGCAAGACTGGTTTGCAAAGGCTATGCACAGGTCGAAGGCATTGACTTTGAAGAGACTTTCGCACCAATGGGCCGACTAGAAGCTATTAGAATGTTTCTGGCACTAGCAGCTCACAAGAACTTCGTAGTTTATCGTATGGATGTGAAATCTGCGTTTTTAAATGGGAAACTTGAAGAAGAGGTCTATATTGAACAACCAGATGGCTTTCAAATCAGTGAAGATCCCAACCTTGTCTGTAAATTAAAGAAAGCATTGTATGGATTAAAACAAGCACCACGGGCCTGGTATGCTAGGCTAGATAATTATCTCTCTCAACAGGGATTCAAGAAAGGTTTAGTGGACAACAATCTGTATGTGAAAACAGAAGATGGGCATCTCATTGTTCTTGTTGTCTATGTGGATGACATCATATTTGGTAGCAACAAAGATGAATCTTGTAAAGACCTAGCAAACAAGATGCATAATGAATTTGAAATGTCAATGATTGGTGAACTGTCTTATTTTTTGGGACTACAGGTTAATCAAAATGAGAAAGGTATATTCATTTCCCAAATCAAATATGTGAAAGAGATGTTAAAGAAGTTCACTATGGAGGATAGTAAGCCAGCAAGACTCCCATGACAACAGGCTGTAAGTTAAGTAAAGAAGACAAATCTCCACCTGTAGATCAAACCATGTATAGATCAATGATAGGAAGCTTACTATATTTAACTGCAACCAGACCTGATATTTTGCAGGCAGTGTGCATGGTAGCCAGATTTCAGGCCAGTCCCAAAGAGACTCATGTAACAAAGAGTTAAAAGGATTTTTCGGTATCTCAAAGGCACCATGGAGTATGGATTGTGGTATCCAAGAGGCAAAGATTTCACTCTTATATCATATTCAGATGCAGATTGGGCAGGATGTGTTGATGACAGAAAGAGTACCAATGGAGGAGCATTCTATTTGGGGGACAGATTGGTTGCATGGCACAGTAAGAAGCAAGAGTCAGTGTCTTTATCTACAGCCGAGGCAGAGTATATTGCAGCAGCAACATGTTGCACACAAGTTTTGTGGATGAAACAGACCTTGAAAGATCTTGGTATTAATTTTAGTGAACCAATATCAGTAAAGTGTGACAACACCAGGGCAATCAACATTTCTAAGAATCCAAGTAATGCACTCACAGACAAAGCATATTGCTATAAGGTATCATTTCTTGAAAGACAAAGTTGCGTAAGGAGAAGTCAGATTGGACTATGTCCCAACTACAGAACAGGTAGCAGACATTTTTACAAAACCTTTGCCCAAGGAAGTATTTGAGTATCTTCGAAGCAAATTAGGAGTAGTCACACTTCCTAAGAAGTGACTAGCTACAGGGATCACCTTCTCAGGGGGAGCACTTGAGTGTTTGAGGATGGACTCAGGGGGAGTCAAATTTTGCCTGAGAAGTGTGAGGATGGACTCAGGGGGAGTCAAAATTGTGCCTGAAAAGTGTGAGAATGGTCACAAGGAGAGTCTGCAGCAGCCCTTTGGTATTATTGACAAAGGGGGAGAAGAGTTACAGGAAGGTATACAGGTGTTGCCAACAATTCCAAAGGGGGAGATTGTTGAGCAAGATGTTGCCAGAAGGTTGTCATTGTTGTCAACACAGGTAGTTAGATCCAAAGATGCAGGAAGTTAGGTCCAAGGATGCAGTGGATAATAGACTTGAAATGGGTTTTTCTTAAAACCCAAGTTGGCTCTTCGTTTTGTTGAAAAAGATGCCCCGATGATGAAGATATTTAATTTTAAATATTTAGTTTAAATTTTTATTTTATTAAAAATTTAAATTAGAATATTAAATTAAATTAAAAGGGCCGACGTGTTACTATTTCGCGGCAATAAGCTACAGGAAGGTAACGAAGGTGGAGAATGACGCCGACAAAGTTAAATCTGGGCCGACGGATTTTAGGGTTTTGCAGTCGACATTCTTAGGGTTACAGCCGACGGATTTTAGGGTTTGGCAGCTGACAAATTCTAGGGTTTCTCAGTCGACGTTCTTCTAGGGTTTGCCTCTAAAATTTCTTCTACAAAAGCAAGGGTTCTTCGAGTTTAAAGTGTGGAGAGTGATGCGATCTATGTGAATGAAGTTCGTGTGCAGCAGAGTGTAAGTCGTTTCGATCTCGAGTATGAGCAAAGTGATAGTTCTTTGGAGTTAAAGAAAAGAGATCGCAGCGAGGAGATAGTGAGTGAGTTCGTATCGACTGATCGAGAACAAAGAGAGTGATATGCAGACGGCGTGTTTAAAGTCCGAGGCAAAAATACGCAGATGGTTGAAGTGAGATTTCTGTGAAGTTGCAGCAGAGAACGCGGAGAGATATAGAGGAGTGGTTGAAAAAGTGCGAATCATTTTTCACAGCAGCAGTCGAATGCCGACAAGCAGTAGATCGCAGAAAAATAGCAGATCGTGATAATTGAGGTGAAAGTTTACATTCTGCAATTTTTATTATTATCTTCAAGTTGTAGCTTGAAAAAGGGGTTGGTGCCTCTTTCCAGTTGGTGCTGGAAAAATTGGAGTTGGTGCTCCATTCCGTTGTAGCAGTATAAAATTTAGAGGTTGGTGCCTCTTACCAGTTGGTGCTGGTGAATGATTATGTAAAGTTGTAGCTTTGCATTTGACTGGATTTGGATGGTAGTCCAAGCAGTCTTTTTGAGGAGTAGCCACATCGGTGAACCTCGTTAAAATGCCGTGTTATGTGTGATGCTCTTAGTACTTTTATTATTTTTGTTTTAATCTGCTACAGTTTATTTAAAAGTCTAAATTGTTTTAAGTTTTTAAAGAACACACTGATTCACCCCCCCTCTCAGTGTCATTGTGATTACAACACGACCATGGTAGGGAAGTAGTAATAAGGTTTCCTCTAGTTTTCATCTGAGTGGTCCTCAAGGAAATCAGGGGCTAAGAGTAAGGATACCATGCTTAGACTGGATAAATAAAAGGAAGGAATCACATACTTTAGACATTGAGGGGAGAAGGTTTGGCGATGAAGAAATTCAGTACCAACTACCATAAATGTATGGTGGTCCATATCTCGATAGTAGCAGTATGCACTACTAAGGAGAGGGGTGGAAATACCAAAGCTATGGTCAAGGAAGAAATGACTATAGGATCCCATTGGTGTGAGGATCATCAGTTAGCATTGATCTGGTAAAAAATTACACCAAGAAAACTCAGGAGAAGTAGTAGCCCATTTGTACCCAAGAAGCTACCTTCAGGATTCATTAATTCAAGATACTAAAAATGGTGAAGAATAAATATGGATACCAGAGTGGATTTCACCTATAAAACCCTTAAATTAGAGGAAATTTTAGGCTTAAAAAAGCTTGTATTTTTATGCTTTGAATTATGAAGAGAGAAGGATCAAAGTGAGCCAATTCCATGACCTATTTAAAATATTTGTGCAACATGAGCAAAGTTTGAGAGAAGACTTACTAACCCTTTCGAAGTTCAATTTTATCAATGTCTATTTAAGGATCAAAGAATATAGAACAATTTTCAAAGACAAAGGTATGCATTTCTGAAAGGGAAGGATGATCCATGTTATTTTTTTCTTTTCATAGAGAGAGGTATATTGCACAATTGTAGAGTAGACCCTGAAGTTGAAATATCGATAATACCCCTAAAAATCTATGAAGTTTTGGATCTAGATATAGGTAAGATAGAATCCAAATCGTTGAACTTCAAAGGGAGGAAAATAAGGGTTGTAGAAATTTTGAGGCACTTTGTCATGATGATATACATATACCCCACTTTGATCATGGTCCATGATGTAGTGGTAGACAATGTTCCTCCTTTATTTAGAGTTTACCTTTCTAAAGCTTCACTCGGACAGTCCAAATTCAGCTTTAGGCAGGAAAAAAATCATGTGAAGAGGTCTAGGGAAAAGGATAGATTTAGAATATCCAAAAAGACCCCTCACCCTTTCATTTTTGAATAATACAAGAAAATATCAATTCTGCATGCTTCCTAGCATCATCAATAATGCAGAGTTAGATGTTAGCAAAATTTTGCAAGGAAATCATGTACAAATTTTTTATGAATATGGAAGACAACAAGGGATGATAAAAATTGGTTCTTCCCATCACCAAAAGATATCCAACGGTCATTTTATCATATTCTATATGAGTGATCAGATAAATGTGATAAGAGCAAGAAGATGGGCTTCTGTATTCACATAGGTATGGATGTCCTTGAAATGGTTCAACGGCCTGGGTGTCATGCTGGAGGTTGGTTTTTAAAATCTCAAAGGCTCACAAATAATCATTGGATCCACACAATGGTCATGAGGAAAGAAGTATGAAATCAAGGTATTTTCTATCAAAATAGGAGAAGTCTATGTAGTCTTTGACCAAGGATATGAAGAAAGATACATATTTAGAACTATATGGTTTGGACATTGCATATTCATGGGATAGTGTCACAAAATGAGTCCCAAAGTTGGGTGTGGAATTTTCTCATGCTAAATTTTGTGTACATAGATGGTGAGTAAATAAAATGGTTGACTACTATCATGATAAATAACTAGAGTGGTTCCCTCATGGAGCATGTACCTTATGATATATAGTACATATTTCAAGAAAGTAGTGGGAAGCATGCAAGATTAAATTGAGTAAACTATATTCTAGGATATGGAACTTTAGGATAATATTGTTTTGACTCTTTTACCCAATGGATGAAAGCAAAAAAACCCTAGATTAGAGAAAGGAATGCTAGGAAAATTTAAGGTCACATAGGTGGAATCAAATAGAGATCATCATATCTCATGCGAGTTGAGCTCAGTTGAATATAGAGCCACATGATTAAAGGAATATAGTGATATATGAAAGCCAGTCTAGATGGGTGGAATATTTTTAGGTATGATATCACAATCCTCAACTGATGCGATGATCACCCTTAGATCGACTCTATATAAGAAGAAGCACCACTTAAAAAACCAAGATTTGAAGACATCATGAGTTATATGGTGCAAAAAAGGAGCCATAGAAGGGCGTATAATTGGCTAAAAGGGTTGCAATTTGATGTGTAAGGATGAGGAAGAGATGTAGGAAAATTTAGACAGTGGCCTACACTATGGCAATTTATCTACCTTGGAAGTGGCCTTGCACCTCGATGGAATATACATATGATATTTACACCCCGATGGAGTATACATATGGAGGTATGGTGTTGTTCATAGTTCTATTATTTTGTGTACCTCCAATTCCCTTGATTTCTTGCCTTCCTTTCTTTTTCTTTAGCATTTTGATGTTTCTTCTCCCACCCTATTTGTGAAAGTATCATCTTTCATCCATTTCTTAGTTTCCCTCTTTGTTTTTTTATGGTTTTTCATACTATATTTTGTCCCTCTCCTTTTTCTTATGTTACCTTTTCATGTGTATTATGAGGTTCGTTTTTCTATTCGTCGAACCTCTTTGTATCCCCATTTCATTTTAGCATCACTTTATCTTGTTTTCTCCCTCTGCATTGTATTCATGTTAATATCCTATTCTTACTCCAGTGCATTCATTAAGACCTTGTTTCCATTTTTGTTTCAATGTGTTGGTATCTAGATAAGGCTATTTGAGTTTTGCAACTTTCTGAGAAAATTTCCCTGAGAGGCACCACAATGTAGGCTAGAAAAATCTACATGTGTCAAAATTAAAAAAATACTATGGATAGCCATATTTTTACTATGACCAAAGTTTAATATGCAAAGGAGCAAAATTTCTCAAGAAAGAAGGATAACTAGCTTAGAGAGAAGAGGAAAATAGAAAAGCACTAGAAAACAAAAAAATATTGGAAAATATAAAAGTGCTAGAAAACAAAAAAGTGCTAGGAAAGAGGTAAAATCAGGTGAAATAGCAAAGCCTAAGATTTCTTGTCTTCTTTGTTGCCCGCCTGCAAATAGAAAAACATTAGAAAATAGAATAGTGCTAGGACAAAGGTAAAACCAAGTGAAGACTAAGGTGTAGTGATTTCTCATTCCTTTTTTAGCTGCACACAAACCTGAAAGCATTAGAAAAAGGCCTTTCACTAAAGAGGTTTACAGAGAAGCCTAGAAAAAGAAATCACACAATTTCTTATCTCCTTTACTATTGACACACAAACCATGGATGTGTTAGGCTAAACAATAAAAGGGGTGAGATATTGATTTTGTGTGGTTTTGTGGCTAAAACTAAAGAGAATGTCACTTCAACTAAAGAAGAGCATAAGTGATAAGTGGTCGTGTGGTAAATTATAGTCGTTCATCAGCATAGCAATGGTTTAAGCAAGCTCTTCTTTGGGTTTGAATCCCTATCACATTTTTGTACGAGGTAGAAGTTACAAAGTAGGGGGTAAACCAAACTTTCTAAGGGCCAAACCACCACTTTTAGTCTAGAAGCTTTCAAAATATCAAATTCAAATAGATTCAGTTGCGGATCCACTAATAGGAGGGGGTGCAAGAATCATCAACAATAGAGATGACCATGACATAAATATTGTTGCAACTGATAAAGAATATACAACTGATGAACACCATGAATGGCATGTCACCAATAAGATCAATAATAATTAAAGTTTCCTGTAATTCTTAGAATTTCATTCATGGTAAATCTATAAATATAGGCAACAAAATTTCAAAAGGTTAGCTCTTAAGTATTTGATTGCACCACTATGTAAATAGTTTGTAATTAATGAAAGAAGCATTACAAGGGATGTTTACCTTAAAATCATATATGTATTGACTAGCTGACCATAATTATGTGAAGTTGTTTTTGCTACTGCTACTATGGTTAGTTTATTCTATTAATTTGGATTGATAACTTAGATAAAATTGGAATACTTCATACTTATATGCATGCTTATGAGAATTCTATTTTTGTTAATCAGGGTGTTGATCTTATTCTATTAATTTGGATAATTAATGCTAGATGTTTGGAATAATTCTTTAAGAATGTCAAAGGCCATTGATGTAGAGTAGGGCTAGGTTTTGAATGTTGTTAATCTTAGATATTGTTTCTATAAATTTATTCATCGAGAGATATCTTGCGGATGACTATGATGTTAGCTTCACCCATTCATTATTCATTCATATATTTCTAACCCTTTTAGTCCAACCCTTAAGCTTTTACCATTATTGAGCTAAAAGAGAATCAACACATATTAAGTTGACAAAGGTATGTTAGCCTTCTCTAGAGGTCGAATCAAAGAAATTTGGTTCTTCCAATGTTTAGTCTAGATTGTGATTAGCGGGTGCTCACCTTCATATTTCTAAGGATTATAGTCATAGTCTAGCATTGGATTAATGACAAACTAGACTACAACATAATGCAAGAGGGATACATACCAATACCAATTAGTTTTACCACTAGGTAGAGATATGTGGGTATGGAATATACATTTATTAACTGAGTAGGTTTATCTTGACCCATATTCTACATTCCACCCATTTGCCAAAAATCTAGGTCTTTTTGGTATATCCCTAGCTATATTAGAAGAAATGAAACTATATGTTGCACCACTATCAATCAAAATATTCACATTTCTATTAAATAGTTTACCTTTTAGGAGCAAAGGTGTAGCTTGACCATCTAAGCTAGAATTACCTGTTGTTGCATAAATATGGTGGGGTTG
Source organism: Wollemia nobilis (assembly GCA_028583015.1). NCBI lineage: Eukaryota > Viridiplantae > Streptophyta > Pinopsida > Araucariales > Araucariaceae > Wollemia > Wollemia nobilis. The sequence continues at coordinate 6,073,354 of JAQPPZ010001057.1, read as the reverse complement.
ATCATCTAAAAATTTCTTTCGATCGGCCCTCTAAGGATATTTATTTGCATAGTGAGGTCCTCCACACACAAAGCATCCTAATTTTGGAGACTTAGTATCTAACTTGTTTTCAACATCCTTGTTTTCTAGTGCAAGTTTATCATCTATTTTATGGAAAGAAAGCCTTTGATTATTTTTTCTCAAAAATCCCCTCTTATCCTTGTCTGAATAAGTTCTATCATTATTTTTTATTTCAACCTTGGACTTTTCCTTTATCCCTCATTTAAAATTTTTATTTTGATCTTTATCCCATTTTATAAAACCAATACTCTTTCTTTTCCCGAGTTCCTCTCTCTCTTTATCCGAAATAGTTTATAATTGAAATAAGCTCTTTTTGTTTGTTGCTTAGTTTCTTCCTGTCAAGCCACACCATATGCATTTTATAAATTTTTAGGGTTGTGCATGTTTATTATTGTCATGATTCTATGGTGAACTCCCAAGATGAATTTTTGCACTTTGAATTGCTTATTATTTTCATATTCAAGGACATATTTCAGTAATTTAACAAACTTTTGATAATAATTTTCAATAGATAAGGATTCATGGTATAAGCTAGATAATTCTTCAAACTTCTCTATGTAAATATACTTAGTTAAAAATATTTTCTTAAATTCTTCTACAAAATTTTCTCGTTTCATGACAGAAGCTTGGATTTTCTTTCCTTATATGCAGGGTTATGCATAGCAGTGAAACTTCGCCATTTGGGCAAAAAAAAGCATTTTCAAAAATTCAAATTTGTGAAATTTCCGAGACTCGGACATTGGCCATTTTGCCAAAAAATTTAGGAAAAAATAAATTTTAGGTGTCGGTTAGCCATCCTTTGATGAGAGTATCATGAATATTTTGAAAAATTCGCAAGTAATCATACCTAAATAAAGTTCCCTTTTCACCCTAAAATTTTAAAATTTATAAATTATCCCGCCAAACTCACCAAGTATACCTCTATATATAATTAACACCCCAGGTATACATTTTCATTTTCAGACCATGTTCTATACCCGATAAATATATTTTCATTTTTTACAACCGACCATATCCAATTCTGCAATCGAACGGATAATTTTAACATCTGGATTTTGTTCTACAACAAGAACCTCCTCTGTAACCGGATAAAACCACATCTACAACTAGAACTTGTTCTACAACCATATCGAACCACTTGTATAGCCAAAACCTTTTGTGCACCCGTATGGAACCACATTTCAACTGAAACCTGTCATGCACCAGGACGAAACCATTTTTCAGTCAGAACCTACTGTGCACCTGGACGAAACAAGATCTGAAACTAGAAAATTTTTAACCGGTAAACTCAAATATCAAATATCATTTTTAACCAATTATTTTAGGAGTAATTTCAACTAATATCATCAAATGATGGTCTATTTTGTGAAACTTGTTTAGATAGCATGAATTAAGGTTACATTTTTTCCTTGCTAAATAAGTTCCCATCATATGTGATCTGTGTTTATGTAGATAGTGTGAATTAAGGTTATATCTTTGTGACTGACCATATCCAATTCTACAACCATACAAAACAACTTCTGCAAAAAGAACCTCCTTTGCAGCTGGGCGAAACCACTTCTACAACCAGAACTTATCGTTCAACCGAACAAAACCATTTTTGAAATAAAAATATTTTTAATCAGATCTTGGACCACAGTGAACCTCTTTTTACACCAGGTTCTTTGTCACTGCTCTCCTTGCCATGTTTTTCTTTATTTTGCCATGTTCTGCATGTTTTTATTTATTTAATAATTTTTCAATCCTATCCACACCAATATTAGAGCCCTCTTTTACATCTAGAATGTCATTGTTCTGTTCCAATGTTTTTCTCTATTTTGCAATGTTTTGAATGTTTTAAAACTTTTTGATTCTTAGTTTCAATTCAGATCTTTTTTTTCTTTCTAAGATTATAAATGAGTAAATGCTTTGGTTCTCTAAAGACATATTGATGCTCTTTTTCCTAGTTAAAGTGCTTTCACCAGAAAATGAACCAATGGCATAAACTGATAAAATCACAATAAAGAATGGCAGGAAAAAATTATGTATAATCTACCACCCAAACAATTTTTTATTCTATTTACAATATTATCTTAAGGCCTCCAAAAAGTACACCCTCTATAACATTTTATTTTTTGTAACAAGTAAAATGTCACCCAATGATGGAAAGAAGGACACCAAATCTTCTATTGAAAATAGTATCCTCAAATATTTTAGCCAAAATTTGAAATGAAACGAGCCAACGACATCCGTGCAAATTCAAGATACAAATGATTTTTGTCTTCCCAGCATGTGCTTGATTGACGATTTGAATATTTTTTTGTAAATTTTTATCCAAGAATGATGAAAAATATTATGGTATGCCACTATGCAGAATACCCTATCGATCCTGATATGCCTCCACTTGAAGGTATTCCCCAACAAGAGATGCCTTTTATTGAAAATCCCCTTGAAAATGACATCCAAAAAACACTTCAAGACAACACACAAAATGATATCTCAATTGAAAATGAAAGTGATAAATCAAAGTCATTACAAGCTTCAATTGAATCTTCAACCAAAAATTCCAAAAAAAGAAAAGCATCTCTCTGGATACTTGGAAGGGGATTTAGGAAAGAATGAGTAGAAATATTTACCTGGCTAGATCCTGTCATGACTGAGAATAACCAAATCGATGAAAAATAATGTAGATGCAAAATTTGCAGTTGGATACTTAGTAAGGATCATAGGCTTCAAAACAAGATTGATACAATTGAAAAACGTGCTGCAAATATTATGTAAAAGTTATAAAAAGTAATGGTGAAGTTAGTAAAGAAGTTAAGTGGAAGGATGCATCAAAATGTATGCATTTAAGATATGCTATAGAATATGACAATCACTTAAGCAAAAACAATCTCTTGTTGAGAAAGGTGAAACAATTGGAGCCCAATTTCATAAAATACAAAAGACTATTTTAGCTTCAAAAAGTATGCAGTTTGCCATTATTTACAATATTCTCAAGAAAGGTAGACCAATGTCCTATTTTGTTGATTATAAGCAGCTATTACACCTTTTTAATGTGCAAAAACTTTCTATTTCTCATTGGTCGTACCGAAGCGGTTGGGAAATGGCAAAATGTTTATCTTTGGTTGAGAAAGAAGACCTAAGGGAGAAAGTAAAAATTGCCAAATTCATTTCACTTTTTATTGATGAGGTAACCACTATGGATAACACATCTTAGATTTGCATGCATGTGTACACATTGCAAAATCATATAATAAGGCCTATTTTGTTGGGATTACATAAGATGTTGGAAAGTTCAAATGCATAAAATATTTATAATGTTGTGAAAATTTTAAAGAATATTATGGGAATGAATGATATAGACATAGCAATAAAGTTAATTTGCATTGGAGCTAATGGAGCTGCTATTATGCAAGGTCACAGTTCTAGTCTTTGTGTTTGACTCCAAACCATAGTTTCCTCATATATGATCTGCATTCACTCTATGGCTCATAGAGTTAATATTGCATATAAAATTGTGAGCACATTTTCAAATGTTGCTAAAGTAGAAAACCTTATTCATGATATTCATTCTTATTTCTAATTATGTCCCAAAATATTTGCAAAGTTTCAGCATTTTGCACTAGGAGTTATAGAAGGAAAACAATTGTTAAAAGATGTGGATACAAGATGGATTTCACTGTATCAACCTGCTCAAAGAGTTTTGGCAGAATATCAATCATTGACTGGGTTTATGCATGCAAATCATAGAATAGTTGATAAGGCAAAAGATATGTTGTTTTGTTTGACTGACTTGGAAACACTTTTGACCTTATGTCGTATTCTTCCAATGTTAAAAGAAATGAATAGATTAATTAATCTTTCACAAGAAAGATCCATCTATATTATTGATTTTATGAGGATGAGAAAACAAATATGCATGCTTCTTGATACATTATATGTATCTAATGCTGATTTTATAGAACCTATATTTGATAGTTGGAATACATTAATAAACGTGAACAATCCAAAAAGCTTCTTGAAGTTTGACATCAATGATCATATTTGTATTAATGTTCATGAAAATATGATACATGTTTATTGTTTTGAAAGGCAATCAAATATAGTTGTGGAAGATTTTGAAGAAGTTCCTATAACACACAATAGATTTCATGTTCTAATACAAAAAACAAAGAGTAATTTGTCAAATATAGCAAAATATTTGATAGGTGAGATAAGAGAATGGTTTTAGAGAGATGAGTTGCTCGAGTCCATGGGTGTGGTTAACCCCATGTTTTGGGGACCTTGTACTGAATACAATTCTGCAAATGAGTTGTTTATTAAATATATGGATAACCTCATTGACCATTTCAGTAAGAGTGTATTGGACATTTTGAGCAGTTGTCATTGATGTCCAAAATTAGTTGTCATTGATGTCAAGGTGCTAGGTGATAGCTCAGCTTAAGTGCAAGTGGAAGTTTAATGAAATTCATGATGGGTTTAAATATCTATATTTTACACCCAAGAGAATGGGTCAACCCAAGGAAGCAATTTATCCAAGGCATCAAAAGGATATAATATTATAATAATTGTTATTATAATATTAAAGTGATATGGTGAAAACCCCAAATAAAATATTTATAATTTTCATTATAATATTTTATAAATCAAAGTGGGTTTTATAAAGTTTAATTATATTTCATAAACCCAAAGGTTGGGTTTGGAAGAAAAGGCATTCGAAGCGCTTTTAAAACCTTCATCGACGTCGTGGAAGGAAATCAGGGAAGCACCGACGTCTCCCAAGGTATGGAGGAAGCAATATAAATACATTGCCCAAAGTCTAAAACATTATCCTTGCTCGAAATTTTAATTGGCATGCGAAAAATAATAAGAGCTCGTGAGAATTGCGAATTTCATGGACAACAAAGTGTTTTAGGAAGGAAGCATTAATTTTTGAAGGCACATAGGACAGCGTGGCCTAGTGGTGAGTTGGGAAGCATGAAAATATTTGTTCGTGTGAGGGCCTACATTCGAAATGCGATAGGTGCATTGGAGGTCATGTTGGTTAAGGCACCCAAGGCGCACATCATTTTGCCAAGGGAAGAAGGAGTTGAGAGTTGAAGCACGTGGTGGTGCTTCGTTAATTGCAAATGAGCACGTGGCTCGTGCGACGACTTTGGCCATGGCTAAGGTGCACGTTGTGGGAAAGGTTGAGGGTTCGATTCCCTCCGAAGGTGAGGTAAATATTTTTGGTTAAATTTTTAATTATCCGCCTATGTTGGAGATATAAGGGTGTTTAATTTTTATTGTTATTAGCATATGTTGGAGGTATAAGGTTTATGAGTGGAATTAATTGTTAGAGGGGTTAATTATTAAATAAGTGATGTTATTTGAGATTTGTTATTAGGAGTGATAAGGAGGTCTTTGTAAAGTCTTAATTAATATAGTGATATATTGGAGGATTAAGACTATTGAGCATTGATTTCATTTTAATAAGGGTTTTTCTATTAAAGAAGATTATGGTGAATATTATTTTTAAGTTGGAGTGATAAGGTGTATTTTAGTCATCTTTTTGTATTGTGTTTTATTGAAGTCTTCTAACCCTTATTGAGATTGGCAAAGAAGTAATTGTGAGTGTGGCAGATTTGTGAGATCAACTCTTTGGCAACAAAAAGGTATGGGCAAATTCTTCTTTGGTTGAGTTGATTGATTGGCTTACTAAAAAATAAATTTTGGAGTGAAAAGGATTTGATTAGGGTTTCCTTTTCAAAAGTGTTTGAGTTAATGCTTCAAGGTTTTCTGGAATTAAGAGTTGTGATTAAAACCTTGTTTTATAAGCATTGTTGTTGAAGCCATTGGATTGTGCAAAGAACTTGAGTTAGGGTTTTGAAAAGAACATGAGTATCATTGTTATGTGAATATTGATTTATGAGCATTGTTGTTGAAGTGAGTTGTTGTGCAAAGAACTTGAACTAGGGTTTTGGAAAGAACATGAGTATCATTGTTATGTGAGATTTGTTGTTGAGCATTGTTGGAAATATTTTGAGTTGGTGTTTATATACTTGGACTAGGGTTTGTGAGCAAGGGTTGGTTCTTGAGAAATTGGTTGAGTAGAGTTGATTGAGCCTAGTCAAGTGGATGTATGAAGTGATTGTTCAAGTTCCATAAAACAAACTATTCTATATTCTGATTTGAGTTGTGAAAGAGATTGAGCTTTGAGTATAGAACATATTGAGTCTCTAAAAATTCTCTTTATGCTTCTATGAGATTGATTTGAGTTGAGAAAGTGATTGAGATTTGAGTATAGAACATATTGAGTCTCTAAAAATTCTCTTTATGCTTCTATGAGATTGATTTGAGTTGAGAAAGTGATTGAGCTTTGAGTATAGAACATATTGAGTCTCTAACAATTCTCTTTATGCTTCTATGAGATTGGACAAGTTCTGTGTGGACTTGTTAAGCAGATTTGAGGTAAGTCTTTGAGAAGACTTGTGGACTGATTTTGTGAGATTTTGTGGAAGCTTACAATACATATTTGGATAAGTTCTAGAGTGGACTTATTGAGAGATTGGATAGGTGGGGAGATTTGGATAGGTTGAGTGGACCTGTTGAGAAATTTGGATAGGTTTTGAGTGGACCTATTGAGCATATTTGAATAGGTTTTGAGTGGACCTGTTGAGCAGATTTGAGCAAGTTCTGAGTGGACCTATTGAGCATATTTGAGCAGGTTTTGAGTGGACCTATTGAGCAGATTTGAGCAGGTTTTGAGTGGACCTATTGAGAATATTTGAGTAGGTTTGAGTGGAACTATTGAGTATATTTGAGAAGTTTGAGTGGACTTGTTGAGCAGATTTGAGCAAGTTTTGAGTGTAGATTTTGAGAAGATTTGTGCTAGACTGACTGGAATGTGTTTAGTATATATTTGAGTGAGCTTGTTGAGCAGACTTGTGCTAAATTGACTAGACTATGTTTAGTGTAGAGTTGAGCAGATTTGTGCTAGACCGACTGGACTATGTTTAGTGTAGATTTGAGATAGAGCTTTGGAGGTGATAGAGCATAGAGGATAGTAGTCTCTAGTGGATAGAGATCCATCAGCTAGGGTAGTGAGGACAGGTCTTCTGAGTGGGGATAAGAGTCTTCAGTGGAGAGAGATCCACAAGCTAGTGTAGTGGAGGTAGTAGTCTTCTAGAGGATCACCAACTAGAGTAAAGGAGAAGGAGTTCTCCTATGGATAGAGATCCATGAACCAGATTTAGGGGATCAACATCTCCTTTGGATAGAGGTCCATAAACATTGTAATAGGGAAAGAATTCCCAAGAGATTGATTGAGAAAATTTTAGTAAAATATTTTCTCCGTGGAGGTAGCCATATTTGGGTGAACCACGTTAAATTGGTGTCTCTATTGTGTGTGGTGATTTGTGCATTGCTTTGATTACTAATATTAATATTTCTATCTATACATTACATAATATTGATTTGGAAAGAAAAGTAAAAAGTGCTCTTATATTGTTCACCCCCTCTCTCAGTATAAGCTTGTGTTCTTCAATTGGTATCAGAGTGGGTGCCTTCATAAGAGTTTAATAGCTTGAAGGAAAAGCTAACAAGAACACAATGGATCCTAAGGAGGTGTCCTCAAATAACTCAACACCAGTATTTGATGGAAGTGACTATATGTATTGGAGTATGATGATGAGGATCTACCTAATGGCACTTGGCAATGAAGTTTGGGATGTAGTGGAATTTGGATATGATCCAGCAGTCAATCCTCCTACAGATAAGGAAGGTAAGCTTCTACAACACTATAATTCAAAAGCAATGAATGCACTTGTGAGAGGTTTGCATAGAATAGAGTCTATGAAAGTTATGCATTGTAGAACTGCAAAATAAATGTGGGATAAATTGCAAGGTATATATGAGGGAGATAAAAGTGTAAAGAAAGCCAAGATATGAAATCTCAAAGGACAATTTGAAAAATTGAGAATGAATGAAGAGGAAAATATTAGTGCTTATCTAATTTGAATTGATGAGGTTGTTAATGATATGTAAGGACTTGGAATGAAGATTGATGAATCAATGTTTGTGATAAAGTCTTAAGATCTCTTCCAAATAGATTTAGTGAATATGTTTCTCTATAGAAATATCATTGGATGGTGATACTTTGACAAGAGATAAGTTTCTTGGTATGCTAACAACTTTTGAGATAAGAACAAAAGATCCTACTCCCCAGAAGGAAGCAACATTCAAAGCAATCAAGAAAACAAAGGGTAAGAAGTCAGAATCAAGCAATGAGTCATCTAGTGATGAAGAAGCTAATTATGGTAGAAGAAATAAAGGTTCTAGAAGATCCATAGATCTAAGATCTGTTAAGTGTTTCAATTGTGGAAAGTTTGGACATTTTGCAACAGATTGTAAAGAACCAAAGAACAACAATGGTGAAGAAAAATAGGATCACAGGTATAGGGAATCAGAAAGATATAGGCAGGATAAGCATCAAGAAAAGCAAGGATGGACAAAGCAGACAAGGAAAGAAGTTCTTTCAAAGACAAAAGAGGAGCTACTATGCGGATAATGCAAGTAAGTACTCAAGTGATAGTGATGCTAGTTTTTCAGACAATGATAGAGATGAAGTTCTGTTTATGATTGAAGAAAAAGAACCAGTTAAGAAAACTCCAGTTATTCTCAAGTGTTTTAGATGTGGTAACTTTGGACATCTTGAAGATGATTGTACAAGGGATGGTTATAGTTTTAGTGATGATGAGTATGAGAATGCACTTGAAGGACTAGATGAAAATATTCTAATGGCATTATTAGAAGAAGATGAAAGTGATCCTATAGAAGACAAGCCAAAAGAGAGTAATGATGTGGACAAAGGTAAACAAATAGAGGATTATTCAAAAGAGAATGGTTATGATCTCAAGGGAGAACTCATCTATGCCCTTGACATCGTAAAGAAGGTAAGGAAGCAACACTCTAAACTTGAAATTCAGTTTCAAGAATGTGATGAAGAGAGAAGATTGCTTATAGAGGATTTAGAAAAATCAAAGGCTAAAGCAAAGAAGTTCAAAGATAAGTTAGAAGCAAAGATATTGGAATGTGAGAAGTTAGCACAAGAAGTGGCACTACTAAAAGAAGATTTAGAGGACTCCAAGATCAAGATGAAAGGATTTAAAAATAGCTCAAAGAACTTGGATAAGTTCATCAAGACACAAAGGACTACATCAAAGAAAACAGGTCTTGGATTTGAAAAGGATCAAAAGAAATGGGAAGGAGAGTCAACTTCAAGTTTTGGAGGAGAAGAAACTTCAGATGAAGATACTTCAGAAGAAGATAGTGGAAAATAAAATGAGACATCAGAGGATGGGTTGGACAATAGAGAGTTCAACAAAAACTAGGAACAATGCACAAAGAAGATACAGATGGAACAACAATCAGAATAGGAGACCTATGAGGTCAAGACAAGGAAACTTCAATGGAAGATGTTTTTCATGTCACAGGTTTGGCCACATGGCTTCACAGTGTAGGACACATGAAAGACAGGAATATGGGAATGGATAACTTTTTCATGGGTATTGTTACTCATGTAATCAGTTTGGTCACAAGGCAATGAATTGCAGGGTTCATGATAGAAGAGGATATGGCTTCACTAGGAGAAATCCTAAGACATTTGCACCTCCAAGGAATAATAACATTAAGTGTTATAAGTGCAATAATGATGGTCATACAACAAAGTGGTGTAGAGCAGACATTCCAAAAATAGGTATGAACATGAACATGAACATGAACATGAATATGAATATGAACGAAAGAAAGGAAAGAAAGAATAGGAAAGAAAGAACAGAATAGAAAAGAAAGGAATAGGAACATGAACATGAATATGAACATGAATAGGAATAGGAACATGGATAGGAACATGAATAGGAACATGGATGTGAATAGGAACAGGAACATGAATGATGACATGGATAGGAACATAGACATGGATAGAAATAGTCAAAGGATTCAAAAAATTTAGAAAATAAGAGAAGATGATAAAGGTAAAGAACAATGCTTTCTAGGAGTAGAAATACTCCCACCCTAGAATTAACCACCTTAACAGAAGGTGGGGGAGGGGCTAAGCTAAGAGGCTCATTCTTAGCCCCGAGCCCCAAAGGTGACCCTTTGCCATTGATGTCAAAGGGGAGAGAGATTTGAGTATTGGGGAGAGATTTGATATTTGAGAGAGCATTGAGCCAAGGGGAGCAGTGTCCCAGGGGGAGCAACACAGAAGAAGAAGTCAAGCTTTCAATAAAAATAATTTGGGTTGCCATCAATGACAAAGGGGGAGATTGTTGGACATTTTGAGCAATTGTCATTGATGTCCAAAATTAGTTGTCATTGATGTCAAGGTGCCAGGTGATAGCTCAGCTTAAGTGCAAGTGGAAGTTTAATGAAATTCATGATGGGTTTAAATATCTATATTTTACACCCAAGAGAATGGGTCAACCCAAGGAAGCAATTTATCCAAGGCATCAAAAGGATATAATATTATAATAATTGTTATTATAATATTAAAGTGATATGGTGAAAACCCCAAATAAAATATTTATAATTTTCATTATAATATTTTATAAATCAAAGTGGGTTTTATAAAGTTTAATTATATTTCATAAACCCAAAGGTTGGGTTTGGAAGAAAAGGCATTCGAAGCGCTTTTAAAACCTTCGTCGACGTCATGGAAGGAAATTAGGGAAGCGTCGATGTCTCCCAAGGTATGGAGGAAGCAATATAAATACATTGCCCAAAGTCTAAAACATTATCCTTGCTCGAAATTTTAATTGGCATGCGAAAAAGAATAAGAGCTCGTGAGAATTGTGAATTTCATGGACAACAAAGTGTTTTAGGAAGGAAGCATTAATTTTCGAAGGCACATAGGACAGCGTGGCCTAGTGGTGAGTTGGGAAGCGTAAAAATGTTTGTTCATGCGAGGGCCTACATTCGAAATGTGGTAGGTGCATTGGAGGTCGTGTTGGTTAAGGCACCCAAGGTGCACGTCATTTTGCCAAGGGAAGAAGGAGTTGAGAGTTGAAGCACGTGGTGGTGCTTCGTTAATTGCAAATGAGCGCGTGGCTCGTGCGGCAACTTTGGCCATGGCTAAGGCGCACGTTGTGGGTAAGGTTGAGGGTTCGATTCCCTCCGAAGGTGAGGTAAATATTTTTGGTTAAATTTTTAATTATCCGCCTATGTTGGAGATATAAGGGTGTTTAATTTTTATTGTTATTAGCATATGTTGGAGGTATAAGGTTTATGAGTGGAATTAATTGTTAGAGGGGTTAATTATTAAATAAGTGATGTTATTTGAGATTTGTTATTAGGAGTTATAAGGAGGTCTTTGTAAAGTCTTAATTAATATAGTGATATATTGGAGGATTAAGACTATTGAGCATTGATTTCATTTTAATAAGGGTTTTTCTATTAAAGAAGATTATGGTGAATATTATTTTTAAGTTGGAGTGATAAGGTGTATTTTAGTCATCTTTTTGTATTGTGTTTTATTGAAGTCTTCTAACCCTTATTGAGATTGGCAAAGAAGTAATTGTGAGTGTGGCAGATTTGTGAGATCAACTCTTTGGCAACAAAAAGGTATGGGAAAATTCTTCTTTGGTTGAGTTGATTGATTGGCTTACTAAAAATAAAGTTTGGAGTGAAAAGGATTTGATTAGGGTTTCCTTTTCAAAAGTGTTTGAGTTAATGCTTCAAGGTTTTTTGGAATTAAGAGTTGTGATTAAAACCTTGTTTTATAAGCATTGTTGTTGAAGCATTTGGATTGTGTAAAGAACTTGAGTTAGGGTTTTGAAAAGAACATGAGTATCATTGTTATGTGAATATTGATTTATGAGCATTGTTGTTGAAGTGAGTTGTTGTGCAAAGAACTTGAACTAGGGTTTTGGAAAGAACATGAGTATCATTGTTATGTGAGATTTGTTGTTGAGCATTGTTGGAAATATTTTGAGTTGGTGTTTACATACTTGGACTAGGGTTTGTGAGCAAGGGTTGGTTCTTGAGAAATTGGTTGAGTAGAGTTGATTGAGCCTAGTCAAGTGGATGTATGAAGTGATTGTTCAAGTTCCATAAAACAAACTATTCTATATTCTGATTTGAGTTGTGAAAGAGATTGAGCTTTGAGTGTAGAACATATTGAGTCTCTAACAATTCTCTTTATGCTTCTATGAGATTGATTTGAGTTGAGAAAGTGATTGAGATTTGAGTATAGAACATATTGAGTCTCTAACAATTCTCTTTATGCTTCTATGAGATTGATTTGAGTTGAGAAAGTGATTGAGATTTGAGTATAGAACATATTGAGTCTCTAACAATTCTCTTTATGCTTCTATGAGTTATGAGATTGGACAAGTTCTATGTGGACTTGTTAAGCAGATTTGAGGTAAGTCTTTGAGAAGACTTGTGGACTGATTTTGTGTGAGATTTTGTGGAAGCTTACAATACATATTTGGCTAGGTTCTAGGGAGAGAGGATTGAGAATTTTTGAGATGGATGTTTTGAGTGGACCTATTGAGCAGATTTGAGTAGGTTCTGAGTGGACCTGTTGAGCATATTTGAGCAGGTTCTGAGTGGACCTATTGAGAATATTTGAGCAAGTTCTGAGTGGACCTATTGAGTATATTTGAGTAGGTTCTGAGTGGACCTATTGAGCATATTTGAGTAGGTTCTGAGTGGACCTGTTGAGCATATTTGAGAAGGTTTTGAGTGGACTTATTGAGCATATTTGTGCAAGTTCTGAGTGGACTTATTGAGCTATTTGAGTAAGTTATGAGTGAGATTTGAGTAGATTTGTGCTAGACCGATTGGACTATGTTTAGTGCATATTTGAGTGAGCTTGTTGAGCAGACTTGTGCTAGACCGATTGGACTATGTTTAGTGTAGAGTTGAGCAGATTTGTGCTAGACCGACTGGACTATGTTTAGTGTAGATTTGAGATAGAGCTTTGGAGGTGATAGAGCAGAGAGGATAGTAGTCTCTAGTGGATAGAGATCCATCAGCCAGGGTAGTGAGGATAGGTCTTCTGAGTGGGGACAAGAGTCTTCAGTGGAGAGAGATCCACAAGCCAGTGTAGTGGAGGTAGTAGTCTTCTAGAGGATCACCAACCAGAGCAGAGGAGAAGGAGTTCTCCTATGGATAGAGATCCACAAACTAGATTTAGGGGATCAACATCTCCTTTGGACAGAGGTCCATAAACATTGTAATAGGGAAAGGATTCCCAAGAGATTGATTGAGAAAATATTTAGAAGAAATATTTTCTCCGTGGAGGTAGCCATCTTTGGGTGAACCACGTTAAATTGGTGTCTCTATTGTGTGTGGTGATTTGTGCATTGCTTTGATTATTGCTATTGATATTGCTATCTATACATTGCATAATATTGATTTGGAAAGAAAAGTAAAAAGTGCTCTTATACTTGTTCACCCCCCCTCTCAGTATAAGCTTGTGTTCTTCAAAGTGTGGAAGTCAATGGTGTTGAAATTAAAGGTATACTCAACAGTGGTATTTTGAAAGAATAGTCATCACATTTTGGAAGAACAATGGTAGTGCAAACATCACTTATGACAGGTGTCCATGAGATTGGTTCCACTACACGTTTGTGGTAAAAATTGTATCCAAGCACAGTCTTAAAAGATACAATAAGTGAATACTTTTGTTTATATGAATTATGTGAAACAATTATTTTGGGGTCAGTCGAAGATGAAAGAGTTTTCAGTGCACTTTCTTTTGTTAAATCTAAACTCCACAATAGACTCGACAAGAATTTAGAAAATTATTTAAAAATTTATGTGTCTTCATATCAGTTGGATACATTTATGTATGATAGAGCATTGGAACATTGGAGTTCCTTGGTAGATAGAAGAGGAACGTCGAATACAATTGATAACAATAATGTTGATTTTTTCAGTGATCAGATGGTGGAGACATAGATTTTTGCTATGCTTCATAATGATTCTGGACAAGATGATATGTTTCAACTTCCATAGTGAGAATTTTTTATTATTTCATTGACAATGATAAACATGAATTGATTTGATAGCAAATTTCTCAATATTTTTCCAAATTTATATGATTTCAAAGAATTGTTGTTTTAAATCACATTATTACTGTAAAATTACATGGCTTATATCATTTTTGTAGATTGTAAAATTGTATGTTTATGTCTTAGTGTCTCAACTCTAATTTCATTGACAATGATAAACACAAATTTATTTGATAGCATATTTCTCAATATTATTTTAGATTTATATGATTTCATAGAATTGTTGTTTTAAATCACATTATTGTTTTAAAATTACATGGCTTATATCATTTTTGTAGATTGTAAAATTGTATATTTATTCTTAGTGTCTCAAATCTCATTTCATTGACAATGATAAACACAAATTTATTTGATATCAGATTTCTCAATATTATTCTAGATTTATATGATTTCATAGAATTGTTGTTTTAAATCACATTATTGTTTTAAAATTACATGGCTGATATCATTTTTGTAGATTGTAAAATTGCATGTTTATGTATTAATGTCTCAACTCTCATTTCATTGATAATGATAAAACCATATATTGCATAATATTTTCAAACTCAAATATTACATAACATTTTCAAACCCAAAATAGATATTGCAGTCTTTTTAAAAAATTTCAAACAGAAATTTCATTACATTTTCAAACAGAAAATTTCATAGTAACTAGTTAAAAAAGACATATATTACATCGTTCAAACATTTTAAACCCAAATATTACATAACATTTTCAAACTCAAATATTACATAAAATTTTCAAACCCAAATTAGATATTGCAGTCTTTTACTAGTTCAAACTCAAATATTACATAACATTTTCAAACTCAAATATTACATAACATTTTCAAATAGAAATTACATAACATTTTCAAACAGAAAATTTTATATTAACTAGTTCAAAAAGAAATATATTACATCGTTCAAACATTTTTAAACCCCAATATTACATAACATTTTCAAATAGAAATTACATTACATTTTCAAACAGAAATTACATTACATTTTCAAACAGAAAATTTCATAGTAACTAGTTAAAAAAGACATATATTACATCGTTCAAACATTTTTAAACCCAAATATTACATAACATTTTCAAACTCAAATATTACATAACATTTTCAAACCCAAATTAGATATTGTAGTCTTTTACTAGTTCAAACTCAAATATTAAATAACATTTTCAAACTCAAATATTACATAACATTTTCAAACATAAATTACATTACATTTTCAAACAAAAAAATTCATAGTAACTAGTTCAAAAAGACATATATTACATCGTTCAAACATTTTTAAACCCAAATATTACATAACATTTTCAAACTCAAATATTACATAACATTTTCAAACCCAAATTAGATATTGCAATATTTTACTAGTTCAAACTCAAATATTACATAACATTTTCAAACTCAAATATTACATAACATTTTCAAACATAAATTACATAACATTTTCAAACAAAAATTACATAACATTTTCAAACAAAAAATTTCATATTAACTAGTTCAAAAAGAAATATATTACATCATTCAAACATTTTTAAACCCCAATATTACACAACATTTTCAAACAGAAATTACATAACATTTTCAAACAAAAAAATTCATATTAACTAGTTCAAAAATAAATATATTACATCGTTCAAACATTTTTAAACCCAAATATTACATAACATTTTCAAACTCAAATATTACATAACATTTTCAAACCCAAATTAGATATTGTAGTCTTTTACTAGTTCAAACTCAAATATTACATAACATTTTCAAACTCAAATATTACATAACATTTTCAAACAGAAATTACATAACATTTTCAAATAGAAAATTTCATATTAACTAGTTCAAAAAGAAATATATTACATCTTTCAAACATTTTTAAACCCAAATATCACATAACATTTTCAAACATAAATTAAATATTGCAGTCTTTTAAAAATATTTTCCAACTCAAGTCTCAAATATTACATACCAATTTCAAACAGAAATTACATATTGCAGTCTTTTAAAAATATTTTCAATATTTTCAATCATTTGATTGGTGCTTGGATGCTTCACTAGTGTTTGGAGTTGTTTCTTTTCCTTTATCAGCTTCTTTTCCTTTATCATATTCTGTGACACTCTCTTCTGGCAGTGCTCCAAATCTAATAAGGTTGTCACGTACTTTCACAATACTTAACACATGTTGCTTCTTCTTTATTTGGATCTTCAAGTATTGTTGGAAGCGATTCTTTCATTTTCTCAAGAACTTTATCTGGATCTTCTTGCAGCTTCTCTTTGATGTATTTTTTTAAACGATTTTTTTTCTGAAACATTTGCCTACATTTTTTTTTCATTTCCATTGATTTCATCAAGCATGTCTTTGCTATATGAATATTGAAATCCATGCTCTTAACCTATGTTTTTAAATTTTCAAAATTTGATTGCAAAAACAAATTGAAAAATTAATTCAAGAGGGATATATTGAAATTATTACAAATTTTCTAGAAATATAAAAATTTAATTGCAATAGAAAATTGAAATACATATAAATTTTTTACCTCAGACAATTCTCTTGCAGTCTTAGCAACTGCAAACCTGTCCTTATCAAAAGCCCATTGGTTGTAAAATGCTTGGGCTTCAACATTAACATTCTCCAATATACCAACAACAACATTTAACACATCATCATCATAAGTAAAATCAGATTTAACTATTCTTGATGTAGCCTGTTTTAGCAGGTCATCAAGCTTTTCAGGTTCATATTTGACCAAAGAATAAATAGATTCTCTTTTTTCATAATTTTTATATCAAGCATTAATTTCCCTAATAAGGACCTTTGCCCAATATTCCCATTCTTTCAACTCTTGCAAATATTTCAACATAAACTCCTTAATTGTTGACTTGATACTTTTAGCCAATGAAACATTTTCATTAAAATTGACATCATCCTCATTTTGAAGACCTTGAGAATAAGGGTTATCTCCTTGAGTGGGTGGTACTAATGTCTGCTCAGCTACAGGGGCTTCTTCTTCTTGTGCTATATCTTTAAGCACATTTGTTTCCTTGAAGCCTACAATGTTACCTTGCAAAAGGAAATCCTCATCAAGTGGAGTATTATCCAATCCCTATCCAGAACATTCTAGTGCTTGTGAATTTGTAGAAAATGTAAATTAAGACCATCCATACCCATAACTTGTTTTTGGCATGTGTGATATCTGTGGATGTGAAAACCCATACCCAAAAATTCGTGTAGTGCTCTGTGATCTCTGTGAAAATAATCATTTTCCAACATTGAATTGCCCTCGCATAGGCATTATCGGAGGCTATGGAGATGCATTTTTATAACTTGGTGGGAGTGGTGGTTGTGGTGAAACTAGTGAGTGTGATGCATGTGGAAGTGGTGGCGACATATGCCCTCTAACTCGTTATGTTACTAGTTGAACATGAGAATCAACTGAAAATAGTTAAAAACATTTTGTTAGAATTTTTCTTAAAATAAAAAAGATCTTAATTTAAATTAACTACACATAGATTTACCTGAAGATGATGAAATACATTGCAATTGTCTTGCATTGGGGGAGGGGTTGGCCACACTAGATTCGGCTTGCACATTTTTGCATACCTAGGTGTACGAGAAAACCTAGGAGTAGCTACTTTCCTAGAATGTTTGTGTGACCTCTACATAGGACCAGGTGTTGCTTTCAAGTCCGTGTATTCAGAATCACTTGTTTGTTTTGGCATGTGACCCCTAGTGGCAGCAATTTGTTTACTCCTTGTATTGTATGCCTTCTCCTGCATATAGATGAAATGAAAAATTAAAAAATGAAATGTAGTAAACTATATAATAGTATGTCAAGGACAATGATGTAGTTATTACATTCAATTCATCTATTGACATGGCAATAGATTATAGTCTTGCATACACTATAGTCAATATAGGAGTAGTAAAAAAATTGTGAAAACATTCAAAATATAAAGCTAAAAGAAAATTTACAACGTCCATAATGGGCTGAGTCTTGTTGGTTGCTAGTTGGACCGTGTGCGACTTCAACCTGATTCGATCCAAAATATAAGTGCACCAATTGAAATTTTATTTTTTCTTAGACTTAAAAATATAAGCAAGGACCAAAAATAGAATTTTTGGTCTTCCCATAAAAATAAGTCTGGCCTAGAAAAATTTGATAATGGCCTTCAAAGTTTGATGGTTCACATCGTTGATTGATAAACCTCTTTTTGGTTTGGCGGCAAAAGCTACATACAAAAAATTAGATGTCAATTTACAAATTTGAAACATTGAAAATTAATAAAATATAATTAACAAGATTTATACTTGCCAAATATTTCGATGAAATACTGTACTTGCTTTCGAGGTGTGTTTTTTCATCTAGAGAAAACTGTGACCTTATCGAAACTTGAGTAAAACCAATGAATGGAAGACCTGTCAATCTATGAATATCTCTAGGGGTGATGTTGATTACAAGATTTCTATTTCGTACTTAAAGGTTTACTGTAACCATGTTGTGGTCATAACTAGATATAATATGTTGTAGGAGAACTTTATCTATTCTGAATTTTGGCATGGAAATGAGGTTTTATAAACCTGCATTATTGATCCACTAAAAGTTCATCTCTGGAGTTGTTATCAGATTTGAAATCAAAGTGCACGAAAAATTCTTGAATTTTGGTATGATTCTGGAAGAGGTATCGATTGCCAGAAGTTGGAAGTCAAAGAAAAAGGATTGGGAATCGAAATGGAAAGGTTGATCGAAAATGTTAGCTTTGGTTTTAGTAGACGTAGAAAGGAAATGGAAAAATGATAGTTGATGCCCTTTTATAGATTGATAAATAGGGTTGACACATGGCAACATCGTATTGGACATGCGGTGTTGTTGATTGGACGTGTGACACGTGGTAGATGAACCTTTCTACATTCGATACAATGTAGTACCAAATTCTATTCTACATTCGATCAATGCTCAAATCATATTGTGCACCCAGTTTGAGATCGGGTCAAATTATGGACCTGGTTGGTGATCGGATCTAAGTATGTATCTAGTTCAAAACTGAAGCAGATTATACATATGGTAGAAGACCAGATCATAATATGCATCCAATTGATATTCATATCATTTTATGCTATTGGTCGACAATCAAATTATTCTATGCATCTAGTAGGCGACCGGACCAGACTGTGCATCCGATCGTGACTGAAGAGTATGATGCATTCGGTCCATAACCGGATGCATAATATGATCCAGTACGATACCAGATGCATAATATGATCCGATTATAGACCAGATTATATTATGCATCCAGTTACATATCGGATCATATTATGCATCCTATTATGGATCAGATCATATTATGCATCTGGTATGAGCCTGGATTAAGATTTGGAAAGTGTCTTACATCACCAAACTCCTTCTCACTTGGTCCGATCAGAACTTTGAATTTCACCATTTTTTACCATTTTTTTTGAAAATTTGAGGTAATTTGCCATGCCATCATACATGCAGTTTTCCAGGATTCGTCGGGTTTTTAGAATAGATTAGCCATTTTTTTACAAGTACCTTTCGGGTCCTACCTCTTATGCATAACCTTGCTTATATGTATTCCATCATTCCAAAGATATGTTGAATAGGTGGAGAGTGGCCCAAGCAGTTTGGGATTCCGATGACAACTTCTTCATAGAAAAATAGGTTTCTATCTCACTTAGCCATATTTATGTGGCATCCCTACCTTCTTTTCCATTAAATTTAGAAACCTTTACATTTTTCATATCTTTGGCCTGTTATGCTCCTATCCAAGTCCTACCTGGTTCTACCTATCTATCAAAACTCCTCTCTTGGATGGCTTTAGGATTTTTTCCCTTGACTTATTTAACCAAATTTTCTATCATTTTTTGTTATTTGTTCATTAGCTCATGCTATTGATCCATTTCTTCCTTTTGTTGTTGCATTTGTTCTTGTAGTAGTTGAACTAGCATAGTTAGGTTCCCTTCTTCTCTAATAGGTTCATTTATCTCATTTAACTATCTTTCACTTCATGAACAAATGAGAGATTCTTCTTGACTAGTAGATATAGGTTTCTTAGATGATCCTCCTTGAAGCATTAGAGCCATTTTTCCTGGGTACAAAGAGAGTTATGTTAGTTTTAGTGTTTCTATTTACTAGAATTTAGAAGTTAGAGTTTAGGAAAGTCCTTGGGTACTATGTTTGAGGTATCTTACAACCTAGGCTCTAATACCAACTGTGACAACCTAGTCTATTACACTTGTTGTAATGGCCTAGCCTGACTATCAAGGTTGATCAACAAAGAAAGAGGTTGTCTAGGGTAATATTTTTTTTTGGTTTTTTGAACTTTATTTTTCACCCATTGATTAATCAATACAAATCATTGAATACCACTTTTGGGTTATGACCACTACATATGGTCCCCAAGTGGACAAGATTGGCCAATTCCCATAAGAGGAGCCTTTAGTGGTTTTATCCTTGTCACGCTTTGTCCTAGCATGAGAACCTAAAACCATAGCTTAGGGTTATCCTCTAAGGCCCATATTTATTAGAGGGTGGATGCATAACTCCCTTCCCTTAACATGTAGAATCTTGAGCTTAATTTTACTCATCTATTTTTATGTAAGGGTGTCTTAGTGTAAATGCTATAGTGCTTAATTGGTGATCACATATCTATATTGATATCTAGCACCATGGGCAATTAAGGTCATGCCATTCACCTAACACTAACATGGTTATCCTTTTCAAGTCATAAATTCTACAATGAGTTATCCCATACCAACCATCATGGATCCATCTAGCCCTTTTACTTTCTAGAATTATTCTTATTCATAAATTGCACAAGGGCCATCATCGTATTGCTTATATTATGGCCTAGATGGATTTCCCATACCACCCATCCTTACATCATGTCCTAGTTTATTTTGCTAGGAAAAACCACACACAAAACATCATTGAATGCCCTCATGCATTCAAAATAATTGGGTGTCTTGGATTTTATATGGTTGAAGTCCTCTCGAGGATTCAACTAATAGGTAAGTTTGGTTTCAAGGTCAAGATTTGAGCTTCTAGTTCTATAGGATAATGAAATTTTAAATTACTTAAATTTAACTTGGTTAATTTTGATTGTTTATAAGACAAAATCTCACTAATAAATGAAAAGATACTAAACATACTCTTTGAAGGAGAATAGAAGCTTTTAAATTATTAAAAATTAAAAATTAAAAATTAAAAATTAAAAATATATTGAGATAACTTTATAAGTAAATATACATTTTAAAATAATTTTAGAAGCTTTTCAAAAGATAAAATAATTAAATGAAGTAAAATTCCTTTTAAATAATTATGAACTTACTTTTTTTTTAAAAGAGGATAGAAGGGTAATAGAGAATAAAGTAACTATACAAGAAAATGAATGTAACCAACATTAAGCATGCCAATACTATGCTCTAAGGGTCTTTAGAGAGTCTAAAAATTATAATTTTTAAGACTATTATAATTGAATAAATAAAAATAATTATAAAGTAAATTTTAAAAATGTTTACAATTTAAGAGACTCTTCTAAAATCAATTCAAAACTAATTTTCAACTATACTATTTAACTCCTCACATAATTTCAACTTTAGGCTTTTGATTATAGGTGAGTAACAAAAGGTAAGTAATAAAGAATAATTACTATACAAATATTTATCCATATCATGTATTCATGGTTTAACATTACATCCAACACTATTTGGAATCTAAGTTCATAAATAAAAATACATTGCTATCACAATATCAAAGTTATATGAAAATAAACAAACAAATATACATACGTACAAGCCAATTTAATAATAGTGATAATTTTCACTCCATTGTTTGAATTGTTTGCCGCAACCAATGACCATAGGAAAATGGATTCATAAGAACAATAAAGATATTGCATTATAATAAGGTAACTCTTTTGGGATCATATTCTTCTCTGTTTCATCTAGAAGATTTAACTAATTTTAATATCGGTGGCTCCGCTAGAAAATACTAGTGAAGCCCATCTTTGCACATCTAGATTCTCATTCTTTTTCGTGTTGTGGTTGGGAAGGTGGGATTAGAATGAATCCATGCATTTCTAATTGGATCCATTACTTAGATGAGTCATAATAATATTGTTTATTTTATTTTTACTTTGAATGAGATTCTACCCAAATGCAAATATCACTAAACAATTGCACACAAACATAAAAGAAGCTTACTTAAAATAATAGAGTCCACTATTTATCTAGGCATATTATATATTTTGCAATCAGACAAATAATTTTTCATTTGTTTCTCCTTAAAAATTACTTAATTAAAAATACATTAAAATATATTAAAATACATTAGCACACTGCCTAAGCGTAACGAACATACCAATAGGCAACCAAAATTTTGAACACACCATATGTAGATAGAGATAAATGGTGTGAGAAAAAAACACCCAAGGTTAATGAGTGTAATGGGCACATTGATTAATTTTTTCCCATGGTTTTATATTAGGCACACAATAACTAGGGGTTAATAGTTATTTAAAAGCATAGCCACCCAAACTAGATCATTGACACATCGTCTAAGAGTAACAAATATACCAACAGGTGATCAAATTCCATTTGTAGGCAGGTATAAGAAGAGGGAAACCAAGGTTAATGAATGTAAATAGGTATAATTTCATTCTTAGGGTTGGAAACTGGCTATACAATTACAATTATTAACCAACATGGCAACCCAAACTAGCTTCTATGGTTGGAATTTGCCGAACATTGAAATCTGTCGAACTTATACCTATCTAATGGTCAAATATTAAAAGACTGAAACACCAAAGAATAGCAAATTTATTGTTATTTATTTCATCTATACTAAGCATAAAACATTAATAAGTGCATCATAAAACATTTTAGCACTATCTTTATAAAACAACTTGCAAGCATTCAAATAAGAATCAAAATAGCTTGATTTATGAGAAGCCAACCAGAATCAAATATTACCGTAAACAATATACTGAAGACCTATATTTTTTTTTCTTTAATTTCTCCATCTTTCGAAATATATCTTTAGGCTTCCTACTTCACTAATTTATAAAGAAAAATAAACAAGACATGTAGACGAATGTGCATGCAATTGACTATCTCATAATGGTCCTTCTTCTGCCAAGTGGCAGTTAATTATTTTTCTATATTTGTTTTGCTTATATGGGAGAGGGTTTTAATCAAAGCTTCAAATGAAGATTTTATAAAGGAATTAAAATTTATTTAATTAATTAATTTATAAATATCTATAATATCTTAAAATAAAAATTTGATTTATTTTGTTCTCCTAGAAATCATTTGATTTTAAATAGAAAAATACACAAAATTCAAATTTACATTAAAATGTAATTTTAATCAATTATAAGCAAAAACATATTTATAATGTATCTACTTGAATGCATATACATGGGCTTTCATGTACCCATGAGCCATTGGTGAGTGTTTCGCTACCAAGGCTATTCTGCCCTTTTAGAAAAAGTGAATATCTTACAACTACAAGAATTTGACATTGCCATCATTTCCCATTTTATCCTTCGAGGACCTGTACCTACAACACAAGATTTATCAGTAGTACCTTTTCCAAAAGGACAAAAGCAATAATTCATAAGAATATAACATAACATACATATAAAAAACATCATCATAAATCATGTTTTGGGAAGGTCATGACATTCTCCCCCTAGTTCTAAACACAATCCCGTGTATTTTTTAAAATACATTTTAATTAAAAAGGTGATGAAATTATTATTTCATGGAATCTACATACTCCCTTGTAGCATTCCTTTATGAAAAATCATCCTATTGGACCTTACATTGATTCACATCTCTTTTCCTTAAACTTTTGATACAAAATGCTAATATATGGACTAGGCAAACTTCAATGGCAAGATGATCTATTATCTATAAATTAACCACATTCCAAACATGTGATGGGTTAGCAATATATTTTCTGAGCAAGAATAAATGGAATATGTCATGGATTGTTGACAAATTAGCTAGAAGGGCAAGTTTATAGGCCATAGGACTAATATTTTATATGATATTAAAAGAGCCAACAAATTTGGGGTCAATTTTGGTTGATTATATGGAAATTTTGTTAGGTCTTACCCTTAGGAAGACTTTGTATCCCATAGAGAATTATCTCAGCGATATTTTCAAATCAGCATAGCTCTTTTATTGATTTATGGCTACTTTGAGCCATTGATAGATCACTCTTAATTGTTCCTCAATCTCCTTTATAGTATCTAATTTGATCAATACTTGATCCTTTGGATTACCCAAAATTAGAGGAGTTCCACATCGTCTCCTATACAAGGCCTCAAAAGGAGCTATTCCCAAGGAAGTATGATGGCTATTGTTATAAGAAAATTCTACTAAGTAGAGATATTTCTCCCACTTAGTCTTATGGTCCATGCAATACATGCATAGCATGTCCTCAAGGACCTGATTAAATCTCTTTATTTGGCCATATGTCTCTAGATGAAATGCAAAACTGATGTTTAATTTTATACCCAAAGCTCGATGCAAGTCTTGCCAAAATTTTGAGGAAAATATAGGATCTTTATCTATAGATGATAAAAAGATGCACCATAGAAAAAATGTAAATAAAAAGTAGTAAATGATATGTATTGCATTGTGTTTTCTATTCGATTACAATATTTTCCTACATAGGGGTTATACAAAGATATAAGGGATCGATCCCCTTTTATAAATAAAATGGTGCTTTTATCTTCTCATCACTACAATAAATTTTTGGGTAGGTTTATAGTGATCATTGCTTTGTTGGATCTGAGGTTGCTCTGGTTCTAAAATATCTACATCTGAATTAGTATTTGCTTCTATTGGATCTATGGCTGATGTCTGACTCTATTTGTTCTAGATCGGTGTACGAATATGTATATTCTAGATATTTATATTTGTGCACAAGCTAAATGCAAATATTTAGTAGTATATGGCAAGCCTCCTGAAGTGAGGCTTGGATTTAAAATAAAATAAACTACAGCCAAAAGGCATAAAGAAAATGTGAGTGCATAAAATGGAAGTAAATGTTAGCAAATATTTACCTTTCTATTGCTATTGTTATTGTGGTCATGCTACATATTAACTGTGTTGTGCTGTATTCAAAAGTCGTATCCAGGCCTATGAAATGTCATGATTGGGGTTTGGCACATGACAAGGATGGTTGTGTGTGATTGCGTTGGATGATTGAATGCAGAATTTAGCTTTGGATTTCTTCAAAGTGAGTGTACTCATACCATTCTCATGCTCCATGAAGGAAGAGAGGTTGCATTTATAGACTTCCCATAGGAAATGGATGAGGTGGTGGCTCAACCAGTTAAGTGGTGTTCACTAGTGTTTTTTCTAAACTGAAGGTGTATATGAATTTAAATATGCTTTTTAAATTAATTATGCATGTTTAATTTGCTTTTATATTTAAATTAAATATGTTTATTTAATTTAAATATGCATATTTGATTTTCTTTTGTATTTAAATTTAATATGTTTATTTAATTTATATATGTATGGTGCACTATGTGTATGTTGATTAAATATGCATTTTAAAATAATTATGCATGTTTAATTTTTTTTTGTATTTTAAATTAAATATTTTTATTTTATTTTAAATATACATGTTGAACTGAAAGTGCACGTGGATTAGATATGCATTTTAAATTGATTATGCATTTTTATCTGTATGCATATTTGATTTGCTTTTTTAAAATTTAAATTAAATATGTTTATTTAATTTAAATGTGCATGTTGATGTGTAGTAAACTGAAGTCCATTTTTGTAATACATTAATTCTTTCTTACGCGTAATAGGTATGGGGCTTGTGGGATGGAACTAAAGTGAACTGTGAATGATATGGCCATGGGGGATGCAAGGGTGAGTGGTCCCATTGAGGAGGGGTGATTGATTATGTAGCTTAGGTAATAATTAATCAATTGTTTAATAGATAAATTAATTAATCAATTTAATTAATACCTTAGGTAAATGCACCTTAATTTAATATTAATTAATTTTTAATTAATTTTAAATATACTAATTAATTATGGCTAATTAATTAGTATTTATTACATTTGATTTTGGTGTCTAAAGATACCTCTTTTTGTATCGTGTTGTGTAAAACACAATGCGATGCAAAAATAACAAATACCTATCATTGTGCAAAATGACTAATGACTTATGCTTGAGGTATTAATGTTTGCCCTAGTTTAAGAGCAATATAATATGCCTCGTTGATAGAGACGACGAATGTCCTTGAAACTTATCATTTACAAATCGATGAGTGCATACAAATGCTAAATAATAACTAAACTATTGAGACCTGGAGTCTCTGTGCGAATGTGACTTAGAGTCACTATGCAAAAATGTGACTTGGAGTCACTATGCAAAAATTGGAACAATACTACATGCATGATAGTTTGGAATAGGGTTCTTGGATAAACATCAAGTCCAACATGGGTGTTTGATTATTGAACTTATTTGGAGTAGGATTTTATTGGTATTGTTTACCCCCTCAAGCAGTGAGTTGGTGGAGGACAAAATGGATGATAGTGACAAGGCGATTAACCTCAGCAGGATTAGGCACTTACAAGATGGATGGCATGTGTCTGATGGTAAGATTTGTTCTTATTTGTAATTAAAAAAGATTTTTTTTTTATACCAAGCCTTGTATGGATATGTTTGTAGATACCTCGTATCTCTTCTTGATATTTTTGATAAGATTTGATAGCTCTGACATATGTAGCTTATGGGTATACTTGTATATATCGATGATATATATGATTTGTTTATTGATGAGATGTTGTGCTTAATTTATGTGTAACACTTATTTGCTTATATTTTGATGTAATGTTTTATTGCATGATTGAATGTATGTTGATGGATGCAATGAATGTATGCATATACTTTTTATTATCTCTTGAACAATGTGTAAACTTGTAATATAATTCATGAATTTAATCAATTAATCAAGTGCGTCAACCCAAGGGTACTAAATTTGTATGACATGGATTTTGTGGAATGTTATGTGGTGGGCTACAGTAATTGTGCTACTGTGAAGGTCAAGATGACATGACTTGTACTTTTGCATGTCCTAGAAATGAAGATTTTTTCATGATGCTCAAGCACCCTAGTGACATCGATCAAACTCATCTACTGATTATATAGACACCTAAAGATACTAAGACCAACTAGGTTATTCAAGTGACTCAAAGACTGATGTGTGTGCAATGATTGTTCATTTTTGATTTTGAGTGAGGGACTAATCATTTGTGACTTATGCCAATAATCTAACTCATCCATGAGCGTATATAGGTATGTACAAAAGAATGTCACTAATGTGACAGACTTATTGCCACACAAGGTGTACTCCACCAATAGTTAGGCATCTATAGCCTCAATGGATGTTAACCCCATGATCTAAGGACCTAATATTTCTAGGGATTCAATATTTTACTAGATATTTTTTAAAGATAGATGTCTTTTGGCTTTGTGCTTGTTCTTTTTCCAATTCTCAGGGTTAGATAATATGCATGATAGGATGAGCAGGGGAATCATTCATTGTATGATGATAGTGACTCACGAGTTCATCTTTCCTAGGCACCAAAATTTTGTTAATGCATGATTTGTGTATGGTATTAGAGAAAAATTAAGGTCACCAAGAAGACCTGTAGTATTTCAAGAACTACAAATATTCAATGGAGGTTGAATGAGACACTAGGTATGGATAAGTGATCGAAAGAATTTGAAGAATCTCTAAACCAGTCTTGAAAAATTGAAGATGTCATTTGTGTATTATGAATGGATGCATGGTGGAGGTGTGATGCATATGTAGCACCAATGTATGTAATGAAGGATGGTGCAAGACAAATGCCATAAGGAAGACAGTAGACACCTTTGATTAATGTGACAAAATCAATCCTAGAAAATATATTAGTGCATGGATCGAATGATGACCAAATTTTTATTGGTGATAGTGAGTAATGCAATGTGTGAATGCAACACACTTTGAAGCGATGCGAAAATTTATTACTTGATGTTTTTTTTTGTATTTTTATATTTTTTGATGTTTTTTATACTTTAGTTTTTCTGATGTTTTTGTATTTTAGTTTTTTTTGATGTTTTTGTATTTTGAATGATTTTTTGATGTTTTTGTGTTTTTGTTTGTGTATGTACAATGCTAGATATGAACTAGGCATAGAAGGCATACAAATGAAGGATATTGATAGGTTCAAGTTCCTCAATTCCCTCAAGGGTGGAAAGTTTGTATGCTTTGGTGCCAAATGTTTGTATGATGATGAATGGACCAAGCCAATTGGTGGTAAACTTATCACACAGGTGCAGTGGAAGGTTAAAATTTTTCTAATTTATTTAAAAACTAAATCCTTTATTTAAAATTCTCAAGGATGCACCTTGTTATTATAAGCATGTTTGACCCTATCTTGATAGACGTGAAGGTTATCAAGCCCATTAATTCATCATTCATCAAACAATATTAGTTGGTCAAGGTGTTCTTATTGTGCAGTATCATCATCGATGAATTCTTGTAATGATATGTGCAACGATGGGATTTTGAGCTCAAGAGGCATGAAAACCTTGACACCATAGACTAGTGAGAACAGTGTTGCCCCAATTGGCATGCATATGCTTGTTCAATAAGACCATAATTTAGGGATAGTTGGAGATGCCAATTCTTGTGATTTTATTTAACTATTTTCTTTAGAATGACAATGATAGTCTTGTTGGTTGCCTCCACTTGTCCATTACTCTATGGATAGTAAGGAGTCGAGAAGCTATGTTGAAAGTTATGCTCAGTGCAATCTGCTCAAACATACTTATTCTTGAATGGAGTGCCATTATCAAAAATAATCTTGGATGGTATACCAAAAAAACAAATGATGTGATGGAGTATGTACTCCATGATTCGAGGTTCGATCATACTAGTAAGAGGAATTGCCTCAACCCATTTGGTAAAGTCCTCAATAGTTGTTATGATGAATGTATGGTATCCCAAGGAAGAAGAAGATATATTTCCTATAATATTGAGATCCCATTATAATAATGTCCAAAGAGCTTGAATTGGTTGCAATTCCTATGATGGTACATGGGTTAAGTTGGTGTGATGTTGATATTTTAGAAATTTCTTGACATATATACAACAATCACGTTCCATGATGGACCAATAGTAACCCATGTGTAAGATATATTTTATGATATCCATCCCACTAAAATGACCCCTAGATGTTCCATCATGTGCTTGAGCAATGACCCAATTTGTCTCTTGCAGTTTAAGACAACGTAAAAGGATAACATCAAAGCCATGATGATAAAGGATATCACCCGAGCGTGTAACGAACTTATTTTTGCTTGAACATGCGTTTAACGGTTGAAGAAAACTCTATAGGTAGAGTACCCATTTTTTATAAAGTCATTTATTTGTGAAAACTATCATTGTAAGGCATGGTTTGAACAAAGTTCACATTTTCTTCTATCTAAGATGATTCCTATTCAATAGCTAATTGAAATAGTGTTTTTATTTCAATGTATGTAGTACTATCAACAAGATTCTACAATATAAGTGATCCAAGAGAGGCCATAGTGTTGATCAATTTATTTTTCAACCTAGGTGTGTTATCTATTTCATACTAGTTGAAGTGCTTAAGCAACTTATCAACAATCTATTTGTATTACTTCAAGACTAGATATTTGCATAGGTAGATCTTCTTAACTTTATAGACAATGAGTTGGGAGTCACCAAAAATGTGGATCAGCTTAATACCTAAGGCAATAGCAGTCTAGAGGCCTAGGATTAGGGCTTCATTTTCTATGATGTTATTGGTGCAAGGGAAGCTGAGTTTGAATAACAAGGTCATAGGAGCTCCTTGAGGCATGAGGAAGACAAGTCCAACACTTGACCTTATTCACACTTGGAACCATAAGAAAGGACAATATCAACCTCCTCCTCTGGTTCAATATTTTTCTCTTGCTCTATGAAGTTGAATACATTTTTGTTAGGCAAATCGATAATAAGTGGATGCTCATTTAGTAATGGATCTTCAACAAGTTGATATGCAATTACTTGGCCCTTAATGGACTTTTGGATGATGAATTTGAGATCAAATTATATTAGGAGTATTATCTAATTGGAGGTTGTATTATTTGTATAGGTGCAACTCACCATATAGCATAGAGGATTCTCTTTAGCTATGACATACGTGGTATGGCTAATCATGTAATTTTGAAGTTTCTTAGTTACGAATATAATTGCTAGGCATAGCTTTTTGACATATCCATACTTGGTTTCATAGCTCACCAAAGTTTGACTAATGTAATATATTGCTTGCTCACTATTTTTTTCATTATTTTACGCTAGCATTGTGCCAATGGCAAAATCCATGGCGGATATATATAGATGAAATGGAACACCTGGTTGAGGTGGTGTAAACATAGGCGGGGAGGATGCAATATATTACTTGATGGCATCAAAAGCATCTTGACACTTTTGATTCCATGTAAATGTGACCCCCTTTTTCAATAGTTGGTTGAAATATTTACATTTGTTAAATAGTTGAGTGATAAAGCAACAAATTAGTTGAATTTTTCCTTGTAAAATGCATAGCTCTTTGAGGTTCATAGGGGGAAACATCTCAAAAATTTCTTTAACTTTACTTGGGCCAACTTTGATACCTTGTTTAAATATTTTAAACCCTAAGATTTTTCTAGATGTGATACCAAAAAATCATTTCTTGGGGTTAGGCCTCACCTTGTGTTTGAGTAACTGGTCGATGATCTTACGCAAAATGCTTATATGCTCATGACATGTTTTCAATTTGGCCAATAGATATTATACATTATCTTCCACTATATTATGCATGTAATCATGGAAGATATAATTCATGGCGCATTGATATGTTGTGCCTACATTTTTTAGGCTGAATGGCATGACTTTGTAGCAAAATGTCCCCTAAGGTGTTGTGAAAATTGTTTTATGTTGATCCTCAGGATTAAATCGAATATAGTTATACCTCGAGAAATCATCCATTAGGAATAGCATTATGTGGCCAGTAGTAGAATCCATGAGTGTATCTGGTGAGCAAAAAATATTTCTAAAAATAGTTATTTTTCATCCATTAATTTTATCAATCCGAGAGTTCGTAAACTTGTTGAGTACCAGTGTAAAATATATACCTGTAGTAAATTGGGAGATGAGTCCTATGTGTCACTTGGTTTGGTGGGGGTGTATTGTTTGTGTAGTTTAAGTTCATCCAAACCAACAATAATTAAGTACAAGAAAATAAACACTAAATGAAACTACAGGAAAAATAAATTAAACTATCATTATCAAACACATGATTGAAAGGAAATTTGCATAAAAGTAAGCACACAACTGAAAGTGATATCGAGCTACGCACAACACACAGCAAGAATGCAGAAATTAACAATGCAGAGGCAAAATTCCAGCAAGCTTCATTAAAAACAGAGGTCCTTTTTCCCATACACAGCTATATCCCCCCAAAAATAAATGGCCCAGCCTCTTTTTACAATGTATCGCGGCCTCTTCTTTATCTCCCAGCCTGACTCTCTTCGGACCATCATTAATTTTAATGCGGGACTCCCCATGCCGCCCGCACGAATGCTCTGTCCCACTGGAAAATGCTGTCAGATGCATCGAAACATCATAGCCTGTAGTGGCGGTATGCCCTGCAGCCGCCTGTCGATCCACTGCCAAGTCAATCATTCATAAGAATGCGCCATGGCCATTTGCAGTTGATGCCACGTGTCCTATTGCCATGCTTCCTATAACCGCTTCATATTCTCGGGCCGCTTGATATCGAGCTATGCACAACACACAGCAAGAATGCAGAAATTAACAATGCACAGGCAAAATTCCAGCAAGCTTCATTAAAAACAGAGGTCCTTTTTCCCATACACAGCTATATCCCCCCAAAAATAAATGGCCCAGCCTCTTTTTACAATGTATCGTGGCCTCTTCTTTATCTCCCGGCCCGACCCTCTTCGGACCATCATTACTTTGAATGCGGGACTCCCCATGCCGCCCACACGAATGCTCTGTCCCACCGAAAAATGCTGTTAGATGCATCGAAACATCATAGCCTGTAGTGGCGGTATGCCCTGTAGCCACCTGTCGATCCACTGCCAAGTCAATCATTCATAAGAATGCGCCATGGCCGTTTGTAGTTGATGCCACGTGTCCTGTTGCCATGCTTCCTATAATCGCTTCATATTCTCGGGCCACCTGTAACTTCATGCCACGTGTCCTTCTGCAC
This sequence comes from Wollemia nobilis, assembly GCA_028583015.1. NCBI lineage: Eukaryota > Viridiplantae > Streptophyta > Pinopsida > Araucariales > Araucariaceae > Wollemia > Wollemia nobilis. The sequence goes on along the minus strand of JAQPPZ010001057.1, from coordinate 6,040,941 downwards.
TGGTCCCTGTAGTCGTCGGCTGGTCAACGTCGTGAGCACCCTGTCATGATATCGTGATGTTTTTGCCCCAACACTTTCTCTCTCCTCTTTGGTCACGATATCGCGACGTTTTGACGTTAGGCTTCTCTCTCCTCCTTGGGGCGACGATTCCGCTACATGTCGCGAAATCGCGACGTCTAGGCCTTTCTTACTCGCTTTCCTCCCTTGGGCCGCAAAACCGTGACATGTCACGATTTCACGACATCTTTGCATTCCGTACGTCTTGGCTCGAAAGTGTCGCGATTTCGTGACATCTTTGCATTGTGGAACCTTGCCCCCGGATATGTCGTGATTTCACGACATCTTTGCATTCCATACGTCCTTGGCTCGAAAGTGTCACGATTTCATGACATCTTTGCATTGTGGAACCTTGCCCCCGGATATGTCATGATTTCACGACATCTTTGCATTCCGTACGTCCTTGGCTCGGAAGTGTCACGATTTCGTGACATCTTTGCATTGTGGAACCTTGCCTCCGGATATGTCATGATTTCGCGACATCTTTGAGCTCTGCCTTCGAAGGTGTTGCGATGTCTTTATGCTTCCAAGTCTTGCCTCCCAGAAGTGTCACGATTTCGTGACGTCTTTTAAACTTTATCTTTGAAGGTGTCACGATTTCACGACGTCCTTTAAGCTTGCCTTCGAAGGTGTCATGATTTTGCGACCATTCTTGTGCCTTAGAACCTTTTTTGCCAAAGATGTCCCTGTGCTTTCAAATATTGCTTCCGAAAGTGTCACGATTTCACGACCGTTCGGCGCTGAAGCTGCGTTCCTCCGAAATTGTCGCGATTTCGCGACCGTTTGGCACTGAAGCTGCCTTCCTTCAAAAATATCGTGATTTCACGACCGTTTGGAACCTTGACCTCTTTGCCTCAGAAATGTCACGATTTCATGACCATTTGGCGTCTTGACCTCCTTGCCTCAGAAATGTCACGATATCGCGACAGTTTCGCATTTTGCACCCTGTTCACCAAAAAGCGTCGCGATATCACGATAGTTTTGACACTTAGAGAAAAAAACATTTTGGTTGATGCAAGATTGCCAGCTTTTCCTCTGGATGCTCCTACATCAGACACCCGAGGTGGGTTTTATAAGTGACCTCACTTCTGATTTGACTGAGGTAGACCCAAACAATCAACCTCTGCCTTGGATAGCCAAGTCGCATCTTCTATGGGTCGGCCCTTCCATTTGATTAAATACTCAGAATAACTCCTGTTTCGAGTACTGCGACCCTCACGTGTATCCAAAACTTCTTCTATCTCATCTGCAACTGGGGTGACTGCCGAAATGCTCCACAAATCTGGACTGGGTACCTCACTGCTTTCTCCTTCATGATACTCAACCAAATCTGAGATGTTAAACACGGGGAGATGTTAAGTTCACTTGGCAACTCCACCTCGTAGGCATTACCCGAATCCCGTTTGCCAATGATTTTGCATGGCCCAAATTTCTTCATTTTGAGTTTGTTGTATGTCTTGGCAGGGAATCGTTCCTTCCGCAGATGGACCATGACAAAATCTCCTACTTGGAACTCCTTAGCTCTACGTTTTTGATCCACCCTCGTCTTATATTGAGCATTCATCTTGGCAATGTGTCTTGTCACTTCCTCATGCACCCCTTTCAAGTGTTTGGCAAAGTCTTCTGCTTCAGCACTGCATTTCTCCCTTGTATCTAGCCTTCTTAACTTTGAAGCGTTCCTTGGGCTGCTCCCATAGATAATCTGGAATGGTGACTTGTTGGTACTCCGATTGACCAAGTCGTTATATGCAAACTCAGCTTACGGCAGCATTAGATCCCATCCCTTGGGCTTGTCCCCTACCAAGCATCGTAGTAGGTTACCCAAACTCCTATTAACCACCTCTCGTTTGTCCATCTGTTTGGGGGTGGTATGCAGAACTGAACTTTAACTCCATCCTCAGCTTCTTCCACAGGGTCTTCCAAAAATAACCTACAAACTTGGTATCCCTGTTCGACATAATGCTTCTTGGCATCCCATGAAGGCATACCACTTCCTTAAAGAAAAAACCAGCTACATGGACCGCATCGCTAGTCTTTTGGCATGGGATAAAGTGTGCCATTTTCAAAAATCTATCCACTACCACAAATATGGAATCGTGCCCCCTTTACGTCCTAGGCAAACAAAGCACAAAATCCATAATAATATCTTCCCACGGCCTTTTGGGTATAGGTAGCGGTTGATACAAACCAGTAGGCTGCCTCATACCCTTTGCCATCTGGAAAATCCTGCAACTCTGCACAAACTTTGCCACATCCTGCTGCAATTGTGGCCAGTAATAGTTTTCACTAACCAGTGAGATGGTCTTGTCACGACCAAAGTGTCCAGCTAAACCCCCACTATGCTTTTCTTTAATGAGGTTCTCTCTCATTGAGCTCCTCGGAATGCACAATTGATTCCCCCTAAACAACATTCCATATTGAATTAGGTAATCCAACCATCTAGTCCTGTCCAACGCAACAGGCGCAGTGCAGGCTTTCCAAGCTTCTATGAAATCGGGGTCTGAAGGGTATAAGTTCTTGAGCTTAGCAAACCCTACAACCTCCACTCTCATTTTTGTCATTAGACATTGCCTCCTACTCAATGCATCTGCCACCCTATTAGATCATCCACTCCGATGCTTCAGTACAAAGGTATAGCTCTACACGAACTCTACCCATTTCAGGTGCCTCTGATTCAATTTGCCTTGACTATTGATATACTGTAGCGCTTGATGGTCGGTGTAAAAAACAAAATCCTTGGGCAACAAATAATGCCTCCATTTATTAAGTGCTTGGACTATGGCATAGAACTCCTGATCATACACCGAATACTTTCTCCTGGCATCATTGAGCTTCTCGCTGAAATAAGCTACGAGCCTACCTTCTTGGCTCAAGACGACTCCTATCGCACTGCCACTCGCATCGCAGTCTACCTGAAACACCTTATTGAAATCTAGAAGTGCTAAAACGGGTTGCTCAATGACCTTCTTCTTCATCATAGCAAAGCTTTTATCTGCTCCAACTGTCCACTGGAATTCCTTCTTGTTTCCCTTCATTGTCTCAGTAAGAGATACACAAATACTGCTAAAGTTTCTGATAAATTTTTTGTAGAAACTGGCCAGACCATGAAATGATCTAACCTCGATCACACTCCTTGGGACAGGCCATTCTAGGATAGCCTTCACCTTTTCAGGGTCCATTTTGAGACCATTAGCTGATATAACAAATCCCGTGTATACCAGCTCCTTCTTCACAAAGTTGCACTTATTCAGATTGATCAGTAACTGTTCCTCCCGCAGTTTCTCAAAAACCTTCCTGATGTGCATCAGGTGCTCCTCTAAGGTTCTGATAAAAATTAGTATATCATCTAAGTAAACAATAACAAATTTGCCCAGAAATTCCTTCAGAACTTCATTCATTAACCTCATAAAGGTACTAGGTGCATTGGTTAATCCAAATGGCATAACCAACCACTCATACAACCCCTCTCTAGTTTTAAAGGCTGTCTTCCACTCATCCCATTATCTAATGCGAATCTGATGGTATCCACTTTTCAAATCAATTTTTGTGAAGTACTCAGCTCCACTCAAGCAGTCCATGATATCATCCATTCTCGGCAGTGGGAACCTGTATTTAATGGTGATCTTGTTGATTGCCCGAGAGTCGATGCACATCCTCCATTATCCATCCTTCTTGGGTGCTAATACTGCTAGTACAACACAAGGACTAAGACTCTCCCTAATCAGCCCCTTCTTCAACAGATCTTGAACTTGCCGATTTAATTCCTCAGTCTCCACGGGCGTTATTCGATGTGCAGCATTTTTTGGCAAGCTTGATCCAGGCACCAAGTCTATGTGATGACTAATCTTCCTAACAGGTGGTAAACCTTCAGGAACATTGTCAGAAATGATATCAGGGAAATCCTCTAATAGCCTCATGACTTCCACTGGAATCTCCTTGCATCCTTATTCCCTAACCCTGAGGATTATAGCATAACACACATGATCCGGCTTTAGGCCTTCCAAGAATCTTCTGCCATCAACTAGACAGACTCGTGCACTGCTGCATACTTTCTCATCCGCCTCTTTCAGGGGTTTTAACTTATGGCGAACTCCATTCTTTGACAGAGAATATGTGTTGGCTCATCCATCATGGACAGCACTTCGATCAAACTGCCAAGGTCTCCCAAGCAGCAAGTGACATGCATCCATAGGTAAGATGTCACATAAAACCTCATCTCGATAAGTTTCAATATTGAACTTCACCAGAAATTGCTCGCTTACTAGTGCCCGATGGTCCTTTTGTAGCCATGCAATCCTATAAGGGTGCGGGTGTTTTCTCCTTTCCAACCGCAGCTTGGAAACCATTTCCTCTGAAACCAAATTATCAGTGCTTCCATTATCAATGATGATATTACAGACCTTGCGTTCAAAATAGGCTGTTCCTTTGGTCTGCTTTTTCCTCTTCATTCAGCAAGACTCTTCTGATAATCATGGCTTCCCCTCTTTCTGCCTCCTCTGAATGCTCAGACTCTACACCTTCGTCTGCTACAGCAGCTCGGGCCTGACCCTCAGGTCTTTGATTTTGCCTCTCTTGATGCTGTGGGTAGTTGTATGCCCTGTGTCCTTCTCCTTCGCAGTTGAAGCAGGTTCCTTGAAAGACACCTCTGCCAAACCCTCGCCCAGACCTACCTCTTCCTCTTGGGTAGTTGTTGTTCGGATTGCGTGGGCGTTGGTCATCCTCCTCTTTCACCTCTTTCTATTTCTGGCTGCTGCTAGCTTCACCAGTTTTCCCAAAATATTTGTATCTTCCACCACTGCCTCTTCCACCAGCTCTTCCACCCCTGTCCTTCCCTCTCTAATTGCCATCAAACCTTCTATTTAGTTTCTCTTCCACTTTTAATGCAAATTGATATGCATCCTCCACCATGCTCATTATAACCAGCCCCAGCTCTTCTTGAATGCTGGTTCACAATCCATTTATGTAACGTGCGACCTTCTCTTTGTTCGCCTTTGAATGGCCGGTTCGGATAGAGATTTGATAGAACTCTTCAGTATATTCCTTGACAGTCTTACTAACCTGTCGAAGACTCTGCATTTTCTTTAACAAGTCCAACTCATAATCTATAGGGATGAATTGCCTCTTTAGTTTCTCTACCATCCTATCCCACCTGGTGATCCTTTCCTTTCCCCTCCTGTTCCTTTCCAACTGCACTCCTTTCCACCAGATGCTAGCATGCCCCTTTAGCTTGGTTTTTGCGAATCTGATCTGATTTGGATCTACGATCTCTTCGTATTCGAAGTACTCCTCCATGTCGTTGATCCAGTCTATTAATTCCTTAGGGTTGAGGTTTCCAGAGTAAGTCGAGACGTCAAATTTTGGCTTCTTCCCAATCTGGGAGATAGCCCTATACAGCCTAGCCTCTGCTGGGTCCAAGGCCTCTTCATCGGATAGAACTTCTTCTTCCCACACTTCATCTTCGCTGGGTTCTTCCCTTCTCGACTCGACTCCTCTTCTTATTTCCTCTTGTAGAGCCTCAACTTGCCTCTGCAGGGCTCTCAAATCGACCTCCTCCCTTCTTGCTCGCCTATGCCTCAAACCACCATGATCTCTACGTGGAGGCATCTTGCTCCTTCTTCGTAACCCACAACCACAGTCCTGGCGCAAACTGCCTCTCTGTTCGGCGATCGGTTTGCACTCTCAGAACCAACCGGCTCTGATACCACTTGATATCGAGCTACGCACAACACACAACAAGAATGCAAAAATTAACAATGCACAGGAAAAATTCCAACAAGCTTCATTAAAAACAGAGGTCCTTTTTCCCATACATAGCTATATACCCCCAAAAATAAATGGCCCAGACTCTTTTTACAATGTATCACGGCCTCTTCTTTATCTCCCGGCCCGACCCTCTTTGGACCATCATTACTTTGAATGCGGGACTCCCCATGCCGCCCGCACGAATGCTCTGTCCCGTCGGCAAATGCTGTCAGATGCATCGAAACATCATAGCCTGTAGTGGCGATATGCCCTGCAGCCGCCTGTCGATCCACTGCCAAGTCAATCATTCATAAGAATGCGCCATGGGCATTTGTAGTTGATGCCACGTGTCTTGTTGCCATGCTTCCTGTAACCGCTTCATATTCTCAGGCCACCTGTAACTTCATGCCATGTGTCCTTCTGCACTGGTCCCTGTAGTCATCGGTTGGTCAATGTCGTGAGTGCCCTATCGTGATATCACGACGTTTTTGCCCCAACACTTTCTATCTCCTCTTTGGTCACGATATCGCGATGTTTTGACGTTAGGCTTCTCTCTCCTCCTTGGGGCCGCGATTCCGCTACACGTCATGAAATCACGACGTCTAGGCCTTTCTTACTCGCTTTCCTCCCTTGGGCCACGAAACCGTGACATGTCACGATTTCGCGACATCTTTTTATTCCGTACGTCTTGGCTCGGAAGTGTCGCGATTTCGTGACATCTTTGCATTATGGAACCTTGCCCCCGGATATGTCACGATTTCGTGACATCTTTGCATTCTGTACGTCCTTGGCTCAAAAGTGTCACGATTTCGTGACATCTTTGCATTGTGGAACCTTTCCCCCGGATATGTCACGATTTCGCGACATCTTTGCATTCCGTACGTCCTTGGCTCGGAAGTGTCACGATTTCGCGACATCTTTGCATTGTGGAACCTTGCCTCTGGATATGTTGTGATTTCATGACATTTTTGAGCTCTGCCTTCGAAGGTGTTGCGATGTCTTTATGCTTCCAAGTCTTGCCTCCCAGAAGTGTCATGATTTTGCGATGTCTTTTAAACTTTATCTTTGAAGGTGTCGCGATTTCGTGATGTCCTAGAGGAGAGGCTACCTAGAGTGGGCCCAATCTCCTATAGACATCCGCCTAGATAATTCACACAGTCACTCTTAGGAACATACAAATTAAAATAAAACTTCGAGACTTTTATTAAAATAATACATAACAAAATATGATTCAGGTTCGAGATCCTTCACTTCAGGAGAGGCTTGCATTTTATATAGAACATGGTCATCCCCTATTACAAAATTAAATTGTTCTATTTTAATCATTTCATGCGATTCACTACGACTGGTTCATGCACAATTTTAATTGGCATCTAATAAAAGAGTGGCTATGCTAAAATTAATATTTTTAAGTTAACAATAGTGCTCCCTAAGTTTGTACAACAATTTATTTCTAAACTTACACATGCTTCATGTCAAATAATCAATGTGCACTTTATTCTACCAATTATAAGCACTTATCGACCTATCATTGGAATACAAAAACCTTTTCAACTTGTCATTGGGATAAAGGTGCCACATTTAGGCCCTTTCCATTTCTCTAAAAGTTAATATTCTTTTCGATCATCAAAAGATAGGCACACGCTCTATTGTCGAAAGTTAGGCACCTTTTGACCTATTGCTAGAAGTTAGGTGCTTGTTCTATCACTGGAAGTTATGTGCCTTCCTATCATTAGAATATAGGCACCTTCTTATTGTTGGAAGATAGGCACCTTCCTATTCCTAGAAGATAGACACATTTTGGCTTGTGGTCGAGATATAGGTACTATACCTTAGTGAATTTAGATACCATTTTCCAAAACTGCTATATTCATCAAGCCACACATTGTTCCTTAAGAACATTACATGTGTTCCAATGCTAGGTCCATGTGGGACCATGATTAAAAGGTGCAAAAAAGTAATAAAGTACTACATTTACACACATTTTCCACTAAAATGCCATTTAAGTATAATACATCAATTTCTATTAAATGCATACAATAATTTCACAAAAATACATCTCTAATGTTAATAATGTCGTACAAAATCCTGTTAAAACATGTATTAAAAATGAGCAATTTTGGTGCTCATCATTCCCCCATGCCTAACTATTGCTACGTCCTCATGGCACTTATTGCTGATAATCCCCTATTTTAGTAACAACATTATAATAATCCATGTTTTAGTACTTCCTTTCTCTGGTTGTGGCCTTGTCCCGTTCTTTATCCCACTTGCGCTTGGCATGTTTCTCAGGATAGTTGGGACCTTCCTCTGGTGCTTTCTTGTGTTGATTGCACCTTAGAGGCTAGCTAAGACCTTCCCCTATTTTGGGCTTCCTTTTACATTGAGCCTACCTACCTATGTTTTCTTCTACTTATAGTCTAGTGAATGTGGTTGCATCCTTATGAAATACAGGTTCAACTTGCTTCTAATAGAAAATATCTGTTGGAATCCTTTCTATAGTGATAAATTCTAGCATGTAACATGGTGGAAACTGGGATGTATCAAACACCTTAGCTTTCAATAGATATTATATATCTGGGTCAAGTGTTGCCTCATATGTATCATTATCCTATTCATTATCAGATGGTAGGTATTCAAGTACTTTTATCGATGATGGTATCATTGGATCCTTGTCATATATCCCCATATTCTAAAAATACTCCTACATCTTCGATGGATGCCAATTTACAAAAACATACAGGTCCTAAAATTGATCTGGCCTAGCAGGGTTAATATTGACACCTAGCTCCTTGGTCATCTTTTTGTGAGCCTTCCATTCTTTCTTAGCCTTCTTTAGGATTTCCTTGAGCTCTTGTAACTGTTGTTGGTGGTCTACAAAATATTTTATTGATTCATCCCAATAATCATCAAATTTGGGATCCTACTACACCTTATTTAATTTTTATAGTGTCCTCTTAGCCTTTGCCTTTGGTCTCCTTTGAGGTGATCACTTTGCATTAGCTTTTGGTAGTAATTTCTTTACAGGTCTTGGGGCTTTTGTATTAGTTATCAGCATCGAGAGACCAATCACCATTTTTCCTTCATGGAGATGGTATTTATTGGATATATGATGAGTCTTCTTCTTGTGTTCCCTGGTCCAATGGTGTGCCAACAAGAGGCTTGACCTCTGGCTACTCATCAAACTGACCAACCATAGTTTGATCAACTAATGGTTGACTAGTTCATTGTGTAGCTATTGAGGGACTAGTTGATTCCTTCTATTGGCCCACATCATCCTTCTCCTCTGGTATCTCAGTTGACTAGATAGTAGGATCATGTTTAAGCAATTCACCAGTTGTTTGAGTAGCATCCACATGTACCCCAGACTCTCTAGTTGATTAGATAATCCTTGGTTGGTCAACTACCAGCTAACCAGTTGATTAGGAAACCATAGATGTTTTGTTTGACTCAGTAGCCTCATTATCCATTGTAAACCAAAAAATGAACAACACTAATACAAATATAAAGTAAAAAAATCATAATAATACCATGTAATGCACAAAATAAATATTTGTTTTTGATATAAGCAAATATTTGAGTTGTACAATGAATGTGTCCAAATATGGGATTAAAAATATTTTTTGATACAATGATTACAAATAATAGGGTTTCAAAACCCTAGTTCAATGAAAAAATGGTGTCTTCTAGCTCATCCTTGATCCAAACAAGTGTTCGGGTGGGCTTGTGTATCCCTACAGGACCACCCTAGCTGCAATAACTTCCAAAAGTATGGCTCGTACACCTACAAATAACAAAAAACATAAAAGGGGTTAAAAGAACTTACGAGGGATCCACTTTGTGAGGCCCTTTGAATGATAAAACATGTGAAACCTTAAATGCTACAATATTAACTAAAAACAAGAGTGCAAATATATAAAATGAGATGCAACAAATATCTTACCTTGTCAATGCTAATTTATGTTCTTGCTTCTATGTTCGAGAGTCACGCAAACACCTAGAATCATCTAAGGGCTTACAAACTGTAAATCTATTACTAGAAATGCCTATAGGTATTCAAGGATGACTATAAATTCCTAGTAGCATTCCAAAAATACCTAGAAGCATTATGCAAACCCTAGGTAGTGTTCAAGGGTGAATGGAAGTGAAGCAAAACTAGATCTAGTTCATGAGGATTTTGCAATGATAAAAAGGGGTGTACAATGGTGGTGATGAGGAAGGCAAATGATAGTGAAGTGGATAGGGTTTGTGAGTGGAAAAAATGTAGGGCACTTATAATATAAAAAATTAGGACCTTGATTCATCAAAATGAATCATATTTTATAATATTCCCTTGATCATGCTAGGGTTTCAATGACACCAATGGATGGTCAAGATTAAAACATGAGGAAGGGTTGAGATTGAACTTGATTATGTGATACAAATTAATATAAATGAATGGCTGAGATTAAATCATGATAGATGGCTAGGATTTATTTACATAAATACATATATTTATTAAATATATATAAATATAAATATAAAATATTAATATTTATGTATATATTAAATAAATACATATATATAAATAATGTACGACTATGATTGGAGGATACGAATGGATGACAAGTGGCTAGATTTTGATGTCTATAGATACCCCTTTTTGTATCACATTGCGTGAAACACAGTGTGGTGCAAAAATACAAGACACCTAGTTTGGTGTGGTGAAGGACCTTTCTTTACTTGGAGTGCAAAGAGGATCTTGAAGAAAAGGAATTTGTTAGTGTAGCTTACCCCCTCAATTGGGGAATGAGTGAAAAATGAGCATCACGAGCCAATTGATAGAATTATAGGTAATGATGCAGGTGAATGATGTAAGTGCAAATGTATCATTGCAGATGATATGAATGATGTAAATACAGATGATATGGATGATGTAAATTGATATCATTTTTACCCCAACAAAGAAGGATATTTTTGCAAGTGTAGATGTAAGTGAATTCTATTTTTGTCCCAATAGAAAAGGGATTTTTACCAAATGTAGATGTATGATGAATGATGTAAATTATGTATCCCAATGTGGGAGCTCAAAATCAAATTTAGTTACCCCAATTTTGGGGTGATTCCATGCTTGGAAACATGCCCATTGGCATCATTGAAATGCAAAGTGATGAAAATGCAAAAAAAAAAAAAAAAAAAAGAGTCAACCCTTGGAGGGCCATATAGTGACTATAGGATAATTCCATAAATTGGAACCAATAAATCTAGAAAATCCTATCTTCGTGATGACTATCAATGTAAAATAAATGTTGAAATATGATTTTATCCGTGTTTCAAGCCCCACGAATAAGGCCATCAATGATAACTTTTTGAGCAAGTTAACTTGAGCATGGTCTCACTTGAAAAATGAGTAACCCAAAATGATTTTATATTTGAACAAGAGTATGTTTAATGATGATGAACAAGTGTCCTTATGGCTATCTAAACATATTACTGAATAACATGAACAACCAATTGCTGCAATCGCCAAGGAAATAGAATAAACCACTAGATACAAGGTTCACTTGAAATTGTAGGTGAATTTGGAAAAAATGTAAATGCAATATTTGATGGATGAAAATGGTGTTGGAATGAATATGTGATGATGAAAAATGCATTGATTATTGGATTGCATGATTTTGTGAAATTTTGCATTATTTTGGAGCATTTTGAAAAGCAATTTTTGATAATTTTTATAACTTTTTGGGTCGCAAACAAAAGTTAACAGCCCAAATAAATCCATGTTATCACCAAGAGTAGTGAAATGATGAGATGTATGATTGGAATGATGATTATGATCATTTTGTGAAAATTTGGACCATTTTGATACATTTTAAAGTTTGTAAGGAAATTTTATGACTTTTTGTCACAAACAAAAATTGAGCGCCCAAATCGATTTTTGGTTTCACAAAACATGATATGATGATTGAATGAATGCATGGATGCAATGTGGAGTGATTTTATGGAGGTAAGATACATTTTGGAGCATTTTGATCTTTCTAAAAAAAATTGAAGCCAGATTTTGGCTAGTGTCTGCATCATTGACAAACATTCGTAAGCGTTTGTCACTCTATAAACTTTGGTGAGTGTTTCAATGCATCATTTGAACACCCATGGGTATTTGAGTGCACAAAAAATAGCTATAAATAGTATAAAAAGGTAAAATTAGATTCATTATTGCATTCACAAGTTCCAAAAGTTACATCTGAAAGAGAGTGAGTGAGTGAAGGAGTGAGGTAGAGTGAAGGAGTGTGGTGGAGTGGAGGTAATGGTGATGGAAGACATGAATGCGACAACAGGAGTAGAGATATAGGTGGCTGAGGTAAGTGCCCTTGGCACTCTTATTTGGAATTGTGTAATATTTTTTAAGTTATACAATGAATGTAGCATTAATGTGTTTGCATTGTGTATGTATTGTGCTACAATTAAGGATCTTGGAGGCCCAACATCGTTTCTTACCTCTCATACCAGGGGTGAGAAAGGTAATGTGGGAGGAGCATTAGAAGTGGTTGGAGGTTGTGGGGCTAGCTAGAGCTACACATATTGATGTGGTGAGGGCTTATGAAGGGTATCTCTTTACCTTGGTAGAGAGATGAGATTCAGATAGGGGGACCTTTCAGCTCCCTACTGGTGAGGTGATAGTGACACTCGAGGATGTATATTCTTCGAGTGCTAGTGGAGGGGTTACATATCGAGTTTGGACATGATAAGGAGTATGAGATGAGCTATATCTTTGGATATCAATGGCAGAATGTGAGTGTGAATGGTGGAGGGATCATGTAATTGGTGATGTATGCCAAGAAGGAATTGGAGGCATTGCCCACCTTGGTCATGTTCTTGTTGACCAACATAGTGGTGCCTAAAAATACTGGTTATCAGTTCCCATGGAAGATGATCAGGTTGGTATACAATATGATCAATGAGCCTCGGGTGTATACATGGGTGCCTACTCTACTGGCTCAATTGTACTTGGAGTTGTACGAGGTGAGGAGAAGGGGGTGGAAGGGGCTAGGTTGTAGTGTATTTTTGTAGTGTTGGGGATAGGAGCATTTCAATGTGGCTCAACCTGTGGGCCTACCTAGTTAGGTGTGGTATGGGGAGTAGCCCTATGATTTGATATGGTGAATGGTTGAGGAGGTGGAGTTGAGTCATCCTAGCCATACTGGCCAGGAGTACAAATATTTTTGGGTAGGGTTGACACCTGATCAGGTGCATTGGAGACCATGGCGAGGTGCTAGTTGAATTGGTAATAGGGAGTAGTTGTGAAGAGTTTGATAGGCTAAATGGGTGGTTTGGTGACATAGGAGTGATATGGATTTGATCTAATTCTCATGAGTACTATGATAGTTTAGGTTATGATAGGGGGTTCTTGAGGCACCAGTGTTGTATAGGCACCATCGATATGAGATGGGTTTGCCTTGTGTGGAGGCATGGTGGGTGGCCTATGAGGATGATGAGGATATAGATATCCTTGATGCAATTTTTTTATATGAGTCTTGTTGCTCCATTGTATATAACCTTAGGGAATTCACTATACATACGTATATATATATATATATATATATATATATATATATATATATATATATATATATATATATATATATATATATATATATATATATATATACACACACACATGACTTTTACTTTTTTGTTATGCTTTTGTATGGATTATTTTATTTGAATGCACATGTATATGTGTGATGAATGATAATGCAATGATAGTGTGTGAATGCAAATGAATTAATGCTCTAATTATCATTCCTAATTTAGATTTTACTTGACGATGTATAACATTTTTGTTTAATCAAGGGCACCAAAATGGTGGCATGTGAAATGGAAGACTCATGTAATGATATGAATGTTGATATGGAAAAATGATTGTTTTGCAGACTCAGACATACTAGTGATATCAAACAAACTCACTAAATTCTATCTAATTTATCTAAGACCAAATGTGTGTGCAGTGAATTCATTTATTGAATCATGAGTATGGTGATGAATCGAGGCAATCAAGAACCAATGTGTGTACAGGTGAGTTTATTAACCCATATTGAGTAAATTGAGAATTTAGATGAAACCTATCATATATTGAGTAAATTAAGATGAAACATATCATGGAGGAGACCAAGAAGCTAGTTTATTTGTATGTGCGATCAAAGGCCTCTTCAATAGAGACATGTCATCACACATGAGTGTACTCCACTGCTATTCAAGCATCTATAGCCCCGATGAATATTAGCTCCATAGTCCAAGAATTTTATCTCTAAGCTTTGGGGATTCGGACTACCTAACCATCTGATTAGAAATGTAGTTCTATCCTTACAACTTAAGGATCTGTGGTGTGTGATGTGTAAAATATTTAGAGCTTTGGGGAATTATATTCTCAATCAAAGTGTGATGAGAATTTTACCCTATCCTTACTACTCTTTATTTTGTTTAGAAATGATTGTGATAGTGGTGAAAACCACTATTTTTGAATTTTGGACTATGTGCATAATGGGACAAGAAATGATTACCCTTTTTACTTTGAGATTCAACCCAATTATGGTGTTATCTCTCTTTGACACAAGATGTTTTAATATGTGTGATTATGTTTGGTTCAAAAGTGTTAGAGTCAATTCCAAAAACTCAATATTTTCTTAGTGAAAATATGTCTTGGTCCTAAGGAAAACTTGACATGTATTAGAGGTTGCTAGAAACACTAGGAGTGGTTGAGTGATCGAAAAAACCTAGGGATTATTGAGATGAGGTTTCCAAATGATAATTTAACTTTATGGAATGGTGCAATGAAATGGATGATGATTTGAATGTACCCCTAATGAAGGCAACAAAAATGTATTAGACTAATTTTTATCTAGACTAAATAAATGACCCCTAAAATGTGTGAATATGGTTGTGAATGCAATGTATGAAATGTAATTTGTGAAATAAAATGTATGCAATGCAATGTGTGAAATGCAAGGTGTAAAATGTAATGTGTGAAATGCAATATTGTTTTTGTGTATTAGCCATGTATATTTACATACATACATACATACATATATATATATATATATATATATATATATATATATATATATATATATAAACCATATTAAGCATAGAATGATCTCAAGTGGATAATGTTAAGTGGTTCAAGCTCTTTGAATCCCTCTATAATGGCAAGCCTATACGTTCGTTTACCCACTTTTTGAGTGATAATGTATGGACCTAGCTAATTAACCACAAATTTATCAAGAAGACACGACAATGCATTTGTGTTTTGTTGATTCTCCTTAAGAACAAGATCTCCTACTTGGAATTCATGTAGATGAACTTTGGCATTGTAAGCACGCTTTAGGTGGTCCTGATAAACTCATAAATGCTCTAAAGTATTGATCCATATTTCATCAAGAAGTGTGAGTTGGTCAAAACATGCTTGTCTAGCAGTATCATCATCTATGAATTATTGCAATTAAATTCACAATGAGGGGATCTCAAGCTTAAGAGGCATAATTTCTTTAGCTCCATAGATCAATGAAAATGGTGTTGTCCCAGTAGGCATGCAGATTGGTGAGCAAAATTTTATGTCCTAAAAATAGTTATTTCCTATCCATTTAATTTATTAGTCTGAAGTTTGTAGACTTGTGAGTGCCAGTGCAAATTATATGCCTGTAGTGGTCTAAAGATGAGTCCTCTATGTCACTTTTGGTTTGGGGGGTGGTTGTTGGTGTAGTTGAAGTTCATTCAAACCAATAGAATTAAATTGTAGGAAAGTAATTTCTACAAGAATTTGTAGGAAAACTAAATTAAAATGTCAAACACAGGATTGAAGGGAAATGTGCAAGAAAATAAATGTAGGACAAAAAAAAATATTTTAGAAATTAAATAAAAATAGGGAAATACAGATTTAGATAATATTGCAGAAGATAAATAACATAAACTAATTAATGATAGCAAAAGGAAACAGGGGAGGAATACTACCTGGAGTGGGTCCATGCTCTGTAGACATTCACCCGATTAAATTATGCAGTCACTATTCAAACTCCAAAAATTTACCAAAACACTTCAAGATTTTATTATGCAATACAAAGTTTTATAGAGCAATTTTAGATCCTTTCTTCAAAGGTGACTTGCATTTTTTATAGAACACAACCGTCCCTTGTTTACAATTTTATATGTTGCATGTATTTCTATGGAGGGCACACATAAATTAATTAAATGCTTAAAAATAGATAAATTGGACTAAAACTATCCCTTGTGGAATAAAAATGTTATTTGCTATATTTACAAAAAGTCATCTAATTTTATACATGGTTTCCAATCTTCATGGTCAATGTGCATTCTTTTATTTTGTCTATTGCATGTGCTATTCAGCCCATTGCTAAAAATAGGTATTTTTTCCACCTTTTGCTAGGATACAGACATCATATTTAACCTTCTCTTGGTTATTGAAGATCACTACTAATTTATGAATATCAAATAGTGCACACTTTTATTCTATCATCAGGAGACACACATCGTCTAGCCTATGGTCGAGAGACATACACCGTCCTATGTATGGGAGATATGTGCCTTCCAACCTAAAGTCGAGATACATGCACTATTCTTCGTACCAGGAGATAGGAACTATCCTTTGTATTGGGAGATAGGTACTTCCTTTTAACTGGGAGATAGGTGCCTTCCAGCTTATGGCTGGGAGATAGGTGCCTTCTAGCTTATGGCCAAGAGACAAGCACCTTTTTACTTATGGTCAGGAGACAAGTGTCATACCTTAGCGTATTTTGGAGTGCCTTACTCCTTTGTCATTTATTCACCAATCCTTCCTTAATAACTTTACAAAAATATCAAATGTCAGGTATGCATGGGATCTTGACTCAAAAGGTGCAAAAAAAGACAAAATATACTGCATCTACACAATTTTCACTCAAAACACACATTAGGCATAATACATCATTTTCCATTAAATATATACACAAATATCATAAAATATGCATTTCTAATATATTATGCCACACAATTATGCTATTAAAGTATATAAAAAATGAGCATTTTTAGTGCTCATCATCCCCCCATGCCTAACTATTGCCACACCCTTGTGGCACTTTTTGCTGGTAATCCCTTATTTTATCAACAACCTACCAATATTCCTTGTTCCAACACTTTATTTCTCTAGTTGTGGCCCTATCTATTTCCTTATTGCATTTTTGTTTGCCACCCTATTTTGAATGATTGGGACCTTTTTTTTTTTTGGGTGCCTTTTTCATTTATTGTACTGTAGGGGTTGACTAGGTTTTTATCCTGTATTTGACTTTGTTCTACTCCATCCCTTATTGCTTGCTACTTCTTGTATGTAGAATCCTATAAATGTAGTGGTATATTTTTGGAATGTAGGCTCAAATTGCTTCCAGTATTGATGGTTCAGGGGTAGTTGGTCTACCACTAGAAAATCAAGCTTGTCCCATGGTGGATAATGAGATGTATCATGTACTTGGGCCCTTGGTAATTTTACCACCTCAGGGTCAAGCATTGCATCCTTTGTAGTATTCTCCTTTGCATCATTGTCCTCTGCATATTCAAGAGGTAGAGACTTAGATGCTCAAAATAGTGGTGGTATCATTGGTTATTTGCTAAATATGTCCATCTTGTTTAGATATTCCCTAATCATTAAGGGATTGCCATATTTTGAACCATATAGATTCTAAAATTATTTTGGTTGTGTAGGATTAACAAAAATATCTAGGTCTTTAGACATTCTTTTATAAGCCTTTCACTCCTTTTTAGCCTCCTTTAGGTTCTTTTGGAGCTCTTGGAACTATTATTTTTGGTTGAAAAATGCTTTCATGGATGCAACCCACTCTTCATATAAGTTCAGGTTTGGTTGAACCCTCAATTTTTATTGGGTGGATTTTTGCTTTTGTTGCTTTGCTATTCTGGCCCTTGTATTTCACCTTCTTTGCAGTGCTCTTTTTGTTTTTTTTTTGGGCTACAATTTCCTTGATGGTCTGGGTGTTGTTGCCTTAGTTGTGGATGCTGAAGGACCAACCTCCTCTTCTCTCTATAAGGGTGGTATTTCTAGGACCTCAAAAGACTTTGTATATTGCATATATTGGAATCTTGACGTGTTCCCAGTTGATCCAGTCATGGTCTACTCATCAAAATGATTAATCATGGTTTGATCAACCGATGGTTGACCAATTGAATATGCAGCCTCTGTGGGATTGACTAGCTCCACTTTAGGTTCTTGCCCTTATCCTACCTTTATCTAGATAGCAAGGTTAAATTTTTACATGTTGTTAGTCGATTGAGTGGCACCTAGTTGTGCCTCAGACACCCCAAATGACTTGGCCACTCTTGCTTGGTCATCTGGTGGTTGACCATATGATTGGGTAGAATCAAGTATTCTGGCTTACTTCTCAGTCTCACTATCATTGATTTATATCATAGGGGGTTCTTGTTGTACAATAGGACTCCCCTGTTCTTGGGACATAGTCTTTAGAGGAGTCTCTAATTGGTCCCCTATTTCTACCTTTTGATTATTTGATGCCCTTTTGGCATCAAAATGAAATACCCCTATGGACACCTTTTTATCATCTAAGTCCATAGAAGAAAATACTGCATCCATGGACCAGTCTATCTGTATGACAACATCCACTTTATCTAGTTTGGCATCCTGCAACTACTGGACCCTATTTTCTAACTGTCACACCTTTGCTTGTAATTGTCATAGAGCATCATTCACATCTTGTTATCTTGCTATAGTAGCCCATCGAGACTCCTAAAATTTGGCTTGTTCTATCTTAATGTTTCCTCCTAATTGGATGCTTGTTACCTCATGTTTTATAGCTAGCTTTGCATATCTTCTTCTTGATCATTTTGATAGAATATCACACCACTGGCCATGTCATGTAATACTCAAGCAACCAATTCATCCTCTGCATTTTATTTCTTGGATAAACTATAATCAACTAGGTGCTCCTTCTATGTTTTACTTTTGATTATTGGTGGTGATGAATCTTGAATTGGACTTGGAACAGTGTGGTCTACCTCCCAATTTAAATGTTGGGAGACAGACGATGATCTTGCCTGTGAGAGGCTTTGTTCAGCTTATCTTATCTCTCCTATAGAATGGCTATTTTGGTAGAGAAACGATAGTGTTGGGAAAGAGGGACCTAATTTTTCCTACCCTATTGTTTCTTCAACTTGGTGGTTTTGGAATTTAGGTACTTCCTTTTCCCCCTGTTGCTCTTTGGCTTCATTCGCATCAACCTCTCTTTCACTCTCTATGTGCCTTAGCATTTATCCAGCTTCTAGCTCATCCTTGTGTGACTCGACATGTTTAACTAGGTCTAATATTAGCCTGTGATGTGCTAATGCTATTACTATTCCTTTCTGATACCAACTAGCTTCATCCTTTAGGGCATGCATTAGGTAGTAGGGAATATTAATTTTATCCCCGTGTAGCAGATGATTAAGAAATCTAAAATGGTTGGTGTTAAACCAAGAATACTTACCAGTGTAGGTGAAAAATTTGAAGAGCTAAAAACATGACACTTAAAAATGATGCAGAAAATAAATAATTCCAGAAAGACAAATAATTGCACAAATGATATTTTTATTAAATAACAAGGGGGGAGATGAGAAACTCCTTGATACAATTATTCTACCAATCAAAATTATTTGATACAATGAAATACAACGCTAGGGTTCTTCAAAACCCTAGCTATACAAAAAAAGTGTCTTCAACTGTGTTTTGCTCCCAACAATGTGAGTGGGCTTTGTGATATCCGATTCTGGGCCACTCTAGCTTCAACATTGTTCAAGGATGAGTAAAACCTGTAGATCTACACACACATAAACAAATAAGAGGGTTAATAATACCTGTGAGGGCTCCACAATGTGAGACCCTCAACCAAAGATAAAACCCTAACTATAAATGCATAAAATGGCATACAAGACCTATAGATATTGAAATGAAATACAAAAAAATGATTTACCTTGTTATTGTTGATGCTTCGTTGCAGATCTGATGATGAGATGCCCTAATAGCAGTAGTTGATGTTACATAGAAAACTCTGGCGGGCATTAATGGGAGGTTGCTGGAATGGGGAAATCCTAAGGTAATCTAGGGCTTCAGATGTGGATGGATCTTCAGGATGCAATGGCCTCAGACTTCTCCAGGATCTCTTCAATAATTCGCACAACAAATGTTCCAGGGCATACACATTCCAGGGGTTGAGCATTTGAAAATGCTCCTATTTATAATCTAGCCTAGGGTTTTCTTAGGGTTTTAACCTTACACTTTTGATCATGTGGCTAGGATTAAATCAAATCCAAGGGCTGAGATTATACTTTAAATGTGGCATGGATTAATGAAAATGGATGGCTGAGATTAGATTAAATCTGATGGTTGTGGTTAATTGAGTTTATAAATATGTATTTTATAATAAATATATTATAATATAATATAATATATTATATTTAAATATAAAATAATATAAAATAAACCCAGGTGGGTCAAAAAGTGGTGGGAAAGGGCTAAAGTGGGCCTTTTGAAGGTGGGAAAGGCTTATAATGGTTAAATGGATGGTGGGAAGGGTGTATGGTGGACAAGTGGGTGGTAGGATGGTTAGGATGAAGGATTAATGGCTAGGATTTGGTGTCTATAGATGCCCCTTTTTGTACCATGTTGCGTGAAACACAATATGGTGCAAAAATATGAGACACCTACTTGGGAACTGGGTGCAAAAGCAACTTCTCTCTCTTGTTGGATTTTTGAGCAATAATGTTGAAGACAAAAGAATAAAGAATTTTGGAATTTGCGTAGCTTACCCCCTCAATTGGTGAATGGGATTACGGATGAATCACATGAGCCAATTGAAAAATTTGTGCAAATGATGAATGATGTGGTACCATTTTTACCCCAACGGTGGGAGGGGGGTTGGTGAGAAATGCAATGTGATTGTGGACGATATGCAAAATGTAATGTGATTGTGGATGATATGAATGATGTAAAATGTGATACCATTTTTTGCCCCAACGGTGGGAAGGGGGTTGTGTCAAA
Source organism: Wollemia nobilis (assembly GCA_028583015.1). Classification (NCBI taxonomy): domain Eukaryota; kingdom Viridiplantae; phylum Streptophyta; class Pinopsida; order Araucariales; family Araucariaceae; genus Wollemia; species Wollemia nobilis. The sequence goes on along the minus strand of JAQPPZ010001057.1, from coordinate 6,020,075 downwards.
TGTAGATGTCATGATCATGTAAGATGTATCCCATCATGGGAAAATCATAATCAAATTGTGGTTGCCCCAAATTTTGGGATGATTCAATGTTGTTGAATAAGATGTCATAGTGGCGTCATTGAGTATGCAAGGTATGAAGATGCAGGATGACAGAGTCAACATAGGGGCTGGGTAGTGACTGTGGAAAACTCTTCGTATAATTCCACCATGGAACCAATCAACCTATCGAGCTTACCTGTCTTGTGACTATGGTCAAATGAATGAGTGATTGTGATAGTAATTATCCATGTTTTCATGCCCCATGGAAAAGGACATCAATGACTGCTTTTGAGCAAATTGTTCTTGGCAAGGTTTCACTTAGAATGTGAGGTACCAAATGTGATTGTGATTTCGATAAAGGAGATAAGTGATGATGATCATGGTCAAGTGTCCTTATGGTAAGCTATTCATCTTACCGAATTGCATGGATTCAGCTCGCTGCAATCACCAAGTTTGTAGAATAACCCACTAGATACAAGATTCACTTTCATGCTACTTGAACTTGACAAATATTGTAATTGTTGTATATGTATTTGATGGTGACATGGAGACGTGGTGATGAGAAATGTATTGATGGATGCAATGTGGAGTGATTTTGTGAAGGTAAGCTACCTTGTTGTATATGTGGATTCAAGTGATTGATTCTATTTTTGCCCCAATAGATGAAGGGATTTTTGCAATTTGGAAGATGTGATGAGTGTATCTATTTTTGCCCTAATAGATGAAGGGGTTTTAAAATTTAGAAATGTGATGAATGTATCTATTTTTGCCCTAATAGATGAAGGGTTTTTTGATGATGAAAGATGAAATGATTGTGTCTGTTATTTGCCCTTAATAGATAAAGGGGTTTTTGATGATGTAAGTGTCCTTATGGTGATCTATCCATCCTACCGGATTGCATGGATAACCAGTTGCTGCAACCACTAGGTTAAATAGGATAAACCACTAAATACAAGGTTCACTTGTACTTGTGTTTGTTCTTTGCCCTAACAGATGAAGGGGTTTTTGAAATGTGAAAATGTGATGAATGTTTTTGTTCTTTGCCCTAACAGATGAAGGGTTTTTGAAATGAGGAAAATGTGATGAAATGTGTATCTATTTTTTTGCCCTTAATAGATGAAGGGGTTTTTGATGATGTAAAATGAAATGATTTGTGTCTGTTCTTTGCCCTTAATAGATAAAGGGGTTTTTGAAAATGATTTGATTTGTTTTTGTTCGTTGCCCTTAATAGATAAAGGGGTTTTTGATGATGAAAGTGTCCTTATGGTAATCTATCCATCCTACCAGATTGCATGGATAACCAGTCTGACCACTAGGTTTCTAGGATAAACCACTAAATACAAGGTTCACTTGTGAATGTTGCATAATGATAAATGAATGGATGATGTTGAATGTAAATGTGATCTATTTTTGCCCCAACAGATGAAGGGATTTTTGCAATTTGGAAGATGTGATGAGTGTATCTATTTTTGCCCTAATAGATGAAGGGGTTTTTGAAATGTGATGAATGTATCTATTTTTGCCCTAACAAATGAAGGGGTTTTTACAAATATGGATGGTGTGAATGCAAGGCAAAGGGCGCAACCTTTGACAAAAGAACGCAATATTTTAAACCTAGCAATTGATGTGGATGATGTGAATGCAAGGCAAAGGGCACAACCTTTGACAAAAGGATGCAATATTTTGAACCTAGCAATTGACTTGTTGATGATGTGAATGCAAGGCAAAGGGCACAACCTTTGACAAAATAACACAATATTTTGAACCTAGAAATTGACTTGTTGATGATGTGATGTGATTGAATGATTGAACTATTTGTTGAATTGGTGGGGAGAAGGTGTGAAACCTTGAACACCCCCAAGTTGTGATGTTTTCTTGGGAGAAAAGTGTGAAACCTTGAACACCCCCAAGTTTTGATGTTATTTGCTTGGTTGGGGGAAAAGTGTGAAACCTTGAACACCCCCAAGTTGTAATGATGTTTGCACTTTCTAGCGATCTCTTCATATGCAAGTTATATATATACATACATGGATTTTTATTTTTGTGCTTTTAAGTGAATGTGTTTGTGGAATGCATGTTTATGAAAAATATTTTTATGCATGTCTTATTGATGATTAATGCAATCTAATCATGATGTGTATGCATAATGCTTATGGATGATTAATGCAAGCTAACCATGATGTGTATGTGTAGTGCTTATATGGATGATTAATGCAAGTGAAATGGCATGTATATGAATGCAAACTATATGAGAGGAATGCATGATGTTCGAATGATCATTTTTAGTTCAGAATTTTGTTGGCCATTTTTGTTCATTATTTTGCAATCGGGGGCACCAATCTTGGTGGCTTTATGCGGGTTGATCCATGATGAAGACATGGATGTTGACATGGAAGAAGATATGGATGTTGATATGGAAGAAGATATGTATGTTGATATGGAATACTGCAGGATTTTCAAAGACTCAAACAGACTAGTGCTATCAACCAAACTCACTAAAGGTTGTCTAACATTCTTTAGGACCAATGTGTGTGCAAGTGAAGTTCATGTACCAAATCTTGAGCATGAAAATGACCCTAGACAATCAAGCACCAATGTGTGTGCATGTGAAGTTCATTACCTCATTATGAGTAAATTAGGCATGACTTGTTATGGAGAGGACCAAGAAGTTAGCTTGTCCATATGTGCGGTCAGAGGTCTCCCTTTTTGGAAGAGAGACATGTCACCTCGCATGAGCTTACTCCACTGCCAGTCAAGCGTCTATAGCCCTGGTGGAGACTCACTCCATAGTCCAATGATATGATATTTTAGGCCTTGGGGATGACTACATATCTTTCTGAGGGAAATGTAGTACGATCCTTACAGCTTTAGGGATCTGTGGTGTGTGCATAGAAATTGTTAACTTTGGATAGAGCTTTGGGGAATCGGATTCTCAACCGAAGTGTGATGAGAATGTGACCCTATCCTTACTACTCTATATTTTGTGTTTGTATTTGGTGAGCAACTATGATAGTGGTGAAAACCACTATTTTTTATTTTTGGACTATGTTGCATGATAGGACAAGCGAGGAATACCCTTTTCACTTCAAGGTGCCACCCAAGTATGGTGTTATCCCTCTTTGACTCAAAATGTTTTTAAGATGTGAAGAAGTGTGGTTGGTGCAAGATTGCTTTTGAAATCCTTTGACAAAACTCAAGACTTTCTTAATGTGAAAAAGTGTTTTTGGTCCTAAAGAAAATTGGACATCTTTCTAGAGGTTGCTAGACACACTAGTAGTGGCTGAGTGATTGAAAACTTGGGGTTTATGAGTTGTGACAAATGGATTTGTTGGCTTATGATATTGGGTAAAATTGCATAAATGCCAAAAATAGGTACCCCAATTGTGGAAACTTGACTCTTTTATTTGGCCATATCATCACTACTATAAAATATCATTGAACGTGGGATGGGATGAATGCATGTGTGATGTAAAATGTAATGAAATGCATGTGGAATGTAAAATGCAAGTGGAATGCATGTAAATATGCCTATATGTAAATGCAATATGTATGCAGTATGTATGAATGTAATATGAAAAATGCATGAAAATATGCCTATATGTAAATGCAATGATGTATGCAATGTGAATGATTTGTTTTTGTTTTGTTTTGTTTTTTTTTTTAGCCATGTATATATACATATATAGTAATCACAGTAAGCATGGAATGCTTTTAAGTGTATGATGTTCATTGGCTCGGGTTTTTTTTTTTTGAAATTGGAATGTGACCAAAGGGATTTGGTGCCTTTGGGGCCTTTTGGAATTGAAATGTGACCAAAGGGCTTAAGTACCTTTGGGGCCTTTTGAAAATTGAAATGTGACCAAAGGGATTAGGAACCTTTGGGTTTTTGAAATTTAAGATGTGACCAAAGGGATTAGGACCTTTGGGGCTTTTGAAATTGAGATGTGACCAAAGGGGATTAGGAACCTTTGGGCCTTTTTGAAATTGAGAATGAAATGATTATGGATGAAAGTGAATGTGATTGTGATGAACTGATTGTGGAACTGTAATTGTGGATGTGAAGATGTCATGGTAATGAATGATGGAGTAATTGTGAAAATGTAAATGATGAGTTATGTTTTTACCTCAACAGAAAGAGGGAATGGTATGAAACCATGTTAATGATGGAATTGTTATTGTGGATCCATGTTGATGATGAATGACTATGTTGTATGTTAATGATGAAATGGAAGAAGAAGAAATAAAAATGGTTTGAGCCATGTTAATGATGAAATGGCTTTGGTTAAGCCATGTTAATGATGAATGTATGAGATGTTAATGATAATGTGTAAGTCATGTTAATGATAAATGGCTATTGTTTAGCCATGTTAATGATGGAATGGCTATTGTTAAGCCATGTTAATGATGAAATGGCTAAGGTTAAGCCATGTTAATGATGAAATGGCTAAGGTTAAGCCATGTTAATGATGAAATGGTTGGTAGCATGTTAATGATGAATGTTATTGTAAGCCATGTTAATGATAAATTATGGTTAAGCCATGTTAATGATGGAATGGATAGTTAAGCCATGTTAATGATAAATGGTTGTTGTTGAGCCATGTTAATGATGGAATGGTTATTTTTAAGCCATGTTAATGATGAAATGGCTAAGGTGAAGCCATGTTAATGATGAAATGGCTATGATGAAGCCATGTTAATGATGGAATGGCTAAGGTTAAGCCATGTTAATGGTTGAAATGGCTATTGTTAAGCCATGTTAATGATGAAATGGTTATTGTTAAGCCATGTTAATGATGAAATGGCTAAGGTTAAGCCATGTTAATGATGAAATGGCTAAGGTTAAGCCATGTTAATGATGAAATTTTTAGCTTTTAAGATGATGTTGTAATGATATGGTTAGTTGACATGTTAATGATGAAATGGCTAAGGTTAAGCCATGTTAATGATGGAATGGCTATTGTGATAAATGCATGTTAATGATGAAATGGCTAAGGTTAAGCCATGTTAATGATGGAATGTATTGTTGAGGTTAAAAATGGCTAAGGTTAAGCCATGTTAATGATGAAATGGCTAAGGTTAAGCCATGTTAATGATGAAATGGTTAAGGTTGAGCCATGTTAATGATGAAATGGCTATTGTTAAGCCATGTTAATGATGAAATGGCTAAGGTTAAGCCATGTTAATGATGAAATGGTTGTTGTTAAGCCATGTTAATGATGAATGGTTGTTGAAGCCATGTTAATGATGATGGCTATTGGTTAAGCCATGTTAATGATGGAATGGTTGTTGTTAAGCCATGTTAATGATGGAAATGGTTATGGTTAAGCCATGTTAATGATGAAATGGCTAAGGTTAAGCCATGTTAATGATGGAATGGTTGTTGTGAAGCCATTTTAATGATGAAATGGTTGTTGTTAAGCCATGTTAATGATGAAATGGCTATGGTTAAGCCATGTTAATGATGAAATAGCTAAGGTTAAGCCATGTTAATGATGAAATGGCTAAGGTTAAGCCATGTTAATGATGAAATGGCTAAGGTTAAGCCATGTTAATGATAAATGGCTAAGGTTAAGCCATGTTAAAATGTGACCAAAGAGATTAGGTACCTTTGGAGCTTTTTGATTGGTGATGTGAGTGACTAGGAGGATGTGATATCCTGAGAGTCCCTACTTTGCTTGGTGATTGAGTTGGTGCCATTGTCTTGATCAGATGGTTTGGATGAACTGTTCATGGAAAATATTTTTAGATCAATAAGATCTTGGACAATGTCTTTGAATACATGATAATTGTTTATGTCATGGCCCACTTGTTGATGATAAGGACAGTACAAGTGTTCCTTAAAGTGTTTGCCTCATTTGGTTGGGTCTCTTGGTTTGATTTTTGGAAGGGAAATCTCTTGTGCTTCGTAAAGCCTTTAAAAAATTGTTGAATAAGATTCTGAAAGCACTATGTATTTGCGAGGGGGCTGACGCTTGGTGTGTTTATCCAATTGTGTTGGATTTTGAAATTGTGGTATAGGTATTGAAACCTGAGATGTGGATTGTGAACTTGGATATTTCAACTATTGTGGTTGTTGACATTGAAGATGACTCAACTGTAACTCAATGTTAGTGAGTCGAGTTAAAATTTGTTGTAGAATTTTAGTGTGTTGAAAATTTGATTGTAAGCCTTGGTTGGCTTGTTGAGTGACTTGAGATGTGGTGAATGGATTAATGAATGGATGAGATTGAGTGTGTTGTTGGAGGTGTGATGAATTGGGGAGCATGGAGTGAATTTGATGATGATGAGGTTGGTGAAGAAATGATTGTGAATGAAGAAGAGGATATGATGTATGAGGATAAGTGTTAAAAACACTTGGGTATTGGTGAGATGAAATGGAGGAAGAAGGCATACCATATTCCTCATGAGAAGAACTAGTATACACTTGGGTGAGGTTGGACGGGCATGATGTAGCCAATTCTGGTTGTTCAACACAGTCTTGACTAAGGGGCTCAAGGACATAGTTAGAAGACTTGTAGATAGCCTCTACCTTGTCCATGTCTATGTGGGTGGTATACTATTCCACATTATGTGGAAGGGATCCTACTTGTGGTAGGGATGGATATGGGTTTGCCATCAAAGTAGCGAGGGGAATTGGATGTGTTTTCCATTAAGCTATTTAGATTTATTACTTTCTTCTGATTTCTTGTTAATACCATAAAGTAACTAAATCAAATAACTAGAACTTATCAAAATGAACACCAAAACTAAAACTTGTACAGAATTAGAAATGAAAGAAACAATCAATGCTAAGTTGTTACCTTGTGTGGCTTACCTTCATACATTAATTATTTTCTTTATTAATGTGTATTCTTTTTAGAGTGACAGGTTTGTGTGTTTTGATGTTCTAATCTTACTTAATAAAAACAAAGGTAAAAACTAAGGTTGGCAAGGGCAACGAGATTCTTGTTGGTAATGACCTCCAACAAGTTTGCTCGAGGGTAAACCTATGGTGTCTAGGGTAGAGATTGGTGGATGGAAATGACTGCCACCATCACCAAGTCTCAAGCAATGGTTGGTGATGAAATCCAGCCACTACTATTTTAGAGTGATACGTGTAGTGTGTGATTAATTTTAAAGTTTTCTATTTTCTATTGTTATCAAACAAGGTTAAAGATAACAAATTTCACACATATAAATTAGAATCCAATATATGAATGCAAATTTCATCTAAAGAGTGTGAAGTACACCGCTTAAAACCCCCTACCTAGATAGCAACCGAAGGGTTTGTCCACCTCTCTGCCAAAGGTGCCACCCAAGGGCAGGAGTACTTTTTGCATTCAAATATTGTTCCTATTTAGATATGCAAAATAAGAAATCTTTAACCCCTAAGAAATGCAAATTCTAAATGATGCTTTTCAATTTCAAATGCAAGCAAGAATATGCAAGAATCACTTGAATTTGCAACTTTTTTAAAATAAAAAACTTTAAATTATGTGAATGTATGCACAAAATACCCTAAATGCACTATACTATGATTTCCTTTCCAGATTACTTAGTTATGTTCATTTTATGCCCAGAATCTGAAAAATACAACTAAAAATTTGAATACATAAAGAAAAAAAAAAAAACTAAATTGAAGATGAATTGAAGACTTACAAAAAATCCTACATTTTGGTGAGATGTTTCTAAGATCTCTGCTACTCCAATTGATCTAGAAAATTTATGGATACGTGCCATGGTGTATCAGGAACCTACCCTCAAAATTTTAGCTTAATATGACTCCGGATGAGTGAGATATGGCTGAAACAATGAGGGTAGTTTGTGCAAGAAAACAATACATTTTTCGCTCCTAAAAACCCTGTAACATACAAAAGTAGAATAACATCAGCAAGATAAATCAAATAAAAATGTAGAACCCTTGTGGGGTCCCACCATGATCACCATTTGAAGAGCTAAAAACATGACACTTAAAATGATGCAAAAAATAAATAATTCCAGAAAGACAAATAATTGCACAAATGATATTTTTATTAAATAACAAGGGGGGGAGATGAGAAACTCCTTGATACAATTATTCTGCCAATAAAAATTATTTGATACAATGAAATACAACGCTAGGGTTATCCTAAACCCTAGCTATACAAAACAAGTGTCTTCAACTATGTTCTATTCCCAACAAGTGTGAGTGGGCTTTGTGATATCCGAATTCGGGCCACTCTAGCTTCAACATTTGTTCAAAGATGAGTAAAACCTGTAGATCTACATACATACACATAAATAAATAAGAGGGTTAATAATACCTATGAGGGCTCCACAATGTGAGACCCTCAACCAAAGATAAAACCCTAGCTACTAATGAATAAAGTAGCATGCACAATCTGGAGATAATGAAATGCAATAAACATAATGATATACCTTATTGTTGTTGTTGATGCTTCATTGCAGATTTGGTGGCAGGATGCCCTAACAACACTGGTTGATGTGATGTAGCAGGCGTCTGGAGGGTGTTAATGGGAGGTTGCTGGAATGGGGAAATCCTAAGGTAATCTAGGGCTTCGGATGTGGATGGATCTTCAGGATGCAATGGCCTCAGACTTCTCCAAGATCTCTTCAATAATTCACACAACAAATGTTCCAGGGCATACACATTCCAGGGGTTGAGCATTTGAAAATGCTCCTATTTATAATCTAGCCTAGGGTTTTCTTAGGGTTTTAACCTTACACTTTTGATCATGTGGCTAGGATTAAATCAAATCCAAGGGTTGAGATTATACTTTAAGTGTGGCATGGATTAATGAAAATGGATGGCTGAGATTAGATTAAATCTGATGGTTGTGGTTAATTGAGTTTATAAATATGTATTTTATAATAAATATATTATAATATAATATAATATATTTAAATATAAAATAATATAAAATAAACCCAGGTGGGTCGAAAAGTGGTGGGAAAGGGCTAAAGTGGGCCTTTTGAAGGCGAGAAAGGCTTATAATGGTTAAATGGATGGCGGGAAGGGTGTATGGTGGACAAGTGGGTGGTAGGATGGTTAGGATGAAGGATTAATGGCTAGGATTTGGTGTCTATAGCGTTAGGGAAGAGGGGCCTACTTTTTCTTGCCCTATTATTTCTTCAACTTGGTGGTTTTAGGATTTAGGTACCTCCTTTCCTCCTGCTGCTCTTTGGATTCATTTGCATCAACCCCTCTTTCATTATTTATGTGCCTTGGAATTTATCTATCTTCCATATCATCCTTGTGTGACTCAGCATGTTGAACTAGGTCTAAGATCAGCCCATGATGTGCTAATGCTATTACTATTCCTTTATGATACCGACTAGATTCATCCTTTAGGGAATGCATTAGGTAGTAGGGAATATTAATTTTATCCCCATGTAGTAGATGATTAAGAAATCTAAAATGGTTGGTGTTAAAAAAAGAATACTTACCAGTGTAGGTGAAAAATAAATCTACTTGCTCAAACATCTCCCTCCAAAGGTCTAGTATATACTATTTCGACAACCTTTGGCATGTTATTTGCATTAATGGTTACCCAAAAAATTATTGTGTGCATCATGCTATACTATCTTCCTTGTATGTTCGATCCCCAGTGCATGGATGACCATTCACCTCTGCAATATACACTTTTGTAATTGGTATGAGTAGTCTGTGTATATGTACAATGTTATTATCCATTGAAGCTATAAATTTATGCACTGCCTCAACATCTTGATCCTGGCTAACCGGGTGGTAATACTACATCCATTCCATAGCCTCAAACTGGTTTCTCACATATCTAGTTATGCTCAAAAAATCCTAGGGCTCATTATTTTTTAATGCATGATTAGTAGGTTTTTCCATGGCGATCTCGACTATGTTATCTAGATTTTGTTATGTTTTAAAAAACAAACATTATTCTGGTTTATAACATGTCAAATCGTGTGACCGTATTCATGCATACAGGGCACCTATCTCTCATAATCAATAGTAATTACAGGTAATCTACATGATTAAATTTAAAATCATGTGCCAGATTGTAAATAGGTACCAATACAATCACTTTTATCCATCTGATTGGTACCATGTGGTATAGTACAGGTTTGGGGCCCATATGATTGGATACGAGTTATATGGGACATGTGCTAACACATTATAGAAAAATATTTCTTTATGAAAATCATGCATATACATAATGGAAAGTTCGATATGTACCTGAATGGTGTTTCATGATTTTTCATATGCAAATGTTGGTGGTGCAATGTGATTGGCTGATGTGTGATGATAGTGTCTCCAGGATAAATGATCGATGTGATTTTTCTTCGTGCAAAAATTGTGTCAACTTGCATCTTCATTGGATACTAAATTTTTATTAATCTCAAGGTTTGTGCAAAAAACTGAAGAAAACATGGAAGTTTTATTCTATCGTGGGATGACACACATTCCCTCCTTAGAAGTTGTTTGTTTTTCCTTCGGAGCATGCATGGATTACCAAAGGAAAAACATAAAATTTTTCGATTAGAAATCAAAAAGTAAACAAATTTCATTGATAAAAAGACAAAAAACATACTTTTATTCATGAAATGTTTGACTTTGATCATGCATGGATTTTAGTACTAATGTGGCACCAAATGCTTTCTCCAATGTTGAAGATATAAGCAATAACCGTGTTGGAATACAAGCACCTTTATTTGTATGGGAGATAGGTGCCCTTTACTGGAGATAGGCACCTATTTTTAGGAGATAGGCACTTCAAGAAGTTGATAAAGTGGAATGAAAGAAATTGATAAGAGGAGAAACCCTACTCTTACCAACCCTAGCCAACAAAGAAAATGTCTGATACTGCTAGATAGATAGATACCGCCTACATTTCGCTCCCTCTATTTTTAAAAGCAGCTTTTATTTTAAAAGAGAAAAGATTGTTTTAAATAATAGGTGCCCTTTGCTGGAGATAGACACCTATTGTTGGGATATAGGCACCTTCTTCTAATATGTAAAGATAGGTGCCTGTTGTTGGGATATAGGTGCCTTTCACTAAAGTTTAAAGATAGGCACTCGTTTACTGGGAGACAGGTGCCTTTCACTGAAGTGTGAAGATAGGTACCCATTTACTGGAAGATAGGCACCCTTCACCGAAGTGAAAAGATAGGGACCATTTGTTATTATGAATATAGATGCCTTTATTGGACATGTTGGTACCTACAAAACTTTTTTTTTCTTTTTTACATCAGGCGAGTTTTTTTTTACCTGATGTATATGGGAGATAGGTGCTTTCATGGATATAGACACCTTCATAATATTATAAATATAGGTACCTAATTTCTATACATGGGATATAAGTGCCTTCTCTTGGCTATACAATCAACATCCACTGAGTTGAACCACAGTCAGGAACCCTTATTAATCCGAATATGGGTGCTTTTTCTTGGTGACTAAATCAGCATTCGCCACCTTGACCGTATACAAGTATCTACTTCCTAGATAAAGTAGACACCTATATATATGTCCAACTATAAATACCCCCTTCTTGGTGGGTATTGGCACTTCATTCATTCATTATCCTCCTAAAAAGCTGAAAAGATGCAGGGCATCATGGATCCTATACCTAATAGGCCTAGGTTTCCCAAGATACCTACAAATTGCATTCAAGGCATGATTTCCTATAAAATAAATGCATACACATAAAACATAAAATAAGAATCATGGATCCTATGCTTGATAGGCCTAGGTTTCCCAAGATGCCTATAGATTTAATTTAGGGCATGAGTTTCTACAAAGTAGTAAATAAAACAAAATTGAATAAAAATTTAAAATTTAAAATGTTTTTTTTACGAACACACACACGTTCATCAATTGCTTGAGAGAGTTTTTCATAACAATAGGGCCTTCCCCATGCCTGCTTTAGATTCAACCATGTGGATTGATAGCGTATGATATGACCACAATCAGTGGTCGTTGACTGTCAGCACAATGCCACTTTCATCTATGGTTCAAACACACACAACACCATTTTTGATAATTTCAATCACCTCATACGGTACCATCCAATACTGCATAAGCTTTCCCTTTCACTCCTAGAATCGAGAATCATACAATAATGTCCATTATCCTACCTTGAACTATTTTGGCTGTATGTGGTGGTAATTCCACCGAGCCCTCTACTTCTACATGATTTTTGTTCACTGTAAAACATCGTGTCTATATTCATCTAGTTGTTTAAGTTGTTGATTTCGATCTTTTTGTGCAGAGTCCAAATTTACATTTAATGCTACAATAGTTCATAGGGTTTTTATTTTAAATTAAATGGGCATCATGGTATTTTTCTCATACACCAATTAAAATGATGTGAATCCAGTGGTAGTCTTCTATGTCGTGTGATATGCCCATATTGCCTTCAATAAAAAAATTGTCTAGTATTTTTGGTGTTGTTAAACCATCTTTGTAAGAATGTTTCCTAGCTCCTTGTTTGTGACTTCCACTTGCCCATTTTCTTGTGGATGATAGGGGGTAGTTTTATTGTTCCAGATTTGATATTGTTGCATCAATTCTTAAATCACTTTCGAGGTGAATTGAGGTCCCTGATCAGTGGTTATTTCTCTAGGAACCCCAAATCTGGTGAAAATAGACTCATACAGGAAGTTGACTATAGTTTATTCCTTTGAATATCGTAGTACCTGCACTTCAACCCATTTCATCACATAGTCAGTACAAACAAGAATATACCTTTCCCACATAACTGTGGATTGATGGGGCCCATAAAGTCCATCTCCCATTTGTTAAAATACTTAATGTGCACATGGGACTGCAGTGGCATCTCATATTGAATAGTTGGTCTACCCATTCTTTGGCATTGATCACATTGGTTCACATGTTTGATGGAATCTATAAATAAAGAAGGCAAAAAATTTCCAGCCTACAATACTTTGAATGCAGTCCTTTTTCCTAAAAAATGACCACCACATGGTTCATCATGGTAAGCCTTGAGGATTTCTGTGGTCTCATTTTCCGCAACACACCTTCTCATGATTTGATAAGACCCGATTTTAAACAAGCATCCATCAATCCATGAAAAAGGTTAATATTTTCTATTAATGTTTGAGCTTCTTGAGGTTAGAGTGCAAGATATACTTTATCAGTGGCTAAGTAATTAGCCATATTCACATACCATGGAATTTGTTCATCCAAAATAAAAAGATGCTCATTTGGAAATTGATCCTTAGTGGTTGTATGGTCCTGAGAAATTAAACTAGAGAGAAAATCTGCAATAATATTATCCTTGTCGGGTTTGTCAACAATGGTTACATAAAATTCTTGTAATAGTAAAATCCACCTAATAATTATACCACTCACTACAGATTTATTCATTAGATACCTTATGGTTGCATGATCTGTATGCATAAAAATCTTAGAACCTATAATGTAATGGAAAAAATTATTAATAGTGTGCACTACTACAAGTAATTATTTCTCCATGACAGTATAGTTGAATTCAACATCTATAATATGTTTACCAACATAGTATATGCCATAAAAATCATCTCTATATTTTTATCCTAATGCAGCCCCTATCACATTTTTAAATGCATCGGTGTAAATTTGAAAGGGGAGGGTCCAATTTGGACCTCTTAGCATAGGAGTTGTGGTCAATTTTTCTTTTAAAGTCTGAAATGCTTGTTCACACTCATTATTCTTGATAAACTTAATATTTTTAGATAATAATATATGTAGATATTTGGTAGTTTTACTAAAGTCTTGGATAAACTACCTATAGTATCCAACAAAACCTAGAAAACTACCAACATCTCTTTGTGATTGGGAAGTGGGTAGATTTTTAATTACTTTAATTTTTTGTTTATCTACTTTAATCCCCTCCATAGATATATGATGTCCTAAAACTATCCCTTCTTGCATTTGCATAAAACACTTTTCATTGCTAAGGGACAAGTTTATTTCTTGACACCACTAAAGTACTTTCTCCATATTGGTTGTAGCTTCCTCAAAAGTTTCATCGTAAACAATGAAATCATACATGTATACCTCTACAGTTTCTCCAACCATATATGAAAATATACTAAACACCACCCTTTTAAAGGTAGTAGGTGTGTTACACAACCCAAATGGTAAGACCCAGTAAGAAAAAGTCGCCCATGGAAAAATAAATGTGGTTTTGTCCTGGTATTCTTTCTGTATTGCTCCAAATTTTTCACACCCTTACCTTCAGGCTATAGGATCTGTGCTCGAAAGGGGGATGCGAGAAGGATGGGACAATACCTTAGACTGAGAGGCCCTTTGAAGGTCCCGCCTCTCGGGGGAGGTGTATAAGGGTGAATTTTTGATGGATGGTGGGGTTCACCAGGAAACTTTTGAATGGCGCTTCCACGCCTAGGTTGGGAATGTGTTTGATGTGTTCATTTTTATCTTTAATCATTCAAATCCTAGGTTTGGCCAAATGAATCTAAACTGTTCTATATGAAATGCAGATTTAAATGAATACAAAAAATAGAATTAAACAGAAAATACAGGAAATATACTAGATTAGAAAAAAGCCATACCTGATCCGGATGTCTGATGGAGGTTCTAATTTTTGAAGCAGTCCAGATCGCCTCTGATCGACAGGATCATCTGAGATCTGACAAATTCATCAAAGACCTGCAATCAGAGAAATAGACACAGAATACAAAAAATGCAGCAATACTAATAGAGGAAAATGATGTAAAATGACAATATAGATACTAAAATGATAATTACGAATAGAAATTCAAGTAAATTATAGTATTCTAATGACAAATTATGATCTTATCATGCACTTAAGCTATATGGGTGAACTCCAAAATGCAGAATAGCAAAAAATAATAATAAACTGATCTAAATGCAGAATGAAATAGCAGATGAAAAGAGAAAAGTGCAAACTCTGGGCACTAATTGCCCCCAATGTTGACTACAATCGTCTAGAGTGCGAAATCATCTCGAATTGGGGCGTGATCATCCGAGATTGTACAAGATCATCTACGATGATCTGAGCTTGCTCCGACTGAAGAATAACAGAGTTCCTACAAGAAAACTTGAAAAGGGACAAAGGCAAATAGTAGTCTAAGACATTCTAATGCATGTAAAACTCGAAGTGCAGTAAAATTCAGCCAGGGGAATGTCAAGGGGAGGGCCTAAGATTAAATAGGCATAGGAAGGAGGTTAGGAGGTTGGAGATCATCCTAATCTGGGAGATCTCCAATGGGGAGGTCTCTAACGGTGCAGACACGCTTTTGCCCAAGTTAGAGACGTCGTTGAAATAGAAGCTAATTATGAAAAATCAGTTTTGGGACGAAATCGTCTGGACGTTCTGCTCCAGACGAATTCGTCCGATCTGAGGTGATATCGTCTGATCGGCGACGATATCATCCAACGGTCACAACAAATCCT
Organism: Wollemia nobilis; assembly: GCA_028583015.1. Lineage (NCBI taxonomy): Eukaryota > Viridiplantae > Streptophyta > Pinopsida > Araucariales > Araucariaceae > Wollemia > Wollemia nobilis. Next base: position 6,004,645 of record JAQPPZ010001057.1, on the reverse strand, counting down.
AAAAATGGCATGGAAAATAAGGAAAGCGGTTTAACAGGCGGTTCGGGGTTAAAATTTGAATTTGAATTATTACTAAAGTAATTTTAATTATTTGCTAAGGTTTACTACGCCAATTTTAGGGTGCTACATTTTGCCCCCTCTTTAGCGAATTTTCCAAAGAAAATGCGTTAAAGATGAGTTCTTCTCGATCTACGAGAAAGCAAAAATTTATTCCCATTTTTAGGCGACGATTCTAGGTCGAATCGTACGACAGCTTACTATGGTGCCCCCTCCGTGTTTTTACCCAAATCGAACGTTTGAGGTAAAAATGCGAAAAAGAAAAATTTTAAAATGTTTTTAATTGTTTTTAAATAAAATTAAGAAAAATAGGGAGAAACCCTAATTCATTTTTACTGTTCATTTTCCTGGTTTCTAGAGCTCTACAGACAAGATGGTCGAGACAACGCACAGATCGACAGAGGTCCGACGCGGGCTACGGGTAAGGGTCCAAACTTAATTTAGAATGCTTTAATTTTGAATTTCATGCTTTTTAGATTAATTTTGAATGATTTTTGAGCATCACGGCCATTTTTGGGCCGTCGACATCGTCGGGACGAAATCGTCTCAATTTCATCGAAATCGTCTCGATATCGCCGATTTCGTCCAAGGGCGAAATCGACGATATGGGGACGATTTCATACAATAAGGGATGATTCCCTCTTGCAAAATCGAAGATGAATTTGCTCAAATTTTGGACGATATCATCCAATAGTGGACGATATCATCATTTGTATGAAATTGAACTTGTTTTACTTGCATTTTTAATCACTGTTTTATTAATGATTTTTATTGTTTTGTTGTTTATGTTGCAGAGAGGATTACTAAAGAGCCAGGAATGGAAATACGATGGGCTGAGGGATGACTTGGCCACTCTATCTTAGGCAGAGCGAGATCAGTTGGCTCAAGTCGGCTTGCAGCATGTGGCAGATATGCCACAGGTTTCTACAGATATGGGGCTATTGACAGCCCTAGCAGAGAGGTGGTATCCGGGTTCTTCTTGTTTTCGGTTATCGATAGGGGAGATGACTCCCACATTGGAGGATGTATGGAGGATTTTGAGGATCCCCATACAAGGATGGCTAATAACTCCCATGGCCAATCAGGGCCACGTGATGATGCGACTGTGCAGAGATCCGAGCTTCACCCTGGAGAAGGGCAGAGTGAACATCGAGTCACTACGCCAGATGCCTGGGGCATCTAGACTGACATAGGTTTTGGCTGGGGTGGTAGGTGGTCTGTTGCTATGCCATCAGAGTGGATGCAGACTACCATGGCTACTGATAGATGTGGTCTACGACATGAGAGACCATGGGTACAGGTTTGCTTGGGGGAGCTTTGTACTATGCCGATTGTATAGGATCCTGCATGGGGTCGTATACAAGGGCGACCGATGTCTGGTCATGACATCACTACTACAGGTTTGGTGCTAGGAGCACATCATGGTGCAGAGGCCGGTAGGGCTCCCACTAATAGGGATTGATGGGGAGAGGCCTCGAGTTTTCTACTGGTGGCTCCAGAGAGGGTCACAACGGTGGATAGATCTGCCACTGTCCCGGAGACTACTTGATGACCTTGTCTCCGACCAAATCACCTGGAGGCCTTGGAGAGATCATCCAGGGTGGGCCGAGGATGGACAGGAGCTGGCTCACGTTAGGCGAACCTATTGGCTGAGGATGGAGAGGAGAGAGGTGGAGCTCCATCGCTATGACCGAGTTTTGAGGCAGTTCGGTCTATAGCAGGGGATCCCATCTCTCAGGGACTACGAGTTTTCTCGGACCATCCGGGATAACACTATAGTCAGTGGGGCTCCAGATATGCAGCGCTTCTAGAGTGAGGACGTGGATGATGCCCCCATTCAGCCAGTGGATGGGGACGACGTAGGGGTTGCTGATGGCTATGATGCCTGGTACGCAGGCATCCGCCCTCCTCGGATGACGAGGGCTCAAGGTCCGATTCATGTAGTTGTGCATCGGATGGGGAGGCGGTGCCAGGCCATTGAGGTGGCACAGGGTCACGATGGGAGAGAGCAGAGGAGGCCACAGGCTCAGCAGAGGCCACGACAGTGGGAGAGGAGGGAGGAGAGACCCCCTTCTCCATGGAGAGAGAGGCCACCATCGCCCGATAAGGGCAAGGGTGTCGAGGTAGGAGAGAGTAGCGAGATGGCTACTCTTCGGGTGGAGACTATCCGTCTCCAGGCTCAGGTGCAGTCCTTGCAGGATGAGGCTGCACGACACCGAGAGGAGGCCACACAGCTCAAAGATGAGGTCGCACGCCTCAGAGCACGGAGCGGAGGGGCGAGCACTCGGGACCTAGCATGGGCTATTGCCTAGATCACATTCTATCATATGCTATACCACCATATGGTGCCAGAGGAGCAGAGGTTACCACTGTCGGCCCCCATTGCGGAGCCTATCATGATGAGGTCATCGAGGACATCATCACGATCAGAGTCCAGGACTCATAGCACCACACGGACTACGATGGGGCCACCTCGTCCACCTCAGGGTAGGGGAGGAGATGAGGCTGAGAGCTCGAGGGGTTCTCGAGGCTAGCTGCTATAGACTGCACTGCATAGATTGATACATAGTGTTTATTATTTTTGATAGAGGATTGAGTATGCCGAGGTACAGATTGTGGCATACCGATCCAGTTTTGAGATGATGTATATATTGTTGATATATATATAGATGAGATATTTTTGATCATATGACTTGTCTTATGTGTTTGTATGATGCTTTAATGTTTTGATGTGATTGATTTGATGATTCATGTAATTATGTCATTTGGAAATATTATGGTTTGAATGTCATGCTTTTAAAATTTAAATGAAATAATCTGATGTAAACAAATTGGTTGTTTGTGGGATAATTTGATAAAAATAAAAGGGACTTTTAACAATAATTTCAAAGGACATTGTCACTATTTATGACCATTTCATGGAGTCGCCGCTCGCTAGGTCGTCAAGCTAATCCCGGTATAGAAATATTGCTAAAAGTAAAAGAGTGCTTAAGAGACTGTCTTAAGACTTTGTTGTGATGATGCAAATGATGATGATGATGGTGATTTGTTTTCAGATTTCCATGAAAATATTATGCATGAAATATTTAAAAAAAAAATGATTTTTGCTAGGCATAAATTCCTAAGTGTGATAAATTTTTTGAATAATTCCCTAGGAATTATACCATCATTGCAAAATTGAAGTTTGACATAATGACATGAAATAGTAACAATGTGCGTTGTTTTAAAGCATAATTGTGTAACATAATGATTTAAGTCATATGTGTTTATGATTTTAAATAAATGGGAAATAAAATTAGTACAATGGTTTGCGCTAGGCATAGAATATTTAGGTATAAACTTATACCATCATCGCGAAATCCAAAGAAGAAAATAATAGTTTTATTGCATGGTTGATTTTTAATTTTTGAAAATAAATAGAAAATATAAAGATGAGGACTTGCGCTAGGCATAAAATTCCAATTTTGGTTTTGGAACTATACCATCGTCGCGAAAGTCAAAAAGTTATATATAAATGTAACTTTATTGCATGTTTTTTGAAAATGATTTTGATTTTTTTGATAATGCATGTAGTTGTCTTTATACTAAACAACTGTTCTCAGATAAGAAAATGAAATTATTCCAGACAATTTGCAAAAATATTTCAAAGTATCTTAAAGACAAAAGTTAGATTTATAAGGAATCCCATGTGCGTATGTGAGTTCATTTCCGATCTTGATTTATCATAATGATACACAAAATCTCTCAAATACAAATGTGTGTGCAATTGCTTTGTGCATTTACCAGTTTTGAGCAAGATAATTTGATACAAGTGATTTGAATTAACCAAATAAGTGTTCATTAACCATGATTTAGATGCATATAACCGTACTAGTACTACTATGTAAGTCGGGTTATCAAGAGCTAGCTAATCCATAAGCAGACATAGGTTTGTACAAAAGAAGGTCGCTAATGTGACAGACATATCACCACGCTAGGAGTTACCCAAGGCCAAGCGGGTTGGGCACAAACCACTTGTTATGGGGCTTACCTCACAGTTTTTCGAATAATTGAGAATTCCAGGGATTCAAGCTCATCAACCCTTCTTTTCTTTTCAATGGGTAGGGAAAGGGATTTTATTGCTTTTGCTTTTGCTTGTTTTGCTTTCTTTCTTTCTTTTTCTTTTTTTTTTTTTTGTATTTTTCTTTTTCGTATCTTTTGCTTTGATATTTGAGATAATGCTGAAATAGTGCTAAGAGAGTACAAAATGATTCTGAAATAATGCTTCTTTTTCTCATGATTTTGCTTGATTTTTCTTTTTCTTTTGCTTCCTATTCTAGGGATACTTGCTCGGATTAGCCGTAGAGCAAGGGATTTTTATTCTGGGTAGGGGTGAGCTTGTCCTTTTGTCAATTCTCAAAGATTCTAGACCATGTGCATGATAGGATAGCAGGGGAAACTTTTCGCTCAAGAAACCACTTCTACTATGTAGCATAGCATGGACATTACAAATATAATCATTTTATTGTGAAAGGATATGCTTGGTTTAAGTAAATAACAAGATCAATTCTCTCGTGCTCAAACTTTATTTAATTGAATTTTGTGGACTTTGATATAAGAGAGATTAGTAATCATGCCATATAAAATCAAGATATTTATTTTTGTGTTTGCAAAAGTGAGAGATTCCAAATAAATGCTAATTTATCCAAAATAATTTGAAAATATAACTGCAATACTTTAAGAAGAAATATATACAACAAATATTTTTGAGGAGTTTGATAATTTTGACTCTCTCTTTCTTCTCTATATTTTTTTTTGGTTTCGAAAGAGTCAATAATATTGTTGTTTGTTTTTGTTTAAATAGTTTTATACATTTTTAAAATGAGACAACATGCAAAATATATACAAATGATGAAATGACCAAATTTTATGCGTAATATCGCTTAAGATGCATAATATTCATAGGTTCTTTTAAATATTTACCATCTAAGGTAGCTAATTTGTATGCTCCCGATTCAAATTTAGCAGTTGATAATATATGGTCCAAGCCACTTGGGTTCAAATTTACCTTTAAGGTCTTTAGTTGCATTAGTATTTTTTTTATTTTCTTTTAAAACAAGGTCATCGACCTCAAAGGATCGATGACGAACTTTCTTAGCATATGATCTTTTAAGCTTGTTTTGGTAGGCACGAAGATGCTCCAAAGCATTGATGCACTTTTCATCTAGGAGTTCCAACTGACTGAGTCTGCCAGCTCGATATTCATCTCCTACTTCGGTATCTTGAAGTAGTAGAGCCAAAGAAGGAACTTCTAATTCAAAGGGAAAAATAGCTTCAACGCCATAAACCAAAACAAAAGGTGAAGTACCTGTGGGAGTACGAACACTAGTGCGATATGCCCACAAAGCTGGATATAATTGAATGTGCCAGTCGCGGCCAGATTTATTGACCAATATTTTAAGGATTTTAATTAATGTTTTATTAGATGCTTCTGCTTGGCCATTACCCTGAGGATAATAGGGAGTGGACCAACGATGTTGAATCTTATATTTTTGGCATAATTTCTTAACATCTTTATTTTTGAAACAAGTTCCATTGTCTGAGATGAGATTTGCAGGAATTCCGAACCTACAAATGATTTGATTAAAAATAAATTTAGAGACTTGTGTTCCAAGTGCAGGAAGCTAAAGGCATAGCTTCAACCCACTTCGTAAAATACTCAATGGTGGTTATGATGAATTTGTGTCCATCAGATGACACAGGATTAATTTTGCCAATAATGTCTAAGCCCCATTTTGAAAAGGGCCAAGGAGATGAAATAGCCTGTAGTTCTTGTGCAGGGGCATGGACAAGGTCAGCATGTTTCTGGCACTTGTCACAATGGCGCACATAATCATGTGCATCAGTTTCCATGGTAGGCCAAAAGTAGCCTATCCTAAGGAGCTTTTTAGCAATGACACTACCACTGAAGTGTCCTCCACAAGATCCATCGTGGGCTTCACTCAAAGCTGATTTGGATTCTTCTAGATTCAAACATCTCAATAGGATACCTTCAAAAGATCTCCTATATAAAGTATTGCCAATTATTACAAATCGACTTGCTCGTCTACGTAATAACCGATGCTGGTTCCTATTAGAACTGGCAGGGAAAGTCCCATTGTGAAGAAAATCAAATATATCCATATACCAAGGTTCAGGAGTAGTTTCATTGATTAGAAACACATCCAAAGGTTCTAAGCATGACTTATTTGAAGCGGGTTCCTGGAGTCGACGAATAATGATGGTGGCATATTCGTCATCTAACTCCAAGGGCAGAAGAGATGCAACTGCGGCCATAGCGTCACCGCACGGTTGCTAGTTCGAGGAATAGCTTCCAAGGTAACTTGATCAAATAGAGATATTAATTGTAAAACATATGCTTTATATGGGCGTAATTTATCATCTCTGGTTTGATAAACATCATTGATTTGATTTATGACAAGTTGTGAGTCACCAAAAACCAATAAACTTTTGATTTTCAATGCCAAAGCAGCTCGTAATCCAAGGATAAGAGCTTCATATTCGGCAGTGTTATTGGTGCAAGCAAATGTTAATTTGAAGGACAAGAGGTATAAGATGTTTTTGTGGAGATATTAAAATAATACCCGCACCAGCCCCACTCATGCATCGGGCTCCATCAAAGTATAAGGACCATTGCTCTGAATGGTCTGCCTCTAGTTTAAGGCATTCATCAGGAAACTCAATGATGAGGGGATGAGTAGATTCTAAGGGTGCAGCAGCTAATTGATCAGCTATGATTTGACCTTTAACAGACTTTTGTCCTATGAAGGTGAGTTCAAATTCGCTTAGCGCAAGAACCCACTTAGCTGTGCGACCAGATAAATACGGTCGACTCATGAGATATCGCAAAGGGTCAAATTTGGCAATAACATAGGTTTTCTTGACTGAGCATATAATGTCATAGTTTTTGTGTAGAAAATATGACTGCTAGACATAATTTCTCTAATATGGTATAACGAGTTTCATAACTGATTAAGGTTCTGCTAATGTAATAATTAGCACGTTCTTTCTTCTCATCATCCAGCTGAGCTAACATAGCTCCTAAGGCAGAATCAGAAGCAAAAATGTACAAGATAAAAGGACGATCAGATCTAGGCGGTGAAAGCACAGGTGGGTTAAGGAGGTATTGTTTGAGAAGTTCAAAAGCTTCCTTACATTCGTCATCCCAATTAAAAGGGACATCCTTCTTAAGAAGCTTAAGAAAGGGACTGGTTTTGTCCGCCAGCTTATCGATGAAGCGACGGATAGCTTGAAGCTTACCTTGTAAACTTCGTAACTCAGATATATTGGTAGGTGCGGGCATATCAGTGATAGCCGCAATCTTGAGAGGGTCAATTTTGATACCACGTAAAGAAACTAAAACCCCTAATAATTTATCGGACTTGACTCCGAATATACATTTGGCTGGATTTAATCGAATAAGATATTCTCTTAACCGATTAAATACTTTTCTCAAATCATCTAAATGATCATCTTCATTAATAGAGCGAGCTATAATATCATCTACATAATCATGTAGGATATCATGCATCATATCATGAAAGATATAAGTCATGGCTCGTTGATATGTTGCGCCCGCATTCTTTAAACCAAATGGCATCACTTTCCAACAAAAGGTACCCCAAGGGGTAATAAAGGTTATTTTAGCCTGATCTTCAGGAGCTATCCTGATCTGATTATAACCAGAAAATCCATCCATTAGGGACATCATTCCACTCCCCATAGTAAAATCAATGATTTGATCCATGTTGGGAAGAGGAAAATCATCTTTAGGGCATGCAACATTAATATCTCTAAAGTCTCAGTGCAAACCCTAACTTTGGTAGCTTCTTTCTTGGTGACTGGAACTACATTCGAGATCCATTCAGCATAATCAATAGCTTGTATAAAAACAACATTCAGGAGTTTTTCTAACTCCCCTTTGACTAGCAAGGCCACTTTGGGATGCATTTTTCTGAGTTTCTGTTTAACAGGTTTAGCATCTGGATGGACTACTAGATGATGCATGACTACAGAAGGGTCTAAACCTGGCATATCTTCATATGTCCAAGCGAAGACATCTTCATATTCTTTAAGGAATGCAATGTATTGCTCTTGTTTTTCTTGACTTAATTCTGATCCAATACTGATGATGTGAGGATTATCCTCGGTTCCAATGTTAACCTTAATGACGTTTTCTACTTCCATGTGTAGATCTCTTTCAAAATTAGGTGGGGCAGGTGAAACGCCCAATTCTTGTAATTCCTTTAAGGTTAACTTGGATAATTCATCTTGAGGAGTCGTGGCCTCAAGCTGGGCTATAGTAGGTATAGAACCATCAAAATAAAAACCATTGTGTAACATCTCTTCCACGGAGACATCATGGAAAATATCTCCTTCCAACTCATCGTCGGATTCAGCAATCATTTCAGGATAGGCTATGGATAGCATATTGCAGGTAGAAGAATTATTCTTGGGATACAAAGAATCTTGTTTATCTAGATAATCTTGATAACATATGAGTTGATCATCATCTTCAAAAGGGAAGGGTTGACCCTTACTAGGAAATAGGCCCACACCACATCGGGCGGGCCATGGTTCTACCTCAAAGGGTTCTTTCATACCATCTTGGAGAGGTCCCAAGCCTTTCCCTTTATATCCCAATTTAAGCATTATGGGTTTAGCTTTAATATATTCATTAGCAAAATAGCATCGAGCATATCCATCACAATGCGTCTTGATGTTTCGGGGTATTCTTCCCCAATCATATCCTTTATAAATAAAAGCACAACTCCCGACTTGGTAGATACTTCCCATAGGTTGTGGGAGGCCCAAGGTATGAGGAGAAGGTGGCAAATTACTTAAGATAATGGAATCTTGCATAGAAGCATTTGTTTTTTTTGATATAAGAATTTTAGATAAATCAGGTAAGAGTTCATCGTAAAGAGCATAAGAGGTAGAAGGATCATTCCCTATATCTTTAGATGTGGAAGGTATGATAGATGTAGATAATGTGGAGGTGTTAATAAATGGGTCTATAGGTTTTGAAATTATAGGGATGGAACATGAAGGATTGGTTGTGGATTTAAGATCTTTTTGAGGTTCTAGTGTGGTTTGTTTAGAAGATTGTTGAGCTATATATGAGGGTGAAATTAATGGAGGAGAAATAGATGAAGTTATGGGTGTGTGTTTCACACGTTTAGATGAAAAATAAGAATTAGGATGTGTGGATGACAGAGCAGGGCAAAATTGAACTCCAACAGGTTCTGCCAAAGCACACATATCAAAGGGTCTAGGATCACCATGGATAGTGACCAACTGATTTTTAAATTCGAATTTAACACATTGGTGTAAAGTTGATGGGACAGCCCGCATTGCATTGATCCAAGGATGACCCAAGAGTATATTGTATGATGCGGGGCAATGTACAATAAACACGGTCGTGTCTAAGGTTCTCGGACCAACTTGCAATGGGATGGTGATAACTCCACACGTTTCTTGTGTTTCATCATTGAAAGCTTTTATGATCATGTCAGTTTTCTTCATTTCATCACTTCTAAACCCAAATCTTTGGTAGAAGTCAAAAGTGCAAATGTTTAGAGATGAACCATTATCAATCAAGACCCTTTTGACTAGCTACATCTCCTATTAGGGCAGTAATATATAAGGGGTTATCCTTATGTAAACTATGTTGTGGGATATCTTTATCTCGAAAGTCAATACAATCGACTTCTCGAGTGATGATAGTATTGGACATGGCTTCGAGTTGAATATTTTGAGGTACCATCATTTGGCTTAATGTGAGCATTAATTCATCCCTATGGGTAGGAGAAGATCTTAACAAGTCCAAAAGGGAAATTTTGGTTGTAGTATTGGATAATTGTTCATTAATATTGTAAGGAGGTTTTGGTTGAACATTAGACATATGATTCCCTTTATTGGGATTTTTCAAAATAAATGGAGCTGATCCATCATTCTGAGTTTGATCCTGTTGAGAATTGTGAGCCTGTTGTCTGGTAACAACTCCGATGGTACCTACAATGTTATATTGAAGACGCTGAATTGGTCTCGGTCTAGCGTTTATGGCTTGTTCATTAGGAAGGAACTGATTAGAAGAGGGTCGAGTAGTAACTCTTCTAGGAAATGGTTCTTTCGAAACCATAGAATCTGTGATAGGTTGAATAGGATCTGATTCATCTTCAGAACTATTCGATTGATTTGAGGTGATGTCTATTTCACTTTCAGTATCCGATTCTACATCACTAGGATCCGGTGTTTGAGTATTATATAGGGGTCTGGACGTAACCATGGATAAAGTTGTGTCAAATTTTTGTAAATCATGATTAGGTAAATGTCCGCTAATAGTTCCTACATATCGGGTAGGAGGAGGGACATTATGATGCTCAATTTGATTGGCCACCTCTTTACCATGTTTTGGTAAAGGATGTTGAAATATATCTAATGATTGATTAGCATTTTGATTCTAGATTTTGGGGAATGTTCTTTTGAGTATTATTAGGAGGATTTTGTTTAGGTTGAAAGGCTTGCACCTCCATTTCATTATTATCAATCAAGTCTTGTATTTTATGTTTTAATATTTTGCAAGAGTTTGTAGCATGTCCAGGTCCTCTATGAAAATCACAATGTAAATCAGCTCTGTATCCGGGTATAGTTGGATCAGGTTCCCGGATAGTCGGTAATTGAATCAAACCTCTTTCGAGTAATTGGGGTAGAATAGTTGATAATGGTTGATTCAATCTAGTAAACTCTCGAGGTGGTTTATCAGGAGGTTTTAATATAAACTTCTCCGTTGTTTTCGTAGTATTAACATTAGCAATGTTTCTACTATCAATGACTCCGTCACCTACAACTTGTTTGTTTTTATATTGATTTCTGGATGTTTTCTCATCATCTTTCTTTTTGAGCTGACCTCTTCTAATGAGAGCATCTTCCACCCTTCGAGCTAAGTCTATAGCTTGATCGAAGGTGGTTAAGGTAGCAGTTGATAATTCATAGGATATTTGTTCTTGCAAATTATTAATAAAAATGTCCAACATTTCCCTATAAGGTAGCACAAAGTGCAGTTTTCCTATCAACTGCCTCCATCTAGCTAAGAAATCAGCAAAACATTCATCTTTGTCTTGTTTTAAGTTGTATAAATCTTTAATGGTCACGTGTCTCTCGATGTAGGCACTAAATTGATGGACAAAAGATTCAGCTGTTTCTTCAAAATTCCTCAAAGAATGAGTGGGCAATTGATAGTACCACTCTAATGCCATTCCTCCTAAACTTTTCGGGAACATTTTTAGTAATAGCAAGTCATCATGTGATATATCATGACATGCTATCCTAAACATGCGAAGATGCTCTATGGGATCTTCAGTTCCTTTATATATAGGCAGGACGGGCATGGGAAAGTGCTTAGGGTATGGTTGTGCTACAACTATGGGATCCAAAGGCTGACTACACATCTCTCGATAATTATACGAGGGACGGTAGGGATCTATCCTGGTCCATGCGGGAAGCTAACTGTTTCACCATGGCTTCCAGATTATCGGTTTGCCCACCATATTGGTTCTGTAGGGTATTAATATGGGATTTGTGAGCATATGATGGAGGGACATGAAGATTAGATGCTATATTGCTATTGTGTAAATTGTTGGTAGGAAGGGTGTTATGAAGAAGTTTTGAAGTTGTATTATGTTGTATCCCGGATTGTTGAAAATTGGTGTTTGGCTTCATTTTAGGTTTTTGTCGATTTGAAGCATATTGATCAATAGTTTGGCAAAATAAAGCAGTGAATGAAGGTCTCTTTTGTGTGGGAATGATTTTAGGCTCAATAACAAGTTCCTTAGGGGGTTGGGTAACCTGTTGTTTTTGCATGTTCTGAATCATAGTGACCATATCTATATTGGATGGTCCAGCTTTATCACTTTCTTGATCGATAAAAGACAAAGGATTAGTGTGCACGTTAAACATATGTTCCATGGCTGCTTGAGTGTCACTAATTTGTCCTCTATCAATACGAACTGCCATATTAAGAGCACCAATGTTATTACTGAGAAATTTCCAGAAATGATCTATATTATCAAAAGCAACAGCTTCGTCCTGGAGCCATTCTAGGGGATGAGGATCCTTCCTCTTTAACATTTTCTTCTTGTTCATCTACAACAAGCTCATCTTCTGGCTGTTCTAGAGTTCCTCCTTCCGGAATTGAATCCTCAGGAAGGACATTTGGGTTTTTTGTTTTGTTTCCTAGCCAATCTTCTTCTTCTTCTTCTTCCATTTGTTTACCATTCCTAAGTCTAGGCATTGTGCTTAAGTTTAGATTTCAGAAATATATATATATATATATATATATATATATATATATATATATATATATATATGCAACAAGCTTAAGAGGTATATATTTTAATTATATACCTACTATAGTATTTAAAATAAAATGTTTTGGTTTTGTTATGTTTTTGGTTTTTCTTGTTTTTTTTTTTTTTGTTTTTATAACAATATTATAAAGATAACAAACAACACACTAAATGCAAGAAATAATAATAATGAAAGCAATGATCTAGTTTTCTATAAACAATTTATAAATATCATTAACGGGCTCAAGTTCTTCAGGAGTCATGAAATGTTCTTCTTCAAATTGAAAATTTTCTTTCAAGAATTTGACAAAAAGTGCTATAGTGATATTATCTGTCTCACACTCTGGTTGGTAGAAATAAAGTTCATGGCAATACTCTCGATATAACACAGCTCTAGGAACTCTCCTCCACCTTTCCCTATCCGTAAGAATGACCTCTTGGTCTTCTACATGACCTAGGAATTGGTGTATAACAGTTGCATTCTCGAGGTATTCCTCGAAGGTGAACAATTCTGAAGACACAAGAGCTCTCCTATAAGCTAACCACCTATGGCAAGCTCTCTAAAGTTCATGATAAAAAATGAGTTGATGAGGATCCAGGATTCTATCTAGGGCAAACCTCTTAATTTGCCTAAGTTCTGTTGATCTAGATGAAATAATACCCAATCTCCTATTAAGTTCGTCCCACAAAGGTGGAACTCTATATGTTTGAGATAGTCTAAGCAAAGAATTAAACTCTATGGCTATTATTTGATTTTCAACATTAATGGTGACAGCTAGTCTTTTCTTAGGAGCTACCATCTAAACATGATATGCAACTTAACGATTTTAAATGCATCTATGTTTTTTTTGTTTTCAAAAGGTTTTAGTTTCACGTCGGGTTCACCAAAATGTATCGCTCCAAATTTTTTGCACCCTTACCTTCAGGCTATAGGATCCGTGCCCTGAAGGGGGATGTGAGAAGGATGGGACAATACCTCGGACTGAGAGGCCCTTTGAAGGTCCCGCCTCTCGGGGAGGTGTATAAGGGTGAATTTTTGATGGATGGTGGGTTCACCAGGAAACTTTTGAATGGCAGTTTCCACGCCTAGGTTGGGAATGTGTTTGATGTGTTCATTTTTAGCTTTAATCATTCAAGTCCTAGGTTTGGCCAAATGAATCTAAACTATGCTATATGAAATGCAGATTTAAATGAATATAGAAATAGAATTAAATAGAGAATATAGGAAATATACTAGATTAGAAAAAGGTCATACCTGATCCGGATGTCTGATGGAGGTTCTGATTTTTGAAGCAGTCAAGATCGCCTCGAATTTGACAGGATCATCTCTGATCTGACAGGATCATCTGAGATCTAACGAATTCGTCAGAGACCTGCAATCAGAGAAATAGACACAGAACACAGAAAATGCAAGCAATACTAACAGAGGAAAATGGTGTAAAATGACAATATAGATACTAAAACGATAATTACGAATAGAAATTCAAGTAAATTATAGTATTCTAATGACAAATTATGATCTTATCATGCACTTAAGCTATATGGGTGAACTCCAAAATGCAGAATAGCAGAAAATAACAATAAACTGATCTAAATGCAGAATGAAACAGTAGACGAAAAGAGAAAAGTGCAAACTCTGGGCACTAATTGCCCCCAATGTTGACTGCAATCGAAATCATCTCGAATTGGGGCGTGATCATCCGAGATTGTACAAGATCATCTGCGATGATCTGAGCTTGCTCCGACTGAAGAATAACAGAGTTCCTACAAGAAAACTCGAAAAGGGACAAAGGCAAACAGTAGTCTAAGACATTCTAATGCATGTAAAACTCGAAGTGCAGTAAAATTCAGCCAGGGGAATGTCAAGGGGAGGGCCTAAGATTAAATAGGCATAGGAAGGAGGTTGGGAGGTTGGAGATCATCCTAATCTGGAAGATCTCCAATGGGGGAGGTCTCTAACGGTGCAGACACGCTTCTGCCCAACTTAGAGACGCCGTTGAAACAGAAGCTAATTATGAAAAATCAGTTTTGGGACGAAATCGTCTGGACGTTCTACTCCAGACGAATTCGTCCGATCTGAGGCGATATCGTCTGATCGGCGACGATATCGTCCAACGGTCACAACAAATCCTAAAAATGGCATGAAAAACAAGGAAAGCGGTTTAACAGGTGGTTCGGGGTTAAAATTTGAATTTGAATTATTACTAAAGTAATTTTAATTATTTGCTAAGGTTTACTGCACCAATTTTAGGGTGCTACACTTTCCCTATTTGTATTTGATTGTATCCACTAAACCCATATAGGAATGAAAAATATTTTCTTCCTACCAAGGTGAGAGGACTTTGTCAATAAAGGGTAAGGGAAAATGGTCTTTCCTAGTGGCTTTATTAAGCATTCTATAATCAACACAAATGCACCACTTACCATTTTTATTAGGCACCACCACTAAAGGTGATACCCATCGATTATCCGCTATTGGATAAATAAACCCTGTTGACAAAATTTTTTGAATTTCGGATATAAAAATTTATTTCATAGCTGGATTCATTCTCCTCTAGGTTTGTCTTAATGGTATCACATCATCTTCCAAATATGTCCTATGGGTACAAACTTCGGGTGCAATCCCCCTCATGTTTGTGTAATCCCACACAAAAGTAGTTTGGTGTTTGACAAGTGTTTCTTTTAATTTGTCCTCTTGAATAATAGACAACTCATTATCAATATTCAATACTCTGTCAGGTGCCATTTCTACCTGTTTGACATGGTTATCTTTTCTACCTACAAGCAAGGATTCTAGAGGAGAATGAGAAGATTCCACTTGGAAAATGTATGTTATGACGTGTTCTTCATCAGCGTCATCCTCAATATCATCTAGAGCCATTATAGGTTGAAGCATTAACAATGTATCATTATTTAAGGCTTTATATTTTGGTTCTTACAATAAATTAGTGGACTATGCAGGTGGATAAATGCCCAAGTTTTTGGTATTTTTCCCATATAAAATCATCATTTATCCTATATTGCAGCTTATATAAGCATAAGCTATGGTCAATCAAGGTCTACCTAATATAAGGGGATAGCCCCCTAATCTATATCTAGATTGCAGCACTATAAAATCTATCGGATACTCCCATGCATCTACTGAGACAATAACATCTTCCAATATTCCCATTGGAAGTACTGTGGATCAGCTAACTGAAGAATAATTTTTGTTGGCCTCATATCTGTGAGTTGTAGTTTTTGCATGGTTTCTTGGGGCATGACATTTATGGCAGCCCCTAGATCTACTAATGTGTTGGGTAATGGGAAGCCTATAATTTTAATGGTTAGCCCTAGGTTTCCTAGATCAAAGTATTTAGGATGGTAGGTATTGCCTAACATGAGATCAACCAATTGTCCTACCACATTCACTGCTTTTAATGGTTTTCTTCCTAATTTTTTAAATATAATTCTCTTATGGCCTTCGTATAAATGGGAACATCTCTAATGGCCTAAAATATGGGAATTATGACTGTTAGGGTTTTTAAGCCTTCCATAATATCAAATTTTAGCTGTGTTGGCTTCTTGGGTTCCTGTAATATTTTTGGAAAATTTGGAACCCCTTCATTTCTGTTTTTCTCATCAGTTTCTTTTTCTACCGCCTCTTCTACCAAAGGTGGTTCTCCTAATTCTAACTCTACATCCTCCTCCTCTATTGCAGGAGGAATTGGTTCTACTCCTACTTGTCTACCTGACCTAAGCTGTATAGGGCTACAATATACTCTAATATGGTATAATGGAAACACCTCTGTATCTACCTAGATAGGTGGACTGATTTGACCTATTATTGGAATTTGGAGTTGGTTGTGGAGGTAGTTGAATTGGTCTTGAAGTAAGAGGTGCAAGCAATCTACACTACGATGGAGTTTGAGTTGTATTTTATGGAGGTGAAGTCCATGCATTGTGGTTCCTCCAATGTGGTCTAGTTTGTTGATAAGGCATCCATGGATATGGGTTGTAAGGAGTAGATCCTTGGGTGGCATTCATCCAAGGAGGTTGATCCCACTATCCCATGTTGGTGGTTGAGTCTAACCTTGGTTCATATAATTACTTCCCCCATAAGGTGGCATTCCTCCTAGCATGTTATTTCATGTAGAAAATTATTGCCATTTTCTCCCATTACCCATGAAATAGGTTTCCACTACTTCAAGTTTCTCTTTGACATTTTCTATTCATGGACACAACCTAGTTTTATGATACCTTTAACATATTGTACACATTATAACTTTGTTTTTTGGACACTCATTTTTTAGGTGTTTTCTCCTACATTTTGGGCAAAATCAGGATAATGTTGCTTCAGTTTCCTGCTTCTTTTTTTAAGTAGGAGTGTATCCAATTGGAGTATAATATATGAGAGCATATCACTATTCATATTATCTAGCATATTGCCTACTTCAGCCTTAGTTATTGAGGCTGTTGTTTTGTGATTTAGGTGGTTGGTTTACCTTTTCAGAGAGAATAATTTTGACCCAATTATCAGATGTTTGACATCTAATGTTGGTAAATACCCCCTCTTGATATTAAATTCAAATATTCTAGAGACTCATTTGTGAGACCCCTCAAAAAAATACTTCTTAAGGACTTATCACCCAACCTTGAATGGGGTGATATTTGCAAATTAAAGCTAAATCATTCCCAATAGTCTTCCAATGATTCTTACTCTTTTTGAGTCATATTCAAGACTTCTTCCTAGACATATTGTGCTCTCCCTAAGTGTTTGGTATTGGTCCAATAAGATCCTTTTAATATATTTCCAAGTTGAAATGTGTTTATTTTCTAGACTAATGAACCAACATAGCACTAAATCATATAAAGTGGAGGGAAATAATTTGAGTCTTTGGGCATCTGATTTGTAATCCACTGACCTGCATAATACATAAAATTAAAAAAGAAACAAGTTAGGATCTTCAGTTGGAAGTCCACTAAAGATAGGAATATGAGCGGGAGATATATTTTTCATATTTATTTCTCCCCTTGCTTCTTAAATTGGGAAGTCAAAGCTGGTTGAAGCTTCTTCAATTTCAATCATATTTTTAGGTACTGTAGGTTCTACACCTACTGATTCCAAGGTAGCTTTCAAGCCTTCACACTTGTTTTGTTTATCCTACAGAAGTATTCCTAAGTCAATATTTGAAATGGTTCCTTCTTCAACTACTTTTCCCATTGAATATTAAGTAAATCTTCCTCATATTGGGTTCTCTCAAATAGATGTCCTAAACCAAAGTTTGAAACTAGTCTTTCATCAATAGATATTTGTCTTAATGGCTAAGAAAATCTTTGTTCAAAAATTGGATGACTATGCCAATGTACTATTGGAGGAGATGGTAGTTCAGTTTTAAGATTGGTTTCAGATGTTTCAAAGGGAATTTCAGAAGTTTTCTAGAGTATTGGTGAAGTAAAATCTCTACTTTGCTGAAAACGACCATTCAATCCTTTTGATTTTGATGGACTCATACAATATCAGGTACAAAAATCTATAGTTAAACTATTCTAAACTACAAGTTTAGGGTTGACTATCCTATATATTTGACTACTACATTTGACACTCCCTAATAGCAGCACCAAAATGGTGAGCAACAATTTATGTCATAAAAATAGTTATTTCCTATCCATTTAATTTATCAATATAGAGTTTTGTAGACTTGTGAGTGCTAGTGCAAAGTATATGCCTATAGTGGTCTAAAGATAAGTCCTATGTGTCACCTTTGGTTTGGGGGGTGGTTGTTGGAACTTTGTTCAAACTGATAGAATTCAATTATAGGAAAGTAATTTCTACATGAATTTGCAGGAAAAGTAAGTTAAAATGTCAAACACATGATTGAAAGGAAATATGTAGGAAAATAAAATGCAGGACAACAAAAACTCTTGTAGAAATTAAATAAAAATAGGGAAATACATAATTAGACAATCTTTCAGAAGATAAATAATAGAAACTAATTAATAACAACAACAAAAAACAAGGGAGGAATACTGCCTAGAGTAGGCCCAGGCTTTGTAGACATCCACCCGGTTAAATTATGCAGTCACTCTTTGATCTCTAAAAATTTACATAAACACTTTGAGATTTTATTATGTAGTACAAAGTTTTATAGAGTAATTTTGGATCCTTTCTTTAGGGGCAGTCTATGTTTTATACAAAACGTAACCATCCCCTGTTTAGAATTGTATATGTTGTGCAATTTTCTATGGTAGGCATGCATAAATTAATTAAATGCTTAAAACATGGAAATTGCACTAAATTATCCCTTGTGGAATAATCATGGTATTTTCTATATTTACAAAATTCATCTAATTTTATACATGGTTTCCAATCTTCATGGTCAACGCGCATTATTTTATTCTATAAATTGCACGTGTTGTTCATCTCGTTGCTAAAAACATGTGCCTTTCCTACCTGTCACTAGGATATAGACACTGTATTTAGTCTTATCTTGGTTGCTTAATATCACCAATGATTTACAAGTGTCTAATATTGTGTACATTTATTCTATCATCGGAATACAGGTACCATCTAGCCTATGGTTGGGAGATAGGTGCCTTCCAGCCTGCATTTGAGATACAGGAACTACTCGTTGTACCAAGAGATAGGTGCTTCCTTTTCGATGGGAGATAGGTGCCTTCCATATTATGGTCAGGAGATAGGCATCATACCTTAGCATATTTTGGAGATCTTACTCCTTTGTTGTTTACTCACTAATCCTTCCTTAATCGCTTTAAAAAATATATCAAATGCCAGGTCTACATGGGACCTTGACTCAAAAGGTGCAAAAAAGACAAAATGTGTTGCATCTACACACAATTTTCACTCAAAAAATACATTAGGTATAATACATAATTTTCTATTAAATATATACAAAAATATCATAAAATATGTATTTCTAATATAATATACTGCACAATTATGCTATTAAAATATACAAAAAATGAGAATTTTTGGTGCTTATCATGGATGCTTGTTTGATAAGACCATAATGCCAATGGGATTTGAGTATGCCAATATTGATGATTTTCTTTGACTAGTTTCTTGAGAATAGCAATTAAGGTCTTATTGGTAGCCTCGGATTTTCCATTTGCCTGTGGGTAGTAAGGAGTCAATAAACTATGTTGGATTTATATTTCTTGTAAAGTGCTTGAACATACTTGTTTTTGAAAGACTTATCATTATCAAAGATGATATTTGAGGGGATAACAAAATAATAGATGATATGATGCAGTATAAACTCCATAATAAGAGGTCCTATCATACTGGTTATAGGAATTGCCTCAACCCACTTTGTGAAGTATTTAGTGGCTATGATGATGAATGTATGTTGTCCTAAGGAAGGAGGTGATATTTTTCCAATAAAATCAATACCCCATTGTGGGAAGGGCCAAAGTATTTGAATAATCTGTAATGTTTGTGAGGGCACATGGGTTAAATTAGCACGTTGTTGATATTTTTGACAATGCTTGAATTAAGTAGAATAGTTGCATCCCATGGTGGGCCAATAGTAACCCATGCATAGAATACGCTTTGCAATGGCCATTACACTAAAGTGAACACCATAAATATCATTATGATCTTTATATGTGGCTCTTTGTGCCTCTACAGGCTTGAGACATGAAGGAGGACTCCATCATAACCACTTTTATATAGCACATCCCCCAAGATAGTAAAACAAGCTACCTTTTTCTTGAAAGTGCATTTAGCAGTATGTGAAATGTCTGATGGGAGTGTTCTAAACTTGAGGAAGGCTATTATTTGGTTGGACCAAGGTTCATATGACTCTAAATAGATAAAAAAAATATCCTTCTCATCCTTAGATTCAACATGAACAATTGTAGATTTAGAGATCATTGTAACAATGAGTGGTTGTACCTCTTCTAAGGAGTTCTTTGGAATCGATGATACTAGAGATCACATCTGCAAATCTATTAGTCAACCATGGTAAACTATCAATTTTATACTAGTTAAATTTAGGGAGCAATGTCATGGCTACTTCGTGATAAATTTTTATTGTTGGTTCCTTGCATTGGTATTCTTCATTGATTTTATGAACAACAAGTTGGGAATCACCAAATATCCTGATACACTTTATACCCATAGCTATGGTTTCTTTAAGACCTAAGATTAAGGCTTCATAATCTACATTGTTACTTGTGCATTGAAATTCAAGTTTGAAATATAGGGGAATAGGTACCCCCTATGGTGTATGAAACATGACTCCAACACCTTGACCTTTTTTGCACGTATAACCATCAAATAAAAGTGTAATATCAACATATTCCTCCAGAATGACATCTTCTTGTTCAGTGATAGTGAATACCAAATCATCTAAGATCTCAATAATCAAGGGTTTATCACTAGGAAGTGGAGCAAGTTGATCGGCTATGACCTGACCTTTAATGGATTTTTGTCTTATGAAATCAAGATAAAATTTAGTGAGAAGCATTATCCATTTTGTGGTGCAGGTGCTATTGTAAGTTTGAGATATCATATAATGCATAGGATATTCAAGAACTATGATATATGTGGTGTAAATAGGCATGTAATGTTTGAGTTTCTTAGTGGTAAAAACCACTTCTAAGCACAAATTTTCCATGTAAGCATATATAGTTTCATAGATTACCAATGTTCGACTAATGTAGTAGAAAAATTCCTCTCAATTGTTTTCATTCTTTTGTGCAAGCATTATCCCTAATGCAAAGTCTATTGCTGAAACATAAATATGGGAGAGGAATCCTGGATGAGGATGAGTTAATACTGGTGGAGAATCCAAGTACTGCTTGATGTCATAAAAATATTTTTGGCACTCATCTATCCATGAAAATTCCACCTCTTTTATATTAGGTGAATGAATGGTCTGCATTTGTCAAAAAGTTGCACAATAAAACAATGGATCAATTGAATCTTTCCTTGTAAGCTATGTAATTCCTTTAATTTTTTTGGGGGAGGCATCTCCATGATGACCTTGACTTTGTTTGGGTCCACCTCAATGCCTCTTTTGGAGATAATGAATCCTAGTAGTTTGCTTGAGGTGACACAAAAGACACACTTTTTGGGGTTTAACCTTACATTATGCTCTACAAGTCGATCAAAGAATTTTTCCAAGACACCAATGTGTTCTTGTCGAGTTTTGGATTTTTCCAAGAGATCATCCATATAATATTCAATGATCTTTTACATGTAATCATGGAATATGTATGTCATGGTATGTTGATAAATGACACCTACATTTTTGAGGCCAAAGGGCATCACCTTGTAACAAAAATTCCCCCAAGGTGTAGTGAATATTGTTTTGTGTTGGTCATTAGGATTGATTTGAATCTGATTATATCTTGAAAAACCATCCATTAGAGAAAGCATTTCATGGCCATCACAAGTTTCAACAAGAGTATCAATGTTTAGTAGAGGAATGCCATCCTTAGGACACACTTTGCTAAGGTCTCAAAAGTCAATGCAAATGTGTATCACCCCATTAGGTTTACGAATGGGTACCATGTTTGAGAGCCACTCAGGATAGTCAATGGGGACAATGAAAGCCGCATATAATAGATTTTGAAGCTCTTCTTTGACCATGAGGGCAATGGTAGGAGGCATCTTTATCAATTTTTGTTTGATCGTATTAGCATCAGAGTGCAAGGTGATATTGTGAAAAACCAATTTAAGGTCAAGACCAGGCATATCTTTGTAGGACCATGCAAAAATACCCTTCTTCTTAAGGAGAGAAATTAATTGCTCTTGTTCATTTACGAATAAAATTTAGTCAAGTTTGAAAATTTGAGGATTATCTACATTTTAATTGAGATTTACATTGATGGTATCTTCAATGGATATATGAGAACATTCCTCAAGCTAATGGGGCATTGGGATCGGATGAATGTCATCTATGATATTATCAAACTCTTTAGATTCAACCTTTTCTATGTCTACCTGGAAAACCTTCAGGATCTAAAGGTGAAGGTGAAGGTGAAGGTGGAGGCAACAGAGGAATGTCCTTGGCTAAGGCCCTTAACAATTCCTCATAAAGAATGTATTTAGAAAAGGATGGAGGCAAGGAAATATGATCCATATCAATAAGGATCATGTCAATTGGATTTGGATTTTCTAATATGGATTACGAAGCGAGGTGAATAAGTCAATAGGATTTATGTTAACTTAAATGGGATGTTGTTGGCAATGTGAAGTATGGATAGCTCCTATCTACTAGAACCAATGCTAGAACTCTGGGAACCTAAATAACAACGAGCAACACAAATAAATGCAATAAGAAAAATCCATGTAGATGGAATATAATGATGATTTTTTAAAAATTTTATGTGTTTTTGATTTTTTTTTTTTACATATATATTACAAAATTATTCAGTGAGGTGGATTATTGAAATGGAGGTGGTTCACCAATTGGTTTAGCTTGTTTCATAGGGAGTAGAAAATGAAATATGGGCTGATGGATGGGAAATATTCTAAGTTAATACTCATTCTATTCGGTGAATGTAATTATGGGTGTTGTTTACTCATCAGATTCATCTAAAGCTATTGACATAACGTCATATTCTTAATAAATTTCTTCCTCAAATTCATCGATGTGATGGGTTTCTTCTTCTAATTTTAAATAAATATTTTTAAAGGATTTTTTAAGAGAAGAAGTGCAAGAATGATGATGATATCCTAAACCTCAATGGTCATGCACTTCTTGATATGGAGTATCAATGAGCTTGTGCCCTATGCATGTCATCCTAGGCCATAGCCTTGCCACTTTACTCGATGAAAGTATTGGTATGGAAAACCTGACATGTGATGTATGTTGGCAAGTGTTGGTTGTTTGGGTTCATCTAAGGAAGATGGATTGGATGATGAATGTGTTGGGCTTGATGAGGGAACGATTGTAGATGATGGAATGGAGATGAGGTTTGAGGACTATGAATGTGTTGACTTGTTAGAATGGAATGGGTGTGGGTTAATGGAGGTGTGGGGATAGAAACCATAGAATATTGTGATACCCATTATGGATTTGATGTAAAGAAGTTAGGTTGGGTTGAAATGGACTAGATTTTAAGATTTGCCACCTGTATTTGCTATTGGGAGTAAGAATGAGCATTTTACTGAGATAAGCATTTTTTTGAGGTGTTGCCATGCTTATTGTATGGAAATATCTAAGGAAGATGGTGTAGGCATGGTATAAATGGATGTGGTGGGTGGAGGGTGGAGGATAGGTTGCAATAGATATTGTAATTGAATGGGAGATATTGGATGCAATGGAGACTATAATTTGTGAAGCAACATTAACATGTGCTTCATACAATGGATTGCCATAGGTGGTATAGGAATATGGAATGGGAATGCTTTGGCTACATGATTGTTGTAGAAGAAATAAGTGATGGGAAGGTGTAGATGATGCCTCAAAAATAGGGTTAGTATACATGTGGGTAAAACTGGAAGGCTACAAATGAGTAAGTTCTTGCTGAGAAGAAGGATCATGCCTAGGTGGGCAATTGATTTGCTTTAGAACATGGTTAGAAAATCTTAGAAAATATCCAATTTTAGCCATATCTATGCAGGTGATATTAGGATTGGTGGGATATGATGGATCAGTTTTCAAAATGGGTGTATTGATATCTCTATGCAACACATCAACATTTGAGGTATACACAGCATGCGAGGGTCTCATAGACAAACCAAGATAGCTTGTTTGTATCACACTTACAGGATTAACCATAGAAGTGGTGGGGAAGGATGTGGAACACTCCATGGATGAAGTGGTTTGGCTAACAAGGACTTGAATAAAAATACTTGCTTGGATATGAGTTGAAACCATATGCTAGTGATTCGATTGTGGATGGTGAATGTGTGGAATGTGCAGAAAAGATGCAATGGAAATCACATAGAATCAAACAAGAAAATCAATCCTATATTTTGCAGTAGATTTTATTTTTTATGTGGGGTTTGTGTGTTGTTGATGTACTAACCTAAACTATTATGCAAGGTGAATTCTAAGGATGGATGGCAAATGATAATTTTAAAAATTCCTAAGGTGAAAATTGTAATTGCTTTTAAAAATAAAAAGTAGATATTTTTCTATTCATTTTACTGTTAAAAAGTAGAAAACAAAATAGAGTTAGGGTTTGAACCAGGATTACCTAGAATCCTACATATTTCTTTCCCTATTCTAAACTCCATACAGAGTCTCCTAAACATTGTGAGGTGTTTTCCAAACTCTACAAGACGTTCCTTGAATGTTGTAGGACATCCGTGTGACCACTGTTCAAACTTTGCAACTCTAGAAACCCTCATTTTCATGATTTTTGCATGATCAAACTTCTAGAAATTAGTAAAATAGAAATATAAACATAAATTAGTGACAAGGTAAATTAAAATTAGGAACCCTTTGGGGGTCCCACCATGATCGTCATTTTGTAAACCAAAAAATGAACAACACCAATACAAAGATAAAGTACAAAAAGCACAATAACACCATAAAATGCATAAAATAAATATGTTAGTTTGCTCATGCACATGAAAACAACAAACAACATAAAAGGGGTTAAAATTACCTACAAGGGCTCCACTATGTGAGGCCCTTTGATGATAAAACCTATAAAACCTTAAATGTTGCAATATTAACTAAAAATAAATGTAAAAATATAAAATGAGATGCAACAAATATCTTACCTTGTCAATGCTAATTTATATTCGTATTTATGTGTTTGAGAGTTGCACGAATGCCCAAAAGAATTCGAGGGCTTACGGACTACAAATATTCTATGGGAAATACCTAGAGGTATTCACAAATAACTGCAAACACCCAACAACATTCTAGAAATTTCTAAAAGTATTTTGTGAACTTTGGGCGGTGTTTGAGGGTGAATGGAAGTGAAGCAGAACCAAATATGGTTCATGAGGTTTTAGCAGTGGCAGAAACAAGGGGTGCAAGATCTCAATTATAGGGTCCCACTTTATGAAATAGGGCTCCCCTATTCTTGGGAAGCATCCACTACAGGGAATTTTGATTGGTCCCTTGCATTAAATATCTGGGTGTTTGATGCCCTCCTAACATTAGAATGGAACATCCCTGTAGATGCCACTTTCTCCTTCGAATCAATAGAAGATATTTATGGTTCCATTGTCTAGTTTGTTTGTACAATGACATCAACAAGATCAACTTTGGTATCTAGCAATTGCTATGATTACCAGATCCTATTCTATAATTGTTACACTATCTATTTTAACTACCACATAATATTGTTAGCTTCTTGCTATTTTTTTGTGGTAGCTCTTTGAGACTCCTAAATTTTTTCTTTTTTGACTTTTAATTTCTCCTCCCATGTGGAGGCTTGTTCTTTCATGACCTTCAATTTATCCTTGAGGTCTTTCTCTAGAGCATCACGGTAGGGTGCTTCACTAGAGGCCATGCCCTAGGAAACTAGTTCATCTTCTATCATTTTATCATCCCCTAATGAACTATAATAGACTAGGGATTCTATTGCTTCTCTACTCCTGGTCATTATGGGTTGGATATAGCCTATACTATCTTCTATTTTGAGTGTTGGTAGATAGACAATGAAATTACCTATGAGGGGCTTGGTTTAGCTTGTTCTACCTCCCCTGTAGAGTGTCTATGATGGGAGGTAGGAACTTCTACCATGTCATCCTCTTCATATTCCTATTGATCATCAACTTATTATGATGTAGAAACCACTTCTTTATCCTCTTCATCTTCTTTTCATCCACCAGTTGAGTGTGATGCAACAATCACCTCTTCGTCTACTTCAATTTTGGCCATCTATGCCTCAACATATTGAATTAGGGCTAAAATTAGCTCATGATGTTCTAACTTTATCACTATGCTTGCATGGTATCACCTAGCCTCATCCTTCAAGGCATAGATTAGATAGTAGGGGACATTAATGTGATCCCCATACAATAAGTGATTTATAAACCATAGGTGGTTAGCGTTCAACCATGAGTATTTTCTAGTGCAAGTGAAAAACCTTGCCACTTGCTTGAATACATGCCTCCATAGTTCAAGGATATGTTGTTTAGATAACCTAAACCGCATCAAATGCATACTGGATTACCCAAAAAATATCTACACACAACATCCCACACTGTCATATTTGTATCTCCAGTCTTCACTGTAGGGGAGGTCAATAACCATTGCAATCCTCTATGACTGGTATGACCAGTATGTGCATCCTTATGACACCATCCTCCATGGAGGTTGCAAATTCTCATGCCATCACTAAATCCTAATATTGGCTAACCAGGTGATAGTAATCTATCCATTCGACAACTACAAACTTTTACTGGATGAACATAGTTATGCTCGAGAGATCCTGGGGCTCATACTTCTTCAATGCATGATTGTCCAAAGGGAACTCCATGGCATCATCTACTCTATTTTTTGGGTTTTCTCTAGTTGTAAACAAACACTTTTAGTTATTTTTAAGCATGCTAAAGCATACGACTGTATCCATGCATACATGGCACCTATCTTCCTATAATAATAAGTAATTATAAAATTTGCATAATCAATTATTAATTCATGTACCATATTTAGGTGGATATGATCACAACATCCTCCCTTACACTTGATTGGTGTCACATGGTAGTTTGCATATTTGGGGGTTGCATGATTGGACAATATTTTCATGGGGCATGTGTTGGCACATTACAAAAAAATATTTTTTATGACAACTATGCATACATGTAACAAAAAAATCAATACATACCTTGGTAGCTTTTGTGAATCATGATACACAAATGTTTTGTTGTGCAACTGGATTTGATTGAAGTATGACAATGGTGAACCAAAGTGAATCAATGGTGTGCATTTATTCATGCAAGGCAATCATGTCAAAAGAAATTTATTAGGTACTACATTTTTATTAGTCTTGAGATCTCATGCAAAAATGAAGAAAAATATGATTCTTTTATTTTATCGTGGGACGACACACGCCCCTCTTGGAAATTACTTTATTTGTTTCTTGAGAGTATGCATGTGTTACTGATGAGTATACGTGGACTCCAGTGGTCAAATATCAAGAATTAAATGGATTCTACCATTAGAAAAATATGCATACTATGTTCCATGAAAAGGTTGACTTTGTTGACTGCACATGGATATTGGCACTTCCTAGATATAGGTGACCATTGCTACCTCTAGAATATAGGCGTCTACTACTTCTGGAATATAGGTGCCTATTTCTTCTGGAATATAGGCATATAATGCTTCTAGAATACATGCACCATCTCTATTTTGTTGATACAGGCACCTTGTGTTGGGAATACATGCACCTTTTCTTTGTTCTTCTAGATACAGGCGCCCATTGGCTTTAGAATACAAGTGTGTTTTCTATGTTGAGAATACATGCACTTATTACGTTTTTGAAATTAGGCACCTTATATGGAATATAGGTATCCTTTAAATTTTGTAGATATAGACACCTTATACATTTTGGAATATAGACACCTTCTTTGTATTGAAGACAGACACCCGTTGTTATAGGGATATAGACACCTAAATATACTTTAAAAAAATTTTGTTTGATGTTGTCAATTTATTTTAACCCGAATATAGGTGTATTCTTTTCAATAGAAAATAGACACCTGTACACAAGTCCTATCATAGATAATATGTGCTCAATGAAATTTTGAAACCCTCTCCTCACTTCTACACTTCTTAAAAGTGGAAAATGTGGGGCCACATGGTTCATGCCCGATAGGCCTAGTTTGACCTGGTTGCCTGCATATTACATCCAAATCCATGTGTCCTGAAAAAAATAAACACACAAAAAAGTAAAATGAAAAAAAAGGATTGTGGTATCATGCCTGATAGGCCTAGTTGCCTGAATGCCTATAGATTGCATCTAATGCCACGTAACCCTGCAAAACCAAAAAGCTAAAAGAAAAAAAAAACCTATGCTAATATTAGAAAAATATTAATAATAATAATAATATTTTTTTTGTGAATGCTAAAATCAAATTAATTTCATTGAAATAGGGTCTCCCCCATGCTTGCTTTTGACTATCAGCATGATGCCGCTACCATCAATGGTTCTAATGTGGACAACACGATTATTGATTATCTTGATCACTTCATATGGACCCATCCACCTTTGCATGAGCTTTTACTTACACTCTTGGAACCAAGAATCATAAAGTAATGCCCAATATCCTTCCTTAAACTATTTTGACCATATATGGTGGTCATACCACATGGCCCTTTGCTTCTACATGATTTTTTTCCCTGTAGTGCATCTTGTTGGTATTCATCTAGTTGGTTCAATTGGTGAATATGTTCCTTTTACACAATGTTTATATTTAGGTTCATATTTGTTGTAGTCTGTAGAGTTTAAATTTCAAAATTGATCAGCATAATGGTGTTTTTTCCATACACCAGTTGAAATGGTGTAAAATCCATAGTGGTTTACTAGGCAGTGCAATATGCCTATACTACTTTCGATAGGAAATTTTCCTAGTCCTTGTGTTGCTACACTATTTTGGTGAGAATGTTTTTCAACTCTTGATTTGTGACCTCCACTTACCCATTTGCTTACGGATGATAGGGGTGGTTTTGTTGTGCCATATTTTATATTGCTTCATAAACTCTTGTATCAGATTCAAGGTAAATTGGACCCCCTGGTTAGTTGTAATTTCCCTAGGAACACTAAACCTGGTGAAGATGCATTCATACATGAAGTTTGCTATAGTCTGCTCCTTTGCATTCTATAGTGCATGCACTTCAACCCACTTAGTCACATAGTCAGTATAAACTAAGATATATACCTTTTTACACTTGCTTGTGGATTGATTGGCCCAATGAAATCCATTCCCATTTATCAAAAGTTTTAATATGCACATGGGACTGAAGTGGCATCTCATCTTGTAGAGTTGTTGTACCCATCCTATGACATTGATCACACTGGCTAACATATTTGACTTCATATTTAAATAAAGAGGGCCAGTAATAACTAGCCTATAAAATTTTAAATGCAATTATCTTCCCTAAAAAATGTCCATTGCATGGTTCATCATGAAAAGCCTTCAAAATTTATAAGGTTTCATTTTCTGCAACACACCTATGCATGTTTTGATCAGTCTTGGTTTTAAATAGGCAACCATAAATCCATGAGAAGGTTGCACTCTTCTCAATCAAAATTTGAGCTTCTTGGGATGAGAGTGTAGGAGATATTTTACTGGCGGTTGAGTAATTAGCCATATCTTCATCTAGATAAAATAGATGCTCATCCAAAAATTGGTCTTCAGTGGCAGTGTGGTCATGAGAGATTAACTTGGAGAGAAGATCTATGACATAATTATACCCATTGGGTTTTTCAATAATGGTTACATCAAATTCCTACAAAAGTAAAATCCACTTGATAATTCTACCACTCACCATAGGCTTATTCATAAGATATCCAATGTTTGTATGTGCACATATATTTTATAGCCTATGATATAGTGGTGAAATTTATTTATAGCATGAACTACTACAAGGAAATTTATTTCTATGATAGTGTAGTTGAAATCAACACCCATAAGATGTCTACTAACATAATAGATGGTATAAAATTCATCTCCATCCTTCTATCCTAGTGCTTCCCCAATAGAATTGTTAGACACATCAGCATAAATATGAAAGGGGAGGTTCCAATGTGGACCTCTCAGCACAGGAGTTGTTGTTAGTTTTTCCTTTAGAATATGGAATGCTTGGTCACATTCACTAGTCCAAACAAAATCAACAATTTTGATCAACAATGTATGCCGTGGTTTGGTAGTTTTTCTAAAATCTTGGATAAATCACCTATAACATCCAGTAAATCCTATAAAATTATGGACATCTCTTTGTGTTTGGGAAGTAGGTAGATTTTTAATCACTTCAATTTTTCGTTTATCTACCTTAATCCCTTCAACAGAGATATGGTGTCCTAACACTTTCCCCTCTTTTATTAACATGAAATATTTGTCATTACTAAGGAACATGTTTATTCTAGATAATGCTAGAGTACTTTCTCTAGATGAGTTGTAGCTTCTTCAAAAATTTCATTGTAAGTGGTGAAATCACCCAATATAATTCTATAGTCTCTCTAACCATGTATTAAAAGATACTAAGCACCACCCATTAAAAAGTGGTAGGTGTGTTACATAATCCAAATGGTAAGACTTAGTAAGAAAAAGTACCCCAAGGATAGGTAAAAGTGGTTTTGTCTTGGTCTTCATCCCCTATTTGAATTTGATTATATCCAATAAACCCATAAAGGAACAAAAAATATTTTTTTCCTACCAAGGTGTTGAGAACTTGATCAATGAATGGTAGGGGGAAATGGTCTTTCCTAGTAGCTTTATTTAAAATTCTATAGTCCACACAAATATGCCACTTAACATTTTTCTTAGGTACTACTACTAAATATGATACCCATTGACTATCCAAGATAGGATAAATAAATACCACTGACAAAAGTTTTTGTAATTCAGCTTTGACTATTTCTTTTATTTTTTGATTCGTTCTCCTTTGAGGTTGTCTTACCAGTTGTACATCATCTTCCAAATAAATTTTATGCGTACAAACTTTGGGTGCAATTACCCTCATGTCTTTGTAGTCCCACGTAAAATTATTTTAATGTTTGACTAGTATTTCTTTCAACTTGGCCTCATGAATAGTTGACAACTCATTATCAATGTTCAACATTATACCAAGTGCTACCTCTATCTGTTTGACATGATTTTACTTACTGCCTACAAGTGGATATTCTAGAGGAGGATGTGAGGATTCTCCCTGGAAAAAGTGTGTTAAGACTTGATATTCATCAGTGTCATCCTCTACCTCATCTAGGATAATAATTTTTTGAAGCATTGGCAAGACATCAATATTTAAGACTTCACAATTTTGTTCTCCCAATATATCAGTGGATTGTGTAGGAGGATAAATGACTAAGTTTTTGATATTCTAACCATATGAGATTGTCATTTGTTCTATCCTGTAATTTATGTAAGTGTTAGTTATGGCTAGCCAAGGATGACCTAATATAAGTGGATAACCACCCAATCCAAATCTAGATTATAAAACTAGAAAATATGTCAAATACTCCCATGCATCTACTGTGTCAATCACATCTTCTAGCATTCCCTCTAGGAGTACTATATATCAATTAACCAATTGTAGAACTATTTTGGTTGGCCTCATATTTGTGAGTTGTAATTTTTGCATGGTTTTTTAGGGCATGATATTTATGGCAGCTCCTAGATCTACTAATGTGTTGGGTAACTTTAAACCCGCAATTTGAACTATCAAAATCAGAATTTTTG
Source organism: Wollemia nobilis (assembly GCA_028583015.1). Classification (NCBI taxonomy): domain Eukaryota; kingdom Viridiplantae; phylum Streptophyta; class Pinopsida; order Araucariales; family Araucariaceae; genus Wollemia; species Wollemia nobilis. The sequence goes on along the minus strand of JAQPPZ010001057.1, from coordinate 5,972,878 downwards.
GATTAGATTACTTTGGGTGGTAGGTGTTTTCTAACATTAATTTAGCCAATTGACCTACCACATTAACTGCTTTTTATGGTTTCCTTCCTAGTTTATTCAAACATAATTCTCTAATTATCTTCATGTAGATTGGAACATCTCTTATGGTCTGATAAAGGGGAATCATGGCTATCAAGTTTTTTAATCCTTCCATGATGTCAAATTTTGTCTGCATTGGCTTTTTGGGTTCTTGTAACCTCTTGGGGAAGGATGGAACCCCTTAATTTCTAGTTTGTTTAGCAATTACATTTTGTTCCACCCCATCTAACAAAGGTGGTTACTCTTCTGCCTCTACTTCTACATCCTCTTCCTCCCCTACTGGAGGTGTTGGCTCTACTCCTAATTTCCTACATGATCTAATTTGTACATGATTTCAATCTACTCTAATATGATACATGGGGAGCATCTTCATGTCTACCTAATAGGTGGTGAACACAATGTAAAATGGATAAAATTCTATCAAATGTATATATATATATGGGGGTTACAATATTTTCTCCTTTTATTTAATGTATTTTTACCTTAGGAGGCTACAAAGAGGGATTTAATGGTATGAAAGTCCCTTTTCTTCAATGAATAAGTTAGTAATTCCCTGAATCAGTCTTTCAAATATCCTTGAATTTGGTGGGCTTACTGTTAGTGTGCCACTATTGATCAAACTTGTTCTCAATACTGTATGACCTACAAAAGGGGGTTAGTGTGTTTGGGGGCCTATCATGGATCAAGCCCTATATTTATGAAGATAAAATACACTAAAAAAATTTATCAAATGCATAATGACAATTGTTGTAAATGACTGTAAATGTTGATAAAAAATAAAGCTTACCTACCAAGAGGGTTTTATGGCATGATATTACCTGTAATTTAACTTTGGCTAAAGTCGCACCCTAGGGTGTGATCGACTATGGTCATGGGTTACCCTACGAATATACCTGTAGCTATCCTTTTCTTATTTTGGTAGAGGATGATGCTATTCCATGATATTTTAAACTCTTGGTCAACATCGGATCTACTTTTGTACCTATCAAAACCTATCAAAATAGTACACAAAAGAGGAAAAAGGGAATGATTGTCATGGTGATTGATGGATGATTGATGGGTGATGGTTTGATGTAATTTTGGTAGAGTTTTGTTATGTAAAATGAGGGTGGATGGATTTTAGAAGAAAATGACTACTATTTATAGAACTTTGGAGAGGCTAAGGGGGTGAGATGTCCCTCATGAGGTGTATCTCATGAGGTGTCCATAGGTTAAATACCAACTGTGGTGAGGTTAAGGGTGAGATGGAAGATGCCTCACTTTTTCACATGCCTTGAATTGGTATATTTTAAAAATCAAAGTGCACACGTGTGAGGCACAAAATATCTAAATTGGTCATGGGTGCACACATGTGTGAGGGAAGGTTAATGTTAACCTTGATTAAGTTGACCCTAGGTTGGACCAAGGTCAAGGGGGTGAGGTGGAGGGTGACTCACCCCTTCCCATGCCTTAAATATTAAGCATATTTAAATATCTATTAATATCATGGGTGCACACATGTGTGAGCAAAATATTAATGTTAACCTTAATTAGGCTTAATTAAACATGTAATTAGCCCCTTAAGTGTACTTTAGTGATAAAGTAAATTTTATCCAAGGTAAAGGTTTACCTAGGTTGAGTCTTTGATGGTGGTCACATGAGGACCATGGTTAAATGTAGGAAAGGGCTTAAGTAGCACAAAGAGCTTATGCATAGTAATTTTAATAAATATAAGGTGTTCTAAGGTTAATTAATACAATTTTGTGGCTTTTGCAATTTAATCAACTATGGAGATAGGGCAAGCGACCATGTATAACTTTTAGGTGTCTAAATTTACCCCTTTTTGTACTGCAGTGTGTGAAGACAGTGCAATATAAAATTATTATGACACCAAGTGATGATTTGATTTGGATAAAGAAGAATTGATGATGGGTGATTGTGGATGATGATGGCCTTTTTCATACCATGGTAATTGTTGGGAGAGTAGACGTAAGATTGTCTTACTATCATGATCAATGTAAGCCACCTTAATTGTGAAAGGAGCAAATATATTTGAAACTTTACCTTTGATACTTTGTTAAGCTTGATTTGATTTGATGAGCCATTCAACTCATGATAGGTCTTGATCAGGTGCTTCATTCATGAATGGTATTACAACTACCATTCTAAAGGAAGGAAATCCATGATTAACCTACAAGCACAGGTATTGGATCCATCAAATATTCATTTGTATTGGAGTTTTGATGAGAAGAGAATTCATTTAGATTGTATTTGTGATGAGAAGAAAAATTTTATTTTTGAGTTGCCTTAGCAAAAGAGAGCTTAAGATGATCTCCAAAAAATATTTTTGGACAAACACAATTTCCAATATTGAGTGTTTGATTATTGATCACATGTAAAGAAGCTTTAGTGAGATGTATACCCCCTCAAGCAATGAGGTGATGAGAGGTGAGACGAAATCAGTGACAAAACACTTGAAAAAGTGGTCATTGAGGTAGAAGAATAATTGAAATGGAAAATATTTGGGAGAGAGTGGGGAATGTACATGATAGAAAGGTAAAAAACACCATATAGTACTGAGAGGTAAGTTTTAGAGGATATTGGGCTTGGTCGCATGGTAGGATGCAACTCAAATGGGTCACATGGTACCATACAATTGTGCAAGGTCATAGGGTACTGTGTGATTATGTGATGTAATTATAAAAGGTGTGGTTGCAGGGCACGTGTATCATTTGCGTACCTATGAATTGTGAGAGAGGAGAAAGAAGAGAGATTTTACAACAAAGTGTTTTTGGATTGTGATCATGGAGGATAGGATGGCTAGAAATGTGGTACAAGGTTGCAACGGAGGAGGAGTGGTATGGGTAAGTGGGCTTTAAAACCCATGAAATTTGAATTTGGGAAATTAAAATAACCCTGGGGCTTTTTTTGTAGATATGCACAAAACGAAAGGAAAAATGGTAGAAGTAGAAATGCATGCATTGGAAAATGAAATTGCATTGATGTGTATGCATGTGTAAAGTATTTTTCCTCATTTTTTATGTTTTCTTTGTGGTTGGGAAATACACATTTTTAAATATGCATGTGTGTGAATGCATTTATTCTATTTTTGTGTGTGGTTTTATAAAAAAGCATTGTGATGTATGGTTGAATTATCCAAATGGGTGTCCAAAAATATTATTTGTTTGCATTGGTGTGTTGTGGCATGTTTTTTGGTGTGTGTGTATGAGTGTGATTTGACACATGTGGGAAGGGAATGGATGGAAATTTTTTCCATGAGGGTACAAAATGAGTAAATGGGTATCCAAAAATACCCAAATATGTATGGTCATAGGGTACCCTACAACTATGTATGGTTGCAGGGTACCCTGAAACCATACGATCATACATTGTTTTTGAATTCCATGAGGGGGGCATAGAATGGGATGCATGGATGCATGGATGAAGTGTGTGTAATTTTTTTTTGTGGACTAACAAAAATTTCATGTGATATAGGTACCTAAGATTGATTTTAAGTACTAATTTTATCCGTTTTTGGAGGATATGAAGGACATGTTAGGTGTTGAGGATAGGAAATGATTACAAGATGTGGGTTTGCATGGATTAGTAGAGGATCTATGTGAGTGATGAGATCCAAATAATTGTGATCATGCATATATAGAGGATTTATGTGAGCAATGGAATCCAGATTATAATACCTTTCATCTCCCAATAAGGGATATGACGATCACATTGGAGGATGTATTTTAGATTTATAGATTACCAATGAAGGTATTAATAGTGATAGTCATTGGATGAGGTTAGCGAAAGGTCATGCTACAATGCATATTGAGGGATATATGGGAGGAGGTGAGAGTGATTAGTAGAGGAATGAACTATGAGGATTGTTGGTATGAGAGGATAATCTCCTTGAGACATTGTGTGGCTATGATAGTGATAATAAACCATGTGTAGTTGGATGTCTCAGGTTGTTGATTCCCATGGAGGTTGATGGGAGTCATTTGTGATGTGGTAGAACAAAGTCATGTCTTTGCATGGGTACCTACCTTATTAGTACAGGCCTTCAAAAATTTGTATAGAGTATGATGGGTAGAGTGACGCATGATGGGAGTGGGGATACTCATACAAATATGGGAATGGGTGTATGCCATAGTAGAGCAACTAGAGGGTCTACCATATAGGGAACATGAGTTGATGTGGATAGATGTACCTTACATATTACAATGGAGTATAGATATGAAGGTGTGGTTACATAGGCTACATGAGGGGTAGGGACTATATTACAAATGTGTATTTAGAAGGTTGGGATCACAGGATATTATATGGTCACCATGGATGCGGGTGCTAGATTGAGATAAGACTATGTAAGAGTTATATTGGGTGAGATGGGGATGATGGGTGATTGTGTGGGAGGCCACCCAAATAGAGTGGTTTCCATTCAATCACATGTAATGGTAGTTTAGATTGTGATAGGAGGTACTTGAGGCACCCATTATGATTTGGTAGGTTAAGAAAGATCCTAAATGATGACCAATGGTGGATCCACTAGATCCTTGTAGTTGATGTAGTCATAGATATCTTGGATGTGTAGGATGCAGGAACTACACCAATATATTATGCATGGTGGACTACAAAGAGCTGGGATCCTAGCATAGGTGTGATTGATAGATATGCAAAGGCCACAATAGCTATGGAAAGTGGAGGCTTGGGATGGATTGACAAATATATTGAGGGTGGAGTAGGGAGTCAAGATGGATCTCATAATGTAGGAGTGAGTAGTATTTTCGAGGTCGATATGGGGTCTGATGATATAATGTATGAGGGGATAGTGGGGAGGAGACTAATGCAGAGGTGCTATAATAAGTGCATTAGTGTGTGAGGGGAGGAGATCCTATAGAGGGATGGGAGGATCCAATGGTGGCCCTAGGGGGAGTGAGTATATGTCTATGCAACATGATGCATACATGTGAGGACATGCACATGTTGTGGGGTAGAGTACGTTAGTTGGAGGTCTAGATGATGTAGTGAGAGATAACATGGATGCAAGAGTGAGCTATGCTAATGGTAGAGGGATATGGGATTCATGTGGATGTCACAATGTGTGATATAGTGTGATTAGAGAGGAGGTTACATAGGAGAGGGTCTAGAGAGATACTATGGTGGTAGATATGGATTTACTATGAGAGGAGGATGCCCATGAGAGGTCCTAGAGGGAGGCAATGGAAGAAAAAATGGATGGGATGTGCTATGTGAAATATCGCCTAGAAGGTTTGTTCTATAAGAAGGGGAGGAAGGTACATCGACTACAGGCATTGTTGGTGATTCATGGGTTTAGAGTCTTAGAATAATTTGAGTCTGGATCATGATACCATCAAAGTAGGAGTGGATAGTCTATGAGATGGCCATAGGTGAGCATGGTTGCCTCATGTTAGAATAGTAGAGGAGGATCAATAAGGGTTGAGGAGCCTCCTACCCCATGAGAGGAGAGTGGAGATACTCATGATGAGGTGTAAAGTTGTATTGTATTGTATTTTTGTGTTGGGCATGGTGAGAGAGCCATAGGTTTTTGTACATGATAGCCGAGTGAGGCATAGTGTATCATATTGTATATGCCATAGCCTAAAAGCGATGTTATTATGCATAGTGTATTCCTTTTGGATATGATATATACATGATTATTTTTGTGTGAGTATATACAATGTGTATGATGTATGTGATGTGATTGATGTGTATGTGTGTGAATGATGTATGTGTGTAATTTGAAACACATGTGATTGCATATTTATGGTATGATTTGATACATGATGAATGATAGGTAAAATGAACCTAATTGATTATGAATATGCATGAATGGAGATGTACAAATGTAATATGTGATAACATGTGTACGCGTGGAATACAAAAATATAGAAAGATGAATAACAATATGCCTTGTGTCTATAATGTCTCAAGTGTAATGATTAATAAAAATAAAATGGATGATTTCATTACCTAATGACCATGATATGGAACAAGCAGACATGAAGTATACCAATGGGTGATAATGTACAAGACACACATAGTGAAAATATAAAGGATAGGCAAAACATGTCGGAAATGAGAGTGTACAAATGTGATGAAGAGACACTTGTTATAGATAAAATTAGTGTTGATGTTGTTCACTTTTTATTATCAAGAATAGTGGATGTTGAAAAGAGTTTCTAGATACTCAAACAACATAGTTCAAATAATCAAACTTATCTAGTAGACAATCAGTATCCTATAGATATATTGACTATCCTAACTGAAGTTAAGTCTATCATGGACCTATGTATGTACATGATGTTCATTTATCCATTTTGAGGGAGGTTGGACTAACCCATTGTAAACTTAGCCAAATTAGCTAGCTCATCCATAAGCATGCAATGATATGTACAAGATAAGATCACTAATGTGACATATGTGTCACCACTTATAAGTCTTACTCCACTACCAGGCATGTTCTTGGAACCTATTTTTGGTGATGGAAATCATCATGTGATATTATTTTGGACCTGAGGACCTCTTGGAATCAAGTTTTTGCTTATACTTTTGAGGTTTTTCCTATTGTTTTCTATCTCTTTATTGTTAGATCCTTTTTTTGTTGTTAGTTTTTTTTTTTTTTGTGGGCATTGACTTTTGTTTTTTGTCCATTTTTCTATTTTATTTTGCTTGTCACTTTGTTTATCCCCAGGTTTATGTTTATCACACAAATTATAGGATGAGAAAGAGAAAATATTTACTAAATGGTAAGTTTTATGCAAGGTGTTATCCTCCCTACACTCAAAATTTTCTTAAGATGTGAAATGTGTGAGTGGTCCATGAATGAACTCAATCCAACTAGGGGGTAGTTTTGATATCTTGTAGAATTTGATGATGTTTGATACAGGTTGATTAGACTGATTATGAATGGTTGAGTAACAAAATAGCTTCTTATTACTATGCAACTAAGAATAGAACCTTATATTACAACAATCATGCTAACAAATTTATTTTGAACTCCTTGAAGTGGTACTATATGCAAGTGATGGATGGCGTAAACATAAGAAAGATATGAACAGGATTATCAATAGTGCATATAATATGATATGTGCAAGAGGACATGACACAAAAAAAGGCCTAAAAATACATGATAGTATGTTATCAACTTGTTTTTCAAAGAAACAAATCAAACGATACAAACAAACACAAGGTAATGTATCCCTATGTGATATCCAATGCATTGGACCAAATCAAAAATATGTGGATGTATGTACATGCAAGAGAGATGAATGCCAATGTATGGTAGTAGTAATCATGAGTGATGCATGTGAATAGGTGTAAAAGAGTAATATAATGATGAGTGGATGAAAAATAAAATGTGTATAGAGGGTCTTGATGATGGGGTAGCTGAAGAATATTGGAAATGGAGATGAATGAGACAAGGAAAAGAAGACAGGATATAAGAAGTGGAGGAAGAAGGAAAGGAGAGAGGAAGAGGAGTGGAAGAGGGAGAAGAGGAAATTTTGAATCGGATCAAAGGTATATAGCCACTCGTAGTGTGACCATACAATATTGACACATTTCTATAGGAAGAGATAAAAAATAGTGGAAGTGGGGATAGGAGATGGAAAACTTCCCCAATTGTGAAATATGGGGTGGTAGGAAATGAAATCCAAAATTTTTGAAAGATGTGATAGAGGGAGATGAAAACTCCACCTATAGTTGGAATATGTGGTTAGGAGAAGATAAAATTCCTCCCAAGTGTGAAATATAGATTTGGAGATAAGGGGGGAACACCATTTAAAAAAATCCTAGATGAAGATGATGCAGTGCTAATGTGTGGTTATGGTGGTACAGTGTGTGGTGATGGATTTGGAGATGTACCCTGATTCTTAGTGGAAGAGGGAGAATGATTAGTGTATTGTATTTCCTCCTCATCCATCATGTTGTGGACTAGGTGTTTTAAAATATGATAGGTGTTGATATCATGCCCTTGTTGGTGATGATAAATACAAAATTGGTGCTTATTGTACCCTTTTGGTTTAGAGTGGTGTGGATCAATTGGTTTGATCTCAGGTAAAACTAGTAGCCCTACATGATCCAATCATTGAAAAGTGTGAGATAAAGACTCATGGAAAATTGGTGTAGGATGAGTGGAACTCATGGGATGTGATGATCGAGTGAGATATGGAATATGTAGGGATGGAATATTCACCTCCCTAGGTTGTGTAGGACCTTTTTTGTGAGGGTGATGAATGTGTGAAGATAAATACATTGGGGAATATATCATTATTGAATAATGGGTGGATGTATGACATTGACAATGGTACATGTGCAACTCTAGCTTGTCAAGATAAGCCAAGATGTTTTGCATATCAATAGAAGAGGGAGGTGATGGTGTAGAACTGGGACAAGCATGAATTCCAGTTGTGAAGGGTGAGGATTGATATGAAGAGGAATTGATGACCGTAGACTGAGTGATGTGAAATTGAAATTGAGGTGGGAGAAGAAGAGGTGGAGTGGGTGATATTTTGGTAGAATGGTGATGATGTGAGGGAGATGGTCATGGAGATGAGAGGATGGTGCTCATGTGAGAGTTTTAGGGAGGCATAATGTGACTGGCCTAATGCTTAAGGTCTTGATCATTGGATGAAACTCGATTGCTTGACCTATGAGGTAAGCTTAAGTGATGAGGATGGATGGACATATTTCTATTGCAAATATGAGTAGAAATAGATGGACATTTGATGTCGATATGTGAAGAAGCATATGGGTTTTTCTTTCTAGAATGAGAGAAAAATGATAGAAGGTCATCATCATAATGAGAGAAAATTGGTGGATCTTGATTGTGGGAGTGAGAGAAAATAGATGAATGACTATGATCGAATTGAGGAGACATAGATGAATGCTAAGAATGGGTAGGGGTTGTTTCCTCTAAATGCCTTGGAAAATTGGTTTGGGGAGGAAGTAGCATGGGAAAAGCCTCCATAGCTAGGAATGTGTGTATGTAAGATTTGACTTGAGGTAAGGACACTGATTGAAAGGTAATAAATTGGAAGAAACCTTAGTTTATACCAAATTTGGGGTAAAAATTGAATCAGAATGATGTTCTAGAAGTAACTAGCCCTTTCTATAAAATAGAAGTTTGGGTCACAGGGTACGATGCGACTATTCTGAGTCACAAGGTACCCTACGACTATTGCTAAAACTGATGATAGAGATAGAAAAGTTTTGAAACTGTATCTAGATAAGTGTGAAACCTATTTTTATGGGTTTTGAAACTTGTTTTTGAATGTTTTGTAACATAAATAAAATCATACAACAAGAAATAAGCATGAATAACTAAAATTTTGTAAAAGTGTATTTTGATGTTAGAATATCCCTAAAATTGAAATAAAATAGGGCATGGTGGGTGTATTCTAAAAGCAGGTGAGTTTGTGGATAATATCCTATTATTTCCAAAGGCATGCAAGGGGTAACTATATACAAATGGGCAAATGGTTTCTAATGGAGGTAATTGCTCAAGGTACAACCTAAGGGAAATAAGATGCACCAAAATGCAAAATCCTCTATAGAAAGAAGTAACATTGTCTAAGACCTGCTATCGACATACCCATGCATTTTCTTCACCCTCAAATGGGCTTAGTCAAGAATGAGATTTTCACACTCACTAATTATTATGAAGCCCTATGAGTAGGGGCATCTAATCCTAACCTACCCCAAGGATCTCAAAAGAGTAGAGGATTTTTTGATGATGAAGTCCATAAAACCACTCACAGGGGCTACTATAGTGTGTAGGGGGTGAGCTGGTAGAAGGATATAAAATTCCAACATCACCAGTCTCAAGTGGAGATTGGTTATGAAATCCAATATTACCACTGTTTAAGCTAAAAGTGAAGTGTGTGTCCTATTCTAAGAAAATAGGAAATGACATTTCGAAAGTAAAATACCTTTGGAGAAATAAGAGAAATGAAAGAGCAACATAAGAAGTGGAAATATAATGATGCCAATTTATCTTTATAAAGAGAAAATATACAAGTTATGCAACATGCCAAAAGAAAATATGACTTATAGAACCACTTAGATCTGTAATGAGTGTAAAATGCAAGCCTACATATGTAAATGTGTGAACCAAAAAATATTGAAGCCTTTTGTAAGTAACTACCAACTTTTGTAAGAAAGCCTAAAGCAATTTTGAGGCCTTTTGTGAAAGCAAAAATATGGTAAAACTTAAATGTAAACTTATTACTTCTGGAATGAGACAAGCAGGTTTTTATAGGCTTACATATATCCTTCAATTTCTATAAGTATTTGATATTGGAATTCAAGGGTTGAAATGCACTTCAGCTCCGGTCACACTCATTGTGGAAAAATTTGAATACCCTTAAGATCTGACATGTTATTCAAATTCTCTAAGACCCATAAGTGGATATGTGAGCTTTGGTAGACTCACCACTTTATCCTTAGATAGCTTGCTAGCTAAATAAGTCAGGTCTGGAAACCCTAACAGGAGCCTATTATGATGTTCTTTAAACAAAGATGCTCAACCAGATTTTAATATATTATAAATGCACAAAAATTATTGATCAAGAATACAATTAAAATTATTTTAGGTGTAAAATCAGATCGATGCCTTATCCATTGGGTTACTGTAGCAAATTCTAATCATTCACATGAAAAGGAAAGAAAGAGAAAGGAAGACTGATAAACACACATTCATTCAAATATCGTAATAAACATGGGTTTTTAAATCAACAAAAGAAGCATTGTCTACAGATTCAAATAATGTAATATACAAACAAGGAAACATACACACATTACACTCAGAGTATGCCAAAAATTAGAAACCAAATGATTTGTATTATATTCAAATTAAAATTGCTATAATTATAAATCCTAGTAGAGTGAATAGGTCTTCCAATGAATACAATATAGAGTTCACCCTATTCGAATAATATAACAGGGGAACTATTATCTACTGTCCTAATTCTAGCGATAAATAGACTCTGGATCCTTGAAGTAGCTCCTATAAATAATATCAAGTAGATTTCCCCACTCTCAGTAATACCTGCACAAATGTGGGAAGAACTTGAGAAAATGAAAAAATGGAGAAAAATACAATAACCCTCGTTAAGACACTCAAAATACCTCTCCAACATGATATGTGATTTCTTAATGGTGAAGCTTGGCTGCTTCAGCTCCTTTTATAACTTGGCTATCCAAAATCTATTACAAATTATTGGTATTGGTCCATCCATGTGTATTCTTATTGGTCCTATGTCTCTTTTGCTTCCTAAGTTTGTTTCATAAAAACCCAATTGATACCAACAATCAAAATTTCTATGAGGCTGTTGTTTGTTTGAGACTGCACTGCCTATTATTACAACTCATCTTCTCAGCTTCTTAATTTCTAACAAATTTTTATTTGAAGGGGACTCTTAATAGTGGTGGTCCAGGAAAACTCAAGTATATTTCCTTTATTCTTGTTATCCTAGTCATCTATCCTTTTGTCCTTTGATGATATTTGACTAGGGTTGATGTAGATACAATTTTAAGATGAAATAGAGGGGGACCCAACATGACGATGAAGGGAGAAAAATAAAATAAAATGAAATAAAATAGTATGGGAAATAGTATGGATGGTGGTGGGAATAGTTGGACACAATGGTCATGGAAGACTACAAACAATGGTGGTGAGATGGCACTTTGTGGAACGAATAGTGATGGTGATCAAGAGAGAATTCCTAGAAAGAGGATGGCAAAGGGGAATGAGAGGAAATACAGAATGGAAAATAAGATCTAGAGGTGCACAAATTGAGAGGAATGACACTAAAGGTGTACCTCCATAACTATACTCCATCGGGGTGATACCTCTATAACTATATTCTATCGAGGTGCTTGTACCTTTTCAAATATGGTGATATGTTAAGGCTTCAACATTTTATTCATTTTACTATGCCTTCTACATATTTAGTGATGAAACACATGAAATATTCATATTGCTTATGTTATTTTATGATCATTGACTTTTGCACACTCTGGCCCATCTTTTCTACTAAAATATTTAGAAAAGATGATAACAACATCATGTTCTATGGATACGACTGGATTTGGGTACCTCAGACCTATGTCGAACCCATACTTTGAGTTTCTCATTCCATAATATTACCTTTCTTAGTACAATCTTTGAGGTTTTCGGCTTGTGTGGCAAATTTTTATTCATGTGATTTGATATTTTCTCTTTCGAGCAATTTTTTAGTCCACCAGTATTCATTGCTTATCTTCTAAACACTATCAAGTTGATGGTGCTCCTTCTAAGCTTACACAAGCTTTTGTACTTTGCTACAACCATAGTTTTGAAACCTGCCTTGAGTGTTTTTCTAATATTTGCATGCTTCAAAGAGATATTTTCATCTTCAGATGCCTTCTAATTTCACCACTTTTGGATCTTGGACCATCCAACCCTTCATACCTTCTATTAGTATTTAAAAGTGACCCATGTACCTTTCTAGGTGAAATACGTATCATTGATCTTCTCTAGAATTATCTGGGCCATTTATGCCTTCATCGCTCTTCATATTGGCTTATCATTGATGCATCACTAATGGGATATCTTGATGAGCGAGGAAGACTTATGCGAAATACATTATCGCTTATTTCTTGGGTTTATCACTAATGGATCATCAACAATACTATTTAAAGGTAATGGATAAGATTGGTCTCTAATGAATTTACACTGTCACTAATGGATGAGTGAAGGAATATTACTATCGGTGATGGTAAGTTTAAAGAATTTTGGATAGACATAAGCAAGTGACCTAGTAACACAATGTTTATTTAATGCACAATGGGAGGGGGGAAAACTAGGAAAATGATGGACTGACCCTTGGTTAACTCAAAAAAACTATCAAAAATGGAACTTCATCATCGCTGATGGATCAGTGACAGGTTTTTCCTAAGGTTGACAAGGGATATCCTATTTAGCCTAAGTCATTTTGTGGTCACCGAAGGATGGAAATTTTCTTCTAATGGATGAGTGACGTGCTTTTGATATCGATGATAGACCAAGCTTTGTCTTGGGGGCCAAAAACTTATACTTTAGGGTTAATATTTTAAGTGGAATTTTATGCTCATAGACTTAGGTAGGTGGGAACCAAGCGAAAGACTATAGGACCTAGGGCTAAGGTGTTGCTAATGAGACTTTGTTGTTACTGATGGATTGGTGACAATGTGCTAGGATGAGCAGTGGCATATTCTTTAATTTATACTATCACATATAGCTTAACATGCTCATGGATGGATTAGTAAAGGGAACTTTGAGAGGATAAGAAGGACTTAAAAATAACTCATCATGACCAATTTTATCGAGAGGGAGAATGGTTAGGCTGATGATGACTAGACCCTTGCTTCAAACTTAAAACCTTCTATCACTAATAGAGATGAGTGCTCATTGATGAATCGGTGATGAAGCTTTTTCAAGAGTGATGACCAATTTTGCTTTATTCCCAGGCTTTACATGATTACTTATTGAAATAGTCTGTCAGATATGGATCAATGATGACGGGATTGGATGAGCGATAATGTATTTTCAGGTTTAAATTATCATCGATGGCTGACTGCAATCGTGGATGGATCAACAATGGGGTTTCAAAATTGCAATGATGACTTATGATTATTAGGCCTTAGCAAATGAATTTAGGAAAAATTAAGATAATTGTCTAGGAGGACTTAGGGATTTAGACTTAGGAAAAATTTATCAAAATAGACTTCATGGTATTTTCGGTTATAGTATGACTTAGGGATGCATAATGACATTTAACCTTATAATATGGCTTTTAAAAGGTTTTGCAATGGTTAGGAGATTTTTAATTATATGGGGTGAACAGGGCTATATGTAATGAAAATATTAATGGACTAAATGGTATTTTCAATGGGCATGGACTAAATAATGAAAGCAGATTAAACTTAAAAATGGTTAACATGAATAATATGGTGAGAATAAATAATGAACTTACTAATGAATGGGTGGGTAGGGATGATCTTATGGAGGGTGTAATGATTTAATCACTATAAGACTTAGATCAATTCATTTAATGACCATGAGGACTCCCTTTTTTCTTTGGAATGACTTTCTCAATACCTTCCTCTTTCTAGACTCAATACCACATCCTATAATCACCTAGTCACTAAATTTTGCCAAATTTTGAAAATTAGGGGTGAAAACTAAGTTGGGATTTTTGAAGCCCAACAACACCCTACCATGCGAATAGTTCAGGTCACACTCTATCATGAGAATTTAGTGAAAAAATAAATTCAGGTTGAATTTGATCTTTTTGATAGTAAATTTTGTTGTGGGTAGGTACCTATAACTACAAAACACGGTAAATCTCTTCTAGTGAAAAAATAAATGCCTAGGAAGGCCAAATGCAAAATAAACACAATTTTTTGCAAGGTGGCATGGTGCTAAGTTTTGCAAACACAAAGAGAACAAAAATATTGCAATGTGGCATGATGTTGACTTTTGAAACACAAAGAGAACAACAATCTTGCAAGGTGGTACAGTGCCGAGTTTTGTAAATAATCTTGCAAGGTGATGTGGTGCCGAGTTTTGCAAGAGTTCAAGAGAAAACAAAGGGGTAGCAAGGTGGTGTGCTACCAAGTTTTGAAAACACTAAAAAATAAAAAATCTAGCAATATGGTGCAGTATCGAGTTTTTTGAAAGCTCAAGATTAACGTAGAAGGGTTTATTATACCTTTAGGGATGCCAGTTTCTTTAGGAAGTTTTTGGCCTTCATAGGTTGTGTTTGGCAAGGGGCATAGCAATCCCATATGAGGGTAAATCAGTCCCCAAAACTTACCTAAAACTCATGGGTTGTTGTGGGCTATGTAAGAGTTGGTTTCTCAAAAATTTCTTAGATTGCTTAGTTGGATTGCAGGGTACCTTGCGATTCAGTTTGATCACACCCTACCATGTGACTCTGGCTCGTAGACTAGAAAGATAGTTGTCTCAAACCTAGGTTGATTTTTCAAGGTTTTTATAGGGTTTTGGACAGATTTTATATCATCTATAACATAGAAAAATAGTAAAAATCAGCTTCTATTTGGGTAAGTTAACTGATAAGAATAAATAAAGTGGGGTCCCACCGGGCGTTCTAGAATGAACACAATGGAAAATGGGTAAAATTCTATCAAATGTATATATATATATATATATATATATATATATATATATATATATATATATATATATCAAAAAGGGGGTTACAAGAGGTTCTCCTTTTATTTAATGTATTTTTGCCTTAGGAGGCTACAAAGAGGGATTTCATGGTATGAAAGTCCCTTTTCTTCAATGAACAAGTCAATAATGCCCTGAATCGGTCTTCCAAAGATCCTCAAATTTGGTGGGCTTACTGCTAGTGTGCCACTATTGATCAAACCTGTCCTCAAGACTTGTATGACCTAAAAAAGGAGGTTAGTACATTTGGGGGCATGTCATGGATCAAGCCCCGTATTTATGAAGATAAAATATGCTAAATAAACTATCAAATGCATAATGATAGTTGCTATAAATGATTGTAAATATTGAAAAATAGTAAAGGTTACCTATCGAGAGGGTTTGATGGCCTGTTGTCACTTATAATTTGACTCTGGCTAGAGTTGCACCCTAGGATATGACTAACTATGGTCGTGGGGTACCCTACAACTCTCCATGTAGTTGTCCTTTTCTAATTTTGGTGGAGGATGATGTTGTTCTGTTATAGTTGAAACTCTTGGTCAGTGTTGGACCTACTTTTATACCTATTAAAACCTATCAAAATAGTACACAAAATAAGACAAAGGGAATTATTGTCATGGTTATTTATGAATGATTTATAGGTTATGGTTTGATGTTATTTTGATAGAGTTATATTATGTAATATGAGAGTGGATGGATTTTAGAAGAAAAGGACTACTATTTATAGACCTTTGGAGAAGCTAGGGGGATGACGTGTCCCCTATGAGGTGTTCCTCATGAGGTGTACATAGGTTAAATGCCAACTGTGGTGAGTTTAAGGGTGAGATGGAAGCTGAATCACTCTTTCACATGCCTTAAAAAGGTATCTTTTAAATATCAAAGTGCACACATGTGTGAGGCACAAAATATCCAAATTGGTCATGGGTGCACACATGTGTGAGGGAAGGTTAATGTTAACCTTGATTAAGTTGACCCTGGGTTGGACCAAGGTCAAGGGGGTGAGGTGGAGGGTGAATCACTCCTTCCCATTTATTAAATATTAAGCATATTTAAATATCTATTAATATCATATGTGCACACATGTGTGAGAAAATTTTTAATGATAACCTTAACTAGGCATAGTTAAACATGTAATTAGCCACTTAAGTGTACTTTAGTAATAAAGTAACTTTTATCCAAGGTAAAGGTTTACCTAGGTTGAGTCTTTTATGGTGGTCACATGAGGACCATGGTTAAACGTAGGAAAGGGCTTAAGTAGCCCAAAGAGCTTATGCATAGCCCTTTTAATAAATATAAGGTGTTCTAAGGTTAATTAATACAATTTTATGGCTTTTTAAATTCAATCAACCATGGGGATAGGACAAGCGACCATGTGTGAATTTTAGGTGTCTATAGGTGGGTTGGTTTGTCTTGTTATTTGGATTTGGAGTTGGTTGTGTAGGTAATTTATTTGGTCTAGAAGTAGGAGGTGGCAAGAAACTAGGCTGTAGTAGTGTTTGTGTTGTGGTTTATGGAGGTGAAGTCCAGACATTGTAATTCCACCACTATGGTCCAGTTTGCTAGTATGGCATCCATGGATAAGGGGTGTAAGGAGTATATTTTTGGGTGGCATTCATCCAAGGTTATTGAACCCATTAGATTTTTCCTCAAGTTTAGTTCTATTTTATTTATCAATATACACAAATTATTCACAACCAAAAGTCTTAAAAAATGAGTAGTTAATAGGCTTACATGTCCATGCCTCTTCTAGAATCCCACCATATAGGAAACTTGAAGACCCTATGTTTATTAAATAAATTGTAGTGTCCATAGCATCTGCCCAAAACTATAAGGGCAATCCTGCATGTAATCTCATACGCCTAGCACATTCCATGATAGTCATGTTCATCCTTTCTGACACACCATTTTCTTATGGAGTTCTTGGAACCGTATTCACTCTACATATCCCATGGTATGAACAATAACTATTAAAACATTTACTACAGTACTCACCTCCATTATTTGATATGAGACACTTCAACTTATTTCCTATATCATTCTCAACAAAAGCTTTCCATTTCTTAAAAGTATCAAAGACATGATTTCTTTCAAATACAATAAACCCAATTTTTTCTAGTTGCATCATCAATAAACATAACATAATAACAAGAGCCACCAAGAGATGATACATGAGATGGTCCCCATACATATGTATGCACAAGATCTATCTTTCCACTCTTCTTTTCTTTTCTAGCTCTAAGAAATCTGACTCTTTTATGTTTTTCCTAAATGCAGTGCTCACAAAAGTCCAAATAAACTTGCTTCAAACTTGGCAACAAATTCCTTGAGTGGAGAATCTGCATCCCCTTCTCACTCATGTGCCTAATCCTATGATGCCACAAAACTGTATCAGCTCCTATAGAAGCTAAAGCAATAGAAATATTAGTACTACCAGTACATACATACAATGTACCTTCCTTTACTTTTTCTAATAACAATGATTCTTTAGCAACCTTCCATGAATTTGTTGAGAATGTAATTGTACATCCTTTGTTGTCCAACTACCCTATGGAAATTATATTTCTTCTCAAATTAGGAATATGCCTTATCTCTTTCAGCAACCATTGGTTTCCATTTGGTAATTTTATCTGTATATTACCCTTTCCAACAATTTTACATGGTCTATCATCACTTAAATAGATATGTCCAAAATCACCTTGAACATTATCTAAAAAATAAAGCCCTTGAGTCTAGAACCCAACAATCATTAATATTATCTAGTGAAAATATTAAAGCATCTTGCAATACATCACATGCTATGTTTACTTCTTGATTACCTTGTTTTTATTCTCCCTATTTTTATTTTCGAGTCCAACAGTATCTTTTTAGGTGTCCTTTCTTTCTGTAATGCTAGCATTCCAACTGCTTCCCTTTGGATTTGGATATACCTTTCTTTTATTTTCCATGTTTTCCTAGACTCTTTCATATCTCCTTTTGTCTACCCCTATTTTCCATACACAATGCATTAACCAATGTTTCACCTGTGCTTTTCTTTCGCATTTCCTCGCTAAGGATAACATCAATAACATCATAAAATTTAAAAGTATATAAACCAAAAATAAAATCACTCACAATAATGACCAAGACATTCTAGATTTCTATAAATGAGCATAAGATCAAAAGAGCCTTAACCTTATCATCAAAATTTACTCCAATAGAATTTAACTAATTAATAACCATGTTAAACTCATTTAAGTGATCAGTAATAGACCTACCTTCTGACATCTACATATTAAATAAACACTTCATAAGAAATAACTTGTTCAAAGCTAAAGGTTTTTCATACAGTTTAGCCAATGCATTCATTAAACTCTCTATTGTATTTTTCTTTGAAATATTATAGGCCACCGATGATGCCAGGCACAACTATATTGTTCCTAGTGCCTTTCTATCTATAACTTCCTATTATTCGTCTAATGTCTTCGTTGGATTCTTTGATATTCCACCTAATGGTAGGTAAAGATCCTTCTAATAAAGATAGTCCTCCATTTGCATCTTTCATAGTTGGTAATTTTGCCCATTAAACTTATCAATCCTAGATGCAGGGTCATAAAATTTTGCTATGGCAAAGACTAATTCAGGGTAAGGATGGACTGCATCATAAATATAATAAGAAAGAAAAAAATACATAGCCCCAATACCTCTTGAAGAGGCTCCCCCTTAAACAATTTGTCTTCATATCCCCATATTAGGTTATCTCTAGTTGCGTACATCATCCTTGTGTCTACGACCCCTGCCTTCTTATTTGTGTAATATGGTCTTTCCATCTTGCTAGATTGCCCAATTTGCTTTATTAAAGATGATGTCATTTCAGCTTCTGATTAACTTAATCTTCACAAATTGATCTTAGGAGTATGCAACAAACTATTCTCAACAACACTCTGGTTCCTCAGATTGGTTACTCACAAATGACTAAAAATTTGAATTTGCTTGCTTAAATAGGTTTTCGAACACTCCTTCACCATTAATGAGAATGAGTGGGTGGTTACCTACCATTATTTCAAACAAGTGAATAATATGTTGCAAATAATTGCTTGTTAGTGAAGAATACATATTTGATTGGATGACATTCATGGTATATGGCAGCAAACTATCCATTGGTACACTTCTCAAGGTGCATTTATTTACCCATATTCAGAGTGGAATGAACTCAGTGGATTTTAATGCTATACTTCCTTTTCATTATTTTGATTTTTTAAAAATGTGTGTTCCTTTTGGTACTTTCCCTAAAATTCCACCAGTTGCATTTCTACAATGGTAAATTTAACCAAGTTGACTACGAATTTCATAACTTTGCCAGTTTTAGAAACTATTGAGGGATTTCGAGCCTCTTGAAAACTTCGCTGAACTTTGAATTCCATTGTTCTTGATTTTGGTAAGTGTTGTTTGACCAATTTGACTTCGTATTCTACATTGCATTACCTCCTTGTGAAGTATATCACAGTCATTTTTACAAGAAAAAAATGATCTCATTTTCTCCATTTTATTTTTTTGGACTCAATAAAGATAATATAATACAACATGCGTACATAAAGAAAATATAATACAAAATATGTGCATATATTACAATAGGAGAGCTCCTCTAACTAAAATATAGTTTGATATGATACCCATTTATAGGAATGATTTGTATATTTCCTTCCTCATCTTGGAGTTGAAAAGCATTGCTCTCCTTCACTTCGACAATCTTGAATAGTCCTTCCTAGAAAGAGTCAAATTTTTGGTGGTTGCTTGGATTAGCATTTTATACATTCCACCTTAATACTAAATATCCCTCCTTAAACTTTCTAAACCTTATTTTACCATCAAACCAATATTTGGTATTCATGAATTATTTTTGAAAATTCTCATATGCCTGAGTTCTTTTTCTTCCAAGTGCAGTAGATGCATCAATCTGACCTCTAGCAGACTTTGATCAAGTTTCGAATCTTGGCTAGCCCATTTCAAATTTGATATCTCTAGATGATTAGGTAGAATAGTTTCCTTACCATAAACTAATGCATAAGGAGATGTATTGATAGACCTCTTGATAGTGATTCTATATGCACATAAAATCTAGTCAAGTAGCAAATGCCAACTCCTTTTGTTCTCGTCCAGTACCCTTTTCAATATTTTGAGCAAGTTTTTATTGGTGGATTTTTTCATTTCATTTCCTTGAGGGTAATATTTAGAGGAATTATTTTTATTTATGCCATAATTTCTTGCAAACTCAATGTATTTTACACCTATGAAATTTGGGTCATTATCACTTACAAGTGTCTCTAGAATTCCAAACCTTGTAATCAATTTTTCTAGAAAGTCAATTACCACTTCCTGGTCTAATTTATTGGTTGGAATAGCCTCAAACCATATAGTTAAATAGTCAGTGGTATTAAGGATGAACTTATGACCCACTGATGAATTGGGATTAATGACTCCAACAAAGTCCAGTCCCCATTGCTGGAAGGGCTCTTCTACCTAAATTTGTTTGAGTGGAAATACTGCATTCTTGGTTCTTCCCACATATATTTGATACTTATCACATGACTTAGCTACCTTGAAAAGATCTATAAAGATAGTCGGCCAGTAGTACCCTACTCTTATTATTTTCATAGCAGTTATCCTTCCTAAAAAGTGACCTCTGGATAGGTCTCCATGAAATTCCTTGATGACCTTCTATTTTTATTATCTTTCAGACATCTTAGGAGTACTCCATCTAGGTTCCTTTTATACAAACCTTATGAAAGTAATACATACTTTATAGCTTGCAATATGAATCTCCTCCACTATGAATGATTGATACCTTGCAAACATACCCCTATCTAGAAATAGGTTGTCAGTTGATCTACCCAGTATGAGTTTTCTATAAAACCATCATTGTGATCATCCTCTACTCTCTAATAGGCTAATGTTTATTCCAAATTTACCTTAACTGTGAGTTGTTGGTATAATACTCTTCCCTTGACCAAATTTGTAGGGTGGATTTCTACATCATACTCCTGTATTTTAATAATCTATCCAACCCTTTTATCATCCATATCCCCTTGGAGGGTGAAGCTACTTACATCTCGATGCACTATGTAGACAAGGGTCTTACTTTGAACTAAGTACTACCCAAAATTCTTCAAATATTTCATCATAGAAAACACCTGCCTCTCAATAAATTATACATTGTTTGATGCTCATGCAAGGTTTACCTCTAGAATAATATGGGATGCTCCTCTCCATTCTCATCCTTTTTAGTGAGTATTGATGCACAACTTTCCTCTGCTCCATAGGCATATAAAATGAAGTCTTTGCTGAAATCCAAATTTATCAATACTAGTGTGGTTTCAATTGCTTGCTTTATAGCCTCAAAGGCTTACTTTCTTTTCTCAGTCCACTTGAACTCCATATTCTTCTTAAGTAGCTTTGAGATGGGCTGGACCACTTGAGCAAAGTATGAGATGAACTTCCTCACAAATTTAATCTGCCCAAAGGACTATAACCCTTTCTTGTTTGTAGGTAGGGAAAGGGCTAGAATTGATTTTATTCTATCTAGATCTATTGTCATCCCATTTTTGGAGACTACATGCCCTAGTAGTTTACCTTCATGAAAAACAAAGAATGATTTCTTTGGATTAAGAGATATGTCGAACTCTCTATACTTTTGGAAAACTTTCTCTAAATATTGAAGATGTGATTCCTTTCTATGAGAAAACACTATCATATCATCCAGATAAATCAAAATAATTTTTTTTATCAGCTCACCAAAAGCATAGTCCATGGTCCTCTGGAAGGTGGCTCTCACATTGGATGGACGGAATGGCATTATCTAATAAGAAAATGTGCCCCAATTGGAGGTGAAGGTTGTTTTGAACTGGTCTGCATCCTTAACCCAAATCTATTTGTACCTAGATAAACCATCCAGCAAGGAATATCTTTCTACTACTAACACCATCTATAAAATATGATCCATTTTAGGAAGTGGATAATGATTATTTAATGAAGCTCTATTCAAGTTTTTAAAATCCACACATAACCGAATGCCTCCATTTTTATTTCTTACTAGGACCAAGTTGGCAACCCATGTGGAATGCTTGATAGGATAGATGATCTTATATTTTATAAGCTTCATCAATTCCTTCCTCATTATGAACTCAATTTTTTGATTCAAAAGCCTTTGCCTTTGCCTAAAATATTTCATATCATGCTCCAAATCAATGGTATGTTGGATGACCTTCTTATCATAAACTTTGTAGTCCTCATATGACCAGGAAATGATGTATGGGTATTTAAAATATAGTGCCTTGACTCCCTCAACTTCTTTTGGAGAACATCTTATTCCAAAATTAATATTCTTACCTATTCCCATTTTGATTTCACTATAGATCTTATCCTTTATTTTCATAGTCCTTGGATTCTTTCCATCCTCATTATCAAACAAGCTTTCCAATGTGATTAGGCCTTTGGGAATGTGATTAATTTTCAACTAAATAACATCTTGTTGATCTATTTATTAGGAAAGCTCTTCCTGCACATTGGCTAAACAAGCTTGTCTAACTAGAAAGTCAATTATCTGCTCATAATTATAAAAAATATGCCAAAATATTTGTCTATTTGGGACTGATGGTCTGAAGACTAATTTGACTCTTTTACTTGTAGATGACCCAAGGTCTAAGGAAGGATTAAAACTAGAACCTTTAACTGCCAAAGCATAGGCTAGTGTATTTTGTTCTCTGGGGATAGAGCAGAGATTTAGTGCATCAAATTATTACATCAAATCCCATACTCTATTCCTATACATCTTCAGATAATGATGCTTACTG
This sequence comes from Wollemia nobilis, assembly GCA_028583015.1. NCBI lineage: Eukaryota > Viridiplantae > Streptophyta > Pinopsida > Araucariales > Araucariaceae > Wollemia > Wollemia nobilis. The sequence continues at coordinate 5,949,760 of JAQPPZ010001057.1, read as the reverse complement.
CTACATTTTTCTATCACTTGGTTGACCACTAGCTCTAAATTGCCATAAATGTCTAACATCTTGATTCTTATTTTTTTAATTGCATAAATCCTAAGCATAGAGCTTCATATTTTGTAGCATTATTTGTACAAGCCCAAGTGAATCTGAAATAAAAACTCTTCACTCCTTCTAAAGGAGACTTCAACACTACACCAGCTCCGGCTCCATTTTTGCATCTTGCTCCATCAAAGTGCATTGTCCAGACCTCTGTCTACTTGAGTGACTGGTTATATATGGGAGGGATATTCTTTTTAACCTATGCAAAGATATTGTATGTGCCCAAACCCATTTCTAATAGGATATAATCATATTTGAAAGGTAAATCATCTTCTATCTCTAAATATTCCAATATTTCCACCAAATCTGGTTCTTCCAACACTAAATGATTTTACAAGTCGTCTTCAATTTTTTCAATGTGGAAGGATATAAGTTTTTCCAAGGTTATTCTTATCCTATTACCTTTGTATGAAACTATCATATTAGAGTAGTCTAAATACATATATCCTCTCATATTGGTCATGAATTCTCTTGAAATGTAAATACCAAAATAAGGCTCAAGGTCTACTACCACAATTTCCTAAATAATGGCAATTTTTGGGGCTCTATGCAACCTCATTAACACATCCTTTATGACTCCCATAGTATTCATAGGGGTACCATCAAGTTGTAAAACCCCTTGACAAGATCTTGTATACTCCATATCCATCTCATCATATACTGCTTTTGGCATAACATTTGTTGATGGCCTGAGTCTATAATACAATTGTGGATCATCCATCCTTCCATTCTAATGGAAATATAGAATGGAGGGGGCTTGCTATTCAATATGGCAAGAGACATATCTTCTTTATCTTGTGTCACATTGAAAATAGTGGTGTTTCTTTTCCTTGAGATCTCTTATGTAGAGAGGCTTTCAACAAATATATTTAGCTTGGGAGGAAAAGTGTATCATATAGGATTGCTCTAGATGGAACTCTTTTTAACTCATCCACAATGTTATATTCCGCCTAAAATGGTGAAGATATTTCATATCTTTTTTTGGTTCTCCGTAGTTCCTTCTATACTACTAAGTGGCTTCAATTCTTTGGCTTTTCATAATGGAAGGGAAACTTTGTTTTTCTTGGGCCTCCCTCCTAGAAATTTCTTGATCTTTACTTTTTTGTTTTTTTAGTATGCCTCCTCTTGGAATGCTTATATCTCTCTCTTTCCTTCTGGGTGCTACATTACTTTTGTTAGTAGCATGCAAAATACAAAATTTGTCATTATCCTATAGTAGTGATTCCCTCCTCTTATGTGAAGGGACTTGGAAACTACCTATCTTCTGCAGGTCTACTTACAAGGGTTTCTTTTGAAACCTAGTCATGATCAAGACTTGTTCTTCTTCAAAAAAATATTGTTCAATCATGACTTGATCGTACTACCATAATATGTTAACTCTTCCTTTATAATTTATTTTCACCCTTTCCATGGCTTGTTGCACATGGCATTGGTACATAGCACAAGATTCTAAATCATGAGGATCATTGCACATGAGACACCATACGTTAACAAGATTGGCCTCAAGGGCATATTCTTTATATTCTTGATTCACATTAAATATAATCCTTGCACTATTACTGGTACCAAGATTCTGATCTCTGTTAATATAGAGGAATATCCTTGGTTGATACCTTTATATCTCTCTTTTATCCATCACATTCATCTTATTATTGAGTGTTTTTAGAGTACTTTGAATATCAAGTAGAATGGTGGATTATTGAGGTGCTTGATATGGAAGTGGAAAAAAGGGAATTCAAGGAGATGGTATTTTAGGAGGAATAATTAGAGCCATTTGAGGGAGTGGTGATGACAAAGGAGAAGGGTCCATTTAGGAAGATGTAGTTAGCTGACTTTTGGTATTAGAAATCTTAAAAATAAGGTATGTCAATTTTTGGAGGTAACCTTCCTACATTGATGAGGATATTCTCATCCTACACAACTGCATTGTAAACCTGGGGGGAAGGTTTAAACTCTGGATTGTTGAGTTTTTAACCTGAGTTCTGACCCCAAAGCTCTAATATAGTACATAAAAGAAAGGGGGTTGTGGACCTAAATTTAGATGGAATTCTTTTCTAGGTTCTACTAAACCTTAGATTAAAATTTGAAACTGACTCTTGTTGATGCTTTTGCATGGACGTGAACTAGATTAGGAGAGAAAATGGATCACCAAACTCATTGAATTACTCTACAAAAGGCTTAGATAATTTATCCCATGAATTCATGTTGTTTTCTTCTAAGGTCCTAAACCAATGAAGAATTTTCCCTTTAAAATATAGGGCTAGAATTTTGACAATCACATCCTCATTTTTGATGTTGTGAATGGTTTCTAGATTTAGGATATCTTCGCAAAGCTCGTATGCAATTTTACCTGATCCATCATAAGTTGGTATAGCTTTAGATACAGGTTTAGGGATATCATACATGTGAGAAAGTCTTAGGGGACCAGTTGTATTCCAATTGAGATATTTCTGTAGAGGTTGGTTTGGAGCCACATTCACCATATTTCCAGGTACTATTCTTACTAGAGGCAGTCTTGGAGCTACTTCAGGGGGTGGTCTACATGGATTCCCTTATGATTTAAAATTTGAGGATAAATTTCTTATGATAGTAGATCCTCTTAAAGGAAGCTCATAAAAGATAAAAGACTCTAGGTTATTCTTCGTAGATGACCTAGTATTCATGAAAAATTATGAGCTATAGGAGTGGATTTTCTGGTTTCTTACATTCAAGGGAGTTTCCAAGTAAATTTATTGCTCATCACTTAACAAGGTCAAGAAAATTTACGAAATATTGATTCCTCCAAGAGGGATAAAAAAATGAAACTTTGTCGGTTAACTAATATTCTTTAAACAGGGTCCCACAAGGCGTGTTAGAACTGTTGGGTTCTAAATTGACATTAAGAAAAACTTAAACTATGACTATAAATCTATGACTTTTGGGAGGTGCATACCTGCTGATCATAGGACAAGCCCTAACATTTGATGGATAAAATATTACTTCAATCCAAACACCAGAGTAGGCTGGTATACCACAACCATCGAGTAGTAAGAATGCAATAAATATTAAGCTTAGTTCATTGAGTTCAACATACTTAGAGGAATTCTTGTTCATTTTATTTAACTCTCTTTGTTTACTTTTCCTCTTAGAGCTAAGTTTGCATCCATAATAACTCTTAAACCGAGACCTCCCCTAGTTTTATTCACATACCTTGCTGCTTTTCACAAAATAAAATATCCTTTTATCATTTAATCCTTACCACAAAGATGAACACATAATAAAGATTCAACTTTTTTCTACCAATTTTGGCATCATATACAAGGACACATAATATATTGGAATGGCTTGTAATATTGATTTAATTAACTACACTCTTCCTACTAATGATAACCATATACCTTTCCATGTTAGTAGTTTACTCTAATATTTACTTATAACTAGATTCCACAATTCTATCCTAATTCTCCCCTCAAGTAAAGGGTATCCCTAGATATGTTAGTAAATTTTTCTCCTCCATTTGAAGTTAACTTGCATATTCCTATTTTGATTCTAGTTGGAGTGTTTAGGAAGTAACTTTTAGATTTTGTCCTATTAAATTTCTACCCTTATGCTCTTTCATATTCCTTTAATAATTTATTCAAAGCTTTGGCCTCTTTTTTCCCTTCCTTACCAAAAAGGTCTATCATCTACAAACTATGGATGGGTGATGTTATCAATGCTATTATTAATACTTAGTTCATTTATTATCCCATGTCTATATGCCTTCTTCAATTTACCTCCCAATACATATTCCATAATAATGACCAAATATGGTGATAGAGGATCTTCCTATCTAAGACCCCTCTTGGCTTTAAATGATGTTGTTACTAGCTCATTGACTAGCATTGAATACAATACTATAGAAATACAATATTTAATCCATCTAACCCATTTCTTCCTAAATCTAAACTTTTCTAATATTGTAAAAAAAAAATCCCATTTAACCTTATTATAGGGTTTATTCATATAAAGTTTTAAGATCATTGCTCTCTCCTTTCTAGAAGTTGTTGAATGCATTACTTCATGATCTACTATGATCCCATCTAGAATAGTCTCTCTTTCACAAATCCTCCTTGATATTTTGAAATAATTTTGTCTTATAGTGGTCTTAACCAATTTGACATCACTTTGTAGATTATCTTATATTTCATATTACATAGGCCTATGGGCCTAAATAAATCAAACAATTTCGAATCCTTATTTTTTGGAATTAGGGTAAGATATGTTGCATTTATTTTATAATGTATGCCTATTTTACCCTAGAATGTTCCACTACCATCCATAAAGTATCCTTTACTATTTTTAAGATATGTTGATAGAATGTTGGAGAGAGTGCATTTGGACCTAGGGATTTATACCTATTAAAAGAGAAAAGAGATTAATGAACTTCTTCTAGAGTAATAGGTACCATTGGTTTATTATTGTAGTACTTCTTAATGAGATTCATTACCTTTAATAACCCAGCCTAGCTCCTTTTTGTGTCTAGGAATGACACCTATTTTGAGAAGGGGGTCTTCTAGGAAGTTGGGGCTTGGTACATAAAAATAAGTTGTAGCTCATATCTAGAAGGAATATAGAATATTAGAGGATTCCAACAAAAGGATGGTAAATATTACATCAATATTTAAGTTGGTACAAGATAATATGGAGCAAAAATAACAAATGTTGGAAATACTTCTTACCCAAGAATCTAATAACTGGGATTCATAGGGTAGACAAGAAGAAAATTCTACTAGAGAATTCCACTAAGGTGAAGCTCATATTGATGCTGAGATTGCCAATGAATTGAAGAATGTAAGGGTACCTAAATTTAGTAAAAGAGGGTGATGCAGTTAAATCATGGTTGAATTATTTAGAGATCAACTTTCCCATGAAGAAATACTCTCCTAAAATGTAAACTATTTGGGCCACCCTTAATTTACAAGATGTTTCTTTGGAATGGTGGAATACATTTAAGGTGGGTAAAGGAATCCAAGTGGGGGTTTGAAATGAAAATTTGAGTATGGGTATGGTAAAACCTATTCTATGAGTCAATGGTTGTCCAACACCGATATTTCCTTACCCAATGGATCAACTGTTTGGCACTTATATGTAGCACCGCTACATACCTTTGATATAATTCTAGGGATGGATTGGTTGAGAGCCCATGGTTCCCTAATCAATTTCCAAGAAAGGTGGATGGATTATACTAATAAAGATAAGCAAATATTAAGGGTTCAAAGCAAGCAAGGGTCTTTTTGATCATATTTATTATCAAATTTGCAACTTAAGAAGGCAATTAAAATAGGTGGAATAGTGTATATGGTTAAATTAAATAGAAATAAAGTAATGGAGATTTGGAGATAATATAGAAACATCCAATCTTGCATAAATTTAGAGATGTGTTTTGAAAGATCTTCTAGGCCTTCCACCTCGACATGAATTTGATTTCACTATTGAATTAATGCCTGGAGCCAAACCTATTGCTAAGATACCCTATAGAATGACCGCTTTTGAGTTGTAAAAATGAGAGGGGAAACTCCAAGACTTGTTGGAAAAGGGTTTGATTAAACCTAGTGTGTCACCCTAGGGTACTCCAATGGTGTTTATAAAGAAGAATGGATCCTTAAGACTATGTATAGATTATAGGATGTTGAACAAGTTGACCATCAATAATAGGTATACCTTACCAAGAATTGATGATCTTTTTTATCAATTAAAGGATGATACCATTTCTCAAAAAATGACTTAATATCGAGATACCATCAATTGAGAATTTGTGAGGAAGATAATCACAAAATGACTTTCAATACAAGATATGGACACTATGAATTTACGGTTATACCATTTGGATTGAAAAATGCACCAATGACCTTTATGAAAAAGAAATATTTTGACCATTTTGTTTTGATATGTTTGGATGATATCTTGATTTATTTCTGCACCAAAGAAGAACATGACCAAAATTTGAGATTGTTTTTAGAGGTGTTGAGGAAGAGTCAACTATATGGGAAGTTTTCAAAGTATGACTTCTATGTTTCACAAGTATAGTATATAGGGCATATTATATTTTTAGAAGGGATTGTTATTTATCCAAATAAAATTGAAGCCATACTAAGTTGGCCTGCACCTACCAATGTGTCTAAAATTTGAAGTTTCATGGGAATGATTGGTTACTATAGAATATTTGTGGAAAATTTCTCAAGGATTGCATACTTTATTACTAGCCTCCAAATAAAATGAAAAGAGTTCAAATAGATGGAGAAGTGTGAGGCCACCTTTTCAAGTCTAAAGAATAAGTTTACTATGGTACCAATTCTCAAAATTCCTAATCCTTTTTTGTAATTATACGGTATGCATAAATGCTTATTTAGAAGGGTTTGGAGGAGTTTCATCACAAAATAAAGCCATAGTAGCCTATGAATCTAGAAAAATTAAGAAGAATGAGTTGAACTATGCTACGCATGATCTAGAGCTAGCAACAATTATCCATTCTCTTAAGATCTAGAGGTATTACTTAATGATGAAACCTTTTGAGCTAAGGTCAGATCACCAAAGCTTAAGGTATATCTTTACCTAACCAATGTTGAATACAAGGAAAATAATATGGATATAATTCTTAGTTGAGTATGACTTTGGTATATAATATATCAAAGGAAAGGAAAATAAGGTTGTTGACACCTTGAGTAGGAGGAGGCATATAATAAATTTAACCCTGATTCATGTTGATTTGATTTAAAACATTAGAAAATTGTAGTTACAGGACCCATATTGCATCAAAATCCAAACTAAAGTAGAGGTAAATCCTAAATAAAGTGGGGATTTCAACATAAAATATGAGCTTTTGTGTTTCAAATATAGGGTTGTTATACCAATAATTTAAGATTTAATGAGAATGATTATGCAAGAGGTACATTGTTCTCCATATTTTTCTTATCCAAGAGGTGCCAAGATGAGATAATATAAAAAAGAGCTTTTATTGGCCTGGAATGAAATGGGATGTTATCAGTTTCATTGCTAGGTGTTTGGAATATCATAAAGTAAAGGCAAAGCATCAACATCCAGCAAGAAAACTATATCCAAATTTATATCAAAATTTTGGCAAGCTCTTAATCATGCCTTGGGCACCAAGTTGAATATCAATTCTACCTACCATAAAAAAATAGATGGACAAACAAAGAGGGTAAACCAAGTCCTTGAAGATATGCTTTGCATGTATTGCATGGATTAGAAGTCTAAGTGGGAAGACTATTTGCATTTGGTAGAATTTACATATAATAATGGATACCATGCATCCTTTGGAATGGCTCCATTCAAGGCTTTATATGGAAGAATATGCATAACACCTCTATCTTGGGATAATCTGGAATATCGGGTGGTGATTAAACTGGATACTATGAAGGATATGGAGGAACAACTCAAGGTGATTTAGTAAAGTCTTAAGAAAGCAACTGATTGCCAAGAGAGATATACAAATTAAAAAATATCACCAAGGAAAATATTTTTGGGAGATAAAGTCTTCTTAAGGGTGCAACCTAAGAAAAGTTCCATCAATTCAACTATGTTTGATACTTGATTTTTTGGGCCATTTGGATCCTCAAGTCAACTAAGTCAACTAATTTATAAGACTAATATAGTAGCCTATTGACTTACCTTACCATCCAACCTATCAAAAATCCATAACACTTTCCATATATCCTTAAAATATATTTTTGATCCCTCTCATGTGTGGAATGTATCTAATTTGTAGATGGTAGATCCCATGACTATTGAGGTACAACATATCAATATTTTAGGGTTTCACTCTAAAAACCTAAGAAACTATACCTTAGATCAGTGTAAGGTCTAATGGGACCATTTTTTGAGAATTGTGCTACTTGGGAAGATGTTGATGTAATGAGAAAGCAATTTTCATTTTTGTTTGAGTAAAATATTTTATTTTCAAAAAACAAAAGGATTGTGTTTAGCCCTAGGGAGAGTATGTAATGGCTCATCTTGGTAGGAATTCCCTTGTTTTTTGATTGATGTACTAATGTTTTTATAATTGATGCATGATCATATTTTATTCTATCAAAATGACTTGATAGTTGTAATTTATGCTTGCTTGATTTGGTTTATGCTATTTATAGAATATGCTACTACTGATAATTTTTTGGTTGTAGTATCAGGTACTCTCATGAGCAGATTGGCATGGGACAACTACTAGAGTTGAGAGAAGCATGAATGGGAAATTATGGATATGTATTTTTAGTTGACAACCCCTAGGGGTAAAACTATCATGTAGAAGCATTTGCATGTATGTATGTGTGACTAGATGGATCATTAGGCAAGGAGGTTGCTTTGAAGACAAAAAATTCCTTATCCCTATGCTTAGGGGTCTCTCATAGGTGGTTGATAACCTTGTAATTATCATGATACCTCCTACTTAGAGAATAGTAATGCTGTGCATAAATTCATATATTTTTCATTGTGGAATGCATCTTGGTTTAGGCACTTTTAGCAAGAGCTTGTGTGTCGATTAGAATCTTAATTTATCATTAGGATGCATTAATGCAAGTGTTTTGAAGTATAGAACTTGATTGGTTAATAATTTTTCAAGTAAGGTATTAATAATAATGTTAGTATTATTAATACTTAAAATATTAAATACTAATGTTAATAATTACTATGAGCATTTGAAATTAGTAATAGTATTAATTAATTTAATACTATGAAGGAAAAAATAATTTAATTACTAATAGCTTTGCTTTAAAAGTATTAGTTAATTAAATATTAATATTATTGAGTAATACTTTATAAAGTGGGGGAGCACATTTTATAAATATTATTATAAGAAAAAAAAGAGTTCATAATTTTAATTAATGTGAGGAATATTGGAAAGGTGATTATTTTTAAATGAAGCAATAAAGAAACCAAGAGGGAGTTACCTGATGCTTAAGCTTCATATTCTCCATTTTCCTTGATTTCCCTCTTCTCTACAAATTCTCTTTGAATCTTCTAGCTAAAGAAGTTTTGGGAGAGAAGGTTGGCTAAGAAGAAATTTGAGTGTTAATCTTACAATATTCAACAAGGCATTGGATCTAGTTGGGTGCACGTCAGTTTTCGATAAGATCAGTAGAAAACTTTTATATTTTAAGTTTTACTTTTCGATTGGAATTCTTCCTTTACTCCATTGCTTGTTTAGAACCATTCTTTTAAATCTAGTTAGTTTTCACCCTTTGGGAATGAATTTGTGTCATTATGTCACTATCATAATAGTAAATTTTAGTGAATAATTTTCTTTAAGCTTCTATGGAAGTACTTTGCTCTTTGAAAACTTAAATCAACATATTCTAGCAACATCCCTCCCATGAATGATAAACAATAGTATTTAGTGAATTCATCTATAAATTCGTCACAAAATTTCAAGGTAGTGAAGTAATTGTAGGGAGTATGAAAGCTGGAGTATTTGTAAAATTATAAACTCTAAGAAATCTAGTGTAATCAAGGTCAATCTCAATAATTTAGAAAATCATAACATTCATAAATGTCTATCTATAAGTTGGTTATTTCTTACATGGTTCAAGTTTTTTGAGGTTCCATATTAATGGGTATGCTTAGTTAGCATATGAGAGGTATTTCCAGTATCACTAGATTCTTTTATTTTTTTGGGTCAAACTAATCTAGTTTAGAATATAGGTGTTTCCTTCGTCTATTCTTTAGAAAACTCACAGTAGACTTAGAAATTTTCCAAAAATTGTTGATAATGCTTTCTTGAAAACAAAGTCTTTCAAAGTAGTGCTAAGAGAAGATGTTTTCCTTTGAAAGGCACTTTGGTGCCATATATTTTGGATGTATTTAAGTCAATTTTAAATGTAGATCAAAACAAGATTAGTTAAGGAGCTTAAGAGCCTTAGATATAAATATGTTGGCAAATTTAATAATGCAAATTGGAAGTCGATATCTTTTACTTGTGTTTTTGCTTAAACCTGTGATTAGCTATTTATAAGAACTTAATATGAGATCACATGAATATAAAATATGTTTTCTTAAGACTCAAAAGAAGGCTCATGCTTTAATAAAAACATATTTTATTGTCTTTAACATGATTTGACCACCAACCTTGGTTCCTTATTATTTTGTGTTTTATATGTTATTGTACTTTATCTGTTTATTTTGGAAAATTTGCAGACGATGATTATTTAAAAATAAAGGTTGTTAAATTTATAACTGAATAGAATATTAATATATATAATATAAGGATTATAGTTGGGTTTATTGGAAAAATAATAAACCATGTTATAATAGAAGAATGTAATATTTTATTAACAAAGATATTTATTGTACATGGAGAAAACATTCTTTCCTCTTAAATGTCTAATTAATGTCAAGTGTGCACGTGGGAGATTTTTTGGAACCTTCGCTTTCCCACTTAAGGATATCTTTCCAAAGGAGATCCAATAAAATGGATATTCCCAACACGATTAGACCCTTACTCAATGTTTTTTTCTCATGCCTTGTAGAAGTTGATGTTATTTTTGTTTGATTGGTGTTTTATATGGGTTTTATTCAAAGAAAACACCTAAAATTTGGATCGTTAACTATATTGACTCTTTTTTTAGCCTTAACAGGTATTTAAGGCCTAAAAATGAAGATCATCTAAATGCATGCTAAGCTTATATCACATAAATGTAAGAATACAAGAGCTATCTTATATACTTTTCGAATTTTGATGAGTTAACTAAGGAGGTTCTTGATATTTCAAGGTAAAACAAGAGAGGATGCAAGAAGATAAATCTAGCCTAAATGCAACTAAATGAGTTTCAATTTATTTGCCTATGTACTTGAAAATGAGTAAGAACTTGAGATCTAACCTAAGGTTCTTTGATTGATTGGTTTAGATGTGTTTTGTAAAGTAATTAGGGTTTTACTTAGTATTCCTTAATTTCCCAAAAGAAATGTGATTTACAATTACAAAATAACAGAATACAGAAGCAAAACACATCTAAACTTAAGGAAGTGCCTAGTGGTAGAATCACCTATTTTTGTACATTTTTCCAAATTCACCATTGAACTTACCAAATTTGTAATCCTCTATGAATTTGGTTTTGACTAGGGATAATTTGGTACCTACACAAGTTAAACTAAAAAAAATAGATTTTTTGATTTATGAGGTCTATTTAAGAGTTGGATAGGGTAGAATACTTGTCTAAGCAACTAATCAGACCCCCTATTAAAAAATTAAATTTTGATTTTACTTTTCTCCTAGAATGGGAATTTAACTTTTATTAAATTTTCTGCTAGGCTTACTAAATTCGCCACTAGAAAATTTGGTCAGTGGTGAATTTGGTTTTGTGTATTCCAGAGAGCCAAATTTGCTAGTGACTGTGCAGGGTGGTGAATTTGGTCTGAATATGAAGTCGATGTTGTTTTGAAGGCTATTTTGGATTTATTTTTATAGATTTTTGGGCTAAAATTGTAGTATGATGAGCCTAACAATGTCTACTATTGATATGATTGCAAAAGAGGTAAAATATACCATAAATATTTACCAATTTGTGTTCTAAGTGGATGCTTTGATGGAAAGGATAGGGGAGGATGTTTCAATGTTTGTTTTGAAAATCTAGAGAGTTAGAAATAGAGATCTGAGAGTGTAAAAGAGTTAGGAATATAGCAAGATGACTTGTCTATATCCTAATATTTACAATGCTTATGAAATTGATAAAGAAATTGATACAAAATACCTAGAAAATGAAGAATATGCTAAGAATGTAATTTCAAGAAATTGTAAATGGAAATGCATGTATGTGAAGGATGAAGGGAGATATTAGTGGGATAAGGTAATGAAGACCTTATAACCAACACTAATGGTAGCTTAGTGATGATATGAGATGCTTAGAATGCTTTGAAATACTAAGAAAGCAAAGCTATGTATGCATGAAATGAAGAAAACTAGCATGCTAAATACTTAACATATGAAAGCATAAAAGCATGGAGGTGAAAAATAATGATTAATATGCATGTAAATGAATATTATTAAGTCTACAAATAGAAAGAAACAACTATCTAGATGCTATGATGAAGGATGCTTGAAATAACCCTACAAGATGAAAGGGTTAATAAACAAGATGAATGTGGCCAAGAAGATGAATCTTCCAACCCTACAAGAAGGATATTAAATGCACAAAGAAGGCATGTAAATACTTGAAATAAGACCTACAAATGATAGTGTTAAAGCCTACAAAACAAATTTAAGCTTCAAAAAATATGAAAGTATAAAAATATAAGAAACTATGCAAGTAAATGAAGATAAAAAAGTTAGTAAATCTATGTTAGAGAGCTAAAATAAAAGGGGAAACAAGTAAAAGAAAAAGAGAACTATGATAAGGATGATATAACCTAGAAATGAACTCTCCCTTGTACTAAGAATATCTTATTGAAATCAAGTCCTCTTGCCTTGCTGGACTCCCCTTCAAAAATGCTTGCAAGTAGAGGAAAAATGCTTGAAAAACTTGCTAGAATGGAGATGCTAGAGAAATATTGGTAGAGTGTAATTACCCTTCTAGATCATGTTGAATGCTTGCTCAAGGGGCTACTTAAGTAGGATTTAGGTGAAGGATTGGGAGGAAAATTAGTTAGGATAAAATTAAAATTTGCAAATCTAGTGCATGGCTAGAGTGTATGAGGTCAAAGCAGAGAGTGGAGGGATGGAATCTGCATGCATGAGAACCATTTCAAGATATTTTGGTCATTAGCCAAATTCACCACTAGCCAACCAAATTCACCACTAGAAAATTTGGTGGCTTTGAGTAGTGATTTTTATCAGAAACCAAGTGTGATTCTTCAAATTTTAAAATTTGAATGTCTGTCAAATTTACCACTAAGCTTACCAAATTTTCCATTGGCAAATTTGGTAAGAAGTGGAAAATTTAGTAAAGTTTATTTTGACTATTAGATTTTTACTTTGAAGTTTTGTTAAATTCACCACTGATCTTTCCAAAATTTCCATTGACAATTTTGGTCACAATGGTAAATTTGGTAAAGGTTAAATTTGATGCCCAAAACGTTGTGTTTTTGCCAGATTGAGGTTTTGTAATTTTTGTGACCAGTTTTGGTATCTTTTGCCTTGTCGGTGTGTCAAAATTGGGTGTCTACATTTTACCCTAGTTTTGATGTGATGTTTGTGATATTGCATCAAAATTTAAGTAGTGATACTCAATTTTGACCTTGTAATGTATTGTTGTTGTATTGCTTTGTTGATTTGAAGAAATGATTGTGATTGCATTTGTTTTGATTATTTTGCATCATTATTGTATGTATGCCTCATTTTTTATGATGTATGCCTTGATGTTTGGAGAAGAATATTTTACCCCATGTGAAAATTTTTACCCCATGGTATGGTCCCTTCCTCGAGAATGATACACCCAATGGTAGATTTGGGGTGAATTCCTTGAAAATGGGATGTTTGACTGAGTTGATTATGGATAGGTGGATGGGTTAAAAGGAGGAAAGGGAGGTAAAAGTACCTTCATTTGCACTTTACCCCTTTTAGAAAGTTGGAGAGAGAGAAAAATAATTGCTTGAGAATATGGTGAATAACTAAAGATAGGTGTATCATGCAGATAAAGTTCGAGGGATGGTACATGTGTCGAATCAAGATCGGTATGTATGTCCTTGGGCCAAACTCAAAATTTTACTTTTGAGTCATTTTTTCTATTTGTTCATACCTGTGGTGAATTTGGCACCAATGTAAAATTTGGCACTGGAACCAATGGTATATTGGGAATTAGTGGTGAATTTGGAATTGACCAAAAATTTGATTATGAGGCTTTTTGACTGAGTTTTGGATGTGGTTTTGATAGGTGATAAATATTTTGGTGAGCTGGGAGTGTCATGCAAAGTGTTTGGAGAGTATATTGGTGAGTGAGTAGAGGATGGAGGATGTGGGAGTATTGACTATGATTGGGCTATACTATGTGATGTATATGCCCAAGCTAGAGTTTGATCATCCTTTATTGATAGCTCTTGTAAAGAGGTGGTACCCATCATCTAATACTTTTATATTATCGATGGGGGAGATGATGGTGACATTAGAGGATGTATGGTGTATCCTTAGAGTACCTATTTGGGGTGTTCCTATTCATTTAGGGATAGATGTAGATGCTAGGATGTTGGCCTTCTCAGAGGAAGGTGACTTCATGAGGATGGATTCAGGGTTGAGGATCAATAATACCTACATGGGAGGGCATATTGATCGATTGACTACATTGCTATCATCTATTGTGTCAGGATTGATGATGGGTGATACTAGTAGGTATTTTATGCCATGGGGATGGGGAGAGATCATTGTTGGATTGAGATATGATTAGATTATTTATGCTTGGGATCTCGCTATCTTGGTGAGGTTATACCACACTTTGTACAGAGTGGTATATAGGTAGGGTAAGAGCTTGATATGTTGTACTTTGCTCTAGGTCTAGGCATGGGAGCATATAGTGATCTATAAGCCCATTTTATTGATGAGGGGTTGTGATCCTTAGAGACCGGCTATTTACAAGTGGGTGATGTATGTTCATCTCTCCTTTTATTCTTTGGATCAGGTGTGATGTCTAATTGATGATTTGAGGCCAACACACATTGTTTGGTGACCATGGAGGGAGAGGTATGTGTGGTTAGATGACCACAAGGAGCTATCTAGGGTGAGGTAGACATGATGGTTGGATGATGGAAACTAGGCCTATGAGTTATATCGGTATGATCATGTGTTGCATCAACATGAGGAGGTGCAAGGGATACCGGCTATAGGTGAGGTATGGATACAATGAGTTCATCGTGAGATATGGTGGGATCTTATGGATCCCTATACCTTTATAGAGGTAGATGTAGATGATCCTATGGTGTTGACTCCTATGAGAGATGATGTAGGGGTGATAGTGGAGTATATCAATTGGTATGGGAGATTCAGGCCTCATCAATTGATAGTGGGCCCACCATTGAGAGACCAGAGATAGGTATTTTAGGATGTGGCCAATGCCTTGAGAGGGATCAAGCATAATTTTGGGAGAGAGAGGTGGGAGAGGTTGGTAGCTAGGTAGATGGTTAGGGGATCATCTAGTACTCCCTTGGATGTGCCTCCATTGGCCATGATTCCACTCTTAGTTGCCTTATCTGACTGGGTTCTTCAAGGGAGGTAGGTCCTAGTATGACTATGGATGAGGCTATGATAGTAGAGTTAGGGGTTCTTTGTCATACCTTGGAGGATGTGAGGAGGTAGCTGGTAGCTTTTGAAGCCATATGTGTGGAGGAGGTGACCAAGGTCAGAGATGAGATGGCATAGATGAGGGTTGTGAGTGAGGAGACCATTTCTAGACTCTAGTCATCTCTGGATCGAGTTGGAGAGGAGTAAGCTATGGACCAAGAGATCATTGTTGGTCTAAGGTTAGAGTTGGAGCAGATGTGAGGGGAGAGAGATGAGGCTTGATCATAGGTTAGGTAGGGATTGGATGTTGTAGTAGTGGCTATGATTATGGGGCCACTAGAGCAGGAGCTGCAGGGTTCTAGGGTAGAACTATAGGCTTTGAGGGTAGAGTTATAGGCTTCGAGGGTAGAGTTCACCAATGCTTTAGTGATACTATGACATGTAGAGGTTTGAGCTAAGAGAGAGTGAGGGAGGACCATGTATTATTGGTAGTTATACCATATAGAGGTTCTTATGAAGTGGTGAGCACCATCACCTTCGAGATCACGATCAAGGGCACCATCGATGAGTGATGCTTCTTGGAGGTCTGTTAGTTTCCAGCCACCTCCTCCTCCACTAGGAGGTGATGGAGGAGATATTGGTTCTAACTATTAGGTATATTTTGGAGTGAGTGTACCAATTTTGGGATGTGGTACACCCTCCTTTTATGAGTTGAGTGTATCATTTTATCTTTCTTTGTGATACACCTTCTCTAATGGCATGTATGATATGAGGTATATATATATAATGATGACATTTACATTTTGAGTCTTGATGTGATGTTTTGACCTTTTGTGGTTTGATTGTGTGATGTGAAAATATGTTAGATGTTGAAAATATGATGTTTTGATGTATTGATGTGTTGAGATTGTATGATGTATTTGACTAAGTGATGGTAGTCTTGATTGATTGCTTAGTGGTGGTCTTGTAAACCATGATGATGATCAAATGCTAAGGGAGGGCAGTTACCCTATTGAGATATGCTTTGAGTTTTGAATGATAGATAACCATTCAGATGTATGCTATGAGCGATGGTCTCTAGACTTGATAGAGAAAATGCTCATGTGTTTTGGGATGTGATATCCCTTGCATGTTTTTGTAAGAGGAAACATCATCTCATCATGTCTAAATAGTGGCCTATGGAGCCATATGAAGGATAAGTATTTAGGCCATGATGAGGTACCTATAATATGTACATGATATGTGTATTTTGAGATAATATTTTTCTTCTCATCAATGTTTAAGTGCCATGCTCTATGAAACACTTAACTACGTAGATGAGGTACTTGTAATATACATGGTATATGTATTTTGAGATAATATTTTTCTTCTCATCAATGTTTAAGTGCTATGCTTTATGAAACACTTAACTATGTAGATGAGGTACTTGTAATATGTATATGATATGTATTTTGAATTTTTCTTCTCATCAATGTTTAAGTGCCATTCTCTATGAAACACTTAACTGCATAGATGAGGTACCTATAATATGTATATGCTTCTCATCAATGTTTAAGTGCCATGCTCTATGAAACACTTAATTGTG
Organism: Wollemia nobilis; assembly: GCA_028583015.1. Classification (NCBI taxonomy): domain Eukaryota; kingdom Viridiplantae; phylum Streptophyta; class Pinopsida; order Araucariales; family Araucariaceae; genus Wollemia; species Wollemia nobilis. The sequence goes on along the minus strand of JAQPPZ010001057.1, from coordinate 5,932,904 downwards.
TAGATGAGGTGTTTATTCTTCATCAATGTTTAAGTGATATCCTTGACTAAGGAGTGGGCATTTAACTATGTAGATGAAGTATTTTATTCTTATCAATGTTTAAGTGACATGCTCTATGAAACACTTAACTATGTAGATAAGATGTTTGTTTCATCAATGTTTAAGTGATATCCTTAACTAAGGAGTGGGAACTTAACTATGTAGATGAAATGTTTTTGCTTTTCATCAATGTTTAAGTGATATCCTTAACTAAGGAGTGGGCACTTAACTGTGTAGATGAAATATTTTTTTTTTCATCAATGTTTAAGTGATATCCTTGACTAAGGAGTGGGCACTTAACTATGTAGATGAAGTATTTTTTTTTTCATCAATGTTTAAGTGATATCCTTGACTAAGGAGTGGGCACTTAACTACGTAGATGAAATATTTTTGTTTTCATCAATGTTTAAGTGATATCCTTGACTAAGGAGTGGGCACTTAATTATGTAGATGAAATATTTTTATTTTCATCAATGTTTAAGTGATATCCTTAACTAAGGAGTGGGCACTTAACTATGTAGATGAAATATTTTTGTTTTCATCAATGTTTAAGTGATATCCTTGACTAAGGAGTGGGCACTTAACTATGTAGATGAAATATTTTTTTTTCATCAATGTTTAAGTGATATTCTTGACTAAGGAGTGGGTACTTAACTATATAGATGAAATATTTTTTTTTCATCAATGTTTAAGTGATATCCTTGACTAAGGAGTGGGCACTTAATTGCATAGATGAAATATTTTTTTTTCATCAATGTTTAAGTGATATCCTTAACTAAGGAGTGGGCACTTAATTGTGTAGATAAAATATTTGTTGTCTGTAAACTTTTTCAAAGCTTTGAAATGATGTTTGATAATGCTTTTGATGTTTTTGATGATTGTAAATATTTTGCAATATTTTGTGATGATTGTAAATATTTTGCAATTTTTGTAATGATTTTGTGATAATTGCAAATGTTTTGCAATGTTTTGTGATGATTGCAAATATTTTGCAATGTTTTGTAATGATTTTTGTTAAATTTTAATTTGATGTTGAAATGTTTTATTGTTGATGCTGATTGTAATATTTGTATTTTGATGATTGCAAATGATTTTTGTGATAATTGTAAATGTTTTGCAATGTTTTGTAATGTTTTAATTTTATTTTTTATTTTTTGATAATTACAAATTTTTTGCAATATTTTGTGATGATTAAAATTTGTGTTAATGTTTGTGATGATTAAGTTTTGTGATATTATGTAATGCTTTGATGTGATGTTGATAATATTTTTGAAAGAGATAGGTAATGCAACTTTGTAGTGCTTTTGAAAGCATGATATGATATTTGCAAAATGCTTGTAGGATGATTTTGTGTCATTCTTTTGCTTTTTGTTTGAAAGCAAAATGCTTTGATAAATATAATGATTTGATATTGCTAATTTTCTTAACACATGAGAGAGGGTAACAAGAGTATATAAGTCTGTTACCTAACACATATGTAAATATTTACATGTATGTGAGGAATTGGACTTAATACTCATTGCCACCTCTGATGTGTTGAAATATTTAAGAATTTGTAGGGTAAACAAAATATTTTAGACTGAGGGTAATGCTCCCATATGGATGATCCAAGAGAAGAAGAAACCCTTCTCCTTTGCTTGTGTGTGTACAAATAATTGTATATGCATAGAGTATGGGAAAAAGAAATCTCCTTTTCTAGGAGGTCCATGTGATAGCATGACCCTTAGTTTGAAGGATCTTGTTGTATGAGAAATAGATAATATTTGTGCTGGCTTATAGGCCATTAGGAAGCATAGGAATTTGATAATCGACTACTTGATATAGTCATAAATGATTATGGATACGTAAAGTGTTGATCATCAAACCCCAATGTTTCTGAAGGGTCCATAAGTTAGCTTGGATGTTTTTGTTTTGTTAGATTTTTGAGAAGAAATGATAGTTTGTTGTCATATATCAAGATGGAGGAAGTTCTCTATCTATTGATTGACATTTTGTACAAATAGATAGAGAATATCTAGCCATCTTAATAAGTGATCATTTTGAGATTTAATGTTTATTGTATATTTGTATAATAAACTAGTTGGAAATAAAATCTTGTTGATCCAATGACTTATTAGGCAAATAGTTGATGAAGAGAGTATGATTTGTGGATGTTCTATTATTGTAGAAGACTAGGTGGCTATGAAGACAACATAGATCTAGTGTTTGGTGAAGCTTGCAAATAATTGTATGCTCACAAGGCATTGGATCCATGGAGCCTCGTAGTTTGATAGATCTATTTGAACAATAGTTCATGAGAGATCTTGATTTTTGTTTGATAGAATGCCAATGAAATGAACCAGGTGGCTATGAGGATAATATTGATCTAGTGCCTGGTAAGATTTACAAATGATTGTAGATCTACAAGATATTGGATCAATAGAGTCTTCTTAAACCACATGGTTTATCAAAGGTAATCAATGAGATTTGTGAAAATGTGATAGCATGTTGATGCAATAAATCAAGAGGAATGTTATGACACCATTGATCCATTGCTTGATGAGACTTGCAAGTAATTGCAAAAGCTCATAAGATATCGGATCAATGGAATGTTATGATTCTCATGATCTATTTTCAGGATAATGCATGAAGATTTGATTTATGTTTGATTGCATACTAAAATGGTATGTTGAATGGGAAAGACTACCCTTAATCATCCATTCCCATATAAATTTGACAAGTAATTGTTAATCCATAGGAGAATGGATGATTAAGGGCTTCTTAGCCCATGCAACTTACCGAATGAGTAAGTTGATGATGATTTTTGTATTAGGTATGATTTTTGTGAACTTAGATGATAGGCCAATCAGGGAAGAAAACCCCATTCAACCAGTGACTAGTGAAATTCACAAATGATTATGAATTTATGAGATATTGGTTGAATGTAATTTCCCATCCCTGGATGGTATGTCAAATGAGTTGCATTTGAAGAATGTGATGAATAGATGTCATGACTTGTTTTATAGACTACTCTTAAAACTCTCTTATGCAATACATCATTCTCACAAAAGGTTTGCAAGGTTATGATGTATTATAGGAGAGGAAGGGGTGTCCTAGAGGAGCCTATTAAATAATCATGAGTGTTGATTGAAAAAAGGTCTTTTGTTGAAAGATATTGTAGATATGTATTGTTGATGCTATTGTTGTGAAACAATGTTGATAGCCATGGTGTGAATGTATATTGAAATAGAAGATAGGGATGATCGTGGGTCATCAAGGTTGTAGATGATCGCATCATACATTACTTAACCCAAGAAGAGAAGAAGTATGATTGGTATGCAGTAGGAGGCTTGAAACTAGGTATTTTGGACTGAGAGAGTTTACTCAACATATGGTTAGCCTAGGTGGATGCAATGCAGATGTATTTGTAATAAGGATTGGATTTTGCATCATAGTAAACCCTCCTGACTCTATGGTATGATCAAAAAACCAGGCAATCATGCAAGGGGTAGAGTGTGTATGATGATATGATGATGTTTATCATGCATTCAATCATATGAACAAGCAAATGACTTGATGTTTTATGCATAGTATCATTTAAGATGCATGATGTTGATTGGTTCCTTATGTTCTTGGCCATCCAATATGGCTAGGTGGTAAGCTTCAGATCCAAATTTGGTTGTGATGATGAAAGGTCCTAACCAATTAGGTTCAAACTTTCCTTTGAGGTCATTATCAATGTTAGTATTTTTTTTATTTTCTTTGAGGACTAGGTCCCCAATTTTAAAGGATCTTGGATGCACTTTCTTGTGATAGGCATCAAGCCTATTGTGGTATGTTCTAAGATGTTCTAGAGCATTAATGCATTTTTCTTCTAAGAGCTCTAGCTATTGTAAGTGATTTAGGTGATATTCATCTCCTACCAAAGAGTCTTGTAACAAGACTCTTAGAGAAGGTATCTCAAGTTCAAAAGGAAATACTACTTCAGTACCATAAACTAAGGTGTATGGCATTGCCCCCATGGGAGTACACACACTTGTGTGGTATGCCCATAGGGCTGGATAGAGTTGCAAGTGCCAGTATCAACCATTTTTGTTTACTAGCTTCTTGAGGATTTTGATTAGCATTTTGTTGGAGGATTCAACTTATCCATTTCCTTGTGGGTAGTATGGTGTAGACCATTTTTGTTGAATTTTGTATTTGGTGCATAGTTTGGCAACTTCCTTATTTTTAAAAGGGGTGCCATTATCAACAATTAAGGTAGAAGGTATACCATATCGATTGATGATTTGATTTAGAATGAACTTTGATACTTGAATTCTTGTTGTGGTGGATAGGGGTATTACCTCGACCCATTTAGTGAAATATTCTATAGCGGTGATAATGAACTTGTGTCCATATGATGATTGAGGGTTGATCTTACCTATGATATCCAATCCCCAAGAGGAGAAAGGCCAAGGAGATGTGATCAGTTGTAATTCTTGAGAAGGGGCATGAACAAGGTTGTCATGTCATTGACACTTGTCACATCTCTTAACATAGTTGTGAGCATCCTTTTCCATAGAGGGCCAATAATAGCCCATCCTAAGGAGCTTCTTGGCTATGGCTAGTCCACTAAAATATCCACCACATGATCCATCATGGGCTTATTTTATGATAGTTTGGGCTTCATTTGTATTTACGCATCTGAGGAGTATACCTTCAAAGGAGCATCGATATAAGATATCTCCAATGATGACATATTTGTAAGATTTTAGCCTAAATTATCTTCACTTTTGAGAGTTGGATCCTTTAGGGAATGTTCTCTCTTTGAGGAATTTAAATATGTCTTGATACCATGGTTCTTGTGGTGTAGATGCTTTGATAGTGCATATGTTGAGAGGTTGTAGACATGATTCGATGGTAGAAGATTTGTTAATTGATCTTATGATAATAGAAGCCTCTTCATCTTCCAAATCTAAGGGAATGAGAGATGCAATTGTAGCCATAGCGTCAACATGATGGTTGCTAGATCATGGTATGGCTTCTATGGTGATTTGGTTGAAGTGAGTTTTCAACATGTCTACAATGTCTTTGTATGGTTTTAGCTTCTCATATTTGGTTTGATAAGTATCATTCACTTGGTTGATTACTAATTGTGAATCACCATATACTATTATGTTTTTGATATTTAGCTTTGTTGCGGCCCTAAGACCTAGGATGAGTGCTTCGTATTCTATTGTATTGTTAGTACATGAGAAGTGAAGTTTAAAAGATAATGGAATGAGTTGTTGTTGTGGGGTGACTAGGATAATTCCTGCCCCTACACCTTTAGCACATCTAGCTCCATCAAAGTACAAGATCCAAGTTTTAGGTTCTTGGGCTTCTATTGAGAAGATTGTTTCATCTGGGAAAGACATGCTTATGGGATGTTTTGATTCTAAAGGGGATGCAACAAGTTGATCAGCTATAACTTGTCCCTTTAGTGATTTTTGATTTATGAATTCTATGTCAAATTCATTGAGGGCTATGACCCATTTTGTAGTCCTACCAGATAGGTAAGGTTTTGACATAAGGTAGTATAGTGGGTCTACCCTTGCTAAGATGTAGGTCTTTTGACTAAGCATGTAGTGTCTTAGTTTGAGAGATGAGAAGACAACTACTAAGAAAATATTCTCTAATGGTGTGTAGCGAGTTTCATAGTTCACCAAAGTTCTACTGATGTAGTAGATTGCTCTTTCTTGATGTTGTTCATCGTATTGGGCTAATAAAGCCCCAAGGGCATGCTCAGTGGTTGCTATGTATAGCAATAGTGGTTGGTTTAGGTTTGGTGATACCAATATGGGTGGTGTCAAGAGGTAAGTTTTTAGAGCTTCAAAGGCTTTTTGACATCCTTCATCCCATTCAAATTTTATCCCCTTATTCAATAATTTGGATAAAGGTTGACATTTATCTGCAAGTTGTGATATGAATCTACGAATAGCTTGTAGTTTGCCTTGCAAGATTCGTAATTTAGTTAAGTTTGTAGGTGGTGACATGTTTGTTATGGCTATAATTTTGGAGGGATCAACTTCAATCCTATGATGGGATATGATGAATCCTAATATTTTTCTTGATGTTACCCCAAAGATACACTTTTGAGGTTTTAGCCTGACTTTGTAATCTTGTAATATTTCAAAAATACATCTAAGATCTAGAGTATGATTTTGTCTTTCCTGATATCGACCTAAGATGTCGTCCACGTAGTCTTCTACTATTTTATGCATAAGGTCATGAAATATGTATGTCATGGCCCTTTGATATGTTTCCCCTACATTTTTAAGGCCAAATGGCATGACCTGATAGTAGAAGGTTCCCCAAGGGGTAGTGAAAGTTATTTTAGATTGATCTTCTGGTGCAATATTAATTTGATTGTAGCTCAAGAATCCATCCATTAAAGATAGCATCTCAGATCCTGTAGTGAAGTCCACTATCATGTCTATGTTTGGCAAAGGGAAATCATATTTTGGACAAGCATTGTTTATATCTCTGAATTCTATGCAAATTCGAATGGATCCTTCCTTCTTAGTGATAGGAACGATGTTGGATATCCAATCCGAATAATCTATGGCCTTTATGAAGCCAACATCTAGTAATTTTTGTAGTTCATATTTTACCAAAAGAGTGACTCTTGGATGTATTTTTCTTAATTTTTGTTTGATGGGTTTGGCATCAGGGTGCACTACCAAATGGTGGACTACCAGTGAAGGGTCAAGTCCTGGCATGTCATCGTATCCCCAAGCAAAGATGTCAGAGAATTCCTTTAGTAGGTTTGTGTATTCTGTCTACTCTTCTTGAGTTAGGACTTTTCCAAGTTTGATAAGGTGAGGATCTTGATCTATTCCGATGTTGATATCTATCATTTCTTCGATTAAGGCTTGTGATTCATCCTCAAAATGAAGAGGGGCATCTATTATCCCTAACTCTTCAAGTTCTTGTGGATCCATAGATGTTTGTTCCAACCCAAGAAGTTGGGCTGAGTTTAAGTTGAAGATTTATTTAAGAGATTCTTCTATAGGATAATTATCCAAAGAATCTTCAAGATTTTCTTTGGTTGCTATTGATTCTAGATGAACCAATTCTAGCATGTTAATGCTACCAAATCATATGGTTTTGTGGGGTGTTTGGTTAAGGAGTGACCATAGTTCTTCTTCATCCTCATCACCCCATTGAGAGCCATGTAGTGACTTGGGATAATTATCCTCATTGTCTTCTTCTGATAGAGGAGAAGGTTCATTTTTGCTAGGGATGAATTCGATCCCACATCGTGCTGGCCAAGGTTCAACTTCTAGGGGTTCTTTGATACCCTATTCATAATGACCTAGGCCTTTGCCTTGATAACCCATGTTGGAAAGCATTTGTTTAGCTATAGAGAATGAAGATGATATGTAGCATGTAGTGTATGTTCGTTCACTTGGCATGAAGTTATACCCTTGAATATTTTCATCAAAGGTAGTTCCCCCATGAATGAAAGCACAAGATCCTATTTGGATTTTGAGTCCTTTTCTATTGGGCATGCCTATGTCACGAGGAGATAGGAACATGCTTACTAGTTCTATGAAAGGATCTAACTTTTGATAAATTAGATTGACTTGATCATTGGAAGAGGATGATTGGGGAGTATCCCCTAAGTTTATGAGGGGTTCCTCTAATATTTCCTTTCCTTTGTCTACTTTTGGTTGATCACTTGATATTGCTCATTGTATGGAAGGGCAAAGATTAATCTCTTGTAGGTCGATAGAGTTGCACATGGCAAAAGGTTCTAGATCTCTAGGAACATGGATAATCCTCCCTTGATACTCATATTTGAGACATTGATGTAAGGTAGAAGGCACTGCCCTCATAGCATGTATCCAAGGTCTTCCAAGGAGCATGTTATATGTTACGTCACATGATATGACATAGAAGAGGGTGTTTAGGACATGAGGCCCCACTTTGATAGGTAAAGTAATAGTGCTTGTTACCTCTCATTCTTTATTGTTGAAGGCTCTAATGATGAGGTCAGATTTTTGTAAATCATTTTTGGTTAAGTCAAAATTTTGTAAGAATTTGATGTTGCATACATTCAAGGTTGATCCATTGTCCACTAGGACTCTTTTGATATATTTATCACCTACTTGAGTTATGATGTAAAGAGGAGAATCTCCTGATATGGTTTCAAGAGGGGTATCTACCTCATGAAATGCTAAGATAGCATTGTTTACTCTAGCTAGTCCAACCATGTTGGCGATGTCATTTGGAGATATGTCTTGAGGGACTTCTTGCTCACTTAAAAGTTTTAGCAATATTTCCCTATGAGTGGGTGATGTTTTTAGCAATTCTAAAAGGGAGATCTTTGTGGGCACCTCCTCTAATTGTTGATGGAGATCAAAGGTATGCAAGGTGTTTTGAGAAGGTGTGAGCACCAAAGGTGACTTATTAGGAATGTTGATCTTTGTTCTTGGGATAACCAATGGAGGTTGATCCAAAGATTGATTCTTTGCTTGTTGCCTAGTCATGATGTAGGAAGATCTTGATAAATGCATAGTGCCTACAAAGTTGGTTGATTTTTTATCATGTGTTGGCAAGGGATCTTGAAAGATCCCCATGTCTTTGTTGGGATTTTTTGGTTTATTGAACATTATTTTTCCTTCCTCAATGAGGTCTTGGATAATGTTCTTTAAAGTTTTGCATTTTTTGGTAGTGTGTCCCTTCGTATGGTGAAAATCACAATATTCATCCTGTCTATACCAAATTGGATTTTCTTTGGATAAATCCCAAGGCCTGATAGGTAGAAGTTCCACCAATTTAGAATCAAGGAGCATCTTTAGCATAGATATTTGACTTTATCTAGTATTTGTATATTCTCTTTGGGGTTTTTCTTCTCTTTGGATGACTAACTTTTGAGGAACATTTTGAGTGGTGTTTATGTTGTTGTTTTGATGAGAGTCAGTTACACCATCTCCTACAACATGTTTGTTTTTGTATTACCCCTTGCTAGGGGGTTTTTCATCTTCTTTCTTGTTATAGTTGAGTTGCCCTCATCTTATGAGGATGACTTCTACTCTTTTAGCCATATCGATGACTTCTTCAAAAGAGGTTAGGTTTATCATTTCCAAGGGATATGATAGTTGTTCATGAAGGTTTCATATGAAAATATGCAAGATTTATTTAGGAGGAGGAATATATTGAAGTCTTCCTACTAAGCCTCTCCATTTGGCTAAGAAATCTAAGAATTTTTCGATCTTAGATTATTTGAGTTGATAAAGGTCATCTATGGTGACCTTATCTTCTATGTAGATTGAAAATTGTTTAATGAAAGTTTCCATAAGTTCCTTGAACTTCTTGATGGAATGATGAGGTATTTGAAAATACCATTCCAAAGCTAAACCACTAAGACTTTTAGGGAATAACCTAAGGAGAAGTTTTTCATCATGATTGATGTCACTACAAGCTATTTGAAATAGCCTTAGATGGTTGATGGGGTCTTGCTTTCCATTGTACATTTGAAATTTGGGAGTTTCAAAGTTCTTTGGAAATGGATGATTAATGATCATTGGATCTAATGGTTCATTGTAGAACTCTTCAAAAGAGTACTTTAACTTGGATGTTCCTTGAAGAGAGGTAATTTGATGCTCAAGTTCTTCGAACTTGGAATCCCTCTTTTCTAAGTCTAAGATTTTAGTGTTGATATCTTGAATATCATTTGATGGAGGGTTTGGTGGTGTAGGCAATGTTATCAATGGTTGCATAGGTGGTTGAGAAAAATCTTGAGATATGAATGGTAGATTCATGAGAGTTGAAATATTTTGATTTGATGTTATGGTGGGAGGGACTTGGCTAAGTCCCATGTTGTGAGTGAGAAAGGGATTTGTAGTATTGATGGAAATTGCATCATTAGGAGATGCTAAAAATGGGTTACCCATGGTGGGCATCCCCATGGATATGGTTGGAGATGTTGTAGAATCGGTAGGTTGTGCCATAGCCACATTGAGACTTGCCAAGTTGTTTCAAGTTTTATTGATTTGAGCAATGGTTGATTGATCATTAGAATGTTCAGGATTATCATGCATTGTAGTTGATTCTCTTTCCACTTGTTCTCTAAGTTCATCTTTAAGAACATCTAAAAATATATCTTTGTTTCTTCTAATGTATTCTCTAACATGATCTATGGTTTGAACAAAAATTTGTTCAATAACTTGTTCTTGTTCCCTAGTCACTTGTTGTGACCAAGGATTTTCTTCTTGCTCATGGGTGAAGGCCTCATGAGATGAAGAGGGTAAACCCTTGCTTCAGGTGTTGTAAGGATGTTGAGACATGGTTTGAAAGCTTGGTTTTGAAGGAGATTGATTTATTAAAGTTTTGTTTCTAAAGTACTTATAGCAAAGAAGAGATTTAATATGTCACCACCCCCCTTGTGACTCTCACTAATCCACCATGATATACTAGCCAAAGAAGATTGCTCCCCTAAGGTTTGTACTTTGGTTTACTCAAGGGGTCGTTATCCTTCCCCTAGTAGGATTAACAATTGGTTATGTTCTTGTTATCTTGATTTAATGTGATGTAAGCTAAGCAAGCAAATTAGATGATCTTGTTTAGGTTTAACAAAATTTTATCTTTGTTAAGGCAAAAGGAGTGTTCACATCGGGTTCACCAAATATGTAGATGGAGAAAATATTATTTCCTCTTAAAATTCTAATTAATGTCAAGCATGCATAGGGGAGATTCACTGGAATATCTGCTTCCCCACTTGAGGGTCTCTTTCCAAAGGAGACCCCAAGAATATGGATATTCTCAACATGATTAGACCCCTACTCAATGCTTTTTCTCACGCCTTGTAGAAGTTGATGTTATGCTTGTTTGATTGGTGTTTTATATGGGTTTATTCAAAGAAAACACCTAAGGTTTGGATCGCTATCTATCTTGACTCTTTTTGAGCCTTAATGGTTATTTAAGACCTAAAAATGAAGATCATCTAAATGCATGCTAAGCTTATATCACACAAATGCAAGAATACAAGAGCTATCTTATATGCTTTTCTAATTTTGATGAGTTAACTAAGGAGATTTTGATATTTCAAGGTAAAACAAGAGAGGATGCAAGAAGACAAGTTAGCCTAAATGCAACTAAATGATTTTTGATTTCTTTGCCTATGTGCTTGAAAATGACCAAGAAACTAAGATTTAGTCTAAGGTTCCTTGATTGACTGATTTAGATGTGTTTTGTAAAGCAATTAGGGTTTTACTTAGTATTCCTTAATTCCCCAAATGAAATGTGATTTACAGGTGCAAAATAGTAGAATACAGAAGCAAAACATAGAGAAATGGAAGTTACAGAGCTTAAGGAAGTGCCTAGTGGTAGAATCACCTCTTTTGGAGCCTTTTGCCAAATTCACCATTGAACTTGCCAAATTCGTAGCCCCCTACGAATTTGGTTCTGACTAGGGAGAATTTGGTACCTACACAAGTTAAACAAAAAAATAGGTTTTCTGATTTAGGAGGTCTGTCTGAGAGCTGGATAGGGTAGAATACTTGTCTAAGCAGCTGATCAAACCCCTTGTTGAAAGAAATTTTGAGTTTGCTTACCTCCTGGAGTGGAAATTTGGCTTTTACCAAATTCACCACTAGGCTTACCAAATTTACCACTAGTGAATTTGGTAGTGGTAATTTGTTGTATTCCAGAGAGCCAAATTCACTAGTGACTATGCAGGGTGGTGAATTTGGTCTGAATACGGGACCAAGGTAGTTTTGAAGGTTTTTTTGGATGGATTTTTGTAGATTTTGGGCTGAAATTATAGGAGGATGATCCTAACAGTGTTTGCTACTGATTTGAGTGCAAAAGAGGTAGAAGATACCACAAATATTTGCCAATTTGTGTTCTAAATGGATGCTTTGGTGGAAAATAGGGGAGGGTGCTTCAATGACTATTTTGAATAGTCAGAGAGTTGCAAATAGAGATCTGAGAGTGTAGAAGAGTTAGGAATATAGCAAGGTAACTTTTCTATATCCTAATATTTACAATGCTTATGAAATTGATGAAGAGATTGATACAAAATGCCTAGAAAATGAAGAATATGCTATGAAATGCAGTTTCAAGCAATTATGAAAGGAAATGCATGTATGTGAAGGATGAAGGGAGCTATTAGTGGGATAATAAGGTAATGAAGACCTTATACCCAACACTAATGGTAGCTTAGTGATGAAATGAGATGCTTAGAATGCTTTGAAATACTAATAAAGCAAAGCTATATATGCATGAAATGAAGAAAACTAGCATGCTAAATATGCTGGAAATTTGAGTGATTTTATGTTGTCATTGATGTCACATGGATCATTGATGTTACATGGATCACATTGAGTTTTTGTGGCCAAAGCATTTCATAAATGAGCATTTATGATATTTTGGAGAGCATGGATATATATAGGGTTTTTGTGAAAACCAAGGCAGGCAAAATAAAAGGTTTTATTTAAAACCATGGATGGCAGATTTGAAATGGGTTTTTCTTAAAACCCAAGTTGGATTTTCATTTCATTGAAAAAGGTGCCCCGGTGATGGAGATATTTAATTTTTAAATATTTAAGTTTAAATTTTAAATTATTAAAAATTAAAATTTAATTTATAGCACCGACGTCAAAGAAAGGAAAAGGCATAAAACTAATATTTAAATTATAGCACCGACATCAAAGGAAAGGAGGACATATATATATATATATATATATATATATATATATATATATATATATATATATATATATATATATATATATATATAGCCCAAAGTTTTGATTTATTTCTCTAACGCTCGATTTGATATATGGATTCGAATGGTAAAAGAGCTTGCGCATTGTGTGTCGAAGTGTGTGTGAAAAGGGTTTTAAAAGGCTTATGATTTTCATGTTCGTTGAAGAGACTATTGTGGAGTAAAGCCAAATGTATAGGCCTCCTTGGCCTAGTGGTTCGTGCACTATGTGTGAAGTAGGAGGTTCTGCGTTCGATTATTTCTAGAGGTGTTTTGTTGTGTTGAAATGCGTGAAACACGTTTTATTTTTAAAGGGCGTAGATATTCACGGCATAAGGTTTTGTTGTGTTCTCCTTTTGATCATGTGAAGGTGTGTGGCCCAATGGTAGGTTGGATGTGGTTAAGGCATTAAGTAAGGAAGGTCACAAGATCGAATCCCATCAGAGATAGAGGCAAGTTAATAATTTTTAAATATATTTTATTTTTCTAAAGTTGCCCTAGGAGGAATAAGGGTTATGATGTATGTTTAAAAAGAGAGATTTTTGGTGATTTATTTTTTAGAAGTATATCATATTATATATCATTAGAAAGCTTATTCCGAGGGTATTTGATTAACTTGCTTAGAGGGAGAAATAAGGTGTATGTAAAGAGATATTTCTAATTTTGTAAAGAGGTTCAAAAGTGAAGGTTGCTTTGTCCTTTTTCAAAAGATATCAATTCATTTATGAAGTGACATGGTGTATGTTATAGGAGTAATAAGGTGTTATTTGGATGTTATTGTTGTGTTATTAATAAATATCTCTAACCCTTGTTGAAAGTTGAAAAAGAAAGTGTGTTGAGTGAGACATATTTTGTGGACAACCAAAAGGCTTCTTCATCTTCATAAAAGGTATGGGCACATTCTCCTATTGATTATTTATGGTGGTTGATTTTTGAAATACGATTGGAGAGAAAAGGATTAATTGTGGTTTCCTTTTTTAAAGTAGTTGGTTGAATGCTTCAAGGTTTTATGGGTTGAGAGTTGCTATTAAACCTTATTTTATAAGCATTGTTGTTGAAGCCATTAGTTGTGTGAAAAACCTAAGATAGGGTTTGAGAAGAACATGAGTATCATTGTTATGTGAATAATATTTTATTAGCATTGTTGTTGAATCCCATTGGTTATGCAAAGAAATTGAAATTGAGAAGAACATGAGTATCATTGTTATGTGAGATTTGTGGTTGAGCATTGTTGGAAATATTTGAGTTGGTTGATACATGCTTGGACTAGGTTTTGTAAAAAATATTTATTCCTTGTGGTAGTTGGTTGAGAAGAGTTGTTTGATCCTATTCAAGTGATTGTGTGAAGTGGTTGTTCAAGTTCCATGAAACAAACTATTCTATATTTTGGATTTGAGTTGAGATTGATATTTGAGGATAGAACATATTGAGTCTCTAACAATTCTCTTTATGCTTCTATAAGATTGATTTGAGTTGAGATTGAGATTTAAGGATATAACATATTGAGTCTCTAACAATTCTCTTTATGCTTCTATAAGATTGATTTGAGTTGAGATTGAGATTTGAGGATAGAACATATTGAGTCTCTAACAATTCTCTTTATGCTTCTATAAGATTGATTTGAGTTGAGATTAGGATTTGAGTATAGAACATATTGAGTCTCTAACAATTCTCTTTATAATTCTATGAGATTGAATTATTGAGCAAGTTCTTGGTGAGCTTTCTAGAGAAGATTTGGGCAAGTTCTTGGTGAGCTTGCTAGTGTAGATTTGGAAAAGTTCTTGGTGAGCTTGCTAGTGTAGATTTGGGCAAGTTCTTGGTGAGCTTGCTTGAGAAGATTTGGACAAGTTCTATGTGAGCTTGTTGAGCAGATTTGGACAAGTTTTGTGTGAGCTTGTTGAGTAAATTTGGACAAGTTCTATGTGAGCTTGTTGAGCAGATTTGAAAAGTTCTATGTGAGCTTGTTAAGCAGATTTGGACAAATTCTATGTGAGCTTGTTGAGCAGGTTTTGAGTGAGCCTTTTGATCAGGTTGTGAGTGAGCCTATTGATAGAGCTTTGGAGGTGATAGAGTATAGAGGACAAAGTCTCATTAGATAGAGATCCAACAACCAGCATAATTGAAGACAGATTTGAGTGAGGAGTCTTCAAGTGGAGAGAGATCCACCAGTCAGTGCAGTAGAGAGACAAAGTCTTCTAGAAGATCACTAGCCAGAGCATAAGGGGAAAGAGTTCTCCTGTGGAATACATCCATGAACTTGAGATTAGGGGATCAACATATCTTTTGGATAGATATCCATAAACATTGTAATTGGGAAGGATTCCCAAAGAAATTGATTAAGAAATTTTTAGTAAAATATTTTCTTCGTGGAGTAGCCCACATTGGGTGAACCACGTAAATTGTGGTGTCTCTATTGTATATGGTATTTTGTGTATTGCTTGATTACTACTATTGATACTACTTTCTATACACTGCATAATATTGAATTGAAAAGAAAAGTAAAAAGTGGTCTTATACTGTTCACCCCCCTCTCAGTATAAGCTTGTGTTCTTCAATTGGTATCAGAGCGAGTTTCTTTAGAAAGGCTAATAGCTTGAGGGTAGATTATACAAGAACATAGATGGCTTCATAGAATGAATCATCTAAAATTAGGCTCCACTATTTGACGGTAACAATTATGCTTTCTAGAGCATGAGAATGAAAAACTACTTGATATCACAAGGATATGAGGTATGGCAGATGGTTGCAAAAGAGTATAAGGTTGAAGGTGATCCCTAGGAAGATGAGACTATCAGGAAATTGGTTGAGATCAATGCAAGGGCAATGAATTGTATTCTAAGTGGGCTACATGAGACAAATTTTACAAAGGTCATGGTATGTAATTCAGCAAATGAAATGTGGACCAAGTTGCGAAATACCTATGAAGGATATTCCAAGGTAAAGTTGGCAAAACTACAAACTCAAATTTTTTTTTGAGGAATTGAAAATGGAATATTATGAAGATATTGCACAGTTTTTACTTCAAGTTGATGAGATTGCTAACACCATGAGAGGTCTAGGATTTGAGATGAAATAATCAGATGTTACTCAAAAGGTTTTGAGATCACTTCCCATGAAGTATGATGCAAAGGTTTCAAAAATAGAAGAAACAATGGATATCAACAAGCTAACAATGGAAGAACTACAAGGAACACTCATAGCTTATGAGATGAGGAGAAGTAAGCATCAGGTTCCAATAAAAGGAACTGCATTCAAGGCTTCAGAGAAAAAGAAAGGGAAAGTTCCAGAGACACATAGAGATTCAAATAATTATGAGGAAGCTAACTTCATCAAAAGTAAAAAGGACTTAAGAAATTATAGGGATATGAAGAAAGTTAGATTCTACAAGTATGGTGATTTTGGTCACTATGCATACAAGTTTCCACATGAAGAAAATAGTGATGATGAAAAATAGGGTCATAGAAGGAAATAATATGGAAATAATAAACATGAAAAATATGACAGATACAAGAAAAATAGGTATGAGAAGAAGAAAAGTTTTTGTAAGATAAAGAAAACTTTCTACATTGAAGAAGCAAGTGATGGTTCAGTTCACAACAATGAAGACCAGTCAGATGAAGAAGAATGTACATTATTTGGAATAAATTATGAAAATGAAGAACATCTATTCCTAGGAATAGAAGGTGAAAGAGAATAGTGCTTTGTGTGTGGTCAAAGAGATCACAGATCGAGATATTGCAATGGCTTCAGTGATAGTGAAGATGAGATGACACATCAAGGAAATAGGTATGGTCAAAGAAATCTTTAGAGTTTGTTTGCTATAGAAGATTATAATGATCTTAGTGACAGTGAAGATGAAGAAGGGTTTTTCTATGGGATAAAAGAAATAGAAGAAGAAAATTCACTCCAAACAGAAGAAATCCCACTTTTGAAAATAGAAAAAGAAGAAGTTAAACAAGAGAATATTGTGAGAAATACAGATGTCTCAGTTTATCTAAAGGAAGACTTAAATGATATCCATGAGCAACTACAATAGGTTAAGGAGAATCTAAAAGAATTGAGATATTATCTACTTAAGAAGTCTGATCCATAACATGACTCAAAAGGTCAAGATATTTTCACTAAGAAGGAAACATGTATTTTAGAGACAACAAAGATGGATGTCAATTTGCTATTTGACAAAAATAAAGAGAAAGAAGAGGAAGGTTCCAAAGCACCAAAGGTCTCATATTTTAGGTTTGGGGAATCACACTCAAAAGGAAATGAAGTTCTAAAATATGAAAGCAAGGAAGCACATAATATTTATGAAGAAATTTCCAAAGTTCCTATGGATCCAAACATCCAGTTTGGATCTTATTTTGAGATAGGTGAATCAAGTTCAAAAGGAAAAGAAATTCTTGAAGAAGAAATCAAGGAAGAAATTAAGGAAGAGGATTTAGATGCTACAAATAACATTCAAGGATACAATGCACAAGTCAAAGATGATTACAAGGATAATGATCAAGAAAGGTATGAGGAACCAAGGCATGAATAAAGGGCTTTTCAAGGACATTTTTTTCTTGTAATGGATTTGGACACAGGGCTATACATTGCAGGATCCATGGATCAAAGAAGTTTGATTTTGCTATAAGAAACTTCAAAGGAAGAAGGTATGGTTTTTAGGGACATTGCTTCTTATGCAATAGGATTGGTCATAGAGCTTATCAATGCAAAGAAAATGAGCAACATGGTTTTGGTTTTAGAGCTACACAAATCAAAAGTTATGGTCATAATGGTCATGAAAACAGAACTTCACAATATAGGTTTCAAGAAAGGAATGGATATGGAAATTATTTCAAGAAAGAATTCAGGATATGCACACCATCCAAAGTCTACAATATCAAGTGTTTTAATTGAAATAACTTTGGAAATATTGCAAAATAGTGTAGGACTCAATTACAAACAAGTTCAAGACAAGAAGGTCAAGCAGTTTCAAGGCAAGAAGGTCAAATAGGTTCAAGATAAGAAGATCAAGTAATTCATCAAGAGAAGGATATCATAAAATATGGAAGGAAGTTGATAGAGGAAAGAAACAATGTAATATGGAAGTAAATGTACTCCCACCCCAAAATTAATCAACTCAATAGAGAATATGGTGAGGGGGCTAAGCTTAAGAGTCATATATTTTAGCCCCATAGGTGTCCCTTTTGCCATTGATGTCAAAGGGGGAGAGATTTTAGTAAGGGGGAGCACATTTAGTTAGGGGGAGCAACCTCCAAAGAGAAAATTGAGTTAGGGGGAGAAGCCTTAATAGAGAGTATTGAGTTAGGGGAAGTAGTTTTGATTCTTAGATATGGTTTTTGTAGTGATTGTGGTGATTTACAATAGAGGTGTTGCCATAAATGACAAAGGGGGAGATTGTTGGAAATTTGAGTGATTTTATGTTATTGATGTCACATGGATCATTGATGGCATATGGATCACATTGAGTTTTGGTGGCCAAAGCATTTCATAAATGAGGATTTATGATATTTTGGAGAGCATGGATATATAGAGGGTTTCTGTGAAAACCAAGGTAGGC
The DNA here is from genome assembly GCA_028583015.1 of Wollemia nobilis. Lineage (NCBI taxonomy): Eukaryota > Viridiplantae > Streptophyta > Pinopsida > Araucariales > Araucariaceae > Wollemia > Wollemia nobilis. The sequence goes on along the minus strand of JAQPPZ010001057.1, from coordinate 5,914,590 downwards.
AAAATAAAAGGTTTTATTTAAAACCATGGATGGCAGATTTGAAATGGTTTTTTCTTAAAACCCAGGTTGGATTTTTGTTTCATCGAAAAAGGTGCCCCGGTGATGGAGATATTTATTTTTTTAAAATCTAAGTTTAAATTTTAAATTATTTAAAATTTAAAATTAAAATTAAAATTTAATTTATAGTGTCGACGTCAAAGAAAGGAAAAGGCATAAAACTAATATTTAAATTATAGCACCGACGTCAAAGGAAAGGAGGAGGACATCTATATATATATATATATATATATATATATATATATATATATATATATATATATATATGCCCAAAGTTTTGATTTATTTCTCTAAGCACTCGATTTGATATTTGGATTCGAATGGTAAAAGAGCCTACGCATCATGTGTTGAAGTGTGTGTGAAAAGGGTTTTAAAAGGCTTAATTTTTTTGCGTTTGTTGAAGAGACTATTATGGAGTAAAGACAAACGTATAGGCTTCCTTGGCCTAGTGGTTCATGTGTTGTGTGTGAAGTAGGAGGTCCTGCGTTCGATTCTTTTTGGAGGTGTTTTGTTGTGTTGAAACGTGTGAAGCGCATTTTGTTTTCGAAGGGCACAAATATTCATGACATAAGGTTTTGTTGTGTGCTTCTTTTGAGCACCTGAGGGAATGTGGACCAATGAAAAGTTGGTTGTGGTTAAGGCATTGAGCAAGGAATGTCACAAGATCGAATCCCATCAGGGAAAGAGGCAAATTAATAATTTTTAAATATATTTTATTTTTCTAAAGTTGCCCTAGGAGGAATAAGGGTTATGATGTATGTTTAAAAAGAGAGATTTTTGGTGATTTATTTTTTGGAAGTATATCATATTACATATCGTTGGAAAGCTTATTCCAAGGGCTATTTGATTAACTTTCTTAGAGGGAGAAATAAGGTGTGTGTAAAGAGATATTTCTAACTTTATAAAGAGGTTCAAAAGTGAAGGTTGCTTTGTCCTTTTTCAAAAGATATCAATTCATTTATGAAGTTACATGGTGTATGTTATTGAGTAGGAGTAATAAGGTGTTATTTGGATGTTATTATTGTGTTATTAATCAAGATCTCTAACCCTTGTTGAAATTTGAAAAATAAAGTGTGTTGAGTGAGACATATTTTGTGGACAACCAAAAGGCTTATTCATCTTCATAAAAGGTATGGGCACATTCTCCTATTGATTTTTTATGGTGGTTGATTTTTGAAATATCATTGGAGAGAAAAGGATTAATTGTGGTTTCCTTTTCGAAAGTAGTTGGTTGAATGCTTCAAGGTTTTATGGGTTGAGAGTTGCTATTAAACCTTGTTTTATAAGCATTGTTGTTGAAGCCATTAGTTGTGTGAAAACCCTGAGATAGGTTTTGAGAAGAACATGAGTATCATTGTTATGTGAAGAATATTTTATAAGAATTGTTTTTTAAGCGATTAGTTGTGTGAAAAAACCGAGATAGGTTTTGAGAAGAACATGAGTATCATTGTTATGTGAAGAATGTTTTATTAGAATGATTAGTATGCATGTAAATGAATATGATTAAGGCTGCAAATAAAAGAAATAACTATCTAGATGCTATGATGAAGGATGCTTTAAATAACCTTATAATATGAAAGGGTTAGTAAACAAGATGAATGTGGCCAAGAATATGAATCTTCCAACCCTACAAGAAGATGTTAAATGCACAAATAAGGCCTGTAAATCCTTGAAATAAGACCTGAAAATGATAGTGTTAAAGCCTACAAAACAAATATAAGCTTCAAACAAGATGAAAGTATGAAAATGTAAGAAACTATGCAAGTAAATGGAGATAAACAAGTTAGCAAAGCTATGTTAGAGAGCTAAAATTAAAGGGTAGTAAGTAAAATAAGGAGAGAACTATGCTAAGGATGATATCACCTAGCAATGGCCTCTCCCTTGCACTAAGAAGATCTTCTTACCACCAAGCCCTCTTGCCTTGCTTGAATCCCCTACAAAAATTCTTGCAAGTAGAGGTAAAATTCTTGAAAACTTGCTAGAATGGAGATGCTAGAGAAATCTTGGTAGAGTGTAATTACCCTTTTATATCATGTTGAATGCTTCCTAAAGGGGCTACTTAAATAGAATTTAGGGGAAGAATTGGGGGGGAAATTATTTAGTATCAAATTAAAATTTGCAAATCTAGTGCATAGCTAGAGTGTGTGAGGTCAAAGTAGAGAGTGGAGGGATGGAATCCACATGCCTGAGAATTATTTTAGGATATTTTTGTCATTAGCCAAATTCACCACTAGTCAACCAAATTCACCACTGGAAAATTTGGTGGCTTTAAGTGGTAATTTTGCTTAGAAACCAAGTGTGATTCTTCAAATTTTGAGATGTGAATGTCTTCCAAATTCACCACTAAGCTTACCAAATTTGCCACTGGCAAATTTGGTAAGAAATGGAAAATTTGGTAAAGTTGATTTTGACTATTAGAATTTGATTTTGAAGTTTTACCAAATTCACCACTGATCTTGCCAAATTTACCATTGGTGAATTTGGTCATCGTGGTAAATTTGGTAAAGGTTAAATTTGATGCCCAAAATATTGGGTTTTTTCCAGATTGAGGTTATGTAATATGTTTTGGTGTCTTTTGCCTTGTCAATGTGTCAAAATTATGTCTACATTTATTTAAAGTTATTTTATTTTTAAGAAAAGAGGAAATTAATATTACTCTTGAAGCACTAAATAGTAAATCTTATTCAAAGGGATGGATGTGGATTGTGTAGCAATAGATCCATAATTTAGTGAGGGTAGATTGGGCTTCTCTTGATCTTGTATTGTTCTTGATTTTACATGATCCATGTTAGGCTTGCATATTCATTTGCAAGAATTGCCCTCATCCATATACTTATGTTCAAAATATTTATTGAGAAAATACCTAGCAAGTAGAAGACATCAAGAAAGAACATGAGGCTTAATGATCATTGCGTATTAATGTATTGAAATATAATATTCATAGCTAAAGATGAGAAAAATTTTAAAGGCATCATGTGTAGAAGTTATTCTATGTAATTATTTATGATGAAGGATTGGATATCCTCGTAAAAATTCTTGATGTATTGTCATTTTGTTCAAATATGAAATATGAATCATTGTTTCCCTTCTATGTTAAGTTTATTTGGAAATAAATTGTTAATAGCAAGATAGATAAAAATATATTATTGAATAAGATGATGGAATAATAGGGAAAGTAATTAAAGGGAATTTGGTTTTAACTTCTATATGTTGTTTTACTTCCTTTCATTTAAATTAAAAAAATACCTATTTCCTAGTGTTATGTTGGAATGAAGTACCTAAATTCTCTAGTATTTATCAATATGATAGGTTGATGTTAGTATTGAATTTTGGTATGATTTATTATAGCACTCTATTTTTGTGAGATAGAAAAAAATATTGAATAGGACCCTTGGGTTAAGAGGGGATTTATAATGGATATTTTTTTTAAGAACCATATTAGTTAAACCTAAATGTGAGTTGCACCCAATCCTAGTTGAGTTTATGTGTAGACAAATAAACTAGGAAAATTTGGTAAGTGTTGATGAACCCTAGTAGTGAGTCTTGGGGGATCCTAGCAGTGAGGCTAAGGATGGTCATTCATACTAACCAAAGTAGTATAGTGATGGTACCTTGTAGGTAGGAAAGTATGACCATGATCATTATCAGGTTAATGGTAATGGTCTTAGTTAGTTCATGGGTAGATAAAACTAACCAATCACTAAGGAATTATGCTATAGTAATCTTGCATAGATTCTAGTATGTAGGGTTAGGGGATAGGCACCACCTTTAAGTTATATATGCCTTAAAGGGTAACCCTATACCATGGTCAAGTTGTCCCATATAGGGTAGCTTATGGAAATGGAGGGATCACTTATCACATATTTTCTAATAGTGAGGTTAGAAGAAGTGAACCCTAGGAATTACAGGAGGTTGGCCATTGTGGTCCACTTGAGGGTTGACTACAGTTATAATGAACTCAAGATGGTTCTGCCTTAATAATGTTGAATTTATTTGGTCTTCTTAGTGAGTTAATTAATTCTTATAGAAAATTAAAAAAAATTAGCTCTCTCCCTTGGGTCGAGAAATATGGTTGCTACATGAGTGTGATTAAAGGAAGTTGAGAGGTCATCACCATTTTAGGTATCACTTATTTCATATTTTCCTCTTTTCCATCATCTTTCTTATCCTTTCCTCACCATATCTTGTTCCCATTTGCTATGGTTCCCTCTACTTATTTCCCACTCCCCAGTTACACCCTATTTTTAGTTTTCATTATCCCACTCTAAAAACAAGTTTCAACCATTCTACGTCCACTTCTATTCATTTCCTTTCTTCTTATCATAAAAATTCCTGGTGAGAAGAAAATATGTTTCTAAAAACAATTAATTTTGCTTCCATTTAATTTTATCAATTTAGGAGTTCATAATATTGTTGAGTACCAGTGCAAAGTATATTCCTGTAGTAAACTAGAGATGAGACCTGTTGGGACTGAAACTGATGGGATTAATTTTATTGATACAAATGGTTACAATATATAGGCATAAACCTATATTCAACACATGACACTTGTCAAGATAAACTGACAAGTGTCAAGGTGAAGGCATAGTGCACTTTAACTCTAACATTCCCCCTTAAAGTGCACTATCCTAACTAAAGAAGAAATAAAACAAGTCAACATTAGGTAAAATTCCCCCTTAATGTTAACTTCTCTAAAAACAACCTATCATCCTCTCTTATTGTTGATTTGGTATAGGCTCGTGCTCTTTGTGCTTCTCTCTCCAACTGTGAATAATGCTAGATTCACTGTTTATACATCTCGGTCTATTGCCTCAGGGTTAGCCACTTTCATGGCTGTGTTGCCACTGGGTTAGCCGTCTAAGTGCCTCAGGGTCATCATGGGTGCCTCAGGGTTAGCCACTTTTGGGTCTATTGCCTTTGTAGGTCATCCTTAGAGGATGTTGCCTCTTGTAGGTCACTGACTAGATTCACCATAAATATCAAATCCTTCCTTATGGTGAACTCAATCTAGAAGGTGTCGGTCTCTGTCAAAAATGCACCTAATACAAAGAAAAATGAGCCATATAAGAGTGTCGGTCTCTGCCGAAAATGCACTCAATACAATAAAATGATCCATAGATGCAAAATATGGAGGAGAAGAAGAGAAGAAGAGAATCTTCTAAAGTGTCTTCGTCTATAGTCTTTAGAAGTAGATCCGTAAAAAACCTCAGATAGAGTCTAGGGTGTCTATGTCTGTAGTCCCTAGATTAAGTGTCCTTATGGTGACCATATCATCCCATCGAAATGCATGGGTAACCAACCACTGCATTTGCCAAGTGTATAGAAAATATCACTAGGTACAAGGATCACATATAAAATTATGTTGGGAGTGTCGGGTACAACCGAGAGTGCACTCCAAGGTATAAGAACTTCGAGGCTAAAAAACTCAACTAAAACAGCCTCAAAATTACAATATGACACCATCATTGTGTCCATCATGGAAAGACGTTTCCAATGACTATAAATACCCCTATGTTCCATTATCAAAGGGGCCTTCATCATGTGAAAAAACCATAATGCCTATCTAAGGCAATAAACCTCAGGAATATCATATTCCTGGCATCACACTGTGGCGGAATAAAAAAAAAGACTCAATTTTCCCTCGCAGGGGAATTACATGGGCCATTCCATCTCTGAAATATTTATAAAACACCCTTTACAATAGTTTCTTTTATGAATAAAGGGTTTCCTCTACTTTTCATAAAATGCCCCCTCACTTATCAAAAAATAAAATGTTTCATGTTTTAAATAAAAGGCCCCACCCATGATTTATGAAGCAATATTTAAAAGAGGAATAAAAAGTCCACATAGTCAATAGTTTAACAGAATCAACCAAGCAATTTCCACAATGGTCAAAGTCTAGAATGCGCCACATGTCAATGCACCTAGCAATGCAAGCAACAGCTGTGGACGCATGATTTTGCATGGAATTTCGAGCTTGTCCGCCAAGTTTTTATTGCATTGTTTGCATTTGATAAACATAAAAAATCATGGCCCTACTGCAGCACCACGTCTTCCTATTGAAAAAATGCCAAATATTTTTGCTTCAGTGCCACACCTCCCTCTGCCAGTGTCGTTGCTCTCGGTACTAGCGTCGTCGCTCCCAACAGCAGTGACGCCGCTCGCCGCACCACCTCTTGCTAATGCAGCAAAGGCCCTCATGGTTTTTGTAGTAGCAGACCTATTTTCCCACAATTATTTTTGTACTGTTGTCATAACACGTAGACAGGATCATGCGAGATGCCACGCTAAAGTCGTAGGGGCACCCAGCTTTGATTCCCATGAAGACCAAACCTGAAATAAGCAGTAGAAGAAACAATCCATTTGCCATTTTTAATTCTTATTGCATTGATTTCCAAGCCACACACTTGCCTTCTTGTTCGGATCTCTGATCTCCACCACAAATTTCCTCGACCACTATTTCTTCACACCCCTGAACTATGTCTCTTTCAACTCCTGTTGCGGCTCAATCTCACAACCTCCACCAGCATAGTTATTTTCATCTTCAAAAATTGAGAAATTGTTCTTGGATTTCAGCCCGTGAATCTTTCGGGCCTCTCTATCGTATGCACATGATGCCTCCTCTGTGGTATGGAATGTTTCGAGCCACACACTGGCCTTCTTGTTTGGATCTCTGATAGCGGAGTCTCTAGCGGTGGTGGCATTGCTCGTAGAAAGGACGGTGTCTTCCTCCTATGGCTGCCCCAATTTTTTTTTTTTTTGTAGCAATTCCCTTGTTCAGATAGGGTGTCTTTGGTTCGCAAATGAGCTCGAAGCTATTGAAAATTTCAACAGTGCGCCTGCACTGGATGTCGATGACGCATCCAAAAACCCTAGGGATGGCCCGAAATGTTTTGAAAACCTAACTCTCGATAAGGGAATGGAAGGGTTTGAATCTCCAATTGATAAATCTCTCGCCCTCAAAAATTTTGTGCTTTAAGCCCCCGGATTGGGTTTTCACCCATTCAAATATCTCCATGGTCGCATCATGTCTTCCAGCAGTGGGATCACCTTGAAGCCAGAATTAGCAGTCTACTCCCCAAGCTAGCAATTCTCATACATAATCCAAAGAGCCTCCTCTAGTAGCAAAGTGTAGAGGGGTGCTTCCATGCCATCCATGAGCTCTAGTTGATGCACAAACCAAATCCCCATTATCCAAAAATAGATGAATAGACCTTGAATGCCCATTTCTAGCTGTAAGGTGTAATGGAGTAGCTCCACTTCCATATCTCACATTTACATACCATGCAAATCCCCAAGATTCTACAACCAGGGATGAGTGTCCACTTGAAATAATGGCTCCCAAGCAATAAGTGTGCCCATTATTTACAGCGTAATGCAGGCCTATCCTCCCATGTAGGAAATCAAACAACAAGAGATTTGCACCAGCTTGCAGAAGCCTTTCAATGCAGGATACCCTCCTAGATATTGCAACCATCATCAAAGGTGTTTGTTTATACCTATTCAACACATCAGGATCCATGCCCTTCTCCAATAGCATTGACAGGACTTTGATCTTGCCTTTGGCAGCAACAATATGTAGTGGAGACAGCTTATCATACACTGTACTTTTGGTTTCTGATCCATCAAATGATGGAGAGCATACTCCCTCGGTAAAAAATTTAAAAAATAGGCACAAAAAATAAAATCATAGGGGAGGGAGGATTTCCATGAGGGAAATCCCCCCTCAAGGGTTTCATAGGGCAGGGAAAGCCTGCTCTGATACCAAATGTTGGGACTGAAACTGATGGGATTAATTTTATTGATACAAATGGTTACAATATATAGGCATAAGCCTATATTCAACACATGACACTTGTCAAGAGAAACTGACAAGTGTCAAGGTGAAGGCATAGTGCACTTTAACTCTAACAAGACCTATGTGTCACTTTGGTTTAGGGGGGTGGTTGTTTGTGTAGTTGGAGTTCAGCCAAACCAACCAAATTGAATTGCAAAAAAGGAAATTGTAGGAAAACGAGTTTAAAATATCAAACATGTGACTGAAAGAAAAATTATAGAAAAGTAAATTATAGGAAAGTAAACACAGTTGCAAAATTGAATAAAGCAAGAAATGCATAACTTAAACACAATGCAAAAATAAATAAAATAGGAAACACACTTGAAAAAATAAATAACAAGATAATAAATAATGACAATAGAAAAATAGGGGAGGAATACTGGTTGGAGTGGGCCCAGGCACCCATAGACATCCACCCATATAATTCACACAGTCACCCTCTAAATGTAGAAAATACAAAAAAATAAAGTTTTTATTTGTTTATATAGTACTAAATTATACAAAAGGTTTGGCATCCTTCGCTTTAGGGGTGGACTATGTTTTATACCAAACGTGGTCATCCCTTATTACAAATTTATATTTTGCTAATTTTATTCCTTCTAACGCGATTTACTACGACAGGCTCACATAAACTAATTAAACACCTAATAAAAGAGAAGTGCTAAAATTAACCCTTGCAAGATAATCATAGATATCCCTATGCTCTCATAGCAGTATGCATATAATTTTATACATGGTCTTCAAATTTCATAGTCAACGTGCATGTTTTTTATTTCATCAGGTATATGCGTTATTTGATCCATCACTGGAAAACAAGCACCTTTTTGGCCTGTTGTTGGGATAAAGGTATTGTATTTAGTATTTTCTTATTTGTTGAAGATTATTATTTTTTGGTTTTCAAATAGTGAGCACTTGTCCTTTCATTAAAAGATAGGTGCCATCCAACCTATTATTGGGAGATAGGTGTTGGTCTTGTGTACTGGGAGATAGATGATTCCTTTTCACTGGGAGATAGACACCTTCTGGCCTACAATTGGGAGATAGGCACTATATCTTAACATTTTGAAATACCTTACTCCTTTTCCACTATCATTTTTTAATCACCAAACATTCCTTAATCACGTTATGAAAGTTATCAAATGCCAATTCTGTATGGGGCCTTGACTAAAAGGTGCAAAAAATTCATAAGGTACTACATCTATACATAGTTTCCACTCAAAATACACATTAGGCATAATATCTCATTTTCCATCAAATGTATATAGTAATCTCATAAAAAATATATTTCTAATATAATAATGTCACATATTTATTTCATTAAAGAATACAAAAAATGAGCATTTTTGGTGCTCATCATCCCCTATGCCTAATTGTTTCCATGTCCTCATGGCACCCAATGTTGATAATCCCCTATTTTAGCAATGACCTGCCAATATTCATTTTTTTTGCATTTTATCTCCCTCATTGTGGCTCTGTCTTGTTATTTATTGTATTTTTGTTTGCCATGTTGTTTCGGTTGAGTGGGACCTATTTCTATCTTAGGTGCTTTCTGATGATGATTGCACTGTAAGGGTTGGCTGGGACTTGCCCCTACTTTCTTTACTCCAACCCTTCTTATTTATAACTTCCTCCATACAAAATATAGTGAAGGTGGTGGTATTCTTCTAGAATGCAAATTCAACTTGCTTCTAGTAGTGATATTTTGGAGGAAGATGATCTACAATAGGGAACTTAGGCTTGTCCCAAAGTAGAAAATGAGATGTGTCATGTACTTGGGTCTTCAACAATTTTTCTACCTCTAGGTCAAGTGTCACTTCATCTGTGGCATTCTCCTCTGCATTTTTAGGTGGTAGATATTGTGCTCAAAATGGTGGTGGCATCATTGTTTCTTTGTCAAATATGCCCATATTATACAAATATTCCTCCATCCTTGAGGTATTTCCATCAGCTAAACCATACAGGTTCTAGAATTGCCTTGGCTAGGTAGGATTGATAAAAATTCCTAGCTCTCTAGTCATTCATTTGTGAGACTTCCGTTCCTTCTTAGCCTTTTTAGGCCCTTCTTAAGCTCTTGGAACTACTCCTTTTGGATAGTGAAAATTTCATTGATGCAGTCCATTCTTCAGTTAAGTTTGGGTCTGGCTATACCCTCTAATTTCATTGTGGTACCCTTTTGGCCCTGGTCTTTGGTCTCCTCTATGGTGCTCTCTAATTTTATTTTGGGCCATAATTTCTTGGTTTATATCGATGCTACTATATCAACTATGGGTGTCAAGGGACTAACCTCCTTTATTTTCTATGGAGGTGGTATTTATTGGACCTCAAAAGATTCTATTTCTTGCACATCCTGGTCCATTGGTGTGTCAATAGGTGGGTCAGCCAAGGTCTACCCATCAGACTGACCAACCATGGTTTGGTCAACCAATGGCTAAAAAATTGACTATACAGCCTCTATGGTATTATTTAAATCATGTGGGTGGTCCACCTCATACTCTTTCTCCTACCCTAATTTCAATTGGATAACTAGGTCACATACAATTGTTTCATTAGTGGGTTGAGTGGCATCCATTTATGCTACAAACTCCCTAGTTTATTGGATAATATTTGCTTGGTCATATAGCTATTGACTATAATATTTTGTAGTCACAAAGGTTTTTGCTGACTCCTTAGCCTCACTATCTTCAATTTAAATTATAGGGTATCCCTATTGCATAACAAGGCTCCCCTATTCCTACAAAGCAGTTGTCACAAGGACCTATGATTGGTACCCTATTTTAGTCCTTTGGCTGCCTAATGCCCTCTTGTCATTAGAGTGAAATGCTCCTGTGAATGCAATTTTCTCCTTCAAGTCCATGCAATAAAGTGCTATGTCCATGGCCTAGTCAATTTGCACGATAGCATCAACCTTATCTAGTTTGGTAGCCTACAGCTTTTGGATCCTATTTTCTAATTATTGCATCATATATTGTAGCTATCATAGAGTGTCATTCACTTCTTACTACCTTGCTATGGTAGCCCATCGAGATTCCTAAAATTTGGCCTGCTCCTTTTTATATTTCTCCTCCCATTGGGAGGCTTGTTCTTTCATGTTCTACAACTGGCTCTACAGGTATTCCTCCTGAGTGTCATGAAAGGATGTTTCACCACTAGCCATGCCCTGCAAAACTTGAGTAGCTATTTTGTCTTGTGTCATTGGGGTATATTATTCCTTGAATAAATTGTAATAAACTAGAGGCTCATTTTATTCTCTGTTTTTGGTTGTTAGTGGTGACAAAACCTAAAATAGGCTTGAAACAGTTTAGTCTACCTCCCAATTTGAATTTTGGGAGATAGGCAATGATGTTGCTCATGATAAACTCTATTTGACTTGATATACCTCCCCTATATAATGGCTATGCTAGAAGGTAGATGATGGTATTGTGGGAGAAGGGCCTAAATATTCTTGCCCTAATTATTCTATATTTTGGTGGCTATGGGAGTCAAGTACCTCTTCTTCTTTATCCTTGATATATTCCTATTGCTCGCTAGCTGATTCTTTTCTAGCAACATCTTCTTCATCCTCTTCATATTCCTATTGCTCTTTTACTGTATCTACAACATCTTATCCAATGGCTAGTGCAGCCCTGTGCACATTAGCATATCAAATTTGGGCTAAAATCAGCTTATGATGCCCTAATATTGCTATTGTGCCTACTCGATATTGATTGGATTTATCATGTAGGGCACATATTAAGTAATAGGGGATATTGATGTAATCCCCATATAGCAGATGATTGAGAAATCTGAAGTGGTTTGCATTCAATAGGAATACTTGCCCGTACTAGTGAAAAATTGAGCCACTTGCTCAAACACATTCCTCCATAGGTTTAGCATATGTTATTTTAGTAATCCTACTCATGTTATATGTGTTAATGGTTATCCAAAAAATTATTGCATGCATAGTACCACACTATCTTCCTTATACGTTTGATACCCTGTGTGTGGGATATCTATTACCTTCACAATGTATACCTTTATGAATTGTATGACTAGTCCATGCATCTATATGATATCATCATCGATCGAGGCCACAAATTTACATGTTGTTACAAGATCTTGGTCCTGGATAACTAGGAAGAAATATCCCATCCATATGGTAGCCTCAGACTGGTCCTAACATCACTAGTTATGCCCAAGATATCGTAGGGCTCATACTTCTTTAGAGTATGATTAGTTGAAGGTCCTCCCATGGTGTTATCGACTTTGTTCTTTGGATTTCTCTATGTTGCAAAATAGAAACTATTATCTAGTTTAAAATATGTCAAAGTGTGTGATTGTATCATTGCATACAGGGCACATGTCTTCTCGTAATAAGCAATAATTATGGGTAATCTATGAAATTAAATTTAAAATTGTGTGTAATATTTATATGGGTACCATTACAACCGCTTCCTTCCAAGTGATTGGCACCATGTGGCATATTGCAGATTTGGGGTTTGTGTGATGGGATATAAATTTTATGGGACATGTGCTGGCACATTACACAAAAATATTTACTTTATGAAAATATTGCACACACATAATAGAAAAATCGGTACATACCTAGATGGTGTTTTTTGAATTATGATATGCAAATACCAATGGTGTAATTTGATTTTCCGATGCATGACAATAGTGTCTCTGGGATAAATGAACATCATTGGGTACTACAATTTTATTAGTCTCAAGGTCTCGTGCAAAAAAAAAAAATAGAATTTTTATTTTATCGTGGGACGACACACATCCCCCCTTTGGAGCTATTTTATTCATGTCTTGAAAGTATGCATGGATCACCTATGGGGAGACATGAAATTTGGTGGTCAAAAACCAAGAAGCAAATGGGTTCCATCATCAAAAAGAAAAAATACATACTCTAATTCATGAAAAAAATTGACTTTGAATGTGCATGAATTTTGGTGCCATCGTGGCTTTGGTCGCTTCTTCGATGTCAAAGATAGAAGTCGTTGTTGGTCGAAATACAAGTGCATTTATTTGTTTGGAAGACAGGTGCCTTAGTCTATATTTTTGATACATGAACCCTTTTGGATGGCATACATGTACCTTACTCTGACCCATGAGATACAGGCATCATCGGTTATTATGAATACAGGTGCTTTTTATTTTGACATTTTGGATATTGGCACTTGTAAAAGATGACTTTTTTTAATAAACAAGCCATTTTTTTACCTATTGTATATGGGAGATAGGTACCTTATGTGAATACAGGCACCATAAAAAATTTATGGATATAGGAACCTTTTTTATGTATGGGATATAGGCACCCTTTCCCTGATGGAAAGTTAGTGTCCACTGGGTTGACCCGTAGATAGGCATCTTTCTTCGGTTTGAATATAGGCACTTATCCTTGGTGACAAAGTCAGCATCCACCGCCTTGAACCACATACATGCATTTTATTTTGTGAGGAAGTAGACTCATGTACATGCATCCAATTATAAGTTTCACCCTCCTAGCAAGGGGACGGTGCTTCTTTCATTCATCTATCCTACTAGAAAGCAAAAAAATGTGGGGCACCACGACCTATACCTAATAGGCCTAGCTTGACCCAGCTACCTACAAATTTTATTCAAAGTTGTATGTCTTGCAAAAACTAAATACACTTGTAAAGAATAAAAAAGGAATCATAACCTGTTCCTGATATGCTTAGGTTTCCTAGGATACCTACAGATTGCATTCAGGGCATGATTTCCTGCAAAATAATAAATAAAATAGAAAAACCTACACTAATTAAAAATAATAATTTTTTTTTTTGTGGATGTATACACGTCCGTTAACTACTGGAAAAGAATTTTCATTGTAATGCAGTATCCCCCATGCCTTCTTTGGATCCAATCACATGGATTGGTGGCATGTGATATAGCCGCAACTATCAACATGATGTTTCTCTCATCTATGGTTTAGATGTGAACAACATAATTATTGATAATGTTGACCACTTCGTACAGTCCCATCCAATGTTTCATAAGCTTCCCTTTCGCTCATAGAACTAAGAGTCGTACAATAATTCCCAATCTCCCTCTTTGAACTATTTTTACTGCATGTCACGGTCATACCATTGGGACCTCTACTTCTACATGACTTTCATGCATTGTAGCACAACTTGTTGATACTCATCTAGCTGGTTAAGTTGTCGAATGCATTATTTTTGCATATCATCCATATTTAAATTTAATTCTACAACAATCCATAGGGTTTTAATCTAGAGGTCGATTGACTTCATGGCATTTTTTCCATACACCAATTAGAATTGTGTAAATCCCATGGTGGTCTTCCATGTGGTGCAATATGCCTAGACTATTTTTGGTACATAATTTTCCTGATCCTTTCTATGTTGTTGTACCATTTTAGTAAGAATGTTCTCCAACTCCTAATTTGTAACTTCCACTTTCTCATTTTCTTACGGATGGTAGGGGGTAGTTTTATTGTGCTAGATTTTATATTGCTACATAAACTCTTGAATCATATTTGATGTGAATGGGATCCCTAGTCAGTGGTAATTTCTCTGGGAATACCAAATCTGGTGAAAATTGATTCATACAAAAATTTGGCTACAATTTTCTCTTTCGAGTCTTGTAGTGCCTGCACTTCAACCCATTTAGTCACATAGTCAATACAAACCTGAATATAAATTTTTATTCTAATTGTAGATTGATGGGCCCTACAAAATCTATTCCCTAGTTATTGAAGGGTTCAATGTGCACATGGTACTAAAGTGACATCTCATATCAGAGAGTTGATCTGCCTATTGGTTGGTATTGATCACACTAGTTAGCATCTTTGAATGCATTTTTAAATAAAGAAGGCCAAACATATCCAACCTATAAAACTTTAAATGCTATAATTTTTCCTATAAAATTACCACCATATGGTTCATCATGGCAAGCCTTGATAATTTCTACGATCTCATTTTTTGCAACACACCTTCTCATGATTTGATCGAGCCAAGTTTTAAACAGGTATCCATCAATCCATGAGAAGGTTGCACTCTTCTCTTTTAAAGTTTGAGCTTCTCAAGGTGAGAGTGCAGGTGATATTTTACCGGTGGCTAAGTAATTAGCCATATTTGCATACCATGGAATTAGTTCATCGAGAGCAAAAATATTCTCATCCAAAAATTGATCCTCGATGGATGTATGATCCTGAGATATTAAGTTGGAGAGAAAATTTGCAACAACATTATCCTTTTTGAGTTTATCAATAATGGTTACATAAAATTCCTACAATAGTAAAATCCACCTAAAAATTCTACCACTTACTACAATTTTATTCATCAGATACTTGATGGTTGTATGATTTGTATGCACAAAAATCTTATAACTTGTAATGTAGTGGTAGAATTTATTAATAGCATGAACTACTGCAAGGAACTTTTTCTCAATGACAATATAGTTGATCTTAGCACCTGTAATATGTTTACTAATATAATAGATGGTATAAAAATCATCTCCATATTTTTGTCCTAATGCTACCCCTATCACATTGATAGATGCATCAGTGTAAATGTGAAAGTGGAGGGTTCATTTTGGACCTCTCAGCATAGGAGCAGTGGTCAGTTTTTCCTTTAAACTTTTAAATGCTTGCTCACACTCACTGGTTTAGACAAACTCAACATTTTTAGATAACAATGTATGCAAAGGTTTGTAATTTTTGCTAAAATATTGGATAAACAACCTATAATACCCAGTAGAGCCTAGAAAACTACGAACATCTCTTTGAGTTTGGGAAGTACATATATTTTTAATTACTTCAATATTTTGTTTATCTACCTTGATCCCCTCTGTGATATATGATGTCCTAACACTATCCCTTATTGCATTAACATAAAATATTTTTTGTTACTAAGGGACAAGTTTGTTTCTTGGCAACACTGGAGTAATTTCTTCAGATTGGTTGTAGCTTCTTCGAAAGTTTCATTGTAAACAATAAAATTATTCATATACACTTCTAAATTTTCTCTAACCATGTCTAAAAAGATACTAAGAATCACCCATTGAAAGGTTGCAGGTGCATTACACAACTCAAATGGTAAGACTTGGTAAGAAAAACTCCCCCATGGATAGGTAAACATGGTTTTGTCCTGGTCTTCATCCCCTATTTGAATTTAATTGTATCCACTAAATCCATCTAGGAACAAAAAATATTTCCATCCCACAAAGGTGTCAAGGAATTGGTCAATAAAGGGTAAGAGAAAATGGTCTTTCCTAGTGGATTTATTTAACATCATGTAATAAACACAAATATGTCACTTGGCATTTTTCTTGGGCACCACCACTAAAGGTGATACCCATTAACTACATGATATAGGATAAATAAATCAAGCTGATAAAAAAAAATTGTTATTCAACTTTGACAATTTCTTTCATTTCTAGATTCATTCTTCTTTGGGACTACCTTATCGATCTTACATCATCTTCCAAATATATCCTATGCATGCAAACTTTGGGTGTACTCCCCTTCATGTCTTTGTAATCCCACACAAAAGTAGTTTGATGTTTGACTAGTATTTCCTTTAATTTGTCCTCTTCAATAGTTGATAACTCATTTTCAATGTTCAACAATATTTCGGGTGCTACCTCTATTTGTTTTAAATAATTCTCCTTATTTCCTACAAGTGGGGATTCTAGAGGTGGATTTGAGGATTATCCTTGGAAAAAATGTGTTATGACTTTTTCTTCATCTATGTCATCCTCAATTTCATATAGATCCATTATTGGTTGAAGCATCGATAAGGCATCAATATTTAAGACTTCATAATTTGGTTCTCCCAACAGATCAGTGGACTGTGCAGGTGGATAAATGATTAGGCTTTTGGTATTCTATCTATCTAAGATCATCATATGTTCTATCCTATAACTTATATAAGCATAAATTATGGTCATCCAAGGTCTGACTAATATAAGTGGATACCCACCCAATCCATATATAGATTACAATGCTAGAAAATTTACTGGATACTCCCATGCATCCACTATTACAACAACATCTTCCAATATTCCCTTCGAAAGTACTATAGATCGATCAACCAAGTGGATAATAGTTTTAGTTGGCTTCATATTTGTGATTTGTAGTTTTTGCATGGTTTCTTGGGGCATGATGTTTATGGTAGTTCCTAAATCTACTAATGTGTTGGGTAACTAGAAGCCTGTAATTTTGACTATTAGGACTAGGCTTCTTGGATCAGAGTACTTGGGATGTAAGGTGTTACCTAACATGAGATCAGCCAACTGATCTACCACATTAACTATTTTTGATGATTTT
Organism: Wollemia nobilis; assembly: GCA_028583015.1. Taxonomy (NCBI): domain Eukaryota; kingdom Viridiplantae; phylum Streptophyta; class Pinopsida; order Araucariales; family Araucariaceae; genus Wollemia; species Wollemia nobilis. The sequence goes on along the minus strand of JAQPPZ010001057.1, from coordinate 5,897,401 downwards.
CTTCCTATTTTTTAATACATAACTCTCTTATGGCCTTTGTGTATATTGGAACGTCTCTAATGACCTGATAAAAGGGAATCATGACTATCAAGTTTTTTAAGCCTTCCATAATATCAAATTCTAGATGCATTGGCTTCTTGGGTTCCTGTAATATTTTTGGGAAAGGTGGAAACCCTTTATTTTTGTGTTTTTTAGTAGTTTATTCTTCCACATATTCTACCAATGGTGGTTCTTCTACTTCTAACTCTACACCCTCTTCCTCCACTATAGGAGGAGTTGGTTCTACTCCTAATTGCACACTTGATCTAAGTTGTATAGGATTGCAATCTACTCTAATATGATACATGTAAAACATCTATGTGTATACCTGATAGGCCGGTTGGTTTATCTTGTTGTTCAGATTTGGAGTTGGTTGTGCAGGTAGATGAATTGGTCTTGAAGTAAGAGGTGCAAGTAAACTAGACTGTAGTGGAGCTTGAGTTGTGTTTTGTGGAGGTGAAGTCCATGCATTGTAATTCTACCACTATGATCTAGTTCATTGATAAGACATTTATGGATAAGGGTTGTGATGAGTAGACCCTTGGGTGAAATCCATCCAAGGAGGCTGACTCCACCATCCCATGTTGGGTGGTTGAGTCTGTCCTTGGTTCATATAATTAACTTCCCTATAAGGTGGTACTCCTGGCATATTATTTCCAAAAGGGAGCTATTATCAGTTTCTCCTATTACCCATAAAATATATTTTTGCTACTTTAGGTTCCTCTTTTATGATTTCTATTTGTGGGCACAACCTCATTTTATGATCCTTTTGATAGATCACACACACTCTAACTTTATTTTCTGGACACTTATTTTTAGGATGTTTTCTCCTACATTTTGGGCAAAATAAGGCTAGTGTTGCATCGGTTTCCTGTTTCTTTTTCTGAAGTATGAGTGTATCTAGTTGAAGTACAAGATATGATAACATCTCACTCTTCATATCATCCAGCATATTACCTAGCTTTGCTTTAGTTACTAAGGCTATGGTTTTTGTGACTCGGATGGTTGGTTTACCTTTTTTGTGTGAATAATTTCAACACAATTATTAGATATCTGACATTTGATGTTGGTAAATATCCCCTCTTGATATAAAATTCAAATATTCTAAAGACTCATTTGTGAGACCTCTCAAGAATATGCTTCTTAAGGACTTCTCATCCAAATTTACATGGGGTGATCTTTGCAAATTAATTTTAGATTTGTCTCAATAGTCCTCTAATGATTATTCCTCTTTTTGGGACATGTCCAGGACTTCTTCCCTGGAATCTCGTGCCCTCCCAATGTTTTGGTATTGGTATAAGAATATTTTTTTCATATCTTCCTAAGTTACAATGTGTTTTTCCCCAAACTGATGAACCAGTGTAATGTTGAATCATCTAGTGTGAAGGGAAATAATTTTTTTTTTTGGGCATCTGATTTGTAGTCCACTAACCTGCATAATACATCAATTTTAAAAAATAATAGGTCAGGGTCTTTAGCTGGAAGTCCTCTAAATGTGGGAAGACGATCGGGAGATATGTGTTTCATCTTGGTTTGGAAAGTCAAATCTAGTTGAAGCTTCTTAATTTTTAGCCATGTCTTTAGGTAATGTAGGTTCTACACCGGTTGCTTCCAAGGTATATTTCAAAGCTTCACACTCATTTTATTTATCTTTAAAAGTATTCCTAGGTCAATGTTTGAAATTGTTGTCTTCAACTACCTTCCAGTATTGAATATTCAATAAATCTTCCTCAGATTGGGTTCTTTCAAACAGATGTCCTAAACCAAGGTCTGAAACTAGTCTTCCATCAAAATATGTTTACCTTAAATTGTGAGAAGAACTTTGTTCAAATATTGGGTGACTATGCCAATGTACTGCTAGAGGAGAGGGTATCTCAGTTTTGGGATGTGTTCTAGATATTCTCAAAGGAACTTTAGAAGTATTTTTAGGTACTTATGGAGTGATATCTTTGTTTTTCAAAAAATGATCATCCAATCCTCTTAATCTTAGTGGACTCATACAATATCAAGTAGAGAATCTATGGGTAAGCTAATATAAACTGTAAGTTTTAGGTTTGACTGACTTATAGATTTGAATACTACACTTGGAAATCCCTGACAATGGCACCAAAATGGTGAGTAGAAAATATGTTTTTGAAAATAGTTAATTTTGCTTCCATTTAATTTTATCATTCTGGGAGTTCATAAGTTTGCTAAGTACTAGTGCAAAGTATATTCCTGTAGTAAAATAGATACGATTCCTATGTGTCACTTTGGTTTGGGGTGTGGTTTTTTGTGTAGTTATAGTTAAGCCAACTGAATTGAATTGTAGGAGAGGAAATTCTATAGGAAATTATAGGAAAACTAGTTTAAACTATCAAACACATGATTGAAAGGAAATTTGTAGAAAAGTAAATTGTAGGAAAGTAAACACACTTGCAGAATTGAATAAAGCAAGAAAATGCAGAAATTAAACACACTATGCAAAAATAAATAAAATAGGAAACACACTTGTAGAAATAAAGAATATAAAAATAAATAATGACAACAAGAAACAGGGGAGGAATACTGCCTGGAGTGGGCCCAGGATCCTGTAGACATTCTCTCGACTAATTCACACAATCACCCTTTGAACGTAGTAAATACAAAACACTCAAGTTTTTATTTATTTATGTAGTACCAAATTATAGAATAGGTTCAATATCCTTCACTTTATGGATGGCTTGCATTTTATACCAAACATGGCCATCCCCTATTACAAATTTAGATTCTACTAATTATATTCATTCTAACGTTATTCACTATGGCGAGCGCACATAAACTAATTAAATGCCTATTAAAAGAGAAGTCATGCTAAAATTAACCCTTGTAGGATAATCATAGCACTCCCTATGATCTCATAATAATATGCATATAATTTTATGCACGGTATTCAAATTTCATAGTCAACGTGCATGTTTTTTATTTCATCAGGTACACACGTTGTTCGACCTGTTGTTGGAAAACAAGCACCTTTTTGACCCATCATTGGGATAAAGGCATTATATTTAGCCTTTTATTTTTCATTGAAGATTATCATTTTTTGTTCATCGAATAGTGAGCGCTTGTCCTATTTTTGAAAGATAGGAACCATCCAGCCTATTATTTATTAAGATACAAGCACTAGTCCTATGTACTTGGATATAGATGCTTCCTTTTCGCTAGATATAGGCACCTTCTAACCTATGATTGAGAGATAGGCATCATACATTAGGATTTCAAAATGCCTTACTCCTTTTCCACTATCACCATTTAATCACTAACCATTCCTTAATCGCATTATGAAAGTTATCAAATGCTAGGTCTACAAGGGACCTCGACTAAAAGGTGCAAAAAAGTCATAAGATACTGCATCTAAACATAATTTCTACTCAAAACACACATCAGACATAATACGTCATTTTACATTAAATGTATACAATAATATCATCAAAAATGCATTTCTAATATAATAATACCACACATTTATTTCATTAAAGCATACAAAAAATGATCAAATTTGGTGCTCATCAATTCCCAAACGAATTTCCCTTTCATGTTTCTACATATTTTACTTCTTTCGACTCCTATGCTAAATGAATAAGACAAGCTAGGTTCTTTTTGCAAGTAAAAATACCTAGGAGACACCAATAATGTGCGTCAAAGGCATTACCCACCCACTAAGTCCTTATGAGTAATGTTGGATGAAGTATTTTGTTGAAATATAATAAGGAAGAGACCCAAGAACAAATTTAGGATGATCCTTTTTTGCAATAATAAGCTACTGAAGGTATGAATGCATCAACCTGGTACTAATATCAAAAGGGATATGTGTTTTTAGAAGGATCAAGAATGCAAAATTTGTAAAGAAAAAAAGACATTCGAATAGTTTGTAAAATAAACTAAACCCAAAAAGATTCAAAAGGGATAAAATCCCAAGATCAAGTGATCCTAGATTTTTAAAGCATTGACATCACCTGAAAGTTTCAGAAGGTCTAAAAACACATAATATCAAAAGCATGAAATCCTAGAATTTTCTAATGCTTACGTCAGTTTATAGCCCTCAATATTCCAAAATCGTAACAACTCAAGATTTACAAGAGTCAACATCAAGCCAAACTTCTAGCAAGCCTGAAAGGAATCAAGCATGGAAGATAAAGAAAAGATAATGAATGAATTTGAAGCCATGTGATCCTATAATTTTTTTAATGTGACCTTAATAAATCTTTAAAAAAATTTCAACCTCACCCCTAAAGACTGTAAAAATCCAATAATCTTGGTAATGATCTCTATAACAACCACGTGTTCATTAAAATCAAGATAATTGAACCGATTTGAGCGAGAAAGTGACAAACATGATCTCCTAGGGTACTATCCAAACTGTGCCTATCCACTTTAGGCCTAAAAGAGACTCTCACTATAATGGTCAAGCATAACAAAAAATATTAAAAAGTCTTATACATAGCTAAGGATTCCTTAGCATAAAGGTTGGTTCTTTAGCGTTTTCTTGTCATGTACTGTATACTTTTCTCTACAATAAATCAAAGTGAAATTTGCTTGGCCTCCGTTAGTGATAGAATTTTTAGATTTTTATGTATAAATTATGCATTTCAATGCATTTCTATTTTATGCTTTATGAATGGTAAATTATGTTCAAGTAAATTCTATGCAATTGGATTGCTAGTTGGATTACCTTTTGTAAAGTGGTTGGAATGTTCAAAGTATATAATATAATCTTAATGAACTTTGTAATGCCTCTATTACTGGTTGGTTTATTAAGCTTCTCTTTAGCCTATTTGTAAAGGTACTGGTGTAGTATATTTCGTTGTTGTTAGCTATATTCTATCCATGTTTCAAGTATTTTATAAACCCTTCCCCCTCTTCTAACCCTTGCATTTATTTCTTTAGTCTTGAACATTTTCTTTAATTTATTTAGAATTTCAAGGAATCAACCTTCTTTGGAGGTTCAGCTTAGGATAAATCCTAGTCATCCAATCTTGACAAAGGTCGAGGGTGCATTTCATAGACTAGTTAGATTTTAGTCCAAGAATCCTCAAATTTTTAATTTTACTAGAAGTAATTTTTTATCACCCCAAGTAACTCATGGGTAAAATTTTGCTATAAATAAGTGCCTAGGGCCTTCATTGTAATAAAATTTTAGCCATGAAAATTTAAATCTACACCTATGAAATCCACATTATGCTTTGTACACATGAGGTTGTAATAATTGGCAAGTTCTTATGCATCCCATCAATGGCATCATCCTCTGAGTTTGATAAGTGCATGGTAGTTGTGGGAGCCTTTATAGCCCATCTTGTAATTTTTTTATCAATTTCATAACCAAAGGATTGGGTGAATCTTAATGTTAATTGACTTATCATACTATAGACACCTAAAAGTTGCACATGCTCACCCATATATTCTTATAGGATTTCATAAAAACTTGTAGGCTTACATACATATTTCTAGGCACTTATAGGCCATCATAGGCCATTGTAGACTATTTTAGGCCATCTTAGTCATCTATAGGTGCCAAAAACCTAAAACAATACATAAAATACATCCAAAATGCATTTTATTCATAGGAGGGCTATCTACAAGCCCCTTAAGGCCACCTAAGCCCTTTCCTACACCTAATTAGGGCCCCCATGGGACCATTCCATCCCAAAACCCTAATTAGAGTAGGTATAAAGGACATATTCAAGTAGACTATTGGTGGCACATGCACACAAAAGCCCACCTACATTGAGGGCATAAAAAAGACTCCATAAGGTCACCTACATTTGCATTAAAAGAGAAAGAAATACCTATCTCTAATGAGACCATTTTGTAACACTCTTTAATTCAATAGTAAAAGGAAATTTTGCACATATTCTATTAGTTTTTATATTGGTGACTTTTTGCATGTTACATTCTGGCATGCCCGATGGGACCCCCACAAAAATTGTTTTAGAATAGTTTTCTGGCTAATCTAACTCAATATATGATTTTATTTTGTTGTTTCAAGTACTATGAACACAAAACAAAAACCCTAGGAAAGCCCTGAAATACACCTCAAACCTTTATATTCAAGGTTTCATGCCACCAAACCTAGTTTGCACCCTGCCCTATGAACCAACGATCCAGTTCGCACCTCGGCATGTGAACTCTGCCAAACTGCTTCAAAAAACCTAAAATTGCATAGGTCTGCAATAGAGATAGAAATAAGTCCATCTGACACCACAAGAGTCAGGTATTTCTTTCAGGACCACACTTTTTCATCATTCATTTATGAAGAAATTTCCCTCTCAGATGCATCAAGTCATTTTGGCAAATTTCCTTTTCAAAGCACAATAATTAGGGTTTTCGGTCATTTCAAAATTAGTTTAGTTGAATAATTTCAAATATCTTTTATGTACTTTCGACTAAAGTTACATTCCTTTTTCAATTCATTATAGTACAGTGTCATTTATTTCAAACCTTTAAAAACACTTTCAAATTGTCCTTTAATGCACTAGATAGGACTTTCAATCCCTTTTCAAATCGTATTTAGCTTAAGATTTTCAATCTCTTTCCAAATCACACTTAGATTAAGAATTTTCAATCTCTTTTCAAAGCATTCAGAATAGGACTTTTAATCCCTTTTCAAATTCTATTTAGCTTAATATTTTCAATCTCTTTAAAAATCACACTTAGATTAGGAATTTTCAATCTCTTTTCAAAGCATTCAAAATAGGACTTTTAATCCCTTTTTAAATCACATTTATCTTAAGCTTTTTAAATCTCTTTCCAAATCACACTTAGATTAGGAATTTTCAATCTCTTTTCAAAACATTTAGAATATAACTTTTAATCCCTTTTCAAATCGCATTTAGCTTAATATTTTCAATCTCTTTCCAAACCACACTTAGATTTAGAAATTTTCAATCTCTTTTCAAAGCATTTAGAATAGAATTTTCCAATATATTTCCAAATCCTCTGGGTAAATTTCATTTTCCCTTTAAAACATTTAAATTAGGTTTTCAATTTCTTTGTCACTTAGATTAAAAATTTCCCATCTCTTTACAAATCCCCTAGGTAAATTACATTTTCCTTTTCATGTCATTAGATTAGGGTTTCACTTTCTTTCTAACATACATAGTTAAACATCAAATTCCTTTTCATGCACCTTAGTTTTGCTTACTTTCATACTTCATAGAGTAGGTTTTCATTTTTGAAAAGACATCTAATATTAGTTTCATTTCAAAAAGCATACATATCTAGTTTTATTTTGAAAATGCATCTAGGGTTAATTTCATTTCTGAAAAGGCATCTAGCTAGTTGTTTTCACTTTCACTTTAGTTGTAGCAAACCACTATCACACACTCATGTAGCATACACAGTGGTGATATTGGACTTCATCCCCAATCCATCGCTCAAGACTGGTGATGTTGGAATTCATCTCCTTCCACCAGCTCACCCCTAGACACCATAGTAGTCCCCATGAGTGGTTTTTTGGACTTCATAATCAAAAAATCCCTACTCTTGAGACTGGTTTTTTACATTTCATGACCAAAAGGGACATTCAGAGTGGGATAGGGTTATATTCCTTTGTTCACAAGGCTCACATAATTCATGAACAAGTAACTATCATTATTGACTAAACTCACCCAAGAGTGAAGCAATTGCCCAGCTGGGCTAGTAGAAGGTCTTAGACAATGCCACCTCTTCTCATGAGAGGTTTCTGGACTCATTAGTGCATTTTGAGTTCCCCCAATTGGTTATCATTTTACTGCACCTTTCCATTTAGGTTGTCATTCACTTATTGAGATACTATTCTATTTTGTGTGCCCTTAGGTGTTGCAAGAGGTTCCATACCGATGACATTTCTATTCTTTCTAGAGTTTCACCCCACTTCTCGTGGTACTTTCTAGAGTATATATCATAATCAAAAAACACAAAAAAATAGACATTTATTTTTTTGTACTTAGCATTGATTCCTATTACGCTTTGTTTGCATGCTCACAAAACTAGTTTTAGCATATTCACCTGTTAGCAGCCTATTTGTTGGCTTTATGTAGCATGTTACTTTTAGTTTACTATCAAATTCACTGTTTGGGTCCAATTTGCATAGCACTGTGTGAACTATATTTTTGTAGTCCAGTTTTTAATAGCGGAATATGAAATCTATTCTAGGACACAGAAAAAAAAAACAAATTTCATAGGATTTCCCAAAATCTTACATAGAACACACCCACAGCTTTAGATTCCAATTTTTAGATAATTTGAGCACCTAATTGCATGATATAGCACCATGCTTATTATTACTCATAGTCAAGCACACAAGCAATCTCATATTGAGGAGGAGGCTTCTTATGCCACCTCCAATAAATCTATTCCTCCTACTCCCTTCACAAGGGAAGCATCCATGCTCACACCTAACCTCCTTACAGGTTTTGAGTCACCTCACATATGCACTATGTCTCATGGTGAGACTTCTATTTCTAGTAACATGCTTACCACCTCATCTAGTGAATATCACCCTCTGCTTCCTTAGTCGCCTCCACCTAATCCACATTCCATGTTTTGTGACCATGTCATCTATACTACTCCAAGAAACCCACCTTCCTTCTTCACTATCGATGATGAAAATCCACCTACCTCACCTACCTTTGTGCATCCTTTCTTTCAGGATCTATCTCATTCCTTTCTCTAGAATGACTCTTCGTTACTCAATCATCCTCACCCCGAGAATTCATCCCTACTATAGGGATAATCTTATATCCCTCATCTTCTACCTCAAGCACTCAAGTTCCTTTATCACAATAACCCGCACAACCATCATTATGAAAAAAATAGTATACCCAACCCATATATTCACATCAATACACTTCCTAAGCATTGTAACAACCATCCTCCCAATAACTATTTTTCCATATTTTGATACCAGATCGTAATCACCCTCTCAATCACAATAATTCCAACATCAACAACGTCAACAGATCTTGTCTCCACAATTCTTTGTGGACACGTTCACCACTCCATATTCTCAAGCTTCCACCTTTGAGACCTACACTCCTTCCTCGTCATTACCTCCACCTACATTCCCATATTTTGAGATGTACGGTATGTAGTCTTCTGCTCCTCCTCCACATACATCCACTTCCACATTTCACCTTCCTCCACCTCATCCATTATAGGTTCCTCCTTATATTACCCTTTCTACCTATAATCCACTCTATTAATCCTATTTTTATAATCCTTCATGCTAGTCTACCCAATCTTAATTCTCCATCCATCGATCATCTGGTCCTACGTAGGTGCACTCTTTTGGCACATCATCTCAACTACCACCTTCATCCTTTGCCCAAAAACCACTACCTCCACCATAGTCTACTATACCTACATTCTTCACGACACCTCCTTCTTGGTCATTATCCTCCATTGTGCAACCATTACAATAGACGCCTATGCAGTAGCCACAGATCCCACAACCACAATATTTTTATCCCTAGTAGATGTCTGCTCCACAACAAAATATCCCACTGGCCTCAACATCCTATGCCATTCAACAACTAAATCCATAGGAACACCATAGTACATTCCTACTTCACAGTGGAAAGAAAAATAACTTTAGTATCCTCCCCACTCAATCTTTGACTATCTCATCATAGTTCATCACACCTCCATCACCTTAACTTCAACTCTTGCAAGAGGAAGTTAAGATGTTGAATCTTTGCACAGCTAGTTATGGGTCCCAAAAACCCACATACAATGAGTTGTGCAATGAACTTGTTCATTCGTCAGTCCATATTACTCCTTACCCATATCGCTTTGATATATTGAAGTTTAACAAATATAAAGGTATAGAATACCCTCAAAAACACGTTAGCAACTCTCACTTTGCTTGTTATCAGCTTCACAACAGTGATCCCCTCATGTTGTGTACCTTTTCTCTCTCACTTGGGGGATAAGCTATCGACTAGTACAACATGCTCCTATTCCATAGTCTATTCAAATTGGAATAGTTGGCCAATTTATTTTTCAAACATTTCTCCATCAATATAAAAAAGAAGATAAATTTTCCTGACGTCTACACCTTGCGATAGGTTGATTATGAACCTATCACAAATTTTGTTTCTCGATGGATATCGGTCATCCATAACCTAGCTCATAGCCTTCCATCCACTGAACTAGTCATGATCTTTGCTAAGAGCTATCATAAATATATCGCTACACCTATGCAGCTTCATCAAAGTCACACATTTGATGAATCCTTTGCTCAATCCAAGGTCATCAAGGACATCAAATTCCAATCTAGCAAGATCAAGCTTAGGAAAAAACCATCCTACAACTCCAAATTCTACTTCAACCAAAATGCACCAAATCAACCCTACTCAAAACCATCACAAACCAAAAAAGTGGTAGCAACTTCTCTAGCTTCATCATCAATATTGTGACCTCCTCCACCACAACAACAATTATTTTATTCTAATGCACCTCCTCCATATAAGTTTCAACAAGCTCATAATATTTGACCTCAACTCCAAAAGTAAAATTTGACTCCACTCTCTGAACCCTTGCCAGCTCTATTTTAGATATTTTATAATGCAAGCCATATCATCTTACCCGATATTCATCCTATCAACCTAAATAAACCCAAGCCTCAAGGATTTAATGAATAGGCCTTTTGTGCATATCATCAATAGGATGACCATGATATAGGCTCTTATCACTCCTTCTTTAGCCTAGTCCAATACCTCATAGATCGGGTTACCATTCAGGTTGTAAACCCTCTTGCACCATAAAATTAACACTTGGGTATCTACCAGAACCCACTACCAGAACACGATGGGACTAATCCCTAAGGAACCCAATCTAATCCACAAAGTCAATCTTGAAAAAGTTAATAGTTTCCACCATGATCCTCCCTAATGTGGTGTGGTTGGCATGATTACTCTTACCACTCACACTCATCGATATCCACCATGTCAGGATGTGCCTATCATCTCATATCTAGTACCATTCACTTCTCCTTAATCCCCTACAACATCGATTGTTTCACCACCATTACCATGAAATATCATCACTATTTGTGGTAGCCTAACTCATTAGTTATGCAACACACCATCCAGGCTATCCATATTTAACTTATTACAACAATATCAACCTCATCGTGAGGCACTAAATGACATTCTTTGATCCATCAACCTTGATACAAATACTTTTGTGAATTTTATAGGGAACATACCTCCCTTATTGCAACTGTCTATCAGTTTCCATGACCATGAGATTACTAAACTTATGGATGAGGGGGTCAATCCTCCCCTCCATATTCAAGCAACTATCAATGACATCACCTATAAGTGTATCCTCATTAATATTGGTTCTTCCATTAGCATCATCTCCACTACTACCCTTCATCACCTGCACATTCCACCTACTCACCTCACTATGCCATCCCTCAACCTTTAAGATTTTGATGGTTCTATGCAACTTACAGTAGGTTCTATCATCCTCCCTATTCATTTAGGCATCAAGACCATATCCATTTTATTCCACATCATCTAAGGTAAAATGCAATACAATATTTTTCTTTGATGTCCATGGATCAAAGACATGCAATGCATTCCTTCCACCTTGCATCATTGTCTCAAATATATACACGATGGACTTGCTCATTGTGTTATTGTTGATGGTGAACCATTCAAATTCTACAATATTGTAGACCTTCCACCAGGACCTTCATCATCCTCTACATAGATCCCTCCTCGTCCTTCACATTATCAAGTAGAGACTTCTATGTATTCTCCTACACCTACCTCATCGTCGCATTGATCACTAGGAACACACACACGGTCCCATGCATCTACTTCTAACATACCCTCATCCTCTTCTACAAATACCCATATTGCTTTTGTACCTTTTTTTTCACCTTCCTCATGGCCTCCCCTTCCTTCTCAACCATATTCTTCCACGGATCCACCTCCTATTATGTTGCCTTTTTTACCACCATATTTTTTTCCTCCCTCTTTATCTCATCCATCCTCCTCTATAGGCACTCCTCTCCTCCCTACACCTCAAACACCCCCATTTACCTTTCATTATTGACCTCGGTCTTTCACCTCTTTTTGTAGCCTAAAACCTATGCCTACTCGTTCCACCTCATAGTTTCCACATGTGAATCATCCCAACCCTTCCACTACAGTCGAATATCATGATTGGGAACAATGCAACTCTCACCTGGACTTCCAATTGTTCCATTCCTCTAATGCTACTATTCATGATTCTCATATTTCATTCTCTTATTCTGACTCTGACTCACCACCTTGATCTCCACCTCACACGTCACCTTGTGTTTCCATTTTTATGATGAAATCTAGCCCAGGTGAATACAATGTTCATGATGCTCACGTGCATCCTCCTACGATCCAATATACCCATGATTTTGATTACCCTTCAGCCTCATTACTAACCATTGGTACTTTCATTCCCCTCATTCCACTAGAAAATTGTACAAACTTCATCTATACAGGTCTTGACTCATTGCTCCTAGAAGTTATGCCTTCATTTCCATAATATAGTTTTTGTGGTACCTTAGACCACATGTCCAACCTATAATTTACCCTACTCTATCTTCAAAATTTCCATTGGTGTGGATTTGGACTAGGGTTTTATGAACAAGGCTTATGAATGCCTATCAACCCTTGCATTCAATTACCCATTGATAAATCTGGGCTAGACTACTACCCCTAAAAATGTCCATACACTCGAAGATGAGATTCAATATATCTCCCTAAATCCTCCATCGATTCCTACACATTCATTGGAAGAATATATCGACACTAAAATCCTAGATGAAATACAATCTCCCTATTCTACTATCAACATTCCATGCACCTTCTTCCAGGAAACACCATTTTATGACACCACCACTTCTTATTGTATTGATGAGCTAGTCGATAGATTTGTTGCCCTTTCTCTCACAACTTGCTCATAGTGCACTTCTTTTTCTCTCCCTTAATTGACTACGCATTCATTCATACATTTGCCTAATATATGAAAAACCCATCATTCTATAACTCAACCTTGTTCTCCACCCGTGGTGCTACATTCATCATTAAATTTACCACATCATTCACATACTCATGATTCTTCATCTTCAAAATCATCATTAGCACCATCTCCACCACTTCCATTAACATGGTTGATGTTGATTTATTCTTCCTACTTTTATATACATCTCCTAAGGATCACACTAATGCACCCAATACAAACTTCATCAACTTCACATACATCCCCCCTACATCGTCATCACAATACTTCTTGTTATCATAGTCCATTCTGTGCATTGTAAATGCACCTTCGCCATCCACTCTACCTCACAATTTGTTGTTCAATCATATGGATGTGTATCTGTACGTTGACATTGGTGACGGTACCACCAATCCCTATATCATTAAACTTACTACCAACCTCTCCTTAGAAGAGCACACCTTGATTACTACTTTCCTTAAAGAGTACATTATATTTTTTCCTGGTCCTACATGGACATACTTGGACTTGATCCATCATTTGTAGTTCACAACCTTACCCTTGATGGTGATGCCAAGCCCGTCAGGCAAAAATTACAATGCATGCATCCCATAGTCTCTTTAATGGTCAAATCTAAGCTCCAAAAGCTCCTTGTTGTAGGGTTCATCCAATCTATTGATTACCTAGAATGGATTTCCAACATGGTCCTGGTAACAAAACCCTTCGATAAAGTTTGCATCTTCACTAATTTTTTATATTTGAATAAATCTTATCCCAGGACAACTTCCCCCTCCCAAAAATTGATTCACTAGTCAATTCCATCATAAGCTATGAAATGATATCCCTCATGGATGGATTTTTTAGTTACAATTAGATCAAGATCAATCCTGTCGATCAACACAAAATATCTTTCACAACCCCCTAGGGACATTCTATTACAAGGTCATGCATTTTGGCCTTAAGAAAATTGGGGCAACTTACCAATGTTCTATTACCTACATAATCCATGACTACATGCACAAAATATTTGAAGACTACATTGATGATCTCATAGCCAAATCAAAGGAACGCTCACAACATCTTGCCAATCTTCGTAAGATCTTTGATCACCTTCTAGAACACAATGTACAAGTCAATCCAAAGAAGTGTGTATATGGTGTCACTTTAGGTAAGATCTTGGGGTTCATTGTCTCTCAGTGAGGCATAAATTGACCCCAATAAAGTCAAAGACATCATCGAGATAACTCCACTTATAAACCTCAAGCAACTACACAGTCTACAAGGAAAAATTCAATCCATCCATCATTTTATCACCCAATTATCTGACAAGTGTAAATCCTTTAATCACATTTTATAGAAAGGAGTTTCCTTTAAATGGGATACCAATTTCCAGCGAGCCTTTGACTCAATCAAAGTGTATCTTACATCACCACCAGTTCTATCTCTATCACATCCGCATTTATCATTCCTTATGTACATTTTTGCTATAAATTTTATGATTGGAATGTTACTGGATTATAAGAACACCCTTAATTATGAGTAATCCATCTATTATAGCAGTCGTACTCTAGTCAGTGATGAAACCTGATATGCCTACATGGAAAAGCTCTACCTAGTTGTAGTCTCTTCTACACAAAAGCTATGCCACTACATGCTTAACCACACCATATTTGTCATCGCCCATGATAATACATTACACTACATGATAAACAAGAGTTATCATAACTCTCACATTGCTAAATGGATTATGCTTCTTACTAAATTTGACCTCAAATTCATTTCTCAAAATTCCATAAAGGGGCAGGTCATCACCGACCAACTAGCTAAGGCTCCACTGCCTGATAGCTAACCACTTCTTATTAAGCTTTTCAATGATTCTATCTTTCACATCACTAAAGATGAGGAATATGTTAAACCTGAAGTACATGCCAATCTAACACTCTTCTTTGATGGCTCTCATTGCACTCACGCTAGGGGTGCTAGAATTGTTTTTTTCACACCTAATGGGGAACCCCTCCTATTTTCCTTCAAATTGGATTTTCTTTGCACGAATAACAACACCAAATATGAAGCTCTAATTATTGGTTTGAAATAGGCATTATCCATACAAATTAGATGCCTTCAAATCATCAGTGAATCTCTTCTTATCGTAAATTAAGTCAAATAGATTTGGCAATGTAGTTTCCCGATACTCCAAAAATATAAACAAATCACTCAAAAAATACTCGTTCAACTTGAGTGGTATGATATCGAAGCCACTCCCTACTCATAAAATTTTTTCTTTGACACAATGGCTTCCTTGAGGTATTTAATACCACAAAATCCCCTCTCTAACATGACACATGTGTCCAAAAATACTTTAACGTAATCCACTATTTCATCTTCATTCCCCATAGATGATGATGGCATCCATGTCATCCACACTAAACCACATGATTCTTGGTTTTCTTAGATTAGGTATTACATCAAATTAGGCTTCCTGACTTGTGACTTACTGCATGCTCATCTTTGAGCATTCAAACAAAGGGTGATTTGTTACACATTGTTGGGGGACATTATCTACCACCGCAGTTGTGATGGTATCCTTTTACGTTGTCTTGAACCATAATAATCTCAATTATTGGTCCAAGAAACACATGATGGGACTTGTGATGACCACTTTAGTGGCATGGCCATCACTAAGTGTATTTTATGCATGGGCTACTATTGGACCAACATGGAACATAATTGCTATGAGTACATGAAATAATGTATCAAATGTTAGAAACATGCTAGCCTCATGCGCTCACCTTCACAAGCACTTCAACCCATTAAATATATGTGGCCCTTATTGCAATGGGGCCTAGATATTATTAGGCAAATGTTGTTTGCTTCCTTGAGAAACCGTAAGTTTATCATCACTACCACTGAATACTTTATGAAGTGGGTTGAAGCTATCCCACTTGTTAATACCACAAGAGCCAAAATCATAGTATTCGTCACTGATCATATCATCTATGGCTTTGATATTCCCTCACAAATCATCTTAGACAATGGCACCCAATTCAAAAATAAAATTATCCATGCCTTGTGCACCAAATTCAATATTCATCATAGATTCTCTATCTCGTACTACCCATAGGGTAATGGCTAGGCTAAAACTACTAGAAAAACCATCTACACTATCTTTCTTAAAACTATCACAGAATCTCATCATGATTGTCATAATCAAATGCCATTAGCCTTGTGGGCCTATCACAAAAGCATCCATACTCCTATTGGGGCAACACCCTTTTTTTTAGTCTATGGCACCAAATCCATTATACCTCTATAACAATAGGGTAAATTCACCTACTTTCTCACAATCCTTAAGATTACCTCCACCCTTATCAAATGAGATGTCACCTTATGAATAATCCCTTTGCCATCACCTTTCCTAGGCCATCCCTTTGTGTGTGCATCCATATAGGCCATGTCACTCATTTTTATCATTCTTTAGACACCTCCATCCCCCTTTTATGGTATTTAGATTCAACCTCTACCACCACCACCTCACCAATAGCAATCCCCTCCTCGCTTCCCTTGTCCATTACCATACCCACACCCATGCACTAATGCCACCATTCCAATGGAATCTCATTCTCCTCCTACCTTACTTCCATCTCCCACTCCTCTCGATATCCAACATATACTCTCCCACCTCAATAACCTTGAGTTACACTTGAGTCATTGTCGATGTCGTTCTCCTCCACATAATTCTACCATGAATTGTATTCCCTCATATTATTCCTTTCCCATCCCTTTTTCCTACACATAACCTCTACTGAACCCCAGGTCCACAATCTGACCACTCATGCCTACCCCACCTCCCTTGTGCTCATCACCACCCAAGTCATATATTTACCCCACACCTATACTTTTAGAGCTACTCTCCCACACTTTTCACCAGCTGCTCCATGCAGGACTCCTCAAATAACCTAAAATGCATCCCATTGATCCACTCTAACCCAAGCCAAGGAATTACAAGGAGAACCAATTCTACATCTACCATCGACAACTAGGGTATGACATCAACAACTACTGCACCTTTGAAAGGCTCATCAATAATATGGTAAATGGAACACTTCCTCCATGATATGAACATGCCACATCTTCTAGAGTTCTGAACACTACACCTCCTATACATTTCTCCATGCCATCATATGAGTCTTTCACATCTACAACCCACTATTTCCAATAGCTAGCCAGCTACACCAACTACCAGAATCCTAGTCACATCACTGGTTCACCTAGTCACTTGCGACTTGACCTTCATCACTTTACATGTTCTTAAGTTACCTCCCTATTTTTTTCTTTCTTCTCTTCTCTCTTCTTCCTCTTCTTATCTAGAATTATTGTATGGTCACACTTCAAGTGGCTACATACCTATGTTATATTTCCCTTCTCCTTCTTCTTCTTCTCCTTCCTATTTGGTATTGTTGTATGGTCACGCTTCGAGTAGCTACATACCTATGTTAGGTTTTCCTTCTCTATTATTCTTCTCCTTTCTATTTGGCATTTTTGTATGGTCACACTTAGAGCGGCTACATACCTATGCTAATTCTATATTCTCTTATTTTCTTCTCTTATTCCTCATTTCTTTATTTCCTTCATCCCCTTCGTTGCCTTTCTTCATTGTCGCTTTCTTCACCATCTCTTTTAACTTTCCACTTTCCTCGTTCTTAATACTCACATGCATTTTCCCACTTAAATTCATCTCTCAAGCCTGTTGTACCTCCCACATGCTGGGGCAACTGTAAATACTACTTCTTACTCTCATCATCTCTTCACATATTCATTTATTCTAAAATAGCTTCCAATCTCATCTTGTTGAGTTTCACAAAATTTCTCTTATAGATATTTTCCTTGCACATCATATATCTCATACTGCATCCATTGCATATACACATCATTGTTATTTTATGTCTATATTCATGTTTGTACATTCTCCCTATAGAAATGCGATCATGATTGGATTAAAATATGCATTTGTTAGCATCACCACTTGGCTTTCCACTCCTCTTTTCAATATTTTAGAGTATATAGTGTTTTACATGATTTTGACCACTCACAAGTCAATTCAATAAAACATCACCTGTAGTTGACAAGTTCTTACACTTCTCACAAGCTACTTTGGTTGGTTCAATTTCTTTTAGGGACCATTCACACATGTCATATTTTAAGCAAATTTTGATCCTAGGGATGACAACACCTTATGTAGAAATTTCCATCTAGCGAATGGTTTCCCCTACTCATCCTATAATTTACATGATCAAAATATGACTTGGGGATAAACAAAGCGACAAGCATAAGCAAAAATAAAAAAAATAGGCAGAAAACAAAAGGCAACACCCACATTCCACAACAAAAAAATAAAAACAAAAAAAATAAATAAAGATAAAAGAGTACCAAAAAAGAGAATCAAAAGAATGAGGGACAAAAAACAAAAGGAAAAGCCTCTAAGAGCACCACTTTTATGCTTGATCTCCTTTAGTTCTTCAGTTTAACATATCATCACGAGATGATTTCCATTGCCAGTAATAGGCTCTAAGTGTCTTCCTACCAATGGAATAGTCTTACAAGTGGTAACACATCTGTCACATAAGCAACCTTCTTTTGTACAAATAAATGTGTGCTTCTATATGAGCTAGCTATTTTGGCTAAATTTATAACGGGTCAGTCCTACCTCCCTCAAAATTGGATAAATGAACTTCACTCATCACACACACTGGTCCCTAATAGACTTTGATCTAGTTAGGTTAGTTATAAGTTGTAGTTGAGTCTTGCTTAGTTTCTCATGAGGTTTGATTGATATAACTATGATGGTCAACTTTACTACATCATTCCTATGCCATCCTACATCCCTGAGATAATGAAATGGATCACATTGCTACTAGGTTTGTTATGATACAAGTGCTTCCTATATGTATTTCATCATAAACATACATGCATCATTACCTTTATCTTACATTCACTCATTTGCATCACCTTATTACTAGTTATGTCTAAACTACAATGATATCATTATACTACATTCTACCACATGCATACATATTTATCCATTATACATTCATCTGCAAATATCCTACATTACACATACGCATAATATTAAATTACCCATTCATTCACATAAACATCATGACACATGTATATAGAGCCCCAACAAAAATCATGCATATATAGATATATTATGATCAAAATGCCCTCAAGCTACAAAAAAATGTACATCCATTGTACATCTTAGTCCTGTTGATTGCTAGGAGTCATGCCACTCCCCTCCTGGGCCATCATCCTTAACTCCACCCTTCACACCTCTATTGCCCCACTCGACTCTGGAACAACCTCCTCCAACTATGCCACCAGGGGCACTACTACCCTACCCAACCTTGGGGAAGGTACCACTATTTGTGACACCATCAGTGCTACCATCATTGGCTCCTCTAAGGCTATTTAAGGAGCACTCCACCGACTCTACAATGAATGTGTGTGAGTCTACAATCATGACCTCAACCTTGACTACAACCCTTCATAATCTAAAATCGCATACCCATACAAATTCAAGAGGATCTCACACTACATCCTCATCAACCCCTCCCTTGAATATCTCTTTGACACCTTCATGTGTACCTATTACCAATGAGCCACCCAAAACCATAGGGCTATCACCTCAGTCCTCAAACCTACCACCTCCACTATGTCCTGCTTAGCCACTACCCTAGCATGATTGACCTCCTCATGTACCTACTCTTGCCTCTCTATCTCTACATAAAAATATGCTACCTCTACCTTATACGCTACTCAAACTACATCCTTGTTTGCATACACCTATTACACACTCTCTTGTACCATGGTAATATTTACCCTCAATTATGCCTCAGTGGCCATGGTCTCTAATAACCAACATCATAAATCCTTTACACTCTTAGTATGCCTCATCTGATCCACCTCAAGTTGTCCTCATATCTCCTCATACCATCTCTCCAACTCCTTCCTCTCTATGTGGCTCACTTGATCACCTACTAAAAATCTCCCCTCTAACTCTATATGCTCCTCCACCCATCTCTCTAGATCTAGAGATAAATTATTTCTACTCTCATGCAGTCTCCCCTCTAGATATCATACCCTCTCTTAGTATCACCAACTCATAATGAGAATCCATTATATCTTGAATATACAAGGCTACATATGGCATACCCTCATTTTCATCCTCCTCCTCATGCAACTCCCTATAAACCTATACCAAAAACATGAACGCCTATGCAAACACTACCTCATGCTCTACCATATCATACACCACATCCATCATATTCTAGGAGAACTTCACTCCTGAAGTATCTGGTAAAGCATACGTTAATAACATCAACATCGCAATACAATGGTGATCAAACAACATGCCCTCCTACAAATAGTACTCATAATCTACACCCTTATAATACACCACCTCTTCCCACATCACCCCAAATATCCATTGCAACACATCCTTCTTTGTCCCAGCCGATTCCACCCTCACTATTGTGCCCTCTATCGGCAACTTGTATATCTTGTCAATGTCCTCCAAAGTAATTATCATCTCTCTCGTGGGAAGGTGAAAGGTATTCCTGTTTGGATCCCACATTTCACATAATGTCAAAATATATGACCTATTGGTGTGAATATTCTTTATCTCCCATAAACCCTTAATTCACACCTCCCTTATCCAATATCCATCCTTCTTCATCCACTTATCACCCAGGGTGTCTCTCAACAACCGCACACGATGTTGTGGCTCAATCTTCCTCACTTTTTTTTATTCAAACACACCACACAAAATATTTGTAAATATCACATGTATATAAATTTATTTATATTTTATTATACATATATTCATCACATACATGTCTTATATAGCATATATCATGCATCAAACATTAAAAAAAAATTGGTTCACACCCCACCATGCGAACTCTACAAATAGGGCATTTTTGAACACCCATTTGGCCCTTTCATGGCAGATTTTTCCCTAACATACAAATACAACACTTTCATGGCATGCAAAACAACATATAACCCAAAAGCACATTTTTTGAGGCATACAATTCCAAAACATGCCAACACATCATAAAATATCAAATAAATCATGTTTTTGGATACCCATTTTGACCTTTCATAGTGAAATTCCAAGTCAATGCAAAAAATAGTACATATTTCATACCACATAACAAAATCACACTCATACACATATACCTTGTGGCACGCATCTACATGACTTGCCAATACATCACAAAATATCACATAAATCACATTTTTGACACTCATTTTGGCCTTTCATGGTGAAAGTTCAAATAGATGCCAAAAATAGTACACCTCTCATGTCAAACAATCAAATTCAACTCTTCTACATATGACATACGCTACACAGTCAAATATTTCAAAATAATGGTCAAACCAAAAAACAATCAATATTTTAGGATACCCATTTGGCCACTTTTACACTTTGTGCACACATTTCAAACAAACACCACATGCAAACATGCATTCACACTCAAACCTACATTATTATACTTTTCAAAAAGATTACACAACTCAACACAAAAAAATTGAGTTTCATGCACTTACTGATGGTGTACCATGTTAGTCACTCGTGCTTGCATGCCCTCCCACCATATTAACACCGACACAAGATTTGGATAGTTCTCCACTTTGCAAACTCTTCCTCACTCCTCTCCTCAAAATTTTTCATAGCACAAATGAGCCTTGCACACGTGAAAAGGGATCTTATACCCCCTAATACTATAGTTCGCACCTTGCCATGCAAACTCTGGTTTGCACCCCACAATGCAAAATTTATTTAGCACCCCATAATGTGAACCAACCCTCATGAAATCATCTTCATCTTTTCTTCACTTCTACAACTTCTTCTTTTCCCACCACTGTTTGCCCAAATTTTTGACCTTTTGTCATTATTTTCTCTATCAATTGACTTATCACCATATTTCATCTGTTTCATTTTTTATTCCTCACTTGAAGGGGTATTCATACACAAATTCTCTTTGCATTTGATCAAACAATGAAACATCCAAATCACAGATATCACATATATCTACAATTTTTTTTTTGAAGATTATCTCAACATAAATTCAATCCCAATCAAACATTTGCTAGATCACGAGAACCACGCGCACTCTCTAACATGTCTTGATTTAGTTCTGTATATCAAAACTGACCACATACTAAAAGTTACACTTAATTTTTCCTTGTACTTAGCTCAAGTAATTTGAAAAATATCATCATGCATTCATCAATCAATCAAAAGCAACAATTTGAATAGGCAGTTGTTATATTCACATTTGGATCATCTCACATTGATCACAAAATCAAAGCAGTATTAAGTTGCCCTCACAAACAACCAGTACAATATTGCAAAATATTGTACTAAATTAAAAAATCACTTGTTTTATCATCATGTTTCATATGCATTCATTCATTCACATCCGTTCATCACCTTCTCAATAACCTCATCACCTTCTTCTATCATATTTTTGCACTAAACTATATTTTACATAGCATAGTATAAAAAGGAGCAAATATAGACACCTAAAAGTTGCACATGCTCGCCTACAAATTCTTTTAGGCTTGCATAAATACTTGTAGGATTACATACACATTTTTAGGCACTCATAGGCCATCATAGGCCATCGTAGGCCATCATAGGCCATCATAGACCATCGTAGTTGTTTATAGGCACCAAAAACCTCAAAAATACACAAAATACATCCAAAATGCATTCTATTCATAGGAGGGCTATCTACAAGCCCCTTAATGCCACCTAAACCATTGTATATACCTAATTTGGGCCTCCATGGGACCATTCCCTCCCAAAACCCTAATTATCCTAATTATAATTCTAATTTGCAAGTGACTTTTCACTTAAAATGCACTTTATCACTTAAGTAAGATTAATTAGGGTTAAGAAGCCAAATTAGCCCTAATATCCCCCTCACACATGTGTGCACCAAATTAGTTAGGATATTTTCTAGAATACCTAACCTAACCTCCATCTAACCTAGGGATTAGCTAATCAGGGTTAACCCTAATCCTAGCTCACACATGTGTGCATCTAGGATATTTTATTTAGTCCACATGAAGGGATGACTAAGCATGCCACTTCATAAACCCTAACTTCACCATGGTAGAAACTAAACCTAGGGTTTAGGATACCTAAATACCTCCCTAAACTTGGTTCCCTCTATAAATAGAGGACCGTTTCCTCCATTATTCCCTCTCTCCATTTTGGTCAACATACCCAGACTCTGCCAAAATTGTACCAGAACCCCTTTTGATAATTCTGCACCCAACAAAAAAAAATAGATATTATTTGGAACACATCTAGACAATAAATTCTGATCAACAGTCAACAGTAGACCAATTCACACCCACCCTAAAAACCTAGGATCCAGTTTGCATGCCACCATGCAAACCAGCCCTACAACACATCTGCAACTTCAAATCAAGTATACATCAGTTCTAGATAGTTTCTATAGTATTTCTATCAGTTTTTATCATGTTTTTCTTTAGTTTTATATCAATTTATCTTCATAAATATGGGGTATAATCCAATATAGGTTCCCAAACACACTAAATCCTTTTTGCATGTCCAGAGAAAGTATAAAGGACATCTTCAAGCAGACTATTGGTGGAACATGCACACAAAATCCCACCTATATTGAGGGCTTTGAAAAGACTCCACAAGTTCACCTACATTTGCATTCAAAGAGAAAGAAATACCTATCTCTAAGGAGGCCATGTTGTAACACTCTTTTTAATTCAATAGTAAAAGGACATTTTGCACATATTCTATTAGTTTTGGAATTGGTGATTTTTTAAATGTTACACATATTTTGATTGATCACATGTTATCCTTACTATGGTGTAAAAGTTGTATTTTTTTATTTCATGCATGCTAAACTTCTCACAATTTTATTTTCCACACTTTACTTTCGCATTATCCTTTTCACACTTTATTTTCATGCAATTTAGTTTAGATTAATGACCTATATAATAATAATAGGAATCTAGCCTAAATCCAAAGGTTAGGAAAAGCTATTTAGAATCCTATCCAACCTTGTTGAGAGTTATATTGGGACCACAAAACCTAATTTATAAGTTAGGACAGTTCCCTAGTTCAAGAGGGACCAAGATATTTAATATAATATGATGTATGGTATACAACCCTACTCCATTTTGGATTCAAACCATGGACTTCCTATTCAACATTTCAAAGTCTTAACAACATTTAAGATAAAATAAATTGTTTGACAAATTCAGAAAAAATAGTATACTTGTTTATAATTTAAAGAAAATGTTAAGCAAAGTCAAAAGTCTCAACATATTACCATATTTTGGAGTGTGTTTCTTTTGTTGTTGATTTTGATGAGAATTTCTCTTACTTTTTCTATTCTTGATTCTTCAAAAAGTTCCAACAATCAGTTCACTTTTAAAGTAACCTTGTATGCATTAATGGTGTCCTTGTCGGCTTCACATTCCATGAAAAAATGCTTTTTGATATCTACTATTGTTGCTATGCAAAAAACACATGTTAATGTTGATCATATCTCTTGATGTGTTGTCCATATCTTAGTTTTACATCTAAGATTGTGTTAACTAGATCTTAGTTGGGTTATAAGCATTTTTTTTCTTCCATTTGGTATTTGCATTATTGTACTTATTTCGACTATGTTCATAGTTTAGGTTTTTTAGAACTTAATGCTTTGAACAATTATATTATCGAAATGAAGGGTATTTAAGTATGTGGGATGCCTATTTTAGGCATAACAAGCCTTCAAACAAACTTGCGACTACATTGTCCTATACTATAGGATGTACCTTGTAAGAGGTGGTTATACCACTTGACTTCTCACACGGTCTATGATGTAATAAATCCTAATATGCCCCTCTTATTATGTCATTGTCAAAATTTCTATTTTTATTATGACCAAAGAATAATTTCTAGGGTGATGTTGGTATAGCGACTCTGGGACGCACGCACCGCTTTTACTCTACTTGCAATATTATACCAAAATGAAATGAAAGACCATGAAATGCATATAACACGGAAATAACAAAGAGAGATCCTTTTATTGATATTGAAACCCGGTTACATGTCGGTCCCTCTGAGGGATACCCATTTTGATACAATGAATTACAAGTGGGTAAGATGTCCCCTCGCAAGGGGTGGTGCACTTTTAAAGGCTTCTCGGTTCCACACATGGAAATGTATGAGGGCTTACAGATGCCTCCTTCTCCAAGTCTGATTCCTAGAGGGATCTTTGTGCTTTCGAATGTTGTTAATCCATCTGATGAACCTGTATTCCTGCGAGCAATGAAAACAACAACACACGCTTAGTTGTCCGAGATTGCCTCCCCGGATGAGGTTGTTAGTGATAAATATGATAATAAAAGGAAATATGCTCAATTAATGAAACTAGTTCTATGAATGCGAATGAATGAAGTAAATTCTATGCTAATGATATGAAATATAAAGAAATTAGAATAAGAGAAACTAACACCTAAACCCTAGACTAGGTTTGTGGGCCACTATCCAGGACAATGACCGCTAAGATGAAATCCCTCTCTATTGACCCAAAGACTATGGTCTTAAGTTGCTACTAATGTTAAATGATTATCGTATGTGTATGGATGATCACCTCTCAGTTGGCTAGCACTTTGTTGCTCCTCAAGGGTGCTCAGATCTGCTCTCCAATCCAACAGGGCTTCATTGTGTATGCTCTCCAAGAAAAATCTCTCTCAAAGAAGTCTGCTAAAAGATCATCCTTGGTCTCAAAATTGATATCTGATCCCCTTCTGTCCCTTTGGTGCTCTCAGGCTTGCACCTTTTAAAGATGTGTGAAACCCTAAAGTCTATGTTCAAAACCCTAGGATTGAATCCCTCATGCGTACTAGATGTTAGCATGATAAGTTTATCTTTTTCTATGCTTTGGAGGCCAGTTAACTGAAGTCTAAATTTGGACTTGAGTCTCCCATGTAAACTAGTCGTTAGCATGAGAAGTTTTGTCATTGTCTATGTTTGAAGGCTAGTTAACTGAAGTCTAACTTTGGACTTGAGTCTCCCATGTAAATAGTCGTTAGCATGAGAAGTTTTTTCTATGTTTGAAGGCCAGTTAATCGAAGTCTAACTTTGGACTTGAGTCTCCCATGTGAACTGGCCGTGAAGGGGAATGCAAAGTTACTCCCGCTCACCTTTATTGCATGCATACTGCCACTTCCACTCGTGATTAGGCCTATTTGTTGACAAAATGCTTTTTATGGCTTAGCCATTGTTGTTTGTAGCATCTAAGATCTGGCTAGGTCTGCTACTCTAGGCTTGAGCGGCTAAGGTCTGGTCACTCTAGGCTTGAGCGACTAGGCTTGGATGGGCTCAGAATGCCCCAGATGAGTGGTGAGAACCACTTTTGATACTTGGAAAGTCCAAGGTTTAGTCATATGGTCTAGGAATGTGCCTATGTGGGTAGTTCTCCTAAACATGACATGTTTTAGGTGTCTATAGATGCCCCTTTTTGTGATGCGCTATGTGGAAAAACACAACGTTGAGCAAAAATGTAGACTGATATGTTTGTAGGGTGTATGATGATCATTGATCTGATCAACATTGGATGCCCCAATCATGCAATACGGTGTGCATCCTATGACCAAAGGCATTAAGGTGCCATTGGAGCCTTTTGTTATTTGACCAAAGGTATTAAGGTACCTTTGGAGCCTTTTGTGAAGTGATTAGGAGATAAGCTTAAGTCAAATCCTAGCCTTGGTGGCAATTAGGAGACTTTGTTTAAGTCAAATCCTAGCCTTGGTGGAAATTAGGAGACTTGGTTTAAGTCAAATCCTAGCCTAGGTGGAAATTAGGAGACTTGGTTTAAGTCAAATCCTAGCCTAGGTGGAAATTAGGAGACTTGGTTTAAGTCAAATCCTAGCCTAGGTGGAAATTAGGAGACTTGGTTTAAGTCAAATCCTAGCCTTGATGGCAATTGAAAATGAAATGATTTGTGTCTGTTCTTTGTCCTTAATAGAAAAAGAGGATTTTTGCCAATGTGGATGGTATGAATGCAAGGTAAAGGGTGCAACCTTTGACAAAATAACATAGTCTTCTGAACCTAGCAATTGATCTGTTGATGATGTGATGTGATGTGTTACGAGTTGATTTGATGATGGATTCTTTATCATGTGCATAAGATGTATGTTCATATGGGTGTTTACATGATTTTATTATTGTGACATGAAGTCAAATCCTAGCCTTGATGGTGATAGGAGACAAGCTTACTGGTTTTCTTGAATTTGCTTTTGATATTTTGCTTATTTGCCCCAAGCAAATGGGTGCATGATTATCTTTGGTAATGACTTTTGAATAAGCGCACTTAGCAATGATTTAGCATTTGATTGTTGATTTTGATTGTGCATGTTGTTATTATGACCAATGGACTCAGCAAATGCCATTGGGGCATTTTGGGTGGCCAAAGCGTTTATGGATGCCTTTGGAGCATTTTTTATTTTGAATTTGACCAAGCGGCATGAAGATACCCTTGGAGTATTTTGATTAATTTTGACCAAGCGGCATAAATATGCGCTTGGATGCTTTTAGTGATTTGACCAAGCAGCTTGAAGATGCCCTTGGAGATTTTTGTGATTTTGACCAAAGGGCTTATGATGCCTTTGGTTTTTTGATTTGACCAAAGGGCTTATGATGCCTTTGGGGCTTTTTGTGATTTTGACCAAAGGGCTTATGATGCCTTTGGGGCTTTTTGTGATTTTGACCAAAGGGCTTATGATGCCTTTGGGGATTTTTGAAATTGATTGCTTAACTGTTTGATTGCTAATTAAGGGAGGTATGATACCAACAATGCCCCAGTTGATGTTTAGCAAATGTATATTTTTGGATGCAATTATGATTTTATGATATATGATGTTGATGATGTAATGATGATGATGTGATGCTTAGATGGATGCTTATGTAGATGCTTGTATGATCTGATTATTGTGACATGATGTGATGTACCATGAGTTGATTTAATGATGGATTTATGATTGTATGCGTAGGTGGATTATGATGTGATATTGAATGTGAATGGGTGAGTTATGAACTATGTATTTATGGATGCAATGTTTATTGTTAAATGCATGTTTGATTTTGGTTTAATTGTATGCATCTAACTTATGCTATGATATGGTAAATGCAATGTGTAATGCGTTATGTATAGTGTTTAATCTAATGTGAATGAACTTGTATGCTTTAATCACTTAAAACATAAGGAATGCATATGATATGACTTTAACAATCTATTGGGTGATACCACAGAAAGTATAACAACCATGAATGTCAATAATCATTCTTATCACAAGAATTAATTATTTAAACTATCCATATGTGAAGTGCAATGGCATGGAATGTATGTACTTTCTTGATAAGCTTCTATAATTTAAAGGATTCAAAATAGTCAGTGGTCATGTAAACATCATTTCTGACATTTATCCGGTATCTAACCTACCTTGTTAATACCCCTTAATTCACAAAACCTCATAAATAAAATTGATGATGTGATTGATGATATGATTTGTTGCTATGTAGGAATTTTTGAGGTTTTTCCTGAGACTTCAAACACTCTAGTTACCCTATCAACAACTATGTACTGACCATGCAAGACTTTTGAAAGATAAGTCTTTCTTCATGAAGACCTAGATACTCATTATCCCTATGTGTGCAAGTGAATATATTTAGATAGAACTCAAGCATTTCCTCCGATGTCAGGCGGGATTCTTTCAACCCATTGCTAAGATCAGGGATTCTCATGTGTTCCTCTCATCCTTATGTTGGACTTAGTTGGACTATACCACTAGGCAGTATTGGGTTACCTAAAGCTAGCTCATCCACATTCAAACATTGGTCTACACAAATGCCAGAAGCTAATGTGATAGACATATCATCATGCGTAAGGATTTCTCCTTCCAGTTTTGTACAATGCTGAGAATTCTAGGGATTCAAGCTCCATTCCCTTCTTTTCTTCATTTTATTTGGGATACTTGCTCATGTTTAGTGATGAAAATCACTGTTTATTTTTTATTGATTTTTTTCTTTTTGAGCAAGGGATTCATGTAGTGATGATAATCACTATTTTCTTTGTTTTTGTGCTTTTGAGTACTTTGAATTTGTGCTTTTGGGATCTTGAATTTGCACTTTGTTTCAAGATTTTTGCTTGTTTTGATTTAAGCAAGGGATTTAATTGGGTAGGGTGGAGCTTGTCCTTTTTCCAATTCTCAGCACCTTTGAACCGGTCGCACAGGGGGATAAGCAAGGAAGATCCTTTTCACTTAAGGTAAACTAGACCACTTTTGCAGCTTTCATCTTTCCCTTGTACCAGCTAGGATTTTAGTGTTTCAATTAGTGATGGGATCCTGAATATCCAAGGCATTATCACAACTAGACCTTACCCTCTACTAATCAAGGTGGCTTTCTACAAAAGTTGATAAGACCACTAGATATGGTTGAGTGACTAGGAAACCTTAGTATATTCCTTATAGCAACATGAAATGGTTGTGTTGAAAAACATAGTTACACACATGGAGGCATGGATGAAGGTGGACTTGAATATTGTGATTGTGATACAAATTGTGGCATCATTTGCAATATTGTGGTGTTAACATATGCAAATGTAATGGATGTAATGCAACTATTTGAATGCAGATGGAAGATGCAAATGTTTTTGTATTTTTTATTTTTGCATTGTTTTTGTGTTTTTGATTTTATGTTGACCAAAGGGCTTATTGTGCCTTTGGGGCTTTTGATTGATCTTGACCAAGCGGATTGGATACCCTTGGAGCATTTTTGATTGATTTGACCAAGCGGCTTAGAGATGCCCTTGGTGCCTTTTGATGAGATTTGACCAAGTGGCTTAGAGATGCCCTTGGTGCCTTTTGATGAGATTTGACCAAGCAACTTAGAGATGCCCTTGGTGCCTTTTGATGAGATTTGACCAAGTAGCTTAGAGATGCCCTTGGTGCCTTTTGTTTTTTATTTTATTGCTTTCTGATTTGTTTGTATTTCTATGTTTTATATTGTTTTTGTATTTTGATATATTTGAATGTTTTTGAAAAATGGGGAAGGTATGATACCTTAGGTATCCCCCATGTGCATGTTGTCTACTACAATGTAGTCAGTAGGCTTAGGAAGAGTGATAGAAATCAACTCTCCCAATTGGGGCATGACAAAAATCAATTGGGTGTCCCTATCCGGATGGGGAGGAATGAGTGAACCATCTGGATGGAGCTCATTTCGCTCTAATAGGTCTTGGACCATATTCTTGAATCTATGGCAATTGCAAATGTCATGGCCCTCTATTCGATGATAGAGATAGTGTTGATCCTCCCTATAACTCCTAGGTTTAGGCCTATTTGGGTCTAGATGTTGCATGTCAGGTAATGTTAAGACCTTAGTCTCTTGGAGCTTCTGGAAGATGATAGACATAGGCTCATTTAAAGGAGTCCAGACACGCTGTTGTTTTGAGCGTTTAGCATGCTTTGGCCTGGTATGAGGACCAGGTTGAGCCCTAGGTATGTCACTTACTAGCTTAGAGGGCTCCCCTTGTATTTTTGATGCAAGGGATAGATCGTTGGCTAAGATCATTTGTTGGTCAACAACCTGAAGCTGCTTCTTTCTAAGCATGTTGTATACTATGGCTTTGAAACCCCAACATGATTGAATATCATGACCATTTTGTCTATGGTATAGATAGTGTAGCTCTTCCTCATACCCTTGATGTTTTGGATGATTTGGATCTAACTGGCCAACCTCAGGTAATCTGATAGCATTTGCAGCATATAAGCGATTGAAAACCACTACCACAGGCTCAGGCAATGGGGGATGCTTGTTCAACTTTTGAGGCGGCCGAATTGGTGTTTGCTTTGGCTGAGGCTTTTCTTGTGGCTGCACAAAGGATAATTTGACTTTAGATGAGGGTTGCTCTTGTAGCTCTTGGTTCTTGAGCTTGTTCATGATATATTGCAATGCCTCATTTTGCTCATTCACTTGGCACTCCATTCTATCTAGATGATCTAGGATGGAATGCATGACTGACAAAGATTTAATGTGCACCTCTAGCAATGAGATTGGAATATCATCACAAATTGACTTGGGTGAAAGATTTGATGTTAAAGATTCACAATATGAATGTAAATCATCCCTTTCATTCATTTGAGCTGATGTGGATGCTTCATGATGATGCACTTTGCTAGTGGCATCCACAAGCTCTTGTTTGCCAGCTTGAATACCCTCAATATGATGTAGGGAAAATGCCTGCTCTTGCTCTTGAGGAGGCCCTATGAAGAATGAGTCTGGGGTAACTAAAGCCAATGGTTTTGACCCCTTTACCATGGAAGCAACCTTTGATTGCACCATATCTTGTCTTGTCTGCTTTAGAGTCATTTGGTCATCTGACGTAACGTCAACCATTGCCACGAACTCTTGAGAAGGTGCTTTATCTTTTGGACCAGTTGAAGGTGCTTTAATCATGTTAACTGATGTTCTCTTCTCCTCATCAAGTAATATGATATCATGATCTTTGATGATGGGAGGAGGTAGCAACTTCTCGATGCAAGCCTCCATTGAATTTTTGGTGATTTTATCCGCATGAATGTTTGGAGGCCCGCATATCACCAGAGCTTCTTGGGGCTCATCAAACTTCTTGTAGTACTTGAATGGCTCAGGATCTTGGGGGACTACGTACACTTGTCCTTGGTGTATGAATTTTAGATTCTGGTGCACTATGGAAGGCACACATTCCATATCCCTCATCCATGGTCTGCCTAGCAATATGTTATACTGCTTCTCACCCCCCAATATATGGCACAATATAAGTATCGTCTTCATCCCAACCTGTATAGGTAAGATTACTATGCCAATTGTTGAGGAAGTGGCATCATTGAAGGCTCTCAATGTGAATGTTGCATCCTTAATGTGCGAAGGTGGCAGATTTAAATACTTCAAAGTTGTAGTCATGATGATGTTGATACCTGATCCAATATCAATCAATACTCTCTTGTACAGAATTTGATTGATGCTTGCTATGATGTGTAGTGGAGGATCGGGTTCATCTTTAGAGATTGGCTCAATCTCCTATTTGTAAAAAGCAATCACAAGGTCCTTTTGTAAGTGAATTGAATTGATTGTTGGTGTGGACCGTGATAGATTATTGTCTTCAGTTGAATTTTTTGGTATGTTGTATTGATCAAGGTATCTTTTGCTTCCTATTGTAGTATTGATCATACCAATAAAACCCTCATCAAGTGGGGCTATGTGCACCTTATTGACATGCTCAACTTGATTGTTAGGTGCTATGTTTGCTTCGTGTGTAGGCAAGGGGTCTTGGAGGAGTCTTATCTGAAGCTCTTGCCTCTCAATCATATCTTGCACTAAATATCTAAAGGGATGACATGTCTGGATGTCATGCCCCTTTTGTCGATGGTACACACAAAATAGCTCTTCTCTGTGTGCCTTTGATCTACGCTTATTAGGCTTCAGTGGATGGATTTCTGGAAGCTTGATTCTTCGTGCCTCATACAATCGATCAAAGAGCGATGCTAATGTCTCTGGAAAATCAGTATATTGTCATTGTGGCCTACGTTGTTGGCCTTGTATCTAATTTTGTTGCATATGATCTTGGGCCAGAGGAGGCTGAGCTTGGTAATTATGCCCCACCGTTAGAGGTGGTGCCACCTGACTTGAGGATTCCGAGCTACTCAAAATAACTTGATTAACTAGGGCTACCTTTTGTTGGTTGTTGTCACCTTTGAGATTCTTGTTTGACCATTGCCCCTTGTGGAGTTCACCCTCCTCTATCTTGATGTCTTCAATGACCTTGGCTTGTGTCAAGGCCTCCTCAAATGTTTGATACTGTTGTAATTGTAGGAGAAGCGAGATTTGTTTTGAGCAGCTTCTAGTAAACATCTGAATGAGCTCTATTGTTGGTATGGTAAAAGGTAATTTTGACATCATATTTCTCCATTTCTTGCCATACTCCATGATTGGCTCATCATCAAGTTGATGAAGGCTTGCCAAGTCAGTAAAGTTTATCATTTTCTCAGCACTAGAGGCAAAGCGTTCCAGAAATAACTCAGCAAGTTGCTCAAAGGTGTTTATGCTATGATGGGGTAGATGATTATACCATTCCAAAGCATCCCCAACTAGCGTTGTAAGAAAAACTCTCAGCATCAAGGGGTCATTGTCTTGAAATTGGAAGCATGTATTGATGAATATTGTCATGTGCTCTTGTGCATCTTCGTCATCTTTGAATTTTTCAAGTTGAGGCATCCTAAAATTTGATGGGTATGTTGGTGATGACACTAATGGATGCAAAGGCTGATTGCTAAGCTTCTTTAGTGTAGGTTTTTGATAAGCCAACCTTTGATTTTGCTTTTCAAATTCATTCATTCGATCAACTAGAACTTTGTATGGCCTCGATGAAATGATCTGATCTTCTAGTTGTTGCCCTTGATTAGGTAGAGGAGGCTGCTTTTGATGTTGAGTTGGACGATAACTATAATCATTAGATACCTCATCATAACTAGATTCAGAGTAAGTATCCACTTCTTCTTGATGTTCCCATTGGGACTCTTCATATGATTCATCATCATATTGACCTTGGTATTGTTGAGGAGTATGAGGTTCTTGATGGTAACCAGATAACGACCTTTGATGTTGAACACTATTTTTGCATGATCGAGGGGGCAGATTCTGAGATTGCCCTGGATGCCTTATGCCTTGTTGCATCCTTTGTTGTTCATACATATTTAGTTGATACACCCTTTGTTGGTGTGTTTTTTGTGAGTCCACCCATTGTTGATTCAATTGTTGTTGATCCATGCATTGTTGTTGGTAAAGTTGTGACCTTAGTTCCTGATGTGTATGATTCTGTTGTTCAGTTGTATAGGGGTTATGTACCCTCGTATCAAAAATACGAATGGTTTTGTCATATATTTTTCCCCTAGCAGGATCTATTAGTTGTTTTCCATGTTCTTTAAAGGTTGCATTAGCCTGATACTTTGGTCTATGAATTGGCTCTGTGTAGTCTGACAATGTAGACATGCAACGTGACTGCCCCACGTACTCTTCATGATGAGTAGGATGATGTCTTGGATCCTCTTCCTCATCTATGAGGAAGGACACATCTTCAGACTTAGATGTAAGCTCTATGTATTCAGACTTCATAGAAGCAGAACGTGCACATGCAGAATGCTCTCTGTGAGGAGTAGGGGATCGACTTTCTCGATCAACCGGAGTGGTTTGCTCATCTAGCTTAGGCCATGGTGTGCCCTCATTTTCATTTTTTGATTGATGTATGGAGCAAGCTGGTATGTGAACATATGACATTGACTTATTAGGCCCCTCAGTGGGCAGATTGTTCTTTATATAGAATTCCATCAAGGTGTTCCAGTCTGGCAGGTTTCCTGGAGGGCCTATGGGTGCTTCCCTAATAGGGCTATCTCGAAGGTTTGCCCCCCTATGGATGGTATTGATGTTATGATAAGACCTGGGATGCCATTCAGGGATGGCCATGTCCTCTGGACTGATTTGGATATGTCTCGTGGTCATGGAACTTGATTCCCTCTCTAGATTGGAGGTCTTGCTCATCATGGGAGGTCTCCTGGCCATAATAAAATTTTTGGCTTCCAAAAAAGGTTTTAAGTGTCATATATCAAAATGATCAGTGTGACGAGCTGATCACAATGGGCTATGACTCTAAAAAGTGACTTTCGGGTCAAAATTTTGTATTTTTGAAATAATTGGCTAACCGGGGCCCGTGGGGAAATGCCCACTTTTAGGAATTTTTAGGAATTTTTGAACCGTGAAGAGTTAGGACTCAAAATTTTTGGGAGAGATGCCCCAGGGGCTAACTAAGACAACAAAATAAATTTGGTAGTTTTCGGAGTTGTCTAGCCCATTTTATGACTATTTTAGTGTAGTTTTTCCCTATTTTTAGCCTCGAAAATAGAGTAAAAATAAAACCAAAATAACTTTTTTGTTATAGCTCTGATTTGCACGATTCTCGATCCGTTGGATGCAGAATAAAAAAGTAGATTTTTTCAATAAATTTCCCTAAAAATTAGGGTTAGGGTTTGGTCCCAAATAACAAAGAAACACACAAAGCAGACAATATGATTATCTCTTTTATGGATTAAATGTGTGTCCTAAAACTGGTTTAGTGTGTTTAGATTTGTTGTTGCTCTTGCTTTGGACTTAGAATGAAAGAACTCAATCATAGTGGTGATTAGGAACACTAGTGCCAAACATGATTTCTCAAAAGAGTCTAGGGTACACCGCTTAAATCCCAGTGGGGGGTTCGCCTAGCTCTTCCACTCTGAACCAATAATTGTTCCAATAGTGGGAGATAGTTTGAACACAAGAGACCAACACCTCCTTGAAGGAGTTCCCTATTCTATCTAGGATATCTAGGGGGCAAGCCGGTGGAAGGAGGTGAATTCCAATGTCACCGATCTGAATTGGGGGTTGGTGATGAAATCCAACCTTACCAATGTTTATAATGATACGTGCGAGTGTGTGTGATTATTTTTAGATTTAAAAATAGAAAGCAATGCATCAACCAACATTCATGACTACTTTCCTACAATGCCTAAAAAGAATGTTTTATTTTCAGACAAATGCATTTACAACTATTCTACATGATCTTGATGCATTCTCCTACTTTGTGATAAAAATAACCACTGATTGGGCCACATGCAAGCAAACCAAAATACAATGGCCTAGCACGCTAGAGACTAGGGCGGACCTTACAAGTAGAGGTCCGTTGTTCCTAGCAATGCCTAGAGGAAATCTAAAAGAAACCTAAGAAATGCAAAATACAATTTTTATTTCCTTTTCTTTCATTTTCCCTAATTAATCTATGTTTATGCTTGCTATTTTTAGAAATCAAATGCAGATAGAAAATTAGAGAAATATAGGGAAGGGGTACCAACCTTGAATCTCACTCAGATGATAGAAATTCTGCCCTCTATTGCACTTCTTCACTAGCCATTGTAGACTAGAGCGACTAATTTCTGGCCGCTATAGATCAAAGCGGTTGTTTTTTGGTCGCTATTAGTAGGAGCGGCTAATTTTTGGTCACTGTAGACCAGAGCGGTCAAACCTACACACAAAAAACCTAAATTAGTAAATAAAAAAAATTAAAAACTTGGTGGGGGTCCCACCATGATCACCATCTGTAGCGACCCCGGGATGCACGCACCGCTTTACTCTACTTGCAATATTATACCAAAATGAAATGAAAGACCATGAAATGCATATAACATAGAAATAACAAAGAGAGATCCTTTTATTGATATTGAAACCCGGTTACATGTCGGTCCCTCTGAGGGATACCCATTTTGATACAATGAATTACAAGTGGGTAAGATGTCCCCTTGTAAGGGGTGGTGCACTTTTAAAGGCTTCCGGTTCTGCACATAAAAATGTATGAGGGCTTACAGATGCCTCCTTCTCTAAGTCTGATTCCTAGAGGGATCTTTGTGCTTTCGAATGTTGTTAATCCATATGATGAACCTATATTCCTGTAAGCAATGAAAACAACAACACACGCTTAGTTGTCCGAGATTGCCTCCCTGGATGAGGTTGTTAGTGATAAATTTGATAATAAAAGGAAATATGCTCAATTAATGAAACTAGTTCTATGAATGCAAATGAATGAAGTAAATTCTATGCTAATGATATGAAATATAAAGAAATTAGAATAAGAGAAACTAACACCTAAACCCTAGACTAGGTTTGTGGGCCACTATCCAGGACAATGACCACTAAGATGAAATCCCTCTCTATTGACCCAAAGACTATGGTCTTAAGTTGCTACTAATGTTAAATGATTACTGTATGTGTATGGATGATCACCTCTCAGTTGGCTAGCACTTTGTTGCTCCTCAAGGGTGCTCAGATCTGCTCTCCAATCCAATAGGGCTTCATTATGTATGCTCTCCAAGAAAAAGCTCTCTCAAAGAAGTCTGCTAAAAGATCATCCTTGGTCTCAGAATTGATATTTGATCCCCTTCTATCCCTTTGGTGCTCTTAGGCTTGCACCTTTTAAATATGTGTGAAACCCTAAAGTCTATGTTCAAAACCCTAGGATTGAATCCCTCATGCATACTAGATGTTAGCATGATAAGTTTATCTTTTTCTATGCTTTGGAGGCTAGTTAACTAAAGTCTAAATTTGGACTTGAGTCTCCCATGTAAACTAGTCGTTAGCATGAGAAGTTTTGTCATTGTCTATGTTTGAAGGCCAGTTAATGAAGTCTAACTTTGGACTTGAGTCTCCCATGTAAATTGATCGTTAGCATGAGAAGTTTTGTCATTGTCTATGTTTGAAGGCTAGTTAACTGAAGTCTAACTTTGGACTTGAGTCTCCCATGTAAACTGGTCGTTAGCATGAGAAGTTTTGTCTTTGTCTATGTTTGAAGGCTAGTTAACTAAAGTCTAACTTTGGACTTGAGTCTCCCATGTGAACTGGCCATGAAGGGGAATGCAAATTTACTCCCACTCACCTTTATTGCATGCAGACTACCACTTTCACTCGTGATTAGGCCTGTTTGTTGGTAAAATGCTTTTTATGGCTTAGTCACTGTCGTCTGTAGTGGCTAAGATCTGGCCATTGTCATCTATAGTGGCTAAGGTCTGGCTACTCTAGGCTTGAGCGACTAAGGTCTGGCCACTCTAGGCTTGAGCGGCTAGGCTTGGATGGGCTCAGAATGCCCTAGATGAGTGGTGAGAACCACTTTTGATACTTGGAAAGTCC
Source organism: Wollemia nobilis (assembly GCA_028583015.1). Taxonomy (NCBI): domain Eukaryota; kingdom Viridiplantae; phylum Streptophyta; class Pinopsida; order Araucariales; family Araucariaceae; genus Wollemia; species Wollemia nobilis. The sequence goes on along the minus strand of JAQPPZ010001057.1, from coordinate 5,859,519 downwards.
AAGGTTTAGTCATATGGTCTAGGAATGTGCCTATGTGGGTAGTTCTCCTAAACATGACATGTTTTAGGTATCCACAGTTGGAATTTGAGAGAGAAATCCCTCCCTTAATGTTTATTTTCTACTTTTGATACTTAGGAATTTTGGGTTATATCGACCATGCACTCAAAAATATATTTATTACAAAATGCTTACTCAATGTTGAATACATGAATTATTTTTCTTTAATGTATTCAAGTTAAGAAGTATTACCATGCATCCAATGTTTCTTTTTGAATTGATTGGCTCCCCATTTTTGTCTTGCATATTGATTACTTTGTTCCTTTTTTCTTTATTTTTATTATGATCAAGTCCTAGATTATTTACAATTTCTCCTTTTATCATAAGTTCTATGATATGATAAATGGGATGTATTTTTTGAATGCAATCTCTAGCAATTTTGTGCACTTGTTTTAATCCTTTGAATGTTCCCATAGTTGCCATAGTCTTTCCTTGAACTAGAATGTAGCAACCTATCAATTGATCTATGGTATTTAGAGTTGAGCCATTAGGACCCAAAAACTATTATCATTATGTAACAAACATCCCTTTATCATAAATTATGTTTTCAATCTTGATGATCTCACAATGCATCTTGTCATTTAGTATCTTGATTGCTTGTAATGTTTGCATATTTCTTGATAGTAGTCTTATGAGATCCTTGGCTTTGATAATGGTGTAAATATCTCTTATTTGAGTTACAAATATAGATAATATTATTTCAACAAGATCTAGTTTGCAAGCTATACCATACTTTTATAAAGATTTCTTCACAATAGACCATTCATCTTGTAGATGCTTTTATCTACATTTGGAAAAATGAGTACAAAATGAATTAACTTTGAATGTACCATCGTCATTCCAAAATATAGTGAACTTCTTTGCCTTAGAGGTACCACATAGGTTATGCTTGTAATAGTTCTATTTATATCTAGGAAATGTTATCTCCTATTTATTCCTTGGCTTGAAGTGATCAATTAGTGGAACTTGTAGATGCAAAAGCAAAACACCAAAATATATAACAAGATAAATTGAAATCAAAATCCAATATTGCACAAAAAAAGATGATTTTTTATTAATATGGGGGGAGCCTTAAAACTCCAATGTTACAATGAAAGAATTGATTTCTTTGATGCAAATATTTACAATGACTAGGGTTCTCCAAAAACCTAGTGGACAAGGTTTGTGGTGTCTTCAATATCACTTCTGATCCCAACAAAGGTGAGTGGGCTTCGTGCTATCCAATACTGGGCCACTCCAGCTCAAGAAACTACACAATATAGATGTAACACTTCCATATTTACACATAAAAATATAGAAAATAGGTTAGTAGCAACTGTGAGGGCTCCATAGTGTGAGACCCTCATAAATCAATACAAAAACCCCAGTTATGCAATGTAAGTAAAATGAACAGAATCTAAAAATACATAAATGAAATAAACGATGAAAGATTTACCTTGTTGAATTTATCATTTTTTGATCTAATGTAACTATTGTAAGAAGTTGGTGCAACAATGCCCTAGCATCACTCAGGGGCTAGTAGGACTATAGAGCTTTGGTTTGAAATACCTGTGGGTGCTCAACGGTAGCAAAAAATGCCTGTGGATGCTTAGGAATGGTTGAAAGCACCCAGATGCACTTAGCAATAGAGGGAAGCACCCATAGGTGCTTGGCGATGATAGGAAGTACTTGGAGGCATTTGGGAGCTAATGTGAGGATCTGTAGAAGTAGATCTAGCTGAGTGATAAGGGTAGTGATGGATGCAATGGTTATGGCAAACGAGGATAAATAGAGAACTTAGGGGACTCATGATATTCATAATAGAAAACCCTTAGAGAATTACTTAGGAGTTGAGCCATCAAAATGGATCCTATTAATAATCCACACTAGGGTATATTAGGTTTTGAACGACATGAATTGTGTGGCTTATATTAAAACACATCGAAGGGTGGATATTAATTTTGGGTGTGTGGCATGGATTTGTATATGGATGACTACTATTAAGTCAAATCGGATGGTTGGGATTTATTTACATATATATATTTATTTATTAAAAATATATATAATATATATATAATATAATATTAAAATATTAATATTAAACATATATTTAACAAATATACCTAAATATATATAAATAAATGGGTAGAAATGGTGGGAAGACCTGGATGGATGACAAGTGGCTAGATTTTGGTGTCTACTGTAACTCTTCTTATATGATGATTTGGATGTTTCCAAGTTTCTTGACTTGTCATACGTTTAGTATTATACCAAACATTACTATTTTTTCTCAAATGTTCTTGTGCGATAAACACATGTTCTTCTTCTTCATATTGAACTTATTTTTATTCTTTGACTTAATTCTCTTCAGCTACATTAATTTGATGTGACTTTCTCCAATTTTGATTTTGTTATTCTGAAGATGACCTTTCTTGTTGTCGGTTCATCTCTTTTGAAGGGGATCCATTTTTAAATGAAGTATGCCAACATTCCTTTATGGTGTGTCCATTTCTACTATAATTTTCACATCTTTTATGTGCGGAATGTACCTATTTGAGAATAATTTCTCTGATTTTGATATATTTAAAAATTGCTTCTTTGATGAAAACATTATGGAGATCTCATGCCTCTTCTAAATAAATGCTTACCTCTTTGACTTATTAGTAGTAACTATTGGGATCTGAATTGAAATCAAGGAAAACTTGAACTATGACTATGAACCTATGACTTACAGTACCCGCTAATCATAACTCAAACCCTACATTTAATGGATCAAAGATTGCTTCAATCTAACCTCCAGAGTAGGTCGGTATACCTTGTCAACTAATTCAGGTGTTGACTCAATTAATCTCAAATAAAAGTGTAAGTTTAGGGATAGAAATGGAATAAGGGTTAGAAACTAGTTGAATGAATAATTTATGGATAAAACTAACAACATTGAAAAATATTAAGAATCCACTGATCAATCACATTTCTAGTATGCCACACTTAGGACTAACAACATTCAAAACTTATTATCTTCACCATTAAAATAATGAAATACTCATAAAACTATTTCAAACAACTAAAATGCTAATAATCCAAATAGCAGAATTAGATCAATATTTATAGTAACAAAAATAGAAGTATTATGTAGTATGTGTTTAGGCATGAACCATTCCAAGTTGCTTAAAATTAGCAATCGAATATCAGTAGAATTGACTAATAATGATAGTAGTAGCAAAAATGCATTCACAGAATAAACTCACAATTTATGAAGACAAAAAGCTAGAGGTAAACATTCAAGTAATGCTCCTTCTATTGATTTCTTGGTAGTTTACTGTAATATATCAGGCAAACACTCTAGAGTCGACCCTTAACAATGAGGGTTCAACCTCTTTTTATAGATTTTACAAATAATAGTAAAATAATGGAAACATTACAAGGATCTTATTTCCAAATCAACAGAATACTAAGGTGGTGGTCTCTCATTGGTTTTAAGAAAAAAATAGAGCTATTATCCATGAACATTGTAACTCATAGCTCAACAAGTTGTTTGAATCTTAACTAAATTTAGCAGCTGGAATGTTTATGGGTTAATTTGGATCGTCCTTTGTTCTTGAGAAAAATTTCTACCATTCATCTACAAATAAAAATGTAGGCATCTTGATTTCAGTGATGTTTGATCTTCCTTAATTCTTTCCACTACATTCCTCAAGTTCTGATGTGCTTCTTCTTCTCTTGAATTTACTACTTGGTTTTTTACTAGACTAGGTTTGATTGGTTTGACCACGGAATGAGGTTCTTGCAGTGCTTGATGTCTTTTTATGAAATCTGCTACTTCATATTCCGTTAGGTTGAGTTTGACTAAGTTGACTATGGATTGATCATTTCACAATGCTTTGGGTGCATTTTACCATTGTTTTACCTCCTAACATTCAAAATTTGCAACTCTAATTTTTGCTAAACCTTGTTTGACTACGTTGACTACAAATTTCACATTTTGATAAATTTTAACCCCATCAATATTTGGCAGATATCATTCTCGACACTTATGATGAGTGTCGTTGAGTCTCATCATTTAATCTCAATGATTTATCAATCCGGGGTGGTGTCCAAGGTTGTCTACGATAGAAAGTTAGGGCAGAGTGCAATTCAGGCATTCAGATTTCAAGCATTTATTGGTGAAGCAGATTTTGGTTTAGCCTTTTGGTGTCACACTAAACCTAGTCTACAGAATGGAAACTGAAATAAATTACAGGAATTGAAAACTAAATCTAAATTGCAGAATTTAACAATTAACTACAATTGCAAGAATTGGAAATGGCTGAATTAAAATATAATCTACTTTTGCAGAATTGAAATAACAGAATTGAAATTGCTAAATTGAAATGTTGCTGAAATGAAATCCTAAATTACACTTGCAGAATGGAAGTGATACTTGGAAATGAAACACCTGTCAATGCCCTACCACAAAAGGTCGTCAAGCTTCTGCTATAGGAATTGACAGCAAAATGAAATCGTTAGAAATTGAAAGTCGCTGAAACATAAAAATAACAGAACATGGAAAGCAAAGGAAACAAGAAATAAATGTTTAATCTAATTTGTCATCTGACACACACATAAATGTTGTACACAAACATAATAGAAAACATCAATCACATAATACAAAATAAAAATAAGAAAATGAAATCTGGCAAGCAATCTATTAATTCTGCTACAGCAAAATTACAGATTAAAACCTACCATAAAATCCCTCCTTCTAGATCTGAAAGTGGGCCCATACTTCCTGATCTAGAAGGAGGTGAAAAACACTCCTTAACTAATTTAAAATCAGAACAAAATCTGACAAAAGAACTGCAATTTATTACTCTAAAAATGGCATTATAGTTCTATTGCTACAGACTGTTACAAAGCTAAAAACTGTCTATTTTTCTATTACTTATTCTCCTTAAGCTCAACCGACATGGGAGCTATCCTTTTATAGATGCATAAGATTTATTTACAAATAGAAAATATACTATTTCTATCCTGCAGATCAATTCCTATTATGTTGCAACATTTCTTGGTTTTATCCTAGAAGAGGATCAATTGATCTTTTCCCATGAATGGTGGCTTTTGGATGGCAAGGACGACAAAGACAACTGGGGGATATTTTCCCTTAACCTTCTCAACCTTCTTTCCCTTTTTCCACCATCAAAAAATAATCAAAAATTCAAAAAGTACTTTTTGCTGTCAATCCAAAGATAACTGGCTCAATCCGAAGAAACTGCATTCTGTCAATCCGAAGATGTCTGCTCAATCCGAAGATCTTCGGATTGACTAACTGTGTGGTCTTCAAGTTATCTCAGCTGCTTTTCTCAAGTGGGTTATCTCTCAAGAACTGATTGCAATAGCTTTTATCCTTCTCCATGTGTGAATTCCATGCCTTGCCATTCAATGTCAACTTGCTGGAATTTGTATGGAAAATCCTATTTTTCCAGCTATCAAAACATGCCCAACTACCCTTTTGGAGTGCTCATAAATTGTTCCTCATAACTCCAATGTATATCAAATTGTATCCACGTGTTCTTGGTTGTATTAACTACACTTGGTTCAATTTTCAGCTCTTAAATCTTCAGGAGTTGCTTCCAACATCACTGTCAAGTTGGCCTCTAACACAGATTTTCACCAAAATTTCCAGCTGTCAAAAAGTGTGAAACTATCATTTTGCAGGCCCCATAACTTCCTTGATTACTTGTCCATATGCCTTCAAATTTGGGTCATGTGTTCTCTGTACTATGAAGTACCATTGGTATGAATTTGGTACCTTAACTCACTTTGGATCATTCCCAGTAGATTTGCCAATGTCACCATTAATGCAGATTTGTACTTGTTAACAACTCCAGAAAAGACTAAGGCATGAACATGATGAAACCTTCATAACTTTTTATCTACAGCTCAGATTGACTTGCTTCAAAAAGCAAAGTTGTAGTTCTTGATAAGAGGAATCTGTTCATGCCATCACAATGTAATTTTACTACAGTTTTTATTTGCTACTTAATCAACTGAAATAGTGCATAAAATGCTGAAAATAGTCAAAAATAGAGATATAATGCTCCTAACATAAAATCATGCAAACACTTAACAAATATATATTCTAATCAACTATTTGGCATTTAACTTAATAATATGACAGTTTTTATATGTCAAACATAGTGTAAAAATGAGGCATTTTCAGGCCTCATCATTCCCCCCAGCTTGAACTGATGCATGCCCTCATGCATCCTAGTAGTCCATATTAATATGTTGGTTTTATCTTTGTGAAAAACATCCTTTGCCCTCTGCTACTTGAGAAATCACCCCTTGCTGCACTACACCAAGTATTTTACAATTTAAGCACATGTATTTCATTTTTCTACAACCTTGCAATTTTTTTTTCAATCAATTTTTTTCAATTTTTTTTTATTCTGCTCTTTTTTTCTTGCATATTTTTTTTCATTTGCAACTTGCAACTTTTTTACTTCTGCACTTTCATCCTTCAATATTGCAATTTCTGCAATTACTACAATTTTAACTTTTTTTCTGCCCTTCTACAAGTTTTAGTGTTGCAATGTATCTCTTAAAGGCTTGGTATCATGTGACTCATCTTACAATAGCCTTATTGTGGAACCATATTTGGCAGATGCACTACTACTGGTGGAATTTTCTGTTCTTAACAATATTTCAGCTTGAATGCCTATTCTTGTTGTTTGCACCTTTTGAACAAAATTGATAAAATTTTGATTTTTAAATGCTTGAGGGATGTAATTACATGTAGTATAGCCTTAGGAACCTCAATATTTGATGTACCCTACTTTTTTTTGCTATTCTACAGCATTTTCAGCAATTCTGGTATAGTTTCTGCTCATTTCGAAGATATCCTTCTCATTCCGAAGATATCCTGCTCATTTCGAAGATATCCTGCTTTTCGAAGATGCATCAAAAAATGCAAAAATGACCTCATATGCAAAAGTTAGCTACATATTCTATTGAGGGCCCATATCTAGTGTGTATAAGCCTTCCATAACATCAAAAATCCCCTCTCTAACCTTTTTGTTTAGATGTTATTCTTCATTTTGTATATTGCTATTTTATTGCAGATAGTAGTAAAACAGAATCTTTAGGTGCATTTTCCAGATTTTCTTCCTCAAATTTATGAGCCAATTGTGAGATAAACTTGCAGTCCTACTTCTGAAACCTGCCCTACTAATTGAGATAGAATTTCTGCCATGTCTGTCCCAAAATCAGGTTTTTGTACAGTTTTGAAGTTCTCATGCAACTAAGGGCAGAAGGGGGTGTTTCTTGACATTTTGATCATGTTCCATTTTCAACTTGCCAATATTGTATGAATAGTTTATGCCAAATACCGATTATCATACATTAAATGCTAAATGCTTACTATGACTTAAATGCAAGAAACACATACCTTACTATCCTGAAAATTAATCATGCACCTTACAAGCTGCTTCTGATGATTGTTAGCAAGCTATCTGAAAACATAAATATACACATGAGCAGTGTGAGATTTGTACAATGGTGGAACAATGATGGGTGGATCAACAAGGCAATGCATGCCGAAAAACCAGTTTTCATGCAAGCCAACTCAGCAGTGCCTCAAGGAGGTTTTCACTACTGAATTATTCATTTTTTTTTCATCTCTTTTTTCATCAGAAGAGGTTGCCATTTCTGGTTTTCAACCAACTTCTGTCATTTTTTTTTTTTTCTTTTTTTTCACAAGTGCCTCAATAAAAGAGTATCTCTCATGAGGCTACAATGAGAGAGAATGTCTCTCACTCTTATTTGGATAAGAATAAATCCTTATTCTGCAAAAACATGTCAATCTTTGTATGAAAACACCATCTTTTTCTGTTGAAATCTGTAACAATGATGCAACCTTCCTTTCTAGATGAGCAGTAAGAATCTGCTTATGTCATCATTTAACTCCTTATTATTGGAAATGAAGTGTTGACTTCATTGTTCCTCCTCCATGCTGAAATTGATGCTTATCCTCATGTACCCCCATTTTGTGGGACATGCCTTTTGCTGATTTTTTTCTCTCTTTTTCCTCTTTTCTTTTTTTTCTCTTTTTCAGATTTTTCTCTTGTCTTGCTTGTGCCCATGAAGGAAGTTCACAAGCAATATTATTCTTTTTTTTTCTTTTCTTGTATTTCTCTTTTTTTTTGTCAAACTTTTATCATCACTCTGAATCTGATATTGAAGAGAAATTCTCTTCCATTATGTGTACATCCAATGGAATTTCCTTCAAGAACTCCTCCTTAGTTAATGGTGCATGGTATACCCGAAGGCAATGTCCATTCACCACTAACATCCTCCATGAATTACCAATGGGAGAAAGAAGCATTGCTCCATATCTGAAAACTTCTTCAATCAAGTGTTGTCCATGCCTCCTAGTCTGCAAAATCTTGTCAATATGTACTTGAAACAATTAAATACCAATTCCCAAAATATGTTAAGTGCTTACATCAAGATAAAATCTTGATATACCCTTGTAATTCCATGTAAAGGGATTGAAATATTGTTTCAAAATAGCAACAATTTTGCTTTTTGTTTATAAGTCAACCAACTAATAATGTTCAAGAATTTTCTTGGCTGCACTTCAATTTGTTTCATTCCTAGGAGGACAAAATTTACCCCTTTGTAATTTCTTACTAAGGAGTTCAATGGAAGTAAATTTTCTATGTGCAGTTTTTCTAGTTTTTCTCCTTTATCCAAGGCTAATTTCTGTGTGTTTGGACTAAAGGTTTTTTGTGTATCTCCATTGATTTTTGTCTCTTCAAGCTCAGGTAAGTTCTTGTTTGAGCATAGTTGGATGTTGTTGCAGTCAATAACATTTCCTACAGTTTTTTTTTTACCATATTCAGCTACATAGACAGGGGATGCCTATCCTGTATTATTCAGACTGATCACAGGTTGGGCTAAAAAAGAAATATTTTTGGTTTGCACAATAAGACAAGAAGTGTACAACTTTAGCAGATCAACTACTTGTCAGGTAGGATCACCTCTAATGAGATCAACTATTGTCTGTGTAGGCTAAGAATTGCTAGGTTGCGGTTTAGCATGGTAAAATCCTAACAATATTTAAGTAATAATGGAAAACTCTAGGATCACCGTTAAGTTGTAAACTCCTATTTTGATTGTGCAAAAGTTTTGTGATTTTTTTTTTAATAGATTCAGCTTACATAGACAGGGGTTGCCTGTCCTGTATTATTCATATTGGCCACAAGTTGGGCTGAAGGTGGTGGTTGATTTACTTGCCCTGTTTGTTGTTGTTGGGATCTCTCTTTGAGAAGAATTCAGACTAGGCAACAAATTTTGCATCTCTAAGTTGTGGAAGTAAATGGCATTCATCGATGATATGTCCCCGTGAACAAATGCTATAGGTAGTCGATATGGCTATTTTGTTCAAGGGATAGTCTTGTATATCTACCATGATATCTTCCCAACACCTAGTACAAATTTTTTTATACTACCCCGATGATATGGATATAAAAAGGGCAGTACTAGCAGATGGCTCTTCTAAATATTTTAAGAGATCTTATGTTTCTTGATAATGAGGATGATGAATTCTTTCAATTTTTATCAAGAATTTCAAACATAGGCAATTTAACCCCCAAGTGTGAAGATCACCTCCCTATGGTTGCTTATTTTCTAAATGGACTGAAATGCAACTATCAATAATTATTATTTATACCAGCTATTACATTCAGATTTTACTCTGAACTTCATAACTTAGCACAATAATAATTATTTGACTGCTTTTACCCTCTAACAACACCATGATCCCCGAAAACGATGCCAAAATGATGAGTGTCATTGAGTCTCATCATTTAATCTCAATGATTTATCAATCCGGGTGGTGTCCAAGGCTATCTACGATAGAAAGTTAGGGCAGAGTGCAATTCAGGCATTCAAATTTCAAGCATTTATTGGTGAAGCAGATTTTGGTTTAGCCTTTTGGTGTCACACTAAACCTAGTCTGCAGAATGGAAACTAAAATAAATTACAGGAATTGAAAACTAAATCTAAATTGCAGAATTTAACAATTAACTACAATTGCAAGAATTGGAAATGGCTGAATTAAAATATAATCTACTTTTGCAGAATTGAAATAACAGAATTGAAATTGCTAAATTGAAATGTTGCTGAAATGAAATCCTAAATTACACTTGCATAATGGAAGTGATACTTGGAAATGAAACACCTGTCAATGCCCTGCCACAAAAGGTCGTCAAGCTTCTGCTATAGGAATTGACAACAAAATGAAATCTACTGGAAATTGAAAGCTACTGAAACATAAAAATAACAGAACATGGAAAGCAAAGGAAACAAGAAATAAATGTTTAATCTAATTTGTCAGCTGACACACACATAAATGTTGTACACAAACATAATAGAAAACATCAATCACATAATACAAAATAAAAACAAGAAAATGAAATCTGGCAAGCAATCTATTAATTCTGCTACAACAAAATTATAGATTAAAACCTGCCATAAAATCCCTCCTTCTAGATCTGAAAGTGGGCCCATACTTCCTGATCTAGAAGGAGGTGAAAAACACTCCTTAACTAATTTAAAATCAGAACAAAATCTGACAAAAGAACTGCAATTTATTACTCTAAAAATGGCATTACAGTTCTGTTGCTACAGACTATTACAAAGCTGAAAACTATCTATTTTTCTATTACTTATTCTCCTTAAGCTCAACCGACATGGGAGCTATCCTTTTATAGATGCATAAGATTTATTTACAAATAGAAAATATACTATTTCTATCCTGCAGATCAATTCCTATTATGTTGCAACATTTCTTGGTTTTATCCTAGAAGAGGATCAATTGATCTTTTCCCATGAATGGTGGCTTTTGGATGGCAAGGACGACAAAGACAACTGGGGGATATTTTCCCTTAACCTTCTCAACCTTCTTTCCCTTTTTCCACCGTCAAAAAACAATCAAAAAGTCAAAAAGTACTTTTTGCTGTCAATCCAAAGATAACTGGCTCAATCCGAAGAAACTGCATTCTGTCAATCCGAAGATGTCTGCTCAATCCGAAGATCTTCGGATTGACTAACTGTGTGGTCTTCAAGTTATCTCAGCTGCTTTTCTCAGGTGGGTTATCTCTCAAGAACTGATTGCAATAGCTTTTATCCTTCTCCATGTGTGAATTCCATGCCTTGCCATTCAATGTCAACTTGCTGGAATTTGTATGGAAAATCTTGTTTTTCCAGCTATCAAAACATGCCCAACTACCCTTTTGGAGTGCTCATAAATTGTTCCTCATAACTCCAATGTATATCAAATTGTATCCACGTGTTCTTGGTTGTATTAACTACACTTGGTTCAATTTTCAGCTCTTAAATATTCAGGAGTTGCTTCCAGCATCACTGTCAAGTTGGCCTCTAACACAGATTTTCACCAAAATTTCTAGCTGTCAAAAAGTGTGAAACTATCATTTTGCAGGCCCCATAACTTCCTGATTACTTGTCCATATGCCTTCAAATTTGGGTCATGTGTTCTCTATACTATGAAGTACCATTGGTATGAATTTGGTACCTTAACTCACTTTGGATCATTCCCAGTAGATTTGCCAATGTCACCATTAATGCAGATTTGTACCTGTTAACAACTCCAGAAAAGACTAAGGCATGAACATGATGAAACCTTCATAACTTTTTATCTACAACTCAGATTGACTTGCTTCAAAAAGCAAAGTTGTAGTTCTTGATAAGAGGAATCTGTTCATGCCATCACAATGTAATTTTACTACAGTTTTTATTTGCTACTTAATCAACTGAAATAGTGCATAAAATGTTGAAAATAGTCAAAAACAGAGATATAATGCTCCTAACATAAAATCATGCAAACACTTAACAAATATATATTCTAATCAACTATTTGGCATTTAACTTAATAATATGACAGTTTTTATATGTCAAACATAGTGTAAAAATGAGGCATTTTCAGGCCTCATCAACTTAGTTGCCCTTTTACCAAAACTGATATGTTTATGATTTCTTGCTATGGAAAATATCCCTTGTGCTAGCATCACTATTCTGAATTCCACAATTTTGAATTCTGCTTAGCACTATTTTACTGTATTGATCATAAATTCTACATCTTAGCAAAGTTTAACATTGCTTAGGAGTTTTTTCTGGATACTTAGCCAATTTTACAAAAATTGCTAAGTATGTAGCCTTTTGGACCTACATTTTGGTACCTCTTGGGGAGCATTTCTAGTAAGGTTTACAAACTCATATCCTTATCCTTTGGACACCAGAGTCAAAAAATAAATTAAAGGGGTGAGCTAGCACCACAACTGTGTATCTTATACATCCGTAATCCTCACTTTTGCTGGCTAATCTACTAGGAAATAAGCAGAACTTACCTCTATTGGTTGTAGGCTATGCTTCTTGAAATAATTTTTTTATAAACCTCACTCTCTCAATTTGTTATAGGAGAACTCAGAGAGTAAAGGTTCGTATAGAGGCCATGCTAGAATTAGCTAGTACAATGCTCAAAATACCTAAAGGTATACTCTTTTATAATATTGGTTAAACAGATGTTTCTAAGAACTCAGCTTCATGAATTTTTCATGTCTGGACAAACTCATGCTTCTCTTACCTTATGATATTGTCAGGCTCCAAAAAAGCTTCTACAAAACTACCTCTATGGCTTATTTCACTTAATCATTATTATTCAAAAACTTTTGAACTATGTTACAACAAAATTGTTGGCATTCTCATGCCTTTATTGTTGGTCTTGATCTTTGGCAGTATCTTCTTTCGTCTCTTCATCAGATATGTTTATGGTTTTATATTCTTCTTTAACATATTCCTCCTATCCTTCTTAATTTGTATCATCTTGTTGATCTTCCTACTCCTTAGATTCATTACCTTCCCCTTCTTAGTCTTCTTCATGTTCTTCGTCTTCCTCAGCTTCCTATTCTTGTCCTTCTTCCTCTTGATCTTTGTTTGAATGCTCTTGAACTTCCTTCTCTTTGGCCTCTCTTTGTTTTGGATAACCTTTGAGAATCTGATTAGCTTGGTTCAAGGTATCCATGGACTTTTTCCAAGATTCTAGGGAAGGATTTTGAATCTCCAAAAGTTGCTAATGGATGTAACACAGTTCAACCATAATATCATAGGAGAAAGAAGTTCCCTATTCTGCCAAGTTTACCATTAGATATTTCAATCTGGTTGTATTTTTTATTAGTTGGGTTACTTTATCCTGATCCATTGGCTTTGACCATGTATCCACTTATGATTCTTAGTTAATCAATATATGTATGATTATTTGTAGCTCCTCCTTTGATATCATCAGGTTATTCTTCTCAAAAAATTCTACTAAAACCATACTACACCATCTCTTCATTAATATTGATGATCTTTTGAAGTTCGACATCCAATTTTTCAATTAATGACCACCCCTTTGGAAGTAAACTATTCCTTTTATTCTAGCTACAATTCTTGAAGTTTTTCAATCCTTATTGGGAATAGGCTTACCCAACTGGTTACACTTAGCCTCAGATAAATTGAGAATTTCATTGGCTTGAGGAGCTATCGATCGTATTTGTTTGGTGATGGCCTTTATATCCTCTTTTATCATTTGCAACACCTCACTAGCTTCATCCATGAAGTCAAATATGTGCTAGATTCTAGAGCACCTCTCCACAATTTTTGACAAGATTTCCTTTTTTACTTGCTTCACCTTGGTCTTAGAGAATCTGGATACCTTTGTCCTCTCAACCTAGAGTTGATACTGTAAGGCCTATATTTGCTCTGCATATTCTTTATTCTGCTTTTGTAGTTGTTGAATCTGTTCCTTGAAATTCACCATATTTTCAAACTTATTTTGCCATTTCTTATCATCATTTGCCAAATCTTGCATCTCTTTCTTTGGGTCTTTGATGGTAGCTTGAAGCCTAGAAATATTTTTCTCCAATTTGGTGGATTACTCCCTATAGATGTTGGTTTTGATAAACATAGTTTCTAATACAACCTTGGCAATGACCATCACGTCTTCTGTAACCAACTGTGCTATATCTTTAGTCTTTCCACTATCTGATAGTCTTCCACTATCATATTCTACTTTGGTTTATCAACCAAGGGTATCATTTTGTACTTTGTCCTCTGATGGGATATAGGATCAACCATCATTGTTCTTCTCACCTTGGTAGCTCCTTTAGAATACTGAGCCAATTTAATACTGCAAAATTTTTACACTTTTAGTGAGGTGCTCTTGATTTTATACAAAGATGTTATAGTGGGGTTATCCATGGGAGTAGATGGAGTGACACTCATAGGAAATTAAGGGGACACAATATCTGAGAGGGAAGTGGTGGTAATAAGAGTGGAGTTTGTATCCACAACTGAAATAACAACTAAAATAGAACTAGTTGCCATAGTTGATGGATTAAATGGTAGTGATATTACCATAGTCAATGGAGGTAATAATGGTGCGGGAGTTGGATTTATGGAAGTTGAAGGCATGGAAGTTGGAGGCAGATATGACACTAGAACCTGTGATGAAGGAGGGGTAGATGATGCTTTAAGGTTCTAAGTCATATGAAGTGGATACCGGGTTGAATAGAGAGGTGAATGTAGATGAGGTGGAGATGGTGGGTAGTTTGGTTCTGATGAGGATATTTCTACCATATTTGGATATTGATAAGGAGAGTGATATTTCTCTAGGGAATAAGTAGGAGAAGAAGGAGGAAAAAGATAAAAAATCATACTTGAGCCTATTGTACTAGATTTTTTGATAATCTTCTCAACACTCTTTTGTTGTTCTTCTTGAGTTATCTCTTCTTCTAATGTAGCAAGAGATTGTGTAACCTCCTCTGCTTCATTCAACTTTTGCTTCTTAAGAGCTTCGATGTCAATCTCCATTACTGCACCTTCCTCCTTCCTCTTAAATTTTATAATTGGTTGTAATTCTCATTGAGGAAGCGCTTTTGTAGATTTTATAACTGGGACCAATTACTTTTCTTCTTGGAGGAGGTTACTGAAGTGAGGTCTAATTATTTTCCATTTTTCCTTTGATCTTATTTTATAGGGGTCTTTGCCTCAATGGGTTTGCATTCAGACCTTCTCCTCCTTGGAGTATCTTTTGTTGCACCTACTTCTTTCATATTATCCTCATTTTGCTATGGAGGACTAGAGAATAGCAGTGTGAACTCCTATGGCTTATTAGTTGCTTAAGCCTTCTTGATTTTTATTTTACCTTTTTCAGCCTCACTCATTTTTGCTTTTCCTAGAACTAGTGCTAGGATATTCTTTTTCTGTTCCTTCCAAGTTGTAAAATGTTCATCGTACCTCCTCTCAAACTCTTTGTCAATTTTAGGATTGGGATACTTACCTTTCATTGTGTTTCTCTCAACCTTCATTTTCCACCATTCAAAAATTTTGGCTAGAGACCATTTGCAAGTTTCTTCCATCTTGTTTATTTTGACATCATCGAGATAATGGGAACTCTAGGTTAGGTCATAGTCATTCACATGCACATAGACATATATGCATGGTGGAAGTGGTTATATAGCACTTACATTCCATTATATGGGGGACTTCTCTCTATTATTCCTATTATTATCCATGTGTGCATGCTTAGATTTCACTAAATTAACTACTTTTTCTCCATGCATCTCCTTAATTCTTTCCACGAAAAAATCATCTGGATTGTATCCCCACCTCTGTGGAAGCTGGCTAAGCCCTAATTTTTCCAAGGTTGCCATGATCTACTCACACTGCCATTTCTTCCATATGATGATGTTGCCATCATTGAAACCATACTCCATGGTTGCTCTCCTCTTATTACTATAACCAAACTTATAGTTTATGTAGTCCACCTATCATCAATATTATAGTGTGAATAAGCGATGAGTGACATAATGAGGTAATAAAAATGACTTATATGAGAAACCATATAATCTTATAATTGTACCCTATGTTAGGAGGTACCAGTCTCCTTCTGCTCCTTTCACTTTGATTTTACTTTCAATTTCTAAGGCTAATATGGGGTAATCATCATACATACATCGTAGAGTTGGTCTGAGGAATTCAAAATGTAGCGACCTTGGGGAAGTGGTGCATCATCCACTAACTACTCTACTTGTGATTCGATTGAATCCTTTAATGTTTAAACATGCAATAAATGAAAGGCACAAAGCAGATATAACCAGAATGCGAAGAAATAAATGAATGAATGCTTTTTGTATTGATATTCCCAAGATCCGGTTACATATGAATCCCTCTAAGGGATACCCTTCATTTGATACATGATTTTACACACAAAGAGGGTAGCAGGTGTATAAAATATCCCCTCGCATAGGGGGCATGCTTTATCAGGCTTCCCGGTGATGCACACAAAAATGTATGAGGGCTTACAGATGCCTCCTTCTCTAGGTCTGATTGCTAGAGGGATCCTCTTGCTTTCGTATGTTGTGGATTTTCCCGATGAACCTATAGCCCTAAAATCAATGAAACAACAACACACGCTTAGATGTCCGAGATTGCCTCCCTGGATGAGGTTGTTAGCAATGAATAAGCTCAATAGAAACAAATGCAATGAAACTAGTACTATGAATGTGAATAACTAAAATAAATCCTATGCTAATGAAATGAACGAGAAAGCAGAATGAAAGAAAATAACACCTAAAACCCTAGACTAGGTTGTGGGCCACTGTCTAGGACAATGGCCGCTAAGGTGAAATCTCCTCTCTATTGATCCAATGGCTATAGGCTCAAGTATGCTACTAATGTTAAAATGATTACCTTATGTGTTCAGATTTTCCCTCCAATATGATAGGGCTCCGCTACAAGAATCGATCTCCAAGGGAAGCTCTCCAAGTCTCTAGAAGCTCTCCTCAATGATCCAACCTATTCAAAGTTTTGATGTATGATGTTCTCTCTCTCTGATTGATAAAAGGAGGTCTAATAAGGTCCCCTAATTGATCAAAGAAGGTCCCCTAGTGCTTTTAGGTTTGCTCCTTATAAAGTGTTTGAAGCCCTAGGTCAATGTTCAAACCCTAGGACTGAATCCCTCATGCATACTAGGTGTTAGCATGAGAAGCTCTTTGTTTTTCTATGTTTAACTAAAGTCTAAATCTAGACTGGAGTCTTCCATGTAGACTGGCTATGAGGAGGAATGCAAAGTTGTCCCCGCTCATCCTTATTGCATGCAGACTACCACTTCCACCCGATATTAGGCTAGATTGGTGAAAAAATGCATTTAAAGCTTAGTCGTTGTCATCTGCAGTGGCTAAGGTTTGGCCGCTCTGAGCTACAGCGACTGGATTCTGGCCGCTCTGGTCTACAGCGGCCAGGCTTGGATGGGCTGAAAATGCCCCATATGAGTGGCCAGAACCACTTTTGACACTTGGAAGATCCCAAGGTTTAGTCACATGACCTATGAGTGTGCCTATGTGAGTAGTCTCCCTGAACATGACATGTTTTAGGTGTCTATAGATGCCCCTTTTTGTGATGCGCTGAGTGAAAGACACAGCGCGGAGCAAAAATGTAGACTGCTATGTTCGTAGGGTGTATGATGATCATTGATCTGATCAACGCTGGATGGCCCAATCATGCAAGATGACACTCATCCTTGAATCATTGCTTCAATATTTGGAAGGCTTTACTTAGCATAGGGCTTGCACATATTCAATCACACTCATTCCTCAGACTCAATCGGGTAGCTTCTGTTGCTACAATCAGATCCGATCGGTAGGAGAGCTACAAATTGAAGATGCCATGTTTGCTTATGTTCCCAACAAATGGGGAAGTTATGTAATTTGTTGGATGCAATGATTCATAGGATGAACGCAATTTTGACATGATCGAGTGATCTTTTGTTGATTTTGATTATGATTATTTTGAAGACTTGAACTACCCCCCTCACACAAATAAATTGGTGAGGGAAAGATGATGAATGAAGCGACAAGTCGCTTGACCATTTTGACTAAGTTTGGTTCCTTTCTAGTGTTTGTTCTTTTAATGGGCGACCCCCATCCAAGTGTGATTTCACTTGTTTATGATGATCACTCATCCTTATCTCGAGGAGCGGTCCAGCCACAAATAGCCTTCTTAGGGAGTTAGGGTGAGCGATCCTATTTATGCTTGTATTGAATCACTTGGCTCAGTGTTTTTGGTGTCATAGGAGAATTAGGATGATTCCATCGTACCCATGGAGCAGTCCGACCATCTTGGTCTTCTTCGGGGTCGAGGTGATGCATCGTAATTCCAAAATGAATATTTTGCCCCGAGTAGCTCTATGGTGACTTACTCATCTCACCAAGTTGCATGGAATGCAAATCGCTGCAACCATCGAGTTGATAGAGTAAATAACTGAATACGAAGCTTACTCGAGATTTGTTTTTATGTAATTTTTTTTGTTATTTTGAACATTATGATAACCATGAGTCATCAAAATGTGTTTATTTAATGTTTTTGCTACTTCCCATGGAGAGAATTCCTATTGTTTTTGTCTAGGTTGTTGGCCGCTGTCAGGTCCAACGACCCCCAAATGCCTACCCGTGGCCGCTCTCATCCTGAGCGGCCAAGAAATGTGGGCCATTGATGATAGCAGTGGCCAAGGCATAATTTAAGAATATAAAAAGTAACCCTAGGGTTTTGACCTTTCACTTTCACTAGCTATCAGTTTGCGTTTCAGAGCTCTATAGTGAAAGTGACTTTTGTGATTTGGAGTGCTGTTACGATTCGGAGGCCATGGCTGCATAGGGAGAGACATATGCAAGCGGAGGAGCCAGAGCTTCTCGGGTATTCTCTCAAACCTTGACCCTGTCTATTTCATTTTTGGGTAAAATGAACCACATTAAGTAATCGATACAAGAACCTCATTAAATTTGTTGGTAATGAACCAAACCCATAGTTAGGTCTAGTTTAGGATTTTTTGAGATGGGTTGGTCCCCATTTTTCTTATTTCGTTAAAATTTTGGTATTTTTAGCCTAGGGCTCATGGGTTTTCTGTGTCACCCATCAGTCGCTACTACTCAGAGCGGCCATCTTGGCTGTGGTTTGGTCGCTATCGCTTAGAGTGGCTAGATTTGAAATCCAATGGTTAAAAATTTGACCATTGGGGTTTGGCCACTACTGTCCACAATGACTAATTTCTGGCCACTTTAGGCGACATTGGCTGAATGCCTTGGTTGATTTTTGTAAGATTTTTAACTCTTGCAAGGTGATTATGCTGATTTTTCTAAAATTTTGAGCTGCTTCCTTGCATTGTGTTGCCTGATTAGTTGCATTATTTCTCTTTGCTCAGGCTTAGGATAGTTTTGTCATTATGTGCATTGTTTTCCATGTTTTATAGTGATTTATGCCTCAGATGCATTGTAGTTATGCTTTATTTTCTCTTTTGCTCTTAGATTCTTACTGCTCGGGCTCATGACCCAAAGCTCATGAATGACCTTCTCCCACTCTTGGATGATACATACTGGGATTGGCTCAAGGCCCATGGGCTACAGTTTGTCACTAGGCTGCCCTATATTATGTCATATCAGGCTTACCTCATGGCCTTGGTACACCGGTGGGATTCTTGGACTAATACCTTCCACCTTCCTACTAGCGAGATGACTATCATGCCAGAGGATGTGTATAGGATATTCTGGATCCCCTTTGATGGAGTGGCCATTGTCTCTTCGACCACTAATGATCGTGATGTTATATTTCTTTGGGTGTTTGGAAGGCATGCTACAGATGCCTTCAAGGACACCAAATCTGGTGGTGTATCTATCATACGATGGTATAGGGAGAAGGTCTTCTCGAGGAGGCATGTAGTATTGTTGATGGTCATCAACAATATTCTTATTCCAGATTGCTCAGGCCTGAGGTTCCTATGGAACCTCCTTGTGATGGTCCAGGATTTGATGGATAGTGAGGAGCCCATCATCTATGCATGGGGTAGGTCTCTGTTGGCCTAGTGCTATGACGAGTTGTATCATATCCGTCGATGGGGTCACATCAGCATCGCTTGTAGTTTGCTTCTACAGGTTTGGGGATGGGAGCACATCAAGGTAGATCATCCCAAGGGGCTTCCTACTAAGATTATAGTTATTGAGGAGCGGATGTAGTGCTATGTTGCTAGATGGGCTCGAGGGCGTGAGGAGCGCAAGAGCCATCCTCATGCGGGGGAGCTTTCCCACTATACTGCTACTTTTACTAGGCTGAAGGCCAGGGATATCATGTGGCATCCGTATCATGAGTGCCCGACTTGGGATGATCCAGCTAGTTTCATAGCTAGGATGCGATGTGAGTGGTGGCTCATCGACCGCAAGGTTGGCATCAGGGAGTATTTCTTCTACTCTTGGGTTCTTCGTCAGTACGGGCTGCAGTAGGATGTGCCACTAGTTCCATTTTTGTACAGGCATCTCACAGCAGAGGGAGACCTTCCTCCTCCATGGATCATAGAGCTTTTTGATGAGGAGGATGCCCTAGCAGTTGACCCAGGAGTCACTAGGGGAGTCACAGATGCATTTGTGCAGTGGTGGGGGGATCTGATGTGGCATGGTGATGGCATCTTGGGCCATGAGGATGATGGTGGGGATGATGGTGTAGATCCAGCAGGGCGTAGAGTCTGAGCTAGGACCAAGGTATGGGGCCAGCCAGTAGAGCAGGTGGTAGTGGAGGAGAAGGAGGCTCCTAAGGAGGATGAGGAGGAGCTGGATCTCGAGGAGAGAGATTCTCCTCTGAGAGCATAGTTGCACGAGGTCGAGGCTGAGCTCCAGTCGACCAAGATCTAGGTATAGTAGTGAGATGCTACCATAGCCCAATGAGATGCTACTATAGAGCAGCTCACGCTATAGATCCAGGCTTTGTAGGCTACTATCGGGGGGTGCTGCTAGGATGTAGTTTGTTGTTCCTCCTTCTACACCATAGAGTGATACCGAGGTAGATCTTGGGTAGACACAGGGGTAGAGGTTCTACACCTATAGTCATTGCTAGATGAGTATGAGGAGCAGATCTAGGGGTATGTCTCCCATATAGCCTCTCTCTAGATGCAGCTTAGGAGGCATGGAGTTGTCCCTAGGGAGGCACTAGGTGCAGGTGGCTCATAGGTTAGTAGGCGCTCCACCTTTGGGTAGTCTTCTGTCCATCCTAGCTAGAGGACTCAGACTCGCATAGAGATACCAGCAGGGTCACATCACTCTACGCATGACACAACCATAGGGGAGGTGATGCTAGGGGTACAGGCCCTATGTTCGATTGATGATGCACTTGGATTTCATTTTTGAGGTCTGCTTGACCTATATGACTGTAGCCTATGGGTAATTTTGTATATTCATGCACTTTGAGATACATGTTCTGAGACATCTTTTGAGACACATATTTATATGAGACTTTGCATTTATGCTTCATTGTGTGTGTCATTTATTGCTTATGTTTTTGTTTTATTTATGCGATGTTATGATGGCATTATGATGAGTTGATATATATGTGTTAGATGATAGATGATATTTATGATGATATGGATTTGAGATGGATGCTTATGTATGTGTTTATGTAGATGCTTATATGATTTGATTATTGTGACATGATGTGATGTATCATGAGTTGATTTAATGATGGACTTATGATTTTATGTATGGATGAATGTAATGATGTGATCTTAATAGATGGATGATTTATGACATTGTGTTTTTATGGATGCAATGTTTTTGTTAGATACATGTTTAATTTTGATTTAATTGTATGCATCTAACTCATGCTATGATATGGTGAATGCAGTATGTAATCTAATGTGAATGAACTTGTATGTTTTAATCACTTTAAAACATAATGGTATGCATATGATATGATTTTGACAATCTAATGGGTGATACCACAGAAAGTATAACAACCATGAATGTTTAATAATCATTCTAATCATAAGAATTAATTATTTAAACCATCCATATGTGCAATGTAATGGTGTGGAATGTATGTATATTTTTTGGATAAGCTTCTGTAATTTAAGAGATATAAAATAATCAGTGGCCATCTAAATATCATTTCTGACATATATCCGGTATCTAATGTATTTTATTAATACCCCCTAATTTACAGAAGCTTATAGAGAAAGTTGATGATGTGGTTGATGATATGATTTGTTGCTATGTAGGAGTTTTTGAGGTTTTTCCTGAGACTTCAAACACTCTAGTTATCCTATCAACAACTATGTACTGACCATACAAGACTTTTGAAAAGCAAGGCTTTTGACCATGTCCCTGGATATTCATTATCTCTGTGTGTGCAAATGAATATATATTTTGAGATAGAACCCAAGCATTTCCTTCGATGTCAGGCGGGATTCTTTCAGCCCATTGCTAAGATCAAGGATCCTCAAGTGTTCATCTCATCCTTATGTTGGACTTAGTTGGACTATACCACTAGGCAGTATGAGTTACCTAAGCTAGCTCATCCACATTCAAACATTGGTCTATACAAATGCTAGAAGCTAATGTAATAGACATATCATCATGCGTAAGGATTTCTCCTTCCAGTTTTGTGCAATGCTGAGAATTCCAGGGATTCAAGCTCCATTCCCTTTTTTCTTCATTTCATTTGGGATATTTGCTCTTGTGTAGTGATGAAAATCATTGTTTATTTTCATTGATTTTTCTTTTGAGCAAGGGATCTATGTAGTGATGATAATCACTATTTGCTTTGTTTGTGAACTATGACTTTGAAATATGGAATTTTGAATTTGTGCTTTGTTTTGGGATTTTTGCTTGTTTTGATGAAAGCAAGGGATTTATGTAGTGATGATAATCACTCATTTTTGGGTAGGGTGGAACTTGTCCTTTTGCCAATTCTCAGCACCTTTAAACTGGTTGCATAGGGGGATAAGCAAGGAAGATCCTTTTCTCTTAAGGTAACCTAGACCACTTTGTTGTTTTCATCTTTCCCTTGTACCAACTAGGATTTTAGTGTTTTAATTAGTGATGGGATCTTGAATATCCAAGGTATTATCACAACTAGACCTTACCCTCTACTAATCAAGGTGGCTTTCTACAAAAGTTGATAAGACCACTAGACATGGTTGAAAGACTAGGAAACTTTAGTATATTCCTTATAGCAACATGATATGGTTGTGTTGAAAAACATAGTTACACACATGGATGCATGGATGAAGATGGATTTGAATATTGTGATTGTGATACAACTGTGGCATCATTTGTAAGAATGTGATCATAACCTATGCGAATGCAATGGATATGTTTGTTATAATGAAATGCAACTATGTGGGTGCAAATGTAAGATGTAAATATTTTTTGATTTTTGATTTTTTTATTGTTTTTGTATTTTTGATTTTTGACCAAAGGGCTTTAAGATGACTTTGGAGCATTTTTGATTGATTGATTTTGACCAAAGGGATTTAAGATGCCTTTGGAGCATTTTTGATGATTTGACCAAAGGGCTTTAAGATGCCTTTGGAGCATTTTTGTGATGATTTGACCAAAGGGCTTTAAGATGCCTTTGGAGCGTTTTGTGATGATTTGACCAAAGGGCTTTAAGATGCCTTTGGAGCATTTTGTGATGATTTGACCAAAGGTTGAATGTTGATTGTTTTTAAATTTGAAAGTTTTAGTGATGACATTTTTGAATGTTTTTTATTTTTATGACATATTTGAATGTTTTTAATATTTATGATATTTGAATGTTATTTTTATGACATATTTGAATGTTTTTTATTTTTATGTATGAAATGTCCTCAAGTGGATGATATTGAGAGGCTCGGGCTCTTCAACACCATCCAATGATGTAAGGCGATATGCTCCAGGCCCAACCTTCTCTGAAATCATGTAGGGGCCTATCCAATTTGCCACAAATTTGTCTCACAAATGCGGTGGCAGATTTGAGTTCTGTTGGTTTTCTTTGAGCACAAGATCTCCAACTTTGAATTCCCTCAAATGGACTTTACTATTGTATGCTCGTGCAAGGTGATTCTGATAAACGCGAAGATGCTCCAAGGCATTTACTCATCATTCATCAAGAAGCATTAACTGATCAAGGTGGCATTGTCGCATGGTGTCATCATCTATGAAGTCCTTCAATGCTATGCGTAAGGTTGGAATCTCCAACTCTAGGGGCATGATGGCCTCAGTGCCATATACAAGTGAAAATGGTGTTGCCCCAGTGGGCGTCCACACACTAGTCCTATATGCCCATAATGCAAGAGGTAACTGCAAATGCCAGTCCTTATGATTATCTCTCACTATTTTCCTCAAGATGGAGATGATTGTTTTGTTTGAGGCTTCTGCTTGCCCATTTGCTTGTGGATAATAGGGTGTTGAAAAATTGTGTTGGATGTGGTATTTGTCCATTAAAGCATGCACATTTTTATTCTTGAAAGATGGCCCATTATCTGATATTATCTTCGAAGGGACCCCAAAATGACTTATGATATTATGGAGTATAAACTCCGCAATCCTCGGTCCAATTGTCGATGTCAAGGGGATCGCCTCGACCCATTTGGTGAAATACTCAGTGGTCGTTATGATGAACGTGTGTCAGCCTGACGATGGGGGAGAGATCTTCCCCACTAAGTCTAATCCCCACTATGAGAAGGGCCATGCTGCTTGGATGGGTTGCAAGGCTTGTGATGGCAAGTGGGTGAGGTTTGCATGATGTTGACACTTGACGCATTTCCTGACATACTCACAATAGTATTTTTCCATAGTGGGCCAATAGTAACCCATCCTCAAAATGCATTTAATGATGGCCATGCCACTGAAGTGACCACCACACGTACCATCATGAGCTTGCGATATTTCCCAAGATGCTTCCTGGGGCTCAAGACAATGAAGGAGCATTCCATCATAACCTCATCTATAAAGGATCTCTCCTAGAAAAATGTATCTTGTCACCTTCTATTTAAATGTTCATATTTCAGCATGTGACAGGCCTTGCGGTACTATTCCAAGCTTTAGGAAATCTTGCAATTGGGAAAGCCAATCCTGATAAGCCACAACTTCTATGGATAAAACGACATGTTCCTCTTGTGATCCAGAATCTGAGAACATAGATTGAGAGGCAACCCTATGGTGAATGGTTGTACCACACTCCGTAGGACCTTGAGAGATCAAATATTCCCAAGGGGTCATTTGCAAGAAAGCTCTAACTTTGAAGGACCAATCCTGATTTGGTTCATTCTGGATCATGTTGACTGACTCTAGGTTGTCAATAACCTCACGTTGTATTGCTGAAAATATGAGCACTTTCACATGAACGGTTGTGAAGTCAGTAGATGGATTCTGAGGGATTAAGGATCCCAAAGATGCCATGGTGTCTACAAATCTGTTTGACGTACGAGGGATTGCCTCGATGTCATACCATTCTAGTCGGGCTAGGTAGGTGTCAACAAGCTCCTTGTAAGCTTTCAGGAGTGGGCACCTGCATTGGAACAATCCTTTGACTTGATTTACTATGAGCAAGGAGTCACCAAAGATATTCAATCTTTTAATGCCCATTGCCACAGCCGTTTGAAGTCCCAAAATCAAGGCCTCATATTCTGTGTTATTGTTCATGCAAGGGAAGTCTAGCTTGAATGATAAGGGTAATGGAGCACCATGTGGTGTGATAAATACTATCCCTACTCCACCCCTTGCTCGCACTTTGAACCATCAAAGAACAATGCCATGTCTCTTTGTTTCTCAGGTTCTTCGAGTTTCGATGGATCTGATAATGCGAAGACTGCATCATCAAGCAATTCTATAGTGAGAGGCTTGCTATCCTGAAGAGGTGCCTCTGCTAATTGATCCGCTATGACTTGTCCCTTGATGGAATTTTGGCTTATGAATTCTAGATCAAATTCTATCAATAGCATGATCCACTTTGCAGTACGTGTATTATGATATGTCTTGTTCATCATATACTACAAAGGATTTTTTTTGGATATAACGTAAGTCGTATGGCTCAACATGTAGTGTCACAATTTTTTGGTTGCAAAGACCACTGCTAAGCACAACTTTTCTACATACGCATATCCTAGCTCATAACTCACCAAGGTGCGACTAATGTAATATACGACTTTCTCTTTGTCTTGCGCGTTCTTCTGGGCCAACATGGTGCCCAAAGCAAAATCAGTAGTCGATATGTATAGCAAAAATGGTATGTCTGGCCTTGGTGGAGCCAACCTTGGAGGTGTTTCCAGGTAAGTTTTGATCTCTGCAAAGGCTTGTTGGCACTCTTCATCCCAATGAAATGGGACATCCTTGCATAGCAACTAATTCATGGGTCGACACTTGTCTGATAATTACACAATGAACCATTTGATGGATGCTACCTTGCCTTGTAGGCTTCTTAACTCCCTAATGTTGGTAGGGGTGACCATTTCCATTATAGATTTTACTTTTGTAGGATCGACTTCAATGCCTCTCTTGGAAATGATGAACCCTAAGAGCTTACTAGAAGTCACACCAAACATGCACTTCTTAGGATTCAATCTGACGTTGTGCTCTATGAGGTGATCAAAGACTTTTGTAAGGATCTCAGTGTGCTCTTGCCGTACTAAATATTTGGCTAACAAGTCATCCATGTAGTCTTCCAAGATTGTGTGCATGTAGTCATGAAATATGTATGTCATGGCCCGTTGGTATGTGGCACCAACATTCTTTAGGCCAAATGGCATCACTTTGTAATAGAAAGTTCCCCATGGAGTAATGAAAGTAGTCTTATGTTGGTCTTCGGGTTTGATTCAGATTTGATTGTATCCAGAAAACCCATCCATTAGGGAGAGCATCTCATGACCTGCGGTGGCATCAACAAGAGCATCTATGTTTGGCAATGGGAATGAATCCTTTGGAGTTGCCCTATTCAAGTCTCTAAAATCTATGCAAATGCGCACTCTTCCATCTAGTTTTCCCATGGGCACCATGTTCGAGACCCATTCAGGATAGTCAATGGGAACTATGAAAATCGCATCCAATAGTTTTTGCAACTCGTTCTTCACCATCAAAGCGATGGTTGGATGCATTTTTCTCAATTTTTGCTTGATTGGTTTCTTTAGGGGATCCAATGAAAGGTTGTGAACAACTAACTTTGGATCGATCCCTGGCATGTCTTTGTAAGTCCAAGAAAATAGGTTTGGCCTCTCCTTGAGGAGAGGGATAATGATGGCTTGTTCCTCTGGAGATAGACTCTCTCCAAACTTGAATTTCTTTGGTTGAGTAGGATCATCACTGATGTCCATCTTGAAAGTTACTTCTATAGCCATATGTGACCCATCCTCTAGCTGGTGAGGCATGGGTATCAAATGAATGTCATCGATAGGATTTATAGGTCCTACTGACTTAGGATCCAGACCAGCATGGAACACATCATATGCACAACCTGATGCAAAATGGAATGGTTGTAATGTCTCTTCATTAGAGAAAATATCCTTAGGCTCTATGGGTGAATCAGCATGATCCCAATCAATAGCCTTTGTATCAAGACACAAAGGTTTAGTGGGATCTATTGGGTTATGAAGTGGAGTGGTCAAATCAATGGAGATCATGTTGATGGATGGAATGAAATCTCTAGGACCACATGGGTGAAATTTTGTCTTAGATGTTTCCCTTCTATACTCATGATGAGGCTCTAGAGGAAAAGGAATCTCTAGATCTGACCCATGAGCTGGTCGGATAATAGGATCATTGGGCTCTAATAGCTCTCTGAATGTCGGTGGAGGGGGATTGACCATGCGGTGAATGGCAACTAGGTCGATAGGTCTTCCTAGAAACTACAAACTGGGGTCTATGGCATGAAGTGTCACCTCTCTCTCTACTAATGCATTGACTTGCTATAAATGGTGAGGCCTAAGATAGGCCATCTCGGTTTCGTCTTCAAAGTCATCGTCACTTATCCAGAAACCGTTAGCATTGGTATGTGGCCCCAAGATGAGAGGCTCGTGTCTTGGCCCTAAGTAGGCCATTTCTATCTCATCTTCATACTCTTCGTCACTTATGAAGAAGCCATTTGCATTAGTATGCTACCCCAAGTCATGGGGCCATTGTCTTGTTCCTAGATAGGCTCTCTCTATTGAGTCCTCTGACTCATAGCCACTTTCGTATGATATGAATCCACTCTCGTTGTGGATGGACCAAGTAAATCTATGTAAATAGTGAGGCCCATGATAGGCCAAGCCTACTTGTGCTTCATCATCACTTGCCACATATCTATTTTCTTCTTGCTCATCATCCCATGAGTTGTAACCCATTGGGGTGGCATCAATTGTGGGGCTTGGATGATAAGTTTTGGGTGGTGGTATGCTCACCATGGCCACTTGTCTGTTGTTCGGATATCTTGCACTTTGTGGGTGATAAGGAATAAAATTGATGTCTTCTCCTAACCCCAAGATTAATCTATCCAAGGCTGCTTCTAGAGAGTCATCCCAACCTCTGATATGATAGCCTAACCCAAACCTATCAGACGAAAGTTGGTATTGCAACTTGAATGGCCTCCTACACCCCTGCTCGTATATACCAAGACTATAACCATGCCAATGGCAATGTTCAAAGTAGCTTAGAGTAAACTCAAGATTAGAGAGGTAACGAACATTAATAGTGAATAATTCATCATTGTCCTCTTCTTCATCGGTAGACTTATGGGTGCAGTCTAGTCCAACATAGACAAAGTTTATCTGATTGGGAGGGATCCCAAGTGGGACCACTATTCCCACTGGTGGTCTTAAGTCTTTTGGTCATCCCATGTCTTGTATGGACTCTATGATGGGTGTAAATATTATTTTCTATACAAGATACTCTCCTATCCTCGTACTTGCAAAATGTATTATCACATGTGATGTGGATGATCCTATAGACGACACTGGCGAAGTGGGTTCTAGCATCTCCTCAATTTGATCTTGGAGATCTTCCTCCTCCATGGGAGTTGGAATCTTCTTAATGTCTATGGTTAGCACTTCCTTGAGCCCTCTTTCCTTGACCATGGGTGCCTTTAGCTTTTGATTGTCTTTTGGTTTAGACGTTGATGGTCTCTTAGAAGCATTAGTCATGTTGGGCGCTAGATGAGGTGTTGATGTAGATGGGTCCTTTTGTACCCCTTTGCTCTTATCATTAAGTTGTGTAGCTAGATATGAAGGTCCTACATACAAGTGGGTAGAAGGAATCACAAAATCTCTTAGATAATCCACCTGATGAACATATTTGAATGGCTCCTCATCATCCAACACCATGTAGACCTTGTTATCATGCACATACTTGACACATTGGTGTAATATTGAAGGAACACACTTCATGTCCCTTATCCAAGGTTGCCCTAAGAGGATGTTGTATTGCATGACCCCTTCCAAGACATGACACATCATAGGGATGGTCTTATGCCCCACCTTGATAGGTAGGACTATCGTTCCCATAGTATTGCATAAAGCTATAGCACCCTAAAATTGGCGCAGTAAAACCTTAAATAATTACAATTACTCTAGTAAATATTCAAATTCAAATTTTAACCCCCAAAACCGCTTCCAAACCACCGTTTAACCCATTTCCTCCTTTCTCATGCCATTTTTAGAGTTTGTTTTGACCGTTTGATGATATCGTCACCGATCAGACGATATCGCCTCAGATCGGACGATTTCGTCTGGACTAGGACGTCCAGACGATCTTGTCCCAAAACTAATTTTTCTCAATTAGCCTCTGTTCCAACGATGTCTCTAATCTGGGCAGAAGCGTGTCTGTGCCGTTAGAGACCCTCCCCATTGGAGATCTCCCAAATTGGGATGATCTCCAACCTCCTAACCTCCCTCCTAAGCCTATTTAAACTTAGGACTCCCCCTTGGCATCCCCCTGGCTGAAATTTCCTGTAACTTGACTTTACACGCACTAAAACATCTTGAATTACCATCTGCACTTGTCCTATCCAAATTTTGTTGCAGGAACCTTGTCATTCTTCAGCCGGAGCAAGCTCAGATCGTCATGGATGATCTTGTTCAATTCGAGATGATTTCGTACCAATCCGAGATGATTTCGACTGCAATCAACATTGGGGGCAATCAGTGCCCAGAGTTTGCATTTTTCTCTTCTCATCTGCTATTTTATTCTGCATCTAGTCAGTTTATTTATTATTTTTTACTATTCTGCATCTTGGAGTTCACCCATGTAGTTTAATTGCATAATGAAATCATGATTAACTATTAAAACATCGTAATTTGCTTGCATTCCTATTCAGGATTATCTTATTAATATTCTTATTATTATTTCACATCATTACCCTCTATTTGTATTGTTGTATTTTCTGTATTTTGTGCCTATTTCTCTGTTTGTAGGTCTCTGATGAATTCGTCTGATGAATTCGTCAGATCTCAGACGATCCTGTCAGATAGGAGACGATCCTGTCAAATTCTAGACGATCTAGACTGCTTCAAAAATTAGAATCTCCATCAGACATCCGGATCAGGTATGGCTCTGTAATTTAGCTTTTTCTCTCTGTTTTCTGTTCAAATCTATTTGTTGTATTTCATTTAGCTTGCATTTTCATAATAGAACAACTTAGATTCATTTGGCCAAACCTAGGACTTGAATGTTTAAAGATAAAACTGAACACATTAAACACATTCCCAACCTAGGCATGGAAACTGCCATTCAAACGTTTCCTGGTGAACCCACCATCCATCGAAAAATCACCATAATACACCTCCCCCGAGAGGCGGGACCTTCGCAAGGCCTCTCAGTCCGAGGTACCATGCCATCCTTTTCCCATCCTCCTTCCGGGCATGGATCCTATAGCCTGAAGGTAAGGATGCAAAAAATTTGGAGCGATACATTTTGGTGAACCCGACGTGAATGCATTTAAAACCTTTTGAAAAAAAAACAAAAAAAAAAACAAAAACATAGATGCATTTAAAATCATTAGAAAATACTAAGTTGCATATCATGTCTAGATGGTAGCTCCTAAGAAAATATTAGCAGTTACTATAAATGTTGAAAACCAATTAGCAGCCATAGAAATCAATTATGTGCTTAGTGTGCCTGAAACAGATAGAAACCAACTTCTGTGGAAAGAACTTGATAGAAGACTAGGTGTCATTTCATCTAGGTCAACAAAACTTAAACAAATCAAAAGGCTTGTCCTAGATAGAATCCTGGATCCTCATCAACTCATCTTTTATCATGAACTTCAGAGAGCCTGCCATAGATGGTTAGCTTATAGGAGAGCTCTTGTGTCTTCAAAATTGTTCACCTTCGAGGAATACCTCAAGAACGCAGCTGTGGTACACCAATTTCTAGTTCATATAGAAGCCCAAGAAACTGATCTTATGATTAGAAAAATATGGAATAGAATTCCTCGAGCTATGTTATATCGTGAATATTGTCATGAGAATTATTATTATCAACCAGAATCTGAGACACATAATATCTCTATAGCCCTTTTCATTAAATTCTTGAAAGAAAATTTTCAATTTGAAGAAGAACACTTCATGACTCCTGAAGAACTTGAGCCCATTAATGATATTTATAAATTGTTTATAGAAAACTAGATCATTGCTTTCATTATTATTATTTCTTGCATTTTTTGTGTTGTTTGTTATCTTTATAATATTGTTATTAAAACCAAAAAAAAAAACAAGAAAAACTAAAAAACATAACAAAAACCAAAACATTTCATTTTAAATATTGTAGTAGGTATATAATTAAAATATATACCTCTTAAGCTTGTTGCATATATATATATATATATATATATATATATATATATATATATATATATATATATATATATATATATATTATTTGCTGAAATCTAAGTTAAGCACAATGCCTAAACTTAGGAATGGTAAACAAACTGAAGGAGAAGAAGAAGATTGGTTAGGAGACAAAACAAGAAACCCAAATGTCCTTCCTGAGGATCCAATCCTAGAAGAAGAAACTCTAGACCAGCAAGACGATGAGCTTGTTGTAGATGAACAAGAAGAAAATGTTAAAGAGGATGGATCCTCATCCCCTAGAGTAGCTCCAGATGGAACTATTGCTTTTGATAACTTAGATCATTTCTGGAAATTTTTCAATAATAACATTGGCGCTCTTAATATGGCAGTTCGTATTGATAAAGGGCAAATTAGTGACACTCAAGCAGCCATGGAACATATGTTTGATATGCACACTAATCCCTTGTCTTTTATTGATCAAGAAAGTGATAAGGTTGGACCATCCAATAGAGATATGGTCACTATGATTCAAAACATGCCAAAACAACAGGTTACCCAACCTCCTAAGGAACCTGTTATTGAGCCTAAAATCATTCCCACACAAAAGAAAACTTCCTTCACTGCTTTACTTCGCCAAACTATTGATCAATATGCTTCAAATCAACAAAAATCTAAAATGAAGCCAAACACCAATTTTCAACAATCTGGGATACAACATAATACAACTTCAAAATTTCTTCATAACACCTTTCCTACCAACAATTTACACAATAGTAATATAGCATCTAATCTTCATGTCCCTCCATCATATGCTCACAAATCTCATATTAATGCCCTACCGAACCAATATGGTGGGCAAACTAGTAATCTGGAAGCCATGGTGAAACAGTTAGCTTCCCGCATATGGACCAGATAGATCCCTACCGTCCCTCGTACAATTATCGAGAGATATGTAGTCAACCTTTGGATCCCATAGTTGTAGCACAACCGTACCCTAAGCATTTTCCCATGCCCGTCCTGCCTATATATAAAGGAACCGAAGATCCCATAGAGCATCTTCGCATGTTTAGGATAGCATGTCATGATATATCACATGATGACTTGCTATTACTAAAAATGTTCCCAAAAAGTTTAGGTGGAATGGCATTAGAGTGGTACTATCAATTGCCCACTCATTCTTTGAGAAATTTTGAAGAAACAACTGAATCTTTTGTCCATCAATTTAGTGCCTACATCGAGAGGCATGTCACCATTAAAGATTTATACAACTTAAAACAAGACAAAGATGAATGTTTTGCTGATTTCTTAGCTAGATGGAGGCAGTTGATAGGAAAACTGCACTTTGTGTTACCTTATAGGGAAATGTTGGACATTTTTATCAATAATTTGCAAGAACAAATATCTTATGAGTTATCAATCGCTACTTTAACTACCTTCGATCAAGCTATAGATTTAGCTCGAAGAGTAGAAGATGCCCTCATTAGGAGAGGCCAACTTAGGAAGAAGGATGATGAGAAAACATCCAGAAATCAATATAAAAACAAACAAGTCGTAGGTGACGGAGTCACTGATAGTAAAAATGTTGCTAATATCAATGCAACGAAGACAACAAAAAAATTTATATTGAAACCTCCTGATAAACCTCCTCGAGAATTTACTAGATTGAATCAACCATTATCAACTATTTTACCTCAATTACTCGAAAGAGGTTTGATTCAATTACCAGCTATCCGAGAACCTGATCCAACCATACCTGGATACAGAGCTGACTTACACTGTGATTTCCATAGAGGACCTGGACACTCTACCAATGCTTGTAAAAGGTTAAAGCATAAAATACAAGATCTGATTGATAATAATGAAATGGAGGTGCAAGCCTTCCAACCTAAACAAAATGCTCCTAATAATGCTCAAAAGAACATTCCCCAAAATCAAAATCAAAATGCTAATCAATCATTAGACATATTTCAACATCCTTTACCAAGACATGGTAAAGAGGTGGCCAATCAAATTGAGCATCATAATGTTCCTCCTCCTACCCGATATGTAGGAACTATTAGCGGACATTTACCTAATCATGATTTACAAAAATTTGACACAACTTTATCCATGGTCACGACCAGGCCCCTACATAATATTCAAACTCCAGATCCTAGTGATATAGAATCAGATACTGAAAGTGAAATAGACATCACCTCAAACCAATCGAATAGTTCTAAAAATGAATCAGATCCTATTCAACCTATCACAGATGCTATGGTTCCAGAAGAACCATTTCCTAGAAGAGTTACTACTCGACCCTCTTCTAATCAATTCCTCCCTAATGAACAAGCCATAAACGCTCAACCGAGACCAGTTCAGCATCTTCAATATAACATTGTAGGTACCATCGGAGTCGTTACCCGACAACAAGCTCAAAATTCTCAACAAGAACCAAATCAGAATGATGGATCAACTCCATTTGTTTTGAAAAATCCCAATAAAGGGAATCATGCTCCTAATGTTCAACCTAAACCCCCTTACAATATTAATGAGCAATTATCCAATACTACAGCCAGAATTTCCCTTTTGGATTTATTAAGATCTTCTCCTACCCATAGGGATGAGTTAATGCTTACATTAAGCCAAATGATGGTACCTCAAAATATTCAACCTGAAGCCATGGCCAATACTATCATCACTAGAGAAGTCGATTGTATTGACTTCCGGGATAAAGATATCCCACAACACAGTTTACATAAGGATAATCCCTTATATATTACTGCTCTAATTGGAGATGTAGTTGTTAAAAGAGTCCTGATTGATAATGGTTCATCTCTAAACATTTGCACTTTTGACTTCTACCAACGGTTTGGCTTTAGAAGTGATGAAATGAAGAAAACTGACATGATCATAAAAGCTTTCAATGACGAAACACAAGAAACATGTGGAGTTATTACCATCCCATTGCAAGTTGGTCCTAGAACTCTAGATACAACCGTGTTTATTGTACATTGCCCTGCATCGTACAATATACTTTTGGGTCATCCTTGGATCAATGCAATGCGGGCCGTCCCATCCACTTTACACCAATGTGTTAAATTCGAATTTAAAAATCAGTTGGTCACTATCCATGGTGATCCTAGACCCTTTGATATGTGTGCTTTGGCAGAACCTGTTGGAGTTCAATTTTGCCCCGCTCTGTCATCCACACATCCTAATTCTTATTTTTCATCTAAAACTATGAAACACACTCCCATAGCTTCACCTATTTCTCCTCCATTAATTTCACCCTCATATATAGATCAACAATCTTCTAAACAAACCACTCTAGAACCTCAAAAAGATCTTCAATCCACAACCAATCCTTCATGTTCTATCCCTATAATTTCAAAACCTATAGACCCATTCATTAACACTTCCACATTATCAACATCTATCATACCTTCCACATCTAAAGATATAGGGAATGATCCTTCTACATCTTATGCTCTTTCTGATGAACTTTTACCAGATTTATCCACAATCTTAATATCAGAAAAAACAAATGCTTTCATGCAAGATTCAATTCTTTTAAATAACTTGCCGCCATCTCCTCGTACTTTGGGCCTCCCACAACCTATGGGAAGTACTTACCAAGTCGGGAGTTGTGCCTTCATTTATAAAGGATATGACTAGGGAAGAATACCCCAAAATATCAAAACTCATCATGATGGATATGCTCGATGTTATTTTACTAATGAGTATATTAAAGCTAAACCTATAATGCTTAAAATGGGATATAAAGGGAAAGGCTTGGGACCTTTCCAAAATGGTATGAAAGAACCTTTCGAGGTAGAACCGTGGCCCGCCCGCTGTGGTGTGGGCCTATTTCCTAGTAAGGGTCAACCCTTTCCTTTTGAAGATGATGATCAACTCATATGTTATCAAGATTATTTGGATAGGCATGATGATTTGCCTCTAAAAAATCAGCCATTTACATGTAACATGCTATCCATAGCTTACCCTGAAATGATTGTTGAATCCGATGATGAGTTGGAAGGAGATATCTTCCACGATGTCTCCGTTGAAGAAATGTTACACAATGGATTTTATTTTGATGGTTCTATACCAACTATAGCCCAACTTGAGGCCACTAATCCTCAAGATGAATTATCCAAGTTAACTTTAAAATAATTACAAGAATTGGGCGTCTCACCCGCCCCACCTAATTTTGAAAGAGATCTACACATGGAAGTAGAAAACGTCATTAAAGTTAACATTGGAACTGAGGATAATCCTCACATAATCAATATTGGGTCAGAATTAAGTCAAGAAAAACAAGAGCAATACATTGCATTCCTTAAAGAATATGAAGATGTCTTCGCTTGGACATATGAAGATATGCCAGGTCTGGACCCTTCCGTAGTCATGCATCATCTAGTAGTCCATCCGGATGCTAAACCTGTTAAACAAAAACTTAGAAAAATGCATCCCAAAGTGGCCCTACTAGTCAAAGGGGAGTTAGAAAAACTCTTGAATGTTGTTTTTATACAAGCTATTGATTATGTTGAATGGATCTCAAATGTAGTTCCAGTCACCAAGAAAGAAGCTACCAAAGTTAGGGTTTGCACAGATTTTAGAGATATTAACGTTGCATGCCCTAAAGATGATTTTCCTCTTCCAAACATGGACCAAATCATTGATTTTACTACTGGGAGTGGGATGATGTCCCTAATGGATGGATTCTCCGGTTATAATCAGATCAGGATAGCTCTTGAAGATCAGGCTAAAATAACCTTTATTACCCCTTGGGGTACCTTTTGTTGGAAAGTGATGCCATTCGGCTTAAAGAATGTAGGTGCAACCTATCAACGAGCTATGACTTATATTTTTCATGATATGATGCATGATATCCTACATGATTATGTAGATGATATTATAGCTCACTCTATTAATGAAGATAATCATTTAGATGATTTGAGAAAAGTTTTTAATCGATTAAGAGAATATCTTATTCGATTAAATCCAGCCAAATGCATATTTGGAGTTAAGTCCGGTAAACTATTAGGGGTTATAGTTTCTTTACGTGGCATCAAAATTGACCCTCTCAAGATTGCGGCTATCACTGATATGCCCGCACCTACCAATATATCTGAATTACGAAGTTTACAAGGTAAACTTCAAGCTATCCGTCGCTTCATCGATAAGTTGGCAGACAAAACCGGTCCCTTTCTTAAGCTCCTTAAGAAGGATGTCCCTTTTAATTGGGATGACGAATGTAAAGAAGCTTTTGAACTTCTCAAACAATACCTCCTTAACCCACCTGTGCTTTCTCCACCTAGACCTGATCGCCCATTTCTCCTGTATATTTCAGCTTCAGATTCTGCCTTAGGAGCTATGTTAGCTCAGCTTGATGATGCGAAGAGAGAACGTGCTAATTATTATATTAGCCGAACCTTCATCAGTTATGAAACCCGCTACACAGCATTAGAAAAACTATGTCTAGCAGTCGTATTTTCTACGCAAAAATTATGCCATTATATGCTCAGTCAAAAAACCTATGTCATTGCTAAATATGATCCCTTGAGGTATCTCATGAGTCGACCTTATTTATCGGGTCGTACAGCCAAGTGGGTTCTTGCTCTAAGCGAGTTTGACCTCACGTTCATAGGACAAAAGTTTGTTAAGGGTCAAATCATAGCAGATCAATTAGTTGTTGCACCCTTAGAGTCTACCCATCCCCTCATCATTGAGTTTCCTGATGAATGCCTTCAATTAGAGGCAGACCATATTGAACAATGGTCCTTATACTTTGATGGAGCCCGATGCATGAGTGGGGCTAGTGCGGGTATTATTTTAATATCCCCACAAAAACATCTTATTCCTCTGTCCTTCAAATTAACATTTGCTTGCACCAATAATACTGCTGAATATGAAGCTCTAATCCTTGGATTACGAGCTGCCTTGGCGCTAAAAATTAAACATCTGCTAGTTTTTGGTGATTCTCAACTTGTTATAAACCAAATTAATGAAGTTTATCAGACCGGAGATGATAAATTGCGCCCATATAAAGCCTATGTTTTACAATTAATGTCTCTATTTGATCAAGTTACCTTGGAAGCTATTCCTCGAACTTGCAACCGTGCAGCTGATGCTATGGCCGCAGCTGCATCTCTCCCGCCCTTGGAGTTAGATGACGAATATGCCACTATCATTATTCGTCGACTCCAGGAACCTCGCTTCAAATAAGTCATGCTTAGAACCTTTGGATGTGTTTCTAATCAATGAAACTACTCCTGAACCTTGGTATACAGATATATTTGATTTTCTTCAAAATGGGACTTTCCCTGCCAATTCTAATAGAAACCAGCGTCGGTTATTACGTAGACGAGCAAGTCGATTTGTAATAATTGGCAATACTTTGTATAGGAGATCTTTTGAAGGTATCCTATTAAGATGTTTGAATTTAGAAGAATCCAAATCAGCCTTGAGTGAAGCCCATGATGGATCTTGTGGAGGACACTTCAGTGGTAGTGTCATTGCTAAAAAGCTCCTTAGGATAGGATACTTTTGGCCTACCATGGAGAATGATGCACATGATTATGTGCGCCATTGCGACAAGTGCCAGAAACATGCTGACCTTGTCCATGCGCCTGCACAAGAACTGCAGGCTATTTCATCTCCTTGGCCCTTTTCAAAATGGGGCTTAGACATTATTGGCAAAATCAATCCTGTGTCATCTGATGGACACAAATTCATCATAACCGCCACCGAGTATTTCACGAAGTGGGTTGAAGCTATGCCTTTAGCTTCCTGCACTGGAACACAAGTCTCTAAATTTATTTTTAATCAAATCATTTGTAGGTTCGAAATTCCTGCAAATCTCATCTCTGATAATGGAACTTGTTTCAAAAATAAAGATGTCAAGAAATTATGCCAAAAATATAAGATTCAACATCGCTGGTCCACTCCCTATTATCCTCAGGGTAATGGTCAAGCAGAAGCATCTAACAAAACCTTAATCAAAATTCTCAAAAGATTGGTCAATAAATCTGGCCGTGACTGGCACATTCAATTATATCCAGCCTTGTGGGCCTATCGAACTAGTGTTCGAACCCCCACTGGAACTTCACCTTTTGTTTTGGTTTATGGTGCTGAAGCCATTTTTCCCTTTGAATTAGAAGTTCCTTCTTTGGCTCTACTACTTCAAGATACCGAAGTAGGAGATGAATATCGAGCTGGCAGACTCAGTCAGCTGGAACTCCTAGATGAAA
The DNA here is from genome assembly GCA_028583015.1 of Wollemia nobilis. Taxonomy (NCBI): domain Eukaryota; kingdom Viridiplantae; phylum Streptophyta; class Pinopsida; order Araucariales; family Araucariaceae; genus Wollemia; species Wollemia nobilis. The sequence goes on along the minus strand of JAQPPZ010001057.1, from coordinate 5,820,591 downwards.
AGTGCATCAATGCTTTGGAGCATCTCCGTGCCTACCAAAACAAGCTTAAAAGATCATATGCTAAAAAAGTTCGTCATCGATCCTTTGAGATCGGCGACCTTGTTTTAAAAGAAAATAAAAAAAATACTAATGCAACTAAAGACCTTAAAGGTAAATTTGAGCCCAACTGGCTTGGACCATACATTATCACTGCTAAATTTGAATCGGGAGCATACAAATTAGCTACCTTAGATGGTAAAGATTTAAAAGAACCTATGAATATTATGCATCTTAGGCGATATTATGCATAAAATTTAGTCATTTCATCATTTGTACATATTTTGCATGTTGTCTTATTTTAAAAATATATAAAACGTTTACTACAAGAAACAAAAACAAACAAAAATAATAAAAATAAAAACAACAATATTCTTGACTCTTTCGAAACCAAAACAAAATAAAGAAGAAAGAGAGAGTCAACATTCTCAAACTTCCCAAAAAGTATTTGTATATATTTCTTCTTACAAATGTTGCAAGTTATATATTTCAAATTATTTTGGATAAATTAGCATTTATTTGGAATCCCTCACTTTCACAAACACAAAATAAATATCTTGATTTTTATCTGGCATGATTACTAATCTCTCTTATATCAAAGTCCACAAAATTCAATTAAATAAAGTTTGAGCACAGAGAATTGATCTTGTTATTTACTTAAACCAAGCACATCCTTTCACAATAAAATGATTATATTTGTAATGTCCATGCTATGCTACATAGTAGAAGTGGTTTCTTGAGCGAAAAGTTTCCCCTGCTATCCTATCATGCACATGGTCTAGAATCTTTGAGAATTGGCAAAAGGACAAGCTCACCCCTACCCAGAATAAAAATCCCTTGCTCTACAGATAATCCGAGCAAGTATCCCTAGCATAGGAAGAAAAGCAAAGTTCAAGAAAAAGAGAAAAAGAAAAATGTTATTTTATATCATTACAACAATGTTTCAAGCATTATCTCAAAAATCAAGCAAAAATACAAAAGAAAAGCAAAAGAAAGCAAAAGCAAAAGCAATAAAATCCCTCTCCCTACCCTTTGAAAAGAAAAGAAGGGTTGATGAGCTTGAATCCCTGGAATTCTCAATTATTCGAAAACTGTGAGGTAAGCCCCATAACAGGTGGTTTGTGCCCAACCCGCTTGGCCTTGGGTAACTCCTAGCATGGCGATATGTCTGTCACATTAGCGACCTTCTTTTGTACAGACCTATGTCTGCTTATGGATTAGCTAGCTCTTGATAATCCGACTTACATAGTAGTCTCGGTATGGTTATATGCATCTAAATCATGGTTAATGAACACTTATTTGGTTCATTCAAATCACTTGTATCAAATTATCTTGCTCAAAACTGGTAAATGAACAAAGCAATTGCACACACATTTGTATTTGAGAGATTTTGTGTATCATTATGATAAATCAAGATTGGAAATGAACTCACATATGCACATGGGATTCCTTATAAATCTAACTTTTGTCTTTAAGATACTTTGAAATATCTTTGCAAATTGTCTGGAATAATTTCATTTTCTCCTTTCTCGTATAAAGACAACTACATGCATAATCAAAAATCAAAATTTCTTTCAAAACATACAATAAAAACACACACACACACACACACACACACACACACACACACATATATATATATATATATATATATATATATATATATTTTCGACTTTCGTGATGATGGTATAGTTCTAGAACTTAAATGGGAGTCTTATGCCTAGCGCAAGTCCTCCTCTTCATATTTTTTGTTTATTTTCAACAATTAAAAATCAACCATACAATAAAACTATTATATCAACTTCTTCTTTGGATTTCACGATGATGGTATAAGTCTATACCTAAATATTCTATGCCTAGCGCAAACCATTGTACCAATTTTATTCCCCATTCATTTAAAAATCATAAAAACCATATGACTTAAATCATTATGTTATACAATTATGTTTTAAAAAAAGCATGCACATTATCACTATTTCATGTCATTATGTCAATATTCAATTTTGCAATGATGGTATAATTCCTAAGGAATTATCCAAAAAATTTATCACACTTAGGAATTTATGCCTAGCAAAAATCATTTTAAAATATTTCATGCATAATATTTTCATGAAAAGTCTGAAAACAAAATCATCATCATCATCATTTGCATCATCACACCAAAGTCTTAAGACAGTCTCTTAAGCACTCTTTTACTTTTTAACAATATTTCTATACTGGGATTAGCTTGACGACCGAGTGAGCGACGACTCCATGAAATGGTCTATAACAGCGACAATGTCCTTTGAAATTATTGTTAAAAGTCCCTTTTATTTTTTATCAAATTATCATCACAACAACCAATTTGTTACATCAGATTATTTCATTTAAATTTTTAAAGCATGACATTTAAACCATAATATTTTCCAATGACATAATTACATGAATCATCAAATCAATCACACTTCAAACATTAAAGCATCATAAAAACATATAAACAAGACGTATCATCATAAGACAAGTCATATGATCAAAAAATATCTCATCTATATATATATCAAATATATGTACATCATATCAAAAATAGATTGGTATGCCACAATCTACATCTTGGCATACTCAATCCTCTCAATCATATATCCTCTGTGCAGTGTCTCGAGAACCCCTCGAGCTCTCAGCCTCATCTCCTCCCCCGCCCTGAGGTGGACGAGGTGGCCCCATCGTAGTATGTGTGGTACTGCGAGTCCTAGTCGTCGATCGAGATGAAGTCCTCGATGACCCAATCCTGATCGGGTCAGCAATGTCGACTGGCAGCTGTACCCTCTGACCCTCTGGCACCATCTGGAAGTAGATACCCTGGTAGAACGTGGTCTGAGCAATCGACCATGCCAGCTCCTGAGTGCTCGCTCCTCCGCTCCATGCTCTGAGGCATGCAACCTCATCTCTGAGCTGTGTAGCCTCCGCTCGATGTCGTGCAACCTCCTCCTGCAAAGTCTGCACCTATGCCTGGAGATGGACAGTCTTCGCCCGGAGAGTAGCCATCTCACTACTCTCTCCTATGTCCACACCCTTGCCCTTATCAGGCGATGGTGGTCTCTCTCTCTATGGAGAAGGGGGTCTCTCCTCCCTCCTCTCCCGCTGTCGTGGCCTCTGCTGAGCCTGTGGCCTCCTCTGCTCTCTCCCATCGTGACCCTGTGCTACCTCAATGGCTGCCTGGCACTGCCTCCCCATCCGATGCACAACTACATGAATCGGACCCTGAGCCCTCGTCATCCGAGGAGGGTGGATGCCTGTGTACCAGGCATCGTAGCCGTCGGCTACCCCAACATCGTCCCCATCCACTGGCTGAATGGGGGCATCATCTGCGTCCTGACTCTAGAATCATTGCATATCTGGAGCCCCGCTAACTGTAGTGTTATCCCGGATAGTCCAAGAAAACTCGTAGTCTCTCAGAGATGGGATCCCCTGCTGTAGACCGAACTGCCTCAAAACTCGGTCATACCGATGGAGCTCCACCTCTCCCCTCTCCATCCTCAGCCAACAGACTCGCCTGATGCGAGCCAGCTCCTGTCCATCCTCGGCCCACCCTGGATGATCTCTCCAAGGCCTCCAGGTGATCTGGTCGGAGACAAGGTCGTCTAGTAGTCTCCGGGATGCTGGCAGATCTATCCACCGTTGTGCCCCTCTCCGGAGCCACCAGTAGAAAACTCGGGGCCTCTCCCCATCAATCCCTATTAGTGGGAGCCCTACCGGCCTCCGCACCGCAATGTGCTCCCAGCACCAAACTTGTAGTAGTGATGTCATAACCAGACATCGACCGCCCTTGTATACGACCCCATGAAGGATCCTATACAACCGACAGAGTACAAAGCTCCCCCAAGCAAACCTGTACCCGTGGTCTCTCATGTCATAGACCACATCTGTCAGTACCCATGGTACCCTGCATCCGCTCTGGTGGCACAGTAGAAGACCACCTACCACCCCAGCCAAAACCCGTGTGAGTCTAGATGCCCCAGGCATCTGGCATAGCGACTCGATATTCACTCCGCCCTTCTCCAGGGCGAAGCTCGGATCGCCACACAGTCGCATCATCGCGTGGCCCTGATTGGCCGTGGGAGTGATCAGCCGTCCTTGTATGGGGATCCTCAAAATCCTCCATACATCCTCCAATGTGGGAGTCATCTCCCCTATCGGTAACCAAAAATAGGAAGAACCCGGATACCACCTCTCTGCTAGGGCTGTCAATAGCCCCATATCTGTAGAAACCTGTGGCATCTCTGCCACATGCTGCAAGCCGACCTGAGCCAGCTGATCTCGCTCTGCCTGAGACAGGGCGGCCAAGTCATCCCTTAGTCCACCGTATTTCCATTCTCTGCTCTTTAGTAATCCTCTCTGCAACATAAACAAAATCAACAATAAAAATCATTAATAAATCATTAATTAAAAATGCAAGTCAAAATAAGTTCAATTTTATAAATGATGATATCATCCACAATTGGACGATATCGTCCCCAATTTGAGCAAATTCATCTCCGATTTTGCATGAGGAAATCGTCCCTTATTGGATGAAATCGTCCCCCTATCGTCGATTTCGCCCTTAGACGAAATCGACGATATCGAGACGATTTCGACGAAATCGAGACGATTTCGTCTCGACGACGTCGACGGCCCAAAAATGGCCGCGATGCTCAAAAATCAATCAAATTTAATCTAAAAAGCATGAAATTCTAAAGTAAAGCATTCTAAATTAAGTTTAGACCCTTACCCGTAGCCCGCGTCGGACCTCTGTTGATCTGTGCGCTGTCTCGACCATCTTGTCTCCAGAGCTCTAAAAACTAGGAAAATGAACAGTAATAATGAATTAGGGTTTTACCCTATTTTTCTTAATTTTATTCAAAAACACTTAACAAATTTTTTAAAATTTTGCTTTTCCGCGTTTTTACCTCAAACGTTCGATTTGGGTAAAAACACGGAGGGGGCACCATAGTAAGTTGTCGTACGATTCGACCTAGAATCGTCGCCTAAAAATGGGAATAATTTTTGCTTTCTCGTAGATCGAGAAGAACTCATCTTTAACGCATTTTCTTCAGAAAATTCTCTAAAGAGGGGGCAAAATGTAGCACCCTAAAATTGGCACAATAAAACCTTAAATAATTACAATTACTCTAGTAAATATTCAAATTCAAATTTCAACCCCCAAAACCGCTTCCAAACCGCCGTTTAACCCGTTTCCTCCTTTCCCGCACCATTTTTAGAGTTTGTTTTGACCGTTTGATGATATCGTCACCGATCAGACGATATCGCCTCAGATCGGACGATTTCGTCTGGACTAGGACGTCCAGACGATCTTGTCCCAAAACTAATTTTTCTCAATTAGCCTCTATTCCAACGACGTCTCTAATCCGGGCAGAAGCGTGTCTGCATCGTTAGAGACCCTCCCCATTGGAGATCTCCCAAATTGGGATGATCTCCAACCTCCTAACCTCCCTCCTAAGCCTATTTAAACTTAGGACTCCCCCTTGGCATCCCCCTGGCTGAAATTTCCTGTAACTTGACTTTACACGCACTAAAACATCTTGAATTACCATCTGCACTTGTCCTATCCAAATTTTGTTGCAGGAACCTTGTCATTCTTCAGCCGGAGCAAGCTCAGTTCATCATGGACGATCCTGTTCAATTCGAGACGATTTCGTACCAATCCGAGATGATTTTGACTGCAATCAACATTGGGGGCAATCAATGCCCAGAGTTTGCATTTTTCTCTTCTCATCTGCTATTTTATTCTGCATCTAGTCAGTTTATTTATTATTTTCTGCTATTCTGCATCTTGGAGTTCACCCATGTAGTTTAATTGCATAATGAAATCATGATTAACTATTAAAACATCGTAATTTGCTTGCATTCCTATTCAGGATTATCTTATTAACATCCTTATTATCATTTCACATCATTGCCCTCTATTTGTATTGCTGTATTTTCTGTATTCTGTGCCTATTTCTCTGTTTGCAGGTCTCTGACGAATTCGTTGACGAATTCGTCAGATCTCAGACGATCCTACAGATAGGAGACGATCCCGTCAAATTCCAGACGATCCGGATCTGCTTCAAGAATCAGAACCTCCATCAGACATCCGGATCAGGTATGGCTCTGTAATTTAGCTTTTTCTCTCTGTTTTCTGTTCAAATCTATTTTTTGTATTTCATTTAGCCTACATTTTCATAATAGAACAACTTAGATTCATTTGGCCAAACCTAGGACTCGAATGTTTAAAGATAAAACTGAACACATTAAACACATTCCCAACCTAGGCGTGGAAACTGCCATTCAAACGTTTCCTGGTGAACCCACCATCCATCGAAAAATCACCATAATACACCTCCCCCGAGAGGCGGGACCTTCGCAAGGCCTCTCAGTCCGAGGTACCACGCCATCCTTTTCCCATCCTCCTTCCGGGCATGGATCCTATAGCCTGAAGGTAAGGATGCAAAAAATTTGGAGCGATACAAAAGCATCATTAAAATCCCTTAATGTGTAGGCTTCTAGAACGATATTGGACTTGGGAATCTTAAGGTGTTCTATTGTTGTTGTTGTGATAATGTTGATTGATGAACTGTATCGATCAAGACCCATTTGAAAGGTAAATCATTGACTGATGCTACAATATGCAACGAAGGGTCTGGTAAGGCAATAGGCACTGTCTTAATCTTGTAATCATAAAATTGGATTATAGGTTCTTGGAATTCTTGTACTTGTCCCACAAAATGGGTGAATGCATTTGGATCTTGTGGTTGGAGCTCAATCGACCTTAAAATCTCCATCAAGGTCTCCTTGTACTTTGGGGACTATTGTATGAGCTCATAAATGGATAGCTTATCCAGAGTTGTTTGTAATTTTTGCTCAAGTCTACTTCGAATAGTTACCATAGGTCATGTTGGTGGACCTGGAAGGTTTTTTTGCCCTTGCCTCTACCTAGGTGCAGTGGGGATGTTAATGGGAACTGGAGGAGGTTGCGGTTGACCATACCATATACTCCTGGTTGTTATATTGATAATTTCAACCATCTCAACACACCCGTGGGTAGGTATATCAACTCAGACCTGATTGACTTGCACACCTTGCCCTATAAGGACCTCATGGTTTGGTAGCAAGTTTTTGTATATGCCCATATCTTTGTTGTTAGGTTCCAATGGGTTTTCAACTTTAAGTTCTCTTGCCTCATCATGTTTTGCACCTGGTACTTGAAACCAATGAAAACCTCGATATTATACCCCGGTATCCTATGGTAAGGGTAAAATTGATCTTCCCTATATTATTTTGGCTTAGGATGGTTAGGATCTATAAGAGGTATATTAGGGAACCTGATCTTTCCTGCCTCACTCAATTGGTTAAATATTGATTGCATTGGTTCTATTAATGGTGTGAAATAGCAAGGGGGTTTCCATTTTTTGTTTTTCCCTTGATTATTATTTTGATCATAATTGACTGGTGTAGGCTGTGCTTTATAATTCTGGGGTTGGTGCACAACCCCATCCTTAGGTGCAGCTAATACCACTTGATTAACTGGAGCAAGGTTTGCCTGCTTCTACTTGTGTTTGCCATTTTTGTCATTTTTGTTCCACTCCTTCTTAATTCAGAGTTTGATGGTTCCCTCATCTACTTTTATGTCCTCAATGAGTTTAGCCTGTACTAAGGCTTCCTCAAATAAGGGGTATTATTGAATTTTTAGTAAGAGGGAAATGTGTTTAGAACAACTCTTGGTGAACATTCGAGCAATCTCTTATGTGGGGATGGAGAATGATTATTTTTCCATGACTTTTCTCCATCTATTCCTATAATCCATTATTGGCTCATCATCATAATGTCTCAAATTAGCCAAGTATGAAAGGTTCACCTTCTTTTAGCACCAAAATATAAACGCTTCAGATTGGATATGTTATGCTTGGGCAGTTGGTTGAACCATTGAGTGGTGGCACCCGAAAATATCATTATGAATATTCTCAGCATAAGAGCATCATTGTCTTCAATATGAAAACATGCGTTGATGAAATTGGTAATGTGCTCTTGTGCATCTTCTTCACCTTTAAAATTTTCCAACCTAGGCATCTCAAAATTCTTAGGGTATGCGGGGCTAGGGATAGATGGACATAATGGTTGATTGTGTATTTTGCTCAATGTTGGTTGGTTACCAGCCGTCTCTTGTTTTTCAAAAGAATTCATCTTTTTGGTGAGCACTTGGAATGACTTTGAGGAGAGAAGTTCCTCATCTTGTAGACCCCTCTATGATGACAATGTAGGTAACCCTTGATCTATTTGATTTGCTCTATTTTCTTCCCTCCTATGAGGGGATTCAAGAGGTTCTTGGTCCTATTCTATTAGGTCTACCCATTTCCCACTAGCTAGATTTCATTTATGATTTGGAGGGTGGTTTTGTTGTGGGTTTCCTTCTTGTCTAGTGCACTCCTCTCTTGGTGATTTAGTGCATTGATCTCTTTGATGATCATTTCTATTTTCTTGTTGGTTGATATGAGCTAGCTACTTAGCTTGCTCTCTCAAACAATGCTCATGTTGGCGCAACAACCGTTCTCTTTATTTATCATGTTTGAAAGCTTCTACAAGCTCTTACTCTTTGCACAAGGTATTTTCTAACCATCACACACAGTTAATTTACACGATCATAGAAGACTCATGCTTATAAGATCCTGTTCTAGTGGTTTGATTTGTAGATTTATCGAAGAGGTTTCTATTATTTCTTTGCTTTGGCTAGCTAATGTGACTTGTTCAGTGTATTTTTGAGTGTCTCCATAATTAGAATTTATATGTTTACTATGGGGTCACCCTGAGGCATCCCTAGTTTGATAAGTGGGCTTAGAAGTCATAGTTTGTGAGCTTCCAAATGCAAAATTCTCTGTGGCTACAGTTTTAGGAGGTGGTCTCGAATAAATCCAATCCACACAATCTAACTGTCTTATTTTCCATGGCTGATCCTATGGGGTACCATTTACTCCAATGAGGTCATAGTCTATTGGAATACTTCCTCTTGTGTGAATGATATATTCTGTTTGATTTCTATGAATGGATGTATCTCTAATTTCCTACCCCTTAGTGGGTTGATTTTTTCTAAGTGTCCCATGTGAATTTTGGGATGTTGCGACTCTTGTGTGTCTTTTTTGTGATGAGGGTTTTTTGGCCCTCTATACCCTCCATGAGGAAACCTCATCATCCCTGTGTGAATAATGGGGTCTAGAACCCTCCTTATGTCCATGTGAGGAGGAAGCTCTTGAAGCTTCCTCATGTCTCTAAGAAGTTTTTGTGTGTTTAGAGGAAGTCCTTGAGGTTTCCTCATGTCTCCTTTATGATGATGGCCATAAGGCTTATTTGTGTTTATGTGATGTAGTTTCATGTTGTGGTTCCTTGTTTGGGTTTTCTTGAGGATAACCACCAAGGGTTGAGTTATAACCCCTTAGACTCACAGAACTATGTCTCACGGTATTTCGATTAGGTATTTCAATGTTACTACGACTTCACCTAAGGGTATGTATTGCTAAAGATTATCCATTGGTATCAGACCAAGGATGTTTACTTCTTGTTTTGACCATTGTTTTTGGTAATTTAGCTTTTTTGTTGCACTTAAATATAATCAAACAATATCAAACAAATGTTTATCTTGATTACCAATTTAAGTGTGCCCTAAAATGTTTGTTGTATTTTAATGTTTTGTTGTTTCTTGTTTCTTGGTCTTGCTTTGGATTTAGAATGATGAGACTAATCCATAGTGATAATCAATAAAACTCATGCCAAAAATGATTTCCCAAAAAGATACTAGGTTACACCACTTAAATCCTAGTGGGGTGTTCATCTAGTTCTTCCACTCTGAACCAATGATTTTTCTAATAGTGGGAGAAAGTTTGAACACAAGTAACTTAGTGTCACTATAAGTAAGTTCCTCAATCAATTTATAGGAAAATATAGGGGGCAAACCGTTAGAAGGAGATGAATGCCAATGTCACCAGACTGAATTGAGGGTTGGTGATGAAATCCAACTCCCCAACATTTAAAATATGTGAGTGTGTGTGGGGTTCATTTTAAGTTTTACATGAATAATAATGCATCATACAACAATGACTCTTTCCTATATGCCTTATGAAAAATGTGTTTTAATTTTCAGAAAGATGCATAGCTACTATGATATTAATGGATGCACTCTATTAGGTGCAAGTATGGCCTTTAGAAAGGTCTCAGAGCAAGAAAACCAACACATAGTTTCTAGCACGTTGGATTCTAGGGCAAACTTTACAGATAGAAGCCGATGTTCCTAGCAAGGCCTAGTGGAAAATCTAAAAGAAAACCTAAGATGTGCAAGATGCAAGTTATTTATCTTTCATTTTTTTAGTTTTCCAAATTGAAATATGTCTTAATTACCACTATTTTTAAGAAAATAGAAATAGATAGAAAACCATAAAGTGTTAGAAAAGTTGCACCAACCTTTAATACAACTCAAAGAATCAATTATTTGACCTCTACTACACTCTAGTTCTGGACGCTCTCGACTAGAGCAACTAATTTTTGGTTGCTATAGCATAGAGCAGCTAACTCATGGCCACTATAGACAAAAGCAGCTGATTTTTGGCCACTATAGATCAAAGCGACTAAACCTGCATGTAAAACCTAAGTCAATAAAGTGGTAGAAAATAAAATTAAACTAAAGAATTGGGCAGGAGTCCCACCATGATCTCCATCTATAGTGACCCTAGGGAAGCAACGCACCATCCACCAACTACTCTACTTACGATTCGATTGAATCCTTTAATGTTTAAACATGCAATAAATGAAAGGCACAAAGCACATATAACTAGAATACAAAGAAATAAATGAATGAATACTTTTTTTATTGATATTCCCAAGATCCGATTACATATGAATCCCTCTAAGGGATACCCTTCATTTGATACATGATTTTACATACAAAGAGGGTAGCAGGTGTATAAAATATCCCCTTACATAGGGGGCATGCTTTATCAGGCTTCCTGATGATGCACATGGAAATGTATGAGGGCTTACAGATGCCTCCTTCTCTAGGTCTAATTGCTAGAGTGATCCTCTTGCTTTCGTATGTTGTTGATTTACCCGATGAACTTGTAGCCCTGAAATTAATGAAATAACAACACACACTTAGATGTCCAAGATTGCCTCCTTGGATGAGGTTGTTAGCAACGAATAACCTCAATATAAACAAATGCAATGAACTAGTACTATGAATGTGAATAACTAAAATAAATCCTATGCTAATAAAATGAACGAGAAATCAGAATGAAAGAAAAGAACACCTAAAACCCTAGACTAGTTTGCAGGCCACTGTCTAGGATAGCAGTTGCTAAGGTGAAATCTCCTCCTATTGATCCAACGGCCATAGGCTCAAGTATGCTACTAATGTTAAAATGATTACCTTATGTGTTCAGATTTTCCCTCCAATATGATAGGGATTTGCTACAAGAATCGATCTCCAAGGGAAGCTCTCCAAGTTTATAGAAGCTCTCCTCAATGATCCAACCTGTTCAAAGTTCTGATGTATGATGTTCTCTCTCTCTGATTGATAAAATGAGGTCTAATAAGGTCCTCTAATTGATCAAAGAAGGTCTCCTAGTGATTTTAGGTTTTCCCTTTATAAATTTTGAAGCCCTAGGTCAATGTTCAAACCCTAGGACTGAATCCCTCATGCGTATTGGGCGTTAGCATGAGAAGCTCTTTGTTTTTCTATGTTTAACTGAAGTCTAAATCAAGACTACATGTAGACTAGCTATGAGGAGGAATGCAAAGTTGTCCCCACTCATTCTTATTGTATGCATATTGCCACTTTCGCATGAGATTAGGCTAGATTAGCAAAAAAATGCATTTAAAGCTTAGCCGCTATCGTATGCAGCGACTAAGGTTTGGCCACTCTGAGCTATAGTGGCTAGATTTTGGCCACTCTGGTCTATAATAGCTAGGATTTTATGGGATGAAAATATCCCATATGAGTGGCCAGAACCACTTTTGACACTTGGAATATCCCAAGGTTTAGTCACATGACCTATGAGTGTGCCTATGTGAGTAGTCTTCCTGAACATGACAAATTTTAGGTGTCTACACAAAATTAAAGGTGTAATATGACTGTGTTCTACTCAGAACCCTTGTCCAATAATATACTAGTAGTATATGTCCATATTAATCCTTATTAGCCAGTGATATCCATGGATATTCATCACTAGTAGCACTAAATAACATCCAAACTAAGTTGGAACAATGTTTGAATACTGGATTTTTTTCATCTTCCTTCATTTCTACCAGCTTCTCATGCATTTTCTTGGCAAGAAATGTGGACCAGTTGAATTAAATAGGACATTGTTGTTATCCCATGTTTGCACCATGTACATACTAGTTCTGGAGATATAACATGTAGTGGCCAATTGCTAGTCTTTTACATCCAAGTCTAATTCAAGGCTAGCTATTACAACCAACATGGAGTACAACTTCGATTCTACAAATTTATTGGTAGGAATAGGAGTCATAGGCAGGGCTTGATTGGACTTAGTGGTCTTAAGCTGGCCATACACCCAGGTTCTAAAATATTTTCCATCATGTGCATAGGTATTCAAATTATAATACTTGGCTTGCTTCTCTAAGCTGAAATCTCTATAGAGTACATGGGGTTCTTGTCCCATTACAAATAGATCTCGATAAGCTTGCTCTATAATATGGAACAAAAAATTGTCATGAAACATTCTTACAAACCTATATGTAGGGTCATATAATATAGCTATGGCGAATACTAATTCAAGGTAGGTATGGACTGCATCATAAATATAATAAGAAAAGAATACATAACCTCAATACCGAAGAACACAAGCTTATACTAAGATGGGGGTGAACAGTATAAGACCACTTTTTACTTTTCTTTTCCAATAAAAATTATGCAATGTATAGATAGCAATATCAATAGCAGTAATTCAAGCAATGCATACATCACGACACACAATACAGATACCAATTTAATGTGGTTCACCCAATGTGGGCTACTCCACAGAGAAAATCTCTCACTAAAATTATTTCAAACAATCTCTATGGAATCCTTTCCCTATTACAATGTTTATGGACCTCTATACAAAGGAGACACTAATCCCCTAATCAAGTTAATGGATCTCTATCCAGAGGATAACTCTTTCTCCTTAGCTCTAACTGGTGATCTTATAGAAGAACTACTACCCCACTACTCTGGCTAATGGATCTCTATCCACTAAAGACACCTATCCTCACTGCCCTAGCTAATGGATATCTATCCATTGGATACTGTCGTTATCTATACTCTATCATCTTCAAAGCTCTATATCAAATCTGCACTAAACATAGTCCTTTGGTCTAGCATAAATCTACTCAATCCCTATCTCTAGTCTGGCACAAACCTATCCTCAAATCTGCACCAAAATCTATCCTAAAATATATACTAAACACAGTCCTTCGATCTAGCACAAATATCTCCTAAATATCTATCCTCTGATCTACACTAAAAACAACCCTTCGGTCTAGCACAAATCTATCCTTAATATCTATCCTCAAGCCTTAACATAAATCTTGACTTAATCTCAAATCAACTCTGCTAGATCTATCCCAAACCTTAACCCAAGGTCTGAAAAAATCAATAAATCAACTCTACTCTCAAGTCTTCTCAAAGACTTGTCTCAAATCTACATTGTAAGATTCCATAAAAACTCACTCTAATCTGTCTACAAGTCCTCTCTAGAACTTGTCCAAATTTGCTCAACAAGTCCTCACTAGAACTTGTCCAAATCTGCTCAATAAGTCCTCACTAGAACCTATCCAAATCTACTCAATAAGTCCTCACTAGAACTTATCCAAATTTTCTCTCAATATTTTTTCTCAAACTGTATTGTAAGCTTCCACAAAAGCTCACACAAATCTATCCACAAGTCTTCTATAAGACTTACCTCAAATCTACTCAACAAGTCCACACTAGAACTTGCCCAATCTCATAGAAACATAAAGATAATTGTTAGAGACTCGATATGATTCACATTCACCACAATTCTCAATCACTTTCAATCACTATTTTTACCACAAAAACATATAGAGAATTGTTAGAGACTCAATATGCTTCACATTCACCATAATGCTCAATCACTTTCAATCTTTCTTTTTACCATAGAAACATATATAGAATTGTTAGAGACTCAATATGCTTCACACTCACAAACTCTCAATCACTTTCAATCTCTATTTTATCACAGAAACATATAGAGAAATTTTAGATACTCAATATGTTTCACATTCATAAACACTCAATCTCTTTCTCAACTCAATTCAAAATATAGAACAATTTGTTTCATAGAACTTGAACTATCACATCAACACATCCACTTGACTAGGCTAAACCAACTCTACTCAACCAATCACTCAATGAATTAATCCTTGCTTATAAACCCTAGTCCAAGCATAATAACACTCACTCAAATATTTCCAACAATGCTTATCAATCAATATCACATAACAATGATACTCATGATTTTGCAAACCCTAGTTCAAGTTCTTCACTCACTTACTTACTTCAAAAAAAATGCTTATTAAACAATCTTCACATATCAATGATACTCATGATATTTGCAAACCCTAATTCAAGTTCACTCAACTAATCACTTCAAAAAAAATGATTATCAAACAATCCTTTTCACTCCAAATTTGCATTGACAACATTCAACAAAAACTCACTAGGAAGATGTGCCCATACCTTTTTGTTTGATGTAGAAGTGGCCTTAGAAAACTTGTCTCAATCACAATTTCTTTCTTTCCAATTTCAATGGTTAGATGACAAAATATCACTCTTAACACTTTCTCAAATATTCCTTAGACACAAAAATAATCAAATCTCAAATACACCTTATTGCTCCTTGGAATTAACATCCATCAAATCATACATGAAAAATAATTATTTGGATACACCTTATAATCTCCAACTTACAATATTATCCACCACAAAACCTCAAAAAATATTCCTAAAATACCTTATTACCTTTTTCAAACACTAAAGCAAATAACACAAAAAAAATTATTTTGCATCAACCTTATAACTCCCCTTAAAACCTTACAAGCCAAATAAATTATGAAAAAATTAATTTTTAATAGCTCAACTAATTCCTCCAAAAATTTCAATGCTCAACTAATGCATACCTTTGTCTTCTCTCCAAAAGAGTTTTGGCATGATTCGAACCACTTTCTCCCCAAGTGCCAAGCGCCTTAGCACTTTACTGCCCACCGCGTGGGCTATAGCCGCCCACGTGAAGGAAGGAAGACTTCCTTCCTTTTCAATTTTCGTTCATCATCGATTTGAACACAAAACAAAAGATAATACTCCCGCGGATTCAAACCTATTCCAATCATTGCCTTCATGTCTTGCTTCCACTATGTTTGCCAATTGCGCTACCAGCACTTGGTGACTAAGGCTCCCTCCTTGGTGGGTGAAATCCTTTTGCCTCCTCTAAGCACTTTAATAAAAATAAAATCCTCTTGTTGCACAACACTATTTGCACAAGCTCACATAACATTAAATTTAATTCGAAGGCATAAGAGAATTTGGCTAAGGTGGGGTAGTCCCCCTTTTATACACACTTGGTTAATTTGCTCCCCACGTCGGCACTCGATATCGAATTCAAATTTTTGAATTTTGACTTAATAACCCACCTTAGGATATTTTAAAATTAACATAAATTAACTTATAAGTTAAGTAAATTAATTAATAAATTAATTGATAATAAAAATTATATTAATTAATTTATAACTAATTTAAACTTCCTTGTATAATATTATAAAGAAATATTATAATATTATTCACTTGGGCTTCTTCTTTGCACTTTGGACCACATCTGACTTCCTAGAATCGAGTCTTGATCAACTAAAAATGGACTATCCTTTTGCACTTATTGGAGAACCTAAAATTGATGTTGCCCACTAAAATTGCCATTGACTGGTGCTGAAAGCTTGACATCAATGACCACTCACTCTTGACATCAATGACAAATCATCTACTCAAAATTTCCAACAATCTCTCCCTTTGTCATTGATGGTAACCCAGATTATTGTTAGCAATACTTGATATTTTTCCTATTCTACTTTCCATCGAAAATTGCTCCCCCTGACTCAATTGTCTCTTCTTAAATCAAATCTCTCCCCCTTTACTCAAATCTCTCCCCCTTTGACATCAATGGCAAAGGGTCAGATTTGGGGCTCGGATCTAAGAATAAGTCTCTTAGCTTAGCCCCTCCCCCACCTCCTCTTGAGGTGGTTAATTATAGGGTGTGTGTATTTCTACTCCCAGCAAGCACTGATATTTACCTTTATCCTCTTTCCTTCTCATCTGATCCTTCTAATTTCTTTGATTATTCTTGTTCATATCCATGTTCCTGTTCTCTTCCATATTCTCATTCCTGTTCATGTCCATATAATTGTTCATGTTCATGCTTGATTTTGGAATGTTTTCTCTACACCACTTTGTTGTATGTCCATAATTATTGTACGTGTAACACTTAATGTTATTATTCCTTGGAGGTGCAAATGTCTTGGGATTTCTCTTGGTGAAGCCATATTTGTTCCTATCATGAACCCTGTAATTCATTGCCTTATGACCAAACTGATTACATGAGTAGCAATACCCATGGAAAAGTTACCTATTCCTGAAGTTTCCATACTCTTGTCTTTCATGTGTCATGCACTATGAAGCCATGTGCCCAAATATGTGACATGAGAAATATCATCCATTGAAATTTCCTTGTCTTGCCTTCATTGGTCTCTTAGTCTCTCTTACCCTATGTTGGTTAATGTTCCATATGTTTATCCTTTATGCATTGTTTCTTTCCTTGTTGAACTTTCTATTGTCCAATTCATCCTCAGAACTCTCACTTCCTCTCTCACTATCATCTTCTGAAGTTTATTCTTCTTTAGAACTTGAGATTGACTTTTCTTCTTGTTTCTTTTGAGCCTGTTCAAAACCAAGACCTATTTTGCTTGATGTAGGCTTTTGTGACTTGATGATATTATCCAAATTCTTTGAGCTTCTTCCAAAATTATGTAGCTTATCCTTGGACTTCTCTAATTCTTCCCTTAGTAGGGCTACTTCTTGTTCTAACTTTTCACATTCTAAGACCTTTGCTTCTAACTTATACTTGAAATTCTTTGTCTTAGCCATTGACTTGTTTAGATCCTCTATAAGATATTCTCTTTCTTCATCACATTCTTGAAACTGAATCTCAAGTTGGGAGTTTTGATTTCTTACCTTTTTTAAAGTTTTAAGAGCATAAATAAGCTCTCCCTCAAGATCAACTCCCCCTTTTTTTTATTCTTCTTCTATTTGTTTACCTTTGAGAACATCTTCATTTTTTTTTACTTGTCTTCTATAGGATCACCTCCTTCTTCTTCTATTACCATTAGAATATTCTCAAGTCTAATCAATAAATCAACTCTACTCTCAAGTCTTCTCAAAGACTTGTCTCAAATATACATTGTAAGCTTCCACAAAATCTCACTCTAATCTATCTACAAGTCCTCTCTAGAACTTGTCCAAATTTGCTCAACAAGTCCTCACTAGAACTTGTCCAAATCTGTTCAATAAGTCCTCACTATAACTTGTCCAAATCTGTTCAACAAGTCCTCACTAGAACTTATCCAAATTTTTGCTCTCAATATCTATTCTCAAACTATATTGTAAACTTCCACAAAAGCTCACACAAATCTATCCACAAGTCTTCTCTAAGACTTGCCTCAAATCTACTCAACAAGTCCACACTAGAACTTGTCCAATCTCATAGAAACATAAAGATAATTGTTAGAGACTCAATATGCTTCACATTAACCATAATACTCAATCACTTTCAATCACTCTTTTTACCATAGAAACATATAGAGAATTGTTAAAGACTCAATATGCTTCACATTCACCATAATGCTCAATCACTTTCAATATTTCTTTTTACCATAGAAACATATAGAGAATTGTTAGAAACTCAACATGCTTCACATTCAAAAACTCTCAATCATCTCTTTTATCACATAAACATATAGAGAATTGTTAGAGACTCAATATATTTCAATTCATCAACACTAAATCTCTTTCTCAACTCAATTCAAAATATAAAAAAATTTGTTTCATAGAACTTGAACTATCACATCAACACATTCACTTGACTAGGGCTCAACCAACTCTACTCAAACAATCACTCAATGAATTAATCCTTGCTTACAAACCCTAGTCCAAGCATAATAACACTCACTCAAATATTTCCAACAATGCTTATCAATCAATCTCACATAACAATGATACTCATGATTTTGCAAACCCTAGTTCAATTTCTTCACTCACTTACTTACTTCAACAACAATGCTTATCAAATAATCTTCACATAACAATGATACTCATGATATTTGAAAACCCTAGTTCAATTTCACTCAACTAATCACTTCAACAACAATGCTTATCAAACAATCCTTTTAACTCCAACTTTGCATTCACAACATTCAACAATCACTCACTAGGAATATGTGCCAATACCTTTTTGTTTGCTGTAGAAGTGGCCTTAGAAAACCTATCTTAATCACAATCTCCTTCTTTCCAATTTCAATGGTTAGATGACAAAATATCACTCTTAAAACTTTCTTAAATATTCCTTAGATACAAAAATAATCAAAGCTCAAATACATCTTATTGCTCCTTCTTGGAATTAACATCCATCAAATCATACATGAAAAATAATTATTTGGATACACCTTATAATCTCCAACTTAAAATAATATCCAACACCACAAAACCTCAAAAAATCTTCCTAAAATACCTTATTACCCTTTTCAAACACTAGAGCAAATGACACCAAAAACATTATTCTGCATCAACCTTATAACTCCCCTTAAAACCTTACAAGCCAAATAAATTATGCAAAAATTAATTTTTAATAGCTCAACTAATTCCTCCAAAAAAATTTGCGCTCAACTAATGCATACTGTTGTCTTCTCCCCAAAATGGTTTAGGCATGATTCAAACCACCATCTCCCCAAGAACCAAGTGCCTTAGCACTTTGGTGCCCACCATGTGGGCTATAGATGCCCACATGAAGGAAGGAAGACTTCCTTTTCAACCTTCGTCCATCGTCGATTTCAACACAAAACAAAAGATAATCCTCTCGTAGATTTGAACCTGTGTCAATCATTGCCCTCACGTCTTGCTTCTACTGCAGTTGCTAATTATGCTACTAGCACTTAGTTACCAAGGCTCCCTCCTTGGTGGGTGAAATACTTTTGTCTCCTCTAAGCACTTTAATAGAAATAAAATCCTCTTCTGGCACAACACTATTCGCACAAGCTCGCATAGCATTAAATTTAATTCGAAGGCATAAGAGACTTTGGTTAAGATGGGGTAGTCCCCCTTTATACACACTTGGTTAATTTTCTCCCCACATCAACACTCGATGTCTAATTCAAATTTTCAAATTTCGACTTAATAACCCACCTTAGGGTTATTTAAAATTAACATAAATTAGCTTATAATTAATATTAAAATTAATTAATAATTAATTTAAATAACTTATAAGTTAAGTAAATTAATTAATAAATTAATTTATAATAAAAATTATATTAATTAATTTAAACTTCCCTGTATAATATTATAAAGAAATATTATAATATTATTCACTTGGGCTTCTTCTTTGCACTTTGGACCACATCTAACTTCCTGGAACCGGGTCTTGATCAACCGAAAATGGACTATCCTTTTGCACTTATTAGAGAACTTAGAACTGATGTTGCCCACTGAAACTACCCCTGAATGGTGCTGAAAGCTTGACATCAATGACCACTCACTCTTGACATCAATGACAAATCATCTACTCAAAATGTTCAACAATACCTTTGTTTGGAAGAGGATCCTCTTTGAAGAATTTGTCTTCATATCCCCATCTCAAGTTATCTCTAGTTGAGTACGTCATCCTTGTGTCTACGACCCCTACCTTCTTGTCTATGTAATATGGTCTTTTTGCCCTACCAGCTTGCCCAGTCTACTTTTCTGAAGATGATGCCATTTTAGCTTCCAAGTAACTCACTCTTCACAAATTACTCTAGGGAGTATGCAACAAACTATTCTCAATAGTGCTTCTGATTTCCTCAACTCGATTGCTCGCAAATGACTAGAAATTTGAATTTGCTCGCTTAATTAGGTCTTCGAGCACTCCTTTGCCATTAATGAGAATGAGTGGGCGGTTACCTCCCATGATTTCAAATGAGTGAATCATATGTTGTGAAGCATGGCTTGTTAGTGAAGAATGCATATTTTATTGGATGGAATTCATGGTAGATGGTGATAAACTATCCATTGGTACACTTCTCAAGGTGCATTTATTTACCCATCTTCATGGTGGAATGATGAACTCAATGGATTTTAATGCTATACTTTCTTTTCCCAATTTCGCTTGTTCAAAATATGTGTTCCTTTTGGTGCTTTTCTAAATTTCTGCTAGTTGTATTTCCACCATGGCAACTTTGACCAAGTTGACTATGGATTTTGGGACTTTTGAAAACTCCTCTAAACTTTAAATTTTGTTGTTCTTGATTTCGGTAAGCGTTGTTTGACCACTTTAACTATGGATTCTACATTGCATTACCTCCTTAAGGAGTATATCACAGTCATTTCTACAAGTGGAAAATGGCCTAATTTTCTCCATTTGTTTTTTTTTTTACTTAATAAAGAAAATATAAAACAGTGTGCATACATAAATAAAATATAATACAACATATGTACATATATTACAATAGGAGATTTCTCTAACTAAAATATAGTTTGATATGATACCCATTTACAGGAATGGGTTGTATGTTTCCTCTTTGATCTTGGAGCTGAAAGGCATTGCTCTCAGGTCTCTGCTTTTTTGCTTTTGTTTGGTTGATGCCTCTGGTTATGTTTATCGGCTCCTTGATTGGTCTCCTTCACTTCGACAATCTTGAATGGTCCTTCCCAAAAGGAATCAAAATTTTTGTGATTACCTGGCTTAGCCTTTTCAACATTCCACCTTAGCACTGAATCTCCTTCTTTGAACTTTTTGAACCTTGTTTTTTTATCAAACCACTCTTTGGTATTCATGGAGTATTTCTGAAAGTTCTCATATGCCTGAGTTCTTTGTTCTTCCAAGTGTAGTAGATGCATCAATATGGTCTCTAGCAGACTTTGATCAAGCTCCGGATCTTGGCTGGCCCATTTTAAAGTTGGTATCTCCAGATGAGTAGGAAGAATGACTTCCTTACCATAAACTAATGCATAAGGAGATGTCTTGATAGACCTCTTGATAGTGATTCTATCTGCCCATAGAACCTGGTCAAGTAACAGATGCCAACTCCTTTTGTTCTCCTCTAGTGCCCTTTTCAAAATTTTGAGCAAGTTTTTATTGGTGGATTCCGCCAATCCATTTCCTTGAGGGTAATAGTTAGAAGAATTATTTATATTTATACCATGCTTGCAAATTCAATGTATTTTGCACCTATGAAAGTTGGGCCATTGTCACTTACTAGTGCTTCTAGAATTCCAAACCTTGTGATCAAATTTTCTAGAAAATCAATCACTACTTCTTGGTCTGATTTCTTGGTTGGAATAGCCTCCACCCATCTAGTGAAATAGTCAATGGCAGTAAGGATGAACTTATGACCTGTTGATGAATTTGGATTAATGACTCCAACAAATTTGAGTCCCCATTGTTGGAAGGGTTCCTCTACCTAAATTGGTTTGAGCGAAAATGTTGCATTCTTGGTTCTTCCCACATACCTTTGACACTTATCACATGCCTTAGCTACCTTGAAAACATTTGCAAAGATAGTGGGCCAGTAGTATCCTGCTCTTATTATTTTCATAGCAGTTATCCTTCCTAAAAAGTGACCTCCGAATAGGCCTCCATGAAATTCCTCGATGACCTTCTATTTTTCATTATCTTTCAGACATCTTAGGAGTACTCCATCTAAGTTCCTCTTATACAAACCTTTCAGAAGTAATACATACTTCATAGCTTGCAATCTGAATCTCCTCCATTGTGAAGGATTGAGACCTTACGGACATACCCCTATTTGAAAATAGGCTATCAATTGATCTATCCAATCAAAATTGCCTTGAAAAGTGACATTTTGATCATCCTCTGCTCCTTGATAGGCTACTATTTGTTCTAAATCTGCCTTAGCGAGTTCCTGACATAATGCTCTTCCTCTAACCAACTTGGTAGGGTGGATTTCTACATCATACTCCTATATTTGGTAATCCAACCAGCCCTTTTATCACCCAATTCTCCTTGGAGGATAAATTTTCTTACATCTGGGTGTACCACATAGACCAGAGTTTTACTTTGAACTAAGTACTACCTAAACTTCTTCAAATATTTCATCATAGCAAATACCTGTCTTTCAATAAAATTATACTTTGTCTGATACTCATGCAAGGTTTGACTCCAGAAGAAGATAGGGTGTTCCTCTCCATTCTCATCCTTTTGAGTGAGTACTGATGCATAGCTTTCCTCAGCTCCATAGGCATATAAAATGAAATCTTTGCTAAAATCTAGATTTATCAATACTGGTGCAGTTGTAATTGCTTGCTTTATAGCTTCAAAGGCTTGTTTTATTTTCTCAATCCACTTGAACTCCATATTCTTCTTAAGTAGCTCTGAGATGGGTCTGACCACTTGAGCAAAGTTTGAGATGAACTTCCTCATAAAGTTAATCTACCCAAAGAAGGACTGCAACCCTTTCTTATTTGTAGGTAGGGGAAGGGCTAGAATTGATTTTATTCTATCTGGATCTATTGCCATCCCATTTTTGGAGACTACATGTCCCAATAATTTGCCTTCATGAACAATGAAGAATGATTTCTTTGGATTGAGAGATATGCCAAACTCTCTGCACTTCTAGAAAACCTTCTCTAAATGTTCAAGATGTGATTCCTTCCTATGAGAAAACACTATCATATCATCTAGATAAATCAGAATGATTTTATTGATCAGCTCACCAAAAGTGTAGTCCATGGCCCTCTGGAAGGTGGCTCCCACATTGGATAGACCAAATGGCATTCTCTGATAAGAAAATGTGCCCCACTTGGTGGTGAAGGTTGTTTTGAATTGATCTTCATCCTTAACCCAAATCTGGTTGTATCCAAAGAAGCCATCTAGCAAGGAATATATTTTCACTCTTGACACCATCTGCAGAATCTGATCCATCTGAGGAAGTGGATAATGATCCTTTAGTGAAGCTCTATTCAAGTTCTAAAAATCCACACATAATCGGATGTCTCCATTCTTCTTTCTCACTAGGACCAAGTTGGCAACCCATGTGGAATGCTTAATAGGATAGATAATTTTCCCTTTTAGAATCTTAATCAATTCTTACCTCATTATGGACTCAATTTTTGGATTCATAGGCCTTTGCCTCTATTTGAAAGGTTTTGCATCAGGCTCCAGCTCAATGGTATGTTGAATGACCTTCTTATCATAAACTTTGAGGTCTTCATAAGACCATGCAATAATGTCTAGGTATTTAAAACATAGTGCCTTGACTCCTTCAACTTCTTTTGGAGAGCATCTTATTCCAACATTAATCTTCTTATTTGCTTCTATTTCAATTTCACTATAGATTTTACCATCAACTTTCATAGTCCTTGACTTCTTTCCATCTTCATTATCAAACAAGCTTTCCAATGTGATCAGGCCTTTAGGAATGTGATTATTCTTCAACTGAATAACATCTTGTTGATCTATTTCTTGGAAAATCTCTTCCTGCACATTAGCTAGACAAGCCTCTCTGACTAGAAAATCAATTATCTGCTCATCATTGTCAAAAACTTACCAAAATATTTATCTATCTGGGACTGCTGGTCTAAAGACTAATTTGACTCTTTTACTTGTAGTTGACCCAAGGTCTGAGGAAGGATTAAAATTAGAACCTTTAACTACCAAAGCATCTGCCAATGTATTCTATTCTCTAGGGATAGAGCAGATATTTAGTGCATCAAATGATTCCATTAAGTCCCATACTCTATTCCTATACGTCTTTAGATAGTGATGTTTACTACTGCACTTTTCTATCACTTGGTTGACTACTAGCTCTAAATCACCATAAATATCTAATATCTTGATTCCCATTTTTTTGCTTGCATCAATCCCAAGCATAGAGCTTCATATTCTATAACATTATTTGTACAAGCCCAAGTGAATCTGAAAGAAAAAATCTTCACTCCTTCTGAAGGAGATTTCAACACTACACCAACTCGGCTCCATTTTTACATCTTGCTCCATCAAAATGCATTGTCCAGACCTCTGTCTACCTGAGTGATTGATTGGATATGGCAGGGATATTCTTCTTAGCTTCTATGGAGATATTATATGTACCTAGCCTAGTTTTTGATAGGCTGTAATCATCTTTGAAGGGTAAATCATCTTCTATTTCTAGATCTTCTAAGATTTCCACTAACTCTGGTTCTTCCATCACTGAATGATTGTACAAGTCTTCTTCAATTTTTCCAATGTGGAAGGACATAGGCTTTTCTAGGGTTATTCTTATCCTTTTGCCTTTGTAGGGGACTATCATAGTGGAGTAGTCTAGATACATATATCCTTCCATCTTGGCCATGAATTCTCTTGAAAGGCAAATACCAAAATAAGGCTCCAGGTCTACTACCATAATTTCTTGAACAATGGTAATTTTTGGGGCTCTGTGCAACCTCATCAATACATCCTTTATGACTCCCATGGTCTTTACAGGGGTACCATCAAGTTGTAAAACCCCCTGACAAGATCTTGTATACTCCATACCCATCTCATCACAAACTACTTTTGGCATAATAGTTGTTGAGGTGCTTGAGTCTATCATACAATTGTGGACCACCCATCCTTCCATTCTAAGAGAAATGTAGAATGGAGGAGGCTTGTTCTTCAAGGTGGTAGGAGATATTTTTTCTTTATCTTGTGCCACATTGAAAATAGTGGTGGTTTCTTTTCCTTGGGACCTTTTATGTAGAGAGGCTTTCAACAAATCTATTTGGCTAGGGAGAAAAAGAGTATCATACAGGCTTGCTCTAGATGGAACTCTTTTTAACTCATCCACAATGTTATATTCTACCTGAACTAGTGAAGGTATTTCATACCTTTTTTTTGGTTCTCCATAGTTCTTTCTGTATTGTTGTGTAGCCTCAATTCTTTGGCTTTTTGTAATGGAAGGGAAACTTAGTTTTTCTTGGGCCTCCTTTCTTGCACTTTCTTGCTCTTTGTTCCTTTCCTTTTCACCTCCTCTTGGAATACTTATCTCCCTCTCTTGTCTCCTAGGTGCTACATTACTTTTTCATCAACTTGTGGAATAGGAAATTTGTCATTCCCCTATAATGGTGATTCTCTCTTCTTCTATGAAGGCACTTGGAAACTACCCATATTCTATGGGTCTACTTGCAAGGGTTTCTTTCTAGACCTGGTCATGATCGAGACTTGTTCTTCTTTAGGAAAATCTTGTCCAATCATGACTTGATCATACTGTCATAACATGTTAACTCTCCCTTTCTGATTTATTTCTGCTCTTTCCATGGCTTGTTGCACATGGCATTGGTACATAGCACAAGATTTTGAATCATGAGGATCATTGCACACTAGACACCATACGTTAACAAGACTGGTCTCAGGAGTATATTCTTGATCTTCTTGATTTGCATTGACTCTAATTCTTGTACTATTGTTGGGACCAAGCTTTTGATCTCTATTAATATAGGGGAATCTCCTTGGTTGAGACCTTTCTATCTCTCTTTTCTCCATCACATTCATCTTATTATTGAGTATTTTTAGAGTACTCTGAATATCAAGTAGAATGGTGGATTCTTGAGGTGCTTGAGATGGAAGTGGCAGAAAGGGAATTGAAGGAGATGGTATTTTAGGGGGTAAAATTGGAGCCATTTGAGGGAGTGGTGATGAAAAGGAGGAGGGTCCATGTAGGAAGATGTAGTTGGCTGAATTTGGGTATTAGGAATCTCAGAATAATAAGGCATGACAATTTTTGGAGGTAACCTTCCTACATTGATAAGGATATTCTCAGCTTGTACAATTGCATTGTAAACCTGGGGGAAGGTGTAGACTCTAGACTGTTGAGTTTGTAACCTGAGTTCTGACCCCAAAGCTCTGATATAGTACATAAAATCAAGAGGGGCAGTGGGCCTAGCTTTAGGTGGAATTCTTTTCCAGGTTCTACTGAATCTTAGATTAAAATCTAAAATTGACTCTTGTTGATGCTTTTGCATGGATGTGAATTGGTTTAGGAGAGAAAATGGATCAACAGACTCATTGAATTCTTCTACAAAAGGCTCATCTAATTCAGCCCATGAAGTAATGTTGTTGTCTTCTAAGGTCCTAAACCAATGAAGGATTTTCCCTCTAAAATATAGGGCTAGGATTCTGACAATGACATCCTCATTTTTGATATTATGAATTACTGCTAGATTGAGGATATCTTGGCAATGCTCATACATAGTTTTACCTGATCCATCATAAGTTGGTATAGCTTTGGATATAACTTGAGGGATATCATGCATGTGGGCAAGTCTCAAGGGACCACCTGTATTCCAATTGGGATATTTCTACAGAGGTTGGTTTGGAGCTGCATTCGCCATATTTCTAGGTATTGTTCTTGCTAGAGGTGGTCTTGGATGTACTTCAGGGGGTGGTCTAGTTGGAGCCTCTTCTGTATGAAAATTTGAGGATAAATTTCTTATGATAGTGGATCCTCTTAAAGGGAGCTCATAAAAGATAAAAGGCTCTAGATTATTTTTTGTAGATGACCTAGTATTCATGAAAATATATGAGCTATTGGAATGGCTTTTCTAGTTTCTTGCATTTAGGGGAGTCACCAAGTGAATTTATAGTTCACCGCTTAACGAGGTCAAGACAATTCACTGAATCTTGATTCCTCTAGGAGAGATAAAAGAAATAAAACTTTGTGGGTTAACTAATGTTTCTTGTAAATAGGGTCCCACCGGGCGTGCTAGAACTGTTGGGGTTTGAATTGACATCAAGGAAAACTTGAACTATGACTATGAATCTATGACTTCTAGGAGGTGCATACCCACTAATCACAGCTCAAACCCTGACATTGGATGGATCAGAGATTACTTCAATCCAACCTCTAGAGTAGGTTAGTATACCTTATCAACTAATTTAGGTGTTGACTCAATTAAGCTCAAATAAATGTGTAAGTTTAGGGATAGAAATGAGATAAGGGTTAGAAAATAGTTGAAAGAATAATGGTCGGATAGAGCTAACAACATTGACAAATATCAAGAATCCATTGATCAATCACATTTCCAGTATGCCACACTTGAGACTAACAACAATCAAAACTTATTATCTTCACCATTAAAATAATGAAATACTCATAAAACTATTTCAAACATCTAAAATGCTAATAATCCAAATAGAAGAATTAGATCAACACTTAGACTAACAAAAATAGAAGTCTTCTACAGTATTTGTTTAGGCATGAACCATTCCAAGTTGCTCCAAATCAGCAATCCAATATCAGCATAATTGACTAATCATAACAGTAGTAGCAAAAATGCATTCATAGAATAAACTCACAATTGATGAAGACAAAAAGCTAGAGGTAAACATCCAAGTAATGCTCCTTCTATTGATTTCTCAGCAAGTTACAGTAATATATCAGGAAAACACTCTAGAGTCGACCCTTAAACATGAGGGTTCGACCTCTTTATATAGATTTTACAATAGTAGTAAAAGAATAGAAACACTACAAGGATATTCTTGCCAGATCAACAGAATGCTAAGGTGGCGACCTCTCATTGGTTTTCAAGAAAAATAATAGAGTTGTACTCCATGAACGCTGCACTTCTGAGCTCTACAAGTTGTTCGGATCTCAACTAAATTCAACAGCTGGAATGGTTACAGGTCAATCTGGATCATCCTTCATTCTTGAGAAGACTTTCCATCATTGATCTACAACTAAAAATATAGGTGAGTCTTGATTCCGACGATGTTTGATCTTCCCTAATTCTTTCCAATGCATTCCCTAGGTTTTTCTATGCTTCTTCTTATCCAGAATCTACTGCTTGGTTTTTTGCCATATTAGGTTTGATTGGTTTTACCACAGAATGAGGTTCTTGTGGTGCTTGATGGATTTCTATGAAATCTGCTACTTCATCTACCATCGGGTTGAGTTTGATCGAGTTGACTATGGAATGATCATTTCACAATGCCTTGGGTAGATTTTACCATTGCTTTACCTCCTGACATTTAGAATCTACAACTCTAATTTTTGCCAAACCTTCTTTGACTGCGCTAACTACAGATTTCACATTCTGGAATATTTTAACCTTGTCAATATTTGGAAAATATCATTCTCGACACTTAGTTACCATTTTACCAAAAATGATATGTTTGTGATTTCCCACTACAAAAAATACCCCTTGTGTTTGCGTCGCTATTCCAAATTCTACAACTTTGAATTCTGCTTAGCACTATTTGATTGCGCTGATTGTGGACTATACATCTTAAAAATTTTAATATTGCTTAGGAGTTTTTTCTAGAGACTTAGCCAATTTTACAAAAATTGCTAAGTATGTAGCCTTTTGGGCCTACAATAACTATTCTTCTTCATATGTTGTATGTGAGACCTCTACTTTCTAAAGTATGTTCACCAACTTCTCAAAGCTTTGTGTTTGCTCAATAATATTTAATGTAGTCACAAAAATATTTTATTTTGATGAGTGTGATCTCAAAATAATTAGGAATTAATATTTCATAATATGATTGAGTTTCCAATGCTTACAATGATGCTCACAATTATGTAAAACTCCTCATGAATGATTCCAATTTTTCTCCACATTTTATCTTTAGATAATAGAGCTGGCTTTGGAGGAATAAAATTTGATTTTGATTCTCAATTTTAAATACTATTTTTAGCTTCTCCCATGCATCTTTGGCTATGGTCATATCCCTTATGTATGCTTGGACCTTATTTTCTACTCCAAACATAATTATTATTCTTTATTTTCTATCTATATTGTTAGAATTTGTTTGATCTTCTCCTTCTATAATAGGATGTGTAATGCTTCCATCTACTACTTGCCTTACTTTCTCAAACTTTAGTTGTATAATGAGTTTGGTCTTCTAGGTAACATAATTGTTTTCCTTCAACAATTGGAAAATTGATAACAAGAACTTTGGTGCTCCACTAGCCATAGTAAACTTTTACAAAATTTGAATATTCTTCTTATTCTAAGTTCACTTCGAAAATCTCTTTTCGACGAGTATATATGCATATACATGGATTTTAATTGATACTTAAAATGTGAGAAAAAATTGTGTCTCACTGAGTAAAGATGGAGGGAATGTTTCTTCCTCTATGGAATATTCCTTTGGAATATTCATTTCTTTAAAATATTATATTTTTGTTTTCACTTTATTTGTAAATTTTTCATGTGTGCACTTCTCCTTGGTACATGTGTAATCCTATTGTACTTATTTTAACCTTTATGGTGGGAAATTTATGGGTGCCTTGATGATGTCTGCTTGCCACAATGTTTGTCACCCGATGGTCTTTTAATATATTTTTGTGTTGATTTTTATAGTCTATAGGCTTGTTGTCCAACTTTGTTTACTAGAGATTTTGCTAGAGGTTATCTATTGTAGGTGCTTATAGTTGATATCTTTAACTATTTTCTAAATGCAATCATCTCAAAAATGACAATCCTTCTTGCCTTTTTATTTTGTAATATGTTATTCTATAGAATATTATGTCAAAATCAAATATTCAATATATTTTTTGTATTTTAGTTTTGCTTCTTGTTTCTTCATGCCAAGATTGGATCACTAATCTATTCTTTTTATCTTGCAAATTCACCACCATGGTGGTGAACAAGTTCTAGTTATCATGTTTCCTTATGTGGCTTACGCTGATCAATGTGAGAATTTTTGAGCTACAAGAGTTGGTTCGAGATCCCCTATGCCAACACTACATTGCTCCTCAGTGTCTCAATTCCTATTTATTCTTCAACATTATTCTATGATGCTTCAATCTTCTTTTTAGCAGGTGTGTTGTCTTCTGCTCGAATGAATTTCAATACTTGTCAAGTGAGTATCTTTTATGTTCTTGTTGAATGCCTTTGCCAATGGTCTATTGGGTGAGTGCCTTTTCCATATATGTGTGTGTGCATATGTATATGTGTGTGTATAGGTATATATAGATATATACATACATACATACACAAGATGGTCCCTAAAACATCTTGTTGGAACACAAGATTTCTTTTGAAATAACCATAGGTTGCTTGCACTTGTTATATATATATATATATATATATATATATATATATATATATATATATATATATATATATATATATATATAACAACATGGTATTTTATTTGAAATAACCACACGTTACTTGCACTTGTTGTTTGGTTGTGGATGTTATTGGTCTTCTTGGACTTTCCTTCTTTTGTTTGAGAGACCAATTTAGCCTCTCCACAAGCTATGTTCCTTTTTTATTTTTCTTAATATTCTAGTGATTCTTATTGTTGGTCTTTAAATTTCTTGTATGTCTTTGTGTATTGCTTCTTCTTGTCATAGGGTTCTTGCCTTTTGCACATTATTAGTTTCAATGGTCATTCTAGTTGGAACATTTTTTTTTAAATAAAGGGGTAAAAATTTATTGATAAAAAGTCTGGATTACAGAGTACAACTAAGCTTCCAACCACGACTCAAATAAACATCCAAACAGGATAAAACCACTAGACTAGAATGACATCCAAAAAAACAACAAGAATAAACCACATTAAGTCTGTAAATCCTTGTGGATCAACTCCCATAGGCATTGAGAGTCCCCATATGGGAGACTCTCCCAATTATCAATACTCCAAGGATCCAACAGCTCAGAAGCCCTTTTGGCCAGGTAATTAGCAACCACATTCCATTCCCTTGGAATGTGCACAAAGGATATAAATTTGAACTATTCACTCATTTTGAGAATCTAAACGGCTACAGAGGCCAACTACCAATTAACTTCCTCCACCATTTTACAGTTTAAAATATTAACCACAATTTGAGAGTCATACTCGCAGATAATACTATGCCAGCCAAGAGAAAACCCTCTCTGCAAGGCCTCAAGAATTACAAGAGCTTCCATAAAATTATTGGAGTGAACACCTTTATAAATGGAAAAGAAAAAAATGACACCACCAGTAGAATCTCTCCCAACACCGCCAATGCCAGCATGTCTATGATTACCCCTGGACGATCCTTCAGTATTAATTTTTAAAACTCCTCTAGGGGGTGGCCTCCACCTACCATCTCTCCTAACCTTCTTACTGAGTTGAGGAACCCTACTAGGGCTAGAATATTTCACACCATCCCCAAAGAGAACAAGGGCTTACTATACCTTATCCTCCCTAGAATCCAAAAGAGGGTCCACATAACATTTGCTATGGATGGTTTCTTGAACCATATACAAGATCCTTTGCTAGATCTGTTGAACAGTAAAATAACTGCCCTAAAATATGTGTCGGTTTCGTTCAAGCCAAATTTTCCAGATGATGCAAGAAGGGCCCAAATTCCAAGCCACCCAAAGGAAGGGGGCCTTGGTTGAAGGTCTGCCTAGACTAATCCAAAACTCCACCAGGGATAGCACATGAAAACATGGATGGTTCCAGGCACTCCACCAATGATGCCAAATGTCTCTGGCAAAGGAGCATTGAAAAAATAAATGAGAAGAGTCATCCTCATTATTACTACAAAGGACACAAAAAGAGGGACCCTAAAATCCCCTCTTCCTCACATTATCCCAAGTGAGGCATTTATTACGAGCTACCAACTAGAGAAAGAAGTTACATTTTGGCCAAGAAAATTTGTTCCACAACTTTTTCCACAAAGTGACAGGAAGACTCCCATACTTTTGCTTATCAAGAACCTGATAACCATAGGCTACCGAGTAGGTTCCCTTAGGATCAGGGTTCCAATCCAAAATATCTTTACCCCTCAATGAATAACAAGGCCTCCCTATAAGAATAAGAGCAAGCACCTCTCTGTCCTTGGCCAGTCCCCCCTGGGGCCATTCTTGCAGATATTTCCACCTGTACATCTCCATATTTCCAAAAGACTAGATTTTTTAAAGTCCTCCACACAAGACCAACCTGCTTCCAAGAAAAAAATTCATAGGGAATGTAACCTAGGATATTTATTCAAGATAGGAGGGTGGCCATCCCAAGAATCTTCCCAAAAAAGAGCATTTGATCCCTAATTGCAAATCCAGAACAAAACCTGCTTGATTAAATTAGCTCCTCTTTTTAGAGTATCCCAGATAACTAAACCTTTCCCAACCAAGCTGACTCTAGGGATTTCAGCCTCAGAAATACCTCTCAAGTATTTACAATATAATATTTTAGCCCAAATATGATCTTGAGAGGTACACCATCTCCAATAAAATTTTGCAGCCAAAGCCTGCCCAAAAAGAGTTGTCTGTCGTAACCCAAGGCCTCCCTCTTGCATCGGCCTACATATAGAATCCCACCTAACCAAACTCTATTTATATTTATCAAGTTTTCTAGACCATAAAAACTATCTTGACAAAGCATCCATGTCCTTGATGAAGTGAGAGGGAGCTATTTGTACAAAACATATATAAATGGGTAAAGCTTGAACAACAGATTTTAAAAGCAACACTCTACTTGCAGTGGATAGCCATATGAAAGTTCAGTGCTTCACCTTCCTTCTAAACTTTTCAAGCATAGACTACCAAGAAGATCTAGGTAGAGGGTGAGATGAAATTGGAATACCAAGATAAATGAAGGGGGGAGTCCCAACCTAGAATCTTAGAATGCGAGCAATCCTGGATTGAATAAGAGGATGGGTATTGAAGAAGAAAATAAAAGAATTGTCCTGATTAATCAACTATCCAAAAGCACCAAGATATATGTCAAGAGACTGTCTAATATTTCCAGCTTCCCTGATAGTGGCAACTCCCAACAAAGCAGTATCATCAACAAATTGAAGGTGGGAAAGAGGTGGCAAACTACTATCCCACTTCCACCCTTGAATGAGACCCTACATGACTTGAGACTTGAGCAATATTCCCAACCCTTCCACCATAATGATAAACAAATAAGGAGATAAAGGATCTCCTTGCCTCAATCCCATTGAGGCCTCAAACAACTTTGATGGCTCATTATTAACAAGAATAGAGAATGAGGAAGAAGAAACACAACTCATCACCCATCTAATCCATTCCTCCTCAAATCCAAAAGCAACAAGAACTTTATGAAGAAAGGACCATCTAACCCAATCATAGGCTTTGGCCATGTCCAACTTAATGAACATAGTTTTCTCCTTAGAAGTTTCCATCGAGTGAATATCTTCTGTAGCAATAACAACCCCATCCAAGATTTTTCGGCCAGTAACAAACCCTCCTTGCTCCTTAGAGATGATTTTGCTCAACCATATCTTTAGCCTCTCAACAATAATTTTTGTGATGATCTTATAAATAACATTGCAGAGAGCAATAGGTCTGAACATATCCAAGGAATTTGCTCTCTCTTTTTTGGGTATAAGCACCACAAAGGTAGCATTTAGGGTCCTTAGCATCTGTTTGTTCTTTTGGGACTCATGGACTACCTCCAAAAGATCAAATTTGATTAAATCCCAAAACTCCTGATAAAAATCAATCAGAAATCCATCTGGACTTGGGGCTTTTCCTTTTTTCATCTTGAATAGAAAATTTTCCAACTCCTCAAGGGAAATTGGACCCATCAAATGCTCATTCATCTCTCTAGAAACAATCGCTGGAATATAGTTTAGAATAAGCTTTTCATTCTCATCATTTGATAGGGATTCCTCGTTGAAGAGAGAGGAAAAATACCTCTTAGTCTCTTCTAAAATATCTCTTAAAGAAGAGAGTAGGGCACCCTGAGAATTCACAAGAGAGGTAATCAGGTTACCATTATAGCGAGCCTTAACTGAGTTATAAAATAATGTTGTGTTCCTATCCCCTTCTTGAAGCCAATCTACTCGAGCTTTTTGTTTCCAAAAAATTTCTTCCCTCAGTTCTCATTCAGCGAGGTCTTTTGTAGCCTCATATTCCTCAACAAGAAGCTCCTTCGTGAATCCCTGATCTCTAATCTTCCTTGAAGCTTCTTCCATCCTCCTAAGAGTTGCCAGCTTAGCCAATAAAAGGTTCCCAAAATTTAGTCTATTCCATCTCTTCAATTTATGTTTTACAAATTGTAGTCGCTTCATAAAGGAATACATAATGGTGCCATGAGGAGGTTTTCCAGTGGTCCACCAACCTCACATGAAATCATGAAGCTTAGGATCACGAAGCCACATAAGTTGAAACTTAAATGAGGGATTATTTTTTAGCCCTAACTCTAAAGCAAAGAGTTTGATAGGCCAATTATCAGATCCCCTACCCTCCAGAATCACATAACTAGGACCTATGTTATTACCCATATAATAATTGTATATCAAAAACCTATCCAATATCTCTGAGATGGAAGTTTCTCCACACCTTCTATTATGCCAAGTAAATATCCCATTATCTGGCTTGATGTCAACCAAGTTTAGGGCCTGGATATGAGCACTGAAGACAGAATAAAAAGACTCGATATGGTCCACCCCACCACGTTTCTCCTCTAGATAAGTGATAGAGTTGAAGTCTCCAACAAAAATCCATGGGTATAGGGGAACCAAACTTCTCACAAAGCAAATGTGCTTCCACAAATTCACTTTACCATTGTAATCAACAGGAGCATACACATTTGTAAGTAGGATGATTTCACCAAATTCATTATCATGCCCGACCATTGAAATAGACCATCTACTGGAAATCCAAGTAAGAGGGGATATCTTAACCGGATCCCATAAACAAGCGATGCCACCAACATATCCACATGCACCAATACACTGGCATTGCCCCCTTCTCCACAACTTGGGAGCAATATTGAACATACTATCAATAGCCAATTTAGTCTCTTGAATAAACACCACATCCGAAGAATGCACATGAACCAAATCATGAACAAATTTTTATCTGGGGATGTTATTCAACCCCCTTACATTCCATGAGAGGATAATCATTTTTGGGGGTTATAAAAATAGGAGTCCAATGTTCTCACCAAGCCCAAATCCACTAAAGTCTCCCCCATTAACTTAATTTTATCCTGGTCCTTCTTCTGATCCACCTTCATATTCTTATCCGAAAAACTTTTTTAATTATTTTTTGCTTTAATCCCAACACCGTAGGAGTTTTGCAGTCCAAGGATGACTACATCAGTGCCTAAGTAGGAGATGGCATAACTAAATATGTACCACTTTCTAAAATAGTTTTCCTTATAGGGCTAGATCCAACCATGTCCCCTATACTCAGATCCAAAGCCCTTTATTCTTCATTTAAACCCCCTAGATATGATTCCTTAAGTTCCCTCTCAAGAAGAGACATATGATTCGGCCTTGTTATATTTGCATCAGGTAGCAACGTTTCAGGTATCTCCATGCACTGATCAAGATCATCTAATATTTCAAAATGGTTGAGTAGAGCATCTTTCTGGATATCCTTAAGGTTTTTGTTTGCCCTTCGTTCTCTATTTTGGGCTTTTATCAGAACAAAACCTTCCTTATCCCGTTCCCCTTCCTTTATCGAGGCTTTTTCTTTATCCAAAATTTGTCCAGATCGAGAGGGCCTAGGATTTGAAGCCACGAGTGAGACAAACTTAGGGCATTTTATTTGCAGGTGGCCATATTCACGATAAATCCGACAACAAAATGGAAGAGCTTCATAGTTAAGTTTTTGAACCCATGTAGTTGATCCAAATTGTATTTTAATAGAATTTGGAATATGATTATTTAAGTCAATTTAAACACAAATACGAGCAACGAATATTACATTTTTATCCATTGTCTGTTGTGACGGTCCAATCGACTTCCCAAGCAAAAGGGCAATCTTATGCAAGATATCAGTTCTCCAAAATTCCAACGGGAGCCATGGAAGCCGCACCCATACTGGAACCTATGACGACCGCTCCTCTAATGGGTTGAAACCCATATGCCAGGGTTTAAGAAAGAGTCCCACTTGGTTATAGAAATAATGACCCCCTTCAAATGCTTTGTTATGATATGCAATACAAGAGAAAACCACCATAAAATAGTTGTTCGCACTCAACATCACCTCCACATCGCCTTCAGGATTCCAAGTCTTCCTGACCCAAACCTCCACAAAGGGGAGAGAAATTTGGATGCCCAAAAATTTACCAATAAGGGCATGTTTGGTTAGATACTCCACATCTTTCGCTACCGAGTCTAGTTGAACCACTAGAACTGGTCTGGCTTCACATCGTTCCAAACATCCATTGTTCTTTAATAAGTGGTTCTCGACATGCACTGGAAAATCCTATTCCTTCCAGTCATTTTTAGATGAAAAAATATCACGAGCATGCACTCTCTATGCCAGACCCGATGCCATCACGAAATTCCTCTAATTTTTCAGAACTCCTCCGAAAGTTGTTGCCATCCCCGCAGAGCAATTTTTCTTCATCCAGTTGGAACATTTACTTCAATGCTTTGAGAAAATTAATTTCTTTCTTTTGCTCTTTTTTCGAAAATGCTAAAGTGCCTTATTTGTTAAAAAAACTTTTATTTCCTTTCGTCTTTTGTTTCTACTACGCAATCTTTTAAAAAACTTAAGCTTCTCTTTTTTTTCCCTAATAAGTTCTCTTGGAATGTTTATAATGCTATAAATGGCTTCAATGGGTTTTTTTAACGAGTCTTCTATATTTTTTAATCTTTTTCAATCTTATTTTAGATGCCTTTTCAAATGGCTTCTTTGTGATTTTCAAAAAGAGCTTGTATGACTTCCTTTCCTTGTAACCTTTAAGGAGCTTCAAATGGCTTCCTTTCTTGCCTTGATAGGCCTGGTTGTTTTGCTTTTAGGCTTTAGCCTTTGGTAGGGGTTTTCCACTCTGAAACTCATAGATCGACTATGGAATTTTGCTTCATGGTGACAAATTTTATATAGGGTATATATGACCCTTAACACTTCTTTTCTTAAACTTTAATTTTCTTTTCTTGAATAAAGTGCTATTTGGATATCTCTATGTCAAAGTTAGAGGAGGATAAAAAGGAGAATTATTTTTTATTCTACCTACTCTAATACCACATGTTAGAACTTAATTTTTTGAATAATTGTATTATGACAATGAAGGGTATTTAAGTACATAGGATGCCTATTTTATGCATAACAAACCTCCAAACAAACTTACAACTACTTTGTCCTATACTACATGCATGTACCTTGTGAGGGATAGTTATACCACTTGATTTTTCACATGGTCTATGATGTAATAACTCCTAACAAGGTTGAACTCATTGATGTATAATTATTTTTCCTTCCTAAACTTTTATTTTTATGAATTTAGCAAAAAACCCCTTACAGGGCCACCTTGGTATGAGAAACCATAACACGGGGTTCCACACCATCAAAATCACGCAGGAGTCGTGCCCAGCCCTGACCACACCAACATAATAAACTAGATTTTGGGTACCCAATGTGCGTTTGGTAGAGTGGAGATCCAAACTAGGGAACTCCCTTGGAGGATTGCCCTACCCTCTCCAACTCACCTACAACACATGGGTTTTTCCTTCCTAAACTTTTATTCCACATGACAAGTCTAAATTTTTTTTGCATATTATTTAATTTTATTTTTGGAGTTGGGGACTGTATGAAATTTAATGTAATATTTTTCCATTCATTTTTTGTTTCATTTCATCCATGCATCTTTTCTGTTATTTAGTTTTTATTTAGTGATTTTTTTGACAAGTTATTCTCTTCCTTTCTTTTTATTTTCTTCAGGTACCCAATAGTCTTACTATAGCTTCTGCCTCTAGTGGAAAGCCTCAATTTTAGTAATTAAAATCTCACATGGGACTTATGTTTTAATTCTAAAGTTATTTTCAATTAGATGCTTTTGAATTTTTCTATTTATCTCTATTTAAAATTTAATATATTGCTAGCACATACCTCACACCCATATAGCACCACTAGAATAACTAATAACCCAAAAACACCCTAATGGTTTTCCAATCCCATAGCTCTATGTTTTGGCTCCTATTTGCAATGAGTAGAATACCCTTCATCCTACATGTATTCATTTCATCCTACATATTTATTAATTGAGTTTGCTTTGAAATTTAACATTAGGTATTTGTATTTTGTTACTATCTCTAAAGGATTTTCTTCAAAAAATA
Source organism: Wollemia nobilis (assembly GCA_028583015.1). NCBI lineage: Eukaryota > Viridiplantae > Streptophyta > Pinopsida > Araucariales > Araucariaceae > Wollemia > Wollemia nobilis. Next base: position 5,782,251 of record JAQPPZ010001057.1, on the reverse strand, counting down.
GATGGTTGCTTTTGCTCTCTCTGAATAGAGAAGACCATAATTTTAGACTTGCTAGTGTTTACTTGCATCTCAAATTCTTTATAGAAATGCTCTAAAGCTTGTAGATGTTCTTTTAAACTTTCGAGTATCTTTCCTTTCCACTCATTTCTTCAATTTTTCAATATAAATATTAAATAAAGTTGGTGAAAATGGACAACCCTATTTCACCATGATATTACTACCAAAATACTCTAATAGTCCTTTTTGAGTTCTAGTTTTTGCTAGCACATTACTCCCAAAACACTTGACAATCCTTTTGAAGTTCTGATTTTTGCTATCATCCACTCATAAAATTTGTGTACAACTACTTTATAGTTAGTTGGCACACCAAGTTCTTCCATTATTTTCCACAATTTACTTTTAGGCACTATATCAAAAGCCTTTTTAAAGTCCATAAGACAACAATAAACTTCTTCTTTTTCACTCCGTATCTTTTCTATTAGGTTACTTAATGTAATAGAGTGATCTATTGTTGGGCACTTTAATCGAAATATTGCTTTCCTTATTGCCCTTATTCCTTGATTTTTTGTCCACTCTAATTTTGTAAAGCATTTTTTTTCAAAAATATTATGCATGCACATATGGACCTAAAACCATTGTTGAAAGCCTAGGAACTCAAACTCTAGACCTCTTTACAATAATCACCTCTTACTTATTATCTTGGAATTATAAAATTAAAACATTTGTTTGCTTCTTTTATTGTTGGTTTGTTTAGTTGTTGAATTCAATATGTAAAGTTAATCATATTTAAAACAAGAGTCATAAAAAATATCAAATTTAATCTAAAATAAAAAAATTAATTAAAATTATATACAAATCAAATATTTGTATATGTCTATATTAAATAATAATAATTAATTATTTATACGTAAAGTACAAAATATATAAATTATTAAAAACATTAAATTTCCAAATCCAAAATAATAAAAACATGAAATTTTCTAAAGATAATAATTATTATAAACTTTATTAAATTATTTTTAAAACTTTTAAAATTAAAATATGTTATAATTTATTGTTATAGGTTAAATAAAATATGCATATAAATTTTGACGAATTTTAACAAGTGCCTTTGATAAAATAAATGACTGCAACAATAAAATGTTGTAGATGCTAGAGGACGAAATAAAATAATTTACCATCTAATTGGATTGGATTAACTAATGACTAGTGCTTGCGATACGGTGAGTTAATTTGAAAAGACTAAAAAAAGGTTTCTCCCACTATCGTAACCACAAAACAATATTAGAAGGCATCACCCAAGAGATGCCCATCCTATTGATGAGGAGCTGAAAAATATTTAGAGTGTAGGGAAATTCCAAGAAGATGTGTTCCATTGATTCTCCTACCTTTTCACATAAACTACATCTATTAGGTAACTAAAAACCTCTCTTATTAAGATTATCCACCGTTAGGATCTTATTATGGACTGCTTCCCAAAGAAAAATCTCTAGTTTAGGAATATCTCTCTTACCCCAAATTCTATTCCAAGGGAAACCATTATCTACAACAAGATCCAAAAGATCACAGGTTGTCTTCATGCTGAATTCACCATTCGTAGTTCTACTCCAAACCATAGAATCTCTTTGCCTCACAACACCTAAGTAATAAGTCTTTATTTTAGCTTTAAGGGGGTTTAAAGCCTCTAAATTCTCAAGGCCTACCTCTAAATCTTTCCAGCTCAACTATCCAATAAATTCATGTAATCACATACCTTTTTACGATATCTATCTTCTAGATCCTCTTTCAGATTAAATAAAATATCATTGTTGGCTAAAGGGTTGTCATCTAATCGAGCATCTTCCCAGAAACTTATAGAGATCCCATCTCCAACACACCATTTTACACCCTTCCACAAGGCCTCCCTAGCCTCCACCAAATGGTTCCATAAAGAAGAGCCACAATAGGGCTCTTGAATTGTGAGAAATCTAGTATCCTCTTGGTTGTCAAGATATTTTTCTTTAACAATCCTTACCCAAAGAGTCTGACCTTCCCTTAGAACTCTCCATCCCACCTTAGTTGCCATAGCACTATTAATTAGTCCGAGTATCCTCAGACCAAGACCACCATGCTTCTTTTGATGGCATATTTTTTCCCAAGCTACAAGATGAATCCTCCTCCTCTCTTTAGATCCTAACCATAAGAATTGTTTTTGAATTCCTTCTATGATTTTGGAAACTTAAGCAGGGATATTGAACAGGAAGAGAAGATAAATGGGGATAGCCTGCAAAACACTCTTAACCAAAACACTTTACATGCTTGAGACAAGATATTACCTTTCCATCCTGCAAGTTTGGACTAAAATCTATCAAGAAAACCATTCCAAAGAGGTTCCTTGCAAGTTCCCATGAACATAGGCATTCCAAGGTAAGAAGAAGGTAGGGTTGACACAGGACACACTATCACTCTAGCCACCCTTCTCTGGAGAGTAATTTAATGTTAATGAAGAAGACCTTGATCTTGTCCAAATTGATCTTTTTGTGAGAGGCACACTCGTAGATGTCTAAGATTCTTTTAAATTTGTTTGCCTCTGCCATAGTAGGATTACCAAGTAAAATGGTATCATCCACAAACTATAAATGAGTAATACCCTCAATATTATGAGCTGGTTTAAGGCCCCCTATTTTCCCAGAAGCCTTGGCAGCATTGAGGTATCTTTCGAGCATTTTAGCCATAATAATGAAAAGATAAGGAGAGAGAGGGTCACCTTGTCTAAGACCTCTACTACTACTACTAAAAAACCTACTAGTTTATTATGGATTAGAATAGAGTACCTTGTAGTCTTATGGAAACTTCCAACCCACCTTCTCCACTGTCTACAAAAACCAAAGGCAACCAAAAGTTTATCCAAAAAATTCCATGAAACTCTATCATAAGACTTGCTCATGTCTAATTTCAGGAACATGCCTTTTCTTTCACCAACCTTGATAGAATGCATGGATTCATGAAGGGATATGATCCCATCCAAAATATGTTTACCTTTAACAAAACATCCTTGCTCATTGGATATAATGGAGGGGAGGACGATCTTCAATCTGAGGGCTATAACTTTAGAGATAATCTTGTAGATAGCATTGCAAAGACTTATAGGTCTAAAATCTTTGAAGGTTTTTAACCCTTTCTTCTTAGGAACTAGGACAAGGAAGGTATTTTTAAACTCCTTTAGGATTTGACCCGAATTTAAAGATTCTTTCACTACTTCAATAACAACAAAATAACAATATCCCAAAAGGTTTAGAAAAAAACCTGCTTGAAACCCGTCTGGGCCTGGAGCTTTGTCTCTGCTAAGAGAGATAGTGGCTATCCTTACCTCTTCTTCCTTAATCTCCTTTAGAAGATGAGCATTGATCTCCTTGGATATCAACCTAGGAGTGTGATTAGTCATCTCATTAACCGCGGTTTCATCCTCTTCCATATCTTCAGTTAGAAGATTTTGATAGAAGTCCACATCCTCATGCTCAATTTTTACTCTCTAATAACTTGGCCATCATCCTTTAGAATTTCATCAATGCGGTCTGAACTTTTGTTTTTGATAATGGAAACATGGAAAAACTTAGAATTTTTGTCACCTTCCTACAGCTATGTCACCTTCTTGCAACCATTGGATCCTGGACTTTTGCTTTCAATAGGTTTCTTCCTTAACTATAACTATTATGATGTACATTTCAGCATTAAGCTATTTTTGTAGAACTTTTAAAATTAAAATATGTTATAATTTATTGTTATAGTTTAAATAAAATATGCATATAAATTTTGACGAATTATAACAAGTGCTTTTGATAAAATAATTGACTGCAACAATAATTTGTTGTTGATGCTAGACGACGACGAAATAAAAAATTTACCGGTTATTTGGATTGGATTAACTGATGACTAGCGCTTAGGATACGGTGAGTTAATTTGAAAAGACTAATCAACAATGTGCATAGGAGGTATGGAGACGGTGCAGATCTGGTGGCCCGGTCAAAGACAAGTTGCATCGTGTTCTTTGATTTTGAAACGCCTCCTTCTCATAACAAACGTGTTGATTTGAAAATTGCCCATCTTCTTTAATAGCGATAGAGTGTACTTTGGCCAGCACCCACTCATGGTCTGCCATGCTGGTTATGGTCTCCTTTTCTTTAACGCCAGTCAAATTACTTAAAATAAAATACTCCTTAGATTACTATATTAAAAAAAAACTCAATCAATTCCCTCACCTTTACCTTTCTCACTTATAGAGTGTAAGTTGGAAACGTAATCGCATATGGAGACTTGGAGTACACGCTATGTAGATTAGTATAGAAATGCCTGTCTTCCTTGGTTGCAGAAGCACTCGAAGCTGGAGAATGGCTGCTCTAGGAGATCCAGCTATGGATGCCGTTGGTGTTACCAACTCCAATTTCTCTAACCCCAACTGGGGTAACGCGCTTCCTGTGGAGAGCGTGCAGGAGCTTGCACGAAACCAACTCCATGACATTCCCCAGCGGTACATCAGACCCCACGACGAGAGACCCTCTTCAACACTAGTCCCTCCTCAGTCCGAAATCCCTGTTGTAGACATGCAGAAGCTGCTCCAATCTTCTGGCGATGAAAGGCAACAACACATGGATCTCCTCTCCAACGCCTGCAAACAGTGGGGCTTCTTCCAGGTATAAATCATAACATACGTCGCTCATTTAAATTTGAGGTTTTGCTGATTTTGAAACATTGGTCAGGTTGTGAACCATGGAATTCCGCATTCATTGATAGATCGCATAAGGGGTGTGTCTAAGGAATTCTTTAATCTTCCCCTCGAAGAAAAGCAAAAGTATGCTCCGCAAGCGGGAGATGTTCAGGGCTACGGCAAGAGCTTCGTGGTGGATGAGCATCATACACTGGACTGGGGCGACTTGCTCGCTTTGGCAATCATGCCTGACACTCTTAAAAACCTCAAGCTCTGGCCGACCACACCCTCTGATTTCAGGTATTTTGGACATTGTTGATCATGATTTGGGTTTGGGTTTTGATTTTTCTTGGGGAGATCTAAGGTTATGTAAAGGGTGAACATGTGTTCATAAAAAAAATGCCATCTTACATTAATGAAATTGCAGAGACACGGTGGAGAGGTATGGAGCCGAGGTGGAAAGGGTGGCTCAGGTGGTTTTGAGTCTGTTCGCTGAAAATCTGCAGTTGAAGGACGATTATTTCAAGGAGAAGTTTGGAAGTGAGGCCATGAACCTGATGCGCATGAACTTGTACCCGCCTTGCCCTCGGCCAGATCTGGTGCTGGGTTTGAGTCCTCATTCAGACGGAGGCGGCATAACTCTGCTCCTTCAAGATGACGACGTACAAGGCTTGCATGTCCGTAACAACAACCAATGGATTCCCGTGCAGCCCATTCCTTATGCGCTTGTCGTCAACATCGGTGACTTGGTTGAGGTAACCCTAGGTTTAATGGTCGATTAAGCTTCCAGTTATATAATAATTAAGCCGGGATTATGAGATATGTAAGAATGTGATTGTAGGTAATGACGAACGGGAGATACAAAAGTATAGAGCATCGGGCGGTGACAAACGAGGAGAAGAGCAGACTGTCAATTGCATTGTTTTACAATCCGGCGGCGGAGGCGGAGGTGGGTCCTGCGGCCAGCCTGGTGGACGAAGAGCACCCGTGTTTGTACAAGAGCTTTGTACACCAAGATTACATCCGCTATTACCTCAGCAAACCACTCCAAGGGAAGCATCCTCTTGCAGATTTTGCCAAGATTGATTAACCAACATTACATTAGATAGTACATTCTTATTATTGCATGACAATAATAAACTTTTAATAATGGCATACCAAAAGGATGGTTTTCACTAGAGATGCGTGTGGTTTATGGATCCGTTTCCCAAAACGAGAGTGGCAGGACCATTTTATAAATTTATGTTTGAAAGTTGAAACGAATTATTTCGATTTGTTATTTTATTTTGGTATCGATGGAATGGTAATCCTTATCCTTTTGGTTGCTGCACATGCTCGTCATTCATGAAACACTCTTGTTTTTTGTTCCAAACAATTTCACAACTTCCAAGTTTCATCGTCTCCATCTCCTTAGTCAATTGAAACTTTCAAACACACATGGAAATTTTATAAAATGTATAAAGGAGAAAACATAAATCAATTAATTCATTTCAAGAATAATTTAATAAATTAGATATTTTTATACTTACTTTTTTAAATTATATAATTCATTTTATTATTATAAATAAAGAAAGAAAATTGTTAAAAAATATATTGGTGTTATTATTTTTTGAGTAACACTTCTTATACATATCTATTATCGGATTGAACCCGAGTTACATTACGGATAATGCAAGTATCCCGTGAGTGTTATACTTATTTTTTTTAAATTATATAATTTATTTTATTATTATAAAAAAATAAATAAATAAATTATTTAAAAAAATATTGGTTTTATGTTGCAGCAAATTTATGCATGAGAGAGTTTTAACATATGTTTGTTTATAATTAATTTTATAATTTAGGTTTAAATAAATATGTTAAAATTTAATATATTTAATTAATAATTTAATTTTAAGTAAGATTATATCTAAAATATATTTATTAAATTTAGGTTTTAATTTTTAATTTTAATTAAAATTTGAACATGTATGATATAATCAACTATTCATAATTATAAAATAAAAGTATTTGTGAAATGATTCACTTCAAAATTTATTTTAATTAATTAACTTTAAAAAATTATGTGCAATATAAATAAATAAATAAATAAATAAATATATATATATATAATATATATATATATATATATATATATATATATATATATATATATATATATATATATATTTATATATTTATGAGGAACCTTTTATATACAACATATCCGCAACATGAGGGGAGAGATTTGAACCTATAACTGGAGAGTTTTAACTACCCACTTGCTCTCCAACTCCTCTACATGAGCGGATTTTTAAATGAATACTTTTGATCTTCAAAAAAAATGATGAATATTTCAATAAAACATAAAATAACAATGTAAATGTTGAACTTTTTAAAAATAAAAATTATTTTAATTTAAAAAATTATGTGCAACAAATATAAATTTTAAAAACAATTTGATCTTTAAACGAATACTTTTGATCTAAAAAAAAATGATGAATATTTCAATAAAACACAAAATAACAATGTAGATGTTCTTATATAAAAGATGAACTTTTTAAAAATAAAAATTATTTTAATTAATTAACTTAAAAAAATTATGTGCAACAAATATAATTTTTAAAAATAATTTGATCTTTAAACAAATACTTTTGATCTTCAAAAAAATGATGAATATTTCAATAAAACACAAAATAACAATGTAGATGTTCTTATATAAAAGATGAACTTTTTAAAAATAAAAATAAAACATGAATTATATGTTTAATTTTAAATTACATAACCCTCAATCCTATTTAGTTAAACAAAAATTATATTTAATAAGTTATATGTGGTTTCTATTTGTGCCACTCCCATAAAATTACCAAAATATTACATTTTAGGTCAATTAAATCATATTGAGCATGTTTTTTTTATCATAAATATTTTTTATTTCTTTTTCTATCAAATATAGTCTTCAACTTTCTAGAAATTTCATGTTTCCACTATCAACTACTTTGATATAATTTTTATTAAGAGGCAAAATCTCATTTGGCTAGTTGCCCTCTAAAATTTAATTTTTACCAAGATGAAGATCAACACCATGATTGGCTAAATTATTTGCTACTTCATTTTATTCTATATAAGTATTATCACATTTCCAAGAGATTACCTCTAATAATAGATGATCAACATCAACAATAATTTTATTTTTTATGCATTTTCCACATCCATTTTTTTATTGCATTGACAATAATTTGTGAATCCTTCTCAATTAAAATACAGTTCCATCAATTTTCTATTGCAATTTTAATCCCTATAAGAAGTGCCCTAGCCTTTGCATAGTTATTATTTGAAGTTTCAAATGATTCTGATGAGAATTTTACCTTCATTATTATGAAAAACATCTCCACTGACTTTTCCTAGATTTCCTTTAGAAATGCCATCAAAATTAATCTTGATAAACTTAATTTATAGACATTTCCATTTTACCCTAGAACAAAGTAGATCCATTTTTTAATGCCATTATCATAGATGACTCTTCCATGTAGCTAAGTTGTTAACACCTCTTTTACTATGCTTCAAACTTTCCATAATGAGTACCATATCTACAAACATTATATAAGAGAGGTAATAATAAGATATTAAAATTAGCAATGATTTTGAGATTTATTTATATAAATTCTATTATTCATCTCAAGCCATAAATTTCAACAAATAGTGGCAAGGCCAATCCTCCATAGAATACATAATTCTTTAGCTTTAAAATAATTAATCCAACATTTCATCAACTCTTTCAATATTGATGTAGCTACCCAATATATTTTCATATTTTTTAAAAAGTAATCCCAAATTGTGTGAGCAAAGGGACAATGAAGAAGTAAATGGTTTGATATTTCTAAATATTTCTCACACAAGGCACATATTAAAGGTTCATGATATCCTTTTATTTGTAAACTCTCTTCTATAATAATATTACTTTGAAATACTAACCAAAGGAATGTTGAGGCCTTAGGAAAAGCCTCTAGTGACCAAATATTCTTCTAAGAAAAATCTTTGGAAGAAAGTAATTTTGATTGCCCTAGATTCTCATATCCCAACTTGAATGAGTATGCACCACATTTTCAAAGATTTTAATCCAAATCATCATTTTGTGTTAAAAACAACAAATAAAACTCTTAAAGCATATTTTGAAGATCATATGTATTTTTTTTGAGTTCCTCTCTTGAAACCAAGTTATTAATAAAAATCCATGATCTGGAGTTGTTGCTCATATTAAATAGTCTTTGACCTTTAGAAATTTACAATATAGGCATGCCCAAGCTAATGGTTTCCATTTTGAGTCATTAATAAGAGGATAAGGCTTCAACCAAGCATCAAAACAAAAAATTGCATAATTCTCTTTATTAGTGACCATTTCATATGTTTTTAATTAGTTGTAAACTATTTGATAAGAAGTTCCATGCTGAAAATCCTTTCGATAGGGTTCTTTTCCTAGATAATTGCATTGCATCAAGAGAACCTATATATTTTTGAATTAATATTTTTACCCAATTCATTCCTTGATCTTTGATAATCTCCACCTAATATTTTCTCCTAATGCTAAACTTATAACTCTGCAGTTTTTGCAAGCCTACTCCTCCAAAATTCTTTCCTTTGGAAACCTTGTCCCACATATAAAAAAGAAACCTAAATTTTCCTCACATCCTTTCCAAAGAAATTCCCTTTGAAATTTATCAATTTGTATGCTATACCTATTGGTAATATTGAAAGTGACATCATATAAATAGAAATGGGTTTTAATATAGTCTTTATGAGTTTTAGCCTTCTCACTATGGTGAAGAACGTACCTTTCAAACCTACCATACAAGCGTTGATTCTATCCAAGCAAGAGACCTAAAGCTCTTTTTTATTTCCTTGAAGAGATAAAGGAATACTCAAGGAGGTTGATGGAAAATTTTAAATTTTAAACCCTAAAGTATTCATAATAATTCATTGTAAATATAATATAGTGTTAAAAAAACCTAGATTTTGTAGTTTTAACCAACTATATAGTAGCTTTCTCATAGCATGACAATATTTATTTAAGCTCCATGGCCTTAAAAACTAAGGGATGGACCAAAAGAAAAGTGTCATCAAAAAATTAGAGTTGAGATTCAAAGGGACCATTCTTTACAACTTGAATACCTTTCATTTTTCCTTCCACTTTTACCTTTGAGAAAGCTCTCCCTAATGCCTAAGAATAATGAATAGATAAGAAGATGGTGGATCACTTTAGTAAAATATTCAAGATGACTTGAAGTAACCAACAAGAGAACCATTGATCGAACTATAATATATCACGGTGCTATAACAAAATTTAATCCATTTACACCAATTGTAATCAAAACAAATGTTTTGAGAATACCATGTAGAAAAATCTAAGATACCTTAACATATGTTTTTTCATATCTAATTTCATAAGCATACCTAGATTTTTCATAGAATGAAGAGAATATATGTCTTGAATATTTTATTTGCCTAGGTATGAAATGTGTGCCCTAAATCAGAGTTAAGATTGGATGATCTAAAATTGCTTCTAGATGAACCTATGGAGAAGTATGACTCCTTAAAGAATTAAATAATATTGGTGAAATACTAAGGAAAGAGAAGGGGTAGGGTTGAGATAATTTTAAGTGCGTTCAAAACTTAGCTAATGGTATTGCACCCATTGTATGAGTAGAGGGCATCTCTTATACAAACAAAGAACTAAAACTATGAAGAAAATAGAAGAAGTAATACATGTTGCAACATTCCAAGTCACTCTGATCAAAGAAATCCAAACAACCTTAAGCCTAATGTAATTCACCTCAACTATGAATTAAAATTATCTAAACAACCTAAAACCTAATAGAATTTCTCTTGATCAAAGCATAAATGGACCTAGTGAAAGCATTAAAACATCTAACATTTCAAGTGCTCTGATAAAAATAAGACAAACACCTTCAATCCTAATAGAATTCACTTCAAATTGAAATAATTCAAACAACATGAACCCTAAAATTTACTCATATAACAATGTAGATGAAAAAGGAAGAAGGGTAAATATTGCAAAAGATGTCAGTTCTCCATAATCTAATTAAGTTAAGACAAACAACTTTAGATTGCATTAGAGTAGCATAAACATACAATCTATGACAAGCAAATACTAAAATATCCAACACCTACAAATGAGGAGCGATGATCCTTTTATAGCTTTCTACTATAAACAATCATTGTCCAAAATTGATCAAGCATGATCTTGGGCTAAGTTGATACCACTTAGCCTTTTTATATTAATTTAGACATCCTTTTTTAGACAGTTGTGATTTGCTAGATCAATAATTATGCTTCATAGAAGTGGTTATCACTTTCCAAATTAAAATAGAGCTAACTAATATATACAATCATTAGCCAAAATTGATCAAGCATGATCTTGGACTAAGATGACACCACTTAGCCTCTTCAACTTACTCTACACATACTTTATCAAATGGTTGTGATTTGCTAGATCAATAATTATGCTTCATGAAGGTGGTTGTCATTTTCCAATTTTGATAATTTTCACATGGCCTAATTGTTCATCTCTAGAGTACTAGGTGTCCTTCACATTGAACCCCTTGATTCTAGGATGTTTTTGATGTGTCTATTAACTTTTGGAATCCATTCTTACCTAATACAAGTATTCTAGACCTTTTAGAAATTGATCTGAGTAGACCATGTTGCCACTTTGCTTTATCTTGCTATCTAAAATTCTTTGTGTATTTTTTACATTGTACTAGAGATTTTAGAAGCTTTGTTGACATCACCTATCAAAATATTCCCACTCATAAGCATCGTAGTATACCATATATTTGAAGTACCTTTGCTAATGTCAACAAAGACACGTTTTGACACACTCCATTTTCTTAGCTTGGTTCCCAAACTTATAAAGGAAAATATTTAATGACTACTTCTCACCTTTTGAATTGAAATGTTTTGAAACTTTTAAAAGTTAAGTTCACATCATTATCAAGATATTTTGGCTTTATATCTTTTGTAGTGCTTAACTTTAGACACGTTTTTACATCGTAAGCCACCACTTTTCCAGTCTAAAAAAAGTTTGTGGCCTAAAGGATTAAGTTAGCCTTCAACAACTTTTAGTCCATAATTTCTTGCTTTAGCCCTTAGAATAGAATTTTATCTCCAAACGAGTCCTTAAAGCTTGAATATTCGCTTTTCTCTTATTTTTATGAATGTCCTTTATTTTTGATCTGCTCCTTGCTTGTTCTTTGATGCCTTTAGATTTGCCTTCTAACATAAATTACCAGATTGACTTAAGGAATGTACTTGAGTTATTTATTTTATCTAGTTCATTCTCTTTTCTTCCTCAATTGCTTTTAATTTTTATTCCTCAAGGTTGCATGTTGGTGTTGTCTTGTAACTACACTAGGGGATATTATAAACCCAGTTCAATGAGGAAATCAATATATTCTATGAGCTCATCCCTCCAATAAATGGATGTGTATGTAGCCACTATGTAGATATAAATACTGCCAACAATAAAATCCCTTTAGATACCATAAAAAAGTTATAAGTTATTATATTTCTATTCTTATGGGTCAGCATAGCCTCATGGCTTAAGGAGTTTGAAATTTGCTAGCATTTTTCTTGGAAGGCTTTTCTTGTAAGCATCCTTGACATATTTACAACATCAAATATTTGAAAGATCGAAAGAGCTTCAAATCCTGTATTTATTTAGAATTTGATAATAATTTAGCTTAAAATTTCCCTTTAGGATGGATTTTGAAGAACACAAGCTTATACTGAGAGGGGGGTGAACAGTATAAGACCACTTTTTACTTTTCTTTTCTCAAACAATATTATCCAATGTATCAATGGCAATATCAATAGTAGTAATCAAAGCAATGCATAAATCACCACACACAATAGAGACACCAATTTAACGTGGTTCACCCAATGTGGGCTACATCCACGGAGAAAATATTTCACTAAAATTTTCTCAACAAATCTCTTGGGAATCCTTCCCTATTACAATATTTATGGACCTCTTTCCAAAGGAGACACCAATCCCCTAATCAAGTTCGTGGATGCCTATCCACAGGAGACACCAATATCCTAAGCTGATTTATGGAACTCTATCCATAGGAGAACTCCTTCTTCTCTGCTCTAGCTGGTGATCCTCTAGAAGACTACTACCTCCACTGCACTGGCTTGTGGATCTCTCTCCACTGAAGACTCCTATCCTCACTCAGAAGACCTTTGTCCTCACTACCCTGGCTAATGGATCTCTATCCACTAGAGACTACTATCCTCTACTCTATCACCTCCAAAGCTTGATCTCAACTCTGTCTCAAATCTATACTAAACACAGTCCTTCGATCTAGCACAAATATTCTCAATCTCTATCTCTAATCTACACTAAACATAGTCCTTCGATCTAGCACAAATATTATCAATCTCTATCTCAAATCTGCACTAAACATAGTCCTTCGATCTAGCACAAATCTTCTCAATATCTATCTCAAATCTATACTAAACATAGTCCTTCGGTCTAGCACAAATCTACTCAATCTCTATCTTTGGTCTGGCACAAACCTATCCTCAAATCTACACCAAACTCTATCCTCAAATATTTCCTCAAGCCTTAACACAAATCTTGATCCAATCACTAATCAACTCTGCTAGATCTACCCCAAACCTTAACTCAAGGTTTGAAAAAATCAATCAATCAATTCTGCTCTCAAGTCTTCTCAAAGACTTACCTCAAATCTATCCACAAGTCCTCTCAAGAACTTGCTCAATCTGCTCAATAAGTCTTCACCAAGACTTACCTCAAATTTCTCAACAATTCTTCACCAAGACTTACCTCAAATCTGCATTGTAAGCTTCCACAAAAGCTTACTCAACTCAACTCAATCTATCACAAAAACCTCTTCAATCACACAAACAAGTTTCACATAGAATCTTGTTTAACTTATAGAAACATATAGAGAATGGTTAGAGACTCAATATGCTTCACACTCACAACAATGCTCAATCACTTTCAATCTCTCTTGTTTTACCACAAAAATATATAGATAATGGTTAGAGATCAATATGTTCTCTCACAATGCTCAATCACTTTCAATCTCTCTTGTTTTACCACAAAAATATATAGAGAATGGTTAGAGACTCAATATGCTTCACACTCACAACAATGCTCAATCACTTTCAATCTCTCTTGTTTTACCATAGAAACATATAGAGAATGGTTAGAGACTCAATATGCTTCACACTCATAATAATGCTCAATCACTTTCAATCTCTCTTGTTTTACCATAGAAACATATAGAGAATGGTTAGAGACTCAATATGCTTCACACTCACAACAATGCTCAATCACTTTCAATCTCTCCTTCAACTCAATCTAGAAATAAAGAACAATTTGTTTCATAGAACTTGAACTATCACTCCAACACTTTCAATCAATTATGCTCAATCAACTCCACTCAACCAATCACTCAATGAAACACAACTTGCTTATAAACCCTAAACAAGTGTTTCACTATGCTTCCAATAATTCACACTATGGAACTCAACCTTGACTCAAGATGATTCCAAATTCACATAACAATGATACTCATGTTCTTTCACAAACCCTAGTTCACATATTGTACTCAACTTCACATAACAATGATACTCATGATCTTTCACAAACCCTAATCATGCATATGAAGGCTCACTCAACATTTCCAACAATGCTTATCAAACAATCCTTTTCACTCCAACCTTGCATTTCACAACATTCAATCCAACAATATTTCACTCATAGGAAGATGTGCCCATACCTTTTGTTTTGATGGAGATATGTCTTCAAAACCTGTCTTAACCACAATCAAATTTTCTTTGCCAATACTAAGGTTAGGTAGCCACAACCTATCTCAAGATCTCCACAAAATAATTTTTCCAATAATTATTTTACCATACAAAAATATCAAATCTCTTAGTACACCTTATAATCTCCAAACTTACACAATATAAGTCAACATCTTTATTATAACAAAATACACAACAATTTCCTTTATACACCTTATCACTCCAACTTTATAAAATAAATTTCAATCACCAAAAAATAAAAATAAAATATTTTAATTTACTTTACCTTATAACTCCCTCAAAAACCTTATAGCTTCTAGCTTACGAAACCCTCTAAGCAATTTCTGAATTTCAAAACCTTTGGAGAAATAAAAATGTGTATAGCATACCTTTCAACTATTCTGCCCACCAAAATGTCTTCGGAAAAATTCGAACACACGACTTAGCCTCTCCAACACCCTAGCCCAAAGCTAGGTCACCAAGTGGGCTACATGCCCACATGAAACCTTAGGTGCACGTTCCCCTCTATATGCCGCCTCTCAAAAAACATGCCAAATGAAACAAAGGCTTCTCTCCTCTAGCAAAAACGTCAATCGCGTGGATCGAACCTGTGATCCCTTCCTTACAAAGCCCTAGCACTTTCTCAACTACCGCCTGCACTACCACCATTGGTGGATTTCTCTATCCACATCGCTGCCCTTATTCCTTCGTCTACCTCCAACACTTCAAAATGTGAATTTCTCTTCCTCCAAGTAATGCAGTGCATGATTTCATTTTCATTCGAAGGTGTATATTCAAGGACTTAGGAAATGAGAATTATTTCCTATATAAATGCACATGCTTCTTGTCTTTTACACGTCGACCAATTTTGAATTTTTTAAATTCGAATTAGATTTTAAATATTAAATTTAAAACCCTTGCACCCATTATTAATTTAAATTAAAATTTTAATCAAGGATTAAAATATTTTAATTTAAATTAAATCTTTTGTAAACTGCTCATGGGTCTTTTCAACTTGAACCTTGTTTTTCTTCACCTTGTTATTTGGCCTAAAATATTATAATAATATAATATTATTATTTAATTTAAACTTGCTTCTCCTTCCTTGGGTCTTCATCCTTTGGGCCTTTTTAGGCATATAATATTAAAAATAAATATTATATCCTATTCCTTTTCAAGACCTTCTTGCTTTTGGAAAAACCACTTGATGTCCTTAATGATGATGAAATTTAAACAATACTCTCTTGACATCAATGACAACAAAACTACTCAAAATTTCCAACAATCTCCCCCTTTGTCATTGATGGCAACCCCTTTTTTTTACCATTCCTTTTTCTTTTTTTCAAAAGTTGCTCCCCCTGAGAAATTGCTCCCCCTGACTGAATGCTCTCCCCCTAACTCAAATATCTCCCCCTTTGTCATCAATGGCAAAGGGCCACCTTTGGGGCTTGGGGCTAAGAATGAGACTCTTAGCTTAGCCCCTCCCCCACCTCCTCTCTTGAGGTGGTTAATTTTGGGGTGGGAGTATCTCTACTCCCAACATACACTGATCTTTACCTTTGTCCACCTTCTTCCTCAACTGATCCTTCTGATTCCTCTGATTGTTCATGTTCCTGCTTGTCTCTAGAAGTTTTGCTCTACACCACTTAGCTATGTGCCCAACATTATTGCACTTATAGCACTTAATGTTGTGATTCCTTGAAGGTGCAAATATCTTGTAGTTCCTCCTAGTGAAGCCATATCCATTCCTGTTATGAACCCTACAATTAACTGCCTTATGACCAAACTGATTACAAGAGTGACAATACCCTTGAAAGAGATGCTTGTTTATGAAATTCCCATATTCCTGTCTTTCATGTGTCCTACATTATGTAGCCTTGTGCCCAAACCTATGACATGAGAAGCATCATCCATTGAAACTACCTTGCCTTGACCCCATTGGTCTCTTAGTCTCTTTTACCTTATGTTGTTTCCTGTTCCATCTGTTCCTTCTTTGTGCATTGTTCCTTTCCTTGTTGAACTTTCTATTGTTCAATTCTTCCTCATAAGTCTCACTCTCTCTTACACTCTCTTCTTCTGAAGCTTCTTCTTCCTTGGAGCTTGAGATTGACTCCTCTCCTTGTTCTCTTTGTACCTTGATAATCTTATCCAAGTTCTTTGAGCTTCTCCCAAACCTGTGTAGCTTGTCTTTAGACTCTTTTACTTCCTTCCTTAGTGAAGCTACCTCATGCTCTAACCTTTCACATTCTAAAACCTTTGCATCTAACCTCTCTTTAAATATCCTTGCCTTAGCTATTGAGTTGGTTAGATCTTCTATAATCTTTCCTTTCTCTTCATCACATTCTTGAAATTGAAGCTTGAGTTTTGAGTTCTGCTTTCTTACCTTCCTTAATGCATCAAGGGCAGAAATAAGCTCACCCTCAAGATCAACTTCTCCTTTCTCTGATTCTTCCTCTATTTTTTTACCTTTAGGATCATCTTCATTCCTTTCTGATTCATCTTCCATAGGAGCATGTCCTTCTTCTTCTATTGCCAAAAGTAGACTTTCTTCTTCTGGACCTTCACTAGCATCTTCATATTCATCTTCACTGAAATATAATCCATTCCTTGTACAACTATCTTCAAGATGACCAAAGTTACCACATCTAAAACACTTGAGAATCATTGGTAACCTATTTCTAACCACTTCTTTTTCTTCTACCAGAAATAGAATTTCATCTTCATCATTACTTGAGGAGCTTCCATCACTATCACTTGAACTCTTACTTGCCTTGTCTGCATAAAAACTCTTCTTATGCCTTTGGAAAAACTTCTTTCCTTGCTTGCCTTGTCCATCCCTACTTTTCTTTTGGTACCTGTGTTTTCCTGTTTCCCTGTTCTTATGATCCTATTTTTCTTCATCATTGCTATTTCCAGCCTCTGGATAATCAGATGCATAGTGACCATATTTTCCATAATTGAAACATCTAACTGATTTCGTACCTTTATATTTTCTTGAGTCTTTGTTCCTTCTACCATAATTTGCTTCTTCATAATTGGATGACTCATTGCTTGAATCTGACTTCTTACCCTTTGTCTTCTTAGTAGCTTTGAAGGTTGCTTCTTTCTAGGGAATAGGTTCCTCTTTTATTCTCATCTCAAAAGTTGTGAGAATTCCATGTAACTCATCCCTTGTCAAAAGTTCAATATCTTTTGACTCTTCTATAGCTGAAATATTTTCACTATACCTTTTTGGGAGTGACCTTAAAATCTTATCACAAACATCTGTTTCTTCAACCTTAAGCCCAAGTCCTTGCATGGAGTTAACAACCTCATCTACATGAAGTAGATATGCAGCAATGTTTTCCTCATCCTTCATATTTAGGTCTTCAAATGTTCTCTTGTAATTTTGCAACTTTGCTCTTTTGACCTTTTTGTCTCCCTCATATATACCTTTCAACTTATCCCAAATTTCCTTTGCTGATTTGCAATGCATAACCTTTATAAACTTTGTTTCACGCAAACCTTTTAAAATTCCATTCATTGCCTTTGAATTATTCAGATGTAGGAGCTTACCATATTTATCTGTAGGTGGAGTAGCTGGTGGTATGTATCCATTCTCAACTGCTTCCCATATTTCATTTCCAAGTGCCATTAGGTGAATCTTCATTCTCATACTCCAAAGTACATAATTGTTCCCATCAAACAATGGTGTCGAATTCCTTGAAGATCCATTCTAAGAATCCATCTATGTTCTTGAGAGCTTTTCCTTCAAGCTATTAAACTCTTTCGAAGGAACCCACTCTGATACCAATTGAAGAACACAAGCTTATACTGAGAGGGGGGTGAACAATATAAGACCACTTTTTACTTTTCTTTTCTCAAACAATATTATCCAATGTATCAATGGCAATATCAATAGTAGTAATCAAAGCAATGCATAAATCACCACACACAATAGAGACACCAATTTAACGTGGTTCACCCAATGTGGGCTACATCCACGGAGAAAATATTTCACTAAAATTTTCTCAACAAATCTCTTGGGAATCCTTCCCTATTACAATGTTTATGGACCTCTATCCAAAGGAGACACCAATCCCCTAATCAAGTTCATGGATGCCTATCCACAAGAGACACCAATATCCTAAGCTAATTTGTGGAACTCTATCCATAGGAGAACTCCTTCTCCTCTGCTATGGCTAGTGATCCTCTAGAAGACTACTGCCTCCACTACACTGGCTTGTGGATCTCTCTCCACTTAAGACTCCTATCCTCACTCAAAATACCTCTATCCTCACTACCCTGGCTAATGGATCTCTATCCACTAGAGACTACTATCCTCTACTCTATCACCTCCAAATCTTGATCTCAACTCTATCTCAAATCTATACTAAACATAATCCTTTGGTCTAGCACAAATCTACTCAATCTTTATCTATCTGCACTAAACATAGTCCTTCGATCTAGCACAAATCTCAATCTATCTCAAATTTATACTAAACACAATCCTTCGATCTAGCACAAATCTCCTCAATATCTATCTCAAATTTACACTAAACATAGTCCTTCGGTCTAGCACAAATCTGCTCAATATCTATCTCTATTGGCACAAACCTATCCTTAAATTTGCACCAAAATCTATCCTCAAATCTATCCTCAAGCCTTAACACAAAGCTTGATCCAATCACTAATAAACTCTTCTAGATCTACCCCAAACCTTAACTCAAGGTTTGAACAAATCAATCAATCAATTCTACTCTCAAGTCTTCTCAAAGACTTACCTCAAATCTATCCACAAGTCCTCTCAAGAACTTGCTCAATCTGCTCTACAAGTCTTCACCAAGACTTACCTCAAATATACTCAACAAGTCTTCACCAAGACTTACCTCAAATCTGCATTGTAAGCTTCCACAAAAGCTTACTCAACTCAACTCAATCTATCACAAAAACCTCTTCAATCACACAAACAAGTTTCACACAAAATCTTGTTTAACTTATAGAAACATATAGAGAATGGTTAGAGACTCAATATGCTTCACACTCACAACAATGCTCAATCACTTTCAATCTCTCTTGTTTTACCATAAAAATATATAGAGAATGGTTAGAGACTCAATATGCTTCACACTCACAACAATGCTCAATCACTTTCAATCTCTCTTGTTTTACCATATAAACATATAGAGAATGGTTAGAGACTCAATATGCTTCACACTCACAACAATGCTCAATCACTTTCAATCTCTCTTGTTTTACCACATAAACATATAGAGAATGGTTAGAGACTCAATATGCTTCACACTCACAACAATGCTCAATCACTTTCAATCTCTCCTTCAACTCAATCAAATAAAGAAAATTCCTCCTTTTCCTTCATCAACTCCACTCAACCATTCACTCAATGAAACACAACTTGCTTACAAACCCTAAACAAGTGTTTCACAATACTTCCAACAATTCACACTCAAACCTTGACTTAAGATGATTCTAAATTCACATAACAATGATACTCAAGTTCTTTTACAAATCTAAATTAAAACTAAACACATTAAAATATTTCACAAAAATGCTTATCAAACAATCCTTTTCACTCCAACCTTGTATTTCACAACATTCAATCCAACAATATTTCACTCATAGGAAGATGTGCCCATACCTTTTTTTTGATGGAGATATGTCTTCAAAACCTGTCTTAACCACAATCAAATTTTCTTTGCCAATACTAAGGTTAGGTAGCCACAACCTATCTCAAGATCTCCACAAAATAATTTTCCCAATAATTATTTTACCATACAAAAATATCAAATCTCTTAGTACACCTTATAATCTCCAAACTTACACAATATAAGTCAACATCTTTATTATAACAAAATACACAACACCTTATCACTCCAACTTTATAAAATAAATTTCAATCACAAAAAATCAAAATAAAATATTTTAATTTACTTTACCTTATAACTCCCTCAAAAACCTTATAGCTTCCAGCTTATTAAACCCTCTAAGAAATTTTTGAATTTCAAAACCTTTGGAGAAATAAAAATGTGTATAGCATACCTTTCAACTATTTTACCCACAAAAACATCTTCGGTGAAATTTGAACACACGACGTAGCCTCTCCAACACCCTAGCCCAAATCTAGGTTACCAAGTGGGCTACGTGCCCACATGAAACCTTAGGTGCACGTTCCCCTCTATATGCCACCTCTCAAAAAACATGCCAAATAAAACAAAGGCTTCTCTCCTAGCAAAATCATCATGGATCGAACTCAGATCCCTTCCTTACAAAACCCTAGCACTTTCTCAACTGCCACCTACGCTATCACCATCGATGGATTTCTCTATCCACATCTACCCTTATTCCTTCTTCCTCCAACACTTTGAAATGTGAATTTCTCTTCCTCCAAGTAATGTAGCACATGATTTCGTTTTCATTCAAAGGTGTATGTTTGAGGACTTAGGAAATGAGAATTATTTTCTATATAAATGCGCATGCTTCTTGTCTTTTACATGTCGACCAATTTCAAATTTTTAAATTTGAATTAGATTTTAAATATTAAATTTAAAACCCTTGCACCCATTATTAATTTAAATTAAAATATTTTAATTTAAATTAAATATTTTGTAAACTGCTCATGGGTCTTTTCAACTTGAACCTTGTTTTTCTTCACCTTGTTATTTGGTCTAAAATATTATAATAATATAATATTATTATTTTATTTAAACTTGCTTCTCCTTCCTTGGGTCTTCATCCTTTGGGCTTTTTAGGCATATAATATTAAAAATAAATATTATATCCTATTCCTTTTCAAGACCTTCTTGCTTTTGGAAAAACCACTTGATGTCCTTAATGATGATGAAATTTAAACAATACTCTCTTGACATCAATGACAATAAAACTACTCAAAATTTCCAATAGATTTGCCTTAGTGTAGTGAAATTTTACTTTGTTTTTGGTTTTCACTTGGTGGGTGGCTTTCTTGGGGTTTTGTGTTTGAGAAGAGCCTTTTTTTTTGTGTTGAGGTTTCTTTTTCCTTTTTTTTTTTTAGTTGTTTATATTTTTTTTTTTTTTTTTGTTGGGTCTGGGGGAGTTTTGTGTGCTTTCAATTATTTTGTGTGATTGTTGTCATTTCTTTTTGCTTCTCTATGTATTTTATCTTCTTTGGCTAACTTGATCATGGGTTTATTACTGTAATATTGTATTCTTTTTTTCTATTTTTGGTTCTATGTCTATTGGTATAGTTGTTTTTGTTGCTAGGTCTTTTGGATCTTTTCTTTTTTTTCTTACATTTCTATGTGGTAGTGGTTGGGCTTCTCTTCATGAATCTAGACCCTTCTTCCCTTTTAGGGATTGATGAACTCTTTTGACAAGAATTATCCAAACAATTTTGGAAGGTCCACCACTATTACCTCTTAAATCATTGAGATATCTGGAAGTTTATACAATAACATTGGAATATCCTTTATTGCTCCCACCATCCAAACTAGGGTACCATTAAGTTGTAGCACTCCAGAACTAGTCTGGGTGTATTCCATACCCATTTCATCACAAAAATATTAGGCATGACTATTATGGTAGCTATATAATCTACCATGCAATCATGTACTATCCATACCTCTATGCATAAAGGAATGTAGAAAATAGGAGGCTTAATCTTACTCATGCCAAGAGTTGGTTGATTTTGTGATAGATTAAATTATAGGGGGTAAGTATGCCTACTAGTGAGCTTTTGAGAGTTTCTTTTAACAAAATAATTTGTTCGATAATCAACAAAGCATCATACATACTAACTCTTAAAGGAGTCTTGTTAGTTCTTCAACAATGTTAAATCAAAATACTTTCAAAATCTTATCCTCCTTCTTGATAGTTGCTCAAATATCCTTTGATACTACTACATGAGTTATTCTCTTTGCTTCCTAATAACTTAAGGATACTACAACTTCCTCAAAGCTTACTCCCTTGACTCTTCTTGGTTGGATTTTTGTGCTTCTAGCATTTGGTTAGCCTTTGGTGATTTTGGCTTGGTTTTTTCCTTGGGATTCTCCTTCTTCTAATAATTTTGAGATTTTAGGACTATTTCTATACCATCATCCTTTTGATGATATGACAACAAAGGTCTCTTCTCAGATCTAATCAATAAGTAGACTAGATCAAAAGTTGAAGATTCTTTAGCAACTAGATTTTCATTTGGATCAATCAAAATGTCTACAAGCCCTTTTGATTATTTTTTTACTTTATGAGCTATAGCTAGATATAATTAGTGTTGATAGACCATGGAGGTGTCAACATTGTATGATCATTGCATGCTAAGCACCAATAGTCCTCTCTGGCAGTGGAAGTTACCTCCTCTTAAATTTCAACAATAGCAACCTGCTTCCCAACATCTTTGCTAGCAGAAGCTCCCTAATATTTTGAGATGTAGGTTTATCTTCTTGGATGATATCCATGATATCTCCTCTCATAATTATATTGATATATAATTGTAAGTTTATTTATTATATTTTTAACCATAACTTTGAGCTCCTCTATCTTTGTTGATTCTTTTAGCTTTGGGGTGGGTGGGACTAGCACAAAACTTGTTGAAATAGTATGTTGGGGATAGGATTTAGGTGTAGGAAAGGTGACCCATGAAGGGGATGAAATATCCAAAAGGAAAGCTTGTTGGACCAACTATTATATCTTAGGAAAATATGGCATTATGAATTTGGGAGGAAGCTTACCAACTAAGATGAGTGCATTTTCAACTATAACAATGACTTGGAAGATTTGAGGTAATATCATCTCATTGGATTGCCAGATATGAATACCTAAGTCTAGAGTAAAAGCATGGAGGTAGTAGATGTAGGATTGAGCATGTGATCTCCTTATATCTTGAGGAATTCTTCTCCAAGTCTTACTAAACTATATATTGAGATTTGTGATGTTTTCTTGAGGATGCCTTTGAATGGATATGAACTAGGTGAGAAGATAAAAGGGATCCCCTAGATCATTTAAATATAGTATAAATATTTCATAAAGTTTGGTCCAAGTGCTAATTCTACCTTACTTTAATTTATAATATTAGGGTAATATTTTACCTCTAAAAGATAAAGCAAGCAACCTCACCATTACATATTCATGGACAATACTATGAATAGTATCTAAGATAGTTATATCTTGGCAATATTCATAGGCCATATTTTCACTACATTCATAGAAGGGAAATGATTTAAATATAGAATGAATAATATCATGGAGATTGGGAATATTAAGGGGTTCAAAACTATTCTATCTAAGGAATATGCATCCATCTATAGATCTATGTAAGGATTTAACAATTAATTATAGAGATATGACTTGTAAAGGAGTAGGGTTTTTGATAGAGAAATCATGGATAGGAGATAATGACTTACCTTTCTAGCATGTCTTTACAACTAATAGATCAATGAACTATACTAGTTATTTCAACTTCTTGGATTTTGATTTAGTGATCATGCAATTTTGGAGCTACATTTTTCAAGTGGAGTCACAAATATTAGGTTCTTTCAATAGTGGAGTTACTAGGTGAATGGATTTTATTCACTTTATGAGACCAAGATATTTACCAAAATCTTGATTATTCAAAAATTTAGGTATTCTAAATTATCTTATACACATAGTGGCTCCGACTTCTAATCAAGTGATTGTTGTGGTTTTTTTCACTAGATTATAAATATAAGATGAATTAATAACATTCATTTCATTGAACATACCAAAAACTCTTGAGCACACATGATGGCTACTTCTTTTGGATATCTTCATAAAATATTCTTATGCATGGGGTGAATTTATGAAATTTTATCCCTCTAGGCATGCAAAAGTCTCTTGAACATTCAATCTACCTAGGTATGAAATGTGCACCCTAAATTGGAGTTAAGATTGAACAGCCTAAAATTACTTCTAGATCAACCTCTAGTGAAGGCTAGCTCCTTAAATAATTAAATAATATTGGTGAAAGACTAAATAAAGATAAGGGATAGGGTTGAGAGAGAGATTTAAGTGTGGAAAATACTTAGCTAACAACATTACTTTCAATTGCATGAGCAAAGGCCATATATTATATAAATAAAAGCCTAACAAACTATTCAACTAAAGCTATGAAGAAACCAAAAAAATCACACATGCTACAACATTCTTGAGTACTTAGATCAAATAAAACCAAAAAATCTTAAGCCTAACAATATTCACCTTAAATTTGAATTTTAATTTTCCAAACAACTTAAACCTAAAAGAATATCCCTCGAAAAAAAATATTTGTAGACCTACTTACATCATTACAACATCCAAAATTTCAAGTGCTCTCATAAAAAGAATCTAAATAGCTTCATTCATAATATAATTCACTTCAATTTGAAATGATCTAAAATATATGAATCCTAACAAAAATTACTCCTATCATAGTGTAAATAAAAATGCAAGAAGTGTGGGCACTTCCCAGGCCCTTCTCTCTAGGCTAGATGTGGTTGTAGACAATTTCCTTGGAATGGGAGGTCACTTTTCCACTTGTCTACCCTTTCCCAACCTGATTGAGGATTTCCTGCTTGTGCCCCTATTCTGGGGCATCCCTGGGACCTTCCTTGGGTTTTCTATTGAGCTTTAGGGATCCTTTTCTCTATTGTTCTCAAGTTTGTCCAAGTATGTTGTAGGTTTTCTACTTGGTGCTGGATTTTAGTGGTTCTTTGATTATGGCACATCGCGATTATGGGATAGAGGCTTAACTCCATCCTTGTGCTTCTTGGGAGGTTTTCACTACATATTTCTAGTCTAGGGTGACCATGTGCTTTATTTTCAATTAATATTCTCTTCATGTTTCGTAGATTTGGTCTTCTTGGTGGTTTCTCAATTTGGGATGGGATCATATGCTTTTCTTACTACTGAGTTCCCATTGGTTTTCCTATTCCAGTTTCCAAAATCTATTTATCGATAGATATGGAGGTTTATTTAGGGTATTGACTACATCTTTTGATCTTGGGAGGAGACCTATACTTATTACCTGCAATTTGATTTCTCTGTGCTCCTTTAGTTCAGGTTCCCTAGGGCCTTCTTATACCTCTTCTTGTGTCTTGTGGTTCTATTTTTTTTGTTGCCTCTGAATTCTTCTAGAACTTTCATAGCTCAACCTCGTATGCAAGGGGATCTCATGGCCTATGGAGATCCTCAAATTTGTTGTTCCAATTTCTAAGCTTTTGGTGGGATGTTGCTTCCTAGATTGCCTTATCAAGCTATCCCTTGGTGGGATCCTAAGCTTATTTCTTCAGTATTCGGATGTTCCTACTCTACTGGAGTGATTTCTAGTGTTCTCGAATGGGATTCCAATTTTCTTGCATTCTCACATTTATCTCGACCCTCCTTGGGTAGGATGTGAAGAACACAAGCTTATACTAAGAGGGGGGTGAACAGTATAAGAACACTTTTTACTTATCTTTCCCAATCAATATTATGCAATGTATAGATAGCAATATTTATATTAGTAATAAAAGAAATGCACAAATCGCCACACACAATAGAGACACCACAATTTATGTGGTTCACCTAATTTGGGCTACTCCATGGAGAAAATATTTCACTAAAATTTTCTAAATCAATCTCTTGGAAATCCTTTCCCTATTACAATGTGTAGACACCTAAAATGCATCATGTCGAGGGTGACTACTCATATGGACATGCTACAAGACCATATGGAGGATCTTGGATAGACTCCAAGATAGAGCAGTGGTTCTAACCACTCAATTTAGGCTCCTTGGCCTAATCAGTCTAAATCACAACCCAGACCTGCGGTCTACAGTCTTAACTATGGCTAAGGCCTGTGGTTTATAGTCTAGATCACAACTGTAACATGCGGTCTTAACTAAAGTTCAGTTGGCCTTCATCCAAGACAAATTGGTTTGAATGGCCATTTTCTCTAGAAGAAGGCGGTTAATGGACGGAAGATTCCAGAGGCTTCCATTCCAACTATCCTAACCACCTCTTCTTGATCTTGGCTTCTCCATGAAGCCTCCCTTAGCCCTAGGTCATCCTATAAATACCCCCTCCAAATAGGGAGATAATATAAAGAGTTGATTGATCAAGCGAGCAGCAAAGCCCTATTGAATTGCATACTGAATTCATGCATTAGAGAAGGCCACTTTGCTATTCACCCAAAGATCAATTTTCCATGGAAGTTCTAGGAGCCTAGAAGACCCAAGAAATGCTAATTCAGGTAAGTGGAAACCAATCATAGTGAATCAACCACCAAACTTTGCGACCCTTGAACGTCAATTAGACAAGGAGGTCAAGCCCACTACCCTTGATTTTGAGGGTAAACTCACTTAAGTGCTAACCGTAGCTTTCAACCATGGTTTACAATGCAGACCATGCATCAGTACTGTGTTTTGTAATAGAGGTATCACCACCTTACTATTTTTATTTCTACCCATCTAGTTATATTAGATTAGTCATTTGCATGGTTAAATTGTAGTTTTAGAGACTTTTGACTGATAGATTAGTGTTTTTACTAACTTGTTTTCATCATGGTAGTTTAGACATTAATGACTTATTTTCATGTTATAATGCTTCATTTCAAGTAATTGATTCCATATATTGATAGTTGTGCTCTTCATTTACGTATTTCCATCAATATTGATATTATTTGCATATGTTTAGCATAGTAGACGCATTTTCTTGATTTGATGTCATTATGCTCTTTTCATGTTATTTATATTTAAAGGGCATCATCATGAGAGGTTGCCTATGTTTTTGACATTCTTGTATTTTTTTCTTGATCATAGGAAACAGGTTTCTAAGGAGCTACAACCATTTATTTACTTCTTCAATGCGAAGAAGAGGGATCACTCCACCCTAGAGCATTTCGTGTCACCTTAA
Source organism: Wollemia nobilis (assembly GCA_028583015.1). Classification (NCBI taxonomy): domain Eukaryota; kingdom Viridiplantae; phylum Streptophyta; class Pinopsida; order Araucariales; family Araucariaceae; genus Wollemia; species Wollemia nobilis. The sequence continues at coordinate 5,754,869 of JAQPPZ010001057.1, read as the reverse complement.
GGACTTGATAGTGCATTTCACCCCTGAGGGGGATTGAAATAATTTTAATTGTGTATTAAAATAGAGTATCCCTAAGAGGGACTTACTTGTAATTAGACACTTATTGATTTTAATTGAATAATAGAGGCATTTCTTGTCATTTCCATGTGTTTTATCCATTTATGTGTTTGAATATAAAATTTACCTTGTTTATGCAATTACAACATTTTGGGTACACACCTTTTTGGTCGTATAGAAGGTGATCATGGTGGAACTCCACATAAATAGCATATGACTGTGTGTTCTTGACCTTTTTAACTTGCAGGTACAGGCTGCAGCTATCAGCTATGGGCCAACAATTGAACCGTAGGTTCAACCTGTGGACCACAATTAGAACCGTAGACTAGACCTACGATTTCTAGCTGATAACACATACAACAAAAATTAGAGAGTCAATCATTGCAAGACCTAAGGTAGGTCCTATTCTCAGCCCTCTATAATTTTTTTTCCTTTTGTGTTTTTATAGCATGCACAATTTCAAATGCAAATTAGGAAAAATCACTAAAAAAGGGGAAATCAATCGTCCTAGTTTGCTTTTGCATTTACTTCCATAGAAAGGTGCTGCTAGGAACAATAGACCTATGATTGTAGTCCGCCCTAGGCTACATCATGCTTGATAGAGTGTCTTATTTGGTTTATATGTGTGAGGCCCAATTAGAGTCCAATTAACATCGTAATGTGCATTGTCTAAAAGAGCATCTAGAATAGCTTGTATTTTTTGAATTTGAAACGTTATTTCATTTGCATAGCATATAGAAAATGAGCATGAGTGCTATATGATGCATTTCTTTTATGTACATTAAAATGAACCACACACACCACTTGGAACTTAAATGCTAGTGAGTTGGGCTTGACATCCAACCACTAGTAGGGTTCAATGACGATAGGTGTAACTTCCATTCGTTGGCCCAAATCCTACGAACATTTTGTATACTAGACCAATACTGGATTCGAGAACCTTTCATACCCTAGAAAATTTACATGTATTCTCTTTGAAGAGTATAACGCTGACTGGGAGAAATGGGTGAGGATTTGATAGGACCTATGCTCCCTGATCGTGTGTGGGCTTCATTACCACACATTATAGGTTTGATTACGTGATTTGGATTTCATAGCCAAGTTGTCAAGCTACGAGCATACAGGTGAAAGCCATTAAACTAAAAATAAAATCCAACAAGTTTTGCAAAACACAATAAGAGTTTCTACACTAATACAAGAAATCATTGAAACACAAAATAGTTTAGGGCTCAAATTTTAAAATGTAAAGGAGATAATCACATTGTTTACTTTGTATGCTTTTTTTTCTTAATTCATCAAGATAAGGCCCTCCTTGAGGCCATAATTTGCAGTAATAGAGGAAACCTCTCGAGTCTTGTTTAGTCGATTCATCATGATGACTAGGCATGATAGAGCTCAATCACGAGCTAATGAGTTAGAGAGTTCATGGAGATGCTTTGAATGCTTTTGATGTTCTCCTAAGGAGCTTTCAAACCTTGTATGCCTCCTTTCTAGGTGTCACACTCATCATGCATCTAAGGATCCAATCCTCCTAGCACGACATTCTGAGAGTCATCGTGATCTCCCTTCATCATGTAGGGGGTTCACCCATATAGATCATGGGGTTTCCTCATATATAGTGAGAAACCACATCATTAGGTCTCCACCTAGGGAGATAGAGAGTTATGGATCATACTCCATGAGTCAATCCTATAGGGAATTTGAGTTTCATGCAGCCCATGAGAGGTGACTACTCCAAGACCAATTGGAGGAGGCATGTTGTCAATGTAAGCGCCTAGAGAATGAGTCTATAGAAAGGAAGATAACACATCAAAAAAGGGTGGATGAACTCTAATGATATGAAGAGAGGATTTACCAATAGAAAGCACATGAATAACAATCATGTGAGGTAGTTCCTAAAAAGAAGCTCATACCTAGAGTGCTTAGGCAACAAGTCAACGTGACGCACCTAGTGCATCGTCAAGAGTTACCACTTAAGCAAGTAGATAACCATTTCTCTAGACAGATAGACATTCCTAGGGCTATCAAAGAGCAAAAAAAATAGATGTCTAAGTATCTCATGTGTAAGCATGAGGTTGAGAGTAGTCAAGTCCGACAGGTGAGCAGCGTCAATGCTCAAAAGCCATCACAAGCCTTGGGGCATATACAGTCTATTCCATCGTATAAGGAACCTATGATTACTTTCCATAAATAAGAAGTCAAACCTATCTCTGTCAGAGAGTCTGATCCTCCATTGCATATCATAGCAAGGATAAAATAGATTACATATAAGCTAGTGTTGGTGGATATAGGATCATCACTTAATATCATCACTACCTCAACGATCAAACATCTCAAAATTCCACTGTTCCACATCAAGGAAATAATTTTAATGTTGCAAGCCTTTAATGATGTGGAATCCCCTATAGTAGGCACAATAGTCCTCCCCATAGAGGTGGGATAGAAAATTATTCCTACATTGTGCTACATTTTAGAGGGATCAAGATAGTATAATCTACTACTTGGAAGACCGTGGATAAGATCCATGGAGTACGTACCATCAATAGTGCATCATTGCATTAAGTACACCTATGGAGGTGAAGTTCATGTAGTTGAGGTGGACCCAGATTCCTTCAAGTATTATAAGCCTAAGGATCATCCGCAGGAACCTGATGAGGTGCCTATGCATCTACAAGTTAAATTGGATAAGTCTATACAAAGTTTAGACATAGCCTAGCATATGATGGTGGAGTTACCATCCCCATCGTTATCACCTGTGGAGTCACCTACAACCCCTACACTATCGACACTACTTAGCAGGGAAGGATTGATGAATGCCCTTAAGGAGCTGCTTGCAGCCACTTCAGAGGTATCATTAGAGGATCTTCACACTCCTATCAAGAAGGAAGAACCTAGCATGGTCATGGATGCACCTGAGTGTATTACACCCTCTTAATCCACCATGTCATTATATAGTTCTCACAAGGATGATGGTGAATATGAAGAGCATATAGGGGCCAACATTACAATGCTGCCCACCATAGAGTCCACTGATGATCTAGGTCAAATTTTCATCGAGTCTCTGCTTGTGTATCCTATCCTAGAGACATCGTATGAGTATGATGAAGGTTCATTTATCACTACTGAAATAGGATAGCCTCAGTATGTTGATAAATTACCTATGACGCTTGCAGTTGTGGAATCTTCTCATGAGTTTCTAGGAATGGTCAACATTAGGCCAAAAGTTCAAGTAATTCCTAATCACATAGAGCTAGAGATGGGGCAATCCAGTGGTGTTTCCACATTTCTAGGGCTAGAACCTTTGAAATTAGTCACTCTTGACTCGTTTCTCATGGCACCATCTCAAGAGCACAAACAAGTAGGTTCCTCACATCAAATTGGGGGTACCAAAACTAACACAGTTCAACAGAACAAAGTGAAATAACACCTAGAGCTGAGTCATAGGCATGAGCATGTGGATAGCATTGGAGAAGTGTGTCATAAATAAGCCTCCACATAAACTAAAGTAAAGGAAATAGGTGATTTGAAATTGCCTAATGGATCCATAGCATCCACTTTTCTATTTCCTTCAAATGACAAAGGTATTTTGAATCAGTCATTGGAAATACATATGAAATATTTGTCAGTCTTGCAATCCATTTTAATCCATCTGGAAAGGATGGAGTATCGAATGGATGAACAAGATAAGGCATTTCGTTTTATTAAGAACTAGCTTGAAAACCTAGAATTACAAAAGCAACCCTTGTATGAGGTCGAATCTCTTATTGTGCAAGTACAAGAAAATCCTCAGTGAAAGCATGAGCCCATGAGGCCAACCCAACCATTGGATTATTAAAGCAAACCAAAGTGGGTCAAGAGCCCAAAATAGTCACAGCATAGTGGGAATCTGTTAAAAGATTCTATGTCTAACATCTTTCAAAAGTTGTAGGAGGCTAAGGTCATCACCTTGCCTAATGTCATCCCTTTAAACCCAAGCAAAGTTAAACCTACGGGTTATAGGGAGCATCACTATTGTCTCTGTCACTGGATAGAGGGTCATGGAATTTGATATTGTTGTGAATTTAAGAGTGTGGTGCAAAATATGATAGATAAGGGGGTTTATCATATATATGGTTCTCTCAGAGTGTTACAACAGACTGAAGTGGAGGTCACACCTCCTCAAGAGTGACCCCAAAGTTTTCAGTCACCTTGTAAGTCCAATAGGCTAGTGCAATGAGTAGTTTCATTTTAGATGACTACTTTAACTTTGTTTCAAAAGCTAAATGATGCACAAACATTCATATTACCCGAAGTCAAGCATAGGGCATCCAAGACTGGGTCACCTGATAGGGATCCCTTTTGTGTGTATCATCGAGCACATGGACACGACATTCAGGGTTTCCAGTCATTTAAGAGGGTCATCCAAGACCTAATACAATGGGATGAGATCCGCGAGGATGGTTCTCTCATTCACCCGTGTTAAAGCATAGGCACTCTAGTGAGGTCTGATCTTCACTTGGGGAGTTGACTTCTATCACTATTCCTAAACAAGCTGATTAATTTTTAGTGAATAGCATGCACGCTAGGGGTATTCAAGGTAGCATACCTTTTCCACTAGCCATGCCAAATTTGATGAGGAAAAATGAGAAATCTAAAGGTATTGCACCTCCCTTGTTGTCATCGAATGGTATACACACTGGGGGTATATAGGGTAGTGGGCCCTTCCCAAAAGGCTCCAAGGGTTCCTAAAACTTCTTGGTCATGTCAGTTAAATGCCTCGAGGGTTTGTTTATAATAATTTGGTCATCCTAAAAGGCTCCAAGCTCATCTGTGAGTAGTTTGTTCAATAAAAAGGTACCAAAATGTTTTGATAAATTGCTTGGTCAACCCAAAAGCTCCAAGGATTCTTAAAAGATTGCTTGGTCATCCCAAAAATTCCCAAAGGTGCTCATAAACCCTTTGGTCAAACCCCAAAGGCTCCGAGGGTTTGTTTAAAACCGCTCGGTCATCTTAAAAAGCCCCAAGGATTTTTTTGAAAAATTGCTTGGTCAATCTAAAGGCTCGAGAGGCATGTACTCGTCGTTTGGTCAGATATGAAGCTCAAAACTCATAAAAATTATAAAATCAATAAAATACAAAAAATTGGTAAAGCATAAAAATACAAAAATATTTGTGTTTGCATTTGAATTTTGCATTGTCATTTTTTTACATTTACTCATTCATCCCCTGCATTATTACATTGCATATAAGCATTCGTCATCCGTTGCATTTTGTAGTAGGAGGGATTATGTTTGTCAGTATTACAAATGACACCATGTTTGTGTCTAAATCATGCATCTTTGCATTTATCATGATCCATCATTCATGTGAGTAATTATGTTTTTCAACACAACCTATTTTGTTGCTATGGAGATATACTAGGGTTTTTCGGTCATTCAACCATACCTAGGGGTCTTATCAAGAGTTGATAGAAAGCTTACTTTACTTTTATATCTAAGGTTCAATTAGTATAGCCCTTAGCATATCAAAATCCTATCATTGATCAAAAAATTAAACAATCCTAATAAGGACTAGGGGAAGATGAAAGTAGTAAAGCAGGACTAGGTATCTTGAAGTGAAAAGAGTTATTCTTGATTATCCCTCTATGTGGACGATATGGGAAATGTTGGTAGTTGGCAAAAGGACAGGTTAGTTCCCTATTCATAATCCCTTGCTTATGATAACATGAGAAATATCCCAGAGTGATATCCCCTATAAATCCTTAATATTGACACCCTATCGATATCATAGATCGTCTTCCCAAGATTGATATCCCATACTGATATCATAAGATCGATATCCTCAATCGATATACCAAAAACAATTTTTCCAAGTAAATCCCTCAAAGGAAAGTTTCTGAAGAAAATTATCAAATGTAAATGTTGAAAAGTGAAGATCGAATGAAGATCAGAAAACAGGCTCAAATCAAGTTCAAAGTGAAGATCAAATGAAGATCATAAATCAAAGTTCAAGTGGAGATCAAATGAAGATCCAAAATCTAGTTTGAAGAGAGATCAAATGAAGATCCATAAACAGTTAAGAATAAATATGGAATTGACTCCCTTGCTTCACTACATATGAGTAGGTATCCTAAAAATTGAAGGATAGAAAGGAATGAGTCTGAATCCTTGGAATTTTTGGCACTACTATACCTTATGCATGATGATATGTCCGATACACTTGCATCTCACTTGTGGCTAGACCAATATTTGAATGTGGAAGAGCTAGCTTCAGGTGTCCTGCATGGCCTAGTGGCTTAGTCCAACTAAAATCTAAACTTGGTATTGGATAAGACATTTGTGGTACCCCTATCTTAGCAATAGGCTGAAGGAATACTACATGACATCGAGGAACGCTCATATCGTATCTTAAAATAATCAAGTGCACACACAGGGATAATGAATAGTTAGGGCCTATCCTAGAAAAAGACTTTTATCTCAAAAGTATAGTGTAGTTAGTATGCAACTATTGATAAGTCTATTAGGGTGTTTGAGTCTCATGGAAAACCTCAAAAATCTCTCTCATAGCAACAAAATATCAAATATCACAAACCATATAAAAACATTAAATTGCAAAGTATCGAGTTCATGATACATCATCATATAAAGCACAATCAAGATATAGGATAGATACCAGATGGATATTAGAAATAATATTTAGACGTCCACTGACTATATCGTGCACAACTTTCAAATTTGCAAAAAAAATAGAATGACACATTATATCATTCGCATCATACAACTGCATTCATTGCATTTTATATATGGGTGATTAATTGATTAAATTCTTATCTTAAGGATTTTCAATTACATTCATGATTATTATACATTATGTGTTGTCATCCATTAGATTGATAAACATATTTGCATTTATTCCTTATGTTTTAAGTTATTAAAGCATACAGGTTCATTTACATTAGATCACCATCATGTAAATAAATCATTACATACATTAATGCATACAATAAAGCAATATCAAATATGCGTTAAGAGAAAACATTGCATCCATATGCATCCATCATAAATCACACATCTAAACATATAGATCATTACATATCATCATCACAAATTAAATAGCTATCTAGTGCATGTCATACATACATCACATCACATAGCATCAAATTAACATAAGCATTGCATCCATGTGCATAACATAAACAAAAAAATAAAAATATACAAGTACACATAAAGAGTCATAAATGATCAGATCATATATATATATATATATAAATGATCAGATCATTTATATATATGTGTGTCTCAAAGAGTAAATTAGGAGTACAAAATTCTCGTAGGCTACAATCGTGTAGGTCCTAGACCTTACACAAAAAATGGTACATATGCAAAAATATAGCCTAAATCAGATAGATACCTAGCTCTGGCCTGCTCCCCCTAAGCTAGAGCTCTCACTGCGTCCCTCATCCTTGTGCTCTAGAGCCTGCTCTGCAGTCGGCTATGGTGCCTATTGTGAACCCTGTTGAGTGCCATGTGTACCACCTAATCCAAAGATTCCTAGCACATGGATACCAAAATGTTAAAGTGACTAGACCTGTGACTTGAGGTCACACCTATCTTCCTATGAATCTTGTATAAGCTACCTCCATATGTTCTAGAGGACCTGTGTGTCCTCTATGTTTTGTGCATCCACTAGCTAGAGCTTACCATGGACTATCCTAAATTCCTGGACTTGGTCCTCTACGACCCAACAACATATCTGTCCTTTGGCACCTCTAAGTCCCACAATATGATGAAGCCCTCCAACTAGGATATGTGAGATGCCCTTGCATCACAAAGGTCATTTCCATCCTCTATAAGAGAATTGAGCTACCTAACCTCTACCATGGTATTGCTACCTCTTGGCAATGTAGTTGATGGTGTAGCAGGAGGTCCCATAATAATATGGGAGGATGCCAGATCCCCCTCTGTACCCTAAGCAAATATCTCTTCTATGGCCTTACCCCATTGTGCTAGTGCCACGTCTTGTACACTAATGAGCTCACCAACCTATGACTCTACTATTGTAGCCCAATTTGTGAGAGCAGTAATATATGCCTAAGCCTCTTCCATTTGTCTATCCATGTGACCTAGCTTTGCCTCTAGAAGGGTGATATATGTATCCCACTATAACTTCTAAGTCTGCAACCTTCCAACCTAACTCTACAAGTCAGTAACCTAAGCGAGGAGCTCCCCTACATCATTGTTAGGAGGCATCTTACCCTAATTTTACCCCTACTCCTCCTCTACCTCTACCTGTAGAGCCTCCTCTATGGTGGCCTCTGCTCCCCAACCGCCCTTGATCCTCTAGTGCACCCTACGCCCATTAGGATTAGTCTTTGCCTCTGCCTTGTCATCTACCCGACCTAGAGGCCTTCTCCCCTACCATTGTAGGAGGTACCACCATGTGTTGTATGCTAGGGTGGTCCTAGGGGTGTCATACCTAGACTCCTAGAATTCATCAGCCTCATATCACAGAGCTATAGGCTGAATCTATGGTAGATGTGTCGCTAGAACGAGACACCGATACACGAATGGAATCTCTGGAATGTCTTTCACCAATCCAAACTATTACAGGATGTGAGAGAATAACTAATACTCTCTAATACTGACCTTATGACTGAGTAGCCACTTGTCTCGATGAGCCTATCATAGCCACTCACCTACCTCGGTCCAAGCAGAGCAATCCATATAGGAGTGGCACTCAATGTTGTCTAGCCTGAGCACTGCAAATCATGCAATGTAGTAATCCGTGTCTTCAGTGTGGGTCCTACTTCAAAACCCCTCTTCCTCTCATGGCCAACACGTGGCATAGCATTGATGTGCGACATCACTGTGATATGGAGAGGTAGGTCCACGGGATGCTCGATCTTGATATGTTGTCAACTCCAGATCTCTAGCAATAGGTTATCGCTAATACCTTGGTAGATATAACTCATAATTTGGTATAGCTCCCTATAGAGCTAACACAATAATGTGCTCCCCCAAGCTAGGGATAGTGGTTGAGCAGTAGAACTCTAAATAACTTGTCAAACACTGGCCAAGAGGTTCTAGGGAATCCTCACACTTGAGGAGTCTGGAAGCAGAATTTGTACAACAAGGATCATGAATATCATTGTGCAAAATAAGAAAACATGCTCACCCTGCCAGTATCCAATGTGGACACCTTCGTGGTCAATTTTCTCCTACGCCTCCTTGCTTCGATCGTCGAAGATAGCATCGAATACAGTATCCTTCCTCTAAGAAGAGGAAGAGGTGATGGCCTCACCATAGATAAGCATCCTTAAGATCTGATAGATGTCCTCTAAATTCATAGTAATTTCACTTGTAGGTAGGTGAAAGGTGTTGGTCTACCAAATTCTAGCTAAAAATAAGCAAAAACAGCTAAAAACAACTTTAAAAAAAGTCAAAAACATCTAAAAAACTGATAAAAATATAAAAAATTTCGTAAGGCATTCATAAAAATAAAAAATATTAGCTAGGCAAGTCAAAATTGTATTAAATAACATTAATTACCTAATTAATTTTAGAAAATGCAAAAATTTAATAAAAAATTTCTAAAGTTGGTGAACCGTAGGTCGACCTTGCAGTCCGCTTGCGATCAAAATATGACCTTTGTAATTTGAATGTGAATCGTAGCTAATAGCTACGGTCCCCAATATGACAATTGGGAACCGCAACTACCAGCTATGGTCTAGGAAGAATACCCATTTCGAGTACCTTCCTAGACTTGCATTCTAAAAAAAAAATTAAAACTAACTAAACCTAATCTAGTTGGGTTCATTACCAAATGTTTAGTGAGGTTCATTTACCGCATTACTTAATGTGGTTGATTTTAATTAGTATTGAACTACAAGGACTCAATTTTGAGTTACCTTGCTTGCTCTGCAACCTCTGCTAGTCGATGGCTGATCAAGATCTGCCATCGAGGTATCAAGTATGGTAAATGGAAGTTTTTGGTAGCATTTCAAATCAGGTGATGTCTCCTATATCTCAGAGCTCTCAATAATGTAGTTGATTTCAAGAATAATAATGACAAATTCAAATGGGAAAGTCTATTTATAGGTCCTCCTAATTTTGGTGGATTACAGCTGACACCTGCAGTCCTAGAATTAGGGTTTTCCACCTGCAGGTCCAACCCGTGATTCCTAAAATTTGAATACTTCAATCATAGACCATACTCACAATTTGCAACAAGCAATAAATGCACTCAAACCCCACCGTGGGAAGGTCTAAAAAGGTAAATTAATGACTCCCATTGGATCAAATTTTCAAAAAGAGCAATCAATGTTGCAAATTTGGTGATGTTCAAAGCACCATGATTGATCAATAAATCAAAATTAACAACAAAAAAATAAAATAATTAAAAACACCAAATGCACCTCGTATTTATTAATTTACCCTATACACTTGGTGGTTGCAGTGATTTACGATCCATGAAATTTGGCAAGATGAGTAAATTACCATAAGGACATTTGGGGTAAAATTGTCATCGTTGATATGATATGCTTCTTTTCAATCCCTAAGAAGGCCTTCATGGCTGGACTTCTCCATGGGAATGAGGTGTTTCATGTCATGTCTCCTATGACATATTTTTAGCAAATCATCGATAATTTGATTCAACACAAATCTAATTGGAGTTGCCTCATTTTGATTCCCTAAGATGGCTATTGTAGCCCAACTGCTCCATGGGATAGGAATGTGCAATTACTATTAATAGTTGGAATCAAAAGCTGAACTAGGCCTAGCCAAGGCATTAATGTGCTCAAATATAATTTTTTTCAGATCATCCATGGTGGTCAAGCAACCTTGTCGCTTTAATAATTGTCATTACCATCATTGACTCGTCACTTGAGGGGGTAGTCATAATATCAAATCATAATCAACATTAATAGAAGATCCCGAAGATCGTAGATCCCTTGATCTTGTCAAAATTATATTCATCCTTGTGAATCATAAGCTTACCCCTTTGCTTGGGGTAAATAGCAAATATGACTTTGCTTGTTGTTCTTCGCATTTTAGATCTATGGGTCACAAGATACCTATGGAATGCATAGCTACACCGAATGAGATGAGAAGGGCATAAGATTTTCAAATATAAGTCTTTCACCCAATTGGAAGCAATGATTCCAGGATGCACATCCTTTTGCTAGACAAGAGGCATCTAATGTTGATCTAACTAATGATCATCATAGAACCTTTGACATCATTTTAGGAGGTCTATTTTTGCTCAGCGTTGTTTGATCTCATAATGCATCTCAAAAGGGGCATCTGTAGACACCTAAAACATGCCATATCAAGGGCGACTACTCATATGGACATGCTACAAGACCATATGGAGGATCTTGGACAGAATCCAAGATAGAGCAGTAGTTTCTAACCACTCAATTTGGGCTCCTTGGCCTAATCAATTTGAACCGTAGCCCAGACCTGCGGTCTACAGTCTGAACTATGGCTAAGGCCTACGATTTATAGTCTAGACCGCAACTGTAATCTGTGGTCTTAACTGAAGTTTAGTTGGCCTTCATCCAATCCAAATTGGTTTGAACAACCATTTGCTCTAGAAGAAGGTGGTTAATGGATGGAAAATTCTAGAGGCTTCCATTCCAACTGTCCTAACCACCTCTTCTTGATCTTGGATTCTCCATGAAGCCCCCCTAGCCCTAGGGCATCCTATAAATACCCCCTCCAAATGGTGAGAGAAGATAGAGAGTTGATTTATCAAGCGAGCAACGAAGCCCTATCGAATTGCATACTGAATTCATGCATTAGAGAAGGCTACTTTGCTATTCACCCAAAGATCAATTTGCCATGGAAGTTCTAAGAGCCTAGAAGAACCAAGAAATGCTAATTCGGGCAAACGAAGGCCCCTCATAATGAATCAACTACCAAACTTGTTAGAAGGATACCAAAGGCGATCCTTGAACATTAATTAGACAAGGAGGTCAAGCCCACTGCCCTTGATTTTGAGGGTAAACTCACTTGAGTGCTAACCACGACTTTCAGCCATGGTTTATAGTGTAGACCATGCATCAATTCTACGATTTGCAACAGAGGTATCACCACCTTACTATTTTCATTCTTGCCCATCTAGTTAGATTAGATTAGTCATTTGCATGGTTAATTTGTAGTGTTAGAGACTTTTGAACGATAGATTAGTGTTTTTTACTAAATTATTTTCATCATGGTAGTTTATACATTAATTACTTCTTTTCATGTTATAATGCTTCATTTCAAGTAATTTATTCCATAGATTTATAGTTGTGCTCTTCATTTACGTATTTCCATCAATCTTGATATTATTTGCATGTGTTTAGCATAGTAGACGCATTTTATTGATTTGATGTCATTATGTTATTTTCATGCTATTTGTCTTTAAAGGGCCTCATCATGAGAGGTTGTATATATTTTTGACATTCTTGTGTTTGTTTCTTGATCATATGAAATAGGTTTCTAAGGAGCTACAACCATTCATTTCCTTCCACAATGCAAAGAAGAGGGATCACTCCACCCTAGAGCAGTTCGTGTCACCTTAAGGGCTTAATAGTGCATTTCACCCCTAAGGGGGATTGAAATAATTGTAATTACATATCAAAATAGAGTATCCCTAAGAGGAGCTTACTTGTAAGCATTTCTTGCAATTTACATGTGTTTTATCCATTTATGTGTTTGAATATCAATTTTACCTTGTTTATGCAATTACAACATTTTGGGTGCACACCTTTTTGGTCATACATAATGTTTATGGACCTCTATACAAAGGAGATACCAATATCCTAAATCAAGTTCATGGATCTCTATCCACATGAGACACCAATATCCTAATCTCTGCTCTGGATAATAATCCTCTAGAAGACCTCTGCCTCCACTACCCTTAGCAAATGGAACTTTATCCATAGAAGATACATGTCTTCCCTACTCTATCTTGAGATCTCTATCATCAAATTTGTCACCTCCAAAGCTTTATCTCAAATCTACACTAAACACAGTCCTTCGGTCTAGCACAAATCTGTCCTCAATCTCTATCTCTAATTTGGTACAAACCTATCCTCAAATCTACACCAAACTCTATCCTTGAGTCTGCACTAAATACAGTCCTTCGATATAGCACAAAATTTTCATCAATCTCTGTCCTTAACCCTTAACTCAAAGCTTTACTTAATCTCAAATCAACTCTACTAGATTTTCCCCAAACCTTAACTCAAGGTTTGAACAAATCAATCAATCAACTCTGCTCTCAAGTCTTCTCATAGACTTGTGTCAAATTTGCTTTGTAAGCTTCCATAAAATCTCACACTAATCTATCCTCAAGTCCTCTCTAGAACTTGTCCAATCTACTCTACAAGTCCTCACTAGAACTTGTCCAAATATGCTCAATAAGTTCTCTCAAGAACTTATCCAAATCTTCTCTCAATCTGTATTGTAAGCTTCCACAAAAGCTTACCCAAATATGTCCACAAGTCTTCTCAAAGACTTGCCTTAAATATTCTCAACAATTCCACACTAGAACATGTCCAATATCATAGACACATAAAGAGAATTGTTAGAGACTCAATATAATTTATACTCATCACAATGTTAAATCACTTTCAATAACTCTTTTATAAACATACAGATAATTGTTAGAGACTCAATATGCTTCAAATTGAATTCAATAATCAATCACTTCTAGTCACTCTTTTAGAAACATACAGAGAATTTTTAGAGACTCAATATGCTTCACATTCACCTCAATACTCAATCACTTTCTCAAATCAATTTAGAATATAGAATATTTTGTTTTATGGAACTTGAACAATCACTTCACACATCCACTTGACTAGGCTCAACCATCTCTACTCAACCAATCACTCAATGAAACAATCCTTGCTTACAAACCCTAGTCCAAGAATATGAAAACTCACTCAAAATATTTCCAACAATTCTCAACAACCAATCTCAAATAACAATGATACTCATGTTCTTTTCAAACCCTACTTCAAGTTCTTCACACAACTCACTTCAACAACAATGCTTATAAAACAATATTCACATAACAATGATACTCATGTTCTTTTCAAACCCTAGTTCAAGTTCTTCACACAACCAATGTCTTCAACAACAATGCTTATAAAATAAGGTTTTAACAACAAATATTTATTCCAAAAAACCTTGAAGCATTAACTCAACACACTAAAAAATGAAACCCTAATCAAGTCCTTTTCACTCCAAACTTACTTTCCAAAAAACCAACCAATCAATTCAATTATGGAAGAATGTGCTCATACCTTTTCTTGATGATGAAGAAAATTCTAAAATCTGCCACAACCATAAACACCTCTTTGCCAAGCTTAAAGAAGTTAGAAAACTTTCACAGAGATACAATGCAAATGTCAAACCACACATACACCTTATCACTCCATATTGAAGAAAACATCCATCAACTTATACAAAAATAATTGACTAAATACACCTTATAATCTCCCAATTAAAATAATATTCAATACCAAGAATAATATCAATACAATATCCCTTTCAAAGTAACTCAATGGCAAGAAGTCCTTTCAACACTTTTAAATCTTCAATAAAAAAAATGTAACACAAATACTTTATTAAAAAATAAAGCTAATTCCTTATTCCTCCAATTTACCAAGAATAATGAATAATTAAATGCAATTTTTAACTAACCCTTTTAACTCCCTAAGACCTAATGTCAAACCTTAGGAATCATAAAAATATATTCAAAATTTTATTACCTTTGCCTTGGTGGGACTCGAACTCATGATGTAGCCTCAACCAACGCCTTAGCCATAGCTCCAACCACCGCATGAGCTAGGTGCTCGCTTAGGGAGTAAAGAGCACCATGTGCTCTATAAATATCCCCTTGTGCGCCTAATCAAAAAAATACCGTGCTCCATTTGATGTTCGAAACACAACCACCAAAATAATGCTTCCATCGTGATTCGATCGTGAGTCACTCCGCACCCAAGCACTCTAGCCTTTGTCCACTTGCCACTAGGCCATGCTGCCTAGATGAATCTTGAATTTTGGTGCTTGTCGATTTATCCCTTATTCACTGGTGCTAAAAACAATGTTCTTGTCTCTTTCGTCGCATGAGTTATCACAACACACGATTGCATGTTTTTGTTTTCAAGAAAAAGGATATCTTAATGCCTCTAAGGCATATAATTTTTATATCAATTTCCACCTTCAAACTTGAATGTTGGCGCTTCAATTTTTAACTTATTAATTTAAATTATTTTTAATTTAAATTTTATAAATTAACTTTTAAATATCTTTGGCTTTATTAAAGCCTTTTTTATTTTACCACTTTGTATAAATAATATTTATTTATAAAATTTAAATATAATTTGAATTTAAATATTTTATAAAACAAATATTAAATCTTCTTTTGGGTACTGAATTGCATCAATTTTTACTCAACATTACGATTGTCTATATTCCTACTTTCTATCCAGGCTTGTACCCGATAGCTATAGCTCAACACTCAACATTGGATGGACCAAAACAGAGTTTCTGATCCAACCTCCAGAGTAGGCTGGTTCCTTGTCAACTTAAATAGGATGTTGACACAATTATGTTGATATAAACTTGTTACAATGGCAGGGGAGAACACAGTGCCATTTCCATTTTAAAATATTGACATCATATTTTATACCTTAGAAACTACAAGATGCCAATCCAGTATTAAAATACTCTGAAAGTGAAGCGGGATGAAATCCGCTCTTTACCCTTCATTTTCCTTCTTCGAAAATAAAACATTTGCCAATTTGTACAAAAAATTTGATGACATCATATCTTCTTTGAAACTTCTATGGATTCCATTCCAGACCGAAGCAAGTACATTGTTCAATGAACATCATTTTGGGCCTATTGCAATGTAAAGTGACTCTTTCTTCAATCCGCATTGACTTCAGAGTACATTGCTACTTGTTGTCATTCCAAAAGAGAGTTAGTCAAAAATATGGTTTTTCATGAATCTGCATCTTCTATGATTAGCTTTCCACCTTCTATCACCATTATGGGAAAAAATGTTCATTGCATTCTCCAGAAATGGGCTTTGCAACACTTAGCAACTCACAAAGTATTCAAAATATCAAGCTATTGCCAATATACACTTATTTTACACTGACATCATCCTTATTCAAAAATTTTTGCAGATTTGGGATGCGTTGCATGTTTAGAGCTAAGAACAAAAGGAACTTTGTGGAATTGCTCCAAGTGCAAAAATTTACCAAGTTTTGGGTATACTCATGGCCTTTGTTGTAGATCCACTCCAAAATACACTGCAAAGTGTGCGGATTGAGAACTTCATGACTAAGGCAAAATTTTCAAAAAATTCCAAAGTATGTGGCCATTTTGGGCATATATTCTGGCACCTCCCGAGTGTATTTTCTTGCAAAGACATTGAAATTAGAGTCTTATCCATTGGGACTTAGGAGTCAAAAAGCCTCATCTTCAAAAAAATATGCTTTAAATAATAACCTCCATGATGAGAGATTAATTGTTACTGATTCTTGTATCAGAATTACTTGTTTTACTGGAATAATTGATAAGAACATGTACCTCAGACATGAGAAGAACCACTAGCAGTTGGTCTCAAATTACTGAAGGGAGTTACCAAAAGTAATTACTGACGGTAATTACTTAAGGTAAAATATCACTTCTAAGGAATTACCTCCATCAGGTTATTGACCGTGGACGACACAATGTGGATGGCATAGCATGGACAACATAATCAAATGGACGACAATCAAATATCTTTATTGTTTCAACATATCTTGCTTCTCCATTATGGTTACGAGAATATCTCCAGTTGATAAAACCTTATGAAAGGATTTGTAATGATTTTATTTGTAAGTTGTAAAAGTTGTTAAGACTTCCTAAAATAAAGGAATTGAAAAGTCTTACACAGGCATATTGCGAGTTAGTTAGATAAATAATATTCTATGTAGGTGCCACTTGGACCAATAGGAATATTTGTAGGTCCAAGATAAAATAAAGTTTATTTAGTCTTAGGTTATCTTGTGATCTACGTACAGTCATCATTCCACAATTCAAGCAAGACAAATACGTGGAAAAAGTTGTGCGTATTGTATTAGTTTAGTATAAAAATACATCAGAAATTAGGAGAACTCCTGTTGCATTATTCATTATATAACATTGTTCTGAATTAATTATGTTACAAACTACTCTATGGAGCTTGTACAGTTGAATCTTCAGCAATAAAATAGTATTTCTTCAAATATGGTAACTTGTATCAATTTTGTTATTTGCTTATTCTCTGCTTTGAATCTGTAAATATTTGTAACCTGCATTCATAGATTATGTATAAATATTAGTATAAAATCATAAAATTTAGTTACTGATAGAGTAAACTAGGGGAAAATAACTTACACTGCCACTTAGGAGGTAGGGCCCACTCCTAATCGACAGTCCCTAAGCTCTTTCGCCCCTGCATTAGATTAGAATTAGTTAGATCTGCATTATAAAATACATAAAATATAGAAATTGCACGAGGATCCTCATAATTAAAATACACCATAGATTGCATTTATTTACCATATTCTACATAATTCATACCTGCATAATTTTATATTTCTTTTTGTACACGTGTACGCATGAATTCTGGACTAGAAATTGAGCTAGACTTAGTATTAATTTCTACGATCATATCTATACAGGATTGCTACTTTTTAAATCTAACCTAGATTTCCCTCGGATTGATAAAATTAAATGTAAGCTTCTACAACCGATCATTTTGGCATCGTTGTCGGGGAAAGTAGCATCGTAGTAGTTGATCAGAGAAGTCATTGGCAATGCAAAGCGAGAGGACTTACTTGTATGTATGAAATCTTGTGGACACATGAGCCCCTGGTGTACGCATACGAGTCAAAGTGGTTATCGACTTAGCTGGTACACATGAGACCTACCTATCATGGGTAGCTAACAACAAGCCCCGCCTTACGACGTTGCCAGGTTCATTTTTCATAAAGATTTCATGTTTTACTACTTTCCTAGATTAAAAATTTGCTTTCCTGCAAATTTGCTTTCTGCAAATTTCCTTGCTTTGGGTAGTTATTATTGTTTAGTTGATGTAGGATCCTATGAGAAATAAAAGGAAGTAGGTGAACGCCGAAAGTAACACCTGTTATTTATAGTAGGAATTAGTTACATTGAGTGACACAACTGTAATGAAAGCCCTCCTAGTCAAAGAAACAATAAGAAGTTACCTTTTATTTCAGCAATTTTATTTCCACCGAACTATTACTAAAATTAGTTGTACGGATTCATTGACCGTGGATCGCACTTAATTTTAGTAGTATTAGGTCGTATTTTTCCCTAATTATACTAAGTTTGGTTGTATGGATTCATTGACCATGGATCGCATCTGAATTTAGTAGCATTAGGTTTTCCCTAATTTTGCTAAAATAGGTTGTATGGATTCATAGACCGTGGATCGCATCTTATTTTAGTAAGCATTAGGTCTGTTTAAAATTATACATATTTCTTTTCTTTTTCATTTTGTTAAAAGTATATATAAATTCTGAATTTTATATTTAAGTAAACAGTAGGATTGAAATAGAAAAACAAAATCACAAAACTTTTGCATAATCAAAATAGAAATTTACAGCTCAACGGTGATCCTAGAGTTTTGCCATTATGATCTAAATATTGTTAGGGTTTTACCATGCTAAACCGCAACCTCACAATTCTTAGCCTACAAAGACAATAGTTGATCTCATTAGAGGTGATCCTACTTGACAAGTAGTTGATCTGCTAAGTTGTACACTTCTTGTCTTGTTGTGCAAACCAAAAAAAAAAATCTCCTAAACCGGTATAGATAGTCACAGGGAGAGATTGTTGATTACCTCTCATACTTGAGAAGAATGGAATTCCAGAAGATAACACAAGTCTCAAGAGATAACAACATTAGCTTCATAGAACACACTAAAATGCTTGAGGCTAAAATAGCAGAATTGCAAACAGAACTTGAAAAGCAAAAATTATACATTGCACAATTACATTCACAATCAACAGTAAACAATGTAGTTCAGGAAAGAGTGCCTTGTGATTCTTCTACCTCCCTTGATGAATTCCACCAATTTGGACAGCCTTCCCTTCCATTTGTTCAAACTATACCTAATAAGGTTGAAGTGCCCCTATCTAATAACCTGCCATATGAGTCTGTAATACCTTTACAGTTCCATGCTCCCTCTAAAGAACAATATTCTCAAGCTGAACAAAATCCTTATATCTCAAAAATATTTGCCAATTCAATATTCACAACTTTGATGAAGTCAGCTTTTTTAGTGTTCATCTTTGTCATGATAATAAATGGATGGTCATTTTTGTCTACCCTTGATGAATTACCAGTTTTTGAGCTGATTTCATACTTAAAGTTTCAAGCATATCGTGAGGAAGGACTATGCTTTCTCTATGGTGATGGTTTTGTGAGATATGTTGCCTTACAAGAAGGGAGTACTGAGTGGCATCACAAGCACACTTATGGAGCAGTGGAAATTCACAAAATTCATTGGGTTTATAGTTTTCAAAAAACAAAGAGGGTATGGATCTTCCAGAAAACTTGGACAACAATGAGTTCCTTGACATATGGTATGATGTTGTTTTCCAAGTTTCAACACTTTTTAGAAACTATATTGATACAATGGAAAGGTCCATACAGACTCAAGAGCATGTTCTGACATCATTTGTCCCTTCAACCATAAAAAAATAATAAAACAATAATATATATATATATATATATATATATATATATATATATATATATATATATAATAATAATAATAAATAAATAAATAAAAATAAATCTGACTTTGAAAACCTTCTCGGAGGTAAAGTTAGACAGGGTATAGGTGAAAACTAGCATAGTTGGCAGTCATACTCTGATATATATATATATATAATGATTAAAAAAAAAGGAACAGTTAATATATATAAATATATATAATAATATAATTATTATATAAAAATGATTATGCTTCCTTTATTTCATCATGAAGTATCTACATTCTTTTCTATTTTCAGTCTTCAAAGTTTTTCAAGAAAATTTCTTATTATAAATTTTTGTAGAGAAATGATGACCACATGATATATAGTACCTTGTTGCTAGATGAAATCTAAGTATTTTTCAAATATTCAAATTCTATCTGGTATATTGAACAAAATTCTCATTGAAAATAGAACAAATATTTTGAAATGTTATAAGTAACTTCTAGATGATTAAGTTTTCTCTTTTAACCACACACACAAACACATTTAAAAGACATTGTGACGTTTTGGAAAATTAACTCATGTATTATATTTGCCATAAGTGAAATGTTTCCCTTGCTCATCTATTTATACGCATGGTCTAGATTACTAATGGATTGGCAAAAGGACAAGCTCGCCCTATCCCATAAAAAAAAGAGAGAAGAAAAAAAGAGAAAAAGAAAAAAAGAAAAAAAGAGAGAAAAATTCCCTTGCTCCTCATCTAATCGAGCAAGTATCCCCCCAAATTCTTGTTCTCTATAAATAAACAAGAATTCAAAAGCTCAAAAATCCAAATATACACTCTTGCTTCTCCTCTAAATAAGCAAGAAGCTCAAAAAGCACTATAAAATCCCTTGCTAAGCAAGTATCCCAAATAAAGTCTAAAAAAAAGGGGGCAAAAAGAGCTTGAATCCCTGGAATTCTTAGTATTTCATATACCATGGGATATTATTTCTCAAAGATATCCTTACGTATCAGCAATAAGTCTGGATAAGACCTCTAGATGCTTATAAGATCAGCTAACTTTTGGCATATATAATCCTTGTTGTTCTTTAACCTTTACTCATAATGGGGAATGAATCTTCACTACACACACAGTTGGTTTTGAAAGAAAACTTGAACATACTAGGACAACTCTAACACTAAATTGATTTGTGATAGAAGTAAATGAAGTTTCTTTCAGTATGCCTAGAATGTTGTTTGATGACTTTGAAGAATTCACCTAGAAACATCCTATGCAATACCTAATAGTCAATTATTTTTCACAAGTACTATGATTTCAAAATTCTCTCCAAAAACATGGCCTATACCTACTATACTTTTCCTTCTAAAATTCCTTAGTATTATCCATGTTTTCTAATGACTGACAATAACAACTTCTTAATGACATACAGGAAGCATAATCTCCAAAATTTTATACATCCACCCCATATATTAAAATATTACTATACTTCCTTTGTTTTGGCTATATAGCCAAAATTAAAGTCTAGGGGAGGGAATAATTAAAAATGTATATAGCTTATAATATAGTTTGGAAGTGTATATAGTTTGAGGGAAGAAATAATATTAAAAATATAGGTAAAATTCTCTTAATAATATGTGTAAATACCTTCCGTAAATACTTTCCGTAAGTAGTTTTTGTAAAAAAAAAAATTAAAATTAAAAAAAAAAATAAATATAATATTAATATATTATAATATTTAATTATAATGTCTAATCTATTTATATATTCATAAAAAATATATATATTAGTAAATATAAGGTATTTATAATATATTTAATAATATAATATATATTATTAATATAACTATTAATATAACTATTTATATAACATATATATTTAATAATATAACTATTAATAACATATTTAATAATTATTAATAATATAATATAAATATTTTAAATATCTATATAATATTATAATTATTCGAAAAAATATAACATATCTTATATATCTTATATTATAAAACATATATAATAAATTATATAATACATTATATTATAAATAATATTATATATATTATAACATAATCCAGAGCGCAACATACCCGATAGTTTAGCCTAGCTATTATTATGGCCATAATACCATAATATTTAGACCGACCTAACAAAACCCATAAAACCTAACCTATACGAAACACCTAAACATAACATAACCTAACCTATACGTAACCTATAACATAACCTAACCTAAACATACCTAAAATCCCATATTATTAAAAAAAAAAAAAAACTTATACCATGACCTATACCATAATACAATGTTCGGCCATCGCAAACGAAGGAAGGTAGGTGGCATAAAAAAATCTTGCCACGTGTCAAAATGCTAATCCTACCGCATATACACATGCAAGAAGATTTGGACCGTCGATTTTTTAAATCTAATCAACGGATCGCATGGTATTTGCGTTCAACCAATGGTTTAGAAAGTCACGGATCGTTCTTTCCACCGTTGATTATATAACGATCAATGGCCATTAGACATTCCGAACAAACACAAAGCATGGTAATAAGGTGATGAACCTCCACCGTCGATCGTAGCTAGGGTAAAGGGTTAGGGTAAAAGGTGGCCAGTTTCTTCACCACCAAGCTTTTGCCTTTTGTTTTCGACGCTGCATGTAGCCATGCAGACAGAGGCACTAAATTTTTTTACCAATCTGTGTAGGAAATCCAAAAATTTTGTGTAAACCTGATTAAATTTATCCTAGTGCTATGCTCTGCAATGCCCTGAGTTTCTTCTACGATTGATGAGGTGGGTGACGAAAAAAATTGATTGAGAGTAAATTACGTGAGGTGGCCACGACTTTCTTCTGCGATTGCGACAGGCGACAGGTAAGATATTATTTTTTCTTCTTCCTTATTCTTTCTTTTTTTCTTCCCTGTTATTAAAAGGTACTTTTTTGTTTTTAATCAGAGTTCTCCGAAGATTAGGCTTAATAAATTGTTTTTATTTCAAATAAGTTTAGAATCCGTCATTAGGGTTTTGAGAAAAACTTATTCTTAGGGCATAATTTCTATTTTAAGGACTGCAATTGTTCTAATTTTTGAAATTTTGTAAAAGCCCTAATTTCTGAGTTCTAAATTTCAAAATTATATGAAAAACCCTAATTTCTGAGTTCTAAATTTTGAAATTTTGTAAAAGCCCTAATTTTTGAGTTCTAAATTTTAAAATTATATGAAAAACCCTAATTTTTGAGTTCTAAATTTCAAAATTTTGTAAAAGCCCTAATTTTTGAGTTCTAAATTTCAAAATTATATGAAAAACCCTAATTTTTGAGTTCTAAATTTCAAAATTTGTGAAAAGCCCTAATCTGAAATTGTTTACCCTGATATTATTTGAAAATTTTATTTAGATTTCTGGGCAAGATTTTGATTCTATTTGGAAAATTGAAAAAATATATACTGGGTAAATTTTGATTCTAATTAGAAATTTTTCATTCTTCAAATAGGGAACTTTGATTCTAAATCGGTTAGTAGATTTCTTTATAAAAAAATATATATGAATTTGTTTAAAGTTTGAAATAAATTATCTGCTAATCCCTTGCTTTTTTGGTACAGTTAAAATAAAAGAAATTTTTAGGGTTTTATCTGCTAATACGTATTTTCGTAATTCATATTTTTGTAATACGTATTTTTAGGAAATTTTTAGGGTTTTATCTGAAATAGATTATCTGCTAATATGTTTTTCTGTACAAATTACGTATTTGCTTTCGTAAGCCTATTTTTTGTACAAATTACGTATTTGCTTTTGTAAGCCTATTTTCTGTACAAATTACGTAAGCCTGTTTTCTGTATAAATTACGTATTTTTAGCTCTACCTTCACTGTATAATTTACGTTTTAGTATTGTTCTTTAAAAAAAAAAAAAAAAAAAAAAATTGTACCCTGTATATTTTCAATACTAAAAACATAAAAAAAGAAAAAAAAACTCATATAAAAAATATATAAACATAAAAAAAAGAAGGGTGTTTTATATCAAGAAATTCTTGCTAGCCTCTAAAACTACTCACGTGTCTTCCAATATTGCAGGATCTCTGTAATCACAATGCCCAAGCCTGTATTCCAAAAACGCAGCGAACCATCTTCCATTGACACACAAAGTCTGAGTGACTCTGTGATCGAACTATTTGAAAATGCTCACTGGTGGGAGGTGCTTACCAAATTTAAAGGACACAATGTAGGGGTAGCACAACATTTTATTCTGAATTGTAATCCTAATACTATGGTCACTCATGTCGAAAATCTAAAAATAAAGATAACCCCAAGTCTGATTTTTGAGATTTTAAACCTGCCTGAGGTTGGTGCACTCTTTTACAAAAATACTAAAAGTGTCACTCAGCTAGTAAAGAGATTTGATGAAAAATATTCACTTATAAGAAACAAAGAAGGTTCAATTAGAGGGATAGCAACCTCTACACTCCCTCTTCTTTGGCAAGAGGCAATTGTCCTCATTATCAAGTTCTTTACTGTTGAAGGTCGAATGTCTATTCTGTCTGCCTATCACATTCAAATGCTTCTTAACCTAAAATACCCTGACAAAGAGGACTGTGTTATTAATCTTCCATACTTCTTATGTCAGTCATTAAAATCTATAGTTCTGAGAGTTAAACCAGAAAATTTTGAAGGACAACCTAAGTTACATTTAATTTCTCATCATGGTCTGATTAAACTTATAATTTTGAAAAAGGCTCATGAAGTAAAAGCATCATGGAGCCGAATTGTGGAAGAGTCTAATGCACCTAAAATTTTGGAGTGCTCCAAATCTGAAGATGCACAATCTACAGAAGAGGAAAGTGACTCTGATGACCATGTTGGAAAACCTAGAAGTTCAAAGAAAAAATGAAAAAATGTTAAATTCAGAATTCAATCCAGGAAAGAAACAAAAATAATAGAAAGTTCTGAAGAAGACCAGGATCCAGAATTACCTGTAAATGAAACTGTTGACAAAACCCTGTCTTATCTCAAAGCACAGAATGAATCTCTCCAAACAAAAATTGATAAACTAAGTATGGATTTAGTAGAACAACATAAAATTGTTCAGCAAGCTCTTTCTGTGCAGTTCAAATTAATTAAACAGCTCAAAGATGATAAGGTTACAGGTCCTGCAAATCCTGTCAGTCGATCGCCACCTGTCGAAACTTCCCCACCAAAATCGTCTACATCCGGGAGAAAGCCTAGGAAATCGGTCAACGCTGGTAAGACTATATCCACTCATAAAATTATTGACTTTTCAAAAATTCTCGATGAAGATAGTTCTCAACAAACTGAGGATATCTCTCAACCGAATGTGCCAGCTAATAAAGACTCCACCTTAGAAGACGAACTGTTGGTTCACAATGAGGATCTCCATTCTTCTCAGGCTAAAGTTGCAAAACAGAAGAGAAGTGACCAGGAAATCGAGCACATTAAGACTATTACTATAGAAACACCAGCTACAACAACAACTGCGGACCAAAAAACTAAAAGACAGGTGCAACAGGTTAAGAAGGAATGAAAACCACCTAGGACAAGAGGACGACCTTCCAAGATCTCAGCCCAGTGATCAATGATCATTAAAAACTTTTTAGTATTTATCAAACTTATATATTTTATATATATTCATTTTATTTCTGAATATGATGTTTAAAAATAGTTTATTTGTATATTTGTACATAAATGGATGGATAGATAGTACCTGCGAAAGACAGAAACTATTTTCTTTATATCATATTTTGTTTTCTTTGTGTTTAGAAATATGTTTAAGTTTAATGCAAATCATTATGATTTTAATTCTTCTAGAGATTATTATGGTTATTGGATTACTATACTTTGATCTCTATACAAGAGATGACAGATTTAATTTTTGATTTGATTGATATTCCGATTCTGTATTATTTTTGTGAAAATTATTGTGAAGTTCTGATACAAAAATGAGCATGTTTTATAAATTCTAATCTCTTGATATTGTAATACTTCTTCTGGAACTATAATGCATGCATAAATCTGTTATTTCCCTTATATTTATCTTTTTTGTATGCATGAGGACATGCATAAGCTTTAGTCTAGGGGAATGATGAGAGATTAATTGTTACTAATTTTTGTATCAGAATTACTTGTTTTACTAGAATAATTGATATGTTTTTACATGTTATTATCAATAAAATGTGAATTATTAATGGAAATGGTTAAATATGGTAATCTGATATTTATGGTTAACTTACATCAAAATTACCCGAGTTTTGAGTTAAATGCAGGTAAATGATGAAGAAGTTACAACATGTACCTCGGACATGAAGAAGAACCACTAGCAGTTGGTAAAATTCAGCAGATGGTCTCAAAATACTGAAGGCAATTATCGAAAGTAATTACTGATGGTAATTACTTAAGGTAAAAGATCACTTCTGAGGAATTACCTCCATCAGGTTATTGACTGTGGATGGCACAATGTGGACGGCATAGCATGGACAACATAATCAAATGGACGACAATCAAATATCTTTATTGTTTCAACATATCTTGCTTCTCCATTATGGTTACGAGAATATCTCCAGTTGATAAAACCTTATGAAAGGATTTGTAATGATTTTATTTGTAAGTTGTAAAAGTTGTTAAGACTTCCTAAAATAAAGGAATTGAAAAGTCTTACATGAGCATATTGCGAGTTAGTTAGATAAATAATATTCTATGTAGGTGCCACTTGGACCAATAGGAATATTTGTAGGTCCAAGATAAAATAAAGTTTATTTAGTCTTAGGTTATCTTGTGATCTACGTACAGTCATCATTCCACAATTCAAGCAAGACAAATACGTGGAAAAAGTTGTGCGTATTGTATTAGTTTAGTATAAAAATACATCAGAAACCAGGAGAACTCCTCCTACTGCATTATTCATTATACAACATTGTTCTGAATTAATTATGTTACAGACTACTCTATGGAGCTTGTACAGTTGAATCTTCAACAATAAAATAGTATTTCTTCAAATATGGTAACTTGTATCAATTTTGTTATTTGCTTATTCTCTGCTTTGAATCTGTAAATATTTGTAACCTGCATTCATAGATTATGTATAAATATTAGTATAAAATCATAAAATTTAGTTACTGATAGAGTAAACTAGGGGAAAAGAACTTACACTGCCACTTAGGAGGCAGGGCCCACTCCTAATCGATAGTCCCTGAGCTCTTTCACCCCTGCATTAGATTAGAATTAGTTAGATCTGCATTATAAAATACATAAAATATAGAAATTGCACGAGGATCCTCATAATTAAAATACACCATAGATTGCATTTATTTACCATATTCTGCATAATTCATACCTGCATAATTTTATATTTCTTTTTGTACACGTGTACGCATGAATTATGGACTGGAAATTGAGCTAGACTTAGTATTAATTTCTACGATCATATCTATACAGGATTGCTACTTTTTAAATCTAACCCAGATTTCCCTCGGATTGATAAAATTAAATGTAAGCTTCTATAGCCGATCACTCCATACAAACATTACCCTCTAAAAAATCTAATAGCTTGCTTAGAGGGTAAAGGTTCATATAGATATGATGCCAAAAAGATCATGACTCATCCTCTTATAAAGAGGGTATACCAAAAATACAGGCATGTTTCCATTATCTTCAAAAATTAGATATAACTCTACTCCTATTATAAGGCCTTATTGCAAAAATGCCTTCACACAAAATGTGTTGCTCTTTGTTCCTCTCTAGACTTCATGCCTTTATTGCTTATTTCTAACAATTATTAGGCAAAAAACAAAAATGCAAAACTTCCACATATGTACAAAAATAAAAACAAACTAAGTGTGTGCCTCTTCTAGGCCTATAACAACTCCATCCTGGTCTTCCTCTTCATGGGCCTCTTCCTCGGCCTCTTCCTCTGAAGAAATGAAATTTACATCATCACCTTTAAGGGCTCTTTATTGCAATGTGTAATAGATTAAAGCAAGCATTCAAAGGTAAAGTGCACAATAAATAATCTATGAAACGAAGAGTAAATATGCAATAAAAGAGGTGGATTTCACCTTGTATTCATTCACTCACAAATTCCAATAATATTACAATACATCCCCCTTTGAGGTCTTCATGATTTGATACATTTCAACATTATAATGAACAAGGGATCTAATCCATTGTAAGGTTATTTAATGGTAATGCTCTAGTGTTCATCTCACATTCCCATACTTGAGAGCTAGTCTTGGGCTTATATTTTTGTGTATATTTAGCTCCTACCTCCTATCTAGTATACCTGCACCTACACACAAGGGATTGAAAAGGGGTTAATAGCATATGTGTTTGTGGAGGGAAAACATAGAAAGCATGCATATAGAAACATAAAAACTTATTTCTAATAAACCAAAATGATTCAAAAATTATTCCTAATTGTAGTATTGAATTAATAGCATGATTTTGTAAATATCTAATCATGAATGAAAGGGAAATTATTAGCAAAAATTGTGACCATCCCTGGGTGAGCCAGACAGACCTGCAATCACAAAACTTCTAATTACCCTATCAAAACAACTCCAAATTGCACCAAATTTTGACAAAGGGTTAATAAGACCATTCTAAAGTGATCTATGATGGAAATTCCTCAAAATTACTCACTGTTTCTTAACCTTCCCTAGGTGGAACAATTAGGATTGTTAATCGTCCCCATGTGGTACGGTTACAAATATGCTTATAATTTGCCACCAATCCTAATGGTATCTGGTTAGAAACTAGTCTAAAGGTTGTGTCGATAGATGGGGCCAAATTTCTCTTCAATTTGGCCAGTTTGGAATGGCTTGAATTAGTTTCTAATGCCCCTAAAAACACCTTCATATGAAGAGGTTTTCAAGGCCAAAGTGAGGGCAAATTGAGGTTGCAAAAGGTGAGGGTAGAATTGGGTAGCACTTCGTTGTTAAATGCTTCAACTCTCCCCTATAAAAATGGGTGAATACACCTATTTTTTGTTGGATGTGTCTCATTCTTTGTCGAAAAAGAATTGTACGACAAGCACTACAGCGCAAAAGATGACGGGTAGGGGGGGTCCGGGGGGGCCGGAGGCCCCCAAGGACCCCCGACTACAGTAAAGGTGATTACGTAATAGGTGATGGCTCGGGGTGCGTAGGGGGACGCCCTTAGATACGGTGAAAGTGATAGATGCCGGCGAAGCCGACGTCGAAATTTTCACCTACTTTTATCGCTAATTTTCACCTACTTTTATCGCTACTTTTGGAGCGACCCCCGGGATTCCCATGGTTGGTGGGTGGTTAGTGGGTGTGGGTGGTTTAGCCCACGGTGTTGTATCCACGGTACCCTAATACCACTTGGTGGTTTAGGGTTATATGAGTTTCCTTATATAATTATTGTAATGTCCCGTTTTAGGGACAAGAGAGAGAATAATATATCAAGGAGGATAGACTCTTGTTTGCTGGACTAGCCCAAATTGGGTGAACCAAGGTAAATCTTGTGTGTTATATGTGCATTGAATGGTGTCATTATTTCCTCAGTTATTATTTCTGCATTATTTCTAGAATATGTTTCTATAAATTCTCTTCATTTGGTATCAGAGCCAAGTCATTAGCCATAGGGGGACGCCTTTATTGCTAGGGTTTAAATTCGTTTGAAGAAGATCTAGGGTTTCTAGGAGTGAGAGGAAACCTATTCTGGAGTGGGAGTTACACAGAAGGAGTTTGAAGGAAAAATGTCAGGAAATTATTCAAGGATAGAAATCGAGAAATTTGACGGCAAAAGTTTTGAGCTAGGAAGTTAAAGATGGAAGATATGCTCGTGGACAGAGATCAGTGGGCTGCTATTTTAGAAACAACAAAATCTACGGGTACTTCTGATGAAGATTGGGAGAAGATGAATCGAAAAGCAAGGAGTTTGATTCGACTGTGTCTTGCAGATTCGGTGCTCATCAATGTTTCCGAAGAAGCTACAGCAAAGGATCTCTGGGAGAGGTTAGGGGCTTTATATCAATCGAAGTCCCTAGTGAATAAATTATTCCTTAGAAAGAAACTGTACAATCTTAGGATGCATGACGGGGATTCGGTTGCAGATCATCTGAATGCATTCAATACAGTGGTAAGTCAACTAACATATGTATAAATTAAGTTGAGTGAGGAATACAAATGCATTACTTTGTTATGCTCTTTACCAGATTCATGGGATAACTTAGTAGTAGCAATTGGTAGTACAACTTCATCCACATTGAAGTTTGAAGATATAGTGGCATCTCTATTATCTGAGGATATGAGGAGAAAATCCATGGAGGGCACATCTAAGGAAGCCCTAACAGTGAGAGGGCATTCCAAGGAGAAGGAAAAATCTAGATATGGTGATAGGTCTAAGTCTAAAGGTAGATCCAAGTCTCGGGGGAAGTTTGAGAGAAAATGTTGGAATTATGGCAAGCCTGGTCATATGAAGAAGGATTGCAGATCAAAGAAAGTTGAGTCCGGAAAAAGTCCGATGAATCGACTTCCACAGAGATGAATAAATCCATTGATGAAGCAGGGGATGTATATCTGGCATCCTACTCATCGTGCTCCACATGATCAGATAAAAATGATTGGTTGATTGATACTGGTGCCTCTTTTCATATGACTCCTCATAAAGGGTGGTTTAGTGAATATGAAAGATATGATGGAGGGGAGGTACTATTGGGAGATGATTCACCACTCAGAATCATGGGTCATGGAAGAGTGAAAATTTTGCTACAGGATGGTAGGGTTAAGACCCTACCAGGTGTGATGCATATTTCGGGACTTGCTAGAAATTTGATTTTGGTAAGCAAAATGGCCGATGCAGCAGTGAATGTCAGTTTTGGCAAGGATTCATGCAAAATGGTTCGTGGATAAATGGTGTTGGCAAGGGGAGTTCGGATTGGAACATTGTATAAGCTATTGGGAAGCACTATGACAAATGAGTGCAATAGCTCAACTGTTCCTAAGGTTGATTATGATAAAAGCTCAACACTCTGGCATCAAAGGATGGGACATATTGGAGAAAAGGGATTGCGTACCCTATACACAAAAGGTATGGTTCATGGTATCCCTAATTAATCAATGTATTCCTAGTTCTGTGAACATTGTATTTATGGTAAACAGAATCGGGTTAGTTTTCCATCTGGTGCCACAAGATCTAGTGGGGTACTAGATTTGATCCACGGTGATATTTTTGGTCCTGTTCCTATGCCGTCTCTTGGAAAATCATGGTATTATGCTTCCTTTGTTGATGATTTTTCAAGATATGCATGGATTTACTTTCTTAAGAGCAGAGATGAAGTGTTTGAAAAATTTAAGGAATTTAAAGCACTTGTTGAGAATCAAACTGATAAAAGAATTAAGGTGTTGAGGTCTGATAATGGAGGGGAATATTGTTCTAATATATTTGAGAAATTTTGTAAGCAATGTGGTATTGCAAGACAGAAGACTACTCCATATACACCTCAACAGAATGGAGTTGCAGAGAGGTTGAACAGATCATTGATGGAGAATGCTAGAAGTATGCTCAGTGGTGCAGGTTTGGCATAGGAATTCTGGGTAGAAGCAGTGAGTGCAGCATGCTACTTGCAAAATCAGTCACCTACATCAGCATTGCCAGATCAAACTCCATTTAAAGCTCTATTTGGTAAGAAACCTTCTATTTCACATCTCAGAGTTTTTGGCTATGATGCATACATGCATATTCCAAAGGAGAAAAGAAGTAAGCTAGATAATAAGGCTGTTAAATGTATCTTTATTGGTTATAAATATGGTGTTAAAGGATATAAGCTTTGGAATCCAAAAACTAAAAGTACAGTGTATAGTAGAGATGTGGTGTTTAGGGAGATGATCGGTGATTCCGGGAAGGTAGTTACGGAAGAGGAACCCTGGAACGGTCCAATTTGATCTCATGGAAAACTATCGGACGAGTAGAGGATCCGGAAGAGGAGCATACAGATGAGGATATGGAAGAGAAGCATACAGGTGAGGATCCGGAAGAGGATGAAGAAGAGGTTCATACACCAGTGGTAAGGAGATCAACACGGGAAAGGAAGCAACCTGAAAGGTATAGTCCATCTGCTTTTCCTACTTCTTTTGTACTATCTGTTACTGATGAAGATCCTAGAACAGTTAGAGAAGCTGTTAATTTTGGACAGGAAAACCGTTGGGAAGAGGCCATGGATGAAGAAATGATGTCTCTAAAAAATAACAGAACATGGGATTTAGTGAAATTACTAAGTGGTAGGAAAGCAATAGGTTGCAAGTGGATCTTTAAGAAGAAGCAAAATGCTGAAGGTAAAGTGGAGAAATAT
This sequence comes from Wollemia nobilis, assembly GCA_028583015.1. Taxonomy (NCBI): domain Eukaryota; kingdom Viridiplantae; phylum Streptophyta; class Pinopsida; order Araucariales; family Araucariaceae; genus Wollemia; species Wollemia nobilis. Next base: position 5,722,749 of record JAQPPZ010001057.1, on the reverse strand, counting down.
AAAGCTCACCTGGTTGCTAAAGGTTTTTCCCAGGTTGAAGGAATTGATTGTGGTGAAGTTTTTTCTCCCGTTGCAAAGCTAACATCAATTAGATTTATGTTAGCTATGGCTGCTGCATTTGATCTTGAAATAGAACAGATGGATGTGAAAACTGCATTCCTTCATGGAGATTTGGAGGAAGAAATCTATATGAGGCAGCCTGAAGGTTTCATTGTTGCAGGAAAGGAGGATCTGGTATGTAAGTTAAAGAAATCATTGTATGGACTGAAACAATCACCTAGAATGTGGTACCAAAAATTTGATACTTATGTTTTAGGAATTGGTTTTGTTCGTAGCAATGCTGATCACTATGTGTATTCAAAGAAAATTGGTAATGTAATTGTCATTATAGTTCTTTATGTTTATGACATGTTACTAATTGGAAATAGCAAGAAATTGGTCAGGGAAGTAAAGTCTCAGTTGGCATCGCAGTTTGACATGAAGGATCTTGGCCCTACAAATTTTATATTGGGTATGCAAATAAAAAGAGATCGCTCTAACAGAAAGTTGTGGCTGGATCAGAAAAAGTTTGTTGAGACAGTGTTGAAAAGGTTCAATATGCAGGATTGCAAACCGATGAAGGTACCTATTTCTTTAGGTGAAAAATTGTCTGCTGAACAATGTCCAAAAATAGAAGAAGAGGTAGAGGAAATGTCACATATTCCTTATGCAAATGTTGTAGGTAGTTTAATGTATGCCATGGTTTGTACTAGAGAAGACATTGCCCATGCAGTGGGAGTCTTGAGTAGATATATGTCTAAACCTGGTAAAGAGCATTGGACTGCTGTGAAAAGGGTGTTCAGATATTTGTGTGGCACCTCTAATTTTACAATCTGCTATGAGGGTATAGGTAAAGAAAATAGACAATTGGATATAGAAAGGTTTGTTGATGCAGATTGGGCTAAAGATCTGGACAGGAGAAGATCTACTAGTGCTTATGTATTCAATTTGTTCAGAGGGTCCATTAGTTGGATGAGCAAGAGGCAAACTATTGTTGCTCTTTCAACTACTGAAGCTGAGTATATGGCAGCCACTAATGCAAGTAAGGAAGCTGTATGGCTACAAAGATTGTGCTGAAATTGGGTTCTTTCAAGGAGCTGTGAAGATAAACTGTGACAGTCAGAGTGCCATATTTTTGGCAAAGAACCCTGCTTACCATTCAAGAACGAAGCACATTGATACAAAGTTCCATTTATGCAAGGACATGCTTGAACGAGAGGAAAGTGTTGCTTGGAAAAGGTAGACACCAAGGAAAATGTTGCCAGATGCTTTAACCAAGGCTGTAAGCACTAAAAAGTTTAGATTCTGTTCAATTGAAATGGGTCTGGCAAAGTATTCAACAAGTGGGAGAATGTTGGATGTGTCTCATTCTTTGCCGGAAAAGAATTGTACGACAGGCACTACAGCGCAAAAGACGATGGGTAGGGGGGGTCCGGGGGGGCCGGAGGCCCCCAAGGACCCTCGGCTATGGTAAAGGTGATTACGTAATAGGTGATGGCTCGGGGTGCATAGGGGGACGCCCTCGGATACGATGAAAGTGATAGATGCCAACGAAGCAGACGCCAAAATTTTCACCTACTTTTATCGCTACTTTTCACCTACTTTTATCGCTACTTTTGGAGCGACCCCCGGGATTCCCACGGTTGGTGGGTGGTTAGTGGGTGTGGGTGGTTTAGCCCACGGTGTTGTATCCACGGTACCCTAATACCACTTGGTGGTTTAGGGTTGTATGAGTTTCCTTATATAATTATTGTAATGTCCTATTTTAGGGACAAGAGAGAGAATAATATATCAAGGAGGATAGACTCTTGTTTGCTGGACTAGCCCAAATTGGGTGAACCAGGGTAAATCTTGTGTGTTATATGTGCATTGAATGGTGTCATTATTTCCTAAGTTATTATTTTTGCATTATTTCTAGAATATGTTTCTGTAAATTCTCTTTATTTTTATAGCCCAAATAAGGCATATAGGTAAAAGGGGAAAGTCTTGGCATGTGAGGCAAGTGTCACCACTTGTCAAAACCCTTACCATGATTGGGTAGAAGAGGTTGCCCATTTGGGGCCTCTAATTGGGATTTCCTGGTCTCCATGATAGGCTCCCAATAAATTTTAGGTGATTAGGTGGAGAATATAGCAGTAATTGATTGCCATTTCTCTACCCCTTTGACTTTTGGGCTGTCTGTTTAGGGACCATCCCACCCAGGGATGGTTTAGGATGGTCGTCCCTAGGTGGGACGGTCACTATCTATGACCATCCCTTAGTGGGACAAACATAAGGATATGCCCCAAAACCTTATCAAAACTGCTATGGACCTCTATATTTCCCTATACGGCTTCCCAATGGAGCCATATGATGTTGATAAGAGTGGCACATGTGATGCATTAGTAGTCTTATCTGATTTACACGATTTTAGTGTCTATAAATGCCCCTTTTTGAGATGCACTATGTGCAAAAAAGCACTAAGCAAGCATAGATGAATAAATCTTTAAATGACTAAGGTTGTTCATTAATCTAATAAAATTTGGATGCCTCCATTGTGGAAAGAGCATACATTCTTGGAATCCTTGCTTTTGACATAGTCGAAGGATTGATTTGGGTATACCTTTCAGTCGCACTATAATGACAATTTTTAGGGGCTTGAGGTATATTAGGTCTTGGTGACTTGTGTTCTTGTAATCCTTTACATGGGTGGATTCTTGAGTTTTCAAAGAGTTAAATCCTATTTTTGTTGCTTATGATGATTATTTGCCCCAACATGGGCTTGAAAAATTGTCTTTTGCAAAGATTCTTTTGAATAAATAGAAATTACACTTTTGAGTGTTTTAGTGTTGATTTGATTTATGAAATCATTATTATGACTACCCCCTCAAGTGACGATTCAATGAGGGCATGACCAATGATAAATCAATGAGTCACTTGACACATATGACTGAATTGGGATAACTCTTTGTTTTACCCATGGTACTATATACCTATTTGGAGGGGATTTTTTATCATTTTGATGAGCATTTCTAGAAGCAAAAGGCTAAAAACATCATTCCCATGGAGCAGTCAAGAAATGGAGGCCTTATTGGGGAATAAAATAAAGACTTTTTAGACATCCAAAAATTCTATTTTTTTAATCTTGATCCCTGCTAATTTGGTGATCATTTTACCTTATTTTTGGTGGGTTTTTGACCCTATTTTTGAGGTTTTTGAGTTGTTTTTGCAAAAAACATTGGTGACCATCCTAGGGGGGGTGGTTACACATTTTATAACTGTCCTATGGTGTGATGGACAACCAAATATGCACTCATCCCACCTTGAGGCATTTGAATTCTTTTGGAGCTATATAAGCCCAAAATGGGGCAAAATGACTCATTTGTGCATTGTGCTTGGAGGATTTTGGAGAGGAGAGAGGTAGGAGAGTGATTTTATCAAGTTTAGAACTGCCAAAATATCTACCCAACAACATGAGCCAGCCAATGGATGCGACAAGCAGTGGAGCCGGTGTGAGACGAGTATGGAACATGTTGCCTTCTCTTCCCTATTTTATTGTGAAATTGTAAATTCTGCTATAATTTTCTTAATACACATTAAATTAAGGTTAAGGAACCCTAATAATAATGTAATATATTATATTTTAATTTATATTAGACTATTTCATGCTTTAAATTTTTGCTTTTTATGTTACTTTTTTATGATTTTTAGGCTTTTTAGGGCTATTTTAGGCGTCAAAATGACCCTGATTTAGCCATTTTGGGGGATCGTCCTTGTAAGGGAAAGTCACTGGTGGCCATCCCTAGGTGGGATGGTTACCAAATTTGGGGCCTTCCCTGGATGGGATGTCCAAAAATTGGGCCAAAAAAGGCCCTTATTAGGCAATGTTTTTGGTATTTTTAGAGCATTTTTCTACATTTTTAGTGCATTATTGACAAGGTAATTTACATTATCAAATAGTGAGGAGTCAGTATAGGGTTCCAACTCTCTTTTAGGTTTCCAAAGACTTGTTGACTACTACATACTGGTGATGGCTCGATGCCATTATCCTGAATCATTTTATGTAGTTAGATCCCATTGTGAACGACCACACCTATCTGACTGCACTGATAGGCTTGTGGGACCCTCGTACTAATACTTAATTTAATTTAGAAGATGTATATCGGATACTTCATATTCTAATAGAGGGGCATCCCATAGTATCTACTCCTATATAGTGATGAGAGGTCATACTGCAGAGGTACTTTGGGGCGCGCTGGGAGGATACAGTGGTTGATCTTCTTAGTGGAGGGATATTAGTGGTCTCATGGTTTCAGGCTGATGTGCTTACAATTAAGCATACTTTATTGATGATATTGATTAAAAATATGTTACTGCCTAAATATTTAGGTTCCAGGTTCCCATGGAACCTTTTAGAGCTAGCATTCACTTTCGTGGAGTGTACAGAGGATGAGCCTATAGTGATGGCTTGGGGTCCTACATTATTAGCGTAGCTATAGGAGGAGCTATATGAGATCCACTCTTATGGGTGGAAGGGATTGGGCTATAGCTTCCTACTATAGTTTTGGGGTTGGTAGCATATTGTTGTGGAGTGACCACGGGGACTACCATGGACTACTCAAGTAGAGCTATCGGATAGGGATATTGGTTATGGGGTACTATGGCAGAGGTCACATGATATAGACCAGAGTTGTATTCATGCTAGGGAGGTTGAGCACTATGCATAGGCTTTTGCATGGATTTGAGCAGTAGATATCGCATGAAGACCCTATAGGTATTATCCCATATAGATGGAGGTTGAGGCATAGCTACGCCGAGTTTAGTGAGGTAGGTGGTTGATAGGTCAACATGGGATGGATCAAGAATAATTCCCTTATGATCACATCTTATGACATTTTGGGCTAGCCTAGGGGTCTCATAGGGATCTGATGATCTATTTTTGTCATGGGGTTTAGAGGACTCTAGCATGGCCTATTATGGAGGCTATAGGAGAGGAGTTAGATCCTTTGGTGGAAATTTTTGAGTTGGATGATGCAAGTACGATAAAAGAGTATGATGCTTGGTGGGTCATACGGTAGTGGTGAGGATAGGGACCACTAGGAGGGGATGCAGCTGCTAGATTAGTGGATGTATCTAGGGGTGCTCTAGATGAGGAGGGTTAGGACAAGTATCTAGACAATGAGGAGGTAGACACAGGAAAGCAAGTTGTGCATCATTGTGTGGTTGTAGATAGGGTGGAGTTGATTAATGTACAAGATCCACTAGACTTTGATGGGGAGGACCTTGGAGATTAAGGTATGCAAGTACAGTTAGCAGCATGAGATGCTATGATTGTAGAGCTATGGGATGATATCAATAGGGTACAATGGGATTTTATAGAGGAGAGAGTTATTCTATAGGTATAGGTATAGAGTTCTCAGACTGAGATAGAGAGATAGGCAACTTTGATAGCTACTCTTTAGGCACAGGTTGGTGTACAGGGCCCTAGCCATGGTAAGTCCAATCGTGGTGAGATAGCCATTATGCGATAAGAGATGGTACATATCTAGGTTTTAGTGGTAACCTATCAAACTTGGTGTTGGGAGGATCAAACTTATATGGATATGATAGAGGATGAGATAGTGCGCCTTAAGGGGCACATACCAGATCAGGCATTGGCTATTGGATCACAACGTAGCCAGAGGAGTAAGTTAGGATAGTATTCTAATTACATGAGGGCTCTGAGTTCTACACAAAGGATGGACACATATTTTGGTAGCAGGTCTGGGGTTAGCAGGTATGGGAGCTCACGACGGACTTCTACTAAGAGTAGAGGAGAGATTCATGGTGTCGGTCCTACGTGACCATGGCTAGCAGACTCTGATGGTTATTTTTAGACTTTTTGGTTTTTGTAGTGTGAAATATAATGACTCACTTTATTGTAGCCTATGGGTAGCTTTATGGACTATGATGTAGCTTTTGGCTTTTACATATGGATATATATATATGTATGACTTTGCTTTGATCATTATGTCATCTTTTACTGCTTTATGATATGTATGCTACACTATGCTTTATGATGCTATGATGGATGTCTAACATGGATGCATGTATTTATCCTATGATGTGATTTGATGATATGTAGAATGCAAATGTGAATGCATAATGAAAATGGATGATGTGATTTAATTTTGTATGATGGATTTATGATGACTATTTGACACATTATATGCTAGCATCATAGACTGTACAAAATGTATCTTTATTATTTTCATTTTATTATGACACTTATGTAATGGATTTTGTAACTTGACAAACATGTGACATCATGATGTAAAATGAAATGGATAATGTAATGTGATATGATATATTTCATAGTTTTTAGGAGACTCAAACACTCTAGTTACCTAATCAAAAGTTATATAATAATTATGCAAGACTTTTTGACAAAGTATACACCGACTAAGATAACCAATATAATAAACATCCCTGTGTGTGCATGTGAGTTCATTATCATGATAACACATAAGGTTGCCCTAGTGCAAACGAGATTCACTCAGCCCATTTTTACTAGAGATCATTTTGTGAACCTCATTATCTTGAGTTTTGTACTTAGATTAGACTACTAGGTAATATAGGCTACAACAAGCTAGCTCATCCAAATTCAAACATTGGTATGTACCTAAGCAAGTTGTATATGTGATAGACATATTGTCATGCGTAAGGCTACCACCTTTGACAAGTAGGCTATCCACCAAACTTGTAATGAGGATCACCTTATATTTCTCAAATGCTGAGAATTCCAGGGATTCAAGTTCAATACTCCCTGATTTTATTTTAATTTTGAATTATTCAAGGGAGTAGCTCATTTTTGTTTATTGGGAAAGGGATTTTGGTAGTGGTGAGAACCACTATTTCTTTTTGCTTATTTTGAAGTGATAATAATCACTATTTCTTTTTGCATATTTTGAAGTGATAATAATCATTGTTTGACTTTTCTCTTTGGGATACTTGCCCCAGTGTAGGGCAAGGAATTTTGGGTAAGGATTAACTTGTACTTTTTCCAATTATTAGCATATTTGAACCATTCGCACGGGGGGATGAGCAAGATAAATTTTTTTGCTTAAAGCAACCTAGACCACTTTGTAATTTCATCTTTATTTGTGCTAGACTTGGATTTATTAATGTGAAAATGTGTTGGGATTTTTATGTATAACAAGCATAATATAAGTAGGATTCTACCTTATAAAAATTCATGATAGATTTCTACAAAAATTTGAAAAGAAAATTAGATATGTTTGAGTGAAAGAAAAACTTAACTATGTTTTACTAACCATGGCTAAGTGATGGAAAACAAACATATAATATGGAGTGTAAATGTAAATGGTAAATGTAATGTAAACATGTGGTAATATTGATATTTAATAACAATGATCTTAACATATTCCTAGTGTATAGACTTGGTGCTAGATGTGTATAATCAATTTTGAATGATGCATATATGAAATGATGAGTATACCTAATGCAATTTAAATGAAGTGCAATGAAGCAATATTTTTGTATTTTGATGATTTTAATGAGATTTTTATATTTTTGATATATATGTATATACAGGTTGACCAATGGGCTTAATGAATGCTATTAGAGCTTTTTGGGTGACCAAAGGGCTTATAGACGCCTTTTGGAATTTTTGGATTGACCTAGAGAATCATAGACTACCTAGGAATGTTTTAGTTTGACCTACGCAATCATAGAATACCTAGGGGGATTTGATGCGGACCAAAGGGCTTATAGATGCCTTTGGGGTTTTTTAGATTAACTTAGATGATCGTAGATAGTCTAAGAACATTTTATTTTGACCTAGACGGTCATAGATCACCTAGGGATGTTTTGGGTTGGCTTAAATAGTCATAGACATTAAGGAAATGTTATAGACTGCCTAGGGGTATTTTAAGGTGACAAAATGGCTTATAAATACCTTTGGAGCTTTTTGGATTGACCTAGATGATCATAGATAGTCTAGGAATATTTTCTTTTGACCTAGATGGTCATAGACCACCTAGGGGTGTTTTAGGTTGACCTAGACGATCATAGACATTAAGGAAATTTCATAGACTATCTAGGGGTATTTTATAGTGACCAAAGGGCTTATAGATACCTTTGGATATTTTTGTATTGACCTAGACGATCGTAGTGATGAGTGTCGTTAAACACATCATTTAATCATTAAATTGTCAAATCCAGGGCGGTGTCCAAAGGCTGTATACGATAGAAGGCTAAGCAAGTTGAAGATTAGTTTACTTAGGAAATGGCATATTTATTCAGTTTTTTGGGGTTTTAGCTTGCTTATAATCCTATGAACTGAAATGAAACCTAATTACATTTGCTAAATTTAAATTGCAGAAATGAAATGACTTTTAAATGAAACCTATTTACTTTTGCTAAATCTGAAAAATGCATTCAAAAACCGAACCGAAAGGAAAGTTGCAGAAAATCGAATTGCAAGTAAAAATAAACCGTAACTAATTTGCAGAATTAAATGACAGAAATGGAAAACTCAAAAAATAATAATGCAGATAAAACAATAAATTCAGAATCTGGAAATGATTTCAGAAAAGTAAAGCTGTGCATGAAAATGATAAAAACATAACAGGTTTCTTATCTCCCCTGCTGCAGATAGATTTAACAAGAAAAACCTGGTAAAAACCTTCCCCTGTTCCTGGAAGTGGGCCCTTGCTCCCTAGTTCAGAAGAAGGTGAAGAAACAGCTCTGAGTTACTTCTTGATTACTCTTTCAATCATACACCAAAACTGATAAAAATTGCACTTTTTATTGAATTATACACATGCAGAAAAATTTTGCATGTTACAATTACAGAATTTTGAAAATGCTACTTAATAATTCCTAAAAGCTCCTAATACCCTTCCTAATTTCTAATAGCTCAACCAGATTGGGAGCTAATTATTTATACTAAAAATATGCCAAATCAGGTGTAGAACAATTCCAATATTCAGGCATTTCAGGAATGCTGTTAAAACTGCATTCTTGAAATGTAGAATATGGTTACATAAAAATCTGATTTGTTTGTTGCAAGTTTTGGGGGGTCTTTGCATTGAAAAAGGTGTACAATTAATTAATACAACTGCTCCCACCGTTTTCCTGCCATTCTGCCACCTTTTCTGCGCGTTTTGGTCAAAACTGGGCTGTTCCGCATATTTCGGAGCAAAACTATTTTTGTTTCTGTCATTCCGGAGCAGTTACTGTTGTTCCGGAGCAGTCTTCCTGTTATTCCGGAGTAGTTCTGAAATAACAGTTTACAACACAGTTTGCGAATCCGTTGTTGCTGATTTGGTGGAGTAGACTTATGAAGACCTCAACAAACTTATTTGCATGCTCCTTATGAGTTGTACTTGACAAATTCCAAGCCTTGCTATGTATGCATAGCTGGCTGGAATTTGTATGGGTCAAAAAAATAGCAAATACAGTTTTCAGCCAGTTTGTAATTTTGACCTGTTTTTGGCATTTTTCTTGCATTTGAACATTTCAGAAGGCATGAAATGAACGTTGTGTATCCCAGCACATGATTGCACTATCACATTTTCACAATAAATCATTATTTTCAGATTTATCAACAAAAATAAGTAGAAAATACAGAAAATCAGCAAAACAGAATACATAAAATACAGAAAATCAGCAAAACAGAATATAATGCTTCTAAACATTTAAACATGAAAACAGTAGTATATATTGTACTTCATCAGCAAAATTAACATAAAAACACTTCAAAAAGGTTTATTAAAGATGTCAAAGATAAGTAAAAAATGAGGCAATTTTTGGCCTCATCATTCCCCCCAACCTATCTTAATGCATGTCCTCATGCATTCTGTGAAGCTACAATAGAACAAAGATCTCTGTCCATTGTTCTATCTTTGTAGCTGAATTTAGCTCCAGGAACCTTGTAGTATCCTCTAGTCTGTTTTATCTGCTGGAGCCACTACTGAAATTGCTCATCTGGTTGTGGGTCACTGTTAAAGAACCAAGGAACAGGGATGATCATTTACCTGTATTCCTTTGTCAGATGTTTCAGCCCTTAATAAATCTGCTTGTGTTTCAATTTTTGCTGTTTTTGCTAAAGGCAAATTAACTTGCACCCCTTTTTCCTCTATTTCTACCAAAGGCAATTCAACTTGAATTCCTATGTCTTATGTTGCTATAAGGGGCAAATCAGGTTCAATACCTGCAGCAGGAATTGGAGAGAACTGTAAATTTTCCTGTTCCTGTTCCTCTTCAACAGCAACTGCAGGTTTCTCTATGACAGGTGAATTTGCTCCAAGTGCAATTATTGCCAATTCTAGCAGAATATCAACTATTTGAATTTCATGCCCTGTTTCATCAGGTTGTGGCTCTAGAGATGCAATTTTGGCCTTTAAATCCTTCACTTTCTGCTGCAAAATTGCATTTAGCTGGTCCTTCTTTGTAATAGAAGCTTCACATGCTTCTATCCAACCTGTTTGTGTTTTAACTACACTCCTTGCTGCATGTAGCTGTAGTTGAATATCTTCTTCCTCTTCATCATTTTCTTCTGCCTCTGACTCTTTTTCAGAATTAGAGTCTATGTATTCAACTAAGGCAATTACAGGGCTGGTTTCTGGTTCTGCTATGTTCTTCTTGCCACCCATTTCTCTTCTGCTCTGTTCACGAAAGTTTTCTGAAGTTCTCTATTTTTTTTTTTTAGAATTGCGTTTCTGGGCCGAATTCGTCAATTTCGAAAGGACTGTTTCTTGTGCCGAAACAAAACTTGCACAACAAACCTTTTTTTTTTTTTTTGATAAAAACTACCACTTGTCAATTCCTGAATTTTCCTTTTTTTTTAAAGAAAAATTGATGCATTCCGAAGCTTATCCTTTCGACGCAACCAAATTTCAAAACAACAAACAACATTATTCATTCTGGAGCTTTTGATGTTTCGAAGCAACTGTCATTCTGAAGCATTTTTGTCATTCTGGAGTATTGTTCATTCTAGTGCTTCTGTCATTCCCCCTTTCTTTGACTAAATAGACATCCTTATCTAAACCTTATGAATGCTTTAAATGCTAATAAGTGAATCTATACACTACATACTTTAACTATTTACAATGTTTAAAATGTAAAGAAACACATACCTGTCTTGATTACTTCTCTGCAACTGTACAATTGAATATACTTGCTGATTTCTATCTGACAAGTGCAGTGCTATAATTCTGAAGACACAGAGACAATGTTGGTGATGACAATGACAATGCTGGTGAATGACAATGGCAAAAAATGAATGACAATGGCGATAAATGAATGACAATGAATGACAATGGTGAGAAATGAATGACAATGGTGAGAAATGAATGACAATGATGACAAATGGATGACAATGGTAATGGAAGAAAACAAGGCAAACATGCCAGATAACTGGTTTTCATGTAAGCCAACTCAGAAGTGCCTCCTGAGAGGTTTTCACTTTCTGAAATTTTTTTATTTTTTTTTCATTTTTTTTTCATCAGAAGAGGCTGCCATTTCTGGTTTTCAACCAACTTCTATTTTTTTTTTCTTCTTTTTTTCTCTTCTTGCTTGTACCCATGAAGGATATTTACAAACAAGATTATTCTTCTTTTTGCTTTTCGTGTATTTTTTTCTTTTTTTTTTCAAAATTTTCAGCATCACCCTGAATCTGATATGGAAGAGAAATTCTCTTCCATCATGTGTACATCCAATGGAATCTGCTTCAAGAACTCCTTCTTAGTTAATGGTGTATGGTATATCTGAAGGTAATATCCATTCACCACTAACTTCCTCCTTAACTTATCAACCAAAGAAAGTTGAACTCCATTCTCAAATTCTTTTAGTTCATCCTTGCTGCTCTTAATGTGATCACCATGCCAAACTTTCCATTTTTGTTGACTGAACTCTGTTTGGTGAAGTGCTTCCAACCAAAGTTCATCAAATGCACTCAACTGCAAAATTTGTTCCTGTACCTGCAATAACTTAATGCCAACTGCTAAAGATGTACAAAGTGTTAGTAAAGCATTAAGATAAATCAATATATCAAACAAATTTACTTCCTGGCTTGTAGTCAGCCAACTATTATTTTTCAAAGGTTGTTTTGGCTGCTTTTCAATTTGTTTCATACCAGGCTGTACTGCATTGATTTTTGGAAAAGTTTGCATTAACAAATTAAGAGAGCAATGGAGTGGTAAAAGAGAATGAAAATTTTGTGAATGTTTATCAAAAACAATTCTTGAAGGAATTAACTTTGATAAATGGAAATGAAAAGATGAGAAAACATGATGACATCCATGTGGTAAATGAAGAAAATTGCTTTGTATTGGAATGTGTGACAAATGTTCAAGTTTTTGTTTTGCATCATTCCATAATAATTGTTTAATAGTAGTTTGTTCATCTTTAAAATCTGAATTTTGAACACTTTTAGCAAAAACAATTTTTTTGGATGAATCAAACTGTTCTTCGTTATCCTTTACAACTATGGAAGCCAAAGTTAAATTGCTATCTTTATTTTCCTTATATGATTTAAGAAACAATGAACTTCCTAGATAGTCACACTGAGGTGGAGTAAATTTTCTTGTAAACAAGTTTACTGATTTTTCACCTACATGTATGTTTTCAGGATACACTTTCTTCTTTTTCCTTCGTTTCTTAAAACACATTTCTTGAACAATCTTATTAATGATTGGCACATCTTTAATAGACTGAAGTAAAGAGATTTTAACAGTTAAATGTGTTAATTCCTTTATCCAATCTGATTTTGAAGATGTCAATTTTGATATTTTAGACTGTTCAAAACATGGTACTTGCTTTGATGAGTTATCTTGTGGGAGATCTTGTTTTAGTGTAGATTTATTTTCAAGTTTATTCCTTTTAACTCCTTTTTCTACACTGATAAGTGGAATAGGTTCAAGTAGTGTTTTACCTGAACACAATTGAGTTTTATCACAATCACTAGCATTCATTATGGTTGTACTTTCTGATTCAGCCATAGATACAGGGGTTACCTGTTTAACAATGTTAGGATTGACCACAGGTTGAAATGAAAACAGAGGTTGGTTTGCTTGTTGGTGTAGTTGTCTATAAGAGAAGTTATGAGTATGAGTAGGCAACAAGTTTAATTTATATTTTTGATAATGTTGTTGCCCTGTGTACAGTTTTTGCTGTTGTACCCATTGATTCCCTTGTAATTTTGGTTGTAACCATGGTGGATGTTGTTGATTCCATTGTTGTTGCACCCAGCCATGTTGAGACCATTCTTGGGAATATGCCCATGATGGTTGACTCCAACATTGTTGAAGTGGACCTGATGCAGACCATGGCATATACCAAGGATTATTTCCCCAATGTGCAGGAAATTGAGAAGCATTCTGATATGGAAACTTAATAAAATTACTCCCTTGTCCTTGTCCTACAAAATTATGTTCTTTCATAGGTTGAGACTGTTTTTCAAAGACACTTTTGAGTTCTGGTAACAAACTACATTGATCTGTGGGGTGTCCTTTTTGACAAATGCTACATGTAGCAGGTATAAATGTTTTGTTTAAAGGACAATTATGAAGAGAGTGTTGCTTATTACTACATTTTGAACAATCTGAAGATTCAACAGATTTACCTTTTTTATTGATTGTTTTATCAAGATGTACAGAAATATCAGTTTTAGTAAACTCTTTCATGCATTCATTCAAATCATGTTTATCATTACCAATTCTGTGTTTTTTATGCCTTGAATGAGAATATCTTTTGCAAAGTTTAATGATTTCCTGAAATTCAAGTGCATGTACATCTCCTCTTCCCAAAATATCCAATGCATCCCTAAATTCATCTTGCAGTCCTCTTAAGAATATGACTTTGCACATTTTAGGTTCAACATTACCGCATCTCTTATGAACAAAAGAAAATCTATCTATATAGTCTTCTAAAATTTCAGTTTCCTCTTGTTTCATTGTAAGAAATTCATCATGTGGATTATTGACTTGACAATATTCTTGGTATCTCTCCAAAAATATGTTTTCCATCTCATTCCAAGTTCTAATTGAATCAGGTGCTAAGGTGATAAACCATCGTAGAGCTGACTCTTTAAGAGTGGAAGGAAACAGTTTGAGCTTTTGTTTGTCATTAATGTAATCATGAGCCTGACACACAATCTTAAACTCAAATAAAAACATATCAGGGTCTTCAGATGTGACTCCCCTGAAAGTTGGTAACACTGAAGGTGGAATGATATTCATGGGAGCACTTTGATTAAGATCTAATTGAATTGGGTTTTGAAAAGTTCTAGGAGGTGCACTAGTTGCACTAAGGTGGACCACATTACTGGATCTCCTTTGATTCTCTAGTGATTCTTCCATTATAGGCTCCCCAAAACAATTGTAAATCTTATCAATTTGGCCTGATTGTATGAATTTGTCAAGAAAAAGTGGTGTTGAACTACTAATATTTCTTTCTTGTAATGATTTCTCAAATGATCCTGCAGTTCTTGAAGTGGATGATTGAGATTCTATAAACATTCCAACATTTTTGGGAAAAAAAAAATTGACAACATAGTTTCAACCTTTTGTGAAGTTTTCTTCCTGTGGTTTCTTGCTATGCCTGCTTTCTAAATAAACTAAAATTCAATTTATCCAAAAACTGTTATTTATACCAGTTATTTATCCAGATTTTACTCTGAAGTTCACAACTTAGCACATTTAACAATTATTGGACTGCTTTTACCCTCTAACAACACCGTGTTCCCCGACAACGATGCCAAAAATGATGAGTGTCGTTAAACACATCATTTAATCATTAAATTGTCAAATCCAGGGCGGTGTCCAAAGGCTGTATACGATAGAAGGCTAAGCAAGTTGAAGATTAGTTTACTTAGGAAATGGCATATTTATTCAGTTTTTTGGGGTTTTAGCTTGCTTATAATCCTATGAACTGAAATGAAACCTAATTACATTTGCTAAATTTAAATTGCAGAAATGAAATGACTTTTAAATGAAACCTATTTACTTTTGCTAAATCTGAAAAATGCATTCAAAAACTGAACTGAAAGGAAAGTTGCAGAAAATCAGAATTGCAGTAAAAATAAACTATAACTAATTTGCAGAATTAAATGACAGAAATGGAAAACTCAAAAAATAATAATGCAGATAAAACAATAAATTCAGAATCTGGAAATGATTTCAGAAAAGTAAAGTTGTGCATGAAAATGATAAAAACATAACAGGTTTCTTATCTCCCCTGCTGCAGACAGATTTAACAAGAAAAACCTGGTAAAAACCTTCCCCTGTTCCTGGAAGTGGGCCCTTGCTCCCTAGTTCAGAAGAAGGTGAAGAAACAGCTCTGAGTTACTTCTTGATTACTCTTTCAATCATACACCAAAACTGATAAAAACTGCACTTTTTATTGAATTATACACATGCAGAAAAATTTTGCATGTTACAATTACAGAATTTTGAAAATGCTACTTAATAATTCCTAAAAGCTCCTAATACCCTTCCTAATTTCTAATAGCTCAACCAGATTGGGAGCTAATTATTTATACTAAAAATATGCCAAATCAGGTGTAGAACAATTCCAATATTCAGGCATTTCAGGAATGCTGTTAAAACTGCATTCCTGAAATGTAGAATATGGTTACATAAAAATCTGATTTGTTTGTTGCAAGTTTTGGGGGGTCTTTGCATTGAAAAAGGTGTACAATTAATTAATACAACTGCTCCCACCGTTTTCCTGCCATTCTGCCACCTTTTCTATGCGTTTTGGTCAAAACTGGGCTGTTCCGCATATTTCGAAGCAAAACTATTTTTGTTTCTGTCATTCCGGAGCAGTTACTGTTGTTCCGGAGCAGTCTTCCTGTTATTCCAGAGCAGTTCTGAAATAACAGTTTACAGCACAGTTTGCGAATCCGTTGTTGCTGATTTGGTGGAGTAGACTTATGAAGACCTCAACAAACTTATTTGCATGCTCCTTATGAGTTGTACTTGACAAATTCCAAGCCTTGCTATGTATGCATAGCTGGCTGGAATTTGTATGGGTCAAAAAAATAGCAAATACAGTTTTCAGCCAGTTTGTAATTTTGACCTGTTTTTGGCATTTTTCTTGCATTTGAACATTTCAGAAGGCATGAAATGAACGTTGTGTATCCCAGCACATGATTGCACTATCACATTTTCACAATAAATCATTATTTTCAGATTTATCAACAAAAATAAGTAGAAAATACAGAAAATCAGCAAAACAGAATACAAAAATATAGAAAATCAGCAAAACAGAATAAAAATACAGAAAATCAGCAAAACAAAATATAATGCTTCTAAACATTTAAACATGAAAATAGTAGTATATATTGTACTTCATCAGCAAAATTAACATAAAAACACTTCAAAAAGGTTTATTAAAGATGTCAAAGATAAGTAAAAAATGAGGCAATTTTTGGCCTCATCACGTAGATAGTCTAGGAACATTTTATTTTGACCTAGATGGTCATAGACCGCCTAGGGGTATTTTAGGTTGACCTAGACGGTCATAGACATTAAGGAAATATCATAGACTACCTAGGGGTATTTTAAGGTGACCAAAGGGCTTATAGATGCCTTTGGGGCTTTTTGGATTGACCTAGATGATCGTAGATAGTCTAGGAACATTTTCTTTTGACCTAGATGGTCATAGACCAGCTAGGGGAATTTTAGGTTAACCTAGATGGTCATAGACATTAAGGAAATGTCATAGACTACCTAGGGGTATTTTATGGTGACCAAAGGGCTTATAGATGCCTTTGGAGCTTTTTGGATTGACCTAGATGATCGTAGATAGTCTAGGAATATTTTATTTTGACCTAGATGGTCATAGACCACCTAGGGGCATTTTAGGTTGACCTAGAAGGTCATAGACATTAAGGAAATGCCATAGATTGCCTAGGGGTATTTTAAGGTGACCAAAGGGCTTATAGATGCCTTTGGAGCTTTTTGGATTGACCTAGATGATCGTAGATAGTCTAGGAATATTTTATTTTGACCTAGATGGTCATAGACCACCTAGGGGCATTTTAGGTTGACCTAGATGGTCATAGACATTAAGGAAATGTCATAGACTGCCTAGGGGTATTTTATGGTGACCAAAGGGCTTATAGATGCCTTTGGGGCTTTTTGGATTGACCTAGATGATCGTAGATAGTCTAGGAATATTTTATTTTGACCTAGATGGTCATAGACCGCCTAGGGGTATTTTAGGTTGACCTAGATGGTCATAGACATTAAGGAAATGTCATAGACTACCTAGGGGTATTTTATGGTGCTCTAAGCATGAAACGGCTACAAATGACTAACATTCATTGGTTCAGGCTCTTCACTTCCTTCGATGGATGCTAAGCGATAAGTTCTAGGTCCAATATGACTTGTAATGATGAATGGACCTAACCAATTTGCTACAAATTTGTCCCACAAATTGGATGGAAAATTTGAGTTTTGTTGGTTCTCTTTTAGAACTAAATCACCAACCTGAAAGTCTCTCTGGTGTACTTTCAAGTTATAAGCTCTCTTAAGGTATTCCTGATAAACATGTAGATGCTCGAGGGCATTGACACATCATTCATCAAGCAATGTTAATTGATCTAAATGAGCTTGCCTAGTGGTATCATCATCGATGAATTCTTGCATGGAAATGTGCAATGATAGAATCTCTAACTCTAGAGGCATGATGGCTTCAGCACCATACACTAGTGAAAATGGAGTTGCCCCAGTGGGTGTCCGAATGCTAGTGCGATAGGCCCAAAGGGCAAGAGGTAATTGATTATGCCAATATTTATGATTTTCCTTAATGGTTTTCTTCAATATGGCTACTACTATCTTATTTGATGCCTCTACTTGCCCATTGGCCTATGGATAATAGGGCATGGAAAAGTTGTGCTTTATGTTATACTTTGTTGTTAACGCACACACATCCTTATTTTTAAAGGGTGTTCCATTATCCGATATTATTTTGGATGGAATACCAAAATGACATATGATGTTATGTAGCATGAACTCCATGATGCGAGGTCCAGTCGTAGTGGTAAGGGGAATCGCTTCCACCCATTTTGTGAAGTATTCGGTCATCGTTATGATAAATGTGTGATGGCCCAAAGAGGCAGGTGAGATTTTCCCAATTAAATCAAACCCCCATTGTGCAAATGGCCAGACCGATTGAATCGGTTGTAAGGCCTATGAAGGTACGTGTGTCAAATTTGCATGATGTTGACACTTCACGCACCTCTTTACATAAGCACAACAATATTGCTCTAAATTTGGCCAATAATAGCCCATGCAAAGAATGCACTTAGCGATGGCCATGCCGCTAAAATGACCACCACATGTACCATCGTGGGCTTGGGAAATGGCCCAAGCTGACTCTTGTGAGTCTAAGCAATGAAGGAGGATACCTTCATAGCTTCGACGATACATTATGTCTCCTAATAAGACATACTTTGCCACTTTTTCTTAAATGCTCGCTTTGTGACATGCGATAATCCAAGTGGAATATTACCCAGTTTTAAGTAATATTTGATCTGTATGGCCCAATCTTGCTTTGAAGAAGCCTCAATATTATGAATCATGCAATCCTTTTGATGTTCATCTCATGCAAATGTTGATTGAGAATGAACTTGAAGATATAGCATTGTGCTAGTATCAAAAGAATTTTGAGGGAACAAAGTCCCCCATTGAGCATTATCCAAATAATTGTGTAGTTGAGAGAACCGTTCATGTGAAGGCTCAATCTGAATCATGTGAACAACTGGTATGGCATTATGCTCATCACGCTCAGTCACAGATTGTGCTAGCATTTTTACTTGAATAGTAGTGATATCATCTGAAGGGTTTTGTGGGATTAGCGACCCTAAGGAAGCCATTGTATCCGCAAAATGATTAGATGACCGAGGGAGTGCCTCAATATCATACCATTCAAATTGTACCAAAATTTTATCCACTAGGGCTTTGTAGGCTTGCAAGATGGGACACCTACACTGGAATATCCCTTTAACCTAATTAACTATGAGCAAGGAATCATCAAAAATGTTTAGCTTAGTTATTTTCATGGCGATTGTCATCTGAAGGCCTATGATGAGGGCTTCATACTCGGCATTGTTGTTGGTACATAGGAAATCAAGTTTAAATGAAAGAGGTATTGGAGCCCCTTGTGGTGTGAAAAACATGATACCTATGCCACCCCCTTGCTCACATTTAGAACCATCGAAGAATAGAGTTATGTCCACTTGTGACTCAGGCTCTACAGAATCAGGTGATTCTGAGATATGAAACACTCCATCATCGAGAAGATCTACATTCAGAGGTTGGTCATCCTAGAGAGGAGCCTCTACTAGTTGATCAGCTATGACCTATCCTTTGATTGATTTTTGTCCAATGAACTCTAGGTCAAATTCCATCAACAACATTATCCATTTTACCATGCGACTATTGTGATATGTTCGACTCATCATATATCACAATGGATTTTCCTTAGATATGACATACATGGTATGATTGAGCATGTAATGGCATAGATTTTTAGTGGTAAAGACCACTGCTAAGCATAGCTTCTCAATGTATGCATACTTGATTTCATAGTTGACCAGTGTGCGACTGATATAATATGTAGCCTGTTCTTTATGAAATTCATTCTTTTGGGACAACATGGTGCCCAATGCCAACTCAGTAGCTGAGATGTATAAATAGAATGACACTCCTAGTCATGGAGGAGCCAATACGGGTGATGAAGCTAGGTATTGCTTAATTTCATCAAAGGCATTTTGACATTCTTCATCCCAATGAAATGAGACCCCCTTGTGTAGCAACCTATTCATGGGTCGACACTTATCCGATAATTGCGCTATGAAGCATTTTATGGATGCGACCTTTCCTTGCAAGCTGCGTAGCTGCTTAATGGTTGTGGGGGAGGCATTTCTAATATTACCTTGACCTTGTTTGGATCTACCTCTATGCCTTGCTTGGAGACTATGAATCCCAAAAGTTTACCAGATGTGACACCAAAGACACACTTCTTGGGATTAAGCCTAACATTGTGCTCAATGAGGTGATCTAGAACCTTACATAATACATCGATATGCTCATGGTACAATAGATATTTTTCCAATAAGTCATCCATGTAATCTTCCAAAATCTTATGCATGTAGTCATGGAAGATATATGTCATGGCTCGTTGATAGGTGGCACCAACGTTCTTAAGGCCAAAAGGCATGACCTTATAACAGAATGTCCCCCAAGGCATTGTAAACACCATTTTGATTTGGTCTTCTAGATTAATACGAATTTGATTATATCCAGAGAAACCATCCATAAGGGATAGCATTTCATGTCCTGTTGTAGCATCTACCAATGCATCAATGTTTGGTAAGGGAAATTCATCCTTAGGACTCGCTTTGTTGAGATCTCTAAAGTCAGTGCAAATGTGAATCCTCCCATCAAGATTTTTGATGGGAACCATGTTTGAAACCCATGGTGGATAGTCTACTGAGATGATGAAATCAGCATCCAACAACTTTTGCAATTCATATTTCACCATTAAGGCTACTGTTGGGTGCATCTTACACAACTTTTGCTTGACTAGTTTTATCTTTGGGTCCAATGTAAGATTATGCATGACTAGATTTGGGTCTAGTCCTGGCATGTCTTTATAAGACCAAGCAAAAGCATTCATCCTTTCTTTCAATGCTCTTGTGAAATCATCTTGTTCAACTAGGGATAGACCTTCCCCTAGTTTGATAATGTGGGGATTATCGAGATCTGTATCGATATCCTTGTCAATTGTTGGCTCAATTGACATATGAGACCCATCTTCCAACTGATGTGGAGTGGGAATCAAATGAATGTCATCAGTTGGGTTTGCTTCATCCATAGGAAATTCAGGAT
This sequence comes from Wollemia nobilis, assembly GCA_028583015.1. Lineage (NCBI taxonomy): Eukaryota > Viridiplantae > Streptophyta > Pinopsida > Araucariales > Araucariaceae > Wollemia > Wollemia nobilis. The sequence goes on along the minus strand of JAQPPZ010001057.1, from coordinate 5,701,828 downwards.
CAACCTCGACTTGAAAAACATCCTGAGTAGTTCTTGGAGAAAATTGAAATGGTTGTAACATTTCCTCGCAAGGCCAATACTCTGATGGTGATGGGGTAGAATCTCCTCAATCAAAGTCAATTGCCTCAATGTCGAGATGCAATGGCTTTGATGGGTTATTCGGATCTATCAATGGTGTGGTTAAATCTATGGAAATCATGTTGATGGATACATGATCTCCCATTCTAGGGTGAGTGGGTCTAGAGACTTGATGTTGTCTCATAACTCATGGGGGTGGCTCTAGTGGAAGTGGAATAACTGGTGGTGGCCTATGCAAAAGAGGATGAGCTTGCTCTTCACATGGTAAGAGCTGGCATCAGATGGGGCCTTGGATGGGGAATAACATGTGAAGATAATATTCATCCTCATCATCCAAGGGGAACACTCACTCGTGTTCATCATCTGAGCTAGGAAAGTTTATGGGTGCGATGCCATAGTCATCTTCATCATCACTCATCCATTCATGAGGAGGACCTTGATCCTCTTCCTCACTATCATATTTCAAGGTATGTGAGATTTCCCCCACTTCATGGGGTTGGGAAACATCACTGGATAGTCCTTGATCTATCATATCTATGGGGAAATAATCCCCCAAGGAATGAATGTGATTCAGATTGGCATATGGATCACGTGCAAGCTTATCCTGATAACCTAGACATAGGTGTTCTAGACTATCTGTGAGGACATCCAATGGTACTGGCTTATTATGTCCCAACCTAGATTTATCATAAGGTAGTTGATATTGGGGCTGACATGGAACATGAGTACCCTACTCATATAGGCCTAAACCAAAACCATGCCAATTACAATGATCTAAGTACCGTAATGCATAATCTGGATTTGACAAATAGTTTACATCCTCTAAAAAAGGTTCATCATCTTCTTCTTTCGGAGGAATTGGTAGAGCTCCATACTCTAAACCCCCATATACAAAATTAGTTTGATTGGGAGGTAGACCAAGAGGCACAATGCTACCTATGGGAAGATGAGGTCACCCCATATCTTGCATTGTCTCTATAGATGGAACCATTGTGACATTTCTCACTAGATATTCTCCTATCCCTGTACTAGACATATGCACTATGGTCTGGGATGGCGAAGGTGAATGAGATGGAAGTGAGGTTTGAGGTGACTCAATGTGAACCTCTAGAAGTGATTCCTCATCTACTACACAAGGAATCTCCTCCATGGATATGGTGGAAACTAGAGGTGGGCTCTCATCAATGGGCCTTTTTGACATGTTCCTCGATGGAGGATCTGACGATGTCGAAGGCATCTCTGCAGCTATCGATGATGAGGATGGGATGGATGAAGATGTAGATGGTGAAATGGAAGGTGATGGTGGAATGGGTAGACCCTAAATAGGTGTATTCAGTTAGAAGTCTACATGAGTCAAAGGTAATGTCGACTCTGGCATCTACTGCACCATATTGCAGTATTTGAAGGGCTCTAGATCTATAGAGACTACGTGCACTTGCCCTTCATGAGTGTATTTGAGACATTGATGCGCAATGGATGGGACACACTTCATATCCCGTATCCAAGGTCTACCTAGAAAAATTTTATAGGCCATCTCACCTTCCAACACATGACACAATGTCGGTATAGTCTTGCACCCCACCTGGATGGGTAAGACTATGGTACCGATAGTAGAGCATATTGTGTCATTGAATGCATGAAGAGTGTAAGTTGATGCAACAACATGAGATGCTAGAAATTTTAAATGTTTTAATGTTGTGGTTGTGATGATATTACTCGAGGAACCAGTGTCTATGAGCACTCTCTTGTATGGTACATCGTTTACACATGCAATGATGTGCAAAGGAGGATCTACCACGTCATTGGCTATTTCCTTAAGCTCATGCTCATGAAATGTTATTACTGGTTCCTTGCACTATTGCACATGACCCACAAAATCAATGGAGTTAGAATCCTATGGTTGCAACTCTATTGACTTTAGAATGTCCATCAAAGCATCCCGATGTGGAGGTGATTGTTGGATTAGCTCATAGATGGACAATCATGCTGATGTTGTCCTCAAGCTTTGTGCAAGCTTGTTCTTTATTGTTAATGTTGGCCTAGATGGAAGGCCCTGTACTATAGGTGGTGTAGTTTGCGATGTAGCTGGAACATCACTCGAAGCTATAGCTGGTGCAACTTGGCTTGGATATCTTCTATTCCTGGTCACAATACTCACCATCCCAACATACCCTTGGATAGGGGGTGTTGTCTTCACCTCATTCATTGGTTTAGCAGGTGCTTGCCTATACCTCATGAGTTGGTAATGGGTCTTTGTATATACCCATATATTGATTGGTAGGGGCTAGTGGAGCATCGACTTGAAGCTCATTCCTCTCAATCATATCTTGTACTAGGTGTTTAAAACCATAGCACATTGGTAAATCATGGCCACCTTGTCGATGAAATTTGCAATATTGATCCTCTCGGTGTCCCATAGGCTTGGGTTTACCTATTTTTGGATCGATGGGTTTGATATCTGGTAGATTAATCATTTTTGCAACCCACAATCGATCGAATAGAGAATCCATGGATTCAGTGAAGGGAGTAAATTGTTGCTTAGGGTGACGTTGTTGGTTTTGTCCCTGATTCACTTGACCATTACTATTATAGCTCATAGGAGGAGGTTGGGCCTGATAGTTCACCTTTTGAGGAGGCATCACTTGTGTAGGCCCAGGGACATTTATGGCCACTTGATTGACCATTGTTGGCTTTGCAGGTGCTGAGCTATTTTTAGGGTTCTTTGTCCACTCCTTCTTGTGAGGTTTGACTATTTCTCCCTCTTGGATTTTTATTTCTTCTATATTTCTAGCCTGTGCTAGAGCTTCTTCCAAGGTAGGGTATTATTGTAATTGCAATATTAAAGAGATGGGTTTTAAGACAACTCTTTGAAAACAACCGAGTTAACTCAATCATTGGCAATAGATAAGGTAGCTTAGCCAAAAGCGTTCACCACCTATTTCCATAATCAGTAATCGACTCATCATCGGTTTGTTTTAACCCTATGAGGTCTGTTAATGTCACCTTCCTTTTGGTGTTAAAGGTGAAACATTCCAAAAATGCATCAACAAATTGTTCAAATGTATAGATGCTATGTTTTGGAAGTTGGTTGAACCACTCAATGGCAGGACCAGAGAGGGTACTTAGAAAAGTTCTGAGGAGCAATGCATCATTGTCCTGTATGTTGAAGCACATATTTAAAAATCTAGTAACGTGCTCTTGAGCATCTTCTTCCCCCTTGAATCTATCCAATTTCGGCATTTTGAAATGCTCAGGGTATATCGAGGAAGGAATGGATGGATGTAATGGTTGATTCTTTAGCTGATGCAAAGTGGGTTTTTGAAGCCCATTGCCAACTGTCCTACCTTCTACAGTTTCTAAGCATGCAAGCAAAGCTTGATACGCATCTAAGGATTTGATTTCCTCTTCCTTATTTTGAACTCGTAGAGGTGGACAAGGAATATTAAGCATAGGTTGGGGTGGTTGATTGACATCATCCATGCCTCCATAAGGTGCTTCTACATAATCCTCATTTTTTTCCAAGTCATCGTAAGCCCCATAGGGTGTTTTAGGTATGGGCCTACAAGGAGGAATGAAAGCCTCTTGAAGGTGATCTATGTTTGGCCTATCATATACATTCTATTTAGGCCTATGAGGTCTAGGAGGTAACATTGGATTAGGTCTAGGAGACCTATCTTGTTGGAGGTTTGGTTGCCTCGGGTGAGCCTCCTATCTATGCGTATTTGGAGTAGAAGCTCCATTACGCAAAGTTTCTTGAATTTGGCATTCAAGTCTTTCTTTCTCTAATTTCTGCCACTACTCTAAAAGATCTAGGTAATGTTTATCAGACCTAAGTTGATTAAACTTGGCCTAGCGGTCAACATACTTCTTTACCAACTAATTGATCTGATCAATTATATTAGGTCTAAGTGCCTTAGCACTATTACTCTGATATCTATCTTGTTCAAGGGGGTTCATGAGATCTATTACAACTTTCCCTCAATTGAGGGAGGCTACATTGACTTGAGGCTCACCCCTAAATAGATGTTCTTGATAATCTACTAGTGTAGAGGCACAACGTGCTTGCATTGACACATTTGAATGAGGATAATCTGGATGTTCCTCAGGTCTTCCCTCATAAAAAAGGAAAGGTAAGGTGGAATGAGGTCACCTATGGTGATGAGTATTACCCTCATCATGATCATGGCACCATGGGGAAGGGTGGTTTGAAATCATAAGATGATCATTCAACCCTACCTTAGGTGACAAGTCATACTCCTATGTAGCAGTGCGAGGAGTAGACCAAGCAGGCACACGAATGCATGGGATTTCTCTATTGGGAAGCACCTCATTGCATGGTGACTCTTCTTAAAAGAAGGCATTAGAAATATCTATATTAGGGAAATAATTCCCTAAAATGGGGTTGTTGCCTATGGGGGTACCCCATGTAGGAGTCCCTTGTTGGCTAGGTCCCTTTCTTGCTACTCTAGGAGTAACCATCCATTCATCTACCACTCGACGATTAGGGATATGACTTCCTAAGTTGAGACCATCACCTATGGGGGTGCCCCATGTAGGGGTCCCTTGTTGGCTAGGTCTCCTATCAGCCCCTCTAGGGCTAGGAAGAGTAGGTGGTCTCCAAGGAGGTATGACCATGTCCTTGGGATCTAGGTGAAGATGTTGTACATCCTCTTCCCTACTCCTCATAACTTCCACCCTTAAATGGGCTTGGCTATGGGTATGTACCATAGCTATGTACTCTAGACTACTATATGATTATCTCCTTTACAATTTTTATGAATTTGAAACAAACAAACAATAGAAACACACAAGCATAGAAGTGATTATCTCTTTTAAATATTTTAAATGTGAATCCCTAAACTATTTGTTGTTGTTTCAAGATGTGTTGCTTTGTAAAGAAAATACTTGGCGTGTTTGATTTGTTGATGTAATACTCAAATGTTTAAAGGTTTTCACCTATACACTCGTAGCTCGATAACTAGTATGGTGATTAATTCCATAGTCCTCTTGGTCACGTAATCCAATCTAAAGTATGGTGATGAATTCCATACCCGATCAGGGAGCATAGGTCCTGTCGATCCTCACCCAACACCTCGTGCATAGTGATACACCCCTCCGAAGAGGGATGCATGCTATTTTGCATGGTTAGGATAGATCTTGGAGTCGGTATTGGCAAATAGAACAAGGTTCGTAGGAATTAGTGGTTGGGAATGAAAGTCCAACTCACCAATATTTAAGAAGATCATGGTGTGTGTGTGTGTTCCTTTTAAAAATTTTGAAATAAAACAATACAACATACAATGATGATTCACTAATATGCATGAAAGTACATTTTATATTCAGACTTGTTAGTAGCATAAAAAGGAAACCACTAAAATTGATAACCTATATGAACTTAACCTTCTTTTTGGTAAGTTGCAAGTAGGCAAACCAAACAAAAAGCATATAAACTACTATTATTTTTCCTATTTTCTCTAATTTGATTAATGCAAAATTTTAGAAATATGATATCTATCCTTCACATGCACAAAGAAGACAAGAAAATTTGAAATTTGAGCTAATTTGAACAGTATTAATGCAAATTGAAGGTTTAGAGAGGTGTAATTTCTGACCTGGAACTTGTTGTTTCTGCAAATTTTTGTAGAAAACCTCTAGTTTTGTAACCATCCCTAGTAGGGATGGTTAGCATTTTGGGGGCCATCCCTGGTAGTGACACCTAGTTGGTCATCCCACCCTGTGTCACCTAGCATAAAAGGGGTCGTTTCTGCTCAGAACGGTCAAAACCTGCAACATTCAAAATAAAAAATGGAGGTCAAAAATAGACAAATTGAAAGGGGAGAGATAAAAATCTCAAATACCATGATCACCACTGAAGAAGCAAAATTTACGACATCGCCTTAAGGGCTCTTTATTGCAATGTAAAGCAGATTAAAGCAAGCATTAAAAGGGAAAGATGCATAAATATGTAATCTATTGAAATGAAGAGAAATGTGTAATAAAAGAGGTGGATTTCTCCTTGTATTCATTCACTCATGGATTCAAAATAGGATTACAATACATCCCCCTTTGAGGACTTTACAATTTGATACATCTCAACATTACAATATGCAAGGGATCTAATCCCTTGAAAGGCTCTTAATGGTGTGCACTAATGTTCATCTCGCATTCCCACACTCGAGAGCTAGTCTTGGGCTTATCTTTCTATGCCTCTTTAGCTCCTCCCTCCTATCTAGTATACCTACACCTACACACAAGGGATTGAAAATGGGTTAATAGCATATGCATTTGTGGAGGGAAAACATAGAAAGCATGCATATAGAAACACCAAAACTTATTTCTAATAAACCAAAATGCTTCAAAAATGATTCCTAACTATAGTATTGAATTAATAGCATGATTTTGTAAATATCTGAGCATGAATGAAAGGGAAATTATTAGCAAAAATAGTGACCATCCCTGGGTGAGCCAGATAGACCTGCAATCACAAAACTTCTAATTACCCTATCAAAACAACTCCAAATCTCACCAAATTTTGATAGAGGGTTAATAAGACTATTCTAAAGTGATCTATGGTGGAATTTCCTCAAAATTCTCTACTATTTTCTAACCATCCCTAGGTGGGACGATTAGGACTATTAACCATCCCCAGGTGGGATGGTTACAAATTTGCTTAGAATTTACCACCAATCCTAATGGGATCTGGTTCAAAACTGGTCTAAAGGTTGTGTCGATAGATGGGGCCAAATTTCTCTTCAATTTGGCTGGTTTGGAATGGCTTGAATCGGTTTCTAATGCCCCTAAAAGCACCTTCAGATGAAGAGGGTTTCAAGGCCAAAGTGAGGGTAAATTGAGGTTGCAAAAGGTGAGGGTAGAATTGGGTAGCACTTCATTGTTAAAATGCTTCAACTCTCCTCCTTGAAAATGGGTGAATACACCTCTTTTTATAGCCCAAATAGGGCATCTAGGGCAAAGGGGAAAGTCTTGGCATGTGAGGCAAGTGCCACCACTTGTCAAAACCCTTGCCATGATTGGGTAGAAGAGGTTGCCCATTTGGGGCCTCTAATTGGGAGTTCCTGGTCTCCATGATAGGCTCCCAATCAATTTTTGGTGATTGGGTAGAGAATATGGTAGTAATTGATTGCCATTTCTCTGCCCCTTTGACTTTTGGGGTGTCTATTTAGGGACCATCCCACCTAGGGATGGTTTAGGAGTGGCCATCCCTAGGTGGGACGGTCACCATCTGTGACCATCCCTTGGTGGGATGGTCATAAGGATATGCCCCTAAACCTCCCAAAACTACTAGGGACCTTCCCAAAAGTGCTATGGAGCTCTATATTACCCTAGAGGGCTGCCCAATGGGGCCATATGATGTCGATAAGAGTGGCACATGTGATGCATTAGCAGTCTTATCTGATTTACATGATTTTAGTGTCTACATCCTCATTCTCTTCTTCTTCTAGAGAAGGTTCCTTTTGATGCCTTCCTTTAGAATAATCACCAAATAGTTGAATCATCAATTTTAGAGATTGTAAAGCCTATTTCCAGGCTACTTCAGAGGGGTTTGATGTCTCTTTGATCTTCTTATAGACATATTGTAATTCTCCACTATCCTCATAATTAGCAGCATTCCCTCTGTTTACTTCCATGAGATCTCTTAATCTGGTAAAATTAACAATTAATTGGACAACATGTTCTTGGGGTAGTGGCTCTTCAAAAGAATCAATTCCAGATTCATCTTGTAAATTTGCATTGATGTTTTTTTGGATCTCTTACATAAATAAGAAGTTGTGATCCTCCATCCATAGGCCTTTGAAGCCAACTTGAATAATTTATTTATTCATATCAACAACATCCCTAATCACTCCCTCAATCTTGTAAAACAATAGCCAGGCTTTTTGAAGTACCCTATGCTTCTCAACCATAATTCTAGCAGCAACTCTGGTAAGACTCCATTATTTATTGATAATTAATTTAGCAGAATCACTGAGTCTACTATAAACCAACCTGTTCATTTATTCTGCTGGAATCACCATAGGCTGCAAATCTCTGGTGATCTGATCTAGATATTTTTGAACATTGGAGAGTAGGTGGCTAACAACATCAAGATAATCAATTATGAGTTGAATCCTAGAACATTTTTATTGGACTTCGGAGAGCATCTCTTTTCTAATATTCTTCAAATTAGCCTTGGAAAAGCCAGAAGACTTAGATTTATCAAGTTGAAGCTGATGTCTCAAACTTTGAATTTCTTTTTCTTGTTCTTCATTCAGCTTCATTTGCTCTCCAAGTTGATCCTTGAGCTTATTGGCCTCTTGGAATTTTTCTTTTCGGCCCTTAATCTATTTTTTTAGAGAATTTTCTACTTCCTTCTAATTGCTCAGACTCTTCTAAAGCTTTTCAATCTGCTGCTCCAGTTTGCTCACCTCCTCTCTAAATATATCATTTTTTACATAGAAAGTGTCTAAGTGGGCTCTGGCTATGATCAGCTCATATTCTTTAGGAAGTTTCTAAATATCTTTTGTGACCTCCTCCACTCGATAATCTTGGACAGTCATTTCATTTTTAGGATTATTTACAAGTGGATTCATAGATCTAGATATTCTCTGGTGAGACACTGGATCAACATGCATGCTTCTTCTTCTAAAAACCATCCTGATGAAAGGCTTAGAAATCTTCTTTGCCCAAAAATAATTTTCTCTCTATGTGGTTGCTTGCCCTTTTGGCAAAGTGATAGGACTTAAAAAACTAGCATCCAGGGGAGATGAAGATACCAAAAATGAAAGGTCGAATTGAACTGCTGATGATTGGGGTGTGGGAGTACTCATAGTAGTCTCTGTAACTACAGTGGACTCTATGAATACTATTGTTGTTATTATTGGTAGACTCATAGGAAACAATGCAAGACTAACAACTGAATTAATGGTGGTACTTGGAACGTTGTGTCCCTTTGATGGTGGTGGTGGTAATAATGAATATGAAATTATGAGAGGTTATGAAGTGGTAACTTTAGATGCTGGAAGTGGAATTTTGGGTGACTATTGGGGAACAAATATTACTTGAACTTCAGTGACAATCAATGAAATATGGGGTGGACTACAAGAGGGAGAAGGTACCTTTGTCACATTATCTTGACCAAAAATGGAGGGAGACTTATTTGGGGATTCAAGAGGATGTAGAGATAAGATGGATTAGAAACCATACCTTCACCCACATATGTAGGGTGCTCTTGCTCCAACTCTATTTCCTACTACAACTCTTGGTGAATCAATTTTTTTATAGTAGAAATAGCTACCTCTTTTGCAATTTCCTCCATATCCAATATCTGCTTCTTTGAAACCTATTTTTACATCCTTTATAGGGCTCTTTTAGTTCTTCTTTTGATTAATTGAAAGGAAGCCATCTCACTCTTAGAATATTCTTCTGATACATCTCCTTGTATTGCTCTATAAATTAAAACTTGCTCAAAAATAGGATGCAATATTAATGATGCTGCAAGGGTAAAAGAAAGGGGGGTAAACCTTAAAATCTCATCCTTATTCCTCTAGTCAATATCTATGTCTGGAGGCTGACCCCCCAAATCTAAGAATTTAGGCCTAAACACTACTTCAATGACTAGAGTACTGACAGATTTTTCACTGGAATATTGTAATTTACTCAGAAGTTGTACTCCTTTAGGAAACTTCTCCACTTGTTCAATGGTAGGATGAAAAGTTTTCAAGACCTCAACTACTATCAAAGGAGTTTCCTACTCTTATATAGGGGATTCCTGATATGTGGGTGGAGAGAGAGATTCAAAACCTACTTAGGACCTTTCAAATATCAACACTATGTTTCTAATGTCCTCCTACTTCTAGGTTCTGATATTTTTATTATATTTATCGAAAAACCCCTTATCAATATTCATGGGAAATTAGACTTAGGTTTTCCAATTTCAATTCTCATTCTCCACCAATCTGATATCTTAGCTGCATTCCATTGCTCCTCTTCCTTAGCTTCTTTGACAAAATCCTTCTCAGGCTAAGGGTCCTTTTTCTTTGAGGTTTTTCCTTCCATGTCACGAATGGTGGCTTTTGTAAGCTGATGAGTCTTCTTATAGTCAAGTTCATAATCAAAATTCTACTCATATAAATACAACCATGGAGGTATTTGACCCATATTTGACACATTCCACTCCAAAAGAGTGGAATCATCATTATTTCTGTCTTGTTCAAAATGAGCCCTAGGTCTCTTTTCAAATTTTTAAGCCTTCTCTCCATTTAGGGCTACATTTCTTGCAGTGAAGATACCATCAGGGTCATAAATCCATCTTTGGAGGATATAAAATAGACCTAACCTATCAAGGTTTTTGTCAATTAGCTGACTTTGCCCCTTCTTTGTGATGGTAATATCCTCCATAGTGTGATATATAAGTAGATATTTTCTCTTTCTCCCAAAACTATAATGCAAATCAATATACTTTGTCTGCCTCAAATATTCCAAGGCAAAAAGCCTTTATGTAACAAAATGGGGTAGGAGAAAAGGTTTACCCATGAAACCATACAAATTGATAAATGTGTCCTTAGTCAAAAAGTACCAATCTCCCTCCTCAGAACCCTTTAATATCAGAATTTGCTTTGCCAAGGGTGGCAATATAGGGTACTATCCTTACATTATTTTTAAGGTGGGTCCAAGAAATTCCAAGTTGAATCTATAGAAAGTCTCTCTACTTTTCAAATGACTTATCCAGTAATAAACCAATAGGGGTTCTCCATAATTGGTTTTGTCCTTGATTGGAATCCAAGGCATCTGGTCCTTAATGGCAACATTAAAAATCCAAACTAGACTCGAGCAATATATAAAACTAGGAGCATCATAGCCCCTTTTCATCCTTACCAACTATTCATGTATCCTTTGTGCAAGAAAAGCTAGCCAATAAAAATAAATCACCCTAGTCCCTTTTTCCTCCACACCTTTATCATACATTATTTTGTTGTAAATTTAGTAGGTTGCGACAATTTTCCAGCCATAAACCCATCTATCAAAATCTAGACCCTCCATATAGGCTAACATAGAGAATAGTATAGGGTTTGGAAATTCATAAATAAGAATGGGGACCTCGGGTAATTTCTTTTTGAGCTTAGCATTGAGCTGCTTGTAAACCCATCTCCTAAATGACTCTCCCTCATTCACTCGCTTCTCTAGGGAATAATACCTAGACTATTAAGTTACCTTAAATTCCTTAGGTTTTACAACTAGTTCTAAACCTAGTGCAAAAATATTGTGATAGGAGGAGGTAGTGATATTAAAGAGGGTCTTCCCTTTGTGATTTTTCACTGCTTTGGCCATTGGGTCATAAAATTTAACTATTGCAACTGTTAATTCTGGACAAGGATGAACAAAATCACAAATGTAAAAGGATAAGTAAGAAATTACAACACATCTACCTTCTACAAACAAAGCGGCTCTCTTATTGTATCTATCATTAATGCTCCTCCTGAGATTTTTTCTCTCCATGAGGACCATCTCCATATCTACCATAACTTCTACTATGTCAACGTATGGAGGTACTACCTTTCCCTTCGGAGTCTCAAAATCTTGGATATCCTTTGAAGCCATATTGGAAAAACAAAACTTTGCTCCCTCTATAATTCATAGAAAAATATCATAGTATTATTTCAAATTGTATCGCTTAGTGGATGTAGTTAGCTACTGAATGAATATTGTGTGTGCTTTTTTTATTTCTTTTATTTCCTAGAGAACATGTATCTTCCACCATTAATGCAGTTTCTGCACAATCTACCCACTGGTACACTTTCCAACTTCCATTCTAATGAGGCCTGGAAATGCCTCAATCATAACATGTTTTGAACACTAAAATTGCCTATAAACTCTTATGTTTTATCTGATATGTTAGTTAAGTTGATTCAATATGCTGTATATTAACCATTTTGCATGATCAATGTATTTGAAATATTATATGCTGATTTTACAGCTTTTTGCATAGTTTTGTGTTCTTTTTGCTATGATTTGCTAAAATGGGATATGCTTAGAATAATAGCAGCATTTCACTAATCATGTTTTGATTTGTCTCAAGCATTTATTTCACCTAAATCTGGCAACAGTGCAAGCAAACTATTGCTGTGCAGAAAATTGGTCTTTCCCATGTAAATTCTAGCCAGCTGTCCATAAATAGCAAGGCATGGAATTCACATGAGGAAAGGGATGAAGACCATTGGAATTTGATCTTAGGAGATAACCCACCTGAGAGATGTAGAAGAAATCACTGGAAAAGCATACATTTGTTCATTACGAAGTATCTTCGGAATGAACAGATATCTTCGGAATGAGAGAACACAGCGTCTTCGAAATGAGCGGATCTTCGGAATGAAGAATGCAGTATCTTCGGAATGAGCGGATCTTCGGAATGAAGAATGCAGTATCTTCGGAATGAGCGATCTTCGGAATGAGACTGCAGTATCTTCGAAATGAGCGATCTTCGGAATGAGAATTGCATTGTCTTCGAAATGAAGCCACTTATCTTCGAAATGAAAACAGAGTGTGTTTTTTTGACTTGTTGACCGATTTTTGAAGCCGAAAAAAGGGAAATAAAGGTTGGAAAAAGTAAAGGAAAATATCTTCCATCTGTCTTTGCCGTCATTGCCGACCAAAGCCATCATTAAGGGAAAGATCAAGTTTTAATCTTCTTCTAGGATAAAACCAGAATTTGTTGCAACATTGTAGGATTAGATCTTTTGAGATATTCTTTGTTTGTAATCAGACCTTAGGACATCTATAAATATTGCTCCCATTCAGGTTGAGCCTAGTAGTAGTAGAGAGAGGTAGAAGTAGTAGCAGCAGGAAGTAGAAAGTAAGGAAGAAGTAGAGAATAGATAGAAATTGACTGTTACAGTCCTGTAATAGTTTTTCAACAGAATTATTGTAATCATGTCTTTTAATCAATAAAGTGCACCAGTTCTATTTCATATTGCTTGTAAATGAGTGTGACTAAGATTTAGAGAAAGAGAGAGACTTATACCTTCTTCTGGACAAGGAGGCTGGCCACTTCCAGACCTAGGAGGAGGACTAACAACAGGTTTTATTCTGATTTTGCTACAGCAGAATGAGTTGTAGAACTTGTTATTTCAATTGCTTGTAAACAGCTGACAATATTTGCAGTCTTAGTTTATTTATGCTTAGATTAATCTTGTGCTTAGTGTTTTAGCTGTAATATTTACTTTCAGCAAAGCTTCCATTTTATTTCAGACTGTTATTTCCAGAATTTGCTATTTTTCTGTAATTTCTTGCATTTTATGTTTTGCTGTCAAATCCTGCACAGAAGATTGACAACCTTCTATTACAGAACCTTGACAGTTTTCATTTCCATGTTAAGATTAGACTTTCATTGCTGCAAAAGTAATTAGATTTCCTTTCTACAATTAGGATCAGACTTTCAATTCTGCAACTGTTATTTCTGCAATATAATTAGGTCTCATTCTGCAATTGTAATTAGGACTTCATTTCTGTAGTTAATGATTAGTTTCCAATTCTGCAACTTAGATTAAGATTTAATTCATGCAATTTAGAGATAGGAATGTTCCAAAACCCCCCACACAACCGGTTCCACCAATAAGACCTGTTGCTCTAGATTGACCTAAGTTATAGTTGTTTCACTTCTTCTTCCACAGATAGCCTTGTACACTGCCCTGGATTGACAGATTCATTGAGAATTAATGATGGTATAACGACTACGCATCATTTTGGCATCGTTGCTGGGGAATAGTGTTGTCAGAAGAAAACAAATAGTCCAATAGTTGTAATCAGACTAAACTATGAAAATTCAGGTTAAAATCTGAATACAACAGTTGAGGAAGATAACAACTATTGACTTAATTTATGTCATTTAGGAGTAAACATGAATGAATAAGTCAAGGGATGAAAAAGGTAGAACTACCCCAAAGGATCCCTGGCTTGTTCCATTAAGGAGATCTTCACGCCTAAGGGGTGAATCACCTGTGTTTGAACTACCAGAAATATTGATAGAAAAATCACCAGTCTCACCATCACTAGAACATTCTGAGATAGGAAAATCACCAATTTTATCATCATCAGAATATCCTAAGAAAGACAATTCATCAGACTCATCATCAACAGAGAGGCTTGGACCTCTTGAGAGAACAATTTGGGAAGCTTTAACTTCTCCCAACAAATAGGAAACTATGGCAGAAGGAGGCAATATAGATGGCCAACATGGCTATGTTCATAATGAAGGAGATGATCAGGATATACTCCAACCTTCCAGAACATTTGAATATCCTATTCATCTGAATCCAACACAAAACTCTCCCATGAAGACCATTTCACCTTCAGTACTTCCAACCTTTCGAGGTGTTGTATCTGAAGATCCTGATCAGTTTTTGTTTGAATTCAAGGTAGTGTGTCAGACCTATGATTATATAAATGACAATAAAAAACTTAAGGTTTTTCCCTCAACACTCAAGGATTCAGCATTGCGCTGGTTCATGAGCTTAGAGCCTAATTCCATAAGAACCTGGGATCAAATGGAGACTGTCTTTTTAGACAAATATCAGGAATATTGCCGTGTAAGGAATAGAAAAGATGAGTTATTCAGAATCAAGCAGGAAGATGATGAGACATTGGAAGATTATCTTGATAGGTTCTCCTTTGTTCAAAGGAGATGTGGACTTGTAGAACCAAAATTATGTAAAACCATATTTTTGAGAGGATTGCAAGATGAATCTAGAGAAGTTCTGGATTTGATGGGAAAAGGGGATGTAACCACTCTCAGTAATGAGGAAATTATGGATCTCTATAGGAATTACTCTCGCACTAAGCAGAGAAGAAGAAAAAGCCACACAAATGGCACCGATGTAAAGGACCCGATAGAGGAACTTGCAAATTTCAAAACTGATATTCTAGTGCACCTAAACACTACTTTGGGGGAAATGTCTGCAAAAGCAAAAAACATAGAACCTTTGGCAATTTATTGCCCAAGATGTAGAAATAAACATGCTTTGCAGGAATGTCCTTTGAATAAAACATCTATCTCAGCCATTTGTAGTATCTGTTCAAAAAGGCATTCAACTGATCAATGCCACCTGCTACCACAACTCAAAACTATGTTAGAAAATCAGACTGAGGAACTCAACTATATTGGACCAAAACAAGGGGGAAATTTCTCTCAATACCAAAATCCTCCTCGTTTTCCTACAAATTGGGGGCATAATCCTAGTACTATGCCTTGGGGACAATCAGAACCACCCCAACGTCCTTGGAATTATCCTCAATGGACAAATTCCCAAGAATGGCCACAAGCAAATTGGAGTAACCCAGCCTGGAATCAGAATCAAAACAACCCCTCATGGAATCAAAACAACCCATCTTGGAATCAAAACAATCCATCTTGGAATCAAAATCAGACTAATCCACATTGGATGCAAAACCAACCACAATGGAATCAACAATACCAGTCCTATCCAAGGCAGCAAAGGAATCAAGGTCAAACTCAGCATTTGTTGCCTGCACCTAATCAAAATTTTCAAGAAAAACAACAGCAAACACAGCAAGTGAAACAACCTCAATTGCCAGCTCAACCAATCACTAATCCAAACAGTGTGAGACAGACACCTCCTGTCTATGTGGCTGAAGCTAAAGAAAATGTTGAAATTAATGTTCTTGATTGTAGTAACATCCAACTTCGTTCAGGGAAAATTGTACCTGAACCAGTTTCAATTGAAATCAAAGAAAATGAAGAGCAAGAATCATCAGAACCAGAGAAAGTCCAACCAACAATGGAGACAGAAGAATCATTGGAACCAAAAAAAATCCAACCAACAATAGAGAAAGAGACAAAATCACAGGCAGAACAATTACCAAGGATAATTCCATATCCTGAAAGATTCAATGCAATACCAAAAAATTCTGAGTCAGAATTGGTCAAAGAACTCAAAAAGTTGACTATATCATTGCCCTTATTGCAAGCTATTAAGGAAATACCGGAGATTAATAGTATTGTCCAAAATTTGTGCATTAAAAGAGTAGGAAGAAAAAAGAAGGCATTTCCCAAAACTGTGCAGGTTGAAGGGAAGATAGTTGATCTCTTATCTGGAAAACTAGTACCTCCAAAGTATAGTGATCCAGGAAGCCCAGTTATCACAGTCACCATAGGTTCAGTACCAATATCAAATGTCTTAGTAGATCTAGGAGCTACAATAAATGTCATGACCAAGGATACAATGGAACAATTACAGCTCAAACATCTCAGCCCCACATTTACAGTTTTAGAAATGGTTGATAGGTCAGTTGCAAAACCTGAAGGAATCATTGAAGATGTCCCTATAGAAGTTTCTTCTTGGGAATTCCCTGTAGATTTTTTGGTTTTACAACCAAGAAATTCAGCACATGGATATCCCATTATTTTGGGAAGACCTTGGCTTGCAACTGCAGTAGCCTTCATAGACTGTAGATCTGGAAATATGACTATTTCAAATGGTATTGATCTAAAACAGATTTCTTTATATCCTCCTGCAAAACCATCCAACAAATTTTTAGGTCAGTTATGGTTTTCTGACTCAGAGGAAGAACCAGAAGAGGTCATTTCTACACTAGCTACCTTAGTAGTAAGAGAACACACAGAAGACCTCAGTGACACAGAAAATTTAGAAAATGAAACAATCCTGATGAATGTTCTGCATGAACAAGGTTTAGAAGGGGAAGCAACAAATATCCAACAGTTAAGTAATGAGGAGAATCAAAAATCTGAAGATGCACCATCTGTGCTATCACAGGGAAACTCTGTTTCACTACCACATGGATGGCACCATCATCTGATTTTTCCTTCTCACTGTTCCATACAAGATATGCTTCCCTCAAGCAGCAATAAAACAGAAACTGCTTCTTTTCTCCCCTCTCAGCAATGTCCTCTTAATCCCTTAATCACCAGGTATGAAGGAGTGAATTCAGTCCTTCTAAATACAAAACAAATAGAAGTCCAGCCAGGCAAATTTTTGAACATCTACGACCAGCTTACTAGGGAAGAGGAAGAAAAATTGATAGTTGTCTTGCAGAAGCATGTTCATGCTTTTGCTTGGAACTACAAAGATATGTCAGGAGTTCATCCTGATATATGTACCCACAGAATCTATACTGAAGAAGTCAAGCCAGTTAGACAACCCCAAAGAAGATTGAATCCTGCCTTAAGAGATATTGTGAAAGAAGAAATTGAAAAACTCCTGGAAGTAGGATTCATTTACCCAATTTCTGATAGCCAATGGGTTTCTCCATTGGTAATAGTTCCAAAGAAAAATGGAAAAATGAGAGTATGTGTAGACTATAGAGAGTTGAATAAGGTGACATACAAAGACCATTTTCCATTACCTTTCATAGATCAGGTGTTAGATACTCTTGCTAGAAAAAGATACTTTTGTTTTCTTGATGGATTTAGTGGATATAATCAAATTCAGATTGCACCTGAAGATCAAGAGAAGACAACTTTTACATGTCCATGGGGAACATTTGCCTATAGGGTTTTACCTTTTGGTTTGTGTAATGCCCCAAAAACTTTTCAACGAGCAGTCCTAGCAATTTTTGCTGATCTGACCACCAAAAGTGTTGAAATATACATGGATGATTTCACAGTATGTGGACAAACTTTTGATTTTACATTGGAAAATCTTGACAAAGTCTTAACTCATTGTGAAACATACCACTTATCCTTGAATCCAGAAAAATGCTTCATGATGATGAAGGAAGGGATAGTTCTTGGTCATCACATCTCTCCCGAAGGGATCCAAGTTGATCCAAAGAAGGTGGAAATTATCAAGAATCTCCTTCCTCCTAAAACTCAGACTAATGTCAGAAGCTTCCTAGGACACATTGGTTTTTACCGTAGGTTTATTCCCAACTTTAGCACAATAGCTAGTCCTATGTTTGCTCTATTGACTAAAGATTCTGAATTCTCCTGGACTGCAAAGTGTCAGGAAGCATTTGAAGCTCTGAAAGAGAAATTGATAACTCCACCTGTGCTCAGAGGACCTAATTGGACATTACCATTTCACATACAAACTGATGCCTCCAATACAGCAATTGGAGCAGCATTAGGACAAATTGATAATGGTGAACATTATACCATCTACAACATTAGCAAGAACTTGACAGGAGCAGAGAAAAATTATACAACAACTGAGAAAGAATTCCTAGCAGTAATTTATGCCATCAACAAATTCAGGCATTATATCACAGGTTATCAAATATTTATTCACACAGATCATACAACCATTAAGTATTTGATGAATAAACCTATGGTAAGTGCAAGAATTATTCGTTGGTTGTTGTTGCTGCAAGAATTTGATATCACTATAATCAACAAACCAGGAAAAGCTAATGTTGTGGCAGATTTCTTGTCCAGGTTGCAGAACACAGATGAAGGGGAATTAGTTGATGACACTTTTCCTGATGAAAAACTATTTGCTATATCAGTCCAATCACCTTGGTTTGCAGATATAGCCAATTATTTGGTCACAAGGAAAGTTCCTCCACATTTCACTTCAAAACAGAAAAAACAATTGATCAAACAAAGTTCTTCTTTTGAATGGATTAAGGGTATGCTTTTTAAGTGCAGTCCTGACCATGTGTTACGTAGGTGCATCCGAAAGGATGAAGTGTATGATATCCTTAGAGCTTGTCATGATGAACCCTCGGGTGGACACTATTCTGTAAAAAGCACAGTTAGGAAAATCTTAGGGACAGGATATTATTGGCCATCTCTTCACAAGGATGTGAAAAAGTACATCGGGCATTGTGATGCATGCCAAAGAATGGGGAAACCCACTCATACAAATGAGATGCCACTGCAGCCTCAAATGGTTTTAGAACCATTTGAGAGGTGGGGGCTTGATTTTGTAGGACCTATTGATCCACCTTCTCAAGGAAAGGTGCATATTCTAGTATGCACTGACTACCTGACAAAGTGGGTAGAGGTGCGTGCTTTCAAACATGCTCGTGAAGAGAAGGTCGCTGATTTCTTGTATACTCAGATTTTTTAGAGATTTGGAGCTCCACGGTCTATCACCACAGACCAAGGACCCCAATTTGCATCCAAAGTCATAAAAGCATTTACAGAATTGTATGAAATCAAACATAGGAAATCATCACCTTACCACCCACAAGCAAATGGCCAGGTTGAAGTAACAAACAGGGAACTAGAACGCATCTTGACAAAAATAGTAGCTTTTCATAGGAGAAATTGGCTAGATAAATTACCTGAAGCAGTTTGGGCCTACAATACTACTTGGAAGTCCACTACTGGATTCACACCTTATGAACTAGTCTTTGGTAAAAAGCCTCTCTTACCTATTGAATTTGAGCTACTAACATTGCACACAGCACTGGAAATTGGAATTGAATTGTCGTAGGCACAGACAGACAGGATTCTGTAGCTGAATGCATTGGATGAACTTAGATTGGATGCTCTGCACCAGACTGAGGTAATTCAGGAGCAGAGGAAGCTGTGGCATGATAGTCACATTCAACAGAGGAAACTTCAACAAGGAGATTGGGCTTTACTGTTTGATTCTCAATATGAAGACTTCCCTGGGAAACTAAGAACTAGATGGTTGGGACCTTACTGGATTGAGGAGGTATTTGACAATGGAGCAGCTCGTCTATCTCCTATTGATGGGTCACGAAGAAAGTTGGTAGTGAATGGACATCGCCTCAGGGTGTACCATACACCTCTGACTAAAGATGAATTCTTGCAGCAACTTGATAGTTTGGATACACAATAGGTGGAAGAGATTCCCTCTTCCACTTCAAAACAATCAACATGATCAGTGGATTTCAAGAAAAAGCAAAAAATACAAAAAAAATCA
Organism: Wollemia nobilis; assembly: GCA_028583015.1. Lineage (NCBI taxonomy): Eukaryota > Viridiplantae > Streptophyta > Pinopsida > Araucariales > Araucariaceae > Wollemia > Wollemia nobilis. The sequence goes on along the minus strand of JAQPPZ010001057.1, from coordinate 5,681,885 downwards.
GAAAAAAATAGAAAACAAAAAGATGAATAAATTCTGAGTATGAATTCCTTCATGGGCATGGTTTCAGGGGAAATCATGAAATTCCTTCATGGGCATAGTCAGGATCAAGAAAAAAAATAAAAAGAGAAAAATGAATAACTCAGCAGTGAAAACCTTTTCTTAAGGCACTACTAAGTTGGTGTGCATGAAAACCAATTTTCTGGCATGCATAACCTTGAGAAATTTCTAAACCATCATTGTACAAATTCACCAAGTGCACTTGTTTTGAAATGTTGCAGAAAATCTCAGTAGAATATCAACAAAGGCAATCATTCTTCAAAACGGCATTAACTATTTTTATCGGTATATATTTCTTACATTTCTTCATTATAAAATGATTGGTGTATAGTATATGACAATTAACCATTAGCATAAAAGGTATTCATAAGAGTTGGCATACTTAAAACATGTTTTGAGAATGAAAATATTGATTTCTGCCTAATCTTCGAAACAAGAATGCCAAAAATAGTGCCTATTGTATTATCTTCGGATTGAAATTGTCTTCGGAATGACAACAAAATGAATGTTACAATTTGTCTTCAGAATGAAACTTGGTCTTCGAAATGACGACTTGCTGCATCATCTTCGAAATGAAGATCTGTCTTCGAAATGAGGATCTGTCTTCGGAATGAAGATCTGATCTTCGGAATGAGGATTGATCTTCGGAATGAGGATTAATCTTCGGAATGAAGATTTAAAATTGCAAATACGACTGATCTTCGGAATGAGGATTGATCTTCGGAATGAGGATTAATCTTCGGAATGAAGATTTAAAATTGCAAAGAGGATTTGTCTTCGGAATGAAGACCTATCTTCGGAATGAAGTTATAATCTTCGGAATGAGGATTTGTCTTCGGAATGAAGACTCGTCTTCGGAATGAAGTCATAATCTTCGGAATGAAATTTTGTCTGCGCAATAAGTTATAATCTTTGGAAAGAGCATTTCCACGTGGCATCCAAGAAGACAAGGTACGACAAAATCAAACTCTTTTAGTTGCATACGAGGAAGGAACACGTGTCAGTCAGCACATGGTTTGTTTTTGCACCCATTGGAAATACGGAGGACGTGACCAACCATATGCCACCAATTTTTAATGCCAATAAACATGCACGTGAGAATCTATGGACAAAAAATTAAAACCAAATGAGGTGGATCTGACGGCAAGGACGTCCAAGCAATCATTGACGGACAGGTGTTCGATGCAATAGTAGAAATGTGTGCCACCTTTCTTTCCAAAGATGTGTTTGTGAAGTACAGTGCACAGGTTACGGTTCATTCCAAAGAAGAAGATGAGAAACAGGGCAACGAAGGTTTCAAACTAAAACTCTGCAAATCTGCAACATAAAATAGCCAGAGATCCAGAAAAGAATAGCAGCCGTAGTGTACATTTTTTTAAACAAAAAATATGGGGCGAAAGATCAGAACGGAACCTGCAGATACCACCTACCTCCGAGAAAACCCGGCAGTTGTGCAGATTTTTGAAGACGGAGGGTTTATGCCATTTCTGGATAAATTTAATGGGTCTTCTGAAGATTTGGCTGGCATGTTCACCCATACATTCAGAAACAACCGAGCACATGTTAATGGCATGACTATTGAGGTAAGCCCTAAAATTTTAAGTCAAATTATTGAGCTGCCATTAGAAGGGATTTCAATTTCTAGATCTGGCAAGAACACATTGGCAAATGTAGTTAATCAGTTTGTAGAAGAAAATGATAGAGAACCAGAGTATTTAACCCATAACAACACATGCAAAGGGTTAAAAAGGGCCAGCCTACAGGAACCCTGGGATGAAGTAGCCACCTGGGTAATTAAATTCCTAACCTGTGAAGGGCAGTATGTGCTATTGTCAGGGCATCATCTGCGAATTTTGAACCATCTCAGACATGGTGGGCAACAACCAGAAGTTAGGGTAAATCTTCCCCTGTATCTGTATCAAGAATTAAAGAACATGGCAAAGAGATATCAGGAGGGTAAAGGAAGTCTTCGCCACCATGGTCTTATCAAACTAGTTTGCCAACACCATTTTAGAGGAAACCCTAGGAGTTTTGATAGGTTTTACTCTACCCTAAATGATGTCATTTTTGGGGATGAAAGTGAGGAAGAAGAAGAACCAAATGTTGCTGATGTTGCTATAGAAGAGGAAACAACTACTGCAAAAAATGTTGTAGAAGATGCTACAGAAGAAACTATAGAAGGTGCCCCTGAAGCTGTTACAGAACTACACCCCACAGAAGCAGTAGAAAACCTTGCTCCTGAACCCTCAACTTCACGAGCCAAGAAACAAAAGAGAAGAGGATCTGGAACTGGCAGAAGAGCAGAGAAACAAAAGAAAGTTCATTTTTCTGGAGTGACCACTAATTTGACAGAACAGAGAAGTGAAGCACTTAACCAAACAGAGGCAGAAACAACAAGAGAAATAGAGGCATCTAAAACTGACCCCATGACCCCTACTGTCACTAGAAAATAGAGCAAAAAGAAGAAGTTTGCATCTGGAACTAGGAGGTCTACAAGAATCCATTTGAAAGAAACAACAGAATAGGTTATGGAGGAAGAAGATAGACCAAGCAGCCCAGATGTCACAGAGATACAACCAGCCTCTAAAAACTTTCCAGAATTCCCTGAACAGATAGTTGAGGTAAAAACTGAGCAGGATGGTTTGGAGGAAGCTACAGTTCAACAGGCTACAGATATGGTAGATACCCTCATAGACAGTTTTATAGAGCCTCCTGAACAAGAACAAATTATTGCAGAAGAGGAATTATTAGTTGAGCAGCCAACTGTAGTTGATTTGTCTGCATCAGCTTCTGAAGCAGAAACAGAAGTGGAAGACATCACAGAGTAGCTGAGGGTAGCAAGGAGTGTTGTCAAAACACAGACCAGATGGATTTCAGAGAAAGAAAGCATCATTGAGATGCAAGAAAGAAAAATTGCAGAGCTTCAGCAGGAAGTGGCAGAATTGAGAAAACTATTGTCACAATCTGAAAAACAGCCAGCTATATCCAATGATGAAGACAATTTGGCTCAATTGCTTCTAGGTCTATCAAGGGTAGATGACTCTGTTGAGGCAGACATAGGAGTTCATCCTGAAATAGCACTCCTTCATTTTGAAGAAGTGCCTGTTCATTCTGAAGCAACACCATCTTATTCTGAAGCATTGCCTTCTTGTTCTGAAGATGCTTCAAAAATGATAAAGAGCATAGCAGAGGATGTTGAAGATGAGCCACCAACACAGGAATAGTCCCAGCAACAAGAAAATGTTCAAGTAAGTACTCCTATTGAGGTCCCTACATTTCAACTTGTTACACTTTTAGTAGAAACAACAGATAAGGGGGTACAAGTAGAAATACTATCTAATGACAACCCCATAGAAATAGCAAATAAGGGGGTGCAAGTAGAGTTATTGACAGATGAACAACCAATAGAAGTGGCAAAAAAAGGAGTTCAGATAAATTTGTTGCCTAGGATCCCCCCTGTAGTAAGACCACCTAATACTGTGTCTCTAGAGCAGTACAATGCAGACATAGCTAGCTGGATGATTAGATATGAGCAACTTGCCACTAAAACTAAAAAGTTCAAATTGGAAGCAAAATAGCTAGAAGCCAAGGACACAAAAATTTAGGCATTGAAAGAAAAGGTGTCTGACTTATGCCAAATTGCTAAATTTTTAGTCCAATTTAGATGACCAGCCAGATTTTACAGCCTTATTTTGAAGGAAAAATACCTCAGATGGCAGGTCATGAGGATTACTTCAAACCTCCCATATAAATTGGACACTATTGCAGATTTTTTGGAGGCATATTTTGATAGTCCTTTTGAGCAGAAAAATCTCCTGTGTGAACTGTTTTTACACAGTTTCTTCATTCCAGAGGAAGTTGACTCTCATCCTCAAATCTACATTGGAGATGTTCAATTGAGAGCATTTATGTCTACTTTGCAGAATCAGCTTTATTGGGATCAAGAGAAAAAGCAGAATAAAGTGATTGAAACAAGGGCTGAGTTGTTAGTCAGAGCAATCCAGCCAAATCACCTAGTTATCACCACAACACTTCTCAATGATGAACATGGATGATATAAAGAGAATGTACTTGAACAACTTAAGGGACTATGTGGCCAGATTTAACAATTTATGTGATCATAATTTCTTCCCAGCATTATCAGTATGCAGAGACAAATGGGCTGAACTTTCCATGTCTTTGAGGAAAAGAGAACCTATCTCCCCCATCAACTTAGAATGGTCCAGAAGAAGAGTAGAAGGTGTAATCCAGCTGATTCAGATCATGCAACATAACTGGATAGGTCTCAGGTTCAGGCTTCCGACTATCATTACTCCTGTTCCATTCTACTTTGAGGAAGATACCCAGCCTGATGAACAATTTGAAGATTGGATCAAAAAAATTCAGGAAAACAAGGGGTATTACATAGGCAAGAAATTATTCTACAGGTCATAGAATCTAAACATGGACATATGTGATTCCATAGCCCAACAGAATGCATGAGGGCATGCATTAATATAAGTTGGGGGGAAAATGATGAGGCCTAGAAATGCCTCAATAATAACATGTTTTGAACACTAAAATTACCTATAAACTCTTATGTTTTATCTGATATGTTAGTTAAGTTGATTTAATATGTTGTATATTAACCATTTTGCATGATCAATGTATTTGAAATATTATATGCTAATTTTACAGCTTTTTGTATAGTTTTGTGTTTTTTTTGCTATGATTTGCTAAAATAGGATATGCTTAGAATAATAGCAGAATTTCACTAATCATGTTTTGATTTGTCTCAAGAATTTATTTCACCTAAATCTGGAAACAGTGCAAGCAAACTATTGCTGCCACAACTGTTTTTTATACTATTGTTCTTGTTGGTCATCAAATCCGCATAGGAAAGGACTTTCGGTGGGTTTGCGCGCCCTGGACCTGCGACCAACATTGAAAGGCCGAGGGGAAGAGATGCCCCTCGTGCCAATCTCCGGAGAAAGGCCGGCTCCTATACTAATCTACTTTTGGGGTTTGAGACAAGAGTGCAGGAAAGAAATAAACAGAGTAAGGGTTAGGAAAAGAAATAAAAAGGGGTAAGGGTTAGAGAAAGAAATAAAAAGAGTAAGGGTTAGAAGATGATGATTTAAGGTGGGAGAGAACGAGGAAGCACGATCACTCGCTAATAACTCGAATAGCGGCAAAGAACACCAAGAATAGACGAAAGAAACGCGATACTCGCTTTCCTATGTATCCTCCGGACGAGTTCACGGGGTTCTCCTTTCTCTCTCGTTGGAATTCAGGGTTCAGAGTAACAGCGATTAAGACAAGGGAATAACAGAAACCACGACCCACTAGGCAGCATAAAAGAAAGCTTATACGACGTTTTTCCTCTCCTATGTATCCTTTAGGGCGAATTTTAGGGTACGGTCCCCAATCGCACACCGGATTCAGGATTCGAGTCTTAGTATACGAGTGCAGACAGACAAAAGAATTAAGCACAGAAGGCAGCATAAAAGAGAGAAATGGAGTACAAAAATCTTTAGTATTAGACGTAGGACATCAAGTTACAATAGCTTTCTAGCAGAAAGTTCCCCCCTTTTTACATTGCAAAGCCTAGGTTTTTATAGAGGACCCGACCCTCTGAGTCATTATTACAAAAAATGGTGGAGTACACCCTCGGGCTCTGAGAAATCGGCTCCTCGCGGTTGCTACGACTGAGCTTTCAAATCGGTTGCCAAAATTGGCAACTATGACTGGGTCAACCATGGAAACATTCATTTAATGCATTGCCCGAGTGTCCCTGGCTTCTGGATGCTGTGCTTGAGTGATCGTTATGCCCGTCGTGTTTTACTTCGAGGATTGTTACGTCCCTTTCGTTTGCCAAAAATGGTCAGCGGGCTTATCGGGCAAGAAAGGGAGTATTTATAAGGGGCCTTCGATCACCTTGGGAAGCTGCCCACCTTGGAACGTGGGCCCAAAAAGTGCTTCGCTACATCTCCGCCTCGCCAAAGCCTTGGGCCGAAGTAGATCTTCCTTGATTTGTTCTTCGCAAAATAATGCTTCGCAGAAACTACTTCGGGGATGTCGAGTGCCGAGCGGGCTCCATCTTTGAAATGGGGTTCTTTGTCCTTTGCTTGGTGAAACGCTTCGGATGGAAAATGTTTCGGCCCGATTCTCTCTCAAAACTACGGTTCGGGGAATATCCTCCCGAAGCACTTCTCTATTTCCGAACCATTGTCATTTTGCTTCGGGCGCCACTGCTTCGGGTGAAAACTGGCCGAAGTAGGTGTCAGAAATACTTCGGGCCCGAAGTAGTTTCTTTGCCTTAGCTGATTTGGATTATGCTCTCCTCTTTCGGCGAAGTCGTTTGGATGCTGCTTCGCAAAACTTTCGCCCGAAGCGGCTGCTGAAAATGCTTCGGGTGCGAAGCGTTATCTTTGTATTTTCTTCGGCGATATTACTTCGCAAGGCTTTCGCCCGAAGTGGTAATTTAAAGTGCTTCGGGCCCGAAGCTCTTCCACATTCTCCTTCTTTCTCTTCGGCGAAGTTATTTTCCTTGGCCTGTTTGGTCGCGAAGCTCTTTCTTCTTCATTTTATAAAAGGGGCGATAAGGAGAGTCAAAATTGCTGTAACTTAAAATAAAAGAAAAACTTTCAACAAGGAAATATTATACAAAATTCTACTATTCTTCTACCCCTTGTATAATGTGACAAAAAGTGTCAACATTCTTGGCGGCTCGCGGGGTGACGAGCTCGTCTCGGCAAAAGAACCCTTTAGCCCTGGTCCATTGGGCTACGGAGTCACTGGTTCCCCCTGAATTCTGCTTCTACGGTCTGTCCCTCTTCTTGTTCCTCTTCTTCTTCTTCTTCTTCCTCTGGTGCGGCCTCTGGCTGTGGCGATGGTTCGAGGCGGTCACGGATGCGCTTCATCGTTCTTCGGACATGGGACCAGGCACCCTTTCGGAATGGCTCTTGATCTTGCAGCGCTTTGACCAAGTCACGAAATCGATTGATTTGCCCGACGTCAGCATTCTTGGCCCTGGTGAACAGGTCGTCGAGGCAAGCCGTGATCTTACAGTATCTCAGGATGAAATCTGTCACCTGCCCTTCTGTAATTGGTTCTTCCCAGCCATCGATCTCCGAGACATCGTTCTCGAATTGCAGCCAGACTGGCTTGAGGTCATCCTTGCTTAGAAGGTTTCCATCATCGTCTGTGAAACTCGAGAAACCCAGGGAAGAAAGATCTTGAAAGTGGCACATTGTTGCACGCTGCTCATTATCGAACATATCCTGGAGATTCCTTGCCTTCTGCACTTTTCTTACCTTGGAAAAGAAAGCGCGAACAGTAGCCCATGCCGTCGACCAATCTCTAGCCGTCCGAGACATTGCAGTGATCTGCAAGTCTTGATATCTAGCATTTTGGACGTCGAACGCTAGCTTAAGTCGGCTCCTGGCTTTCTGCGTGACCTCGTCGATGACTGGCCCTCCCTCGGCAATAGCCTGCTGTGCTTCGGTGACATACGTCAAAATTGAAAAAGCACTGGCGCACCGAGGCCAAAATTTTTTAGCAGGTGCACGCGAATCTCCTTAATTCTGGCCCTGTCAAACAGCGTTAGATCCTCTTTCGCATACAGCGGAGCCTGCATCTGCATGATTTTGTCTTCAAGCTCTCTGGCCTTCAGATCACTCTCGGTCTATTTCTGCGCTTGGCTCTCGGTTGTAGACTGGAGTTGTTGAACTTGCTGCTTTAGGTCGAGCGTCTCCTTCTTCATCAATTTGCATTGCTCCTCAGCTTCCGCTAATTCGGAGCGGACCTTTGCCAGGTTTTCCTCTAACTTGACATTGGCGGCCTCGGCTTCAAACCTGTGCTGGTTAGCAATGGTTGCATGTGCCCGAAAAGTCTCGATTCGGACATGCATAGAGGCCGATTCATTGTCAACATTCAGGTGTTCTAGGTCCTTAGGTGTCTCTTGATAATCGTAGTCCGTTGGAGTCATTTCATCCAGAGGCTTTTGTACCTTGGGGACCTTCTTGATTTTATGCACCTTTCCGGCCTCTAAATAAAAAATGGCGCATTTTTCAACTGATGTCGTCGAGCGCCCTCTTCTTTTCCTTGCCTCCCTTAGTATTTGCTTAGTGTTTTGCCATGCTTGGAATAGCTTCTCGGCAAGGGGGCGGTCCTTAATTAAGGACACCTCTAATTTGGACAAGGCTAGATCTCCAGCCGAGGGAGTAAACAAATATAAAGAATGCACGGGGGATGCCTCACCAGAAGGCTCGACGATAGGCGTGGTGGGAATTTCGGCAACCGGGCTACCTCACATGAGACAGGGGGTTGGAGGGTGGGACTCGGCGTCGAAGTGGGACCCCTACCTCTGCTAATGACCAGGGGGATGGTAGTGTGGAAGGGCGAAGTAGGGTCAATGGTCTTACCCCCGTCATAATCGTGGGATGAGACCGGACCAGCAATAGGTGACGTGTGAGGGGGTGATGGGCTATGCAGGGGAGACTGGTGAGAACCCTCAGCTGGGGTTGTGGCAAAAATGTGTGAGACTAGGGCAAAGGGTGGAGAATGCGTACCTACGTGCCCTCCTGGCATTGTGGCAGTGGTGACTTCTGGTGCAGCCGCATCTTGCTCTTTCTCGGCCTGGGCAATCCCAACTCCCATGATTTTTGCCTCGAGGGCCCCTTCTGTCTAGGGGATTCTCCCCACATTGGTGACATTGACACCCGAGGTGGTTTCGGCACTCGACAGTGCTGCGACCTCGGCACTTGCTTCGGATGGGCCTGATATCGGTCGCCCAGTGGAGGGGCTTGCAAATCTTGTGCGGGGTCACTTTGGATAGTTCGGGGGCAGTGGGCCCTGTTCTGGCCTCTTTCTTTTGGTTCTCACCAGCGGTTGTTCTGACTCTTTGAAGCTTGAGTCGTGGCCTCCTACAGGTATCTGAGGTGATCTTTGATGTGTAGCTTGGGCCTTCTCCTCCCTTCCCCTCCCCGAAGTAGTATCATCTCTTTTTGGGCTTTCGCCCGAACCTGGGGTAGTTGGAGGGATGAGGGCGGCGAAGGACAAAGGCTTCCACTTTCCAGCGTTGGCTTCGTAAATTTTGGTGAAGTCTTTGTCTATTGCCAAGAACCCATAAGAGTTCATTTTCTGTCGGTGGACCCTCATTATCCACCACTCTCTCAGCTGAGCCGCGTCCCAATTCTTTACTCCCTCCTTCAAGTCATCTTTCGCTTTCTTCCAGAAGGTGGAATTGGGGCTCGGGAGTGAATGCCGATCTGGGTCATATGCGACCTCCATTGGGTAGAATTCGTGCCAGGGAGGCAAGGATTCCATCCTCTCCAGATGCCACTCCAGATCCTTTCCCCGAGGATTATTTCTTTGTTTCACAATTTTGGGATAGGGGCAAACATGGAAGCTCTTGACCCGTATGTGGTCCCTCATCACTCCCAAAGGATCATAAAGCCATTGCTAGGGAATTTGGAGCAGGCCGAACTTGGCAAGCTTTTCTTCCAAGAAGACGTTCTGATTCAGGGCGAACACTTCGATAACTCCTATCCTGAGAGGGAAGTCACAAGTGTGGGCCCATTTCCGACCCTTGCCGTAGATGGCATTAGTTGCATCGCTCTGCCTCGCGACTTCCAATGCGAATTGATACTCGGAGGGGTAAACTGGCAGTAAGAAGGGCTTCCCTATGAAGCCGAAGATGCGAATCACCAGCCCCTGCGTTAGTCAAAAAATGTCTCCCCTCTTCTCCCGGACCACTATGTTTCTCAAGCCAAGGGGAACTCTCGGGGAGGACCCTGCTAACATACGCATGGCGGGTCCCAAGAATTGTTGATTAAAGGGATAGTAGGACTCCGATATCAACGGTAGGGGAGTCCACTGATATACTGGCAAAGGACTTCCATCCTTGCCACTTGTCGTAATGGCAATATGAGGAAAACTATTATGAACATGAAAGAAAAATAGCCAAACAAGAAAGGAGCAGGGCCCGAAGCGCTGGCTGGTCCCAACATTCTTCATGCTGGTGAGTTGCGCGTGTAAGCCCCTGGCCACCCATTCTACCCAGTCGACAAATATTGGGTCGGTGTTGGGTTTCGAAGTATCGGGGGCATTGAACTCTCCTCTGGAAATGCACTCGGCCAGGGACACCTGCCATGGATATACAGAAGCGTCAGTAGATAGGCCTGCCACCCATGCAATGATGGAGAAGAGGTCGACATTTTTAAAGGCCCCCAAGGGAAGGGGCATTTGGGGCAATTTTCTCGAAGGGAGCCCGCTTTTGAGGCTTTGCTGCAAAAATTTTATCATGTAGCCAGCAGATGTGAACCTCTCCGTTTGTTCGCTCAAAACAATGTTGCGAACCATACATCCCTCGGGTGGACCCTGTTGTGGCGCAAAAGCTGCCTGTACATCTTCTTTCAAAATTGAAAATAGCTTCTGGCCAGATGTGTCTAACACCTATCTGGTGGCGGGCTGGTAATTCTACGTGATGGCATTGATCAGCTCAGGGCAATGGTGAGTGGGGGGGTCAGATACCAGTATATCTGGGAGTAGTAAGTTGCAGCTCGTATGCTCTCTGTCGGGAGCCTGCTTCTCATGAGCTCAACGGTATTTCTGAGCTCAGCTACGCTCTTCGACAGCTCCGTATCCCTGATTCTTTCCCACCTATCGACTGGTGGTTCTAGGGGCTGCTCGTCCTCGGAATCCCCCTTTTCTTCCATGACACGCTTATCTGGGCGGAGGCCCGAATCAACGGGCCTTGGCTTCGGCCTTTTTCCATGGCCTTTTACCTTTGGTTTCTCTGGGGCTACTACTTCTAGCCCTTTTCCCTTCTCCTTGGAACTTTCCATCGTTGATGCTTAGGGCAACGGAGTTTGCAGTATGGAGAAAATTGGCGTCGAAGCTTTAGAGTGCGAAGTGGAAAAGTTTACGAGGTTGGCGATTAGGGTCTGTATGAGTCGTTGAGCGAGTAATCCTTTGGCTACTTGGAGTCTACGTTATATAACCGCCAAAGACAACTACCCACATTTATGGCATGTGCCACAATTAATCCTGCACTTCTCACCTGAGAGATCATCGGTTCATCGGATTGGCCATACGGTGGCGTAGTACACAGGGCCATGCGCTGTGATGATTGCGGCTGCTTTGGGAATGCAACCGTCCGCCACCTGGTACCTGGGGGCAGACTTTTCTCTCAACCGAATCCCCTGAGGATGTACCCGATGCCTTTTCATTTAACTCGCCTATTTTGGATGCTTTTGAAGGCGACTGTCGGCACGCTCCTCTAGGCGAGCAATAAATGCTTTTGCCTTGTGCATCTTTGGGTCAGCGAAGCCAAAATCGGAGTTGACATACTTCACGGTGAACCTTTTGCGCCAGTTAATCTTTTATGCTTTGGGCTCGAAGTGATTCCTCCTGCACGAGGCTGCTCGCGAAGCTTGTTTCCCCCTTTTAAAAGCAGCTCGCTCGGACTCTTCTTAGGCGAACATCTTTCATACCTTAGTCGGAACCTTGCTCGGCCAATCGTACTTCACTGCGAACCACTTCGCATCCACTACTTCGCAAGCCAAGTTCCCAAAGGAGTTTTTTTTTATATATATAGCTATCGAGGTAAAACTCAACCTGAGTTTCTGAGCAACATTTTATTTAATAGCGAAACTTTTTACAATATTCACACAGGCTTGCGGCATAATAGGCATGCCGCCACCACAAACTCAGCTTCGGATATTTATCCGGTGAATCTGCAATGCCCGGACCAGATCAGATTGAACTTCAGTTGATTCTTGAAGTCCGGATGGCTCCTCCCCGAAGTTCTCCATGCTACGAATAGAAAGCAATACAATAGTTTGTCGCTCCTGCCAGTACCCGTGCTGCTGATGCAGGATGTGGCGAAGCAGTTCGCCACGTGAGGACCTTCTTGGGGTACTGGTTGTAGTGATGGCTGGAACCAGAATACCGAAGAGTCCAGTAACTATGGACTGGGTACAAGTTCTTCCATCTCCTTGATGTTGTAACAGGGCTTTTTCGGCAAAGAGCAAACTCCCAGGATCTCTTCAGGCTCAGCTTCTCGACGGAACATGCTTGTTGAGTCCTGACCGATCACTTGCGTGTTGTGTTCTGGGATACAAAAAGAGTGCCAAGATGCGCTCTCTTTGTTCTCAGGCTCTACCACTTGAGCCTGCTCCCCTTCTTGGCCAGTCCTCTGATGGAGATCGCAAGCAACCGTATTGTTCATCGTCGGGGCAAAGCTCACAAATTGCCATGGTTGGACTTGGATGGGATCTGCCTCTCGAGCTCCACATGACTGCATCTCAGGCTTCTGCTCAGTATTAGGAGTCTGCCATGAAGAATACTGCGTTGGATAGACGGGAGCAGCGACTATCGAAGAAAGTGATGGGGCTTCTCCCCACTGCCACTTTCTCGATAAAAACTATTCTGCATGTACTGCTTCCTCGAATATCTGAGGGAATCTTTGCTCACCAGATCGTAGCAAGAGGAGGCCTATATCTGGGTGAAAAGCCCGAACATAATAGAGGTGGGCTTGGGCGGGCGTCGGTTGGATCTCCCTTGGAATTCTCTTCCAACTTCTGATGAATCGGACATTGAAGTCTGTGACGCTCTCCAAAGGTGCTCTCTTGATGGTGGAGAGGTACGTCAAAAGCTGGAAGGGGTCCTGAGAGCCATCAAATGTTTCGAACAGTGCTCCCGCCAAGTCATCCCACGAGCAGATGCTTTTAGGTCCGAGCAGTCTGTACCACTGCAGCGCTCTTCCTTCCAGAGATAGGGCCAGAAGTCTGACCACGACATCTTCATGGATTATGTCGTAGAGGAACGCTAAGGTAGCAACAGCTTCAAGGTGTTCTCGGGCCATTCCCGTGGTGCCATCATATGTAGTCAATGCCTTCAAGGCGATCTCGGGAATCTTGTGGTAGCTTTGAAGATTCAAGGGGCCTCGGTCATCCCAGCTAGGAAAACCTACCCCTGCCATTATAGCAGCAGCCTGTAGAAATCGTGGTTGTCATCGCTGAGTTGGAGTTGTTAGGTGAACATTCTTTCTCCGCTTATGAGGTCAAGGCTGCTCACCGAACCTCGATTCCTTCGGGATATCTTCTTTCAGATTTGAAAGGCGCCTACGACCAGGAAATCTGGATCTTCAGCTCAACTGAGTCGCCAGGTGATTTTATCAGATGAAGACAGGCCAGAGATTCACCGAACTCGGACCTTCTTAAGGCACAGGGAGTCTTGGTTACAAAAACCAGGCTTAGGTACTGGTCTTCATGACTTTAGAGATTCTCGGGTAAAACAGAGTCGCCAGATGCTAAGAGTCTTTTAGTAATGAGAGCATCGATTCTCACTACTACTCAGAAGATGAGACTGATCGGATCTCACCGGGAACTTGTTAGAACTACTGGCTCCGGTGAAGACGGGCTAGAAATTTTCTCAAATATGGGACCTTGGGTCCCATCGGGCGTGCCAAAAATTGTTGGTCATCAAATCCGCACAGGAAAGGACTTTCGGTGGGTTTGCGCGCCCTGGACCTACGACCAACATTGAAAGGCCGAGGGGAAGAGATGCCCCTCGTGCCAATCTCCGAAGAAAGGCCGGCTCCTATACTAATCTACTTTTGGGGTTTGAGACAAGAGTGCAGGAAAGAAATAGACAGAGTAAGGGTTAGGAAAAGAAATAAAAAGGGGTAAGGGTTAGAGAAAGAAATAAAAAGAGTAAGGGTTAGAAGATGATGATTTAAGGTGGGAGAGAACAGGAAGCACGATCACTCACTAATAACTCGAATAGCAACAAAGAACACCAAGAATAGACGAAAGAAACGTGATACTCGCTTTCCTATGTATCCTCTGGACGAGTTCACAGGGTTCTCCTTTCTCTCTCGCTGGAATTCAGGGTTCAGAGTAACAACGATTAAGACAAGGGAATAACAGAAACCACGACCCACCAGGCAGCATAAAAGAAAGCTTATACGACGTTTTTCCTCTCCTATGTATCCTTCAGGGTGAATTTTAGGGTACAGTCCCCAATCGCACACCGGATTCAGGATTCAGAGTCTCAGTATACGAGTGCAGACAGACAAAAGAATTAAGCATAGAAGGCAGCATAAAAGAGAGAAATGGAGTACAAAAATCTTTAGTATTAGACGTAGGACATCAAGTTACAACAACTTTCTAGCAGAAAGTTCCCCCCTTTTTACATTGCAAAGCCTGGGTTTTTATAGAGGACCCGGCCCTCTGAGTCATTATTACAAAAAATGATGGAGTACACCCTCGGGCTCTGAGAAATCGGCTCCTCGCGGTTGCTGCGACTGAGCTTTCAAATCGGTTGCCAAAACTGGCAACTGTGATCGGGTCAACCATGGAAACATTCATTTAATGCACCGCCCGAGTGTCCCTGGCTTCTGGATGCTGTGCTTGAGTGATCGTTACGCCCGTCGTGTTTTACTTCGAGGACTGTTACGTCCCTTTCGTTTGCCAAAAATGGTCAGCGGGCTTATCGGGCAAGAAAGGGAGTATTTATAAGGGGCCTTCGATCACCTTGGGAAGCTGCCCGCCTTGGAACGTGGGCCCAAAAAGTGCTTCGCTACATCTCCGCCTCGCCAAAGCCTTGGGCCGAAGTAGATCTTCCTTGATTTGTTCTTCACAAAATAATGCTTCGCAGAAACTACTTCGGGGATGTCGAGTGCCGAGCGGGCTCCATCTTTGAAATGGGGTTCTTTGTCCTTTGCTGGCGAAACTGCTTCGGATGGAAAATGTTTCGGCCCGATTCTCTCTCAAAACTGCGGTTCGGGGAATATCCTCCCGAAGCACTTCTCTGTTTTCGAACCATTGTCATTTTGCTTCGGGCGCCACTGCTTCGGGTGAAAACTGGCCGAAGTAGGTGTCAGAAATACTTCGGGCCCGAAGTAGTTTCTTTACCTTAGCTGATTTGGATTATGCTCTCCTCTTTCGACGAAGTCGTTTGGATGCTGCTTCGCAAAACTTCCGCCCGAAGCGGCTGCTGAAAATGCTTCGGGTGCGAAGCGTTATCTTTGTATTTTCTTCGACGATATTACTTCGCAAGGCTTTCGCCCGAAGTGGTAATTTAAAGTGCTTCGGGCCCGAAGCTCTTCCACATTCTCCTTCTTTCTCTTCGGCGAAGTTATTTTCCTTGGCCTGTTTGGTCGCGAAGCTCTTTCTTCTTCATTTTATAAA
The DNA here is from genome assembly GCA_028583015.1 of Wollemia nobilis. Classification (NCBI taxonomy): domain Eukaryota; kingdom Viridiplantae; phylum Streptophyta; class Pinopsida; order Araucariales; family Araucariaceae; genus Wollemia; species Wollemia nobilis. Next base: position 5,666,649 of record JAQPPZ010001057.1, on the reverse strand, counting down.
AGGGGCGATAAGGAGAGTCAAAATTGTCTGTAACTTAAAATAAAAGAAAAACTTTCAACAAGGAAATATTATACAAAATTCTACTATTCTTCTACCCCTTGTATAATGTGACAAAAAGTGTCAACATTCTTGGCGGCTCGCGGGGTGACGAGCTCGTCTCGGCAAAAGAACCCTTTAGCCCTGGTCCATTGGGCTACGGAGTTACTGGTTCCCCCGGATTCTGCTTCTGTGGTCTGTCCCTCTTCTTGTTCCTCTTCTTCTTCTTCTTCTTCCTTCGGTGTAGCCTCTGGCTGTGGCGATGGTTCGAGGCGGTCACGGATGCGCTTCATCGTTCTTCGGACATGGGACCAGGCGCCCTTTCGGAATGGCTCTTGATCTTGCAGCGCTTTGACCAAGTCATGAAATCGATTGATTTGCCCGACGTCAGCATTCTTGGCCCTGGTGAATAGGTCATCGAGGCAAGCCATGATCTTACAGTATCTCAGGATGAAATCTGTCACCTGCCCTTCTGTAATTGGTTCTTCCCAGCCATCGATCTCCGAGACATCATTCTCGAATTGCAGCCAGACTGGCTTGAGGTCATCCTTGCTTAGAAGGTTTCCATCATCGTCTGTGAAACTCGAGAAACCCAGGGAAGAAAGATCTTGAAAGTGGCACATTGTTGCACGCTGCTCATTATCGAACATATCCTGGAGATTCCTTGCCTTCTGCGCTTTTCTTACCTTGGAAAAGAAAGCGCGAATAGTAGCCCGTGTCGTCGACCAATCTCTAGCCGTCCGAGACATTGCAGTGATCTGCAAGTCTTGATATCTAGCATTTTGGACGTCGAACGCTAGCTTAAGTCGGCTCCTGGCTTTCTGCGTGACCTCGTCGACGACTGGCCCTCCCTCGACAATAGCCTGCTATGCTTCGGTGACATACGTCAAAATTGAAAAAGCACTGGCGCACCGAGGCCAAAATTTTTTAGCAGGTGCACGTGAATCTCCTTAATTTTGGCCCTATCAAACAACGTTAGATCCTCTTTCGCATACAGCGGAGCCTGCATCTACGTGATTTTGTCTTCAAGCTCTCTGGCCTTCAGATCACTCTCGGTCTGTTTCTGCGCTTGGCTCTCGGCTGTAGACTGGAGCTGTTGAACTTGCTGCTTTAGGTCGAGCGTCTCCTTCTTCATCAATTTGCATTGCTCCTCAGCTTCCGCTAATTCGGAGCGGACCTTTGCCAGGTTTTCCTCTAACTTGACATTGGCGGCCTCGGCTTCAAACCTGCGCTGGTTAGCAATGGTTGCATGTGCCCGAAAAGTCTCGATTCGGACATGCATAGAGGCCGATTCATTGTCAACATTCAGGTGTTCCAGGTCCTTAGGTGTCTCTTGATAATCGTAGTCCACTGGAGTCATTTCATCCAGAGGCTTTTGTACCTTGGGGACCTTCTTGATTTTATGCACCTTTTCGGCCTCTAAATAAAAAATGATGCATTTTTCAACTGATGTCGTCGAGCGCCCTCTTCTTTTCCTTGCCTCCCTTAGTATTTGCTCAGTGTTTTGCCATGCTTGGAATAGCTTCTCGACAAGGGGGCGGTCCTTAATTAAGGACACCTCTGATTTGGACAAGGCTAGATCTCCAACCGAGGGAGTAAACAAATATAAAGAATGCATGGGGGATGCCTCACCAGAAGGCTCGACGACAGGCATGGTGGGAATTTCGGCAACCGGGGCTACCTCACATGAGACAGGGGGTTGGAGGGTGGGACTCGGCGTCGAAGTGGGACCCCTGCCTCTGCTAATGACCAGGGGGATGGTAGTGTGGAAGGGCGAAGTAGGGTCAATGGTCTTACCCCCATCATAATCATGGGATGAGACCGGACCAACAATAGGTGACGTGTGAGGGGGTGATGGGCTATGCAGGGGAGACTGGTGAGAACCCTCAGCTGGGGTTGTGGCAAAAATGTGTGAGACTAGGGCAAAGGGTGGAGAATGCGTACCTGCATGCCCTCCTGGCATTGTGGCAGTGGTGACTTCTGGTGCAGCCGCATCTTGCTCTTTCTCGGCCTGGGCAATCCCAACTCCCATGATTTTTGCCCCGAGGGCCCCTTCTGTCCGGGGGATTCTCCCCACATTGGTGACATTGACACCCGGGTGGTTTCGGCACTCGACAGTGCTGCGACCTCGGCACTTGCTTCGGATGGGCCTGATATCGGTCGCCCAGTGGAGAGGCTTGCAAATCCTGTGCGGGGTCGCTTTGGATAGTTCGGGGGCAGTGGGCCCTATTCTGGCCTCTTTCTTTTGGTTCTCGCCAGTGGTTGTTCTGACTCTTCGGAGCTTGAGTCGTGGCCTCCTACAGGTATCTGAGGCGATCTTTGATGTGTAGCTTGGGCCTTCTCCTCCCTTCCCCTCCCCGAAGTAGTATCATCTCTTTTTGGGCTTTCGCCCGAACCTGGGGTAGCTGGAGGGATGAGGGCGGCGAAGGACAAAGGCTTCCACTTTCCAGCGTTGGCTTTGTAAATTTTGGTGAAGTCTTTGTCTGTTGCCAAGAACCCATAAGAGTTCATTTTCTACCGGTGGACCCTCATTATCCACCACTCTCTCAGCTGAGCCGCGTCCCAATTCTTTACTCCCTCCTTCAAGTCATCTTTCACTTTCTTCCAGAAGGTGGAATTGGGGCTCGAGAGTGAATGCCGATCTGGGTCATATGCGACCTCCATTGGGTAGAATTCATGCCAGGGAGGCAAGGATTCCATCCTCTCCAGATGCCACTCCAGATCCTTTCCCCGAGGATTATTTCTTTGTTTCACAATTTTGGGATAGGGGCAAACATGGAAGCTCTTGACCCGTATGTGGTCCCTCATCACTCCCAAAGGATCATAAAGCCATTGCTGGGGAATTTGGAGCAGGCCAAACTTGGCAAGCTTTTCTTCCAAGAAGACGTTCTGATTCAGGGCGAACACTTCGATAACTCCTATCCTGAGAGGGAAGTCACAAGTGTGGGCCCATTTTCGACCCTTGCCGTAGATGGCATTAGTTGCATCGCTCTGCCTCGCGACTTCCAATGCGAATTGATACTCGAAGGGGTAAACTGGCAGTAAGAAGGGCTTCCCTATGAAGCCGAAGATGCGAATCACCAGCCCCTGTGTTAGTCGAAAAATGTCTCCCCTCTTCTCCCGGACCACTATGTTTCTCAAGCCAAGGGGAACTCTCGGGGAGGACCCTGCTAACATACGCATGGCGGGTCCCAAGAATTGCTGATTAAAGGGGTAGTAGGACTTCGATATCAATGGTAGGGGAGTCCACTGATATACTGGCAAAGGACTTCCATCCTCGCCGCTTGTCGTAATGGCAATATGAGGAAAACTATTATGAACATGAAAGAAAAATAGCCAAACAAGAAAGGAGCAGGGCCCGAAGCGCTGGCTGGTCCCAGCATTCTTCATGCTGGTGAGTTGCGCGTGTAAGCCCCTGGCCACCCATTCTGCCCAGTCGACAAATACTGGGTCGATGCTGGGTTTCGAAGTATCGGGGGCATTGAACTCTCCTCTGGAAATGCACTCGGCCAGGGACACCTGCCATGGATATACAGAAGCATCAGTAGATAGGCCTGCCACCCATGCAATGATGGAGAAGAGGTCGACATTTTTAAAGGCCCCCAAGGGAAGGGGCATTTGGGGCAATTTGCCCGAAGGGAGCCCACTTTTGAGGCTTTGCTACAAAAATTTTATCATGTAGCCAGCAGATGTGAACCTCTCCGTTTGTTCGCTCAAAACAATGTTGCGAACCATACATCCCTCGGGTGGACCCTGCTGTGGCGCAAAAGCTGCCTGTACATCTTCTTTCAAAATTGAAAATAGCTTCTGGCCAGATGTGTCTAACACCTGTCTAGTGGCGGGCTGGTAATTCTGCGCGATGGCATTGATCAGCTCAGGGCAATGGTGAGTGGGGGCATCAGATACCAGTATATCTAGGAGTAGTAAGTTGCAGCTCGTATGCTCTCTGTCGGGAGCCTGCTTCTCATGAGCTCAACGGTGTTTTTGAGCTCAGCTACGCTCTTCGACAGCTCCGTATCCTTGATTCTTTCCCACCTATCGACTGGTGGTTCTAGGGGCTGCTCGTCCTCGAAATCCCCCTTTTCTTCCATGACACGCTTATCTGGGTGGAGGCCCGAATCAACGGGCCTTGGCTTCGACCTTTTTCCATGGCCTTTTACCTTTGGTTTCTCTGGGGCTACTACTTCTAGCCCTTTTCCCTTCTCCTTGGAACTTTCCATCGTTGATGCTTAGGGCAACGGAGTTTGCAGTATGGAGAAAATTGGCGTCGAAGCTTTAGAGTGCGAAGTGGAAAAGTTTACAGGTTGGCAGCAGGGTCTGTATGAGTCGTTGAGCGAGTAATCCTTTGGCTACTTGGAGTCTACGTTATATAACCACCAAAGACAACTACCCACATTTATGGCATGTGCCACAATTAATCCTGCACTTCTCACCTGAGAGATCATCGGTTCATCGGATTGGCCATACGGTGGCGTAGTACACAGGGCCATGCGCTGTGATGATTGCGGCTGCTTTGGGAATGCAGCCATCCACCACCTGGTACCTGGGGGCAGACTTTTCTCTCAACCGAATCCCCTGAGGATGTACCCGATGCCTTTTCATTTAACTCACCTATTTTGGATGCTTTTGAAGGCGACTGTCGACACGCTCCTCTAGGCGAGCAATAAATGCTTTTGCCTTGTGCATCTTTGGGTCAGCGAAGCCAAAATCGGAGCTGACATACTTCACGGTGAACCTTTTGCGCCAGTTAATCTTTTATGCTTTGGGCTCGAAGTGATTCCTCCTGCGCGAGGCTGCTCGCGAAGCTTGTTTCCCCCTTTTAAAAGCAGCTCGCTCGGACTCTTCTTAGGCGAACATCTTTCATACCTTAGTCGAAACCTTGCTCGGCCAATCGTACTTCACTGCGAACCACTTCGCATCCACTACTTCGCAAGCCAAGTTCCCAAAGGAGTTTTTTTTTTTTTATATATAGCTGCCGAGGTAAAACTCAACCTGAGTTTCTGAGCAGCATTTTATTTAATAGCGAAACTTTTTACAATATTCACATAGGCTTGCGGCATAATAGGCATGCCGCCACCACAAACTCAGCTTCGGATATTTATCCGGTGAATCTGCAATGCCCGGACCAGATCAGATTGAACTTCAGTTGATTCTTGAAGTCCGGATGGCTCCTCCCCGAAGTTCTCCATGCTGTGAACAGAAAGCAATACAATAGTTTGTCGCTCCTGCCAGTACCCACGCTGCTGATGCAGGATGTGGCGAAGCAGTTCACCACGTGAGGACCTTCTTGGGGTACTGGTTGTAGTGATGGCTGGAACCAGAATATCGAAGAGTCCAGTAACTGTGGACTGGGTACAAGTTCTTCCATCTCCTTGATGCTGTAACAGGGCTTTTTCGGCAAAGAGCAAACTCCCAGGATCTCTTCAGGCTCAGCTTCTCGACGAAACATGCTTGTTGAGTCCTGACCGATCACTTGCGTGCTGTGTTCTGGGATACAAAAAGAGTGCCAAGATGCACTCTCTTTGTTCTCAGGCTCTACCACTTGAGCCTGCTCCCCTTCCTGGCCAGTCCTCTGATGGAGATCGCAAGCAACCGTATTGTTCATCATCGGGGCAAAGCTCACAAATTGCCATGGTTGGACTTGGATGGGATCTGCCTCTCGAGCTCCACATGACTGCATCTCAGGCTTCTGCTCAGTATTAGGAGTCTGCCATGAAGAATACTGCGTTGGATAGACGGGAGCAGCGACTATCGAAGAAAGTGATGGGGCTTCTCCCCACTGCCACTTTCTCGATAAAAACTGTTCTACGCATACTGCTTCCTCGAATATCTGAGGGAATCTTTGCTCACCAGATCGTAGCAAGAGGAGGCCTATATCTGGGTGAAAAGCCCGAACATAATAGAGGTGGGCTTGGGCGGGCGTCGGTTGGATCTCCCTTGGAATTCTCTTCCAACTTCCGATGAATCGGACATTGAAGTCTGTGACGCTCTCCAAAGGTGCTCTCTTGATGGTGGAGAGGTACGTCAAAAGCTGGAAGGGGTCCCGAGAGCCATCAAATGTTTTGAACAGTGCTCCCGCCAAGTCATCCCACGAGCAGATGCTTTTAGGTCCGAGCAGTCTGTACCACTGCAGCGCTCTTCCTTCCAGAGACAGGGCCAGAAGTCTGACCACGACATCTTCATGGATTATGTCGTAGAGGAACGCTAAGGTAGCAATAGCTTCAAGGTGTTCTCGGGCCATTCCCGTGGTGCCATCATATGTAGTCAATGCCTTCAAGGCGATCTCGAGAATCTTGTGGTAGCTTTGAAGATTCAAGGGGCCTCGGTCATCCCAGCTGGGAAAACCTACCCCTGCCATTATAGCAGCAGCCTGTAGAAATCACGGTTGTCACCGCTGAGTTGGAGTTGTTAGGTGAACATTCTTTCTCCGCTTATGAGGTCAAGGCTGCTCACCGAACCTCGATTCCTCCGGGATATCTTCTTTCAGATTTGAAAGGCGCCTACGACCAGGAAATCTGGATCTTCAGCTCAACTGAGTCGCCAGGTGATTTTATCAGATGAAGACAAGCCAGAGATTCACCGAACTCGGACCTTCTTAAGGCACAGGGAGTCCTGGTTACAAAAACCAGGCTTAGGTACTGGTCTTCATGACTTTAGAGATTCTCGGGTAAAACAGAGTCGCCAGATGCTAAGAGTCTTTTAGTAATGAGAGCATCGATTCTCACCACTACTCAGAAGATGAGACTGACCGGATCTCACCGGGAACTTGTTAGAACTACTGGCTCCGGTGAAGACGGGCTAGAAATTTTCTCAAATATGGGACCTTGAGTCCCACCGGGCGTGCCAAAAACTGTTGGTCATCAAATCCGCACAGGAAAGGACTTTCGGTGGGTTTGCGTGCCCTGGACCTGCGACCAACATTGAAAGGCCGAGGGGAAGAGATGCCCCTCGTGCCAATCTCCGAAGAAAGGCCGGCTCCTATACTAATCTACTTTTGGGGTTTGAGACAAGAGTGCAGGAAAGAAATAGACAGAGTAAGGGTTAGGAAAAGAAATAAAAAGGGGTAAGGGTTAGAGAAAGAAATAAAAAGAGTAAGGGTTAGAAGATGATGATTTAAGGTGGGAGAGAACAGGAAGCACGATCACTCGCTAATAACTCGAATAGCAGCAAAGAACACCAAGAATAGACGAAAGAAACGCGATACTCGCTTTCCTATGTATCCTCTGGACGAGTTCACAGGGTTCTCCTTTCTCTCTCACTGGAATTCAGGGTTCAGAGTAACAACGATTAAGACAAGGGAATAACAGAAACCACGACCCACCAGGCAGCATAAAAGAAAGCTTATACGACGTTTTTCCTCTCCTATGTATCCTTCAGGGCGAATTTTAGGGTACAGTCCCCAATCGCACACCGGATTCAGGATTCAGAGTCTCAATATACGAGTGCAGACAGACAAAAGAATTAAGCACAGAAGGCAGCATAAAAGAGAGAAATGGAGTACAAAAATCTTTAGTATTAGACGCAGGACATCAAGTTACAACAGCTTTCTAGCAGAAAGTTCCCCCCTTTTTACATTGCAAAGCCTGGGTTTTTATAGAGGACCCGGCCCTCTGAGTCATTATTACAAAAAATGACGGAGTACACCCTCGGGCTCTGAGAAATCGGCTCCTCGCGGTTGCTGCGATTGAGCTTTCAAATCGGTTGCCGAAACTGGCAACTGTGACTGGGTCAACCATGGAAACATTCATTTAATGCACCGCCCGAGTGTCCCTGGCTTCTGGATGCTGTGCTTGAGTGATCGTTACGCCCGTCGTGTTTTACTTCGAGGACTGTTACGTCCCTTTCGTTTGCCAAAAATGGTCAGCGGGCTTATCGGGCAAGAAAGGGGGTATTTATAAGGGGCCTTCGATCACCTTGGGAAGCTGCCCGCCTTGGAACGTGGGCCCAAAAAGTGCTTCGCTACATCTCCGCCTCGCCAAAGCCTTGGGCCGAAGTAGATCTTCCTTGATTTGTTCTTCGCAAAATAATGCTTCGCAGAAACTACTTCGGGGATGTCGAGTGCCGAGCGGGCTCCATCTTTGAAATGGGGTTCTTTGTCCTTTGTTGGCGAAACTGCTTCGGATGGAAAATGTTTCGGCCCGATTCTCTCTCAAAACTACGGTTCGGGGAATATCCTCCCGAAGCACTTCTCTGTTTTCGAACCATTGTCATTTTGCTTCGGGCGCCACTGCTTCGGGTGAAAACTGGCCGAAGTAGGTGTCGAAAATACTTCGGGCCCGAAGTAGTTTCTTTGCCTTAGCTGATTTGGATTATGCTCTCCTCTTTCGACGAAGTCGTTTGGATGCTGCTTCGCAAAACTTCCGCCCGAAGCGGTTGCTGAAAATGCTTCGGGTGCGAAGCGTTATCTTTGTATTTTCTTCGACGATATTACTTCGCAAGGCTTTCGCCCGAAGTGGTAATTTAAAGTGCTTCGGGCCCGAAGCTCTTCCACATTCTCCTTCTTTCTCTTCGGCGAAGTTATTTTCCTTGGCCTGTTTGGTCGCGAAGCTCTTTCTTCTTCATTTTATAAAAGGGGCGATAAGGAGAGTCAAAATTGTTGTAACTTAAAATAAAAGAAAAACTTTCAACAAGGAAATATTATACAAAATTCTACTATTCTTCTACCCCTTGTATAATGTGACAAAAAGTGTCAACAGTTACCTCAGGGGCTCTGTGTAGCCTCATTAACACATCTTTTATGACTCCAACTATCTTAACAAGTGTCCTGTCTAATTGCAATACTCCAGGACAAGATCGGGTATACTCCATACCCATTTCTTCATAGACTACTTTAGGCATGACTGTAGTTGATGCTCTTGAATCAATCATACAATTTTGGACTACCCAACCTTACATCCTTGGGGATATATAGAAAGGATGAGGCTTATTATTTAAACTAGCAGGTGATATTTCTTTCTTTTCTAATGGCATACTAAGGATTGTAGTGGCATACCTATTTTGTGTATATTTATTGAGGGAAGCCTTAAGCAGATCAATATGACCTGGTATAAATAGAGTGTCATATAGGTTAGATTTTGATGAAATATTTTTCATCTCTTCAACAATATTATACTCAAATTTAGTTAGGGAAGGTCTTTCAGGCCTTTCTTCTGGCTCATCATATCTCCTTTTATACTGTTGAGTGACTTCTACTCTCTACCTTTTGGTAATAGAGGGGAATCTGAGCCTTTCTTGAGCCTCATCCTTAGATTTTATTTGGTCTCTTTCAGTTTCCTTATCCATCCTCCTAGGAAGATTGTCTATCTTATCTTTACCTTTAGCTTGAGGGATGGGAAAAGCATCACTGGTTTGAGGAAGGGGATTAGTTATTTTTTGAGAAGGGACTTGGAATTAGCCCATTTTCTGGGGATCTACTTACAAATATTTCTTCCCAGACCTTGTCATAACATAAATTGAGTTTTCTTCATCCAACTCTTTTCCCACCATGATTTGATCAGACTGCCATAACATGTTTACTCTCCCATTTTCATTTCTTTCATATTGATCCATAGCTTATTAGGCATGGTGTTGGTACATAACACAAGACTATGAGTCATAGGTATCATTGCATACTAAACACCAAACATTAGCAAGAGTAGTATCTGAATAACATTATGGCTCCTCATATGTTGCATTCACTCTGACCCCAATACTGTTACTAGGACTAGGTATCTGATATTTGGTCACATATGGACACCTCCTCTATTGTAACCTTTCTTGGTCTCTCTTTTCCTTTGAATTCATTCTATTAATCATATTTTTCATAGTATTTTGTATATCAAGAATAGCAAAAAACTCCTGAGATGGTTGAGAAGGAAGGGGAGGAAAAGGAGTTGCAGAGGATGTTGGCTTTGTAGTTTGAATTTGCAGAGGAAAGGGGATCCATGTAAGAAGGGTTTGTAGTTTGACTTTGGCTACTAGTGGTTTTTTTGTTATAAGGTAGCATAGTTTTGGGGGGGAGTCTTCCCACATTAAATAGGATTTTCTCAACATGAAATACTACATTATAGACTTGGGGGAAGGTCTCTACTCCAAATTTCTATGTTTACAACCCTATATCTGATCCAAGAGCTCAGATATAATACATATATGCTAAACATATAGTTGGTCTAGCTGTGGGAGGTATCCTCTTCCATGTTCTGCTAAACCTCAAATTGAGATCCAATATAATTTATTGTTGAGTTTTTTGAATGGATGTAAACTAGTTAAGCAGGGAGAAAGGGTCATAAGATTCATTAAATTCTTCCACAAAAGGCTCAGTTAAGGCTTGCCATGAAGTGATAGTGTTATCTTCTAGGGTTCTAAACCAATGTAATATCTTTCCTCTAAAGGATAGGGCCAAAATTCTCACAATAATATCCTACTCTTTTATGTTGTGAATTACTGCCAGATTTAAAATATCCTGATAGTGCCCATAGGTTGTCTTCCTAGATCCATCATAAGTTGGGATAGCCTTTGATACAACCTAGGGAATGACATTTATTTGGGCTAATCTCAGGGGACCAGTTGTATTCTAGTTGGGGTATTTCTATAATGGTTAATTAGGAGCCATATTTTGTGCCATATTTCTAGATGCGGATCTTGTTGGAGGGACTACTGGGTTAACTATGGGGTTTTCTTCAAGAATTTCCTCTTTTGAGAGGAAGTATTGATTCAAACTTATGATAACCATAGACCCTTTGTAAGGCAATTCACAATAAAAATAGGAGCCAGGGTTATTCCTTTTGAAAGACTTGGTATACATGAAAGGACACTGGTCTACATGGGTAATTATTTTTCTAGGCTTAAGGACCAGGAAGTCTCTAGGTGAACTTGTTATTCTCTGCTTATAAGGTCAAAACAATTCACAAAATCTTGATTCCTTCAGGTAGAGATAAATAATAACTCATATGATGGATTTCATGTTCCTTGTGAACTGGTCCCATCAGGTGTGCCAAAAAAATGTTGGGCACTAAATTGCATCAAGTTTTACTAAAAAATGTGGCTGTCTATCTTCCTACTTTCTATCTAGGCTTGCAAACTCAAAACTCAACATTGGATGGACTAAAATAGATTTTTTGATCCAACCTCCAGAGTAGGTTGGTTCCTTGTCAACTTAAACAGGATGTTGACACAATTATGCTCACTTAGGGTTTTGATATTAGGGTAAGAAAAGGTTAGGGCTAGAGAGATGTGAACAATAGTGGACAGATAGGCTAACAACATTGCACTATAGCAAAAAGCTCCAAAATACTAATCTAAAGACACATTACTTGGATCAACATTATCCCAAATTAAATGTACTTTCATTCATTAAATAATAGCAAAGAAATATTGCAGACAACAATTTCAATATCTAAACAGTGATAATCCAAATAACATAATTCACCAATATCTAGATTTTACATAAATACACTTCCTAACAATAAATATCAAACTTAGAAGAAGATTTCAATTACGCTAACAACTAGTAATCCATTGATCTAGCACAAACTAACCATTCAAGTATTCATAGAAATGCAAGTAAAGAATTCGAACCTTTGATATTGAAATATGAAGACATAAAATTTGAGGTGAAGATCAATTTAATGCTACTTGCATCATCAATCTGTAACTATATCTAGTTCTGTCTTCTTGAAACCCTTGATGCTTTAGCTTCCTCCTCCAACTAACTATCATAGCTCTAGTGAGAGATTACTTTTATACTCTTCAAATTTCTTAGCAAAATCTCCATCATTGATCTCCCCCATAGTATGGCTATGATTTAATCTGATATAAGCTTGTTACAATGGTAGGGGATAACACAACACCATTCCACTTTAAAAAATTAATGACATCATCTTTTATGCCTCAGAAACTGTAGGATGCCAATCCGACATTAAAATACTTTGAAAGTGAAGCAGGATGAAATCTGCTCTTTACCATTTTTTTTCCTTCTTCAAAAATGAATCATTCACCAATTTGCACAAAACATTTGATGACATCATATCTTCTTTGAAATTTCTACGAATTCCATTCTAAACCAAAGCAAGTACATTGTTTAGCAAACATCATTCTAGGCCTATTGCAATGCAAAGTGACTCTTTATCTAATCTGCACTGACTTCATAGTAAATTAATGCTTGTTGTCATTTCGGAAGAGAGTTAGTCAAAAATATACTTTGTCATGAATGTGCATCTTCTATGATTAGCTTTCCACCTTCTATCACCATTCCAAACAAAAATGTTCATTGTGCTCTCCAGAATTGGGCTTTCCAACACTTAGCCGCTCACAAAGTATTTAAAATATCAATTTGTTCCTAATCCGCACTTATTTTACGCTGACATCATCCTTCTTAAAAATGTTTTGCAGATTTGGGATGCATCGCCTGTCCAAAGCTAAGAACAAAAGGATCTTTGTGAAATCACTCAAAGTGCAAAAATTTACCAAGTGTTGGGCTAACTCATGGCCTTTGTGGTGGATCCGGTCCAAAATACACTGCAAAGTGTGCGGATTGAGAACTTCATGACAGGCAAAATTTTCAAAAATTTTCTAATTATGTGGCCATTTTGGGCCTACAGCTTCCTTGGGATTTTATGAAAACCCTTTTATTTTTGCTCACCCATGGTTTTAATAAAAACCCTTCTAACTTATGCTTCCACATAATATTAAAAATATTATGAAGCTCTTTTGCCTTTAACCTTTGCATTGTTCCTCTTGACCTTTTTACATCAACGGTAGCTTGTTCCTTGACATCAATGACAACTTTGTTTCTTGACATCAATGACAACTTTGACTCAAAATGTCCAACAATCTCCCCCTTTGTCATTGATGGCAACCCAAATTATTTTTACCAGAAACTTAACCTTTTCTTTGTTCTGCTCCCCCTGGCTCAATGCTCTTTTCAAATCTCTCCTCTTTACTCAAATACCAAATCTCTCCCCCTTACTCAAATCTCTCCCCCTTTGACATCAATGGCAAAGGGTCACCTTTGGGGCTCGGGGCTAAGAATGAGCCTCTTAGCTTAGCCCCTCCCCCACCTCCTCTTGAGGTGGTTAATTCTAGGGTGGGAGTATTTCTACTCCCAGAAAGCATTGTTCTTTACCTTTATCCTCTTTTCTTCTTATCTGATCCTTCTAATTCCTCTGATTGTTCCTTTCCATGTCCATGTTCTTGTTCCTGTCCATGTTCCTGTTCATGTTCATATCCATGTTCCTGTTCCTGTTCTGTTCATATCCATGTTCCTGTTCTTGTTCCTATTCTTATTCTTGTTCATATCCATGTTCCTATTCTTTTTGTTCATATCCATATTCCTTTTCCTGTTCTTGTTCTTGTTCATACTTGATTCTGGAATGTCTGCTCTACACCACTTTGTTGTGTGTCCATCATTATTGCACTTATAACACTTAATGTTATTATTTCTTGGAGGTGCAAATGTCTTAGGATTTCTCCTAGTGAAGCCATATCCTCTTCTGTCATGAACCCCGCAATTCATTGCCTTGTGACCAAACCGATTACATGAGTAGCAATACCCATGGAAAATGCTATTTGTTCCCATATTCCTATCTTTCATGTGTCCCGCACTGTGAAGCCATGTGCCCAAACCTGTGACATGAAAAACATCTTCCATTGAAGTTTCCTTGTCTTGACCTCATTGGTCTCTTAGTCTCTCTTGACCTATTCTGATTGTTGTTCCATCTATTTCTTCTTTGTGCATTGTTCCTGTCCTTGTTGAACTTTATGTTGTCCAACTCATCCTCAGATGTCTCATTTTCTCTTACACTATCTTCTTCTGAAGTTTCTTCTTCTAAAGTGTCTTCTCCTTCAGAACTTGAGGTTGACTTTCCTTCCCATTTCTTTTGTTCCTGTTCAAATCCAAGACCTATCTTGCTTGATGTAGGCTTTTGTGTCTTGATGAACTTATCTAAGTTCTTTGAGCTATTTTTGAACCCTTGTAGCTTGAATTTGGAGTTTTTGACTTCCATTTTTAATGAAGCTACCTCTTGTTCTAGCTTTTCACATTCTAAGACTTTTGCTTCTAGCTTATCCTTGAACTTCTTTGTCTTAGCCTTTGATTTGTCTAGATCCTCTATAAGCATTCTTCTCTCTTCATCACATTCTTGAAATTGAGATTCTAATTTAGAGTTTTGCTTTCTTACCTTCTTTACTGTTTCAAGAGCATAAATAAGTTCTCCCTTGAGATCATATCCTTCTTTATCTGATTCTTCCTCTATTTGTTTGCCTTTGTCCACATATTTATTTTCTTTTGACTTGTCTTCTATAGGATCACTTTCTTCTTCTTCTAGTGCCATTAGAATATTCTCTTCTGGTCCTTCAAGTGCATCCTCATATTCATCATCACTAAAACTATAACCATTCCTTGTACAACTATCTTCAAGATGTCCAAAGTTACCACATCTAAAACACTTGAGAATTATTGGTGCCCTTTTCTGGACTTCTTTTTCTTCAATCATAAATAGGACTTCATCTCTATCATTATCTGAAAAACTAGCATCACTATCACTTGAGTACTTACTTGCCTTATCCGCATAGTAGCTCCTCTTTTGCCTTTGAAAGAACTTCTTCCCTTGTCTGCTTTGTCCATCCTTGCTTTTCTTTTGGTGCCTGTATCTTTCTGATTCCCTATTCTTGTGATCTTGTTTTTCTTCATCATTGTTATTCTTTGCTTCTTGACAATCAGTTGCATAGTGACCATACTTTCCACAATTGAAACATTTAATAGATTTTATATCTCTAGATCTTCTTGAATCCTTATTCCTTCTGCCATAATTAGCTTCTTCATCACTGGATGACTCATTGCTTGATTCTGACTTCTTACCCTTTGTCTTCTTAATTGCTTTGAAGGTTGCTTCCTTCTGGGGATTAGGTTCTTTTGTTCTCATCTCAAAAGTTGTAAGAATACCAAGCAACATATCTCTTGTCAAAGAATCACCATCCTTTGATTCTTCTATAGCTGAAATATTTTCACTAAACCTTGTTGGAAGAGACCTTAAGATCTTATCACAAACATCTGATTCATCCACATTAAGTCCAAGTCCTTGCATAGCATTAACAACCTCATCGATTCGAAGTAGATAAGTACTAATGTTTTCCTCATCCTTCATTCTTAACTCTTCAAATTGTCCTTTGAGATTTTGTATCTTTGCTTTCTTGACACCTTTATCTCCTTCATATATATTTTGCAACTTATCCCACATTCCTTTTGCATCTTGACAATGCATAACTTTTATGGACTCTGTTCTATGCAAACCTCTCAAAATTGCATTCATTGCTTTTGAATTGTAATGTTGTAGAAGCTTACCTTCCTTATATGTAGGTGGATCAACTGGTGGTATGTATCCATTTTCAACTGCTTCCCAAATTTCATTGCCAAGTGCCTTCAGATAAATATTCATTCTCAAACTCCAATATATATAATCACTTCCATCAAATATTGGTGCTGTATTATCTGATGATCCATTCTTAGAATCCATTGTGTTCTTGTAAGATTTTCCTTCAAGTTGTTAAACTCTTTCGAAGGAACCCGCTCTGATACCAATTGAAGAACACAAGCTTATACTGAGAGGGGGGTGAATAGTATAAGACCACTTTTTACTTTTCTTTCCCAATCAATATTATGCAATGTATAGATAGCAATATCAATAGCAGTAATCAAAGCAATGCACAAATCACCACACACAATAGAGACACCACAATTTACGTGGTTCACCCAATGTGGGCTACTCCACGGAGAAAATATTTCACTAAAATTTTCTCAATCAATCTCTTGGGAATCCTTTCCCTATTACAATGTTTATGGACCTCTGTCCAAAGGAGATACCAATCCCCTAAATCAAGTTCATGGATCTCTATCCATAGGAGACACCAATCTCCTAATCTCTGCTCTGGCTGGTGATCCTCTAGAAGACCTCTACCTCCACTACCCTTAGCAAATGGAACTCTATCCATAGAAGACACCTATCCTCCCTACTCTGGCTGGAGATATCTATCCTCAACTCTATCACCTCCAAATCTCTATCTCAAATCTACACTAAACATAGTCCTTCTGTCTAGCACAAATCTATCCTCAATATCTATCTCTGATTTGGTACAAACCTATCCTCAAATCTACACCAAACTCTATCCTCGAATCTGTACTAAACATAGTCCTTCGATCTAGCACAAATATATCCTCAATATCTATCCTCAAGCCTTAACTCAAAGCTTGACTCAATCTCAAATCAACTCTGCTAGATCTACCCCAAACCTTAACTCAAGGTTTGAACAAATCAATCAATCAACTCTGCTCTCAAGTCTTCTCAAAGACTTATCTCAAATCTACTTTGTAAGCTTCCACAAAATCTCACACCAATCTATCCTCAAGTCCTCTCTAGAACTTGTCCAATATCTCTACAAGTCCTCACTAGAACTTGTCCAAATATGCTCAATAAGTTCTCTCAAGAACTTATCCAAATCTGCTCTCAATCTGTATTGTAAGCTTCCACAAAATCTTACCCAAATCTATCCACAAGTCTTCTCAAAGACTTACCTCAAATCTTCTCAACAAGTCCACACTAGAACTTTTCCAATCTCATAGAAACATAAAGAGAATTGTTAGAGACTCAATATGCTCTATACTCATCACAATGCTCAATCACTTTCAATCACTCTTTTAGAAACATATAGAGAATTGTTAGAGACTCAATATGCTTCAAATTCACCTCAATACTCAATCACTTCCAATCACTCTTTTAGAAACATACAAAGAATTGTTAGAGACTCAATATGCTTCACATTCACCTCAATACTCAATCACTTTCTCAAATCAATTCAGAATATAGAATAGTTTATTTTATGGAACTTGAACAATCACTTCACACATCCACTTGACTAGGCTCAACCAACTCTACTCAACCAATCACTCAATGAAACAATCCTTGCTTACAAACCCTAGTCCAAGCATATGAACACTCACTCAAAATGTTTCCAACAATGCTCAACAACCAATCTCACATAACAATGATACTCATGTTCTTTTCAAACCCTAGTTCAAGTTCTTCACTCAACAACTCACTTCAACAATAATGCTTATAAAACAATCTTCACATAACAATGATACTCATGTTCTTTTCAAACCCTAGTTCAAGTTCTTCACACAACCAATGGCTTCAACAACAATGCTTATAAAACAAGGTTTTAACAACTCTTTATTCTATAAAACCTTGAAGCATTAACTCAACACACTCAATAAGGAAACCCTAATCAAGTCCTTTTCACTCCAAACTTATTTTCTAGAAAACCAACCAATCAATTCAATTATGGAAGAATGTGCTCATACCTTTTCTTGATGATGAAGGAACTTCTAAAATCTACCACAACCACAAACACCTCTTTGCCAAGCTTAAAGAAGTTAGAAAACTCTCACAAAGATACAATGCAAATATCAAACCACACATACACCTTATCACTCCATCTTGAAGAAAACATCCATCAACATATACAAAAATAATTGACCAAATACACCTTATAATCTCCCAATTAAAATAATATTCAATACCAAGAATAATATCAATACAATCTCCTTTTCAAAATAACTCAATGGCAAGAAGTCCTCTCAACACTTTAAATCTTCAATAAAACCAATGTGACACAAATACTTTATTCAAAAATAAAGCTAACTCCTTATTCCTCCAATTTATCAAAAATAATGATTAATTAAAAACCTTTTTAACTAACCCTTTTAACTCCCTAAGACCTCATGTCAAACCTTAGGCATCATAAAAATATATTCAAAATTTTATTACCTTTGCCTTGGTGGGACTCGAACTCACGACGCAGCCTCAACTAGCGCCCTAGCCATGGCTCCAACCATCACGCGAGCTAGGCGCTCACTTAGGGAGTAAAGAGCACCACGTGCTCTATAATGCTCCCCTTGTGCACCTAATCAAAAAACATACGTTGCTCCCTTCGACGTTCCAAACACAACCAACAAAATAATGTTGCCATCGTGATTCGATCGTGGGTCACTCCACACCCAAGCACTCTAGCCTCTATCCACTTGCCACTAGGCCATGCTACCTAGATGGCTCTTGAATTTTGGTGCTCATCGATTTATCCCTTATTCATTGGTGCTTAAAACAATGTTCTTGTCTCTTTCTTCGCATGAGTTCTCACAACACACGATTGCACATTTTTCTTTTTGAGCAAAAGGATATCTAAATGCCTCTAAGGCATATAGTTTTTATATTAATTTCCACCTTCAAACTTGAATGTCGGCGCTTTGATTTTTAACTCATTAATTTATAAATTATTTAAATTCTTTAGAATTTAAATTTTATAAATTAACTTTTAAATCCCTTTGGCTTTATTAAAGCCTTTTTTATTTTACCACTTTGTATAAATAATATTTATTTATAAAATTTAAATTCAATTTGAATTTAAATATTTTATAAAATAAATATTAAAACTTCCTTGGGCTTTTATGAAAAACCTTTTATTTTTGCTCACCCATGGTTTTAATAAAAACCCTTCTAACTTATGCTTCCACATAATATTAAAAATATTATGAAGCTCTTTTGCCTTTAACCTTTGCATTGTTCCTCTTGACCTTTTGACATCAATGGTAGCTTGTTCCTTGACATCAATGATAACTTTTTCCTTGACATCAATGACAACTTTGACTCAAAATGTCCAACAATCTCCCCCTTTGTCATTGATGGCAACCCAAATTCTTTTTACTAGAAACTTAACCTTTTCTTTGTTCTGCTCCCCTTGGGACATTGCTCCCCTTGGCTCAATGCTCTTTTCAAATCTCTCCTCTTTACTCAAATACCAAATCTCTCCCCCTTACTCAAATCTCTCCCCTTTGACATCAATGGCAAAGGGTCACCTTTGGGGCTCGGGGCTAAGAATGAGCCTCTTAGCTTAGCCCCTCCCCCACCTCCTCTTGAGGTGGTTAATTCTGGGGTGGGAGTATTTCTACTCCCAACAAGCACTGTTCTTTACCTTTATCCTCTTTTCTTCTTATCTGATCCTTCTGATTCCTCTGATTGTTCCTTTCCATATCCATGTTCTTGTTCCTATTCATGTTCATATTCATGTTCTTGTTCTTGTTCTTGTTCTTATTCCTATTCATATCCATGTTCCTGTTCTTATTCCTGTTCATATCCATATTCCTTTTCTTATTCATGTTCTTGTTCATACTTGATTCTGGAATGTCTGCTCTACACCACTTTGTTATGTGTCCATCATTATTGCACTTATAACACTTAATGTTATTATTTCTTGGAGGTGCAAATGTCTTAGGATTTCTCCTAGTGAAGCCATATCCTCTTCTGTCATGAACCTTGCAATTCATTGCCTTGTGACCAAACTGATTACATGAGTAGCAATACCCATGGAAAAGTTATTTGTTCCCATATTCTTGTCTTTCATGTGTCCTGCACTGTGAAGCCATGTGCCCAAACCTATGACATGAAAAACATCTTCCATTGAAGTTTCCTTGTCTTGACCTCATTGGTCTCTTAGTCTCTCTTGACCTATTCTGATTGTTGTTCCATCTATTTCTTCTTTGTGCATTGTTCCTGTCCTTGTTGAACTTTCTGTTGTCCAACTCATCCTCAGATGTCTCATTTTCTCTTACATTGTCTTCTTCTGAAGTTTCTTCTTCTAAAGTGTCTTCTCCTTCAGAACTTGAGGTTGACTTTCCTTCCCATTTCTTTTGTTCCTATTCAAATCCAAGACCTATCTTGCTTGATGTAGGCTTTTGTATCTTGATGAACTTATCTAAGTTCTTTGAGCTATTTTTGAACCCTTGTAGCTTGAATTTGGAGTTTTTAACTTCCATTTTTAATGAAGCTACCTCTTGTTCTAGCTTTTCACATTCTAAGACTTTTTCTTCTAGCTTATCCTTGAACTTCTTTGTCTTAGCCTTTGATTTGTCTAGATCCTCTATAAGCATTCTTCTCTCTTCATCACATTCTTGAAATTGAGATTCTAATTTAGAGTTTTGCTTTCTTACCTTCTTTACTATTTCAAGAGCATAAATAAGTTCTCCCTTGAGATCATATCCTTCTTTATCTGATTCTTCCTCTATTTGTTTGCCTTTGTCCACATATTTATTTTCTTTTGACTTGTCTTCTATAGGATCACTTTCTTCTTCTTCTAGTGCCATTAGAATATTCTCTTCTGGTCCTTCAAGTGCATCCTCATATTCATCATCACTGAAACTATAACCATTCCTTGTACAACTATCTTCAAGATGTCCAAAGTTACCACATCTAAAACACTTGAGAATTATTGGTGCCCTTTTCTGGACTTCTTTTTCTTCAATCATAAATAGGACTTCATCTCTATCATTATCTAAAAAACTAGCATCACTATCACTTGAGTACTTACTTGCCTTATCTACATAGTAGCTCCTCTTTTGCCTTTGAAAGAACTTCTTTCCTTGTCTGCTTTGTCCATCCTTGCTTTTCTTTTGGTGCCTGTATCTTTCTGATTCCCTGTTTCTGTGATCCTATTTTTCTTCATCATTGTTATTCTTTGCTTCTTGACAATCAGTTGCATAGTGACCATACTTTCCACAATTGAAACATTTAATAGATTTTATATCTCTAGATCTTCTTGAATCTTTATTCCTTCTGCCATAATTAGCTTCTTCATCATTGGATGACTCATTGCTTGATTCTGACTTCTTACCCTTTGTCTTCTTGATTGCTTTGAAGGTTGCTTCCTTCTGGGGATTAGGTTCTTTTGTTCTCATCTCAAAAGCTATAAGAATACCAAGCAACATATCTCTTGTCAAAGAATCACCATCCTTTGATTCTTCTATAGCTAAAATATTTTCACTAAACCTTGTTGGAAGAGACCTTAAGATCTTATCACAAACATCTGATTCATCCACATTAAGTCCAAGTCCTTGCATAGCATTAACAACCTCATCGATTCAAAGTAGATAAGTACTAATGTTTTCCTCATCCTTCATTCTTAACTCTTCAAATTGTCCTTTGAGATTTTGTATCTTTGCTTTCTTGACACCTTTATCTCCTTCATATATATTTTGCAACTTATCCCACATTCCTTTTGCATCTTGATAATGCATAACTTTTATGGACTCTGTTCTATGCAAACCTCTCAAAATTGCATTCATTGCTTTTGAATTGTAATGTTGTAGAAGCTTACCTTCCTTATCTGTAGGTGGATCAACTGGTGATATGTATCCATTTTCAACTACTTCCCAAATTTCATTGCCAAGTGCCTTCAGATAAATCTTCATTCTCAAACTCCAATATATATAATCACTTCCATAAAATACTGGTGTTATATTATCTGATGATCCATTCTTAGAATCCATTATGTTCTTGTAAGATTTTCCTTCAAGTTGTTAAACTCTTCCGAAGGAACCCACTCTGATACCAATTGAAGAACACAAGCTTATACTGAGAGGGGGTGAACAGTATAAGACCACTTTTTACTTTTCTTTCCCAATCAATATTATGCAATGTATAGATAGCAATATCAATAGCAGTAATCAAAGTAATGCATAAATCACCACACACAATAGAGACACCATAATTTATGTGGTTCACCCAATGTGGGCTACTCCATGGAGAAAATATTTCACTAAAATTTTCTCAATCAATCTCTTGGGAATCCTTTCCCTATTACAATGTTTATGGACCTCTGTCCAAAGGAGATACCAATCCCCTAAATCAAGTTCATGGATCTCTATCCATAGGAGACACCAATATCCTAATATCTACTCTAGTTGGTGATCCTCTAGAAGACCTCTACCTCCACTACCCTTAGCAAATGGAACTCTATCCATAGAAGACACCTATCCTCCCTACTCTGGTTGGAGATATCTATCCTCAACTCTATCACCTCCAAAGCTCTATCTCAAATCTATACTAAACATAGTCCTTCGATCTAGCACAAATCTATCCTCAATATCTATCTCTGATTTGGTACAAACCTATCCTCAAATCTGCACCAAACTCTATCCTTAAATCTGTACTAAACATAGTCCTTTGGTCTAGCACAAATATATCCTCAATATCTGTCCTCAAGCCTTAACTCAAATCTTGACTCAATCTCAAATCAACTCTATTAGATCTACCCCAAACCTTAACTCAAGGTTTGAACAAATCAATCAATCAACTCTACTCTCAAGTCTTCTCAAAGACTTATCTCAAATCTACTTTGTAAGCTTCCACAAAATCTCACACCAATCTATCCTCAAGTCCTCTCTAGAACTTGTCCAATATCTCTACAAGTCCTCACTAGAACTTGTCCAAATTTCTCAATAAGTTCTCTCAAGAACTTATCCAAATCTACTCTCAATCTGTATTGTAAGCTTCCACAAAATCTTACCCAAATCTATCCACAAGTCTTCTCAAAGACTTACCTCAAATCTGCTCAACAAGTCCACACTAGAACTTGTCCAATCTCATAGAAACATAAAGAGAATTGTTAGAGACTCAATATGCTCTATACTCATCACAATGCTCAATCACTTTCAATCACTCTTTTAGAAACATACAGAGAATTGTTAGAGACTCAATATGCTTCAAATTCAATTCAATACTCAATCACTTCCACTCACTCTTTTAGAAACATAGAGAATTGTTAGAGACTCAATATGCTTCACATTCACCTCAATACTCAATCACTTTCTCAAATCAATTCAGAATATAGAATAGTTTGTTTTATGGAACTTGAACAATCACTTCACACATCCACTTGACTAGGCTCAACCAACTCTACTCAACCAATCACTCAATGAAATAATCCTTGCTTACAAACCCTAGTCCAAGCATATGAACACTCACTCAAAATATTTCCAACAATGCTCAACAACCAATCTCACATAACAATGATACTCATGTTCTTTTCAAACCCTAGTTCAAGTTCTTCACACAACAAATGGCTTCAACAACAATGCTTATAAAACAAGGTTTTAACAACAACTCTTTATTCTAGAAAACCTTGAAGCATTAACTCAACACACTCAAAAAGGAAACCCTAATCAAGTCCTTTTCACTCCAAACTTATTTTCCAGAAAACCAACCAATCAACTCAATTATGGAAGAATGTGCTCATACCTTTTCTTGATGATGAAGGAACCTCTAAAATCTGCCACAACCACAAACACCTCTTTGCCAAGCTCAAAGAAGTTAGAAAACTCTCACAAAGATACAATGCAAATATCAAACCACACATACACCTTATCACTCCATCTTGAAGAAAGCATCCATCAACATATACAAAAATAATTGACCAAATACACCTTATAATCTCCCAATTAAAATAATATTCAATACCAAGAATAATATCAATACAATCTCCTTTTCAAAATAACTCAATGGCAAGAAGTCCTTTCAACACTTTTAAATCTTCAATAAAACCAATGTGACACAAACACTTTATTCAAAAATAAAGCTAACTCCTTATTCCTCCAATTTACCAAAAATAATGATTAATTAAAAACCCTTTTAACTCCCTAAGACCTCATGTCAAACCTTAGGCATCATAAAAATATATTCAAAATTTTATTACCTTTGCCTTGGTGGGACTCGAACTCACGACGCAGCCTCAACCAACACCCTAGCCATGGCTCCAACCACCGCACGAGCTAGGCGCTCGCTTAGGGAGTAAAGAGCACCACGTGCTCTATAAAGCTCCCCTTGTGCGCCTAATCAAAAAACATACGCCGCTCCCTTCGATGTTCCAAACACAACCAACAAAACAATGCTGCCACCACGATTCGATCGTGGGTCACTCCGCGCCCAAGCACTCTAGCCTCTGTCCACTTGCCACTAGGCCACGCTGCCCAGATGGCTCTTGAATTTTGGTGCTCATCAATTTATCCCTTATTTTCGTTGGCGCTAAAAACAATGTTCTTGTCTCTTTCTTCGCACGAGTTCTCACAACACACGATTGCACATTTTTATTTTCGAGCAAAAGGATATCTTAATGCCTCTAAGGCATATAGTTTTTATATCAATTTCCACCTTCAAACTTGAACGTCGACGCTTCAATTTTTAACTCATTAATTTATAAATTCTTTAGAATTTAAATTTTATAAATTAACTTTTAAATCCCTTTGGCTTTATTAAAGCCTTTTTTATTTTACCACTTTGTATAAATAATATTTATTTATAAAATTTAAATTCAATTTGAATTTAAATATTTTATAAAATAAATATTAAAGCTTCCTTGGGCTTTTATGAAAAACCTTTTATTTTTGCTCACCCATGGTTTTAATAAAAACCCTTCTAACTTATGCTTCCACATAATATTAAAAATATTATGAAGCTCTTTTGCCTTTAACCTTTGCATTGTTCCTCTTGACCTTTTTACATCAATGGTAGCTTGTTCCTTGACATCAATGACAACTTCATTCCTTGACATCAATGACAACTTTGACTCAAAATGTCCAACAGGATGGCCCTTCCTAGTGATTCCATAATATTTCTCTAATCCTCTTGCTTTCTCAGGTTGGTTTTCCTTCCAAGAAGTTTTGTATTCTAGTTTTTCCTGTATGGGATACTAGTTTCAAGTTTTCCCCCTAGGTGGGATTTTTCAAATTGTATTCTTCTAGCCTATGCAATATTTTTCAAATCGTATGTTTCTTGCCTATGCATGATTTTTCAAATTGTATGTTTCCTTCCTGGGTGATATTTTTCAATTTCCCTACTTTGGACGGGATCTTTATTTTTCCTACTTGGACGGGATTTTTTTCTTTCCTGCTTTGGGTGGGATTTTAATGCTATTTTCCTTTGGCCTATCCTTTGGCATTTTGTATGGTCAATTGACCTATTGTAAAAAGGTTTTAATTCATTATCTTTCTAGTCTAATGGGTTAGCATAACCTCATGGCATAGGGAGTTTAAAATTTGCTAGCAAATTTCTTGGAAGGCCTTCCCTTGTAAGCATCTTTAATATCTTTACAACATTAGTTATTTGAAATTTTAGGGGAGCTTCAAGTCCTCTCATTTTTGTTTAGCACTAGACAACAATCAACTCAAAAATCCCCTTTAGGCTAGATTTGCCTTAGCATTTACAATTGCTCAAATATGATCAATAAATTCCTTTGGGTTGTGTCTCTCATGGTGTAATACAATTGCTCAGATATGCTCAATAAAATCCTTTGGACTATACTTGTCATGATGTAAGAAAATTTATCATATATGCTCAATAAAGTCCTTTGGGATATTCCTATCATAGCATAATATAATTGCTCAGATATGCTCAATAAAATTCTTTGGGCTATGCCTCTCATGATGTAATACAATTGCTCAAATATGCTTAGTAAAGTCCTTTGGGATATGCCTCTTGCAACATAAGACAATTGCTCAAGTATGCTCAGTAAATTCCTTTGAGATACACCTCTCATGGTGTAAGACCATTACTAACAATACTAATCATAATATATCTCTTTGTATCATAGTGTATATATTGCAAGTATCTTACAATCATGTTTTTTTCCTTGTACTTTATGAATTTTTAAGACCACCACTTAGATATGATATATTTTTATTCCATTATTTAAGTGCTTGTCCACTATCATGGCTCTTAGGCCATGACTTAGGGATGTAGTCATGATCATTGCATCTTTTGAGTGCTTGTCCACTATCATGGATCCTAGGCCCCAACATAAAGATCCAATCCTTAGATCTCATGCATATCTTCAGACGTACTCATCCCACCTATGATTCATTATCCTATATCAAAGGCTAGCACTCAAAATGAGATCATAT
The DNA here is from genome assembly GCA_028583015.1 of Wollemia nobilis. Taxonomy (NCBI): domain Eukaryota; kingdom Viridiplantae; phylum Streptophyta; class Pinopsida; order Araucariales; family Araucariaceae; genus Wollemia; species Wollemia nobilis. The sequence goes on along the minus strand of JAQPPZ010001057.1, from coordinate 5,640,854 downwards.
TGAGTGATTTCCCATTATTAGGTTCAAATACCATCACTCAATACTAAATAAAATCAAAATCAAAACATACCTCTGAGTGCTTTTCCATTATCAAACTTTTTAGGTCACCACTCAACAATAAAATTAGATCACCATTAGCGTTTATCTATTATCTAGTTTATTAGACCACTACTTGGGTGACTATTTATCTTCTTGTGTTAGTCTTACAATGACACTGAGAGGGGGGGGTGAATCAGTGTAGCTCTATAAACTTAAATTTACAGCTCTTAATACCGCAACAATTAAAACTTATTACTAGATACAACAAGTATAACAAAAGAGCATCACACAACACAAGATTTAACGAGGTTCACCAATGTGGCTACTCCTCAAAAATTGACCGCTTGGACTACCATCCAAATCCAGCCTTTGCAAAGCACCAACTTTACAATCAATTTACCAGCCACCCACTGTAAGGAGCACCAACCCCTTATTTATCTACACCAACAGAAAGGAGCACCAACCCCTTATTTATCTGCACCAACAGAAAGGAGCACCAACCCCTTATTTATCTACACCAATAGAAAGGAGCACCAACCCCTGATGCCAAGCTGCAACCTGGACTTCAATTTGAATCTATAAGTTTGATAAGTAAGATACCTTTGCTTTTGCAAGACCTCGACTGGTCTTCTTCACCTTTGCGTTCTCTACGCACTCTGCTCTCTCTCGCAATCACTTCGCACACTCGCTTCGTTATAGTCAAACTTCATGATCGTCTTCTCCCTTTTGTGCACTCTGCTCTCTTTGCAAATTTTGCACTTAGCATGATTCGACATGACTTGCTCTCTGCACACAATGACCGTATTTCACACACATTCGACATCTTTTCAATTCTCCAAATAACCCTCCTTTTATAACAATATTTTTTATGATGAAAACCCTAATCTTAGTCAGATGTAAATCCTAATCTTAGTCGGCTTTCATAACAATTGTAAACCCTAATTTTAGTCGGTTGTCATCGGTCTTCGTCGGCTTCAACTCAAGAAGATGTTCGGTTTATCCATCGCTTGATGATTTCATTCTGGATAGACCCTATAATCGCCATACTAACTTTTGATCACTCTTCGTATTTTAGCAGTATGAAATCACTCTATAACTGCCCCTATAAATGTCGTAGTGATGTCGGTCCACTGTCATACTTCTCATTTTAGTCGGTTCTCCTTCTTGACTTGCGCATTTATGACCTATCATGAAATCATGACATTTCTGCCTCTGTAGCTTCTTTTGTTGTTGTTGCCATGAAAATACATGTCATGATATCATGACACTTTCACCTCCGTACGCTTTCTCTATTCTTTTGTCATGATATCATGACATTTCTGCCTCCTAGACTTTGTCTTTTCTTTTGTCATGATATCGTGACATTTTTGCCTCCGTATACTTCGTCTTTGCTTTTGTCATGATATCGCGACACTTTCTCCATAGACTTTGACTTTGCTTTTGTCATGATATCGTGACACTTCGCCTCCGTAGTCTTCAACTTAGCTTTTGTCATGAAATCATGACACTTCGCTTTTGTACTTAGCTTCTTTGCTTTTGTCATGAAATCGTGACACTTCTGCCTTCGAAGTCTTCTTCTTCTCTTTGTCATGAAATCATGACACTTCGCTTTCGTACTTTACTTCTTTGCTTTTGTCATGAAATCGTGACACTTCTCTTCGAAGTCTTGCTTTCTGCTTTTGTCATGAAATCATGACAGTTCCTTTTGTACGCTTCCTCTCTTTCTTTTGTCATGAAAATGCGACATGTCACGATATCGTGACACTTTTCAAACTTACTTTCTCTCTCCTATTTTAGTCGTGAAAATGCGACATGTCACGAAATCGTGACACTTTTCTTACTTGTTCTCTTTCTTCGAACTTGTCATGAAATCGTGACACTTTTTCCTGCTTTCTCTTTCTCTTCCAACATGTCACGAAATCACGATAGTTTTTCCACTTGCCTTTTTCTCTTCCAACATGTCACGAAATCGTGACAATTTTTCCTTTTTTCTCTCTCTTCCAACATGTCACGAAATCGTGACAATTTTTTCCTTGCTTTTTCTCTCTTCCAACATGTCACGAAATCGTGACAGTTTTTCCTGCTTTTTCTCTCTCTTCCAACATGTCATGAAATCATGATAGTTTTTCTTGCTTATCGTATATGTCGCGATATCGTGACACTTTTCTTACTTGTCTTTTTTCTTTGATCTTTTGCATATGGGCCACTTCGGTCTTCTTGGAAAATCACTGTACATACTCTGAATAACCTTTGAACTCCTGTCTTCTGCATCTGAATAGCTTTTGAACTTCCTGTCCACTGCATCAATAGATCTATCCGACTGTGTTGACAACAATGACAATACTGTTGCTGCACCTTGCTCAACAATCTCCCCTTTGGAATTTTTGGCAACACATGTGCAATTTCCTGTAACTCTTCTCCCCTTTTGACAATAATACCAAAGGGCTACTGCAGACTACCCCTGAGTCCATGCACAACATTCTCAGGCAAAATTTATTACACTTAGCAAAAATCATGAACATGAGCAAAAAGATAATCAAATACTTAAATGCTCCCCCCTAGAATGTGATCCCCGTAGCTAGTCAATTCTTGGGAAATGTGACCACTCCCAATTTATTGCGAAGGTACTCAAATACTTCCTTGGGCAATGGTTTTGTGAAGATATCTGCTACTTGCTCTGTAGTTGGAACAAAATCCAACTTAACCTCACCTTCCACAACTTTCTCCTTCAAAAAGTGATACCTGATAGCAATGTGTTTTGTGCATGAATGCATAACCGGATTCTTGGAGATGTTAATGGCACTGGTGTTATCACACTTAACTGATATTGGCTCACTGAAGCTAATACCAAGATCTTTCAGGGTTTGTTTCATCCACAATACCTGCGTACAACATGTTGTCACTGTAATATATTCTGCCTCTACTATCGATAAAGAAACTGACTCTTGTTTCTTACTATGCCACATGACCAATCTGTCTCCAAGATAGAATGCACCTCCACTGGTACTCTTTCTGTCATCGACACCTCCTGCCCAATCTGCATCTGAATACAAAATAAGGGTGAAGTCTTTACCTTTCGGATACCATAACCCATACTCCATAGTACCCTTGAGGTACCGAAGAATCCTCTTCATTGCTGTCACATGAGTCTCCTTGGGATTAGCCTAAAATCATGCTACCATGCATACTGCCTACAAAATATCTGGTCTGGTAGCTGTCAGGTACAGTAAGCTCCCAATCATAGATCTGTACATGGTTTGATCAACAGGTGGAGATTTGTCATCCTTGCTCAACTTGCAACCTGTCATCATGGGAGTGCTAACTGGCTTACAATCCTCCATTGTGAACTTTTTTAACATCTCTTTCACATATTTAACTTGAGAAATAAATATGCCCTTCTTATTTTGATTAACTTGCAACCCGAGGAAATACGAAAGTTCACCAATCATTGACATTTCAAATTCTTTCTGCATCTTATTTGCTAAATCTTTACACGACTCATCTTTGCTGCTGCCAAATATGATATCATCTACGTATACAACAAGAACAATAAGATGCCCATTTTCTGTTTTGACATACAAATTACTATCCACCATACCTTTCTTAAACCCTTGTTGAGTGAGATAGTTGTCTAGCCTTGCATACCATGCTCTGGGTGCCTGTTTTAAGCCATATAATGCTTTCTTCAACTTGCAAACCAAGTTGGGATCATCACCAAGTTGGAAACCATCTGGTTGCTCAATATAAACCTCTTCTTCAAGTTTCCCATTCAAAAATGCTGATTTCACATCCATTTGATAAACTTTGAAATTCTTGTAGACTGCTAAAGCCATAAACATTCTAATTGCCTCTAGTCTAGCTACTAGTGCAAAATTTTCCTCAAATTCAATGCCTTCAACTTGTGCATAACCCTTACATACCAATCTTGCTTTATTTCTGACTACCTGTCCGTCTTCATTCAATTTGTTTCAAAAAATCCATTTAGTCCCGATTATATTTTTATTTGCAGTGTCTAGGTACTAACTCCCAAGTTTCATTTTTCTCGATCTGATCTAATTCTTCATTTATTGCCTTCATCCAACTTTCATCTTTGCTTGCATCAGCAACATTTTTGGGCTCAATGTTGGATAATAGAGAGTAGTTACTTACTACTCTTCTTCTTGTCTGAACACCAACTTTGGGGTCTCCAATTATTTGCTCTCGAGGATGATTTTTCTACCAATTGCCTATTTTGAATTTCTTATTTTCTTCCACTTCTGAATCACAACTTAAATCATCTGAGTCAATTTTCTGTATCTTTTCCATTTCATTTTCCTCATCTCCTTCAATAACCTCTTCATAAATTGGGTAGTTCTTTTCATAGCTAATTACTCGTTCTCTACCTTCATCAAATTTAACATCGACACTGTCCACAATTTTCTTTAGCCTCTTGTTGTAGCATTTGTAAGCTTTGCTTTTTGATGAATAACCAACAAAAATACCTTCATCCGCTCTATCTTCAAACTTACCAAGATTATCTTCAGTTCTTTTGATGTAGCACTTGCTGCCAAAAACTTTGAGGTATTTTGTTGTTGCCCTTTTACCGAACCACAACTCATAAGGAGTTTTGCTTTCATGTGTTCTCAGCATGTACCTATTTTGGATATACACCATAGTATGGACTGCTTCTTTCCAAAATCTGTCTCGCTACTCTACTTTCAGCCAACATAGTCCGTGCCATTTCCTGCACTGTCCTGTTCTTTCTTTCTACCACTCCATTCTGCTGAGGTGTCCCGGTCGCTAAAAACTGTCTCCTAATACCGTATTTTTCATAGTACTTTGTGAACTCCTCTGAAATGAATTCTCCTCCTCTATCTCGATCTTAAACATTTGATCCTCTTTCCTGTTTCATTCTCAACTTGGTTTTTGAAAGTCTTGAACATTTCAAAAGCTTCTGATTTATGCTTCAAGAAAAATATCCATGTCATTCTGGAATAGTCATCAATGCACAACATAAAATATTTGTCACCATTTATGCTTTGTGTTCTCATGGGTCCACATAAATCACTGTGTATTAGTTCCAAAGGTTTGCTTGTGTAGTACTCTTTTGTTTTGAATGTGACTCTAGTTTGCTTCCCCTTTTGGCATGAAGCACAAATGTTGTTTGCAGGTTTGTTGATGGTGGGAATATCTCTCACTACCCTTTTTGAGTTGATTTTTACTAGATTATCAAAACTGATATGACCGAGTCTCTTGTGCCACAACCAATTTTCTTCTTCCTGTCCAATAAAACAAGCTCCTTCTGAAGTCTCTGAGAGCGTGTACAGGTTTCCAGATGTCCTTGATCCAGTTGCTATCAATTTTCCACTGTTTGTTTTTCTGACTTCACAACCCTGCTTCTTAAAAACTACTTCATGACCTTTATCACAAATCTGACTTACGCTCAACAAGTTATGTTTCAAACCATCCACAAACAAGACTTCTTCTGACTTAATTTTTTCATCACTAATTTTAACTGAACCTTTGCCAACTATCTTAGCTCCATCATTATTTCCAAACTTTACTGAACCACCTTCATATTTCTGTAACTTCTCAAATTTTTGTTTGTCACCTGTCATATGACTGGAGCATCCACTATCAAGTATCCATGGTACATATTTATTCTGTGCTTTAAATGTTGTTTGTACGATTAAGGATTCCTTTTCTTCCTTAAGTCACTCTTTTTCTTTCCACTCCATTTTGATAGTAGTTTTGGGCTCTTGTTTTGCCTTTCCCTTATCAATAGCTTGTGCATGTTTTTCGAGAAGTTTTCTATTTTGTCTCATCCTATTTGGTTGAAATTTTCTTCCCTAAAACTGATTTGATGCAAATGTACTTCTACAGTTTCTTGCAATGTGCCCAAAATTATGACAGCTTATAACATTCTACCGTATAATTCATCAAAGGAGAAAAAGCATTTCTACTGGTGAAATTCCTTGGTCTTACATTATATTTGTAGTCTGAGATTTTATGTCCATAGCCATTGCATTTAAAATAGAAACCATAAAAGGGATAATTGAACCTGGGTGATGGTCTTTGCCATGTTGTCGTAGGAGCCATAGGTCTTCTTCTTCTTTGATGTGTGACATTGGTGAATCCATCATTGTCAATTCTCCTTTCGTGCCTCGGCATTATTGCTTTCTTTTGCATGAGACATTTTTCCTTGATCAACCTGTTTCTTATCTTCATTCTTTATGGATTCTACATTTCTGGCCTTTGATCCATTTGATGATTCTCCTTCGATGAAACCCAGACCAAATTTGATGCCTCCAGGCCTTTGGTCATTTATAATCTTATCCAACTTCATAGAACTTTCTTCGCATTTGTGATAGCAACTAATTTTGTGATTCATCTCTTCTATCTGCGTCCGTAAACCAACATTCTCTTCTTCTAGTTTGCAGCAATAATCTATTTTCATGGTAATTTGTACTTCGAGATCTTCAGATATTTTCTTGTATTCTTCTGTCTGTACTTTCAGACTGGTTATGATTTCATTTGCATCCTCAAGATTTTTTGAAATTTTCTTATTCTTTTTCCTCTCTATTTTCCACTCTTCAAGTGCAGAGATCAACTCACCTTCTAGATCTACTTCAGCCTCAAGGTTTTCACCACATACTTCAGAGTTCACTCCTTCCCTTTTCTGATTTTACTTCTTCAAATGCCATGAAAAGAGCTTCACCTGTTTCCTCTTCAGAATCCTCACTAGAGCTGTCTTCTGATGAACTGGCATTCCCGGAGATGAAACTTTTCTTCTTGAAGTTGCCTTTTCTGAAATTCATTTTCTTCTTCCAGTCACTTCTTTCTTGGTGCGATCCTTCATCATTTTTGTTCTTCTCATTAAGTGGACATTTAGTCACAAAATGCCCAATGCCTCCATAGTTGAAACATTTAAACGGTAGCTTTCCTCTGTATTTTCCTTTTCCCCCTTTTAGTTTTCTAACAAAGTTTGCTTCCATTTCATCTGATGTCTCTTCTTCCTCGGACTCTTGTTTTGCATTTTTATTTTTAAGGGCTTTAAAAGCCGCTTCTCTGTCTGTGGGTTTAGATCTTCCTATCCTCATCTCATATGCAGTCAAAGAACCATACATCTCATCTATACTAAAATAATTTAGATTTTTAGCTTCTTCTATCACTGAGACTTTAGAATCAAACCTTTGAGGAAGAGATCTTAATACCTTTTTCATGATGGCAGAGTCTTCGATATCCTCGTCGAGTCCTCTCGATCGCATTAATGATTCCATTAACTCTCAAGCATATATGCCTCAATGTTTTCATCGTCATTCATCTTTAATGCTTCGAACCGAGCTCGATGTGTCCGTAACTTGGCCTCCTTGATCTTATCATCTCCTTCATGAATACTCCTCAGCTTGTCCCATATTTCTTTTGCCATTTTACAGCTCATGATCTTTACTAGTTCACTGTCTGCTAATCCGCACATGATAGCATTCTTTGCTTTTGAGTTATTTTCAAATAGTTTCTTTTCATCACCTCTTTTGGAGGAGTGATGGGTATTGTGTATCCACTAACTACCGAATCCCAGATGTCGTATCCCAAAGCATAGAGATATGTCTCGCATCCCGATTCTCTAGAATGCGTAATTAGATCCATCAAACAATGGTGCTTTGTTTGATGAGAAGCCTTCACCACCTGCCATTGTGTTACTTCCAAGATCACCCTAGCCGGTTAAGCTTGTACAGGAACTTAGCTCTGATACCAATTGTTAGTCTTACAATGACACTGAGAGGGGGTGAATCAGTGTAGCTCTTTAAACTTAAATTTATAGCTCTTAATACCATAATAATTAAAACTTATTACTAGATACAACAAGTATAACAAAAGAGCATCACACAACACAAGATTTAATGAGGTTCACCAATGTGGCTACTCCTCAAAAATTGACTGCTTGGACTACCATCCAAATCCAGCCTTTGCAAAGCACCAACTTTACAATCAATTTACCAACACCCACTGTAAGGAGCACCAACCCCTTATTTATCTACACCAACAAAAAGGAGCACCAACCCCTTATTTATCTGCACCAATAGAAAGGAGCACCAACCCTTGATGCCAAGCTACAACCTGGACTTCAATTTGAATCTATAAGTTTGATAGTAAGATACCTTTGCTTTTGCAAGACCCTGACTGGTCTTCTTCACCTTTGCGTTCTCTATGCACTCTGCTCTCTCTACGCAATCACTTCGCACACTCTACTTCGTTATAGTCAAACTTCATGATCATCTTCTCCCTTTTGCGCACTCTGCTCTCTTTGTAAATTTTGCACTTAGCATGATTCGACATGACTTGCTCTCTGCGCACAACGACCGTATTTCACACACATTCCACATCTTTTCAATTCTCCAAATAACCCTCCTTTTATAACAATATTTTTTATGATGAAAACCCTAATCTTAGTCGGTTGTAAATCCTAATCTTAGTCGGCTTTCATAACAATTGTAAACCCTAATTTTAGTCGGTTGTCATCGGTCTTCGTCGGCTTCAACTCAAGAAGATGTTCGGTTTATCCATCGCTTGATGATTTCATTCTGGATAGACCCTATAACCGCCATACTGACTTTTGATCACTCTTCGTATTTTAGTAGTATGAAATCACTCTGTAACTCCCCTGTAAATGTCGTAGTGATGTCGGTCCACTGTCATACTTCTCATTTCAGTCGGGTTCTCCTTCTTGACTTGCGCATTTATGACCTATCATGAAATCATGACATTTCTACCTCTGTAGCTTCTTTTGTTGTTGTTGCCATGAAAATACAACATGTCACGATATCATGACACTTTCGCCTCCGTACGCTTTCTCTATTCTTTTGTCATGATATCATGACATTTTTACCTCCAGACTTCATCTTTTCTTTTGTCATGATATCATGACATTTTTGCCTTCGTATACTTCGTCTTTGCTTTTGTCGTGATATCGCGACACTTCTGCTTCCATAGACTTTGACTTTGCTTTTGTCATGATATCGTGACACTTTTGCCTCCGTAGTCTTCAACTTAGCTTTTGTCATGAAATCATGACACTTCGACTTTCGTACTTAGCTTCTTTGCTTTTGTCATGAAATCATGACACTTCTGCCTTCGAAGTCTTCTTCTTTGCTTTTGTCATGAAATCATGACACTTCTACTTTCGTACTTTACTTCTTTGCTTTTGTCATGAAATCGTGACACTTCTACTTCTGAAGTCTTGCTTTCTGCTTTTGTCGTGAAATCATGATAGTTCTACTTCCGTACGCTTCCTCTCTTTCTTTTGTCATGAAAATGCGACATGTCACGATATCGTGACACTTTTCAAACTTACTTTCTCTCTCCTATTTTAGTCGCAAAAATGCGACATGTCACGAAATCGTGACACTTTTCTTACTTGTTCTCTTTCTTCGAACTTGTCATGAAATCGTGACACTTTTTCCTACTTTCTCTTTCTCTTCCAACATGTCACGAAATCATGACAGTTTTTCCACTTGCCTTTTTCTCTTCCAACATGTCTGAAATCGTGATAGCTTTTTCCTCTTTTTCTCTCTTCCAACATGTCACGAAAATCATGATAGTTTTTCCTACTTTTTCTCTCTCTTCCAACATGTCACGAAATCATGACAGTTTTTCTTGCTTTTTCTCTCTTCCAACATGTCACGAAATCATGATAGTTTTTCTTGCCTGCTGTATATGTCGCGATATCGCGACACTTTTCTTACTTGTCTTTTTTCTTTGATCTTTTGCATATGGGCCACTTCGGTCTTCTTGGAAAATCACTGTACATACTCTGAATAACCTTTGAACTCCTGTCTTCTGCATCCGAATAGCTTTTGAACTTCCTATCCACTGCATCAATAGATCTATCTGACTGTGTTGACAACAATGACAATACTGTTGCTGCACCTTGCTCAACAGCTTGTTATGTTTAATGTCTATTTTTTATATTTTTCTTATATTTTCTATTTTCTATATCTTTTATACTTTAATATCAATCATCAAATCAAATCAATATTACATTACATCATAATAAAATGCATAAACAATCATATAGTGTCATTACTACCTAAAAAAATCAAAATAATTAATACATTACTATGGGTCTAGTGTAGCATAATACCAAAATTGATACACTCAACCCTATCATAAGAGGGCATTGCAACACATGGATGAAATTTAGTGCACTCATCCGTAGGAGACTATCCTACCCACAATTAGACCAAGCATCTTCACCTCCTAGTGTTGGTGGAGGTGGAAGAGACCTAAATACCATAAATTTATATGAATATCTACTCATAGACTAAGTCCTTGACCTTAAGTGTGTCAATTATAGTTCCCTCTACAAGGTAGGTCTTATCATATGATATAAAACTAGTAGTGCCTAACCTAGTTCCTTTGTACCTTAACCTCCAAATAAATTGATAGAAGGTCCATCCTCACCTTATTAATTTATATCCTCATCTTATCAATCTTCCCCTATAACTAAGTCACTCTCTTCTCTTATGAACCCATCAATGCATTATCACATCTATGCTAAACCATCCACCTACTCAATAAGGGCCTCATCTCTCTCTTGAGTAACCTACTCCACTTTAACCTATAGTTAAGTGATAGCCATATCCCACTCTCACTCTACCCTTGCCATCTCCTTCCAATATTTGGCTTCCTCCTCCTCTTACACTATCTCAACTATCACCAATCATACTCTCATATCATGAAAGCTCTTCATTAAGGTTTCCATCTCAACTTGTGTAGCCTCCTTCATTGACCTACTTGGACCAACCCCTCCAAATCCCCTTGGTACTAGGGGTATGATAGCCAAATTATTCACATCCAATGGGGTATCCTCTACCTTACCATCATCCTTGGTCTTACCCCTAGCTTCTTTTCTAGCATCCCTCGAAGTATCCACATCTCTACCTAGCCTGCAATGAAGACCCCTCAATATAGTTGTTATCTCCTTCATTGTTGTTGCTCACATTGCATGTGACTCCTCTGATGTCACCCACCTTGGACAAAATTTGTCATACCATATTAGGAAATCCTTTTCAACCTAAGTATCATCCATACCCATAGCTGAGAGCACATCATCATCTACATCCTCTTCTACAAAGAGTATTAAATCAGGAGGATCAAACTCCCTCTCCCCCATGGTCCATCAAATCCAAATATCTCTTATATTTGGTACCTATTGTACCCCTCAAAACTAATGAACCACTCTATCATAGTGATATAGCTCATAATGTGTATCCCCATCATCCATCCATTGGGTCTTCTTCACTTGAGCTAACTCTTAGTTATCGTTATCCCACATATATCAACCTATCCATGGTCACCAAGTAACCTATGAAGCTCTCAACCCATAAATCATCTTATGAACAAGGATCAAAGTACATAAATTAGATATATGGATCCCTTCCCATCTATAATATGCAAGACTCTTAGAACTACAACTGTCTCCCCTAATTTCCAATGGTTTTCTAACTACAATATACTCCTAGGCCCAAACCTACAAAAGTGTACAACCCACTAGACTTTTTTCATTGTGGTAGACCACACGATAAAGAGTCTTAACAACTTGGCCAAGATAGTTGAAGCCCATGCATATATAGTATAATTATTTTGCATGTTAGTAATCACCTCTCTCCATCCCCAAGGGAGCACTCATCAGCTAGTATCTACCATTAGAATATTAGATGCAATAGCACATAATAGTCATGTCATATGGTCTCCTTGATATGAATTATTAATGGATAATCATGATCATACCTTTAGATAATCTCTATTACCTATCAATAGCTCCATACTTGCCCTATCATCCTTGACAAGCCAAATTGAAACCCCTTGAATAGGAAATCAAAGGATCTACTGTACATCCTCTAGTGTCATTTTCATCTCCCTAGTAGGTAGTTGGAATGTACTCATATTTGGGTACCATATCTCCACTAGCATTGTAAATAGCAAATGATCAAAATCTACCTTTGGCATAAAATCCACATGGTACACACTAGTCATGACCAACACTCTAATGTCATGATCATCCACCCACTCTATATAGTATCCATAACCCTCAATCGACACTCTCAACTCACTAGTATCCCTAACCCCTAAAAACCATGCAACCAAAATCTAATTAGAAAACCTCACTCTATTTTTTCCAATCTATTAAAAGCACCAACAGTGGAAAAATGCCACTATCAAAAACACCATTAATTGGGAAAAATATAAAAAAGTGACCCAAAATCAAAATTTTAAATATTATTTTTGAGGCATAATCATAGAAATCTCTCTCATACCTGAGTTAGCCCTTGAACCAAGTTTTTTTTATGTATATATCTCCTAACATTTACCACAAAATCCTTAACAATAAAACAAGAGCTCTACCAACAAGCAACCTTGCATAGTAAAAATGAACTCATTTTTACCACCTCTCCTCCTTTTACCCACCCTAACTCCCTTTCACTCTTGGTTATTTTTATACACCCAATCATATTAGCACCCCATATTATCAATATTTTTCTCCAAAATTAGCATTTTGGGATAAATCTTGAGAGGCACCCATAGGGAATTAATTACAAGGTATCCTTGGGATATCAATTTTAAGGCACACATGTAGCAATGACACTAATCAATCATAAAATTTCTAAATCAACTTCATCCTTAATAATTTCTTTAGCACAACATATTATGACATCAACAAGCATCATAGTGTTAAAATTGGAGTCCGACTTATTTTTTATGCAATTATTTCACAGTAATCACACCAAAATAGGGAAAAATATAAACACCAAATTTTGATATGCTTGCTAATCCTTAACTCTAGGTTAGACACTAGACATCATATCTATAGTCAATAACCCTACCCTAGGTAACCCAGACCTCAAATATGACTCCTTTCAAAAGTGCCACACTTTTCAAAAGAACCACAATGGTTTTATTGATAGGCATTGGTGCTTTTGTAAAATAGTTATTTTTTAGTATTTTGAGTGGTCAACTTAATTGTTTGTCAAAAGCACCACTTGAAAAAATTTACCACTATATTTTATGGTGCTTTTACAACATTAGCAAAATCTCTCAGCATGAGTATAAGCATGGAAATTCCTCAATCCCACTCCCTACTCTAATCACACATGCTCAGTCCACTCCTCAAGCCTATGAAATTCAAATTTGGCCATTGTATTGATGGCATATTTGACATTCTTTCCCTCCAAGTATTAGCCCTCCTAAAATATTTAAATAGAGATCTTAGGATAGGTATTTTTATGGAAACTTTATGATAGCCATACTCTTAAAATTTTCTCTCATTTTCTCTCATTCTCATTTCTCTCATTTCTTGCATTTGGAGCACTTGAATCAAGCATTTGGGGCAAGTAGAGCAAGGAAAAGAGGTATTGGGGCAAGGAGATCATCTTGGTTCCAAGAGGAGGTCTTTCTAGGTAGTAAAATCCCTAGCTCCCTTCTCTTTTCATCTCCTTTGCTTTAATTTTTATGCATTCACCTCTTATGTTTTTATTAGGATGAAAACAAGGGGTTTTTGAAATGGCCCCAACCCTTTTTCACAATACCACTTCTCTACATTAAATAAAACAATGAATAATTAAAGAAGTATAGTAGTAGAACAAGACAAGAAGTCACATAAAACCCTTAAAGGAAAAAAATTGAAAAGCTTCACTTCCTATGACTACAAGAGGTGAATAAAGCTTGCAACCATTGATTAATAATTTAACCATACTTCTATCTATCATAAAATTTGAACTCCCTCTCAAATCTACTCAACTCACTAGAAAAATCATCCCTCCATAAAATTGGTTTAGGACTATCTACACCTTTATTGGCCAACCAATCCATCACTTGGTTTCCCTCTTAATATATATGCACTATATTAACCTCCTCCAAGGCTACAATGATCATAGCCGCCACACCGCTCAATAGGAACCCTACCACAGAATAGTATCCCTACCATATAATAGTATCCTACTATCACACCACTCAATAGGAACCCTACCATAGAGAAAAAACCCTACCACAAAATAATATCCTACCATCGATACCATAACTGCCACATCGCTCAACAATAACCCTACCATAGTTTTGTAACACTACCATAGAATAGAATCCTACAAAATGCTACATGGACCATGCTAACATTGCACCCCATCACAATCACCATAAAATCTATAGTCGTTGCACTACTCAATAAGACCCTACTACATAATAGTAATTTCTACTACAAAATAATATCTTGTTGACATACCACTCAACAAGAACTAGAGAATCACTTTCTATAACTACAAGTGAATAAAGCTTACAACCGGTAATTAATAATGTAATAATAATTTTATCTATCATAAGCTTGCAATTGCCTCTCAACTATACTCCTCAAATCACTAGGAAAATCATCCCTCCATAGAATTTATTAAGGATTGTCTACACCTTTATTGGCCAACCAATTTGTCACTTGATTTTCCTCTCAATAGATATACACTATATTAACCTCCTCCAATGTTGAAGTGATCTCTCTTGCATATGATATAATGTTTGACATGTTAAAACTAGCTTCATTACTATCCCTTAAGCAATTAATAATATTTAAAGAATCACCTTCAATAATAACCCTCTTTATATTCAACTGCTTCATTGAGCTCGTGCATGTGAATAGGGTATTTTTATCTGCCATATGGTTGGATTAAATACCATAAGATTCCACAAATACCACTATATATTCCCACTTGGATTTCTAAAAATTCTCCCTCCTCCTTCCCTACTAGGATTTCCCTTAGCTTCCCCATCAAAATTCACTTTAATCCAACCAAGTTGAGGTGGTTTCCAAACTGTATTCCATCTAGCCAAATTTTTGGGGTCAGTAGCATAATTTTTACTTGCAAGAAATTCCCATTTTAAAGCAATTCTGGCTTCCACTACCCTTCCTCCATAATTTATTTTATTAGATACAAGAAGGGATTTTGAAAGGATACCTTAAACTTTCATAAAGAGAAAATTTGAGAAGTTCCTAGAGCAAAATCCAGACATACAACTCAAAGATAAGTAGAAAGACCATCCTGCAACCTACAAGCAACAACTCCACACCCAACAAAAAAAGCAAGGATCCTAACTCAAAATCTTGATCCAGAAACACAGAGAATCATAGCCAAAAAGGAAGGCCAAAAATACCAACAAGACAAAACAAGTGACCTAACCAAGAGGGTCCTAGGCCTAGATGAAAATAAATTATGCCACAAAGTGATCGTCTCCCCATCCTTCAAAGTTGTATCCTTGCTCTTAGGCACTTTCTGATTCCACTACAACATAATTTTTATCTCCTCAGCACAAGCCATAGCGATATTCAAGGAACCAATCAGGGTATTTTGATAATCCATAATCATCTTATTATAAGACTTAGGAGTGTCAGGGATATTAAGAATATCCCTTAGCCTAGGAGGAGCCTTTCCTTTATGGAAAGAATACCCTAAAAAAGTTTCACTTTCTTTTTATAGGAAAGTAGATCCTCTAAATCCAAATTATCCATCAAGATTGGGTTTTTTTTTGCCTTATTAAACTTAGCTACAAGCCTCTTAGACCTTCTTGCCTTCTTCACCCCACCTTTGGATGTATTCAGAGAATTTGAGGCTTTCCCAATAGATTTATCCTCAACCTTCCTACCAACTGGGCTAGGACTGAAGACTTTATTCTCAACTTCCATAGGAGACTTTGATTTGGATCAAGCTGAATCCATTGTCTTTCAAGTTGCACCAATTAAAGGGTTGGAAGGCAAAATTTTAGGAGAAAAACATCTAATTTTTTCTATATACTCAAAAATAAATAGAATTAACCCTTAGTGGATGGGTTTTGTAAATTTTCCATCCTTAACCTAGCAGAAAGACTTAATTAATAAATTAAAGAGGAAATATGGGATATTCATCTTTTGGTCACGATGAAGCTAATTCAAGAACATCACATGGAAGCTTTAAAGGATATCCCTAGAATCATCCATTATAAAAATAGTCCATAATTATCTTTACCACCCTACCCCAAGGGTCCTTTAACTATTTTATTTGAATACCATTTTGTCACTTGGGCAGTGCCTCATCCTCACCTAGGAAAAACTATAATTCCCTTGTCATGGAGCATTTCTCTCTATTATAAAAAGTGTCATCCATGGGTGGAAGCATCATCTCAAATATCAATGGGATGTCGATCTTGAACTCTAGACCTCCCACCTTCACAAACCTCTACTTCCAATAATGAGCCATCAGCTTTTAGATCTCCATGTTGTGATAAAAATACTTAATAAAGCAATTCAAATGCCTCCCTTTCTTCAAAAGTTTTCTAATATCCTCATAAATCTCTAGGGAACTGGGTTCTATAATAGGACCTTTCATAATAAAAAATATATCCCATAGATAAGAGACATAGCTCAACCAACCAGCCACCCACCCAAAAAAATTACTGCACCAAGCCAGTTGAATAGATGGGCCAAAAACCAAAAAAAATGAGAACCCAAAGCAACCAACTCAACTTAGCCTTCAAAGCTCTAGGTTGGGAATCCAAATCACAAGTGAGAAACTAAAATAAAAATCAATGAAAAATCTCGAAACACAACAATGACTGACCAACATCCACTCCAAAAAAGGAAAATTTAGGCTCACATTCCAAGACAAAACTTTAACAGGAAATGATAACCACAACTAGGCCCATGACACCTTCATGAATATTTGACCATGAATAAGATAAGCTAAAACAAACACATGGGTTCTAGAACCCTCTACCCAACATGAGAGATCTTGGCACCCTTCCCTAAAATTATTAAAATTACTAATCAACGTCAGCCATGGAGATTGCAGATAGCTCAAGATCCAAGGCAAGTTTCCTGGTTTGCATTGCCACCTCAAACCATGCATGCAAAAATATTGAAGTTGGAGAACTAGAAAGAAGATCCAAAATAAATCATAATTATAATTCATAACAAGCGCCAACCAATAGCACAAAATCCACACATGATCCCTTGAGCCAATGAAAAGGCACCACAAGGGACCCCCTTTACCATACATGAGAGATTTTAATCTAACCTTATGAAGAATAGAGTACTTGAGCCAAAAGATATTCCACATAAGCCAAAAAATGAACCACCCACAAATAGCAACAATAAAATTTCTATCCTAAACTGATGTCATGATATGTTGGTCAAGTTGGGAGGGACTTTGTACTTGGCACCAAGACCACTCATTTTAAAATTAAAAATGGCCCAAGTTAGAGAAAAAACCCAAGCATACCTCCCTTAGCTTACTAAGACCACAAAATTTAAATTTGAAATAAGTCCAAAAAAAGAAAGACATCCCAACCACCAAGCACCAACCAAAGCAACTCGAGAAGAACCAAACCCAAAGGCCCACCAAAAATAACCTCCAAGAGTGAAAAACACATACAATAGTGATACTCAAGCCCCTTCATCCCATTACAAAATCCCATTAGGAAAATTATTCCTCCATCATTATGATAAGGTGTAATAGAGAGATTATCCTTAACTGTAGCTAGAATTCTATTGAAAATTGAGATTTCATTCTTGTACATCTCCTTAAAAATTTTGTTATTTCTTCATTCCAAATGCCCCTAAAAGAGTAAGTTAGGAATATCTTATAAGCATGAGATAACCCTAATTTATAAAAGGGAGATTTTAATTGTTCTAAAAAATCTATAACATCCTTTGGCTTCACCCACTAAATTTCAAATTCCTTTATCATCAATTCAAAAATCCTTGAAGATAAGGGGCACTCCATAAACATATGCTTATTTGATTCTTAACTTTTAAGACATAACACACATCTATTGGGGAGAGAAACCCCCTTCTCCTTAAGTTGTATAGTGTTAAAATATTATTTTATATAGCTAGCCACAAGAAGAAGACAATATTTGGAATTAAAAACTTGCTCCAAATGTTATTTGCATCAAATCTACCTAGGGAGAGGGAGATTTGGGATTCATATCTTGATTTAATTGAATAACTACTAGAAGTATTAGGGACCCAAATAAAATTATCTCTATCCTTCTTTTGGCTTGAATTATATCCTTGTAGCAATTAATTTATCTTCATAATTTCTTGTTGAATATTTCTCAAATTAGAATTCCTATCAATCTTTTTCCATTGCTTTCCATCAATTCCTATATTTATAAAATATCTGAATTTTGTTCCAAAAGAATCAACCAAAATATTTCTAGCAGGATTCAAATCATCAATCAGCCCTATAGGAGTATCCATGAGCCATGAGTCTTTTCAAAAATCAATTTAGGAGCCATCTCTAACCTTCCACAAAATCCCTTTCCAAAGAAACAAACTTATCTTAACCAAATTATTCCAAAGAGAGGAACCTAGAGGAGGATTTTTTCATCTTAGAAAAGAGTTATTCTTCTTCAAATATTTAACTTTGATTATCTTTATCGATAAGATCTCATTCTCTTGAATCAACCTCCATCCAATTTTGCTAACCAAGTCTTTATTAAGCCATTTTATTTTTCTCAGTTTGATTCCTCCTTTTTTAGGATTACAAAGCCTATCCCAAGCTACCAAGGATATTCTTTGTTTTTCTCTATACCAGTCCATAAGAATCTCCTTTGAATTTGTTCCAAGTTGTTTTCTACTATAGCCAACATTTTTAATAAAGATATTTAGTAAATAGGCAAGCTTTGTAGAGTTATATTCATAAACTGAAGCTTCCCAGGTTGGATTAAAATCATCCCTTTCCAACCTACTAGATTTTTTTAAATCTATCCAAAATAGGATTCCATAATTATTCGTTCATTCTATATTTAAACATGGACATCCCTAAGTATGAGGGAAACTCCTCTACTCTACAATTTAGAAGTCTAGAAATTCATTGTTGCATCATTATTGGAGTATTAATGAAGTAAATCTTGATCTTAACAAAATTGATCTTCTAAATAGAAGCCTATTCATAATTTTTAAGAATATCTTTTATCAACCTCACCTCAATTACCAAATCTTGGCCTATTAAAATTGTATCATCAACAAATTGATGATGAGTAACTGCCTCAAAATTTGAAGATGGTTTAAAATATTTAATCCTTGTAGAAATCCTACTTGTAGATAATGTTCTTCCTAATGCTTTTGCCATGATAATAACAATATATGGGGAGATAGTGTCTCCTTGTCTTAAACCTCTCTCACTACTAAAATATGTTGCAGGTGCCCCATTAGCAATTATTGAGATCATGGCAAAATAAATATAGGTCACAATACATTATCTCCAATGGTCATGAAAGATAAAATTTTCCAATATTTTGTTGAGGAATGACCATGAAACCCTATCATATACTTTATTCATATCCAATTTAAGGATCATCACAACATTTTTGCTTTTCTCCATGGAGTGAATAACTTCATGAATATAAATTACTCCATAAAAAAATTGCCTTCCCTTCACAAACCCTCCTTACTATTGAGAGATCACTAAAGGGAGGAGTTCCTTTAATCTATTGGCCATCAGTTTGGTTATAATTTTATAAATAGTATTACAAATATTGATCAACCAAAAATCCTTGAAATTATTTGCCCCCTATTTTTTTAGGAATTATGTTAGGGTACCTAGGAATAGATATTTGGGATATATTATTATATTGTATAAGGGTTGGCATGAGCCACACATAATCCAAGTTTGATTGTATTATAATATTATATTATATTATATTTTAATATAATATTATATTAGTAGTAGGATATCCAAAGTAGAATAAGAAGATGGATATATAAAGAAGAGATATTTGTCATTGTAATCATCATGGAGATGAATCTTATATAATCATATTTTTCCATGAACTGGCTTATGGGACTTTTCCCTCATTAAGTGGCTCTCCCATCTTGGAATATCTTGTGGAGTTATTCCTTTCTTAAGGGTTATTATTAGTGTTTCCATACCTTAAGGGTATTATCTATCTCTCTCATTTGTGGATTGTTATTGTGGATATATATTTGCGGATGAATGATTTGATATTTCTACATAATGGTGAATGATTTATGTTAATGAAAATAAATTTATGCAGCAAGTGGTATCAGAGCAACGATTTTGGCAAAGTGGGGATTTTTTGTGGAATTGCAAAATTAGGGTAGATTTTTTTTGGAAAACTATCTCATCTTTTAGGAGCCATATATTTGCAAAATTTTATCCAATTCAGATTATTTTTATATCAATTTGTGCATAATTTGAAGATATTTAAAATGAGTGGTCATATAAAGGAATTTGATTAGTATTGATGGAGATACGGCCTTTTGAATTCAGTCATATAGAACAAGGATAGTGAAAAATTTGGCAGATTTATTTTGGAAAAATGTCTCATCTTTTAGGATCCATATCTCTATGAAATTTTATCTGATTTAGATGATTCTTGGATCATTTTATGCATAATTTGAAGAGCTTTAAAAAGAGTGGTCATATAAAGGAATCTGATTAGTATTGAAGGAGATACAACCTTCTAAATTTAGCCATCTAAAATAAGGGTGCTGACAAATTTTTAATTTGTAATTTTTTCAAAATATAAAATTTGTTCAGTTTGGGTAAGCAAATCAGTTGCTATTTATTTTGTTTGGAAGAAAATAATTATAATTGTTTATGTGGACTTTTATCTTCAAATCATTAAGGAGATATATTTTTTTAAAACCCTAGTTTGCATTAGGGCATGATATATATTTTCATGAAACCCTAGTTTGCATTATCTTATGGTGTGAACTTATGGAGCTACCAAATTTTTTTGGAGAAGATGATATTGATATTAGGGATTGGTGGTAAAATTTTAAATCCTTGTTTCATCATAATCCTCTTTGGAAATGTATGCTTTCTTGTTCTCTTAGAGGTGAAGCTCTTTTTTGGTATACTAAAATTCCTCGCGCCCATAAATATGAACTAACTTGGGAAACAATGGAGCATGCATTCTTGAGTAGATGATATCCATATAAAAAGCTAGCTAGTTTGAAGGTCACCATAAAAGGATATGAAGAAAAAATACTTTCTTAAAAATAAACAAAAGAAAATTAATAAAGAGGTAGAATTTCTCAAGAAATTGAATGAAGACTGAAAATAAAATAAAATTACTCAAGGATGAAAAAGAGGAAAATGTTATGGGAAGATAATCAAAGGAATGTAGAATGTACATCTTTGGATCTATAAAATCAATAGCAAAATAAAAAAGGTTTAAATTTAGCTAAAAGTTCTATTTTGCAGTTTCATGGAAGCATTCAAAAGTAATAGGTTATTATTTCCATTTATCCTAGTAGCAAATATAATATTATTAATATTGCTTTAGCTAGGAAGTTGCAAGTTCAAGCAACAAAAATTAAGGACATACAACTAGAGGGTGAGAATGTTCAAATTTTTGAAGATTTGAAGATCACCATGGATAAATATGTTTTACATTCAGATTTGTATGCTATTGTTATGGATGATGAGGATATTGTTCTTGGTTATCATTGGTTATATTCTTTGGGTACTGTTAATATTAATGTCCAAAATAAGTTTATGAAGTTATGGTATAGAAAAAATAAGATAACATTGCAGGATATTTCTTAGTTTAAGGAACAAGGATTCGAGGAAAATTAAGAAGTGGTTGTAGAGAAACAAATTGAAGAACCTAAAATAGAATCCAAAAAGGTAGTAATAGCAATAGAGTCCATGGAAGAAGTAGCAACAACTGAGTCCATGGAAATAACAATAGCAGAGTCCAAGAAATATTTGATAGAAGAGCACAAGGACACACCAAAAAAAGAGAACATGATAGAGCAATGTGTAGAAAAATTTAAAATAATGGAGCCAAATGTTGAGAATTCAAAGAAGGTAGAACATCAAGTTAAGGTTACACCATATCGCCATCCACACCACCATGAGCGGCAAAAATCTTGGAGGTATGGTTCAAGGTAGCAATATTATGGTTCTACATGGAATCATAAGGGCACCAACTATGGTAATGTTTGGCAAAGAAAGCATAGTGATCCTGGTTTTCAGAGTGGTTCATCAGCATCAAGAAACAAGTGGATCCATCATTCCAGTTATCAAAATATAGTAGCAGAAGCATGGAGCCAACGAAGTAGATTTGGATACTCAAGTAACAAAATGACATACCAACATCAATGTGTTTCACTTGGATGGATGGATGATCGAGATTGGTTCTAGTTTTTAACATTGCTTAGTGAATCATATTATCTTATTTCTTCACATGTTTCAAGGATGAAATATTTGTAAGAAGGATGAAATGTTAGGGTACCTAGGAATAGATATTTGTGGATATATTATTATATTGTATAAGGGTTGGCATGGGCCACACATAACCCAAGGTTGATTATATTATAAAATTATATTATATTATTAGTAGGCTCCCCAAAGTAGAACAAGAAGATGGATATATAAAGAAGAGATAATTGTCGTTGTAATCATGATGGAGATGAATCTTATGTAGTCATATTTGACCATGAAGTGGCTTATGGTACTTTACCCTCTTTAAGTGCCTCTCCCATATTGGGAGATCTTGTGGATTTATTCCTTCCTTAAGGATTATTATTTGTGTTTCTCTACCTTAAGGGTATTATCTATCTCTCTCTCTCATATGTGGATTGTTATTGTGGATAATTATTTGTGGATGAATGATTTGATATTTTTGCATAATAGTGAATGATTTATGTTAATGAAAATAAAGTTATGCAACAAATTAATAGCAAAAAAGTATAGTTAATGTATCTTGGAAGATTGCTTGTAACCTAGAATTCCCTTACAATCATACTAACATCTTGTCCAATTATATACCAAAATGCTTGAAAAAACTAGCTAGAAATCCATCCATCCCTAGAGCCTTATCCTTAGGCATCCCAAACACTACATTTTTCACTTCTTCCCTTGAGCATGGACTTACGAGATTTTCATTAATTTCTTCAGAAATGACCCTTGGAATATGAAGCAATAGTTGTTCAGTTGCTTGGTCATTCATTTCTTGTTCCTTAGAGAGTAAGTTTTTTAAAAATAGAATAGCTTCATTTAAAATTTCTATTTCATATTTGGTCAAGTTGCCATCATCCTTAATTATTTCTTTGATTTTATTTGCCCTCTTGTGGTGAAGAGTAGAGAGGTAATTTTTTTTAATTTCTAGTCTTCTCTAAGCCAAATAGACCTAGACTTTAGCCTCAAAAGACTTCTTCTTTAGCCAAGGTAGAGTGAAGATCTTATAATAACAATTTTTCTTTCATTAATATTTCCTTTATCATTTCTTACACCTAAATTTAGGTTTCTATATCCTTTACATTATGGACTAGATTTTTTTTCTATTGTAAAATATTGCTCAAAACCTCCCTATTCCATTATTTTAGATTATATTTAATATTTCTTAACTTCTTGGAGACCTTGAACATGGATGTACTGATGAGCACCAGAAATGTTCATTTTATATACACTTTTAAGGGTATAATTATTGGTTTAAATTAGCATTCAAAATGTATTTTTATATAGATTTTGCATATAATTCATAGAAAATGAAGTATTATGCATGACTAGTATTTTTAGTGGAAAGTGTGTGTAAATGCAGGTTTTTGCTACTAATCTAATGTTTTGAGTCTACATCCCATTTGGGTATGGCAATGCATGAAGACATGGAAAAGAACAATGTTAAATAGTGAAGGCAGATGCTTAACTCATGACTGTTGGCGGTGCCTGATTCTTGACTATTGGTGGTGCCTGCTTCTTGACTATTGGTGGCGCCTACTTCCCTACCATTTTTGGCACCTGCTTTTCATCTATTTTTGGCACCTATTTCTTGACTATTTTTTGGCATCTGCTTTCCAGCTTTTTTTGATGTCTACTTCCTAGGAAGGAAGCGCCTACTTCTTGACTATTTTTGGCACCTACTTCTCGACCTATTTTCTAGCACCCGACTCCTATTGATGATTGGTCGGTTGATGAAGTCAATGTTGACCGGTTGACCAATTGACCATGCACGTTTGAAGGAGGTTGTTGCACAAAATATGGAGGATAAGTAATTCATATTTTTATGCATATTAGATTTTTGTGATTAAAATAGAATAAAGCACTTTTATTCTATTTTGACTATGTAAGCTTTTTAAAGGCATTATTTTAGGATGCATTATTCTAGGATTAGTTGTTACGTACACCTAAGGATTAATATTGATTCCTTTGGTGAACGAACATGCTTGTAAATAGGAAAATAATATCTATTATTCTAGGATTAGTATTTACGTACACCTAAGGATTATTATATTTATTCCTTTGGTGAAAGAACATGCTTGTAAATAGAGAGAATAATATTTGTGTACAAACGTATTGTAACAAATCACGTTACGTGATTAAAGGAGACCATTTTATTATTGTAACAAGATCTGTCTATGTTCTATATAAGAACACAGGTCAGACAAATATAGAGGTTGGATCATTGGATCAAAAAATAAAATACACAAAGAATTACTTTATTTATTTTTCTGTATAATTTATTAAGAGTTGCAAATACTCTTATTTTCTTGAAGCAATCTTCATGTAATTAGCCGGGTGGACTATCTGCGAGATCTCGGGCCCACTCCCTACAATAGTCCTCCCCATTTTAATTTATGTTATTTATTTTTATTATTTATATTTCCTGTTTTATTTTAATTTAGTTGTGTTTGTTTTTCTGTACTTTTATTTTAAGTATTTTAATTTTAGTTTTAGTTTATTTATTTATTTATCTACACTTTATTTTATTTAGTTTGGCTGAAATCAAAATGAACAAACACCCCCACCAAACTAAATAGGTACAAAGGAATTTGTTCCCCACACTGCAGGCATATACTGTGCATGACACTCACAAGTTTATGAGCTATCCCGGGTTGACAAATTAAATGGAGGTAAGAAATTGAACCGTAGATTAACCAATGTTTTGCCCAACATTTTGGCATCGTTTTTGGGGAGTGTCTAAACTGTAGTGTTTGGGAATGAACCCGATGTACCATATTAAGTGTAGAAGTAGGAAATAAATTGTGTTGTTGAAAAGTTAGAAAATTAGGCAATGAAGGATTTCCACTGTATTCTCAATGGTTTCATGAAATTAGAGAGAGATGACACAACCTGCGTTTGATTTTATAAAATAATTGAAAATTTTTACTGTCAAACTATTAGGGAGTGTTTATTTACACATAACCATTAGGGAATTATGCCTCAAGAAGCCTAGTTTTAACAATGAAAAAAATTACAGGCTTAACATTTCTCAACATATTAGAAAATTTTAACGATGACATTAGTAGCAAGAAAATGACATTAGCAAAATAAAAAAATTAAAAAAGAGAATAAAATTTTTAAAAAAATATTTTTCCAAGAGTATGCTCTTCACTTGCGCTTAAGGTGATCTGGTGAATCAGAAACTAGCATGTGTTTTTTAGAATACTGCTATTTTTTATTTATTTTATTTAAAAAAATAATAGTCATTTATCTACCTGCACAATTTGCCAATGAGTTGAAAAATTTTGGTTTTGAGGCCATAAAGGAAAATGTTTTTCTCATGTTGTAAAATATCATACTAGTTGATGAAGTAGAGGATAAGAACAAATGAAAATTTAGTCGTATCAAATTTTTGACCAGACTAAAAAAAACTTATCATAGTCCTCAATTTTTAGAGACTAGTTCAATTGTAGGCATGGGGAGACCCTAACTTCATTACGGCCACCAACAACACTAAAAAATAAATAAATAAAATTAAATAATAAATAATAAATAAAAATTAGTTTAAAATTTTATTTTAATGTTATTAGTTTAGAATTTTACTTTAATTTAGATTTTTTATGTTTTGCAGGACAACATGAAGTGCGGTGCAGATGAATAAGGAGATGTCTATGAAGATTTCATAAAGTGAGATTCATATGTGGAGTTTGTAATAGCACTATACGAACCATTTTGTGTACCTTGATCGTGTAGCATCCAGTCCAAACAGGTGAAGCGAGCAGAGTTTACCTTAACAACATAAGCACTAGAAGGTAGGCTAAGTAACCCTGATCAAGTGAAAGGCTTCCTGCCTAAGGTGTTTATGGAACTTGAGAAAATTTTTGCCATAAAGTGTGTGACTGTTATAGCCTGAGAAGATGGTGGACAAAAAGTTAGAGATGCTACACCAAGAGCGGAGTAGAGTGCCAAGATGATGTTCGAGTAACAGTCAATGGGCTTCATTTCCAACCGACTCACATTTACGAGATTGGATCAGACATCGGCATGGGGGAGACCCCATACCATACCAATAGTTTTGATGAATGTTCATACATTCGTCAAAAAAAAAATCAGAATCTAAAAAATTCTAGAAAATTCTAGAATCTGGACAATTATGAAAAAATTCTAGAAAAAATCCAAAATCTAAAAAAATTCTGGAAAATTTCAAAATCTGGAAGAGAAGAAAAAAAATCTAGAAGTTGAAAAATTCTTGAAAATTTCAAAATTATGAAAAATTCTGGAAAAAAATTCTAGAATCTAAAAAAAATCTGGAAAATTCTAGAAACTAAAAAATTCTGAAAAATTCTAGAATTTGGAAAAATTATGCAAAATTCTGGAAAAAAAATCCAGAAACTGAAAAATTCTAGAAAATTCCAGAATATGGAAAATTCTACAAAATTCTAGAATCTGAAAATTCTAGCAAATTCCAGAGTTTGGAACAATAAGAAGAAGAAAAAAAATAGCATGGAAATTGTTCTACTTAACATAGTTTTTCTTTTTGCTTTGCAGGAAATCATGCCTTGAGTGCAATCTATAGGCAACTTGGGAAACCTAGGCCTATCAAGCACAAGTTCCACAATTCTTGTTTTCTCTGTTTTCATGTGTTTCTACTTTGCAAAAATTTCTACCTTGAGTGCAATCTATAGGTAGCTTGGGTAACCTAGGTCTATCAGGCATAGGTTCCAGGATTCTTATTTTTTTCTTTTGTGTAGTTAGTTTTGCATAACACGGCCTTGAACAATATATAGGCAATTGGCCAGATTACTAGACTTGATAGATACAAGCATCCCGTGCCCTGCTAGGAGAGCAAAAATACAAAAAAATGTACTTATTTTCCACCAGGGAGATAGTGCCTACAATCAGACCAGCAAAAGTGCCTTCTTCCCACCTGGAGGAAGGCACCAATAAGTGGTGTCAATCTTCCACCAAGAAGAGTGATGCCCAAAAAAAAGTGTATATATATATTATCTCCAAGATACATCAATGTCAAAGCAACAACATTTTTTGGGTCATCACAATTTCAGGTCGCATGTAGACATTTTGCACCATCCGGCATTGTACATATCATGATCTACAAAATTCACCCAAGTATGTACTGAGTTTTTTATTAATTATTTGCATAGTTATTTTAAAAATTATTTCTATGTTAATACCAATAGATGCCCCTATCTTTATATTTATTAATTCTCCCATCAAAATTCAGCCACATGACATGCCTTAGATAGGAGAAGAATTTTATTGCCCCAGGAATTTTTTTTTTTAAAAAGTATGGGGAGGTGCCTGCTTCCCATATACAGGCCATATACAGACACCTAATTCCCATATACAAGCCTGATTCACATATACAGGCGTATGCTTCCCATATACATGCACCTACTTCCTATATATAGGTTTGATTCCCATATACATGCACCTGCTTCCCATATATAGGCCTGATTCCCATATACAGGTGTTTGCTTCCCATATACAGGCCTAATATAGGCACTTGCTTCCTAGATACAAGTGCATGCTTCCCATATACAGGCCTTATTCCCATATATACACATCTGCTTCCCATATACAAGCCATATATAGGCGCCTACTTCCCATATACATTAACCTAACTCCTATACATACAGAGAGGTGCCTGCTTCCCATATACAAGCGCCTGCTTCCCATGTTAAAAAAAAAAAATCTATACCGGAGGGTTGTGACATGAGGACATGTCAATTATTTTGGCATGGAGGAATGATGAGCACCAAAAATTCATTTCCTCCTTTAACATCATTATTGGTTTAATTAGCATTTGAAATGTATTTTTATATAGCTTTTGCATATAATTGATAGAAAATGAAGTATTATGTTTGACTAGTGTTTTTAGTGGAAAGTGTGTGTAAATGCAGGTTTTTGCTACTAATCTGGTGTTTTGAGTCTACATCCCATTTGGGCATGGCAATGCACGAAGACATCTTGAAAATAATAGCGATAAATGGTGAAGGCAGATGCTTGACTCATGACTATTGGCAACACCTGATTCTTGACTGTTGGTGGTGCCTACTTCCCGACTATTGGTGGTGCCTGCTTCCCGACCACTTTTGGCACCTACTTCCCATCTATATTTGGTGCCTACTTCCCGACTATTTTTTGGCACTTCCTTCCCATCTATTTCTGGTGCTTGCTTCCCAAGAAGCATGCATCTGCTTCCCGACATGTTTTCTGGCACTTGACTCCTATTGATGATTGGTCGGTTGACCAAGTCAATGTTGACCATTTGACCAAGTCAACATTGACCGATTGACCAATTGACCATGCACTTTTGAAGGAGGTTGTTGCACAAAATATGGAGGAGAAATAATTCATATTCTTATGCATATTAGATTTTTGTGATTAAAATAGAATAAAGCACTTTTATTCTATTTTGAGTATGTAAGCTTTTTAAAGGCATTATTTTAGGATGCATTATTCTAAAATTAGTTTTTACGTACACCTAAGGATTAATATTTATTCCTTTTGTGAACGAACATGCTTGTAAATAGGAAAATAATATCTATTATTCTAGTATTAGTATTTACATACACCTAAGGATTATTATATTTATTCCTTTGGTGAATGAACATGCTTGTAAATAGGGAGAATAATATCTGTGTACAAACGTATTGTAACAAATCATGTTACGTGATTAAAGGAGACCATTTTATTATTGTAACAAGATATGTCTATGTTCTATATAAGAACGTAGGTCAAACAAATATAGAGGTTGGATCATTGGATCAAAGAATAAAATACACAGAGAATTACTTTATTTATTTTTTTGTACAATTTATTAAGAGTTGCAAATACTCTTATTTTTCTTGAAGCAATCTTCATGTAATTAGCTAGGCGGACTATCTACAGGAGCTCGGGCCCACTCCCTACAGTAGTCCTCCCCATTTTAATTTATGTTATTTATTTTCATTAGTTAGATTTCCTGCTTTATTTTAATTTAGTTGTGTGATTGTTTTCCTGTACTTTTATTTCAAATTTTTAATTTTAATTTTAGTTTTAGTTTTAGTTTATTTATTTATTTCTCTGCACTTTATTTTATTTAGTTTGGCTGAAATAAAAATGAACAAACACCCCCACCAAACTAAATAGGTACAAAGGAATTCGTTCCCCACACTACAGGCATATATTGTGCATGACACTCACAAGTTTATGAGTTGTCTCGGGTTGACAAATTAAATGGAGGTAAGAAATTGAATCATAGATTAACCAATGTTTTACCCAACATGTACGTAGAGTGTCAACATTCTACCATTCTTTAATATTTTCCTCCAACCCATAATGTAAAAGCCACATTAATTCAAATCTAAATGGGCTTTTGAAACTTTTCTAATTATATTCAATTTCCAGCAAAAGAGGGTTATGGTCTAAGCCAATATTAGGAGGCGTTGAAAGGTAAGCATTACAATTCCCTACAAACTATTCCTGAGTAATCAAATGGAAAAAATCTATCCAATCTGATTTAAAATAGACTTGCCCCTAATCACCTATTAGACCAGGTATACTTGGATCCCCTTAAATCCAAGTCTAGTAGCCCACATTGAGAAACAAAATTTCCAAATTCTTCCATACTATTTAAAAAGGCTTGATTCCCTCCCTTCTTGTCACTCAAAAACAAAGTTGTATTGAAGTCACCTATAACTATCCATGGGATATCTAATGAGTTTAATCTCACTTGGATGAGTTCCTCCCATAGTTTCCTTCTTTCAACCAAATTATTTGGGGCATACACATTAGTCAGCAGCCACTTATAGTTCCTATTCTTTGAGATCATTGAGATATGCATGTAATTCTTAACCAAGAAATCTCCCACAACAACTTCTAGATTCCACATAACAAAAAGACCTCTAGAAGCACCATTTGCACTAGTAGCTACAAAAACCAAATTTTCCACATAAAACCTTTAACTTTGGAAGATGTACTATTATCAATTTTTGTTTCTTGGAGTAAAAATATATCTAGTTGGTTATCCTTTCTCAAGTATTTAACCACCCTATATTTTGAAGGGCCATTCATGCCCCTTGTATTCTAGGAGATAAATTTTATTTTTTACCCATCGTGGAAGTCTTCCTTCCACTCAAATTCAAAATTGTGTGTTCTAATTACAATTTCTCTCGTTGCTTCTTTGTTTTAAAGCTTTTTATTAGTTGGTCTACCTGGTTTGGCTTCAACCCCTACATATGCTATTTTTCTAGTATTACTAATGAGTCTCACTAAAATTTCATTTTGTTTAGAGGTCAAGGGTTTATTTTGAGCAATTTTTTTTTACTCCTATAGAGAGCAAGGAACATAATCAACATTTTCTATACCTTATATGGGAGCATCCTTTGGTTGAGATTCTAATTTAGACTCTTGTGGATTTATTCCTATAGAAATCAAGGTTTCCAATATTTTAGTCATATCCTTCCCCATTAATTTTGGTTGCTCCACATTATCTTCTTGTTCTTTCAATCTTTCATCTTCTCCTCCTACAATATCCTTTTGGGAATTTCCCTATCTCTCTTGATCATCCTCTACAAATTATCCCTCCTTGACGGTTTAAACAAGAATATGAAACTTATTTTCATTTGAGGAAGGAAACTTAGAAGACTAATATACCATTGTATCCCTTTATTTTGGTTGCTCTTTCCTTCTCCATACCTTATTAACCAGTTTTTTAGACATGTAGTTTTTCAGAGAATATCTCAATCTTCTACAAACTTTGTAAAGTGATGAAAATTTTTCTGATTGATCCCAAAATTGATACTCAACCACTAGACTAATTGAGGTTAGCATATCCTTCCTCAAATTAGCATTAACATAAATCAAATGAATATAAATATATTATTTGTCTTCGTTGTTGAATAAAAAGCTATTAATTGTCCCATTGCTTTAGCTATACTTGCTAGAATATCTTCATCCTAGAACTCCAATGGAAGCCTTGGTAGGTGGACCCAAAGTAGAGATAAATTTATATTTTTAGAATATGGGTTAAAAATTCATCCCCACTTCATCAAAAAAAGGTCCCTCTTCCCATAAAACCAAGGCCCTTTTATTAGGACATGGCTTAAGTATTCATATCTCATAAAGGAAAAAATCTTAAAACCCTTCAAGAGAGCTACAATATCGATGTCCCCTTGGATTCCATTTATCAGTAGCTCATTTCCTTTCTATATATATATGGTCATGCTCCAATAAATTTCCCAATAAGGCTATTTTATTTCTGGTTCACTGGTCTATTTGCTAGATTTTTGGGTATTTTTAAGCATAGTGTTTCATATATATCCTTTGGATCAATATCAAAACTTTCCTCCTGCTAAATATCACCACCCAAGATTTTATCTCTTAAAGACATATTTTCTAAGGCTTCTTAAAATCCTTCACTATCTTGAAATCCTTGGATCCCTTAGCAAATCCACTAGCAATGCCACCATCGAGGCCTATATCCATCATCATCAAATCCCACTCACCTTAAATCTATCAAATCCAAATCCCACCACTGTCAAATCCTAGATCCACCACTGCCAAAGCCCACTCTCTCCAAATATACTACTATCAAAGATCATATCCATTGGGTCCAAATCCCAAATACACTATTGTTGAAGCCCACCACTATCAAAGCCCAAATACATAATCATCAAAGCCAAATCCCATCATTGCCAAAGCCTAAATCCACCATTGCTTGCATGTACCTCTTATTCAAGATTTGTTAATACTTGGATTTATATTTTGTATCCATTAATCTTCATGTTTCTCTTATGTCTCTTTATTTTATTTGTGGTATTTTCTCATTTACTTGAATCTCTAATCATCTTGTAGGGTTATTTTATCTCACTTATTCACTAAATCATCGTTGTTTATTTTTTTCATGAAATTTACAACAATTAAATATTATTTTCATATTTATTTACAATTATATATGCTCATTCTTACTTAACACAATATTATTGCAAGTTCATTTATTCTCATGCTCATTTGTGGCCTCTCCTTACATAGGCATAAGCATTTTATTGTGTGCTAACCCCCTTATTTTCATGCTCTTTTATTACAAATCTCTATTATAAATTATATCTTTATATTTACAGGCATATTTTGCATCTTCTTGCTCTCTTTGATCTCATTTATAGGAATTATAGCTATTGAATCTATTTATATTTTGGCATATTACTAGAATCTCAGTCTCCATTAGGCATTAGTGTATCTAGTGAGCTTAAATCATTCTCTAATCATAGTTGCAAGTCATCATAGCAACTATTGCTTAATTTGACATACTTTCACTATTAGATAGCTACCAACTTTCTCTATCATATGTTGTTTAGCTATTTATAGACTTCTACCTTGTCTTGATGCCATATTAGATCTATTTCCTTGCTATTTACACAATATAAGCCCACAAAATTAGTTAAATTTATCAATTAACTGTTGGGACTTATGTGAAATGAACAAGATGAGATATTTTATTGATACAAATGAGTTACAATATATAGGCATAAGCCTATATGAAACACATGACACTTGTCAAGATAAACTGACAAGTGTCAAGGTGAAGACATAGTGCACTTTAATTCTAACATTCCCCCTTAAAGTGCACTATCCTAACTAAAGAAAAAAAAACAAGTCAACATTAGGTAACATAGGTAACATTCCTCCTTAATGTTGACTTCACCTATCATCCTCCTTTATTGCTGATTTGGTCTAGGCTCGTGATTCTTTGTGCTTGGATCTCCAACTGTGAATAATGCTAGATTCACTGTGTATACATCTTGGTCTATTGCCTCAGGGTCAGCCACTTCCACGGGTCTGTTGCCATCGGGTTAGCCGTCTAAGTGCCTTAGGGTCATCATGGGTGCCTCAGGTTCAGCCACTTCTGGGTCTGTTGTCTCTGCAGGTCATCCTTAGAGGATGTTGCCTCTCGTAGGTCACTAACTAGCTCCACCATAAATATCAAATCCCTCCTTATGGTGAACTAAATCTAGAAGGTGTCGGTCTCTGCTGAAAATGCACCTTAATAAAAATAAAAATGAGCCATATAAGAGTGTGGACCGCATAGAGCATAGAGAGGAGGGGACGTAGAAAAATACATCTCAGTGTTTTCTCATCTAGCTTCTTCCTTTTCTCTTTCGGTATGTGCATGAAAGCTTGACATGGTATCAGAGCCAGAGCATAGAGAGGAGGGGACGTAGAAAAATACATCTCAGTGTTTTCTCATCTAGCTTCTTCCTTTTCTCTTTCGGTATGTGCATGAAAGCTTGACACCCAAAAATACGTAGATGAGATATGGAGGGTTTTTGACCACTCCATGCTTCCTGTGGAGTCATTCCTTTTAGGGCCTTTGTGGGTGCCCTATTCAAAAGATACACTGTAGTGGTGACAGCTTCTGCCCAATATTGTTGCCCAAGAGTTGCACCTGTGAGCATACAACGAACCATTTCCATGATAGAACGGTTCCTTCTCTCAGCAACTCCATTTTGCTGAGGAGTATAGGCAGTTGTTAACTGTCTCTTGATCCCATGCTTATCTAGGAATGCAAAAAATTCATTAGAGGTAAACTCTCCCCCTCGATCTGAGCGGAGGGTTTTGATAGAAGCCCCTGACTCCTTCTCAACGGATTTCTTGAACTGCTGGAAGAATGCAAAAGCTTCAGATTTCAGTTTGAGAAAGAAAACCCACATCTTTCGTGAGTAGTCATCTACAAATAACTGAAAGTACCTCTTCACTCCAACACTGTAGAGCTCTTCTCAAATGGTACTCTATGCTGCTTTCCTGCCAAGCAGTCATAGCACACTGGCAATGTGGCAGAAAGGGAAGGAAGACCCTTTACCATCTCATACTTGCTCGAGCTCAAGTAAGTAGCCGTAACTAAGATGCCCATATCTCTTGTGCCATAGGGAAGTTGCCTCCTTGGTAGAGACAATCATGGCAACATGTGGAGTAGAGATAGCATCTAGTGCAAATAAGCCATGCTTATATGAAGCCATTGCAATCTGCTTACCCTTCCTGGTAATTGTACAACACTTCTTTCCATTCTCAACACGAAAGTTGACAACCATATTTCTATCCAGGATTTGTGTCACTGATAACAAATTGTTGGCCAATCTCGGAACATAGAGGACCTTGTCAATCTAACACTTGCCATCAGGAAGAGTGACTGAAATTGTACCCTCTCCTTGAACCCTATAGGTTTTATCATCAGCAATGGTGACAGGTTTGCCCTCCTTGGCCACAAATGATTCAAACCACGATCTGTCGCCAGTCATATGTTTACAAGCTCCAGAATCGACATACCAAATAGGATCCCTCTGAGTGGAATCTATGGTAGTCATGAGCACCTTGTGTGCCCATTCAGAATCTGAGTCAGATTCTTCAACAACAACATTCACCTGGGGTTGCTTGTTCTTATTTTGTGGTTTGTTTTGGCCTTTTTGCTTGTTCTTATGCCAACACCTGTTGGTGTCATGGTTGTCTTTCTCACAGATCTTGCACCACCTCTTCTTCTGTTGAGGTTGCTTGCCTTTTCCTTTCGTATCCTGTTGAGAATTTCCTCCTTTCTAAAAGTTGCCTCCTTTTTGCCCATTACCTTTCTTCCTAGAACCCTGCTTGTTGGTGTATAGGGCTGTATTGGAAGAATCATCCTTGTGAAGTTGGCGTGCCTCCTGTTGTTGGAGCAGATTGACCAACTCGATGTAGGTAATTTGTCGTTGGGACACCTGGATGGAGGTTATCAACATATCAAATGAAGAAGGTAAATCTCTCATCACAAGTGAAATGAGAAGCTTTTCATCCACAGTATCTCCTAGAGAACTCAATTTCTCTTTCAACTCAGACACTCTGCACAGAAAGGTTTCAACTGTTTCACCCTGCCTCAAACTCAGGTTATGAAGTTGTTGTTGAAGATGAAGAATGGTGGATTCATTCTTCCCCTCATAGATGGTTCTAAGGGCATCCCATGCCTCTTTACCCCTTGCTTTATCAGCTATATGAGGTTGCACTTCATTTGAAACAACAAACAAAATGAGCACCTTTGCTCTACTGTCTTTCTTATCAAAAGCAATCTGATTTGCTGAAGGACCTGTGGATCCTACTGTTGGTGAAGGCCTTGTTGCTACTCCAAAAACAATATCCCACAAATATTCCATTTGGAGAATAGCCTTCATCTTATGTTTCCATGGTGTATAATTTGGACCTTTCAATAACTGATGCGGATCAGTCATCAATTTTGCAACAATGGCCATAGTGAAGGTTCCTTATATCACCAAATTGGTCCCCCTTTCAATATACCTTTTGCTAGGCCAATATACCATACAAAATACCCGCCCTTACATGAGGGAAACTATAGGTATTTAGAAAGATCAACAAAAATCACCCGCCCTTACGTGAGGGAGACTATAGGTGAATTTTAGAGATCATACGATACGTGGAACATAAGCGGTACTGAAAGGGAATCGCCTTGTTGATGGCACCTACCATAGAATATTCTTCTCATGCGTGGGGCGTAACTTCCCCTAAACACTATGAAGAATACTTCGTCAGGATTTACGCCTAAACACAAGTGCGATAAAGGGTAGTGGATGGAGTAAAAAATGCAAAAATGGCGTACTTATTCCTCCCCGATGATTTATAGAGAACAAGCTCAGACGTCGTTATAGCAGCTATATTAGGCGGCGGATACAGTAGCCAAATCATGACAGCTTTACCTGTAAGTGCTGGCCAGAGGTATCGCATATACCGAACGCTGCAGTGCAATAAAATTGCATAGATGGGTTTTATATTCCGGGGACTTAGGGAGTGTTTTGATTTTAATTTTTAATGTTATAGTGCAAAAATGAAATATGCAACATACAACAAAAAAAAAAATGCCCACAAGAATAACCCACAAGGTGTCGGTCACAGCCGAAAATGCACCTTTTACAATGCCAAATTGCTATTTTTCGAAAAATTACTCTCTATCCCCCTTTGATTTTTTGAAAAAAATCCCCCCTTAAAAAGCTTTCTTTAACAAAGCATTTTTATAATCATTATTTATTTAAAATTAAAATAAATAATTTCAATTTATATAGTTTTAAAAACTTTAGAAAAAATAAATTAAAATTAAATTTTAATTTATAAAGTTTAAAACTATATTAAAAAAATTAAAATTAAAAATTTTAATTAAAAATAATAATAATTAAAAAATGACTTTGAAAAAAAAATATACTTGAGGGGAGTCGGTGGGATTTGAACCCCCGACCTGCAGGCTCCCTGAGCCTTAACCGCACGGCTCACGACCACGTGAGCCAGCGGGCTGATCCGAAAAAATCAGCAAGTCACCTCCCTTTTCAACACCCTCTGCAGAGGAAGTCACCTCCGGCTCGGCTTCCTCTCTGCAAATCGCAGTGGGAACTTTTTTTTCGATAAAAAATTTCGCCTGGGGGGTTTACGTCGAACCGCCCTCTGTTCTGTCGAAAATCTTTTTTTTTTCTTTCCGTCGACCGCTCTTTGCCCGTTGTTTTTTTTTTTTTTTTTTTTTTTAAAAACAAGGCCAGGCCGCGCGCGCGGGGATTTGAAGGCGAGGGGAGAGGGCCCTCGGCCCTTCTGCGCAATGGCTGCGTCTCACGGACGCAGTCCCGCGGGGGGGGGTTTATACCCCCTTCGATTTCCCGCGCGGGCGGGAATTTGAATTCCCGCTCCACGGGCGGGGAGAGGGGGGGGTGCCCTCGGGGGGAAAGGGAGGCGCCGGGAATTTTTTTTTTAAATTCCCGGCGCGTCGGCCGAGAAGGGGGGGGCGGGCCGGAGGGGCGCCGGGAAAATGACGCGTCGCGTCACTCCCTCCCATGCTGCGCAGGGGGATGGGGGGGGGCTGCGACAGGGGCGTTCTGTCGCCTGCGCGCCCTGTCCCCGACAGTCCCGCGCGATGGGAACGTCCTCCCTCCAATGGGGGGGGAGGGGACGTCAATCCCCTGCGTAGATGGGACGTCTGCGTCCCCTGCGCGTTCTGCGCCCTGCGCGCAGAAAGGGACTCTTCTCCCTTGCGCAGACAGAGCGGGCGTCACATCTGTGTTCTGCGGACGCAGCTTGTCTGCGCTCTGCGTGGGCGTGACGTCTGCGTTCTGCGCAGGCTGCAGGGCCGCAGCTGCTTCCCGTCCGAGTTTTTTTTATTTAAAAAAAAAAAATCCGCTCCTCGGCTGTAGCTGCTTTCACAACGTCGCGAAAAAAATTTAAAAAACCATCCGCACGCACAGCAAAATTTTCCAGCATCCGCCTCCTCCCTTTGCTCTGGCTCTGATGTGGTCCTTTCACACCCAACAGTGTTGGAGGGAAGAGGTACTTTCAGCTATTTGTAGATGACTACTCACGAAAGATGTGGGTTTTCTTTCTCAAACTAAAATCTGAAGCTTTTGCATTCTTCCAGCAGTTCAAGAAATCCGTTGAGAAGGAGTCAAGGGCTTCTATCAAAACCCTCCGCTCAGATCGAGGGGGAGAGTTTACCTCTAATGAATTTTTTGCATTCCTAGATAAGCATGGGATCAAGAGACAGTTAAAAACTGCCTATACTCCTCAAAGAAATGGAGTTTCTGAGAGAAGGAACCATTCTATCATGGAAATGGTTCGTTGTATGCTCACAGGTGCAACTCTTGGGCAACAATATTGGGCAGAAGCTGTCACCACTGCATTGTATCTTTTGAATAGGGCACCCACAAAGGCCCTAAAAGGAATGACTCCACAGGAAGCATGGAGTGGTCGAAAACCCTCCATATCTCATCTACGTATTTTTGGGTGTCAAGCTTTCATGCACATATCGAAAGAGAAAAGGAAGAAGCTAGATGAGAAAACACTGAGATGTATTTTTCTTGGATATTCTGAGCACTCTAAAGGATATCGGTTGATAGATCCTTTGACCAAGAAAATTCATATCAGCAGAGATGTTGTCTTTGATGAAGCTTTCACATCACAGAGCACATCTACAAGACACCGAGATATTGTGGAACCAAAGGAAGAGGAGATTCCTTCGTCAACACAGACAGGAGGTCCTTCTACATCTTCTTCACCACCACCGAAGCTGAATCCTAAATGGTGTACAAATACAATCGGAGATGCAAATTTATCCACTCCTCCCAATTTGAATTTGGATAGACCTCGTACACGCAGTATGGCTCAAAAGGAAAGAGAAGCCGAGAAACCGGTGAGGTTGATGATCTTTGTCAATCTTTTGAGGAACTTTCTATGACTCCAAGTAGAGAAGTTGAGGATATGGATATTGATGATGACAGGGCATTCATGTCTACCATAGATAGTCTTGAACCTGCATCAATGCAAGATGCTCTTAGTGAGCCTCAGTGGAAGGCCGCTATGGATACAGAGTATGAGTCTCTGATGAAAAATAAAACTTGGAATCTTGTTGATCTGCCGCATGGAAAGAAACCTATTGGCTGCAAATGGGTATACAAAGTCAAGTACAAGGCAGATGGAACAATTGATAAGCATAAGGCCCGTCTTGTTGCAAAGGGCTATGCTCAAAAGTAAGGCATCGACTATGAAGAAACTTTTGCACCTACTGCTCGAATGACCACAATTCGGGTTATGTGTGCTATGGCAGCACAATATGGGTGGAAAGTTCACCAAATGGATGTCAAAAGTGCCTTTCTTAATGGTGATCTCCAAGAAGAAGTCTATATGACTCAGCTCGAAGGATTTGAAGTGGAAGGCCAACAGCAGAAAGTTTGCAAATTGGTCAAATCCTTGTATGGTCTGAAACAAGATCCTCGAGCTTGGTATATAAAAATGGACAATCACCTAATGCAACATGGATTTAAGAGATGTCCGTCAGATGCAAACCTCTATTTCAAGAAACAGGGTTCTGAGATAGTGTTGCTTGTACTCTATGTGGATGATCTGCTCATTACAGGGAGTTCAGAAGATATGATCTCTACTGTCAAAAGAAACTTGTGCAAATCTTTTGAGATGACAGATCTCGGACTTCTCCATTACTGTCTTGGTCTGGAATTCAGCTAGAAGGAGCACACCATCAAAGTGTCTCAGAAAAAGTATGTCAAGATATTGCTCGATAAATATCGCATGACTGACTGCAAGCCAATGGCAACTCCTATGGAGAATGGACTTCAGTTATCGCGATATGATGACTCACCTCAGGTAGATGGCACTCTCTATCGACAGTTGATTGGGAGTCTCATATATCTGACC
Organism: Wollemia nobilis; assembly: GCA_028583015.1. Taxonomy (NCBI): domain Eukaryota; kingdom Viridiplantae; phylum Streptophyta; class Pinopsida; order Araucariales; family Araucariaceae; genus Wollemia; species Wollemia nobilis. The sequence continues at coordinate 5,601,408 of JAQPPZ010001057.1, read as the reverse complement.
AATACTAGGCCAGATATCGTATTTGCTGTAAACTATCTTTCGAGGTTCATGCAGGAGCCTAAGATTACTCATTAGAAAGAAGCAAAACGTGTTCTTCATTATGTCCGTGGTACTATAGAATATGGCCTAGAATACAAGAGGAACAACAAATTCTTCTTGCAAGGATACACGGACTCCGACTATGCCGGATCATTTGATGATCGCAAGTCAACTTCTGGATACATTTTTCATCTGGGATCCGGTCCTGTCTCTTGGCACAACAAGAAGCAACAGGTGGTTGCTATTTCTTCAACAGAGGCAGAATATCGCACCTCACGTGAAGCTGTGTGCGAAGTGATATGGTTACGTCGCATTCGACAAGTATGGGCCATCCATCAAAATCTCCAATACACTTGTTTTGCGACAATCAGAGTGCTCTGAACCTCGTCAAGAATCCAATCCATCATGAAAAAACAAAGCACATTGACACACAATGTCATTTCATTCGAGAGGAAGTTCCAAAGCACCGAATTTAGCTTCAGCACATTCCCACCGATGCTCAAGTTGCAGACATTTTCACTAAGGCACTTGGACGTGTCAAATTTGAATTGTTTCGTAGCACACTTTGTATTGCAAAATGATGTAAGGGGATGTTAGTAGTCTAGTATAGCTATTAGTTATTACATTACCCAAATAATGTAATAAAGGGGGATGTTAGCGTACTATTGTATTTATTTGTATTTGGAGTACTCAGTTACAACTGCGTAACAATCCTGTTATTCTGTTCTGCCGGAGTGCTATTCCCGGCACCGTTGTAACCTATTTAAATCCTGCAGCAATAATACAATTATGTTCCGTATTTTACAGATCTTTGCTGAAAATGAACTCAATACAATAAAATGAGCCATAGATCCAAATATGGAGGAGAAGAAGAAAGAAGAATAGAAGAGAATATTCTGAAGTGTCTTCGTCTGTAGTCTTCAGAAGTAGATCCAAAAAAACCTCGGATAGAGTCTAGGGTGTCTATGTCTATAGTCCCTAGAATAAGTGTCCTTATGGTAGTCACCTCATCTTACCGTAATGCATGGGTAACCAGTCGCTGCATCCGCCAAGTAGAAAGAGGAGACTACTAGATACTAGGTTCACTTACAAGTGCCTTGGGAGTGTCGGGTTCAACCGAGAGTGCACTCCAAGGTAGAAAAATTTTGAGGCTAAAAAATGCAATTGAAATAGCCTCAAAGTTACAATATGACACCACCATTGTGTTTGTCATGGAAAACCGTTTCCAACGACTATAAATACCCCTATACTTGTATTTGAATGGGGCCTTCAACATGTGGAAACCAATACCATGCCTATCTAGGCAGTAAATAGACAACATCGCTCAATGGCGGCATCGCTCTCAGGCGGAATAAAAATAGTCTTAAATTTCCCTCACAGGGGAATTACATGGACCATCAGTCCTTTCACTTCCACTTCCTATGTGGAAAAAATAGGCCAATTAAGTTTTACTATCAGCCACTTTCACCATGATTAAAATATTTCCCTCCAAGGGAAATTACAATGGCCATGTGGCCCTCCACTTCCATGTGGAGAAAAAAATGCTCGTACATTAAAGTGGTGCCTCCACTTTATAAAAAAACAATGCCCCTTCCTCATTTTTAAATATGAAGAAAAATAAAGTAAAATAGTCAGTAACAATCAACTGCTACCTTTTGGGTAGCTACCAACATGACCGTTATTGATTGTAACAAGTAGCATTAACAATCGGCTAGATAATAACGCCAACTCCCAGTCACTCTTACAACAAAGGAGACATGGAATCAAAGCTATAACGGTCGAATGATGTAGCCTCGAGTGTATACTACAGTTACACTTTGAGCTATCTGATAGAATGGAAAAATTAATCAGAGATCGAGGCCACCATGCTTCGAAATAAATCCACATCACAATGAAAAAGAAGTCTACAACAGTTCTTCGACATGAAAGAAATTATGGTTCACTACAATCACCATGCTAAAATCGAGGCAATGATGTAGCTAGTGAGGTAAAACCGAGGCACGTCAATTGTTGGTTGAAAACTATTTCCAAACCCCCTCTTCGGCCTCAATGGTTGTGTCGTTATGTCATTGCCGAAACTCTTGCTATTCTGAATATTCCTCTGAAGTCAACACAACAAATGGGTGCGACGTCAACAACATGCAGGTTTTCGTGCTCGAAAGTCGTCTGCGCCACGATGCTCCTCCCATCGTTAATCAAAAATTAATATTGTAGTACCATCAGCTCGGGAACAGATCTAATATGGCAAACATTTAAACAAACATCAAAAAATAAACACCATTCACCATTTGAGCCTTCTAAAATGGTGCAGTCTCAACAAAATATTTCATTTTCTCTCCAACATGGGCGGTGCTATCGAGTCTTGAAATTTGAGCAGCATAAAAAAAATTGCAACCCACGACACTGGTACAAAAAAACTTGATAGAAGGGCTTGTGATACATTGGGAGATCTAAAAATGACCACGCGGCCAAATAAAATGCTAAGAAAATGACCTTCTACAAAATACAGTCAACAAACATAGGCTCTCATGCTCACATGAAAACCGAAGTCCCATACTCCTCATGCTCTCGGCCACATGGCATTTTATCTGTTGTGATTTAGAATGGGAGCAACGTACGAAAGTTGTTGTGCATTGATGAAATCCTTCCTGAAAACCATGCCATCGACCTCCCCCTCCATTTTTCTATCATCATCATCCTCATCTTCTTCATCATCTTCATCATCCTTCTCTGAACCCTTGCCTGTGCTTCCTCTGCTGTCACCAGCCACGGTGCCCCATTCTGACAGGGTACCGGTATTTCGGCCAATAATGGCACACATCGGCAAACCCCTATCATTTTTTTTTGTCGACGTGTCACCATATAGAAAAGTAGGAACACCCACTTAACTAGGTTTCATCTTGTGCATATGCATCTAGCTCAGTGTTAAAGGTAACAGTCTCCTTTTTAATTGATCCATGAATCTGCTATGCTCCATGGGAACTCTGGCAACTGGGCAACAATGAGCGCCAGATACATCTCCATTCCCTATACAACAAGACGTTCTATGACGCACTATTTCAACCACTCTACAACAATCATGAAGTAACATTCTTTTGCCTAGGAGTGCATCAAGAAATCTGATTTCACTGAGCATAGCATTGTTGAACATGAATAGGCATGGAAGCCAGCGATAGTTTTGCTATAGTTCTGTCACTAAGGTTTTGCAGTATCATCAGCAGGATGTTCATGACACTCGAGGAGGGAAAGAATATCTCTGTCCTACCAGCGAGGGCAAGCCCTGGCCGCCCGAGATCGAATCCTTTCTAGAAAATTTCATCGACGAGATGGCCACAATAACGGCCGCTCCTGCTACTACCAATGCCTCTTCTTGTGTTCTTTGCTCTCTGAGCAAGTCTAGGGGATTCGAACCCATGGACATCATGCCTGAATGTGTGGTGGTGCATTGGCTCGACGCTCCCGCCCTTGAACTTCATGATCGTGGTCGTAGGGCTCTCCCACGACGCACTACTTTTTCATCCTATGCCAATAAAAAATGGATCGGATCACCATGGATTTTGCCCATCTCCAAATGTTTCATTTTCATGTTCGACCACCGCCATTGTCGTCAACACCATTGTTCAATAAGCCGATAACGTCGTAGAAACTCGACCTACTACACCGCCATGGCATGAATGGGCACAAAAATATTTGTCATAATGAAATCGGCATCCTTCCATAAAAAAAACTTGTTTGTAGTTACCATTAAAAAAAAAAATCTTCTCTACTACGGCCTCCATATTGAAATAGCCAGGGCAAGTGGCTGTAGTGGCTTGGATGCACCAAAAAACTCCAAATTTAAGCATAACTTGCTGGAGTGGTACTGGGATGGGTGACCATCAGGGAAGTCCGGGTGGTTGCACCCCCAAATATATATTTTTAAATCCCAGTTGCAGAATTTTGAACAACCCACATAACACTTCTAAAACTTCTCTAAAAAAAAACTCAAATATGGCGGAGCCATGATTTTTCTAAAAGTCTGGTTTCTGATCCATTGTAAACAATGGAGAGCATACTCCCTGTTTTGAAAAAAATGGGGGAAAATGAAAAAATGAGGGGGGATTTCCATTTATGGAAATCCCCCCTCAAGCTAACAGGGTAGGGAAATCCTGGAGCTCTGATACCAAATGTTGGGACTTATGTGAAATGAACAAGATGAGATATTTTATTGATACAAATGAGTTACAATATATAGGCATAAGCCTATATGAAACACATGACACTTGTCAAGATAAACTGACAAGTGTCAAGGTGAAGGCATAGTGCACTTTAATTCTAAAATTAACAAGTCATTTCCCCTTTATCTCTATCTTATCTTGTTTTCCCTCAATTTTGAGGAAATTTGGAAACTATTTTGTGGTATTTTGTAAATCCCCAAGCTTGCATGCCTTAAAAATTAAGGTTTCTCCCCTTTATTTAATTCAACAACATTTGGACCAAATTTATTTCCAATTTCACCTCTTCAATTTATATTTGCAAGATCAATAGTGTCACTCTACCAGATATTGGTACTTTTGACTATTTGTTTTACACATCAAATATACCATTAAATTTAGTGGTATTTTTGCCAAATTAGTTTTTCCTTCTAAGGTCAAGGTATAAATTCATTTTTTTGTCAAAAATAGGGGGTTTGATCAACTGAGGAAGCTATTTGATCACTTCTCTACAATAAAAAAAGCCCCCTAAACCTAATTCCAATTGTTTTTCCCTGTAGTTACAGGTTTTCAAATTTGTTAGTAACTCTAGTGGCACTTTTTCTTCTATGGTGCTTTTGATCAACCTTTTGGAAATAGGTAATTATGTCCCTAAAATTATTTGTTTACATCATTTCACTATTTTTTGTGTTTTTATTTCTTGTTTTTTGTAAATTTTGCCTAAAACACACCTATTTTGGAAGATCAAAGAATCCCTAGAATAGTTCAAATATTTCATTTCAAAAGTCTATTAGGCAAGAAATTTAAAGTCATATAACTACATTTAGGCTAGCTTGTTTACTGCATCATCTCTTGTTTACCTTGAAAAGAAAAAAATTCTTTAGTTTTAGAACATCATCCAAATTAAAAAGGCATTCTAGGATAGGAACCTTGTTTTTTCATTCTTGTAGCTTACAAATTTAGCGATCATCTTACTTAGGTTTATGTTAGATTTTAATGTTATATATTAAAAAAAATGCAACCACAAGGTATAAATGAGCATGCAATATTAAATCTATGATAATGGCAATATACTAAGCATATAAAACTCATGAGAAACTTCTATAACTACTCATAAACCAACCATTAACGAAATATCATAAAATATTACATTGATAAAAATGGAGGTCTCAAACTCTCCATATTGCATACATGCTCTACATTGTATCTACTACTATTCTACTCAATGCTATCTACCTTCTCTCTATGGCTCTCACTTATTACTCCCATAAGAAAGCCTATATATAGTAATACATGAATCTTGGACTTCCATATTTCTATGACTCTTCATCTTCCTATTCTTAAAGACTCATGTACATGTGGACAACATGCACATTTACATCATTGCACATTCTAATAATACTTGTGCATTTATTAAATTGCATAAAGTAAATACTCAAATCCTAATATAAGACAAACTCCTAATCTAAATATGTACCCATGGTGGTACATTGGCATGTACTAAATAATGTAATATATTCCAAAAACCCCTTGTATTACATTATTTGGTTATTGAAGACTTTAGTCTTCAATATGGGTCTTCATCTTTCAAACTTTTTTCAGCTTGATCAGGTTCTTCTTCTTATTTAATTTGTATATGGAAAAGTAATCCATATTTTTGTTGTCCTCTCATATTTCTCATTCTAAACCTTCTATTTTCACATCGACTTTTATGATATATGGATTTTTTATTTTCTACAATTTATTTCTCAAAAAATGCATTTGTTGTTTTAAAATTCAACAATATCTTGTGAACTTTTAATTGAGTCTAGAGCTTATATATCAATATGGATTCATCCTGTAGCTTCTATCTCATTTTGATTTATGATGTGATACATATTGAATCCATTTATGTATCTAAAATCAACCATCATTTTGCTTTATACCAACTTGGCTACTAAATAAGATTTGATATTAATCCAAGAACATACATTACATCATGTAACAAAAAGTTTGGAAATGATGTACTAGGTGTTACAAACCTATATCCATATATAAGATAGGTTTTTCCATATACAAATTTTAGCCTATAATTGTTAATGACTTCAAGGCAATCAAACCATTGTAAATTTCTTGTCATGTGATGACTTGCACCAGAATCAATAAAGCAAATGTCCTTTTCATTTTGACCTATAGAATTCTTTGTGCTTGAAATAATTTTGCATCTCTGATATGGAATATTGGATGGATTTAATCTTGAATCCTTTTATAGTGTATCTTGTGATGATATGTTCCTCTCGTTAACTTATCCATTATCTTAAGAAATTGTAGTATTTCTTATTATGTCTCCCAATATTTTCAACTTTTATATTCTAACTTTCAATTCTTGTAGTATATGATCAATCAATAGTCAAATTTCTAAGTAGAAATCCTTTTATCTCTTTAGCATTGAGAATAACTTTTTTAGAACCTTTTATCTTTCAAATCCTTTGGATTTGTCTACCTTATGACTCCCTAGTTTTGAGTATATGATCAAGTTTTGATAAGATCTTTCAAATTCTTAAGTTTTATAAAATACTTTATATCTTTCAAGTGTTTTTAATGTACTATGGTCTTGATAAAGTACTTAGCTTTCTTAGTTTTTCCTTTGAGTTGAAACCCTTTTTACTCCCTAATGTTCAACTTTTATTCCTCATCTTATTTATCCCTATTTATGAATAGAAATCTCAAGATATTTTTAATGCACTTTTAATTGATATAATTGTCTATATTCAAGACTCTATAAGTTGGATTCTCTATGTCCCTTAAATTTGTATAAGAGACTAATATCAAAAATATTTTTCCAACTTTCAAGAAATTCTATGTTTTTGCTTCTTTCAAGTTTCAATAATATAATTTCTAAATTTCAATAACTTAAATTTGATGTTGAACTCCTTATAACTCCCTAGTTGGAAATTTAGAAACAATGATATTTGCAAATAATATTTCAATTTTTGGTGTAGAAGTCCTTATTTCTCCAAGTTAATATTTTTGCAAATATTTCAATGCAATATTAATTTCAAGAATGAATAGAGTAATAAAACTTTCAAAAGACTTCTTACTTCAAATATCTTCTAAGGCACTCAATACTTTTCTAAGGTTATCACCTTATTTATCCCATTAAAATTAATTAATATTTATTTCAAATATATTATGCTTTATACCTTCTTAATATTTACAAAGGTTTAATTAAATATTTTCTTACCTTCTTGATTATAGTGCCTAAAGCTTCAACTTGCTTCTCCTTGACTCTATGACCTACGTTCTCAATATTCTCTCCTTGCATTTAATGCTCCTTGGTGCTCAATATTTTGACTCTTAAATACATCTCCTTCTCTATTTTGTAGCACTTGTACATTGTCCTTACATGCCTTGCTCAATCACTCTTCTTTTCCACGTTCATAGATTTTTGACCTGTGCCTTTATTGTGTGTAAGAATGTGTTAAAAATATGGTGGTTGGAGCTTCTTTTTACTTGGATATTTAGCATTTAGTCTTGATGCTTCTTCTAGGGCACTTCAATGTAACTCTCACTCTTCTCCAATGTAGCTCTTGCATGTGGGCTTGAGGTACTAAACACCTCCATGTATGAGCTTTAATTTGCTCTTGATTCCTCCACATATGAAATTATGGTCATGAATTGTAACATCCCTTTGGTTATTGTTTTATATTCCTCTTTATTGTACTCATTTATCTCATTTATAGCAGTGGTTGAACTTATCTTGCACTCAAACTATGTTCAATTATTGACCCTATATCGTACCAAGTGGTAAGTAATAGCTTTACTCCTTTGGTTTACCAACCATATAGGTATGTTGATCAATGTTCTTCCTTGCAATGTAACACTTGATAATAAGTGGTTTTCAACTGTGTTAAATTCTCCTCCTTCTATGATATGACAAGTGGAAAATAGCTTCTTCTCTTTATCATAAGAAGTTACCTAGTGGTGTTGGTTCCTATTTGCCTTAACACTCCAAATATCTACTATACCCTTTATATTCTCTTGATTGTTATGTGCTTCAGTAACTCCCAAAAGCAATTTTTTTTCTCTCTTACCTTAAACTAACGTGTTTCTTTGGCTTCTTTCCAATGGCACTCAAAACTAATGTTCTTTCTTCCTTCTAGTGGATCTTTTGGCTCAGTGGTTCTACCTTTCAATGATGGCTTGACTTGTCTAAATGCGGTGGTTCTTATATGCTTGGCTATTGGTCCATTCAGCTTCCAATGCTAAGGAGCTCATTTTTTGATGCTAATCTTCCTAACTCTTTATCGTTGTAACTTGAGAATTTCATGATTGTATGCTCTCTTGGTTGTTCCTTATAGATATTACTTAATCTATGATAGCTTTCCAAGCTTACTGTATATATTATTCTACACTGTCCAATCTATTTGCTTGCCTCCTTCCTTTATCAAATGATCATTTTTTTTATTTAAATATGGTGACTCCAAGATTCTAATTCATACCAAAAATTTTACCTTTTGGATAGTATGATACTACTATTATTTGTTGTAATATATTGACTTATTTATTTTCCAAGAGATAGCAAGGAGTTGATATTTCCTTTCCTTATATTATGTCTAATTTCTCCTTTATTTGTTGTAGGTTCTAATCCCTTGTAATGTTTTCTTCTTCAACCTTGAAGATATAAAATTGAAATCTTTCCCTTTGTAACTTTAAGAAATTAAATGTGGTGCTTTTAAAGACTTAATAATAAGCTAAATAATAAACTTTTACTATGCCAATATTGCATACCTTTTGGTCTCCTTTTGTAGCTAGATTTCTTGATGATTTGACTCACCTATTTTCTACCCTAATTTTTTAGAATTTTTAGCTCTCCTTTCAACTTAATTGTTGCCTTGAACTTGTCACTTTTGTAGCTATTTAGTGTTTCTCTCTTGTTGTCCTCAACACTATAATTTTTATATTCTAATGTAGCTAGTTCCTCTTTCATTTTGGTTGTCCTAAAATTTCTCAAATATGCTTGGAAAATCCTCCAATTTGTAGCTCAATATTGCTTTCTAAAACCCTTTAATTTTCATCCTTCAAGTCTTTAATGGTAGTATTCAAATTTCTCAAATTGGTCGCCTATTCTACCGTATTTCTCATCCTTAGCTCTTGTCGAATTCTAACTTCAAACTAGGCCTATTTGCTAGCCTCCTTCTCAAGAATATGAATATCTTGAGGTCTTCTAGAATGCTTTCCAGAATTTAGTAAAATTATTACCAAATCCTTTTTTATTTTGGGCTTGTTGTTAGATAGCGACACTAGTCCAAAATTCTTCTTTATCAGGAGCTTCTCCTTCTTGCAATCTTCTCCCTTGATATTACTTCACATATTCTCCAATGGCAACCTCTTCAACTTCTTCAATAGGGATTTTCTATCCTTCTTCTTCTTTATCCTTTCAAATTTTCTTGATATCTCTTCTCTTGGATTTTCAAAATATGTAGCTTCTCAAATATTCAATAGAACTTTTCCTAGTCCTCTGTCTTTAATATTAAATCTTCTAGCTTCCAAATCTAGAAGTTCTTCAATGAGATATTTTCTTGGTCTCTTCCTTCTAAATATACTTTCTACTTTCTTCAATCTATAATCTCCAATCTTCTATGGGACTCTTTTTCTTTGAGTCTCCTCTTCCTTCAATATGGATTCTTCAATCTTTGGCTCATTGCTTCAAACACTGGATCAATTCCAAAGAAGATATTATTCCTAGATATTGTAGGAAGCTTCTGAACTTTATTTGAATCAAATCTTCTTTGCAACAAAGTATTAGAAAAATATAATAGAAATTATTTAAATCTAAATATAATGAACTTCACTAGTTGATTTGTCAAACTGGTGGAATAAATGTTGAGTCCAAGTCTTCATGATTTTTTTGTAACTCTATGGAAGGACTCTAGCCAAAAAAGTAATTTCAAAAATTTTGAAAATAATATTTCCTATCTTCTAAAAATTGCTTGTGGATTTCCCTATCTCATATCAATCTACCTTGTGCTTTGATACCACTTTTAGATTTTGATGCTATATATTAAAGGAAATGCAACCACAAGGTATAAAATGAACATGAAATATTAAATCCATGATAAAGGAAATATACTAAGCATGTAAATATCATGAGAAACTTCTATAACTACTCATAAAACAACCATTAATTAAATCTCACAAAAATATTACATTAATAAAAATGGAGGTCTAAAAATCTCCATATTGCATACATGCTCTACATTGTATCTACTACTATTCTACTCAATGCTATCTACCTTCTCTCTATGGATCTCACTTGTTACTCCTATAAGAAGGCCTATATATAGTGAGACATGATTCTTGGCCTTCCATATTCCTATGAATATTCATATTCCTATTCTTAATGACTCATGTACATGTGGACAACATGCACATTTACATCATTGCACATTCTAATAATACTTGTGCATTTATTACATTACATGAAGTAAATACTCAAATCCTAATATAAGACAAACTCGTAATCTAGATATGTATCCATGGTGGTACATTGGCATGTACCAAATAATGTAATATATTCCAACAGTTTAGTCAATATTATATTAAGAGAATTTTTAGAGATAAAGACTTAGGTATTTGTTACTTAACTCACAAAATACCTCTTAAAAATAAACATATACGTAACAACATATACATGTGCATGGAGATAGAGCCTACCCTTGTGAAAACCTTTCAAGTATCCTTTGGAAAGAGACTTGAGCTATCATACCACATGAAAGAGGTTCTAAAATTACAAACATAACCTCTAGGATGGGTGGTACTGTTGGTCGAAAATCTGCCTATGGTTGATTATTGCACCCAAGACATGACCAACATTGAATGAACAGTCAAAGTGTAAGGATTAACCGGTTCAATCTCTAGATAAGATTGGTTACTTTGATAAGTTCTAACTAACATAGAACTAATGGGGGAATAAAATAGTGCTTGAAAGGGATATAAATGTAGCCGAAGTTAGAACTTGATATGGTGCATATTAAACAACAACAACAAATGGGAGAAAACCATGAAAGGGAGCGATTACTACAACCTCCTAATAGAATAACCAATTATTTACCATACACAACACATCTAATCATTGTTTAGCTCTATGAATTAGTAGTTCCATAACTAAGAAATAACCATGAACAAGAATATAGAAAGTATAATTAATGTCACGCACATTTACTTAGCCAATTTAGAAACATTCATCCATTCATACATACTTATTTTGTAATATATTTGAACTAGAGGTTAAAATAAGATATTTATTGCATTACTTCTTACAAAAGTATTAATCCATACAACTTGTAAATACCTAAGAGTTGACCCTTTGACATAAGGTTGATACTCTTATTTATAATCCCTTGATGGTTCAATATTAGCTTATTCAAGAGTTGTTACAACAAAACACTAGGTGGTCAAACTGGTATGAACATCGTGCAATATCATTTATCTGAAGATAGAACATAATATTCAATCTCAAACAGTAAGTTTATTGCTCCATGTGCATAGGTAGGTAGTGGAGGTGATTCTAAAATCTGATCCATCTATCTTTCTTCTAATGCACTTGTCTTCATAGATCTTGCTACGACCATGGTGAACTAAAACTATTATAAAATATCATGCTAGCTGTAAGTAGTAAAAACTACTACCTAGACATGTAACAAAAATATGACTCATCATGGAATCACAATGCCTTCTTATGTTTGAGTCTTCCTAGTCTTTTTCACCCATGAAAACCTAAATTGTCACGAAATCGTGACACTTTTTGGCACAAAGGTCATTTGGATGCTCCTCGCTAGCAAAAACCTGACTTGTGACAAAATCACATCTTTTGGCATTTGGATTTTTTGGTGCTCTTTTCTAGTAGAATCAAAACCTATCATGGAATCACGACACTTTTAAGCACTTGGATCTTTCGGTGTTCTTCGCCAGTGGAGATAGAACCTATCATGGAATTGCAACACTTTTCAACACTTGGACATTTTTTTGCTCTTCGCTAGTGAAACCAGAACCTATCATAGAATCACAACATTTTTTAGCACTTGGACCTTTTGATGCTCTTTATCAGTTGAATCAAAACCTGTCACAAAATCACAATGCTTTTCATCACTTGGACTTTTTGATGCTCTTCACCAACGAAATCAGAACTTGTAGGGATACCACATTGGTCCTTCATACTTCAAAATTTTCAAGAGTTCATCATCACCTTATTTCTCCTAATGTAGTCATTTTGACTTACATTATTAGTGCCTATAGGGGTAGTTTGCTAGAAAAATTTTAGAACTTAGAGCCTTTATCCATTGGGTGAGTAGAGTATTTCAAAAAAAAAGAACAAAAGGAATAAATTGGGGTTGATGTATGGATAGAAAAAAAATTTAAGGGCAAAGAGATGGATGAGATGGAAAAAAGGGTGACTGGGTGGTTTTTTCACTTAGTTCTTTGATTACCTGGGGACTTCACTCCTTATGTATCTTCATATTCCTCCACTTTCGTGTCTCCTCAAACTTCTTCTCCAATTTCCTCTTTAGATCTATCTCCCATTCTTCCTTTAGTATATGCATTTACCTAGGTTTTACTATCAGCTCTTTGATCTTGTTGTCTTGTAGTAATATCATTGTAAGCTTTACAAATTTATTCCCAGGTTTATTGGTTGGGATCTTATGTATCTGTGAATTGGTAATGGATGTATTCTAATTCAGAGACATTATCATAAGATAGGACCTTATATTTCAAGATCAACTCATACAAGCAATATTTAATCTGAGTAAGATCTTGTATATCTTGAAGACCTAATCCTACTGCATAGTTTTTGGCCATTCATTTATGCTAGATGATGAGCACTAGAAATGCTCATATTTTGTACATATTTCTTTGATCAATATGCGGATGTATAATAAGGATTGCGTACTTTTATGAATTATTATATAGATATTTGATATAATTATGCGTGTTATCTAATTTGTGTGTTTTTAGTATGTTTTGTGGAATTGCAGTTGATTTAGTTAGATTTGGAACGGTCGAGGTCCTTTTGATGGACCTAGCACTTTATTTCATTAGGGGTTAATGAAGAGAATACAAGCACCTCCCTATAGTCAGAAGGTGCCAAATGAATACCAGTGCCTCCCTGTAGTCAGAAGGCGCCAACTGAATATGAGCACCTCCCTACATTCGAAAGGCACCAACTAAATATGAGTGCCTCCCTGTAGTCAGAAGGTGCCAACCGAAGACGAGCACCTCCCTGCAATCGAAAGGCACCAACCCAAGACAAGCACCACACCACAGTCATAAGGCACTAGCAAAAGGCAAGCACCTCCCCACAACCAGAAGGCCCCACTAATTCTTTACCCGTTGACTAGATTTGAACAACATGGATGGTAGCGGCTGGTGCAGAGCTAAATTGGAGATTGCACCAATGTATCGAAACATCTTACTAATGCCAGGAAAAGCATGAACTAAACAATGAACACGCCACCATTAGAATAGAATGCCAGATGTCAATTGCATTTACCAGACTGTCTTGATTTAGTCTGGGATAGATCGACTGTTGTAACTACTTCTGTAACAGAAGTTCTATGGGTGTGTTATATAAACACACGCAGATCGTTTTGAGAAATATATAGAAATAAAATAAAGATCCATTTAGACGTACAAAGATAAATTGTAGTGTGTTGATGAATATATTAAAGTTCTAGAAGTTCTAAGCGCGTGTTTGATCGAGAAGAAGCTACTGGAGCCTAGGCCCACTCCAAGCCAGTATTTCCTCCCCATTTTCTTTTTGTTTATTAATTTTAATTAGTTTATTGCTTTCATAAGAACGTTTGTTAGGTTATTAGTTCCAACATTTATAGTAGATTTATTTTCAGGAATGCGTACATGATTTATTTTCTGTAGGTTTAATTTTGTTCTTCTTACGTAAATCATTGAGGAGTGCAGGAATGATTGACAAACCATTTCAAGAACACCCCCCAAAATGTAGGATTAGCAGATTCATCTCCATTGGTATTGTAGTAACCTAATTCCGACTCTTCACAAGTTTACAAAGCTCCCTGGGTTGATTATTAAATGCACGGGCATGTGACAAAAATAGGAAACCATTCACCTTGTTTGGCCCGCAACACTAGATTTATCCTTTATGGTTTCTTTCAAGGTAGTTTTAAGTTCTTCTTCCCCTACAAGGTTAGAATCCTCGTCTCAAAATCCAAAGAACCCACACTTCTTAGCTAGACTTAGATGTTTTAGTATTCCCTTGGTTTTATCTTTGAGGTCTTACTATAATATGTACAAAAGATTTAACACCTATAGATTTAATATGAAAGCAAATATCAAATGTAAATTACGTAACCATCATGACAAAGAAATAGATAAAATAAAGTGTATTTCTCATTGATATTCAAATATTATCATTACAAGAGGTTACAAAATATCCCTCTTAGGGATTCACCAAATTGATACAAATTACATCAAGAATCCAATAGTAGGCGTCTTTCAAAAGATCTTTGTAATCTCCCAAAAATTAGTATGGAAGGTTTCTTAGAGACCTCCACTCGATGATGTCAAGATTAAGGAATCTTTCTGATGATTTGCTTCTGTGGAAACCTAAAATTTTCACACATAAGCACTTACAAGAAATTAGTAGCGAATGTGGAACCTCTCAATATGAGGCCCATTTCTAACATATGTAAATGAAATGAAATTACATAAAATAGTAAAGAAATGCATATAAATGGAATGCAAATGTGCTAAAATAGGTTAGAAACTGAATTGAAAGGAGCTCAAACTAATCTAATTAAGAAAATATAGAACATCAAATGCCACCACAAGGTCGTCATTAGGTAAAATGGCTAGCTCTGTTAGCCATCATTGGGTCTGATGGCTTCACCTATGAGTTGTTATTGGGCATAGTGGCCATTGAATATAAAGCTCTTTATTTGTGCTTGATGCGAGGCGATGATCAATTTGACTGTTAAATGGCTTGACATACTTGGTGCATTCTTGAAGAATGAATTAAAGGTGGAAATGGATGTGAAATTGGAAATATTGATGGTGAATAATGATGATCTTTGCTCTTCAATATCCAATGCACTTCATGGATGTGAATGCAATCTTCATGATGAAATACGGGTAGAATCTTGATGCTTATGAGAGATTGATATATTTGTTAGGCAATTTGATAGCACTTCATTATGGTAAATAGCCAAGTTTTGTATGAAGGAAATAATCCATTTTATAGATTTCCCTCAATTACAATCTTAGCTTGCTAAAGAAGCCAAGATCAAGATTCATTTAGGAAAAGGGAGACCAGACATCACTTCTAGAAGCTTATTTCCTATAACCACTCAAGAACCATTACCCTATAATAGATTTTGCTCAGCTGAGGGAGCCTAATTTTGTTATGGGTGAGGCCTTACTTGATGGGTGAAGCCTGATTTGGGGGTTGTCATTGGGTCTAGCAACCACCAAGAAGTCGCTAAGGGGGATAGTGGCCTAGGCTATAAAGGGTCAGATTACCCTATTTGAGTGGTTTGAACCACTGTTAGGTCTTGGGAAGGCCCAAGATGATTCATATAGCCTAAAAAGGTGTCCATATGAGTAGCCTCCTCAACATGAAATGTTTTAGGTATCTACAGATGCCCCTTTTTGAGATGCATTGTGTGAAAGCACAACACTAAGAAAAAATAGACAACCTAACATCAAATTATAGGTTGATTGATGTTCATTTATCTGGTCAAATTTAGATGTCCTAATCATGGAAAGAGCATGCATATATAAATAATTACCTCCAATAAAATGGTAGGATTAATTTAAGTAAAACTTTGATAAATTTGGTAGGCATACAGGTAGCATTGTTAAGCTACAAGGACCGTGGGTTCAGGCTGATGAAGGTTTAGTTTAGTATTTTTTCTTTTTGCCCTAGTAAATAGGGAATCTTATGGTAGTTGTTAGCAATGATTAATGGATGAACATAATTTACATGATTAAGTGTTTATTTGTTGATTTTGATTATGAATTCTTTGATTATGACTACCCCCTCAAGAGACGATTCAATGAGGAAATGGCAAATGATGAAAGTGACAAGTTGCTTGACCAAGATGACTTGTTTTAAGCATTTCAAGATGATAAAAAATGTAAAATGGAATGTCCTACTATAAATATGATTTCAACCATTATAAGAACTTGTACATCTCTATCTCATGGAGCAGTCTAACCACATGGCTTTCTTAGGGAATCAAAATGATAATAATTTCATTATAGAACATAGTGAATCACTATGTTCAATGATTTAATAACATTTCATAGAAGAATGAAAAATATGTCTCATTATTTTGGAGTAGTTCGACCACATTGCCTTCTTGGATATTGAAGTGAAGATATTTCAATTTATCAATGAATGTTTTAGTTCAAATGGCCTTATGGTAATTTATGTATCTTACCAGATTGCATGGATAGCAAGTCACAGAAACCACCAAGTGTATAGGATAAAATACTAAGTACGAGGTGCATTTGAGATTTTATTTATTTTATTTTTTATTAATTATGTGATTTTTGATGAAAGTGGACCATTATATATGATTAAATGTCCAAAAAGCTCATGATGTTGATAAAATGTATGCATTGATTACCATTTTAAGGCCGTATTAGGATACAATGATTGTGATTTGCAAATTCCAGGGCCATCATGAGGTACAATAGTCATATTAAAATGCAACTGTCCTTTAGTGGAATGATTGCTAAATTTTAGAAAATATAAAAGCAATTTTGGCAATGTTTACTATTATTTTTACAGCTGGTAGTGAGAGAAAAGTGAGATGTGAGGTGGAGGAGAGAGATATTTATGTGGAACACTATAAAATTTACACTCAAGGAACTATGACAGACTAGGAAGAGTCTTCGATGAGTGGCGAAGCCAGAGCTCCTAAGGTAGCACTCTCAATCATTTGCTTGTAAATTATGCAAAGTAAAATAAACCTCACTAAGTAACGAGTTAAATGAAACTCATAAAATTTTAGGTATTGAACCTCACCCTAGTTAGAAACATAGATTAGGTTAGCTTAAGGGTAGGTTATAATTATTTTATGCATTTTTAGGAGGGTAAATTACCTTGTTTAGGTGCTATTGCGGGGTTGTCCTTGGTAGGAGTGGCTCCCCTTTGGTAGGAAGGAGGTCGTCATGGGTAATGGCGACCACAGTTAAATTCCAACGATCACAAATTTGACCATTGGGGGTGGCCATACCTAGGTCTAGCGGTGGCACTTAGCGACCATAAGGACCTAGAGAAACCTCTAAATTTAGGATTATTCTTTTATATGTTTTTGGATTTTGATTGATTTTTTTTATGTTTTTGGATTTTGATTGATTTTTTTTATGTTTTTGGATTTTGATTGATTTTTGGGCTATTGGGTGTTAGAATTTGATAGCTCATGCTAGGGAGCCTAACATTTTCATAGAGCTATGAGGGGTACTTTATGATGATGACAAATTATTTTGAGACAATCAACCTCAAAAAGGTTGTGTACCTATAGACTGTGATGTCAGATCAAGCCTATCTCACAGCCCTGGCTCATCGATGATACAGTAGGACCAATGCTTTTTATCTCCTAAATAACAAGATGATGGTGACATTAGAGGATGTCTACCAAATTTATAGGATCCCTATTGAGGGATTGGTCATTACTTCTACACATATTCAAGAGCAATCATGGATTTTATAATAAATATGTGGTGCCAGGGTAGATGAGGCTTTGGTAGATATAGATCATGGTGAGGTTCTAGTTAGTAGGTGGCATGATGCATGCATATTATATCATCGCCAGGTAGTGGCAATGCATGTCATCTCCAATGTGCTACTACTAGACTCTTCAAGAGCAAGATTCCCTTGGAACCTGTGGGACATGGTGCAGGACTTATTGGAGTGGGACCTAGAGCATCCTATCATTATGACATGGGGGAGCACTCTCTTAGAACATCTATATGATAAGCTATATGAGATATAGCATCAATAATAGGTAGGATTGGGGTGTAGTCTACTACTCCATATCTGGGGCTAGAATCACATCCAGGTAGATCAATGCATTAGACTATTGGTACTTTGAGAAGATTTTGGAGATGATGATATTGGTTATGCAGCTTGGTAGCTTTAGGATGAGGATATTGGCCATAGTCGGCCACATGGAGGCATTTTTGCCTATTACACTGGGTCACTGGAGTGATTGTAGCATGATTTGATTATATGGAGACCTTATTTGGATTACCTTAATTGGCTTGAGGTGACCAGGTATCTATCTAGCGTGAGGCATGATAGATGGCTCATTGGGCATCATGGGACTAAGAGAGTACTTTCATTATTTTTGAGTGAATTGGTAGTTTGGTATTGCATAGGATATGCTAGAGGAGCCAGTCCTCTATCAATGTCATAATGATGAGGCATAGCTTGAGCCACCTCTAGTGGAGGCTATCAAAGGAAGTAGATCTTATAATGGAAAATATGAGCTTAGAGGGTCTAAGGACCAACATTTAGTATGACACTTGGTGGGTTACTCAGCTATGGCATGGTGGTGGTCCTATGGGTAGATCTATAGCAGTGGTAGCATAGGAGGGTAGTGATATTGATGAGCGATGATTATATCATAGGATAGAGGGTGAGTTTGTTTAGGCTACATGATAGATAGATGAGCCCCAAGATGAGGAGGCTAAGGAGGATACCCCTAGTGATGAGGTGGCATAGTTGCAAGTCCATTTGTAGGTTGTATAGGCATAACTATGGACTTCACAAAGGTAGTTGGTGGAGCAAGATACATCTCTTTCTATTGCTCAAATTCAGTTGAGCACGAAATAATAGCTATGGTGGGGGTATGATGAGGAGAGAGATCTCCTCAAGGCTTAGGTGACTACATTACAGGAAATTATATACAAGGTTACGACGGATAGGGATACTCTCCAAACTCAGTTGATAGCTATGAGAGTCAAGAGGGATGCTAGGATAGTAGAGCAAGACACTCTACACATTTAGTTAGAAGTTGTGATAGAAGACCAAGGTGTACTTTTAACTCCAACCACATATGGTCTAACAACATTAGGTGGGAATGCAAAGATCAGGATACTACAAAGACTCATAGAGGATACTACGACCTAGTGCATATTAGATGCAACCTACATCATTGATATAGAGACTTAGGTGAGGCTATGCAAGGGTATTTATCTACAATAGGGGATCCCAGCAGAGTAGGCAGAATGAGTCTGGGTAGACATCAATGTAACCCAATCATAGGTGAGTTTTATGATCAAATGATACCTAGTGGCTCTAGATAGCCTCATAGGGATGCGGTTGAGGGTGGAGGTGACTTTGGGGGTGTAGGCCCCACTTGATATATTAGTATGTATTTATTATTATTTTGAGTGTAAGGTCTGAGGACCTACATAGATGTAATCTACGGGTAATTTTGTACCATAATTTACTTTATTATTCACAAATATATATTTATATATATATATATATATGATCTCCTTTTATGGATCATTATGTGTGTAGACACCTAAAACACATCATGTTTAGGAAACTACTCATATGGGTATCCTAACAAACCATATGATGATATTGGACCATTCCAAGACCAAGTAGTGGTTCTAACCACTCATTTTAGGCATCCTAGGCCTTTTTAGCCTTAGCCATGAGTGAAAACCATAGCTATGAGAATATTGTCTCTTAGCCATGGGTGACAACTATGGCTAGGATCTTAGCCATATTTAAGAGCTATGACTAGCCCTGTAACAAACTCAGGTGACCAGAACCAAGTAAAATTAGTTGCAACAATCAAATTGCAATGGTTTTGGAGTGGTTCAAGCTTGGAAGCATCCATATGCTTCCTCCCAACTGTCAATCCTTGTTCTTAGCTTCTCCATAAACCTAGAGCAAGGATTTTTGGAGTCTATTTAAGATCCCAATTTCAAAGAGTAAACCCTGGATAACTTCTCTAATGAAGTGCTACCAAATTACTGAAGAATGGTTCAATTTCATTATAGCGAATCCTTGTTGAATTGGAGAGGCAATTGCACCTTATGAAGAGTTACAAGATGCTGCCAAAATCCAATTTGATCATCAACTTTGCAAAAATGGAGATTTCAAGATATTGAGGAGTAAGCTTGATAATTGACACACTTCCATTGCCAATTCTAGTGAATTCAACCACCAATCTATTTCAAAACATCGAGGTGATCCTTGATCATCAATTCCTTGGAGTATTTGAGAGTTTTTGGACCTAGTTTAAATAGAAAGAGAAGTTTTCCCATAGTCATGGCTATCAACCATGGCTTAGAAAGCTAGCTGCTTTAAGCACCTATGGCTAGGGTTTGATGCTCTCTTTCCTCCATTTTAGTAGTATATTTCCATTTCCAGTTATGCAAATAGCTTAATCTAGCATAGATTAACATTGTAGTAGACATTTGACCAGTTAATTTAGGAATTAGAGGTAGATTTGCTTCCATTTTCTTTGCATTTGTCAATCTAGACTAGTTTTATGCTTTTCATGTTCTAATGGTTAATTAGGTTTTCTAATTACTAGATTTCATGTTTTATTTACATGCTTCACTACAATTTAATTATTTCTTGCATAAGTTTCATAGATTACATATTTCATTTGCTTTCTTTTTCATTCATTATGCAAGATTCCTCTAAAAGCCTCATTAAGAGAAGCATCCTTTACTTTTAATATTTTCTTGTTTTTTCTTGAATGCATGGTTTTCAGGACTTCATTGTCAAATCATTAAAGGTATCATATACCTCCAATCATGGAGAAGAAGGTCACCATTGATCTTTATTAGTTCGTGTCTATTTGGAGAATCTGCAGATTATACCAACCCCATTGTGGGGCTCAAATGATTGAATTTATTGTATCACAAATTTGATATCCCTAAGAGGGATGGAATTGTAATAAATTGACATCAATTTAATACAAATAAATCCTTCTTTATTATCAAATTTGTATCTTATGTGATTTTATGCTTTAAATATTTATCAATAGGTACAATAGCTTAGGTATATGCTCTCGAGATGGTTACAATGTGTCTTATGACTTTGATTTTATTTATGTATGCATTGATGGATGTAATGTCTATGTGATGATGTGTTTTTCTATATATGCAATGTACTAATGACATGCAGTAGTTATATTATTGATGTATGATTATATTATATGATCTAGATATGTGGATGTACTACTATGTATGTGTATATGGATGCAGTAGTGAATTTTAAATGCAGTTTTTATTTGTTTAGTTAACTATGCATTTAATTTTTGTTATATGATATGGTGGATATGGTGTGTATGTAATGCATTAATTTCATGATGATGGTCTAATGCAAATGTACCTATATGATTTAATAACTTAAAACATGATGAATGAATCTAATACGTGTTTAACAGACTAATGGCAGGCACCACAAAATGTATAAAAATCATGAATAAAAATGTTAACTCTTATCATAATAATGAAATATTTATCCATGCATATGTGAGATGAAATTATGTGATATGTAGGGGTTTTCCCTATAAGCTTCTACAAATTAAAAGGTATGCATAAAATAATCACTGGTTGTCTAAATATCATTGTTGATATTCATTCGGTATCTATCTTATTTTATGAACACCCCTTAATAAACAAAAGTTCATAAGGAAAATTGTGATTTTTTAATGAGATGATTTATCGCTATGAGGAGGTTTTTTGAGGTTTTCCATGAGACTCAAACACCCTAGTTGATTGATCAAAAGTTGTATACTAACTACATGACTCCTAAAATATACAAGTCTATTAAGAAGACCATGATATTCATTATCCCAGTATGTGCAAAGTCAATGTATTATATGAGGCATAAGACTATCTCATTTACCAGGCAGGTTTCATGCAACCCATTTTTGTAATGAGGATCACCCTATGGTCATCATGATCATGACTTTGGACGTAGTTTTTGGTGCAAAAACTGGCATCGGATGAGAAAGAGGTACGCTCAAAGTTTTTCAACTAGTATTGAATGGTTGCCCAATCTAGGAGAGGTAGAGGCGGTTGATATATGGAGAAGGTTAACTTCTAAGGTTCTAGCTACCTATGCCACAAGGGGAAAAATAAAATTAGAAAGAAAGAAAAGGAGGCCATAATTAAAACTAATAAATATGGTGTATGGTCGCATCAAGATACACTCCTCTCATATCATCAATGTAAACAATAGTGAACCACCTAACATATCAAATCACCCCACCTATCACTTCTCCTTTGGCTTCGTGTGCAAGAGTGAATTCTAGAACCAACAAGAGGGTGCATGAAATCCAAGCAATAAAACTAGACTGCTCCCATTTTATTAGCCTTAACAAAAATAAACCTTGATGCCAAATGGTGAATGTAAATTACAAAACCACCCAGTTAGACCCATGAATTCTAGATAGCATAATTAAGTGAATCAACTCAGATAGCTATCACAAAAATAAAAATTCACACAAGATAAAAGTAGAATGAAAGATAGATTGAGAGACCAAATAGTGATTTACTATTATTTACAAGCAACAAATGATTACATATGAATTGTAAAGGCCATAGAGCCACCCTTTGGAATGGCAAGCATTCCACTATTTATAGATGATTTTACAATATAATTTAAATTATAGCATTGATGGCATTAGGTGGGAGGATCATTTTGGAAAATCTACTAATATTTTTCTCTTTAGAAGAATAGCAGCTATTTGAAGGAAGTTAGATTTTTTGCATAGATTTGTGCCCTTGATATCTCTTTCTAGACTTATTCAAGCAATACATTTCATCTACTCTACCCTTTTGATAACCTAAGAAGTTTGTATAATCTCTGTAGGCTTTGTGTACTTCTACATGCTATTTTTTAGCTCGTACTAGGATGGTTGTGATTATTAATGACCTAAATTGAAGCTTCCATCCTCTTGACATCAAATCTGGTCAGGGACACACCATCTTCTTAGTATTTCACTCATCCTACTTTAGGAATTGAATATTAGGCTCAAAATTTTGATATTACTCTCCCAAAGTTCCATCCATCTTCAGGGGTAGGAACTTAGGACTTGTGCTCACCATACTGTAGTCTAATTTTTTAATACAAGGATTTGGGATCTCATTCTTCTATCCAATTATAAGGGTAGGATTTTAGGATCTTCTTTTGAGCATACCCCTATCCATTCTTTCATCTAATCCCAGTCTTGTAGATTTTCTTTTCTACTTTTCCACCTTGTTTTGGAAATCCATCTCTCCCATCAAGGCTTCAAAATTTTACTAGCTCTAAGACAACATCAGCTTTAAAAAATAAGAGTGGGTGAAAAGGTACAAAATTTCACCCACACTCTTGAAGACTTAGAATATTTCCACTTTATGGGAATAGAAACCCAAATAGCAATATCCCTTAAGAATGCACAACATAAAGAATAAAGGATGGAGGGCACAACGATGTAGGATATAGTGGAGAACAAGAGTAGAAGGAAGACATAAGAGGAGAAGAATAAATGTAAGGAGAGAAAATATGAAGGAATAGATAAGGGGGAAGGCAGAGAGAAAAATGAGTCAAGAAATAAATAAAAGGAAGAAAATACTTGGAGAAAACTTCCTAAAGCAAACCTCTATTGATATACTCCCTTATGGCTTGAGTTATGTTTTGATACATTTTTCTATACTGATATAGTCCTTTCTTATGTAATTCAGTAGGAATTCTCTTAGCTCATCAAAACAGATCTTAGAACCCTTATTCATGCTCTCCAACTAATTGGTAGTCATTTATTAGAGCTATCTAAAAGGTCTTTTATAGAGTGATTTATTTTGGGGTTTTACACTTGCTTAGAAATATTTAGCCTAATGCATATCTTTGCCATACGAGCCAAGGTATACTTGCTATATCATCTTGTAAGATTTTAGGAGGATAATCCATTGGACTATGGAGTTACATGATAAGAAAAATGAAGAAGGATAAAGAGAGAATTCTCAAGGAAGAGGTGCTATCTGGAAATCATTCTATTCATAAATAGTAGATCTCCTGAAGTGATGTCGTCAAGCACATGGTCTTATGATCTATACCCTTTATTTATTTATTGGATTATTTACACAAAATTTATGGTGTTGTTAGCATGTCATAGTCATTGACTCACTCTAGAGTTCATCCAATGAATATGCAATGTTCAAACCAAATTGTGTTGAACTTGAGTCACCTTCTATAGTCTGATCAATATTACCCAAAAATTTTCCAAGCTACTAAGATATTATATCTTGGCAGATGATCATGCATACCAGCATTTATGCAATCGATGATCAATGTGGCAATCAATTTTACCATGCGAGATCCTTTTCCAAGCACTAGCTCTTGTGACAACTGGCTATGGTGTCACCACTCCTTGGGATCCCCTTGGAATGATATCCCATATTTGTATGCCTCCATGATCCTTACATACTTTTTCCTATAGGTCTCATTAATCAAGCCTGCAACTGATTGTACCTCCTTGGGATATGTGAGTCGACCTTCTAAGCTATCACAAGGATGACTTAGCTCATGCTCACTGTGCTTTTGGATGCAAAAAGGGTGCAAAAATATTCCCTTTTTGTGAGTGGAAATGCCACCCTGGTTTGGATTATTTCACTGCTAAAATTAAGTGCAAGAAATAGGATTGTTTTCTATCAAAACATTACTTTCAATTCCTATACATGAGCTCAATAAGGGATCTACCCCTTGTGTTCTCCATAGCTACAACCCTAGCCCATACACAATTTTAGATGACATTTGTGGTGAATATTGTGTGACTGACATGGAAATAGTTGCAGATGAAACTATGGTAGCTAAGCTAAGATCTCTCAAAGATAATTTC
The DNA here is from genome assembly GCA_028583015.1 of Wollemia nobilis. NCBI lineage: Eukaryota > Viridiplantae > Streptophyta > Pinopsida > Araucariales > Araucariaceae > Wollemia > Wollemia nobilis. The sequence continues at coordinate 5,576,300 of JAQPPZ010001057.1, read as the reverse complement.
CCTACTGAAAGTAGGAGTTTCTTTGCCCATACAGCCTTCTAAAATTTTTTAGGGAATCTACTTTCCCCTAATTGATATAGTAAGAGGTATATATCTAAACTAAAAGACCAAATGTAGTACAGGTGAGCCTAGGCAAGATTTGGCTGGTATTCAAAAGGGATCCTTCCCCAGCTCCTTCTGTATCAAATATTGAAGTTTGTTATAGACTCAAAATGGGACCTCTTGATGAATGTGAGGTGCATAAAGAGTTGGAATGGATCCAAGGAGCCATAAAATGTGTCAACAAGAGCTCCTACCAAATTCACCCATGAGTGGATAGTTTTCTACCTAAGGATACAGTACCATAATAGTGCCCTCCCTTTTAAATATGAGACTAGGAGCCTGATCATGACGTATTCATGCAAAATGCCATGGACGGGCGCCAGTGCAGCAACATCTTTGAGGTGATCTCAATCCATTACTAAAGTAACATTGTAATTGGTGAGATGCTTCAAGGTATTTTTAGGAATCTCATGCAAGCATTGGTGGTCTAGTGGACCAGGATCATTCCACTATGGGTAGCATGGCTGGTCCATCAAGGTCCTAACATTTAGAAGTATCAAATTATGTATTAAATTTGGAGTCACCAGATGAACATACTATCACCGTTGATGAGGTCAAGGCTACTCATAAAACCTTGAGTCCTTCAAGAAAATAAAAAAATTTAGCATAAGAAGGCAATTGATCCCATGATCTGGAGATACTACATAGTTAGTGTTGCCAAGTGATTTTCCAAGATATGGGTAAACCAGAGTATCACCAAAATTTGGTTTCCTCAAACACAAAAACTCATAGAGTTCCCTAGTGAAGTCACAAAAAACTATTGGTGCAAAAAACAACACTGGATAAGCGAGAGGTGCACCCAAAGGTTTTTGACCAACATTGAATGGTTTCTTGACCCAAGAGAGGCAAAGGCAGTCAATATTTGAAGAAGATCATCTCCTGAAATTCTAGCTACCTACATCATAGGGGATAAAAGAAGGAAAAGGAGATGATAAAGAAAGCAAAGGAGGTCATAGTTGAAACTGACAAGGACAGTGTATGGCCACATCAAGATACACTTCTCCCACATCACCGATACAAACAATAATAAACCACCTAAAAAATCAGCCCACCCCACCTATCACTTCTCCTTCAGCTTGAAATTCAAGGGGGAACTCTAGAACCAGTAGGAGGATGCATGAAATCCAGGTAGTAGAATTAGAGTGCTCCCACCTGATTGGCCTTAACAAAAATAAATCTACATACCCAATGATGAATGTGAATTCTAGAACAACCCAATTAGATCCACAAAATATAGATATCAAAATTAAGTGAATCAACTCAGACAACCATCACAAAAATAAACATTCACACAAAGGTAAAAGCAAAATGAAAGATAGATTGAGATACCAAACAATGATTTACTATTATTTACAAGCAACAAAGGATTACATATGAATTGTAAATGCCATAGAGCCACCCTTTGGAATGGCAAGAATTCCACTATTTATAGAGGATTTTATAATATAATTACAATATTGATGGCATCAGGTGGGAGGATCATTTTGGAATGGTTGGAAGGTCTGCATATATTCTACTCTTTAGAAGAATAACAAATATCTAGAGGAATATAGATCTTTATACATAGATCTGAGCCCTTGATCACTTTTTCTAAACTTGTTCAAGCAATAAATTTCATCTAATCTACCCCTTTGAGCACCTGAGAAGTCTATCTAATCACTACAGTATTTTCATACTTCTACTTGTTCTTTGTCAGCTCGTACCAAGGTGGCTATGATTATTAATGACCCAAATTGAAGCTTCCTTCTTCTTGATGTCAACTATGGTTAAGGATACACCATCTTCTTAGTTTTTCATTCATCTTGATTTGGGGATGAAATATTAGGCTCAAAATTTTGATATTACTCTCCCAAAGTTCCATCCAGTTTCGAGGGTGGGAACTTGGGACTTGTGCTCACCATACTGTAGTTCATATTTTACATCCAAGTATTTGGGATACCATTCTTCCATCCAATGATGGGGGTGGTATTTTTTATCTTCTTTTGAGTATGCCCCTACCCATTCTTCCTTTTGATCCTAGTATTGTAGATTTGTTCTACTACTTGTCCAACTAGTTTCAAAAATCTATCTCTCCCATCAAGGCTTCAAAATTTTGCTATCTCTAAGACAACATTAATCTTAAAAAAAGAAGAGTTGGTGAAGAGGTGTAAAATTTCACCCACAATAGTTAGACTAGACTACTAGGTAATACAAGCCACAAAAATCTAGCTCATCCATAAGCTAACATTGGTCTATATAAAAGAAGGTCGCTAATATGACAAACATATCACCATGCGTAAGGCTACTCCATTGCTAGGCGGGTTTCATTCAACCCATTGTTGTAAAGGAGGTCACCCCATGGCGTTTGAATACAGAAGATTCCAGGGATTCAAACTCATTATCTCCTTAATTTATTTTGATTTCTTGGGATACTTGCTAATACTTAGTGGTGAAAATAACTATTTTTTTTATTTTTTTTGTGAATAAGGGATATGCTTAGTGATGAAAATCACTGTTTATTTTGCAATTTTTTGGGAATTTTCTCATTTTGTGGAAGAGCAAGGGATTGTTTAGGTAGGGGTAATTTATCCTTTTGTTAATTCTCAACATGCTAGACCATGTGCATAATAATATGAGTAAGGAAAACCTTTTACTTTAGGTGACAAGGATCACTTTGTAGTGTCATATTTTCTTGTTCAAAACTAGGATTGTTAATGTTTAAAATTATGTTGAGATTTTGAGATATGCAAGGTACTATCCAAACTGGACTCTACCTTCTAAATCCAAGATAGCTTTCTTAAAAATCTAAAAATATAACTAGGAATGGTTGAATGACCGAAAACCCTAGTATATACCTTATAGCAACTTATAAGTTGTGTTGAAATACATAATTACTCACAAGGGAAATATGAATGTTAATGATATGTGGATTCATGATCTACATATAAACATGGTTTCATTCATAAGACAATAAACACAACCTATCCTAATGCAAGTACAATGGATTAATATGCCTAATGCAATGCAACTAATAAGTGCATATGATGAAAATGCATGATAACAAAATGCAAATGTTTTTGTGTTTTAATATTTTGTATTTCTTTTGTGTTTTTATGTTTTCTGATTTGTTTGAAATTTTGTTGGTTTTTTTTGTTTTTGTGATTTTAATTTTTTTATGAATTAAGTATAAAATACCCATAAGTGAATAATATTGAGAGGCTCAGGATCCTCAACACTTTCTAGCGAAGTTAGGTGATAAGTACCTGGTCCTATATTCTCTATTACGATGAAGGAACCTAACCAGTTGGCCACAAATTTATATTATAGATGAGGTGGTAGGTTTGAGTTATATTGGTTATCTTTAAGCACAATATCCCTAATATTAAAGTCTCTTGGATGGATTTTAGAGTTCTAAGATTTTTTAAGAGGATCCTAATAAACATGAAGATTCTTGAGAGAATTCACTTGTCGTTCATCAAGAATGGTCAATTGATCAAGGTGAGCTTGTCATGAAGTTTTGTCATCAATGAACTCTTTCAATGAGACTCACAATGATGGAATTTCTAATTCCAAGGGCATAATGGTCTTAGTGCCATATACTAGTGAAAACGGGGTTGCCCTAGTGGGAGTCTAAATGCTAGTGCGATAAGCCCATAAAGCTAGAGGTAATTGAAGGTGTCAATCCTTATGATTCTCCTTAACGATTTTATTCAATATGTAAACTATAGTTTTTATTAAAAGCCTCTAATTTCTTATTTTCTTGTGGATAATATGGTGTTGCAAAGTCGTGTTGAATATTATGTTTGGATGTTAAAGCCTACACATATTTATTCTTGAATGATGTTTCATTATCCGATTTTATTTTGTATGGAATACCAAAATGACATATAATATTATGGAGTATGAACTCCGCAATATGATATTCAATAATAGTGGTCAAAGGGATTGCTTCCACCCATTTAGTAAAGTACTCAATGTTCATTATAATGAATGTGTGATGGCCTGAATATGGAGGAGAGATCTTCCCGATTAGATCAAATCCCCATTGAGAAAAAGGTCAAGCTGATTGAATTAGTTGCAAGGCCTGAGATGGTAGGTGTATGAGATTAGCATTATGCCAACACTTGATGCATTTCTTGACATACACATAGTAATCCTTCTCCATCATGGACCAATAATAGCCTAGTCTAAGGATGCACTTGATGATAGCCATGTCACTAAAAAGGCCATCATAGGTACCATCATGAGTTTACGAGATTGCTCAAGAAAATTCTTGGGGCTTGATACAATGAAGGAGGACTCCATCATAGCTCCATCGATATAGAATGTATCCTAGTGTAGACACCTAAAACACGTCATGTTGAGGTGACTACTCATATGGGACATGCTAGAAGACCATATGGAAGACCTTGGATAGATTCCAAGGTAAAGCAGTGGTTTTTACCACTCAATTTAGGTACCTTTGCCTAGCGATTTTGTGACATGTTCGAAGAAAGAGAACAAGTAAGAAAAGTGTCGCAATTTCGTGAAATGTCATATTTTCGTGACTAAAATAGGAGAGAGAAAGTAAGTTGGAAAAGTGTCACGATTTTGTGACATGTCGCATTTTTGCGACTAAAATAGGAGAGAGAAAGTAAGTTTGAAAGGTGTCGCGATATCACATGTCATATTTTTGCGACAAAAGAAAGAGAGGAAGCGTACGGAAGCAGAACTATCGAGATTTCACGACAAAAGCAGAGAAGAAGACTTCAAAGGTAGAAGTGTTTTGATTTTGCGATAAAAGCAAAGAAGCTAAGTACAAAAGCAGAAGTGTCACGATTTCATGACAAAAGCTAAGTTGAAGACTACGGAGGCATAAGTGTCGCGATATCATGACAAAAGCAAAGTTGAAGTCTATGGAAGTAGAAGTGTCGCAATATCACGACAAAAGCAAATACGAAGTATACGGAGGTGGAAATTTCGTGATATCATGACAAAAGAAAAGACGAAGTCTGCAGAGGCAAAAATTCCATGATATCGTGACAAAATAATAGAGAAAGTGTACGGAGGCGAAAGTGTAGCGATATCGCGATACTTTTCAAACTTAATTTTTCTATCCTATTTTAGTCGCGAAAATGTGACATGTTGCAAAATCGTGACACTTTTCCAACTTACTTTCTCTCTCATATTTTAGTCATGAAAATGCGACATGTCATGAAATTGTGACACTTTTCTTACTTGTTCTCTTTCTTTGAACTTGTTGCAAAATCGCTACACTTTTTCCTGCTTTCTCTTTCTCTTCCAACATGTCACGAAATCATGACAATTTTTCCACTTGCCTTTTTCTCTTCCAACATGTCACGAAATCATGATAGTTTTTCCTACTTTTTCTCTCTCTTCCAACATGTCGCGAAATCGTGACAGTTTTTCCTGCTTTTTCTCTCTCTTCCAACATGTCGCGAAATCACGACAGTTTTTCTTGCTTTTTCTCTCTCTTCCAACATGTCACGAAATCGTGACAGTTTTTCCTGCTTTTTCTCTCTCTTCCAACATGTCACGAAATCACGACAATTTTTCTTACTTGTATTTTTTTTATCTTTTGCATATGGGCCACTTCGGTCTTCTTGGAAAATCACTGTCCATACTCTGAATAACCTTTAAACTCCTGTATTCTACATCTAAATAGATTTTGAACTTCCTATCCACTGCATCAACAGATCTATCTGACTGTGTTGACAATAATGACAATACTGTTGCTGCACCTTGATCAACAAGTGCTAGCTACTACTGACACCCATGGTTCATAGAGTTGATTGCACCTATCAACCATGGTTAGTACTCAGAATTAGTTGGCCTTCATCCAACCCAAAATCAGTTGCAATGGCCAATTGGTTGTGGATTGGAGTGGTTTGATCGAGGAAGATTATGGATCCTTCCATTCAACAAACTCAACTATCCAATATTTTTCTTGGCTTCCTCATGAAGCTACCCATAGCCTTGGGTAAATGCTATTTAACCCCCCTTCAAATTGGTAAAAGATATAGATGAATCTCATATTGAATGCAGTGAAGCCCTATCGAATTGCATACTCACCTAGGTAAATTGAGAGGAACACTTTGGCTGCCCAATTGGATATCACATGGCATTTGGAGTCAAGGAGGCTATGGAGGACTGGTAAGAATCAAGAAAACCAATTGAGCCCATTCCATCACCAAACTGAGCAATTCAACTACCAAATCTATCATAGGACACAGAGGTGACCCTTGACCATCAATTTTATGGAGAGATTCAGAGATTCAACCCCTAAACTCGAGTACAAACTCACTTCAAGCTCTGCCATAGCTATCAGTCATGGCTAACAGTGCTCACTATGCTTTAGAGCCATGATCAGGGTAGTATCACTGATTTCCCTATTCTTTAGCCATAGGATTTTCTTATTGTTACTAGATTAGTTATATCTCATGTTAATTAGCTTTATTAGGGACTTTGACCGATGCAATTAGGGTTTTTAGTCATTTCCTTTATGCTACTAATGGATCTTTTCATGCTTCCATGCCTTCAATTCTGTAATTAGACCATTATATAGATGCATATGCTTTTTCCTTACATATTCTATGGTGCTATTTCATATTTAGCATAAGTTTAATATGTTTCTTGCACTTTCTTGATTTCATGTTAATTACATCATCCTTTATGCAATATTCTCTTAAAATCCTCATCAGGAGAGGCCTCCTTTGTTTCTAATATTTCTTGTTGTTTATTGCATGCAGGATCAACAAGGTTTTGACATGCAAGGTAGCAAATGCCTTTAATCATGGAGAAGAAGGTCATCAACACCTTGGAGTAGTTCGTGTCTTTGTGGAAGACATTTGGATTACACCTACCCTGGAATGGAATGTATCATGTTGTATTTGTTGTATCAAAAGGTTATCCCTAAGAGGGATGGATATGTAATTTGGATTTATTTGAAATATTAATAAGAGAAGTATTTATTTTAATTTTGTGTCATTTCTTGTCAATTCATATGTGCATACCCAATTATACATAATGTTCAATGATTATAGCATTAGGTGTTAGTATTTTGCATGGTACATAAGGTGATCATGATAGAAACCCCAAAAATTTATTGATCACTAATGTTTTTTCTCTATTTTTTTATTGCAAGTGTTAACCATGGTTGACAACTATGGTTAACAGTTTTTACCACAGCTAACACTTGTGGGTAGTAGTCGCAACTGCACCTGATAGATGCGATCAGCAAAAAATAGAAAAAAAGTAGATATCAGACATAACCATCAAAACTGGATCTTAGGTAGGGTCATTTTCTCCTCTCTATCTTGTTTTTTTTGTGCTTTCACAGAAGCAGAATGTTATATATGGATGCTAATTAGGAAAACATAGCAAAAAGTAAAAAGGGAAAATTCTAGATGTTTTCTTAGTTTTCTACTAGTCACTGCTAGGAATAGCGGGCCTTTGCTTACAGTCCCTCCTAGTCTCTAGTTGTCTAGAACATTGCTTGTTTAGAGTTTGCATACATAAGGCCCAATTAGTGGCCATTTATCCATAGATAGTTGCATTCTCTAAAAATAATTTAGCATAGTCATGCATTCTATTAAAATCAAACGTTCTTTTCAAAAGCATGTAGAATCATTTGAGTATCATTTTGTGAATTTTTATTTCATGCAAAATAAAAATAACCACACACACCATGACACATTGTAAATGCTAGTGATTTGGAAGTCACATCCAACCACTAGTAGGGCTTAAATGACGGTGGCAGTGATTTCCATCCGTTGGCCCAACTCCCACGTACCTATTTGTTACTAGACCAATACCATATCCAAGATGCCATCACATCCCATGCAAAATAGCATGCATTCCTTCTGGAAGGGGTGTATCACTGCACATGGGTAAACTGGGTGAGGACCAGGACGACCTGTGCTCCCTGCATGAGTGTGGGTTTTATCTCCACATTTCGAGGGGTTTACATGATTGTGACTTTCATTACCGGTTTTTAAGCTATGAGTATACATGTGAAAGCCCTTTAACAATTGAGAAAATCATCAACATATTACAAACATGACAAGAGTTACTTTACTAATACAACACACTTGCAAAACACATCAAATAGTTTAGGGCTCATTTTAAAAATTTAAAAAGATATAATCATCATTGTATTCTTTGTGTGTTAATAAAAGATAAATCTAGACATAGAATACACAATGGTGTAAACACGAAGAGACTGATATGAGCATAGACCCGAGATTGGAGCCCAAGCTCCACCTAATGCACAACATGATGTAGAACACCCTCAATCACAGAATCCTCCTATACATTCTTCAGTGAGTATTAGAGGGGATAATTCTACATGAGGGGATTCCTTTGAGAATACCCCGATTAGATGAAGTACTAGACACTCCTCTAGACATAGATCATAGCATGGGACTTCCCAGCATGGGGGTTTCACACATGGTAGTATTTATTGTGACTACATTCCTCATGCATCCATAGGTTCTACTAAATAATATGTCATTGAGATATCCATATTGGTGCCCCTTCAACCTGTAGCTAAGGGAGGCTCACAACCTCCACCATTCGAGTATAGATAGGCTCGAGATCCACCCATTCAAGGGAAAATATATGGGACCACTTCCAAGCATAGGCCCATGCAGACTCCCTATAAGGGTGAACCTTTTAAGTTTACCATAGATATGTCAAAAATGGGAGCTAATGGTACACCACATCATGAGTCATGGCATAGCAAATAGTTAGACGATCTAGACAGAGTCCTAGGATAGCTAAGATATAAGCCTACGCCTACACCCTCTCGATATGTGAGTGAGTGTAGTGGAAGCACCATTAGGACCATCCAAGAACTTGGAGAGTGCTCTAAGAATTCTTGTGATACACATGCTCCTACATCTCATGTAGGCACAAAGTATAGAAGATATCCTAACGCGAATGTCATATTTATAAACAGAGGTAAGAGTGTGGCAAATTAGTCCATTGGAGGACATACCCATAAAGTCTCTCAAATAGAGCGCATAAACCAAAGGCCTTATATGGTTGATCATATTGATAGATCTCATAGATTGGTGTCAGAGTAGAGATGGAATATTCTCCAAGACTAATTGGAGGATGTTCGCACAGAGAAAGAGTACCTCAAAAACAAGAACTCTCAGAGGTAGAGGTTCATAAGACGAAAATTATATGAATAGTACATGCATGAAAAATACATCCTAAATCAAAAGGAGTGTGTAGAGAGAGGATCAATTGGCTAGCACTGGCTTACCTCATTGTATTGATACCAGGGAGCATGTCGATAGACAAGTGGCTTCACAACTTGAGCTACACCCTGGGTATATAGACACACATCCTCACCATACAACTTAGCATAGATATCGATGTCCAGCATCTGAAAAACATGAGCATATGTAGTATGAGGAAGAATTGGGAGAGGAATTAGAACAATAATATCTAGAAATCTCCCAATTTTAGGAGGAGGGCAAGCCTAGTTTAACAAAGGAAAAATATACCTCTGAAGGTGTCTCTAAGGCAATCTCGAGAAGAGGAGTTCCTTTTATCGTAGGCCTATAAGGCCTTAGCAGAGATATTCCAAGCCATAGAGAAGAAAGGAATGACTTATCAAAATCCTACATTGAATAAAATCCATATTGTACCTCTATGTATGTCAGTGCCTATTCTGACCTATCTTGAGCATTTCAATATGCCTAGACTAGAAAAGTTTCAAGGAGAGGAAGATGCATAGGAGCATGTAACAAGTTTTATAGATATGTGCTTTCAGATCAAGAGTAATGATGCTTTTCTCCTATTCACCTTTATTATGACCCTCTCAGGCCTAGCTCAAGAGTGGTTCAAATAATTAAAGAGGCACAACATCACTAGTTTCAAAAAACTAGCCAATGCATTTCTTGAATGCTTCTACTTCGGTGTCAATAAAAAGGTAAACTTATCTAACCTAGATGCTTTAACACAACACGATGATGAGCAAATGATGGATTATGGAAAATGAAGGAGGAAAATTATGGTGAAGGTACCATTCTCTATCCCATCCTTAGAATTAACTCGAATTTTCATGAAGAGTTTCACCAAGCACATTTCCTTATTGCTACAGTTGTAGTAGTACCAGATATTCAAAGAGGCTTTGGTGCAAGCCAAGGTTATAGAGGACATCAAGTTATAGGAGTGTAACTTGAAGCTCAGAACTAAGAATGAGTGGCACAAGAAAAGCACTAAGAGACAATAGGCCAAGCCATCCCATGTTAATTAGGTGGTGTTGAACCTCTAGAATTAGAATAAGGGGCAACAACAAAAAAACTATCAAGCCTAACCTCCTCCTATGTAATATGATCAACACACCAACAATTATAAGGGTACAAATAAGGAATAATGTCCACATTGTGTATTCACTCAGTTATCGAAGTCATTGGCTTTGATTTTTCATTAGTCATGTGAGGCAAAGGCTATACACTTACCCAAAGTCAAGTTAATGTACACTAATCAGCCTAAGCCTAAGGGCTACAAGGATGATTAATATTACATATTTCATTGATTGAAAGGCCATGACATTGAGGTATGTTGGTCTTTCAAACATCTTATACAAAATATGATCAAAAGAGATATGCTTCTTGTCAAAAACCCACAAGCACGTGACAATTAAAATATGGGGATTTACAAAAATCCTCTACCAAATCATGAGGCATCAAAGAATAATGTTGACCAAGTCAACCAAGTACGTATCGAACCACCAACCCAAGGATTCATCAAAATGGTTAACGTTGTCATAAGGAACGTGAGGTATGAATGACCAAATAAACCTCTAGCACCCATTAGAGTCCAATATGTGCCTCCTCCAAGGCCAGCCCAACATGTTCTAGGCCCACCAACTAGACCGATGGTGACCATCATAAGTAGGTTGGTCCAAAACCTATAGATGACTCTAGAAAAGTTGTTGATTTATGAGTTAATTCATTAGTCTCCCAAGCATAGGGTGACACTTATGGACATATTAAGGTCCATAGAAGTGTAGCCTTAGGATCTCAAATAATTCACACACTTCATGGGACACGTGCAATAGTGTGAGGAACCGGTCATACAATTTCATGATCACGAAGTCAAGATGGTTTCCACTATTATAGTAGACCCACCGTTGCATATCATTGCATGTGTGAATCACAAACCATTCAAGTAGGTTTTTATTGACATGGTATCATCAATAAATATCATAACTACTAAGGTGTTAACTCACTTTAAGTTGCCCAAGATGCATATCATTCCTTCTATCTTCATGTCGAGAGCTTTTAATGATGCTTTATGCTCAATGGTCGGTACTATAGTTTAACCTATCCAGGTAGGGCTGAATACCATCCTGATGATGTGTCATGTCATAAAAGGTGCTATGCAATATAACATACTTCTAGGGAGGCCTTGGATTAGATAAATGTGTTGTATCCCTTCTATTCTACATCAATGTATCAAATACATTCATGAGGGATAGGTTCACGTGGTGCCTTTAGATTTTGAACCCTATAAATATGATCTAGCAGATTTTTCAAGGGAATTCATGCTCCACTCAACAAACCTGGATGTGCGGCCACATCGCTAATCAAAGAGTTAGGAGGTAAAATAAAAAATGTGTGTGCTAAGCCTACATTGTCCACATCTTAATGGTTTGAGCACATGATAGCTACTTCTATCAGATCATCTACATCTATGATGCTTTGGGATGATAGGAAGTTGAAATAAAATATGGGTGAAGGAGATATAAAGCAAATGCCTAAGACAGTTATCATTGAATCCCCTACTCCCATGGAAAAATATTAAATTCAAGGAGAAATCGAAGAGGCACCTCAGCCTGCTTCACCTGCATCTTCAATAGGGTCATCTACACCGTAGGTGATAGTCCATTTGGTTAATACTAAATTAGGGGAATATATCATGTAGAATATGAAATTCACACTGATTATCAATATTGCATATGATATGGGCTAACCACGAGCCCATCGCCTACCCATAGGGATGGTGGAACCATTAAGGGTACCACCTAACCAAAACAACTTCATCTATGGAGGGCTAGACCAATTTGCATCTCCTATGCTCATGGATGAGGATGATAATGAACCATTCACCATGAAAATACATTATCTCTCCAAACCATAATATGCCATATGATACTTCAAGCATTACCATTGGCATGTTTATGGTATCAAACTATTCAAGCAGGGGCATAGAAGTCCATATGAACTACAGTATCAGTTGCCAACTGATAGGTTCGCATTAGGATACTATATTCAAGGTCAGGATGAACTTCTCATGACATATTTAGACCATATGTACCTCAATATAGGGGGTGAAGTTGACTTCAATACTTATCACCCTAATCCTTTCATATTTTAGAGGGATAGTTGGCTAGTGACTTATGTCACTGTGGAGCCACCCAAGAGATATCATGCGAACATCTTGGTGGAGACCGGACCAAAACTTATTCTAAGAGCCAACTTGGAAAATCAAAGCTGTAGAGCTATCAATGATATTGGTATGCACATCCAAAGTCTAGACACAACTATAGATACCAAATCAAAAGTTGCTTCTAAGTATGTTCATGTAGTATCCATCATTGAAAGTGATGGACCAGACTATGATTTTGGAATAGATGATGTTGAGTTATCCTCAAACAATGAGTAATCCAAGGATAAAACCGAGTTGGCTTACTTGGGCCCTACACTCTTACATCATATTTTACCTTTGGAATCAATAAATATGAGCGAAGAGCCCTTCGAAAATGATGATGGCTATTAAGAGATAGTCTACATAGGGCCTCATGTAGAGCATCACCCGATTCCATTAGGTAGAGGCGAGGGTCTTTATTATGATAGTGATGGTGAAGATTAAATGGAGAGAGCCTATTTGGTACCTCCATACTTGCACCATCGTAATGTGCCATATACTACTAAGGATATGTATAGAGAGATCAATATCCATCCTCACCTTAGGGTAAGGCCACTGAATATTAATATGATTTATCACATGGTGTTTTATGATTTTCCAATGTACATGGAGCTCCTTGAGCCCAATGATCCCATATAATAGTCTATTCATGTATTGGATCCAGAGATCCCATACCCCCAGAACCACATCTTAGGGATGTAAGTGTTGCTAATTTTGAGTCACATGCATGTGGTCCTGGAGACATGATCCATTCCATCAATATGATCTCCATTGATTTGACCACTCCACTTTGCAATACATTTGATCCTTCCAAGCCATTGTGTCTTCATGTAGACGTTATTGATTGGGATCATTCTTATTCACCCCTAGAGCCTAAATATTTTTTCCCTAATGAAGAGATGATGCGACCTTTCCATTTTGTGCTAGGCTGTGCATATGATGTCTATCATGATGAGGATGCTTCCAATGAGAAACCTATAAACCCAGCATATGGCATCCACTTGATTACTATGCCTCACCATCTTGAGGAGGGATCCCATATATCAATATAGGAAACCTTTGAAGTGGATATCAATAATGATCCCACTAATCTTAAGAAGGTTACTTGGACTTATCCCTCATCCCTCTAATGAGAGAGACCTGATCTCTTTGCTTGGAATTATAAGGACATGTCAGTTCTAGATCTAAAATTGGTTACTCATAACCTTTCACTAGATCTATCAAAGAAGCCATTCAAGTATAAACTCATAAAGATGCATCTAACAGTAGCCTTGATGGTTAAGGATGAATTGCAAAATCTACTGGATGTAGAGTTTGTCATTTCCATTGACTATCCAAAATGGGTATCAAACATGGTGCCTGGAGAAAAACCTAATGGAAGGATCCATATCTATATGTATTTCAGAGACCTAAATAGAGCAACACCAAAGGATTCATTTCTATTGCTAAACATAGATGCTCTCATAGACACAACTATGGGTCATGAGATGCTCTCCTTAATGGATAGTTTTTTTGTTACAATAAAATTTAGATTAAGCTCGAAGACCAGCATAAAACCACATTTATAATGCCATGGGGGACCATCTGTTACAAGGTTATACCATTTTATCTTAAAAATTTGGTGCTACATATCAGTGGGCCATGACATATAACTTCTATGAATACATGCATAAGATCTTAGAATATTATATTGATGACTTATTGGCAAATTCATTGTTGCATTCAGAGTATGCTTAGGTCCTAAGGAAGATATTTGATCACCTAATAGAGCATAATGTCAGGTTGAATCCTAAGAAATGTGTATTTGGCATAACTTTAGGAAAGCTCTTAGGATTCATCATTTCAAAACAAGGCATCGAAGTTGACCCTGCAAAGGTCAAGGCTATTTTAGAAATACATCCCCCCATGAATATCAAGGAATTAATAAGTCTATAGGTCAAATTAGCATCCATAAAGTGATTTATTGCATAGTTACCAAATAAATGTCAACCCATGAATCAACTGCTACATAAGGAGGTCACATTCAACTGGGACAAGGACTGTCAAGTAGCCTTTGCTTATATTAAGCAATACTTAGCGACGCCACCAGTACTAGCTCCACCAAGGCTAGATGTACCATTCTTGCTATATATATTGATGACTGAATTTGCATTAGAAACTATGTTAGCCCAAAATAATATGTAATACAAATAACAAGCCATATATTATATTAGCCAAACCTTGGTGAGTTATGAGCTAGGATATGCATACGTTGAAAAGTTGTGTTTAGTAGTAGTGTTTACTATCAAAAAATTATGACATTATATGTTGAGTCATATGATGTATGTCATATCCAAACAAAATCCCTTGTAGTATATGATGAGCAAGACATATCATAATACATTTATTGCAAAGTGGATCATGTTATTGATAGAATTTGATCTAGAATTCATAAGCCAAAAGTCCATTAATGGATAAGTCATAGTTGATCAACTAGCTGAGGTATCTCTCAAAAATAGTAGGCCCCTCACCATAGATCCTCTTGATAATGTAGTCTTTGCCTTATCGGAAGCACCCAAACTAGAGGAACCAAATAATAAAGCTGATATGACTTTGTTCTTTGATAGTTCGAAGTGTGAGCAAGGGGGTGGTGCAGAAATAGTGTTGTTCATGCCACAAGGAGCTCCAATGCCCTTGTCATTCAAGTTGGACTTTCCTTGCACTAACAATAATGTTGAATATGAAGCCCTAATTTTGGGTCTCCAAATAGCTATCGCCATGAAGATCAAAAGGCTAAATATCTTTGGTGATTCCCTTCTTATTGTTAACCAAGTTAAAGGATTATTTCAATGTCAATGTCTGGTATTGAAAACTTACAAAGATCTTGTTGAAATTTATCTAGATCAACTGGAATAGGATGACATAGAGGCAATCCCTCATTCATACAATATATTTGTATACACAATGGTATCTTTGGGATCTCTAATCCCTTAGAATTTTCTTGCCAATTTTACTACCATCCATGTAAAAATGTTGTCACACTCTACTGTGTAGCATGAAGCATTTGATAACAAAGAGACAATAAACATGATTCATGTAGAACCAAACCATAAATAGTTCTACCAAGCTAGATACTTTATGAAGAGAGCATCCTAGGGGTATTTGATCTCGTAGGATCTGACGGGGAGTGGTACTACCATTTACCACCAGGTTGTTTCTTAGTCTACATTTGCAATTGTAGAACCATAGGGGGAACATGTTGTCTTGTCAGTTGAAGTCAAAGCTTATCATAACTGGATATCATAGATACATTACTTCCTTAGAATTGGTGTAAACCCTTACGAATTATCATGTGCCATGAAGCACACATTTAAATAGAAAGTGACAAAGTATATCTTGTTAGTAGACATATTGTACCGTAGAAGCTATGATGGAGTTCTCCTTCATTGCCTTGAGATCCAAGAGTCATCTTGGGCAATTTTACAAGCTCATGATGGTACATTTGGTGGCCATTTCAATGGAATGGCTATCGTAAAGTGCATCCTTAATATGGGTTATTATTGGCCCACTATGGAAAAGGATTACAATGTGTATGTCATGAAACGCGTTAATTCTAGCATCATTATAATCTTACGCACCTACCATCATAGGCCTTATAGCCCATTCAAGAAACTTGGCCATTTTCTCAATGGGGTTTGGATCTCATTGGTAATATATCTCCTCCATCATTGGGCTAGCATACATTCATTATTATGGCTACTGAGTATTTTACTAAATGGGTAGAAGTCATTCCCTTAACAATGACAACTAGAGCATGTATTGCTGAGTTTATACTCACCAATATCATAAGTCATTTTGGAATCCCATCCAAGATAATTTTGGATAATGGAACGTCATTTAAGAACAAAACTATGATATTTTTGATGTCTAAGTATAGAATAAAACATAGTTTTTTGGCTCCATATTATCCATAGGCAAATGGGTAAGCTAAAGCTTCAAATAAGATAGTGGTCTCCATATTGAAAAATATGGTACAAGAGCACCACAAAGATTGGCACATCCAGTTGCCCCTTGCATTATGGGCTTACAAGACTAGTATTAAAACACCCATTAGGGAAACTCCATTTTCATTAGTATATGGCACTGAAGCCATTATGCCCTTGGATTTGGATATTCCAACATTGTGCATCACATTGAAATAGTTCATTGATGATGACATCACATGACAACTCACCTAGATCAATTGACATTGCTTTATGAATGTCACGTGAATGACCTTAAGCACCTCCATGTTTATAAAGAGAACTTAAAACGATCTTATGATAACAAATTTCATCTAAGAGACTTTGAGGTTGGTGATCTCATGCTAAAAGAGAACCAACAGAACTCAAACTTACTGCCAAAACTATGAGATAAATTTATGTCTAATTGGTTAGGTCCTTATATGATCTCAAAAAATATTGGACTTGGGACATATCGCCTGACATCACTCAAAGTATTTGAAGATATTTAACCTCTCAATATCCTTCATATTAAAGTGTTTTATGCCTAAAACCATAAAAAGGCTCCAAAGGCATCTGTAAACCCTTTGGTAAATTCTAAAAAGGATCCAAAGGCATTTGTAAGCCCTTTGGTCATTCATAAAAGGCTCCAAAGGCATCTATATGCCCTTTGGTCAACTCCAAAAAGTCTCCAAAGGCATCTGTAATCCCTTTGGTAAAACCACAAAAGACTCCAATGGTTTTTAAAATCCCTTGGTCAAAATGTAAAATCCAAATTGTTTTTGGAAAAATATCAAAATCCAAAAATATTGTATTTCATTTCGCATCATTTGCATTTCATTTGCATCATTACATTCCATTTGCATCATAAATTTTTATTTTACACATGCATATCATTTAATTGCATTGCATTAGGCATATCCATCCATTGCACTTACATTAGGATGCATTGTATTTACAATCTCACAAACGACGCCACGTTTGTGTTTCAATCATGCATCATTGCATTTTCATCATTCGCCACCCTTGTGTGTAATTGTGTTTCTCAACACAACCCATCTTGTTGCTATGAAGAATATACTAGGGTTTTTTGATCATTCAACCATACCTAGAGGTCTTCTCAAGAGTTAATAGAAAGCTTTTTTTGCTTTTGTATATGAGGTCTAGTTTATATAGTCCTTAGCATATCATAATTCTATCACTAATCAAAAAATTAAAAAATCCTAATAAGTACTAGGGGAAGATGAAAGCTACAAAGCAAGACCAAGTATCCTGAGGTGAAAATTTTGTTCTTGTTTATCCCCTTGTGCGAACGATTCAGGAAATGTTAACAGTTGGAAAAAGGACAAACTTGCCCCTTACCCGAATAAATTCCTTGCTTAAAAATGAAGGAGCAATATCCCAAAATGATATCCCTGAAATATATCCCAAAGTGAAACTCCCAAAGTTAAGTTCTCAAAAGTCAAATCAAATCAAGATCAAGTTTATCAAAGAAATCAAATCAATATCAAATCCCTTACCAAAATAAAAGTACAAAATAAATAGTGATTTTTATCACTATAGTACAAAAATAAATAGTGATTCTTAGCACATTACATGAGCACGTATCCCAATAAAGTTAAAGAAAATAAGGGTGCGAGCTTGAATCTCTCGAACTGTCAGCACTATTATACCTTATGCATGACGATATATCTAATACATTAGCATTTTTCTTGTGTACAGACCAATGTTTGAATGTGGAAGAGATAGCTTCAGGAGTCCTATATCACCTAGTAGTTTATTCCAACTAAAATCTAAACCTAGTATTGGATAAACATTTGAGGATCCCCAATATTAGAAATGGGCTGAAAGAATCCCATCTAACATTGGGGTATGCTTATGCATTATCTAATATACTCATTTTCACACATAGGGATAATGAACAGTTAGGGCCTATCCTAGCAAAAGCCTATGTTTCATAAGTCTAGTATGGTTAGTATACAACTTTTGATAAGTCAACTAGGGTGTTGAGTTTCATGGAAAACATCAAAAATTCCCAAATAGCAACAACAAATTTTTAATGCAATCATCAAATATCAAAATTCTCTTTATAAGATTTTGTTATTGAAGACTATTCATAATATAGGTTAGATAGCGAATGGATGTCAGAAATGATATTTAAATGGACACTGACTATGTTATGCATATTCTTTAACTTACAAAATATTATAAATAGAAACAATACATCACTGCATCTCACATATGGGTGTCCAATTGATTAATTCTTATAATAAGATATAACAATTACAATCCATGATTATTATACATTCTTTGGTGTCATCCATTAGATTGTTAAATCCATATTACATTTATACATTATGTTTTAATTATTAAAGCATACATGTCCATTTCACAAACACATTATCAAAGAAACACAGAAAAATATGCAATACATACATGGCATAGACTATGTCATAGCAACACAAATTAGATGCATACAAGTACAGTAAATAAAACATGCATTTAAAAATTGCCTATCACATTCATATGCATAAATCATAAGCAGTACATCTATATACATAACTCATGGCATTCATATACATCCATCATATATCTAGTGCATGTCATCCATACATCACATCATATAGCAATAAATCAAATATTTGCATTGCATCCATGTGCATAACATAAGCATAAAATACCAAAAATAAAGTACACATAAAATGAGATGAACTGTCATATCATATATATATATATATATATATATATATGAATATGTGTGTGTGTGTGTCAAGAGTACTTAGTATCAGGTTATATTAAAAAACCCGTAGGCTACAACTGTGTAGGTGACCTTACACTTAAAAATAGTACAACAGAGTATCCTTGGGATATGTACTACATAGGGCCTGCACCCCCAGTCTGTGAGGCACCTTCATCGCCTTTGCCATCCCTGTGAGTCCTCTATGAGCTACCACTATGAGTGCTCAAAGACCTGTGAGTCCTCTTAGTCTTTTGCATCCTATGGCTTGAGCTAGTAGAAGACTACCCTATCTCCTTGGTCCTAGATCTAGTCCTCTGAGTCCTTGTAGTGTGGGCATCCTCTAGAACCTCCCCACCTAGCAGCCTGATATGATACTCTAGCTGGTCGATGTGGGCTACACATATTGTATGCTTGGCATTACCCTCCTCCATGAGGGAATGTATATACCTAATCTCTACCATGGGATCATGACCTCCTGGTAGCAAAGTAGAGGGTACTTCTAGAGGTGGCATGATAGCCTATGAATATGATGGATCTCCTCTAGCTACCTTAAGTAGGTCCCTCTTAGTAGTCATGACACTCATATATGCCTATGCCAAGTCTCTCTCACCTATAAGCTATGTGATCTGATTTTTTGCAGTGGTAGCCTATGCATGGAGAGTTGTCCTCTCCTCCTCATATCCCTACCACCACCTCTCCTCGTGTGCTAGCTTCACCTCTAAAGTGGTGATAGAAGTATCCCTATGAAGTATTTGAACCTGTAGTATCCAAACCTGGCTTTAGATGTCAGCAATCTGGGCTCTCAACTAGCCAATCTCATAGTTCAGAGGTTCCTCACCCTCCTCTAATGCCTCCTCTACATACACTTATGGGACCTCCTCTATAGTGGCCCTCATGCCCCATGCACCCTCTATCCTTTGGTGGGTCTTGCACCTATGAGGGTCCACCTTTGCACCCTATGTGCCCTCTTCTATGAATCCACCAACTGGTTATCCTAGAGGACCCTATCCATGCCACTAGAAATGTACCCACCATCCATCATAGTCCAGAGTAGTGCCTACATCTGCTAGGTCTGAATCTTGATAGTCATCTTCCTCATCTCCCAGGGGAGTCACCTGGGGCCATGTTAGGTCCCTCTCGTGGACCAGGCATCTATAGATAGTCAAAATCTCTGGTACATCCTATCAGATTCCAAACTACGTCAAAACATGAGAATAGAAGTGGTACTAATGTATATCAGCCTTACGACAAAAAATCCATCTGTCTCTACATGCTCAATGCAGGTACTTGTCCGCATATATCCATGTTGGGAATTCCATATACAGTTGCCATCATATGTGCTCAGGGCAGATCTATGTAAATTTGGTAATGTAATGCTCTAGGTCTCCTGCATGAGACCTACTCCTAAATCCCTCTTGCTCCCAGGGCCATCAGGTAGTGTAGCACTATTGATCATCAATGATATTAGTAATAATCAAGGGTAAGTCCATGGGGTGCTAAATTAAGATGTTCTGGTAGCCCCATATCTGAAGTAGGATGTTATAGTTGATGCCTACTCTACTGCGGTGTGTGATCTAATACAGCTCATGATAGAGCTATGCTAATAGGGTGCTCCCCCATGACATAATGAGAGGCTACATAGTCGAGCTCACCATAACCTCTCTAGTCTGAGCTAGGAGGTTCCAAGGGAACCTCACACTTGAAGAATCTGGGAGGACTATCTGTATAATCAAGTGCATAAACACAGCCTCCCACTGTAAAAAGAATTTGGCCTAAAACCACTCCTCAACATGGATGCCTCCGTGGGCATTACGGTCCTGGGCCTAAGTGCTCCATCTACCAAATATGGAATCAAATATGGCCTTCCTAAACATGGTAGGATAATATGTGATGACCTCACCATCAATGGGTAGGTGGAAGATATGGTAGACGTCCTCTAAAGTGACAGTCATTTCACCTGTCGGTAGGTGAAATGTGTTGGTCTGCACATCCAAATGATATGCCAAAGAAGTCAAGTATTCCTAGTCAATACAAATGGTGGGAAGGTTTAATATGTAACCGAACCCCATAGTAGTGAACCAATATCGCTCCCCAAGAGTGATATCACCATGAAGGTTGTGAAGGAGATTGGTCTCCCTCGCTCTGTTAGTCAAAGTCCCAAAAATAATAAACAATGAAAAATAATTCTAACTATCAAAACAAATTAAAAAACGTATAAAAACACAAAAACATGTCAACACATGATCAAAAATTTCAAAAACATCAAAAAAGCACTTCAACAGTGCAATAAATGGCATTAATTGCCTAGAAAAATAAAAAAAATTAAGCAATTTGAATTTTTTTTGAACTCATGCGCATTGCAAACCCTAGTAGCGGTCAACACAATGATAAAAAAATTAACCGTTGGGATTTAAATCCCGTCGCGGCTGATAGTCGCAACCATCAATTTACCATTTAGGAGTTGTGTCTATCACCCGTGGCTAAGGGGCATGACCTTTTTAGGGTCATGTGCTCCCCATAAATAACCCCAAAACCTTAAAAATAAAAAAAATAAAGTAACCCACCCTCTAACCTAACCTATGCTAAACCTAGCTAGGGTGTGGTTCGTTATCGGTAGTTTAATGAGATTTGTTAACCCATTATTTAGTGTGGTTAATTTTAAATCAGTAATGTAATTGCAAGGTCTCAGTTTGCGAGTTACCTTGGAGTCATTGGCTCCTCCACTGGTCGGGGCTTCTGGTTGATCGGCCATCGGTGTGGAAAACTAGAATTATGTCGGGTTTTCGATAGCGGTCTATGTCAGAATGAAATTTTTACCTCCCAAAGCTCTCAATTTTATTGGAAGATGTAGGTAAATAATGAAAATTTACAAAGTGAAAAATCTTATATAATTTTTTATTTTGGTGCGGCCCGCGGTTGACATCTGCGGTCCTTAGATTAGGACAGTTTACATCTATGGTTAAGGAATTAGCTCATTTATTATAGGTGCGGTTTTCAAACCATATTAATTACTCTAAATTCTCATTGTGGAGAGCCTTAAAAGGTCAAATCAAGGATGTTAATCAGACTAGCTAATTCAAAAAATTCAAAATTAACAAAAAAATCAAATAAATCACAAGACAAATGCACCTCATATTTAGTTATTTACCCTTTACACTTGGTGGGTGTAGCGACTTGTGATCCATACCATCTGGCAAGATGAGTAAATTACCATAAGGATAATTGGGGTAAATTTGTCATTTTTGAATTGTTATGTTTCATTTAAATCTCTAAGAAGGCCTACACAACCGGATTGCTCCACGCGAATGAGATATTTATCGCAATTCACCTAAGACACTTTTTAGCATATCATCAACATAATGATTCACTACAAGCCTAATGGACATTGCTATCATTTTGATTCCCTAAGAAGGCTTTCGTGGCTGAACCGCTCCCCAGGATAGGAATATGCAATTACTCTAAATAGTGTAATCATAGCTGATTAGGCCTTGCAAAGTATTCAAATGCTAAATCTTAATTTGTTCAAAGATCATTCATAGTGGTCAATCAACCTCGTCACTTCATTTAATTATCATTACCTTCATTGAATTGTCGCTTGAAGGGGTATTCATAATATCAAATCATAATCAAAGTCAATAGTAGATCCCTTGATCTTGTCAAAATTGTGTTTGTCCTTGTGAATCATTGCCAAAGACTATCATAAGCTTACCCTTCTATTGGGAAAAATAGCAAATATGATAGTTAGTTTGTAACTCTCTTCCTTTCGGATTGATAGGCATGAAAGACTACTTGGCATTGATGCTATCCAAATATCTAAATATGAGTGTAAACTCTTTCAAATTTAAGCCTTCTATCAAGTTAGAAGCAATGATTCTAGGATGCACATCCTTTTGCTGGACTCGGGGTATATAATTTTTATTAGACTAATGATCATCATCCAACCTATGACATCATTTTAGGAGGTCTATTTTTGCTTAGTATTGTTCAAAATCACAATGCATCTTAAAAGGGGCATCTGTAGACACCTAAAATGTGTCATGCCAAGGTGATTACTCATATGGGATATGCTAGAAGACCATATGGAAGACCTTTGAATAGATCCAAGGTATAGCAATGGTTTTTACCACTTTTTTGGGTATCTTTGCCTAGTCAGTGCTAGCTGCTACTGACACCCATGGTTAGCAGTGCTCACCGCACATGTCATTTGCAGTCAGCACTCAAAATCAGTTGCAACAGCCAATTAGTTGCATATTGGAGTGGTTTGAGCGAGGAAGGTTCTGGATCCTTCCATACAATAAGATCAAATGCCTAATATTGATCTTGGCTTCATGAGGAAGCCACCCCTAGCCCTGGGCTAATGCTATAAGATCCCCCTCTGAATTGGGAATAAATATGGAGAAACATTTATCAATTGAGTAGTGAAGCCCTGTCAAATTGCATAGCCAACTACATGCATTTAGAGGGATACTTTTGCTACCCAATTGGAGATCAAATTGCCATCGAAGCCCTAGGAGCCTAGGAGAACCAAGAAACATTAATTCATGCAATTCGTGCACCATCAGATCAATTCAACTACCAAAACTGTTAGAGGACATAGATGTGACCCTTGGACATCAATTTGATAAGGTGGATAGGAGAGAAAGCCTTGATTTGGAGGGTAAACCTACTCAGAGCTCCATTGTGGCTTTCAACCGTGGTGAACAGTGCCACCCACACATCAAACCCGCGGTAAGCAAATAAGGGTAGATTCACTTGTTTTTATTTCTATAGATTATTTAGCTAAGTTAGATTAGTCTCATTATTGGATTAATTAGCATTTTAAAGACTTTGACCACTATAATTAGGCTTTTTAGTCATTTTCTTTCATTTCTACAATTATGCTACTAATGGCTTATTTCATGCTTCCATGCTCTCAATTTCATAATTAGGCCATTAGGTAGATGCAATTGCTTTTCCTTTAAATATTATAGGACATGATTTCATTATTAATATAGGTTTAATATGTTTCTTGCACTTTCTTGATTATTGCTAATCATTACATATTTTTGTGCAAGTATCTCCTAAAAGCCTCATCAAGAGAGGTCTCCTTTGTTGCTAATTATTTCTTGTTGTTTATTTCACACAAGACTAATAGGGTTTTGGGATGCAAGGAAGCAAATGCCTCTAATCATGGAGAAGAGGGTCGTTGACACCCTAGAGTAGTTCGTGTCACCCTAGAAGTGTTAGGATCCTCCATCTTAACATTATTAGTTAGTATTATTTCATTAATTATTATATTATTATAATATGAATAGTCACATCCTTTCATTAACGTAGCCTTAGGTTAATATAAATTTGAGGAGGGAGGCATAGAACTCATCATCCATGAAGATTATAAAATATATATTTATTTTTTTGGTTCTTCATTCAAATACAAAAGTTATTTTAATCAAAGACGATTCTTTTTCATTATAATACCTTGGTTCTTAACATCTAGTATCAGAGCCATGCCAATCCTGTGTTCCATCACCACTGAAAACTCTTAAAAATCCAAGCATAATATGTATGAAATAATTTACAAACACATCCATTATCCTCTACCAAAATTCGTTCGTTTGACCTCCACAAAACCACCCTTTAACTATACAAATTTATATTAAAATATTTTAAAGATAAACATTCGTGTCGAGGCAAGGAATTCAAATCTACAAGCAAGGAGAAGAAGTGGATTTAATCAAAATCCTGGAGCACACATAACACTGGTTTAACAGTGAAGAAAGTTCCAATTTGGAGACGAAATCCAAACAACAAAGAAAGAAATTAACGACAACTTTTATTAAATTTAAAACATTATAATATAAAGTATTTACCATTTTTTGTCATCAAAAAATCATCACCATATTTGTAATTTGTATTTCTTATAGGTAGTATTTGGATAACCAAGGACTACATAAGGAATAATTTAACCTATATCATTCGCCCAGTAACATAGCAGTAGAGAAATAAGTGACAGAGAAACCAAATCATTGTCATCGACAATCTAGTAAAATAATACAATCAATTCAATACCAAAAAATTCAATGATGGGATGTCAAAAATGATTATCCAAATTGTGTGGATGCCATAAGCATTACCCAGATCAAAATAAAATTCAAAAAATGGTGAAAAAATAGGAAACTGCTGAAAACATCGATGTCCCGACAGAGTTCTAAATAATTTTGGCAAAAAATTTTAAATTAAACTTTATAAACTAAAGTTTTAAATAATTTTTTGACCGTCGATGATCAACTCTGACGTCGAAATTCAACTAACAACCGAGTATTTTTAAAACATTGTAGGATAAAATCCCACATTGACGGCATCTTGGGGTTAATAATGTTTAAAATGACACAAAGGAAATAAGATGGTTGTGACTACCACTTGGTAGTCACACATACATGTAACCTTGCTGCCCCTCCTTGATTCCCAAGTTGTATCATAATTCACCCTTGCGCTGACCACCCTATCGCTCCACCCTCGCACTCTATGCCCACTTTCGCACTTTTCTTTGATACTAGTTGAAACTCTTATCGTGAATATGCCCTGCTCTCTAGTGCCTTCCCTCATGCTCTACACCTCGTATAACCCTCACATCAAATAAAATCCATACACCACTCTTCCATGCTACATGCCCACTAAATTTTGTGGACCCCACTAACTCACACACCTGCTGACTTGCACACCCATGCCTACCATCCTCGTTGTCCCCATAGGTCTTCCTCCTCACCTATTTTCCACCTCACTTTCAGTGCCTTTTCCCACCTGGTTATTGTCTTGACCACCCTCTACCCTTCGTTATGTGGAATTTCATGCCCATTCGCTTTCTTGACTCAATCGCCCTCTGTCGTGCACTACCTCGTAACTCGACCTGCTAATGTTAGTATTAAAAAAAATAAAAAAAAAATTTGTGCACTATCTCTTAATTCTTAGGGCAGTTGCCCAAACAAAATTTTTTTACATAAACATATTAACAAAGCCAAAAGTTGATTACAAAACTTTTGAAGGAATTTTAGTAAAATTGTTACAAATTTTACCAAAAATTGTTAAAAGGTGCAAAAATTTTGAAGGAATTTTTGTAAAATTTTTACAATTTTTTACCAAATAAATTGTTAAAAGGTGTAAAATTTTTGAAAGTTGCTAAAAAAAATTTCCATGACGGACGAATGACGATCCCAAGACCAGGCAAAGGAGATCTCATAATCCCAACATGTTTTTATCGATTAATATCACCACCCTTCGTCAACTCACCTCCGTGCGAGCATATCGAAATTAGTTCTAGGATTTCGTCACTCACACCATAGGATTAGATGAATCAATTCTCATAAGTTGCTTTGTCAGTGGATTAAAGGAAGAAATTAAGAACGAGGTGGAAATATTTCATCCCCGCACCTTAATGCAGACCTTTGGATTAGCTCTATTAGCTGAAGATAAACTCAATGTTCCATGT
This sequence comes from Wollemia nobilis, assembly GCA_028583015.1. Taxonomy (NCBI): domain Eukaryota; kingdom Viridiplantae; phylum Streptophyta; class Pinopsida; order Araucariales; family Araucariaceae; genus Wollemia; species Wollemia nobilis. The sequence goes on along the minus strand of JAQPPZ010001057.1, from coordinate 5,549,587 downwards.
AAATTAGGAAAATCGTCGATGGGGAAATCACAGACCACTTACCCCACTCCCAAAACTCACCAAAATTTACCAATTAAACATCTCAGCTTTGAGGAGATAAAGGAACGACGAGCAAAAGGCCTCTGTGATACTTGTGATGAGAAATTTGGGCCCAGTCATTGTTGCGCTATGCGAACATTGTATTTATTAACTATGGATGATCCTTGTCAATCCATCATGGGCAAAGCTGAGGAAGCTGAGCAAGATGAGCCGGATGAGCAAGATGAGGGAGAGGTGGAAAGTGAGAACCATGAACCCACACTACCCACATTATCTACTCACCACCATGACGATAATACGGTCGAGGTATACAAAGAAATAGCTGCCCTAGGAAACAATAAGGTAGACATACCTGAAGTAACCAATGCTAGCCAAGCATACACTCTACAAGACCTGCACACACCTTCCTCACCAATAGTGCTTTTTAACCACATGGCCAAACCTATTCGAAAAAAACGTAGCATGACTACACACTCATTCTTCGTTGACTCTTCCAGGGAACACACGGATATGGAAACCTTACCACTTTTGAGGAATTATTCTAAAATTTTTGCAGGACCCCAAAGGTTTCCCCCCACCATTGTCTCACTCCTCCTCTCCTTCTTGGCAATCCACCTCTAATTATTCCACCTTCTCGATATCCCTACTTACGAAAAAAGGACATTAAAGTTGTGCAAGAACATGAGCAAATGCGTTTAGGAAAACAAAGGACGAAGCTCCTCCCTTTGAGATTTGAGGACAAAGATCTTTTTAAGGGGGGTGGCATGTTAGGATCCTCCATCCTAACATTATTAGTTAGTATTATTTCATTAATTATTATATTATTATAATATGAATAGTCGCATCCTTTCATTAACATAGCCCTAGGTTAATATAAATTCTAGGAGGGAGGCATAGAACTCATCATCCATGAACATTATAAAATATATATTTATTTATCTGGTTCTCCATTCAAATCCAAAAGTGATTTTAATCAAAGGCGATTCTTTTTCATTATAAGACCTTGGGTCTTAACAAGAAGGCATTTGATCGCATCTATCCTTGAGAGGGATTAGACGTTATTGTAATTGATGTATCAAATGGGTATCCCTAAGAGGTACAAATCTATAATTTGATTTCATTGAAGTTAATAAAGGATTCCTTGTATTCGTTTCATTTCTTGTTGTCAATTTATGCATGCCTATTTGTGTATCTTTTATCAATTCCAATATTTAAACTAGGTGTGACTTCAACCTTTTTGTACCAGGATAGGTTCAATGATTTCTTATCCATGTTTTTCAAGGTCTTCTCCTTCATAACCCATATTCTTCATTATGAAAGGGGATTTTACATACTTTTCCATATATTCTTGTGTGCATATTTTTGTTTCTCTTTTGTAGAAGAAGATGAAGGTGTTGCAATTGGGGTGATCTACAACAAAACCTAGGAGATTATTTTTCCCTTTTAGTGTATGTTTTCCTAGAAGTACCTTCTGTGGAGGCTCCTTCTTTTTGAGTACTACAAAAACTTAAGGTAATTTTATTTCCAATGGTTTTTTCCCAGGTCTCAAAGTATCTATCATATCTAAGGGAAAACTCGTCATTATTCTTGATATCGAACCTTGAGGGGGTCATGTTAGTTTCGCATCTCATGACCCACCAAGCGTGTATTTTAGCTTTTATTCAATTATTTATTTTATACATCTTTCAGATAGTATTTTCTTTCAAGAAATGAATTTCATTATTCTTAGTATCATAATATGTAATTTATTTGTAGAAATTATGCCAGGGAGGCAAAGGCTACATGCGCTCTATATGCCACTCCAGTTTTTTATCTTCAGGGTTGTTCCTTTGTTGCTCTACATGTTCCCTAGTTGGCTTATCAAACCTTTTTCTTTCACCCCTATTAATAATTTCTAGCCTTTCTGTGAATCTATTAATGGGGTCATACCTCCATTATTGCAGCAACTCTACCAGCTCTAGGTCCCTCATAACCTGAGTAGTTTTTCCATGGTGTTGGTATTTTGATAGGGTTATACCTTTGAATTTTAATTTTATGAGGTAGATCCCTTTTCTACCTATGCCTATACCAAATTTATCATTTATGTATATGGTCTATCTACAATATTCCAATGCAAACAATCGACTTGTGACATAGTGCAGGAGCAAGAATGGCTACCTTGTAAACCCATGTAACCTGATGACCATGCCTTGTGTCAATACAAATCACTCTCCTTCTATATGGGGATTTTGTAGAACATATTTTATCATTGGAGGAAGTCTACCCGTTTCTCCATCTATAAGCTATAGGATGGATCCCAAGAACTCTTTCTTGAAGTTATAGTAGGTCTTAAAAATGGTAAGTATAGAGGTCCACTTATACACTGGTAACTTTTTCCTCTTCTCATATTGGTCCACTACTGATATGAAATGCATTTATTTTTCCATGAAATAAAAGAAAATATAGGCTAGGTGGGAGAAGTATCAGAAGGAAATTTGGGTGCCCTTTTTCATCTTGTTCAACTATTCATGAATTTGACGATATATGAAGGTTGGTCAATTAAATAAAATGAGCCTAGTGCTTTGGTCCATAATAGAGGTATCATAGAATTTGGGGTTAAAGATACATTGAGAAATGGCAATTTTCTAGCCATAGACCTATTCATTTGATGGCAACCCTGCTATGACTACTAGCATTGAGTATAATTCTATATTTTTGAATTCAGTGAGGGGGATGGGGGTTTCAGGTAAATTCCTTCCTGATGGTGATTTCTTTAGTTGTAGTTCTATGAAATATCTCATGGATTTACTAGGGGCATAGTATTTGGCTTGGTTTTATGGGTAGAATTCCTTGGGTTTGAAAGTGGGGGCATATCCCATAGTGAATGCAGTCATGAAAGCCTTTGGTCTAAGGGTAAAGAGACATCTACCCATTTTACGCTGGATAATTTTTTCTTTGGGTCGTAGTATTTAGCAATTACACATACCAGTTTGGGATAGGGATGCACACGATCACAAATATAAAAGGACAACAAAGAATAGAAAGTGAAATTCATAGGACTAGATAGAGTAATACATGTTTGAGCTCTTTCCTCAATGTTTGTTCTTAAATGCATCACTTCTTTGGTTGTGACTACTATATCAAAAATTCTTGCATCTTTGTTGTGAAATAGGATGTTCTTATCATCATTGTCATGCACTGTGGCTTTGGCGATTTAGGATGAATCTACCATTGTGGTGTTTCTTTGCTACCTAAAGTCTACATTATTTTTTAGCAATTCAGTCATAGGTTTTATTATTTGTGTGAAGTCTACAATGAACTTCCACACAAAGTTGATTTGATCAAAGAAGTATTTAAAAACTTTCTTCTTTAATGTCAAATGGATATTTAAGAGAGTTGTTACTCTTTCTAGGTCAATCACTAGCCCTTTCTCAAAAATAATGTGTCCTAATAAATTTCCTTCTTCAACAACATAAATTGACTTCTTTGGTTTCAAGGAAATGCCAAACTCCCTACACTTTTCAAAAACAATCCGAATATGCCCAATGTGATCTTCTTTTATATGATAGAACACTATAATATAATCTAGGTAAATAACTATTATTTTATTTATGAGTTCCCCAAGTGTTAAATCCATTACTCTTTAGAAGGTAGCTCCTACGTTAGATAATCCAAAAGGCATTCGTTGTTATGCAAACATCCCCCATTTGGTGGTGAACACAGTCTTGTGTTGGTCTTCATATTTGATCTAGAACGTGACTGTACCTATAGAATTCATCTAGAAGTGAGAACCTCTTGGCCATTGCAACAGTATTTAACATTTAATCTATTTGAGGTAGGGTATAATGGTCTTTTAGTGAAGCCTTGTTCAGATTCTTGAAATCTATACATAGTCTAATATCATCATTATTTTTCCTAAATTGTACAAGGTTGGAAACCCATGTGAAGTGCTTGATAGGATATATTATCTTGGTGTTGGGAAATTTTAATAACTCATGTTTCATTAGCACTTCTATTTTTGGGTTGATAGGGCACCATTTTTATCGGAAGGACTTTGATCCTATCTCAAGTTCGATAGTATGTTGTATCATTTATTTGCTATATACCTTGAGATCATCATATATCCAGGACATAATATCATTGAACACTTTACATAGTTTTTGAATTTTATCAACTTATTCTATTGAGCATTGGACCCCAACTTTGAGAATTTTTCTAGGATCTACCCGCATCTCTTTATATTTTTGTTTATCAACTTTTATATTGTGGCCCAGTAGTCGATCGTTGTTGTCAAATAAACTTTCAAGAGTTATCAAATATTTGGGTATATGGTTTTTCTTAATCTTTATCAACCCATCATCTTCCTCATCCTCTAAGGCTCGGTCACTGGAATAGTTCATTTCATGTATCAAGAACTCTAATACTTGTTCATCATTCTCAAAAACTTTCTAGAAGATATCTTTATGTAGGATTGAAGGTATGTATATTAGTCTTACTATTTATGACTTTTGTATAACATTGGATACAAGGCAATAGTTGGATCCCATATATGCTAGTAAATCAACATGAGTATTGCATTCTCTAGGGATAGATTAATATTTTATACCTCAAAAGACTCAAAAATATCTCATACTTTGTTTCGATAAGCCTTTAAGTAGTTTTTCTTGCTGACATACTTTTATGTGATTTGATTGATGAGTAATTCTGAGTCTCCATATATTTGTAGCTACTTGACCTCTAGATTTTCAAATTTTCTTAAGCCTAAACACAATGCTTCATATTCTGTTGTGTTATTAGTGTAGCTCAATGTCAATCTATATGAGAAAACATTTTCATCCCTTGTTGGTGAGATTAGTACTATACCTGCCTCATTTCCATTTTTGCATATCACACCATCAAAGAAAATCTTCCATATCTAATTGGTATAGGGATCTTATTTTGATAAAATAGGAGTTTCAACCTTTTCAATTTTTGAAATTGAATACATTCCAATCCCTATTTCAATCATAGAATTAAAATATCCCAATGAGAATTGATCTTCAGTTTGGAGGTCTTCCAGAAATTCATCCATCAGATCCATATCCTCAATTTCTTTAGTAATTACTCATCCTCCCCTAACACAACACGTCTTGCAAAACACATTATTTGCATGTTTCTCATCCTCCCCTATCTTTTCATTATGAAAATAAGGTTTTTCATTAAAAATATTAATCCTTCTTCCATTGTATAGGATCTACATATGCGAATAGTCAAGTGAGAGATATCCTCCTATTTTGGCTATGAATTCTCTTGAAAGATACATCCCAAAATAAGGTTCCAGGTCTACCACCACTACTTCCTATATAACCATAATTTTGGGTATCGTATTTAATATTATAGGGATATCTTTGATTATGCCTATAGTTTTGACTAGGGTGTCATCTAACTACAACACTCTTATACTACTTCTGGTGTATTCCATCCCCATGATGTCACGTACAAATTTAGAAATTACTGTAGTTGTTGCACTTGAGTTTATCATACAATTGTGCACTACCCATCCTTCGATTTGCAGGGATAAATAGAAGGGAGGGGCTTATTTTTTCTGTATCTGGTATTGATTTACCTTGATCTAGACTAAGTTGGGGGTGAGATTTAGTTTTATTCTTAATAGACTTGAGATATTTGTTGGTGCAAAATCTACTTTTGGTTACGTTTATGCCCAATACTTTGCCAACATTGAAAGACTGGGTTTAAAATAGAGTTTACCTGGTTCAATATCTAGAGAAGTTTGGTTCCTTGATTTTTTCTTGAAAAGGGAGTAGAATGAAGTGCATAAAAAGAGGAAAATATAGCTATTGGTAAGAATTATAGGTGGTTCAGATTAGATAACAACAAAGAAATATCTACAACCTTTTATAGATAAGCATTCTTTGAACCATAAAACTTAAAATAACCAATCCTCTAGTGTATATTTAAACAACCTTAAACCCTTTACAACTGTTAATTTTAGAGCTAGTGAAACTTAAAATGCAGAAATCTAGAATGAGAATTAAGGTGATTTACATTCAATGTAGTTTATATAGAAATCAATAGTTCATACATACTTGAACAAACACCAATGAGCCAAAAACCAAAATGAGTAGTCTTTATTTGCTTTTAGAAGCCTGTGTACATTGCCTTGTAAACATATAAGAGCCAACCTCTTTTTAGGATCGCTCATCCTATATATATATATATATATATATATATATATATATATATATATATATATATATATATATATATATATATATATATATATATATATATATATTTCTTTTACATAACAGAAAAACTAAAATTTGTTACAACAATATGCTCGTAGGCTCATTTTGGTAAATTGGTGGTTAAGAGAGTATGGGATCTTCAACAACAAATGGTTGAGATCTTCTTGTTGTTGCATATCCACCTCTATCTTCTTACAGATGTTGTGTCCCAGTTGTCCTCCATTTTTTTTCTTTTGGTTCTTCAGCCAGTGAAATCATGGCATATCACAAAATCATGATGTCTTTCGTGGAGCTAGTCTACGGGTGCAAAAATGTCATGATATCATGATGTTTTCCTTTACTTAACCTTTGAGCTCCAAAATATTATGATATCATGACATTTTCCTTTTACTTAACCTATGAGCTCCAAAATGTCAAGATATTACAATTTTTCCTTTGACTTAACTTGTGAGCTCCAAAATGTTATGATATTATGATGTTTTCCCCTAACTTAGTCGTTGAGCTTCAAAATGTCGTGATATCATGATGTTTTCCTTTGAATTAACCTATGAGCTCTAAAATGTCATGATATCATTATTTTTTCCTCTGACTTAACCTGTGAGCTCCAAAATGTCATGATATCATGATGTTTTCCCCTGTATTAGCCTTTGAGCTTCAAAATATCATGATATCATGATGTTTTCCTCTGACTTAAACTGTGAGCTCAAAAATATCACAATATCATGATGTTTTATCCTGAATTAGCCATTGAGCTTTAAAATATCGTGATATCATGACATTTTCCCCTGACTTAGCCTGTGAGCACAAAAATATTATGATATCAAGGTGTTTTCCTTTACATAGTTTGTGAGCTCCAAAATGTTGCGATATCATGATGTTTTCCTCAGAATTAGCCTATGAGCTCTAAAATATTGAGATCATGATGTTTTTCCTTGAATTAACCTATGAGCTCCAAAATGTCATTAGATCACTACGTTTCTTCTACACTTAGAAAAATTTTGAGAAGACATCTCCTTACTTCGCTTGATGTAGTCATTTTGACCTACATTATTATCATCTCCTAGAGAAATTTTATCAGTTGAAAGTTAGAATCTAGAGCCTTTATCCATTGGGGAAAAAAGTAAAAAGAACAACAAAAAGGAGAGAAAAGGGAGTCATTCCAAGTAAAATTGTGTTTCTTACTCTATGCTATCATTTGTTAGGAGTGTCTTCCTCAATTAATATTTTTGTGTCTTCTTGCCCTGGTGCCATCGTACTACTTGTTGAAGCTTTTTAGCCTTTTCATGTTTTTTGGTCTCCTGAACAACTTCATTATAAATGACACAAGCCTTTTTCCAAGTCTCTTCATCTAGGTAAGAAGTCTCCATAAAAGTTAGGTACAAATACTCCAACTCTTCTACTTTGTCATAGGATAGGACTTTTGACCTCATGTATAGCTCATGCATACAGGAATTTATTTGGGTAAGGTCTTAAGCCATACTAAATATTTGGCCTTCTTGAACTGGCTCTTCTTAGCTATATATCTTTGATTCATCTTCTATGAAAGCTTTCCAAGAAGCTTTCAATTCATATTCCTCCAAGAACTCTTAATTTTTATCCCAAAATCTCAGCATGCCATAGTTCTATGCTATGCTCACATGTTTTAAAATTCCCTTAGCTTTTGCTTTGAGTTCTCACATTATTTTAGTGTTTTCTATCACTAGCTTTTGCCTTTTGAAGAAACTTTTCGCAACCATTTTATCTTGAGACCATTTTTTGTCTTGGGCTTTGTATCCAAATTTTCCTTGTGTGATTTCTACGAGAACTTGGATATTTATCACTACAGATAGCCTCACTTTCTGGAAGTTGATAGATGCAATGAACTCATCTTCCACTCGGCCCAATGTTGATATACTTCCTTATGGCTTGAGGTATTTTTTGATACATTTTTCTATACTGATATAGTCCTTTCTTGTGTAATTCAACAGGAATTCTCTCAGCTCATCAGAACACATCTTAGAACATTTATTCATGCTCTCTGACTAATTGGTTAGTGATTTATCATATATATCTAAAATATCTTTTATAGATTTATTTATGTTGGGTTTTTGCACTTTATTAGAAAGATATAGCCTAATGCGTATCTTTACCATATGAGCCAAGGTATTCTTGCTATATTAGCTTGCAATATTTTAGGAGGATAATCCAATGGATTATGGAGTTATGATAAGGAAAAGGAAGAAGGATAAAGAGAGAATTCTCAAGGAAGAGGTGCTATCTGGAAATTATTCTATTCATTAGTAGTAGATCTCTTAAAGTGATGTCATCAAGCACATGGTCTTATGATATATACCCTTTATTTATTCATTGGATTATTTACACAAAATTTGTAATATTCTTGGAATGCCGTAGTGATTGACTCAATATGGAGTTCATTCAGTGAATCTGTAATGTTTAAACCAAATTGTGTTGAACTTGAGTAACCTTCTATAGTTTGGTTGATATTACCCAAATGTTTTCCAAGCTGCTAAGTGTTATGACACTGCTCGGAGGAACCAATATAATGTAATAAATAAGATAAATGAATCGTTGTTTTATAAGAATCGCTTTTGGAAATATTGAGTTTAACCTGCAATATTGATATATAAAAAATGAATGTATTTGATGATTTAAAATGAATATGGTGATGCACCATAAATATGAAGGATGGGGTGCGATTGGAAAGACGCACCCCGGATAATTATAATTACAATATGTTAGGAGGGTCCTAACATGCCACCCCCCTTAAAGGAGCTTTGTCCTCAAAGCTGGAAATTTGGAAATTGCTGCTGGATATCGTGAAGAGTTTCCCACGTCGCGTCTTCTAAAGGTAGACCTTTCCAATGGATTAACACTTCCGTGATATCGCGAGTACGAAGGTGACGAGAGCGGCGATCCAAGATAGCTTCTGGCTCGACTAAAAGTACTCCCTCCTCGGAGAATTCCGGAAGAGTGGTTTGTGTCGTGATATGTGTTCCAACTGCGAGCTTAAGGCAAGATACATGAAATACGGGGTGAAGTTTGGAAGAGGGAGGAAGCTCAAGTTTGTAAGCAACGGTCCCAATACGTTGGAGAACTTTATACGGCCCGTAAAATTTGGGTGCTAACTTTTGAGAACCTTTTTGTTTAAGAGAGGTTTGTCGGTAAGGTTGGAGACGTAAGAAAACCATATCACCCTCGTGGAAACTACGTTCGCTTCTATGTTGATCGGCTTGCTGCTTCATGCGATGTTGGGCGGTGTGTAGGTTCTCTTTTAGGGTCCGTAGTATGTCCTCTCGACTAGCAAGTTCTGTTTCCACCGCATGGACTTTTGTAGTCCCTGGAATATAGGAAGTGAGGGATGGTGGTGTTTGACCATATAGTGCTTCGTAAGGAGTCATTTTGATGGATGTATGGTATGAAGTGTTATACCACCATTCCGCTAGTGAAAGCCACCTTACCCAATGGAGTGGTTGAGTAGAGACAAAACATCGAAGGTATGTTTCCAAGCATTTATTTACAACTTCGGTTTGGCCATCGGTTTGAGGATGGTAAGCGGAGCTCATACGAAGTTGAGTACCTTGTAATTTGAATAATTCCTTCCAAAAGGTACTAGTGAAAGTTGGGTCACGATCACTAATAATTGTGGAGGGCATACCATGTAATTTAAAGATGTTATTGAGGAAAAGGTGGGCTATAGTGCTTGCGGTATAAGGATGAGCCATTGGACAAAAATGGGCATATTTAGATAAACGATCAACAACTACGAAAATGGTTGTTTTTCCACCTGATTTAGGCAATCCTTCAATAAAGTCCATAGAAATATCTGCCCATGTTTTGGTGGGTATAGGAAGAGGTTGAAGTAATCCGGGAATAGCGATGGTCTCCCCCTTTTGTCTTTGGCACACTTCACATTCTTTTACAAAGTTTTTGATGTAATTTTTCATTCCTACCCAATAGAAGGAGGTAGTGGCTCTTTTATAGGTTTTTAAGAACCCTGAGTGGCCTGCAATGGGTGAGGTATGTAACTCATGAAGAAGTTTCTTTCGATAAGTTGAATTGGGGGTGAGGACCATCCTCCCTTTGTATCTTAATATATTGTCCTTCCAAGTGTATGGAGGTTTGCTACTAGGATTATGTTGAAGTTGTTGAATTAAGGCGTGGGTAATAGGATCATTTATCCATTCTTCATGCACCTCATCTACCCATTTAGGAATAAGGGAGGAAAGAGCATGGACTTGAGGCATATCTTCAAATTTTCTAGAAAGTGCATCGGCTGCCATGTTGTCCTTGCCCTTTTTATATGTAATTTCATAATCATAGCCAAGAAGTTTAGTAACCCATTTTTGTTGTTCCGGGGTATTAGTCCTTTGTTCCAAAAAATATTTCAAGCTATGATGGTCGGTGCGTATAATGAAATGTTGGCCAATAAGGTAAGGCCTCCAATGTTGAATAGCATGGACAATCGCCAACATCTCTTTTTCATATGTAGAGCGAGCTAAATTCTTAGGAGAAAATGCTTTGCTTATAAAAGCTAGAGGTCTTTCATCCTGCATGAGTACGGCTCCCATTCCTATTCTGAAGCATCACTTTCAATGATGAACGGTTTAGAAAAGTTGGGCATGGCTAGAACGAGGGGTGGTACACATTGCGGTTTTCAAGGTGATAAAGGCCTCGTCCGCTTTAGGCGACCATTTGAAAGCATTTTTCTTAAGTAATGTTGTTAGAGGAGCAGCGATTTTACCATAATTTTGGACAAATTTTCTATAATATCCCGTTAGTCCAAGAAACCCACGTAGAGCCTTTACGGTTTTTGGAATAGGCCAATTTTTCACTTCCTCGATTTTGGAAGGATCTACCATCACGCCTTCCTTTGAGACAATATGCCCTAAGTATTCAATTTCTTGTTTCCCAAAGGAACACTTTGATCTATTTGCATAAAGTTGATTTTCCTTCAAGATTTGGAACGCTTGTCTAACATGGTCCAAATGTTCTTCCCATGTTTTGCTATAAATCAAAATGTCATCAAAGAAAACTAATATAAATTTACGAAGGAAAGGGTGAAATACCTTATTCATTAGACTTTGAAAGGTAGAAGGAGCGTTGGTAAGGCCAAATGGCATCACCAAGAATTCGTAGTGCCCTTCGTGAGTGCGAAAGGCCGTCTTAGGAATATCCTTTTCAGCGACTCGTATTTGGTGGTAGCCTGACCGTAAGTCCAACTTGGAAAAGTAAGCTGCCCCGTGGAGTTCATCTAGTAGCTCGTCTATGACCGGAATAGGAAATTTATCTTTGATGGTCATTTTATTTAGCGCTCGAAAATCGACACATAAACGCCACGAACCATCCTTTTTCCTAACTAAAATAATTGGAGAGGAGTAAGGGCTTTTGCTAGGTCTAATGACTCCTGTTGTAAGAAGCTCTTGTACTAATTTCTCTATTTCGGTCTTTTGGAGGTATGGATAACGATAAGGTCTAATATTAGGAGGTTGATGCCCTGGAACTAGTGGAATAGTGTGATCGTGACTTCGTTGTGGAGGTAGTCCTTTTGGTTCGTTGAATACCGCCTTATGGTGGTCTAAAATTTTTTGTAACTCTGGTGTCTCGTCTTTTTGGTGACTAGGTTGAATTGAAAATAATTGGGCGACCATTCCTTTGTTCCCTTTTCGGATAATTTTCTCCATTCTATGCGAGCTGACGATTTGGGAAGGTCCCGATTTCGAGGCCTTGGATAATATAGGTTTGGTTCTTTGCTGTGTAATTTCATCCATAGTTCATCAAATTCCCATTGGACTACGCCCAAGGTTCTTAACCATTGTACGCCTAGTACAATGTCGCATCCCCCTAGGGGTAAGACGTACATGTCGCTTTGCATGGTATAAACTCCCATAGTTAGTTTTATATTTCTGCATTTTCCTTTGCATGCAATTTTTCTGCCATTTCCAATCATCACTTCGAAGTTATTGCAAGGGTATATGAAACAATTTGCTTGTTTAGCCACTTTTGGATCGATAAAATTGTGCGTGCTACCAGAATCTAGGAGCACGGTAAGGTTTTGTTTCTTAAAATACCCTTTTACTCGCATTGTTTGAGGGGCAAAAAATCCGGCAAGGGCGTTGAAGGAAACCTTTGGTGTATTTTCTTCGTCACTTTCAAGTGTGTTGGATAATACCTCTACTTCGAGTTCAGGTTCCTCTTCAGTAGAATTCCCTTCCTCTGTGGCATCGAGAATATATAATTTTCGTGAGGCACATTTATGATTTCTATCAAATTTCTCATCGCAATGGTAGCAAAGACCTTTAGCTTGTCTTTCCTTCATTTCCTCGAAACTCAGACGTTTAATTGGTAGAGCGGGGTTAATTTTGGGGGTTGTGTAGGAGTTTTGGGTTCGTCCATTTTGCATTGGCTTGGGGTTGGTATAAGTGTTTGATTGTTTCCCCCAAGTTGGTTTCGTGAACCGATTCCGTGCCTTGATTTTGTCTTTCGCTAATTTCGCTAAGCCGATGGTCTCTAACATGTTTGTAGGGTTGTACATTTGTACCTCAATTCGAATTTCTTCTTTTAATCCGCTAACGAAACATTCTTGAAAGAAGGCAGCGTCTAATCCGGATGTTCGATTAGCTAACCTTTCAAATTCTGCTTGGTACTCGCTTACTGAAGTGGTTTGGCATAATTTAGTGAGGGCCCCTGTAAAGCTTTGAAACTTGCTAGGGCCAAATCGTACTAATAGGTTATGTGTAAAGGTTGACCACGTCGGAGTGCCATTAGTTTTCTCGAACCATTGGTACCATTGGATGGCGTCATTTTCCAAATGGAAGGAGGCGATATGCACTTTTTGTATTTCCGAAATTTGATTTAGTGAGAAATATTGCTCTGCTCGGTAGATCCAGTTTGTAGGGTCTCCGCCTTCAAATTTTGGGAAGTCTAATTTGGTCGTCCATGGTAGAATGGAAGTTTGTGGACCTCCTAACATTGCTCGGTTTGATGACCCGTTGTTGGTTGAGTTTGCTTGTGTTGTTGCCTGTTTTTGACTGATGGCATCAAGTTTAACATCCATTGCAAATATTTTCTCGAAGAGTTCTCTTGTGTTACGGGAATTCTCCTCTCTTTCCTGTTTAACTTCTTCAACGAGCCTTTCGTGTTTCTCGTGGATGGAATCCAGTGATCGTCATCCGTCGGCCATTGCGGTTGGTGTAGGTAACGATCAATGTGACTAGGTAACGTGTGCAAAAAATTTTTTTTTTTTTCAAAAATTTGATGGGCAATGCCCTATCAACTTTTAAATTTTGTGCTCTCTGTTAATTAACAGAGCACAGTGGTCAACTGGTCAACATGGTGGGTAAGTTGACTGATAGAGCACAGTGGTCAACAAGGGCAAGTCGAGGATCGACGGCAGGCGAGCAAGTCGAGGATCGATGACAGGCGTCAATGCGATAGGCTCACAGTGGCAAGTCGAGGATTGATGGCAAGGGTGGCAGGCAGGCAAGTCGAGGATCGATGACAGGCGGCAATGCGACAGGCTCACAGCGGCAAGTCGAGGATCGGCGGCAATGCGACAGGAGAGAGGCGGACGACTTCGCACGGGCGCGTGACTACCGTAAGGTAGTCACAAGCTTCACTTGTTTGAAGTTGCTTTTAAACCTCTTTTTTATTTTAACCTTGCCAATGTGGGATAATTCCCCTGGCCGAAAAAAAAAATGATGTCGGATTAATATTGCTAGAAAAGGTCACACCGGGAATTAATTGAAGAGTTTATAAGGTTTTCTTTAAATTTTCTGCGTCAAGATTTTTTTTTTTTTTTGATATCGAAAACCTTTGTCCCACGGCCAGAACTTCGACGAATTTTAATAAAATTTATATAAATTTGTATTTATATTTTTATTCGCTTCCTCGTCGCAAACAGACGCTGTTAAATGTTGCAGGTCTTCAACTCGTCTGAATCGAATGTTCACTGAAGGGCAGGGGAGTAGAATAGCCCCAGATTGGTGGCCGTTAAATCGATGCAAATGGCAGGAATCTTTGTTGTGATTCTCTGTGTGTTACAGTGCAGGTGTGGTGGACGTCGGCGTTCACTCTGCAGGTGCGGCAGACGTATGCAGGTTTTAAGGTTGGTGGTAAAATCTCTACTGAAAGAGACGTCGTCAAGTATGATTTCCGTTAGTGACTAAGGGTGTGGAAAAAAAATTCTTGTCTTTTGGCTCTGATCCAGATGTTATGACACTGCTCGGAGGAACCAATATAATGTAATAAATAATATAAATGAATCGTTGTTTTATAAGAATCGCTTTTGGAAATATTGAGTTTAACCTGCAATATTGATATATAAAAAATGAATGTATTTGATGATTAAAATTGAATATGGTGATGCACCATAAATATGAAGGATGGGGTGCGATTGGAAAGACGCACCCCAGATAATTATAATTACAATATGTTAGGAGGGTCCTCACACTAAGAGATCACATCTTGGTAGATCATCATGCATACCAGCACTTATGTAATCAATGATTAGTGTAGTAATAAAATTTTCCATGTGAGAGCCTTTCCCAAGCACTAGCTATTGTGATAACTGGATCTAGTGTTGCCACTCCTTGGGATCCTCTTGCGATGATATCCCATATTTGTATACCTCCATCATCCTTACATAATTTTTCTTGTAGGTCTCATTAATCGAGCCTGCTACTGATAAGACCTCCTCGAGATATATACATTGACCTTCTAATCCATCACAAGGATGACTTATCTCCTACTCACTCTGCTTTTGGATGCAAAAAAGGTGTAAAAATATTCTCTTTTTGTGAGTGGAAATTCCACCCTGGTCCATATTCTTTGTTTGCTGAAAGGAAGTGCAAGCAATAGGATTGTTTTCTATAGAAATATTACTTGCAATTACTATACATGAGCTCAAGAATAGATATACTCCTTGTGTTATCCATAGCTACAACCTTGGCCCATACACAGCTTCAGATGATATTTGTGGTGAATATTATGTGATCGACATGGAAACATTAGAAGATGAAACTATGGTAGATAAGGCAAGATCTCTCGAAGATAATTTGCCTGATGGAATCAGGAGTTGCTCTATAGTAAGAGGTAGATATAGCCTTCTAAATTTTTTGAGGAAATCTACTTTCCCCTAATTGATATAGTAAGAGGTCTATATCTAAACTAATCCCAAATGTAGTACAAGTGAGACTAGGCAAGATTTGGCTGGTATTCAAAGGGGATCCTTCCCCAGGTCCTTCTGAATCAAATCTTGAAGTCTGTTATAGACTCAAAATAGGCCCTCTTGATGAATGTGAGGTGCATCAAGAGTTCGAAGGGATCCAAGGATCCATCAAATGTGTCAATAAGAGCTCTTGCCAAATTCACCCATGAGTGGATAGTTTTCTACCCAAGGATATGGTACCACAATAGTACCCTCTCTTTTAAATATGATACTAAGAGCCTGATCATGACGTCTTCATGCAATATACCATGGAAGAGCACCAGTGCAGCAACATATTTGAGGTGCTCTCGAGCCATTCCTAAAGTAACATTATAATTGGTAAGATGCTTTAGGGCATTTTTAGGAATCTCATGCCAGCATAGGTGGTCTAGCAGACCAATATCATTCCACTATGAGTAGCATAGCTGGTCCATCAAGGTCCTAGAATTCAGAACTCCAAAATTATGTATTATATTTGGATTCATCATATTAACATACTATCACCACTGATGAGGTCAAGGCTGCTCATAAAACCTTGAGTCCTCTGGGAAAATAATTTTTTTTAGCATAATAAGGCAACTGATGCCATGATCTAAAGATACTACACAGTCAAATTTGCCAAGTGATTTACCAAGATATGGATAAACTAGAGTATCACCAAACTTTGGTTTCCTCAAACACAAAAACTAATAGAGTTCCCCAGCTAAGTCACCAAAACTTGTTGGTGAAAAAACCAACACTGGACAAGTGGGAGGCACACCCAAAGGTTTTTGACCAACATTGAACGGTCACTTGAAAAAATAGAGGCAAAGGTAGTCAATATTTGGAGAAGGTCAGCTCTTGAGGTTCTAGCTACCTACAATGCAAGGTAGAAAAGGGGGAAAAGGATATGAAAAAGAAATCAAAGGAGCCCATAGTTAAAACTAACAATGATAGTGTATGGCCACATCAAGATACACTCCTCCCACATCACCAGTGCAAACAACAATAAACCACCTAACAGATCATCCCACCTCACCCATAACTTCTCCTTTAGCTTTACATGCAAAGAGGGACTCCCGAACTAGTAGGAGGGTGCATGAAATCCAAGTAGTAGAATTAGAGTGCTCCCACATGATTGGCCTTAATATAAATAAACCTAAATTCCAAGTGGTGAATGTGAATTCTAGAACAACCCAGTTAGATCTAGAAAATCTAGATAGCAAAATTAAGTGAATCAACTCAGATAGCCATCATAAAAATAAACATTCACACAAAGGTAAAAGTAGAATGAAAGATAGATTGAGAAACCAAACAATGATTTACTATTATTTACAAGAAAAAAATGATTACATATGAATTGTAAAGGCCAAAGATCCTCCCTTTGTAATGGCAAGCATTCCACTACTTATAGAGGATTTTATAATAGAATTTAAATTACAACATTGATGGCATCAGGTGGGAGGATCATTTTGGAATAGTTGGAAGGTCTACTGATATTCTACTCTTCAGAAGAATAGCGACTATATGGAGAAAGTTAGGTTTTTTTGCATATATTTGGGCCCTTGATCGCTCTTGCTAAACTTTTTAAAGCAATAAATTTCATCTACTCTACCACTTTGAGCACCTGAGAAGTCTTTCTGATCACTATAGTCTTTGCGTACTTCTACTTGTTCTTTTCCAGCTCATACCAAGGTGGCTATGATTATTAATGACCTAGCTTGAAGCTTCCTTCCTCTTGATGTCAAATATGGTCAAGTACATTTCATCTTCTTAGTTTTTCACTCATCCTACTTTGGGATGGAATATTAGGCTTAAAATTTTGATATTACTATTCCAAAGTTCCATCCAACTTCGAGGGTGAGAACTTGGAACTTGTGCTCACCATACTGTAGTTTAATTTTTTTGTCCAAGGATTTGGGATACCATTCTTCCATCCAATGATAAGGGTGGGATTTTTTATCTTCTTTTGAGTATGCCCCTACCCATTCTTCCTTCTAATCCCAGTCTTGTAGATTTGCTCTGCTACTTGTCCACCTAGTTTCAAAAATCTGTCTCTACCATCAAGGCTTCAAAATTTGGCTAGCTCTAATACAACATTAATCTTAAAAAAATAAGAGTTGGTGAAGAGGTGTAAAATTTCACCCACAACAGTTAGACTAGACTACTAGGTAATACAAGCCACCAAAATCTAGCTCATCCATAAGCTAACATTGGTCTGTATAAAATAATATCGCTAATATGACAAACATATCACCACATGTAAGGCTACTCCATTGCTAGGCGGGTTTCATTCAACCCATTGTTGTAAAGGAGGTCACCCCATGGTTTTTGAATATTGAATATTACAGGGATTCAAGCTCATTATCTCCTTTTCTTTTAATTTTTTGGGATACTTGCTCATGCTTAGTGGTGAAAATCACTATTTATTTTGTTTTTTTTGTGAGCAAGGGATATGCTTAGTGATGAAAATCATTGTTTATTTTGCATTATTTTAGGAATTTTCTCATTTTGTGGAAGAGTAAGGGATTGTTTAGGTAGGGGGCGTTTGTCCTTTTTTTAATTCTCAACATGCTATACCATGCACATAATAATATGAGCAAGGGAAACCTTTCACTTTAGGTGACAAGGACCACTTTGTAGTGTCATATTTTCTTGTTCAAAACTAGTATTATTATTGTTTAAAATTATGTTGGATTTTGGTATTTTGAGTTATGTTGTTTTTGTGATTTTAATTATTTTATGAATTAAGTATAAAATTCCCATAAGTTAAGAATGTTGAGAGGCTCAGGCTCCTTAACACCTTCTAGCGATGTTAGGCGATAAGTACTTGGTCTTATCTTCTTTTTTACGATGAAGGAACCTAACCAATTGGCCACAAATTTATCTTGTAGATGATGTGGCAAGTTTGAGTTATGTTGGTTCTATTTAAGCACAATATCCCCAAACTTAAAGTCTCTTGGATGGACTTTAGTATTCTAAGCCTGTTTAATAGGATCCTAATAAATACGAAGATTCTTGAGAGTATTCACTTGTTAATCAAGAAGGGTCAATTGATCAAGGTGAGCTTTTCGTGAAGTGTTGTCATTAATGAACTCTTTAAATGATATTTGTAATGATATAATTTCTAATTCCAAGGGTATAATTGTCTCAGTTCCATATATGGTCTTGTAATGATGAAGTTTTCCCCAGTGGGAGTTTGAATGCTAGTGCGATAAGCCCATAAAGTTAGAGGTAATTGAAGGTGTCAATCCTTATGATTCTCCTTAATGGTTTTCTTCAATATGGCAACTACAATTTTTTTTAGAGACTTCTACTTGCTCATTTTATTATGGATAATATGGTGTTGCAAAGTTGTGTTGAATATTATATTTGGATGTTAAAGCCTACACATATTTTTTCTTGAATTATGTTCCATTATCCAATTTTATTTTGTATGGAATACCAAAACAACATATAATATTATGGAGTATGAAATCCGCAATATGAGATTCAATCATAGTGGTCAAAGGGATTGCTTCCACCCATTTAGTAAATTACTCAATGGTCATTATAATCAATGTGTTATGGCCCGAATATGGAGGAAATATCTTCCCGATTAGATCAAATCCCCACGGAGAAAAAGGTAAATCTAATTGAATCATTTGCAAGGTCTAAGGTAGCAGGTGTATGAGATTAGCATTATGCTAACACTTGATGTATTTCTTGAAATACATGTAGTAATCCTTCTCCATAATGGGCCAATAATATCCCATTCTAAGGATGCACTTTATGATAGCCATATCACTAAAATGGCCATCATAGCTACCATCGTGAGCTTACGAGATTTCCCAAGCAAATTCTTGGAGCTCGATACAATGAAGGAGGACTCCATCATAGCTCCATCGATATATAATATCTCCTAGAAAGACATATCTAGTCACTTTCTATTTAAATGTTCATGTTGTGATATGCAATAATCCCTAAGGGATATTTCCAAGTTTTAAAAAAATCTTTTAATTGGATGAGCCAATCTTGGTAAGCTTGAGCTTCAATTGTCTTAACAACTTGTTCCTATTGTGATTCGATTTGCACAAATGAATATTAGGAAACAACCATATGATGAATGGTAGTACCATTCTTCGAAGGACCCTATGAGATCAAGAACCCCCATGATACCTATTTCAAAAAGTCTTGGGCTTTATAGAACCACTCATGATTTGGTTCTATCTGAATCATGTGGACTAATTTCTTGTTGTTTGGAGCCTCATGGAACATCTGTAATTATGAGAGTATTTTAATATAAATGGTAGTAAAATCAATCAAATTATTCTGAGGAATTAAGGATCCCAAATATGCCATTGTGTTTTTAAATCAATTAGACATACGAGGGACTGCCTGAATATCATACCAATCTAGTTTAGCTATATATGTATCCATAAGCTCTTTATAAGCTTTCAGGATGGGACATCTACATTGATAAATTTCTTTCACTTTTTTTATTATGAACAAATATTCACCAAATATATTTAGCTTCTTAATTTTCATGGTGACAGTTATTTGGAGACCCAATATTAGAGCCTCGTACTCAGCATTATTAACAGTGCAAGGAAAATAGAGTTTAAAATACAAGGACATAGGAGCTCCTTGCGGTGTGAAAAACACAATCCTTGTGCCACCCCCTTTTTCACACTTGGAACCATCAAAGAAAAAAGTCATGTCTACTTTTTTATTTGGTTCTTCAGGTTTAGGTGACTCAGATAATGCAAACATTATGTGATCAAGTAGTTCTATGATGAGAGGTTTATCATCCTAAAGATGTGTCTCTGCTCACTGATATACTATGACCTAAACTTTAATGGAATTTTTACTGATTAATTCAAGATAGAATTCCATCAATAGCATGATCCACTTTGTGGTACATGTATTATGATATCTGCAACTCATCATGTAACACAAAGGATTTTATTTTGATATGACATTTATGGTATGACTTAGCACGTAGTGGCATAGCTTTTTAGTAGCAAACACCACTACTAAGCAAAGATTTTCAATGTATGCATACTTCAGCTCATAACTTACCAAGGTGTGACTAATATAATAGATAGCTCATTCTCTATTTTTTTTGTTCTTCTAGGCTAACATGGTTCACAGGGCAAAGTCTGTGGCTGAAATGTATTACAAGAAAGGCACACCTAGTCGAGGTGGAGCTAATACTGGTGGTGTTTCCAAGTACTTTTTGATATTTTCAAAGGCATTTTAATAGTATTTATCCCAATTGAATAGGACCCCCTTGTGTAGGAGTTAATTCATGGGTCGACATTTATCTGATAACTGCACTATAAAGTGCTTTATGGATGCTACTTTGCCTTGTAAGCTGCAAAGCTCTTTTATGTTCATTGGAGGAAGCATTTCTAGAATTGCTTTGACCTTTGTAGGATCAACTTCAATCCCTTATTTGGAGACTATGAATCCCAAGATTTTTCTTGATGTGACACCAAAAACACACTTTTAGGTTCAGTCTGATATTATGCTCTATCAGGCAATCGAAGACTTTATGCAAAACTTTTGCATGCTCTTCACGCAATAATGACCTGGAAAGCAAATCATAATTGTAATCCTCTAAAATATTATGCATATAATCATGAAAAATATATTTCATGGTCCACTAATATGTGGCACTAACATTTTTTATGCTGAATGGCATAACTATAACAAAATGTACCCCATGGAGTGGTAAAAAAATTTTTATGTTCATCTTCGAGTTTGACCCAAATTTGACTATAGCTTGAAAAACCATACCTAAGGGATAACATCTCATGACCTACATTTTTATCTATGAGAGCATCTATGTTCAAAAATAGGAATGCATCCTTCGGTGTTGCCTTATTGAGGTCTTTAAAATCCATGCAAATATGGATCCTCCCATTAGATTTACCTATAGGTATCATGTTTGATACCCATTCTAGATAATCGATGGGCTGAATAAACTCTAAATACAAAAAAATATGTAATTCATCCTTCACCATTAATATTATTGTTGGGTGCATCTTCGTAAACTTTTTCTTGACCGGTTTCATACTGGGGTCCAATGAAAGGTTATGGGTAACCAATTTTAGATTGAGATCCGACATGTCTTTGTAATACCAAGCAAAAATATTAGACTTATATATCGATAGAGGTATGAGGATGGATCACTCCTTAGGAGATAAAATTTCTCCAAATTTTACTTTCTTAGGATTTCTAGGATCATTGCCAATATCCACATCAAAATTATCCTTGATTGACATATGGGATACCTCCTCAAGTTGATGAGGCATACAAATCAATTGGATGCCATCCACTAGGTTAGGAATATCTATCACATCATATTTGACCTCAACATTGTAAACATCATGAGCATAGCCTGGAGTAAAATGGAAAGGTTGTAGCATTTATTCATAGGGAAATATCTCCTCAAGCGATGGGGTGATGTTGTGCGGTAAAATTTAATGGCCTCAAGATTGAGGTGCAATGGCTTTGAAGGTTCATTTATATCGTGGAGAGGTGTATTTAAATAAATGGAAATCATATTTATGGATGGAAGGTGATATCCATGACTACATGGGTAGAACTTGTTTATTGTTGGTTGTTCTAGATGCTCCATGTATGTACTAGGAGGTATTGGGATCTCTGGATCTACTCTAGGAGTAGATAGGATAATTGGATCCTCAGGTTGGAGAAAATACACTAAGGTAGATATGGAAATACTCTATGTTTTTTTTATATGATGAAGGTTGTGAGGACCTAAGTATGCAATCTCAGTTGCATCCTCATACTCCTCATCTTCATCTAACCAGTCATTTTAGGAGTATCCTCTAGTTCTGGCTTTCCTTTTGGAATAATATCATGATATACTATAGGAGTTTCTATAGAAACCATGGTGATTGGGTGATGATACCTCAATAAGTGAGAAGTATTGGGGTCAATGTATTCATTTACATCGATGTCCACCCCAAATCCTAGGCTTAGACACTCTAGGGAACTATCTAATAACTCATCCAACATGTAGATGGAATACCCTAAACCAAAATTATTAGTAGATAGTTGGTACTATAGTTGATAGGATGTTCTAATACCTTGTTCATAAAGACCTAAACCACTACCATGCCAATGGTAGTGATCAAATTATCTGAGAGCAAATTCAGGGTTTGACATATAATATATGTTGTTGGAGAATGGTTCATTGTCATGATGTTTTGCTTGAGACTGACCTATGGTTTAGTCAAAATACCCATATATGAAGTTGTTCTGGTTGGGGAGTATACCTAAAGGTATCACCATTCCTATGGACAAGGGAGAAGCATGACGTCTCCCCATGTCTTGTGTATATTTGATAATTGGTATACAAGTTACATTGTGCACCAAGTATTCTACAAGCTCGGGGTTGACTAAATGGACAGTCACTTGAGGGTGGATGATGCAATAGATGAAGAAGGTTAAGGAGGCTGAGATACATCATCCATTATATCAGGATATTTTTCCTCCTCCATGGGAATTTGGATATCCACCTTATATACATTAGGGTTGACTTCAAGTTCATATATCATGGGTGCTTAAGCTTCTATTTCTTCTTTCGATTAGATGATGATGAAGATTTATTAGAAGTGACTATTGGTTTGGGTGATGGAGGTGGTGTTGATGTATATGGATTAGCACATACTAATCTATGTTTGTACTCTAGATGCTTAATGGGATAATTGGATCTAATGTTCACATGCATTGATAGTAAAACAAACTCACCCAAATTACTAACCTGATTAACGTACTTAAAGGGTTCTTAATCTGATGGTACGATATGGAACTATCCCTCATGAACATATTTAATAAATTAATTTAAAATAGAAGGGACACATTACATGTCTTAGATCCAAGGATGACCAAGAAATATGTTATATTGCATCGCTCCTTCCAACATATGGCATAAAATAAAAATGGTTTTTAGTCCCACCTGAATAGGCAAGACTATGGTACCAACCATCGAGCATAATGCATCATTGAATGCTCATAATGTGAAATTTGATGCCACTATGTGTGACTCTGGAAGGCTCAAATATCCCAAAGCTATCATCGTTATGATGTTAATCGATGAGCATGTATTGATCAACACTCACTTGTATGGTATCCTATTTATACAAGTGATTATGTGCAATGAAGGATCTGCTACATTAGTTGGTACTTATTTAATTTTGTGATCATAAAAGGTGATCATAGGCTCTCTATATTTCTATACATGCCCCACAAATTTTGTGAATTCATTAGGATCTCACAGGGCTGAAGCTCAACAAATTTAAGAATATCCATGAGTGCCTCCCTATGTCTAGGGGATTGCTGAATGAGCTCATAAATTGAAAGCTTTGCTAAGGTTATCTGTAGGCTCTGAGTAAGCCTATTTCTAATGGTAATCACTAGTGGTGCTAGTGGACTTGGTAATGGGTTTTTAACTGGCCCTTGTTATGGAACATAAGTTATTCTAATGGGAGCTACAATGTGGCTCAGCTTGGTTGTACCTTCGATTTTAGGTTACTATGTTAATCATGCCAATGAACCCATGTGTGGGTGGATCCGTATGAATCTCATTGACATACCCCATTTGATTACCCTTGACCTCATGGGTAGGCAAGGGATATTTAAATATTCTCATCTGTTGATTATCTGGAGCTAGAGGATTATATATCTGTAACTGATTCTTATCAAGCATGTTTTGTACTAGGTTTTTGAAACCATAGCATCCTTGGATATCATGTCCATTTTATCTATGATAAGAACAATATAAGTCCTCTCTATACCCTTTAGTCTTGGGGTGAGCAGGATCTAGCAAGTAAATTTTTGGTAAGGTAATCACCTTGGCCTCACATAGTCTATTAAAGAGAGGCACCAAAGACTCAGGAAGTGGCATGTATGTGTGAGGAGGAAAACATTTCTTGTCTTGCCCTTGATTCTATTGGTGTTGTTTGTTGTACTACACCAAAGGGGGTTGAGCCTAATAATTAGTTTGTTGTTGATATGTTTTGCTTTGGGAACATTTAGAACAATCTAATTCATAGGCACTGGATTTGACTAATAAGGATTGTTATAGGTATTTTTGTTCCACTCTTTCTTATGGAGCATAATGTCTCCCTCCTAGACCTTGATGACCTCGATAAATTTGGTTTGTGCCAAAGCCTCTTCAAATGTTTGATATAGTTGTAATTGTAATAAAATTGATATATGTTTGTAGTAACTCTTGGTAAACATTCAGGTTAGCTTGAAAATAGGAATGGTGAATGGTAATTTTGACATGATCTTGCACCACCTATTTCTATAGTCCATTACTGGATCATCATTGTATTGACATAAATTTGATAAGTTAGAAAGGTTTACCTTATTGACTCTTAAAGAGAAGCATTCAAGGAAGGTGTTGGTTAGCTATTCAAAGCTAGAGATGTTATGTATAGGTATTTGGTTATACCACTCTAAGGCAGAGCCAGAGAGTGTTATCACAGATGTGCACAACAACAAAGCATCATTATCTTTGAGCTAAAAATACAAGTTCATGAAACTTGTGACAAGCTCTTGGGCATCATTATCCCCTCAAAATTTATCTAGCTTTGGCATTTTGAAGTGCTCTAGGTAGGTCAAACTAGGTACTGATGGATCAAGGGGTTAATTATATAGTTTGTGCAATGTGGGTTTTTGATAACCCACCCCCTACTTCTCAAGTGATTAGATTCACTCTGTGAGAACTTTGTAAGCCTACGATGAGATGATCTCATTACCTTAAAGAGATTTCTTGGGAGGAGGTGGTGGATTGTTTCAGTTTTGATCAAGGTGGTATATTGTGATCATCTTCCATGTCCTCACAAGATGGCTCAAGATATGTTTGGTCCTGATCATATGCTTCCATCTCTTTGTAGACCTCATACTTTGGTGGGTTTGGTGCTTGGGACTATCTTTATCGATAATTATGTAAAGAGGCATGAAAGGAACTATTTTTGGTTGGTCTAGGTGGTAACTCTTCTTGTTGTGTAGTGTACCTCATAGTGAGTTATTACCTATAAGTACTAGGTGTGGGTATTTATTCTTAGGCTACCCTACGTGATTGCTCTTCATGCAATCTCTACTCTAAGATTATTTCCTCACATAGTCTATGTTCGTATAACCACTAGTGGTGTAACCTTTGTTGTTCTATGTGCTCATGATCTAAACATTCTCGCTCATGATGCAAATCCTCCAATTGAGATTGGATCAATTGCTCTCTCTGACTAGTGTTGGGCTAAGGTAGCTGATCTATTCGATCCGTTGTGTGAGGCCAATGACTTCTCATCTTGATACGAGGGGTTTTAGCTATTTTAGTTCATGTAGTGGGTGTGGCAACCCTCTTACCTCGATCAATCGAGGCTACATTTACTCTGTGCTCAACCCTAGGGGTGATGTCCTCATGTAAGGATGGCACATGTGTGTGGTATGTTTGCATAGAACACTCCTCTCATGTATGGGTAGGATGAACTAAATCTTCATCGCACCCATCCTCAAAATGAGAATGAGTAGAATAAGGTGCTCTATGAGCTGCATTAGGGCCATACCTATCTAGGTGATTTAGCTTATGGGTCTTCCAAGGTTGATCAGGAGGAGTAGCTCCCCCATATTGACTAAGCAAGGGCATGTACTCTACACCAAACTTGGAAGGGTTTGTAGATCGGTTGGGTACATGGATGCATGCAATCCCTCTGCTAGGCCCCTCAATGGGTAGATATTATCTAGAAGAAACATGTTATGGATGAGGTCTAATGATATCCTCATCTTGGTCATGGGGAGGTCCCATGGAAGTCCTCCTAGTAGGGGTCTCTCGATGAGTAGATCCCCCGTGTGTGGAATTATCTCTACGATATCTCCTTGAGCATCATTTAGGTAAAGGTAAATCATGTGGGTTGTATCGAAGGTATTATGAGCCTTCATATGCATTGTCAGTGGCCTCAGTCTAGGTGCTAGGTATGGCTTCGTGTTGTGACCATTTTATATTTATTATGCATTCAATTAGGAAACAAACAAAGTATACAAATTATTATCTCTTTTAAATATTGTTTGTGTTTCCTAAGATAGCTTGTGTGTTATGATTCATTGATTTTCTTGCCTTTCTCTTGTTTGAGTTTTTGATATTGTTGATGTAATACTCAAGTTAAAGGGTTTTCACCTGTATACTCTCACACATGAGCCTAGTGATGAAGTCTAGACTGTGAAACCCACCAAAATTTGGAGATGAAGCCCAAATCCGATGAGGGAGCATAGGTCCTACCAATCCTCACCCAATTCACTATGGTTAGCGATACACCTTCCGAAGAAGAGTGTGTGCTATTTTCCATGGCTACAATGGTTCTTGGAGCTAGTCTTGGCCAAAATGGGGTACGAAGATCCATAATGTAAGCCAAAAATGTGGTGATGAAGGCCACTATTGTTGGTCTTGATCAGTGGTTGGATGTGACTTCCAACTCACTGATGTTAAATTTGAGATGTGATGTGTGTGTGGGTTCATTTTATTTCATGCAAAAGTAAAATGCAACATAGAGCATACAATGATTTTTCACTAATGCATGAAAGAACGTTTCAAATTTCCAAATATGTAAATAAAAATGTTTTAATTTCAAAAATTTGATAGTGCAAACCCTAAATGAAATCAGCCTTTAGATAGGCAACATGCAAGCAAACCCTAACAATCAATTAATCAGGGGCCATCACTATGTAAAATGGTCTATAGTAGAGGTCATCAAACACAGGAATGGTTAGATAGAGGGGCTTTTGTACCCTGGGGTGGCTAGTAGTAGAGGCCATTGTTCCCAATAGTGGTCATAGGCAGAGAGTTTAAAATTTTAAAATTTTCACTAAATTTCTCTACCAAAGCTTGAAATCTAACTTTTTCTATAAAAAGTAGTAAATTCTAGCACAGAGATACTCACAGGTGTAGCCAACATTCGATGAATATGTTGCAAAGTTAATTTTTTGACTCTGCTCTAAGGTCGTCAGAGGGTAGAGCGACAACTCTACTAGCCATCAAAGGGTAAGGTGACTATGCTTGTGAGCCGTTCTAGCTTAGAATGGTGGTACCTGCAAGTTCAAGAAAATAAGAAAACCATAAGTTAGTGATAAATAAGGAGATTGTGGGAAAAGTCCCACGGTGATCACCACTGTAAGATGTACAAAAGATCTAACACCTACAGATGTAATATGATATCAAATTGAAAATGCAAATTATGTAACCATCATGACAAATAAATAGAGAAAATAAAGTGCCCTTCTCATTGATATTCAAAAATTATCTTTACAAGAGGTTACAAAAGATCCCTCTTAGGGATTCACCAAATTGATACAAATTACATCAAGAATCCAATAATAGGTGTCTTCCAAAAGATCTTTGTAATCTCCCAAAATTGATTATGGAGGGTTTCTTAGCGACCTCCACTTGATGATGTCAAGATTAAGGAATATTTATGATGATTTGCTCCTATGGAAACCTAAAATATGCACACATAAGCACTTACAAGAAATTAGTAGCAAATGTGGAACCTCTCAATATGAGGCCCATTTCCAAGATATGCAAATGGAAATAAAATTACGTAAAATAGTAAAGATAAATGCATATAAACAGAATGAAAATGTGCTAAACTAGGTTAG
Source organism: Wollemia nobilis (assembly GCA_028583015.1). NCBI lineage: Eukaryota > Viridiplantae > Streptophyta > Pinopsida > Araucariales > Araucariaceae > Wollemia > Wollemia nobilis. Next base: position 5,521,471 of record JAQPPZ010001057.1, on the reverse strand, counting down.
AAATCCAATTGAAAGATGCTAAAACTGATCTAACTAAGAAAGTATAGAAAATAAAATATCACCACAAGGCTATCATTGGCTAAAATGGATGGCTCTATTAGCCATCATCGGGTTCGATGGCTTTGCCTATGGGCCATTATTGGGTACAATCATCACTGAATAGAGAGCTCTTTCTTCATGCTCGATGTGGGACGATGATCAATTTGACTATCAAATGGCTTTAAATTCTTGGTGCATTCATGAGGAATGACTTAAATGTGGAAATGGGTGTGGAATCAAAAGGATTGATGGTGAATAATGGTGAGATTTTCTCTTCAAGATCCAATGCACTTCATGGATGCGAATGCAAGCTTCATGATGAAATGTGGGTAGCACCTTGATGCTTATGAGAGATTGATCTCTCTGTTAGGTAATTTGATAGCACTTCATTGTGGAAGACAACTAGGGTTTAGATGAAGGAAATGCTCCATTTTATAGATTTACCTCAATTGTAATCTTGGCTTGCTAAAGAAGCCAAGATCAAGATTTAGTTAGGATTAGGGAGACCACACATCGCTTCTAGAAGCTTCTTACCCGTAATCGCTCAAGAAAAGTTTCCCTATAATGGATTTTTCTTGGCTAAGGAATTCCAAGTTTGTTATAGGTGAGGCCATCCTTGAGAGGTGCAGCCTGATCTGGGGGCCATCATTGGGTCCAATGGCTATCAAGAAACTGCTAAGGGGGACAACAACCCAAGCTGTAAAGGGTTGGATAGCCTTTTTTGAGTGGTTAGAACCACTATTAGGTCTTGGGAAGGACTAAGATGAGTTATATAGCCTAAAAAGGTGTCCATATGAGTAGCCTCCTTAATCACTTGATCCTATATCACTTGACGAAGGATCTGACTACAATATTGGTGTTAGACTAATCTTGGTTGGGGGTCCTACTTGTCATTCATCCATATTTGATTTTGGCTAGAGCTTGGATATTTGTGGTTGTAGACAATCTTGGTCATAAGAAGCCTTCAGCTTCCCTGAATTCATCTTCTACCATCTACATACCATTTTTAATTATTTTAGATAGAGTATTATACGTCGTTCTTTGAGGCTCATTTCTAAGATATCTTCTAACATTTCTTTTCTTGCCTGTTTTACTTTCTCCTTTGAAAATACTATGGCTTTGGCTCTTTCTTCATAAAGTTGCTACTGGAGGTCCTTGAGCTATTTAGTTAGGGTATGATTTTGCTTGTTGGCATATTCTACCTCCTGTTTGCATTTGGTCATCTCCTAAAATATTTCTTGCCATTTCTTGGCTTTGTTATTTAGTTCTTTTTCAATATTGCTTCGTTCACTCAATGTTGCTTCAAGCTCTTTGATGAGCACCAGATATGCTCATATTTTTGTATATGTACTAACGGTTTTTGCATGAAAATATATCATGAGTTGTATATTTTTATGAAACATTATGTATTTATTTAATGAAATCATGTGTATTATCTAATCCATGCGTGAAGTGTGTTTTGTGTAGTTATTTCCCTAATTTTGTCATCTTTTGCTCAGTCGAGGTCCTACATGGACCTAGCATGGTTCCACTCAATCAAATGAAGGCATACGGAAGTAGGTGCCTTACTTAAGTAGGTGCCTTACTGAAGTAGGTTCCTTACTAAGGTAGGCACCTTATTGAAGTAGGCACCTTATTGAGGTAGGCACCTTACTAAAGTAGGCGCCTTACTAAAGTAGGCACCTTACTGAAGTAGGTGCCTTACTGAGGTAGGCGCCTTACTCGAGCGGATGCCCAGATTATGCGCGTTGACCAAGCGACTGAAGAGGGACCCCATTGACCACCATTCCACGTCATCTATGGGAAACCACTGATGAATGAGCTATCCCAGCTAGGATGGATGAGCATGCAACCACTCACGAAGTAGAACCATAATGAAACATAAATCGCTCGATTGCAAGGAAACGATGAAGAGCTGATCATCGTGCATCGGCTACAGTAACTGAACTATCCTAGTTTAGACTATAACTAGGATGCCTATTGTAACAGAACTACAACAGGAAGTCCTGTGTGTGGTATATAAACACATGGACTTCTCTGTAGCAAGGGAGGCAAAATTTAGAGAACATTACCACATGTAATATTTCATTGCACTATTAATAAAAAGCTTTAGCATTCTTTATCAGTGAGTTGTCTGTGTGCTTTGTCGGGTGGGATCTGCTGGAGCTCGGGCCCACTCCAAGCTAGTATTCCTCCCCTACTTCTTAGTTATTTTTCATATATTTAATTATGTGTGGTAGTATGTTTTAATTCCTAGATTAATTTAATTATTTTAGAAGTTGTGTTCTTTTTATGTAAGTGTGTTATTGCTTTCAGTGTGGTATATTTACTTCTATGCATTTCATTTGTATTTAGACTTCTTGGTGTGGATGAATCAACTAATGTTTTATAAACACCCCCAATGGTAGTTAATGGATTCATCTCAAAAGTGGTAATGTGAGTAGTCTCAATCATGGCACTTCGAAAGTCTACGAGCTCTCGGGTTGACAATTTAAATGCGAGTGTTGTGACAAATTTAGGATAAAATTAACCAATGTTTGGCACCCAATATTTTGGTACCATTTTTGAGGAAGCATCACTAGTAGACTAATTACATTACCCCTTAAAAACCTTCTGCTTGACCTTGTATGAGTCCACCAAGAAAAAGAGGACCCAATGGTCATTTTATAAGATAGAGCCCATCAAAAAAGTTTGAGTCAACCGATGACCTAGGATTTGAATTAGATTCTCCTAACTCATCACCAGTAGTCCACTGGAGTGAGCATCCTCACTTCGTGCAAAGTGCCTCCTCGTCTCATCGACCTAGGAAAGAATAAATCATTCTAAACCCATTGTTTAAAAGAACACCCTCGGAGGAAGCCCTACTATGGAAAGTCATAGAGGATCAGACTGTAACACCAGCTGACTTAGAGGCTCTAATACAAAAAGTCTTGAGCAACCAAAAGGCCATAGAAGCTGCATTAGAGACCACATTTCCTAAAAAAATGGTTGAAGAAGTCTCATCCAGGTTTAGCTTCTCGATAGAGGAAGGAGTAGGGGAAACCAAAATGAAGAACATATCCCCTGCCCATCTTCCTACCTTTAGGGGATACCCAACCGAAGACCCTGACCTATTTTTGTTTAAATTTGATGTGTTGTGTAGGTCTATCGACTATAAATCAGATGCTCAAAAGTTGAAACTCTTTCCATCAATATTAGATGACTCAGCTCTATGATGGTTTATCGAGTTGGGAAACAAGCAGATCACCACATGGGAAGAAATGAGGAAGCTCTTTCTAGAATAGTACCAGGACTTTGGTAGAGCATAGGATTCTAGGGAGGAAGTCCTCAACATGACATAGAAGGAGGATGAGTCCTTGGAAGAATACTGGGAGAGGTTCAATTTCAACCTGTAGTGATCTCCTCATGCAAAGCTAGGAGATAAGTCTCTCAAGAGCATTTTTTTGAGAGGACTCAACAACGAGTCACTGGAAGTGCTAAACATGATTTCGGGAGGAGATGTTTACCAACATGCCATGGAAGATATCCGACAACTATGTCAAAATTACTCATGGAGGAGAGGCAAACCGGCTCCCAGGACTATGAAGGTGACTACATCGGTCACAAAAATGGAGATAGGCAACATGTTGGAAGATTTAAAGAGTGAAATGCTATCCTCTCTAGCACTATAGTTGGATACGCTCTTGCTAGAGAAGAAGAAATAGGAGAATGATGCAATGTTGACCTATTTTTATCCAAAATGTAGAGGAAAGCATGCTAGGAATGCGTGCCCAGAGAACAAGGTCAGAGTATGCATGGTTTGCCAATAGAACCACAAGACTCGACTGTGCCCATAACTGCCCAATACCAAGGAGGAGGTTGACGTAACTGAAGCCTATTTCATGGGCAATCAAAGAAATTGGTAGCAACCCCCTATGGGGAACATGCCCATGGGGATGCCGCCCTATGGAGGAGGACCATATATGCCACAAGGGTAGCCACAACCACCCAATATGGGATGGTGGGGACCACCACCTTGGACAAACGTACCTCCAGGAGCTGCATTTCCCAATCAGCAACCATGGATGCCATATCAGCACCCTGGGTAGTAGTGGAGGAACCACATTCCATGGAACTCCACTCCACAAAACATGGCATAGGTTCCACCTCAGCAAGGCTTACCGGCCCTACCTATGGTGAGACCTACGCAGTTACCAACACAATCCGATGGTGAACCCAAATAATAAGGTAAACCAGCTAGCATACCAAGTAGAAGGAGAGATGTATCCGATGTATCATATTAGTTGTAATCCTATTCAACTTAGATCAGGCAAGCAGCTAGGAGTAGAAGCACCTCCCCTGGTAGAAGAGGAGGAAGACGTAGGAGATTCTCCTCTGATAGAAGAGGTGGAGGTAGAGAAAGTTGTTGAGAAAATAGAGGCTCCATTCCCTAAATGGTTGTAGGAGTAGAGGAAGCTGACATAACTAAAATTTGATATCCTCTCTAGCCTGAGGAACCTTACAGTCACTATCCCACTATTTCAAGCCATCCGAGATGTGCCCATATACACCAAGGTGATAAAAGAGTTATGTCTGAGGAAACCAGGATGTAAGGCAGCACAAACCATCAATGTCATGGGAAAATTGGCTGATTTGATGATGGGGAATGCATATCATCCCAAATATGCAGACCTAGGTAGCCCGGTGCTGATGGTAAAAATAGGAGGGTATTCACTGGCGAACACCTTAGTTGACCTGGGTGCAGCCATCAACGTGATGCCGTAGGAGACCATGCAGAAGCTGAAACTTACAAACCTAAAACCCACCAAGATGGTGTTGCAGCTGGTCAACCGGTCAACCGTAGCACTAGAAGGGATGCTCGAGGACATCATCATAATAGTTGATGCATGGGAATACCCGATGGACTTCCTGGTGCTACAATAAAAAATAGGATTGGGTGGTTACCCACTCATCTTGGGGAGACCATGGTTAGCCATGGCTGATGCCTACATCAGCTACCATGATGGACTGATGACTATTTTGAATGGATAGAACATCAAGAGATTGACAATCTCTCTCCCCACTTAGTCTATGGACACGTTGGGTGAACCCATGCTAACCGAGCAGAATGATGATTCATTGTCCATGCTCCAACCGGTGATGGCATTAATAGAGATGGAGGAAGAAGCCGATGAAGATGGTATCATCATGAGATTCCTTCAAGGGGAATCCTCCCTCTCAGCTCCTGAGTCACCATTGGTCGATGCTCAGGACCACCACACCAGGAAAATTGACATTGAGCCTGGCAGGACATTGAACATTAGCAATGGGTTGACCCCCACACAATTGATAGAGTTGAAGGAGCTCCTAGCCAAGCACCAACAAGCATTCTCTTGGGATTATTCGGATATGAAGGGAATCAACCCAGAGATCTGCACCCATCGGATCTACCTCGAAGAGTAGGCGACCCTAGTTAGACAACCATAGAGAAGGATGAACCCGACCATGAAATAAATCATCAAAGCTGAGCTATAGAAGCTCTTGTCTGTAGGGTTCATCTACCCAATTTTTGATAGTGAGTGGGTGTCACCACTTGTGGTGGTCCCCAAGAAAAATAGGAAATGGCGGATCTATGTTGACTACAGATCACTGAACAAAGCGACTAAAAAATATCACTTCCCGCTTCCCTTCGTTGATCAGGTGTTGGACACACTATCCGAGAGGAAATACTTCTCCTTTCTGGATGGATTCAGTGGGTACAACCAAATCCAGATCGGGGAGGAGGACCAGGACAAGACAACGTTTACCTACCCATGGGGAACGTTTGCCTACAGAGTGCTACCCTTCGGGTTGTGCAACGCACCAGCCACCTTCCAAAGGGTGGTGTTGAGCATATTTTTGGATATGATGGGGGAGGCAGTAGAGGTATATATGGATGACTTCACCATTTATGAAGAAACATTCGAAGAAGCGACAATGAACTTGGAATGTGTGCTCTAGAGATGCGAAGAGAACAACTTATCCCTCAACAATGAGAAGTGTTTTATGATGATGCATGAGGGCATAGTGTTGGGACATCATCTCTCGATAGAAGGGATTAAAGTAGATCAAAAGAAGATAGAGGTGATTAAAGATCTACCCAACCCAAAAATGCAGAGGGAAGTGAGGAGTTTTCTTGGCTCTATCAGGTACTACAGGTGATTCATCACCGATTTTAGCAAGATCACCAAACCTCTACACAACCTACTGATGAAGGATGTAGAATTCATCTGGATGGAGGACTACGAGCAGGCATTTTAGATGCTAAAGGAGAAGTTGATTTCTGCCCCAGTGTTATGGGGCCCAAATTGGGTAGTCCCATTTCACATATATTGTGATGCATCCAATAATGCAATTGGAGCGGTCCTCGGGTAGAAGGATGGTGAAGAATTCTACGCCATTTATTATGTCAGTAAGAATTTAGTAGGGGTTGAGCTCAATTACATGGTAATAGAGAAAGAATTTCTTGTAGTGGTACATGCCATCAACAAATTCTACCACTACATCACTGGGTACAAGGTGTTCATTCACACGGACCATGCGACCATCAGATACCTAATGAGTAAACCAATGATCAGTGGTAGGATAATCAGGTGGCTTTTGCTATTGTAGGAATTTGACATCACCATAGTTGAAAAGCTCAAGAAGGACAATGTAGTCATGGACTTCCTATCCAGACTAATCCTAGCAGATCATGCAATGGTAGAGGACCAGTTCTCGAATGAACATTTGTTCATCATCAGTGAATAGACATCATGGTATGTAGACATCACCAATTATCTGGCCATCGATAGAACATCCCCTACTCTTTCATATAGAGAGAAGCAAGGGGTGATTGAAAAGAGCACTTCCTTTCAATGGATTGATGACCTCCTATTCAAAATAGGGCTCGACCAGATCGTGAGGAGGTGCATAGCAGAGCATGAGTTCCCAGAGATACTCAAAGCCTATCACAATGAGCCATGTGGAGGACACTTCTCAGGGAGAAGGACTACGTATAAGGTATTACAAACTAGGTATTTTTGGCCCACTCTATTTAAAGATGCAGCCACATACGCCAACAGGTGTGATGAATGCCAAAGAATGGGTAGGCCAACCCATAGGGATGAAATACCCCTTCAACCTCATGTACACATTGAGCCCTTCGATAAATGGGGTATGGATTTCATGGGACCCATCAACCCACCTTCAACTAGGAGGAGGTATATTCTAGTCTGCATAGACTACGTTACCAAATGGGTCAAAGTCCAAGCATTGAGAGATTCTAAGGAGGGTATGATAGCTAAATTCTTGTTTACCCATATTTTCATAAGGTTTGGAGTGCCCAGGGAAATTACAATAGACCAAGGACCCCAATTCACCTCTAGGTTAATCGAGGAGTTGATGGAATAGTATAGGGTACGACACAACAGAACTACCCCCTACCATCCGTAGGTGAATGGGCAGGTGGAGGTAACCAACAGGGAGATAGAAAACATCCTGACAAAAATCGTGCAGCAGCACAAGAAGGATTGGGCTACAAGATTACTAGAGGTAGTATGGGCGTATAATACAATATGGAAATCAACCACTAGCTTCACACCCTTCCAATTGGTATACGGGAAGGATGCAATGATGCCCATCGAATTTGAGGTTAAGATGCTCAGAATGGTGGTAGAACTAGACCTGAGCCTGGACGAAGCATAGAGGGAATGAATTCGATAGCTGAACTAGTTGGATGAATTTTGAATGGATGCCCTCCAAAGAACAAAAATCATGTAGAGGCAAAGGAAGCAGTGGCATGACCACCACATTAAAATGAAATAGTTCAAAGAGGGAGACTGGGTACTGTTGTATGACTCCAGGTTCTAGGAGTGGAAGGGAAAATTGATGCAAATATGGATGGGACCATACGAGGTGGTGGAAATAATCAAAAATGGTGTTGTGCGAGTCAAGACAATTGATGGTAACAACACCATTCTAACAACCAATGGCCACCGGTTGTGCCCATACCATAGGTCCGAAATCTTGTTGGTGGAATCCAGAACAGGCATGGGGGAGACCCCATCCAAGTAAAACTTTTCTAGAATTCTCAACAACATGGTGGATGTAGAGGTGTCCACCAAGAATAAATTAGTGTAGTTTCCTATTTTTTTAGCTTACGGTGTGTTTTGTAGGGACAACGCCCGCATGCAAGCTATAGGCATCCTGAGAGCCAAGGCCTAATAGGCACGGATTGCGTTTAACTACATTTTTATTTTTTTCTTTTTTTTTGTAGGAAATGGCCTGATTTCTCGAATAATAGGCATCTTGGGAACAAGGCCTAGATTGGCTCAACATCCATGAACCTACATAATAGGAGGATAGTGTTGATCTAGGCATGGAGTGGGCACCAATTCCTCGCAAAGGAAAAATTATGCACCCTCATGCCTGGACGAAGTGGATGCTAATGTAGTACAATGAGGACTTGATCAACCTCACATCAATAGACACATCAACCATTGTTGACTTTTCAATGATGAAGGAGGCACCTTACTCTAGTGCCTTACTCCACCAAGGAGGCACCACCTTGGAGCATTCTTTATGATCAAGTAGGTGCCTTACTGAGGTAGGCACCTTACTGAGGTAGGTGCCTTACTAAAGTAGGCACCTTACTAGGAAGGCACCTTGCTTTGCCAAGGAGGCACCACCCTAGGTGATTTATATTTATCAATATATATATATATATATCCAAGGAAGGCACCTTACTCTGCCAAGGAGGTGCCACCCTGGAGCATTCTTCATAGTCAAGCGATGCCTTACTGAGGTAGGCACCTTACTAAGTAGGTGCCTTACTCAAGTAGGTGCCTTACTCAAGTAGGCACCTTACTCAAGTAGGCACCTTACTTAAGTAGGCACCTTACTCAAGTAGGCACCTTATTGAGGTAGGCACCTTACTCAAGTAGGCGCCTTACTAAAGTAGGCGCCTTACTCTAGTGCCTTACTCAAGTAGGCACCTCGATTGACTCAAAAACACATGCGCAACTTGGCAGTACATGGAGCAGTCGAAGCCAACACCATCATCTCATGTGATGGAAATCTGAAAGCACCCAAAAATATTTTAAAATCATTGGGCAGGATCTCTGCACGTCCCAAGGCCAACCATCGAGGAGATATGCATCCCAACCTGAACCAATAGGATCCACCACATTTTTAGTGTAGGACCTTGAGCGAACTAGGAATGCAGTACCCAAGGTGACGTAATCAACACATGGGAAAAATATTATCGAGTACCAATTCGGCATACTCCACGCAACACGAAATGACCAATCAGGTATGCGCATGATTTTCTTTAGATATATACGTAATTTTTCATATGATATGCTTCTCTAAAAATAATGTCGATGCAAGAATTGAATTCACCCCTCATGCCTAATACGTCATGCTAGAAGTTAATTCGGGTGGCGTACCCTACCAACCCCAATGCAGAAACAATTTCTAGAGTTAGGCACTTGAGTTTATAAAAAGGTGCCTTACTGAGAGTAGGGCATCAAACTAGTTAGGAAATTCACCATGGGTGGATGATCAAAGAATCATGCACTCAAAAAGAATGAGCCTAGTGGTACTAAGGGGATTAGGGGAGAAGTCCGCAACCGGTTCGAAGTAGCCAGGTGGATGAATTACTATCACCTGGTCATCCAAGACCAGGATGTAGAAGCGATAAAGGAATTTGTTATCATTGTGAGTAGAGGAGTTGCTCGATTGCATGGACTAGAAATTCCAGTCACTCCAGAGCACATCACTCATGTCATCGACCTCCCCCTTACTAGGGAATGCACGTATAAAGATGGTATGGCAAAGAAGTGCACAGAATTGTTGCTCGGATAAGGAAACATCCCATGCGACCAACATGGGCTCCCAAAGTAGAGACTCTCGATGCACCTGAGGAAGCTCTTTGAGTAGGTTGCGAGATACTTCACATGCATCGGGAAGTATTCACACCTGAATGCGAACCATATGCAGTTTTTGAACCATCTGGTGCATGAGCAAGAAATTAACATCTCGTTCTACCTAGAAAATGCCCTGTAGGATGAGGCATCATGATATTAGAGAGGGGCATTCTCTACCCTAGCCCACCATGGGCTAATTACAGCCCTGATACACCATGTAGAGGAGCACAGAGAAGCTCATCGATGGTTGGGGCTGAACACTCTAGTGTGCGAGAGCAGGTAGCAGTCGAAGTAGAGTAAGAGGCCAAATTATGAGGAGTGAATGAAGAAGTTAGGGCTAAACCCTTTGATGCATCAGAGTAGGTAGAAATAGAAGTAGAATATGATGTCAAATTGGGGGGAATGTCTAAAGAGGAACACCCTTAATTTTCACTAGATGCTATGAAGGAAGGGCAAAATTCTCTACCCAATTATATGGAGGAAAGGCTAAAATCCTCCAGCCTCTAACCCATAGTATGGTGGATAGAGTGCATACATGGTTGGAGATGACTATGGCACCTAATCCTCTCGAGCGAGGAAGAGGAGGAAGATGTAGAGCTCAGCTTCATAGGCCAAACCCTATGGAATTTGGCCACTCGTAGTTCGCAAGACCCATAGTCCTCAGTGAGCCTGCAATAGTAGTCTGAGGTACCAATGGAAGAGGACCATGTTGAGTAGAGTGAGAAATCCATGATGCAGGCACTATTCAATGAATATAAGGAAATGACTATGAGTAGAATCTAGAGGTAGGAGGCCACCATCACCCAATTTTAGCAATTGATCCAGTAGCTTAGGGTAGAGAACCAACAGTTGCAAGTTAGGGTGATCGAAAGGTAGGATGCCTCTACCCAAATTGATTGGGTAATTGAGGTGCCCATGAACTCTCCAACCTCACCAGAGAGAGTAGTCTCATCCGGGGTAGTCAGTTCAGATGCCTAAAATGAGGAATTAGAGGTAGGAGAAGGTTTGTGCACCTCTGATAAAGTAATTATAGAGGAATAGGGGAATTCTATTTTTCAAATAGAAACCCTTGTTATCAACATTGATGATGATGAGGAGCCTTCAGGGTAGAGCCAAGGACAAAACCCTGAACCTGAGGCCAAGGAAGATTCTCCAGAGTGCCAGGGACCTAAAATTGAGGGACCGCTACCTAACAAACCAGAGGAGTAGGCCCCGGGTAACCAGGAAATAGTGCCAATAGACACAAAGGGCCTAAGCACAGAAGGATAGATCCTTGGATCCTCTACCAGGGAGGTAGCCTCCATAGGAAAGGAAGACCTCCACACATACCATCACAATACCATAAAGGAGAAAGGGGAAGGCACCTCAAACAACGTAGAAGAGGGCCAAAAGAAAGGCCAGAGTGACATTTGCCAAACCGAACCCCCACTCGGATGAGGAATGGGAAGAAGGCCTACATGCCTTCATTGAATGAAAGGAAAATTTTGAAAATATCTAAGAAGAGTTCGAGGTAGCAAAGGCAGCTAGGAAAGCTACCAAAAATGCCGAAAGAGGGCCAGGCATCTATGTGGACCCTACTATGGATGACCAATTTTGGGAGATCTATGGTTCATCGTAGGGTCGACCCTCCAAGATGAGGAAATGGCTAGAAATATGGGGGGTATATGGACCAGAGGTAGAGGCAGTAGTGATCATAGAAGAAAATATTGGCCTCACCCCCGAAGAACTTTGGTTGTACAAGACCAGCATGGTTGTGTGGAAGAGGGATGACTCTGACATTCCCTTCGGAGAGCTACACCCTCAACACACTGACTTGTGGCAGGAAGCAGAGGTAGCCTTCCATAAGGGAGTAATGATTGTGGTCATAGCACCCACCATGGGTGCTAGACCAAGCATGATAGGGAGGTGTAGCCATTATAATAAGAAGCCAATGCATAATGAAGGCCAACCCAATGCTGCATGAAGCCAGCACAGTCAGAGGACAACACAACCCAGGGATGCCCCATAACAAACTAGGGCCCCTCAGTAGAAATGGAAGCCTCAGGATGGAGAGAAAGCCAAGGCCACTAGCAAGAAAAGGAAATAAGGAATAGTGGCCTATGCAGAGGAGGTGATTATCGATTTTAGGTGCCACGAGGGCATGGCACATATTAGGCATGGGGGGATGATGAGCACCAAATATGCTCATATTTTTGTATATGTACTAATGGTTTTTGCATGGCAATATATCATGAGTTGTATATTTTTATGAAATATTATGTATTTATTTAATGAAATCATGTGTATTATCTAATCCATGCGTGAAGTGTGTTTTGTGTAGTTATTTCCTTGATTTTGTCATCTTTTGCTCAGTCGAGGTCCTACATGGACCTAGCACGGTTTTACTCAATCAAATGAAGGCATACGTAAGTAGGCGCCTTACTAGTAGGTGCCTTACTAAATTAGGCACCTTACTAAGTAGGTGCCTTACTAAGGTAGGCACCTTACTCAAGTAGGTGCCTTACTGAAGTAGGTGCCTTACTGAAGTAGGCACCTTACTAAGTAAGGTGCCTTACTCAGCGGATGCCCAGATTATGCGCGTTGACCAAGTGGCTGAAGAGGGACCCCATTGACCATCGTTCCACATCATCTATGGGAAACTATTGATGAATGAGCTATCCCAGCTAGGATGGATGAGCACGCAACCACTCCCAAAGTAGAACCATAATGAAATAGAAATCTCCCGATTGCAAGGAAACGATGAAGAGCTTGATCATCGTGCATCGGCTACAGTAACTAAACTATCCCAGTTTAGACTATAATCGGGATGCCTATTGTAATAGAACTGCAATAGGAAGTCTTGTGTGTGGTATATAAACACATGGACTTCTCTGTAGTAGGGGAGGAAAAATTTAGAGAACATTACCACATGTAATATTTCATTGCACTATTAATAAAAAGCTTTAGCATTCTTTATCAATGAGTTGTCTGTGTGCTTTGTCAGGCAGGATCTGTTGGAGCTCGGGCCCACTCCAAGCTAGTATTCCTCCCCTACTTCTTAGTTATTTTTCATGTATTCAATTGTGTGTGGTAGTATGTTTTAATTCCTAGATTAATTTAATTATTTTAGAGTTGTGTTCTTTTTACGTAAGTGTGTTATTGCTTTCAGTGTGGTATATTTACTTCTACGCATTTCATTTGTATTTAAGACTTCTTGGTGTGGATGAATCAACTGATGTTTTATAAACACCCCCCAATGGTAGTTAATGGATTCATCTCAAAAGTGGTAATGTGAGTGGTCTCAATCATGGCACTTCGAAAGTCTACGAGCTCCCGGGTTGACAATTTAAATGCGAGTGTTGTGACAAATTTAGGATAAAATTAACCAGTGTTTGGCACCCAACACTCTTTTATTATTTTCTCAGCTCGTTTACACTTTTCTTTGAAGTAGTCCCCATTAAAATAAATGGTCTCTATATGGGCTCTTGCATATCGATACTCATTTTGTGTTAGGAGCTGAATGATGTCTTCTACCACCGTCTCAACCTGGTAATATTTAGTGGTCGAGTCTTCCATCGACTTATCCACCAAAGGTGTGATCTTCATTTTAGTCCTTTCCATGGTTCTTGGATCTAGTGCCACCATTTTTGTGTAGTAAGCAGGTCTCTTGGAATACTGAGTGCATTTCTCATTCTACTAGTCATATATTTTTTTATTGGTTTTCTTGAATTTCTTAATATTTATGATATTAGGATGAGTGTTGATTGAAGAGGTGGCTAGGGACTCTAGTAATGATAAATGACCAATGAGGGAGAATGGGACTGTTATAAGTGTGGAATCTACACTTGTGGGTGATGCAATAGATATTTCTATGGAGGGCATAGTGGTGACCTAGGTTGGTATCATGGATGGGAGTGATGAAGCCATAGTTTTTTCAATCAAGGTAGATTAAGTGTGGATTGTTTCAACTAGAATGGATGTAGGTGGTTGGGATGATGGTGGTTATTAAGGATTTCATGGAGGTGAATATGAAGGCTACTAGGGAGGGGATTGTACAATTTAATCACCCAAAATGGAAAGGAGTTTCTTTGGGGGATTAGTAGAAGGAAGAAGAGGATATGAAGAAATTATCATAGCTGAAGCCTCCTATTGGGGCTATAATATTTCCTCGGTGATTGGTGTTTTTTCAACTATCTCTTATTGCTCATGGGCACTTACATCTAGTTTCTAAGGGGCTACCCTTCATATCCTTTCTCTAAAGAAACTACTTCTTTCATTTCCTTTTTTGTGCTCTCTTTAGATGTCTTTTATGGTTTTCTCTTGGATATTTGAATCAGAGGGAGCTCATCAGAGTCTATATCTGATTCTAAATGTTGGATCTACACCTATGTTTCCCTGATTAGAGGTGGAGTATTTTCACCTGGTGCTACAAATTTTAGGGTAGCTAACCTTCAACTCCTAATTCTGGTAGTCCTTGCTCCCAAGGCTAGATACTTTAGTCTATTCTGTATCGGGATAGGTTCAATGATTCCTTGGCCACATTTTTCAAGGCCTTCTCCTTTATAACCCATCTTATTCATTGTGGCAGGTGCTTTTACATAATTTTCCATATATTCTTGTATTCATATTTATGTTTTCCCTTTTGTAGAAGAATATGAAGGTGTTGCAACTGGGGTGATCCACAACAGAACTTGGGAGACTATTTTCCCCTTTTTGGTGTATGTTTTCCTGGAAGTACCCTCTGTGGAGGCTCCTTCTTTTTGAGTACTACAAAAACTTAGGGTAATTTTATTTCCAATGGTTTTTTCCTAGGTCTCAAAGTGTCTATCATATCTAAGGGAAAACTCATCATTATTCTTGATACCGTACCTTGGGGGGGTTATGTTAGTTTCGCATATCATGACCCACCAAGCGTGTATTTTAGCTTATATCCAATTCTTGATTTTATAAATCTTTCAGATAGTATTTTCTTTCAAGAAATAACTTTCATTATTCTTAGGATCATAATCTGTAATTTTTTCATAGAAATCATGCCAGGGAGGCAAAGGCTACATGTGATCTATATGCCACTCTAGTTCTTTGTCTTCGGGATTGTTCCTTTGTTGCTCTATGTGTTCCCTGGTTGTCTTCTCAATTTTTTTGCTTTTATCCCTATTAAGAATTTCTATTCTTTCTATGAATCTATTGATGGGGTCATACCTCCATAATTGCAATAACTCTACCAGCCCTAGGTCCCTCATAACTTGAGTAGTTTGTTCACGATATTGGTATTTTGACAGGGTTATACCTTTGAATTTTAATGGTAGGAGGTATATCCCTTTTCTACCTATGCCTATACCAAATTTATCATTTATGTATACGGTCTATCTACAATATTCCAGTGCAAACAATCAACTTATGACATAGTGCGGGAGCAAGAATGTCTTCCCTATAAATCCATGTAACCTGATGACCACGCCTTGTGTCAATACAAATCACTCTCCTTCTACATGGGGATTTTGTAGAACATATTTTATCATTGGAGGTAGTCTACTCGTTTCTCCATCTATAAGCTATAGGATGGATCCCAAGAACTCTCTCTTAAAGCTATAGTAGGTCTTTAAAATGGTAAGTATAGAGGTCCACTTATACACTCGTAATTTTTTCCTCTTCTCATAATGGTCCA
This sequence comes from Wollemia nobilis, assembly GCA_028583015.1. Lineage (NCBI taxonomy): Eukaryota > Viridiplantae > Streptophyta > Pinopsida > Araucariales > Araucariaceae > Wollemia > Wollemia nobilis. The sequence goes on along the minus strand of JAQPPZ010001057.1, from coordinate 5,505,862 downwards.
CTATTGATATGAAATGCATTTCTTTTGCCATGAAATAAAATAAACTCTAGGCTAGGTGGGAGAAGTATCAGAAAGAAATTTGGGTACCATTTTTCATCTTGGTCAACTGTTCATGAATTTTATGGTATATGAAGGTTGTTCAATTAAATAAAATGAGCCTAGTGCTTTGGTACATAACAGAGGTATCATAGAACTTTGGGTTAAAGATACATTGAGCAGTGAAAATTTTCCATCCATAGACCTGTTCATCTGATGGCAACCCTGCTATGACTACCAGCATTGAGTATAATTTTAGATTTTTGAATTCGATGAGGGGGATGGGGGTTTTGGGTAAATTCCTTCCTATTGATGATTTCTTTAGTTGTAGTTCTATAAAATATCTCATGGCTTTACTAGGGGCATAGTATTTGGCTTGGTCTTATGGGTATAAGTCCTTGGGTTTGAAAGTGGGGCATATCCCATAGTGAATGTAGTCATGAAAGCCCTTGGGCTAAGGGTAAAGAGACGTCTACCCATTTTACTCTGAATAATTTTTTTCTTTGGGTCGTAGTATTTAGCAATTGCACATACTAGTTTGTGATAGGGATGCATAGGATCACAAATATAAAAGGACAAAAAATAATAGAAAGTGAAATTCATGGGACTAGATAGAGTAATACTTGTTTGAGCTCTTTTCTCGATGTCTGTTCTTAAACGCATAACTTCTTTGGCTATGACTACTGTATCAAAAATTATTGCATATTTATCATGAAATAGGATGTTCTTATCATCATTGTCATGCACTGTGACTTTGTTGATCAAGGATGAATTAACCATTGTGATGTTTCTTTTCTTTAGCGATTTGATGACTGGTAGGAATTTCTCTGAGGGTGCTTGGTGAAAGAAAATATTGGCAAGGAAGAGCAATTATTCAAGAAATTTTTAGAAGAAATCAAATTTGTTAAGGTTTCTTGATCATATATAGTGTTTGTGCAGGAATTAGGCCAACATGCAGTAACTCTAGTAGTTGATTGCTTATATCATTGAATCAATTCAGACTTCGTATCTACTCCAACTCGTGCACCACTTTTTGTTATCGAATAATGACTAGCATTGCATTTATAGTATCACGTTTCTCTTTGTTCCTTGAAATTCAAAACTTGTTTTCTTGCTCATTGCACAGTTGTAGTCTTCAAAAGTGTTTGGATCATTTGGACCACTAAGATATGGGTTATCGTAGAATCGCATCAGTTTGTTTATTTTGGAGATCCTTGTTGATTACCACCATGGTTTTGAGATATGTCATGGAATAGCATGTGTTTTCCTCTTCTTTGCTTGTGATATTAGGATATGTCACAAAACCACAACATTCTTACAATAAAAACTTAAAGTCACATATAATACATAAAATACAATAGGTGGGGGGATTATTTAATGAAAATACAATTTTAGATGAAAACCATTGATAGGGATAGCTTGAATTATTTCCTGTTCATCTTGAATTTGAAAAGCATTATGCTGATTTTCTATAATTATCTCAAATGGACCTTCCCAAAAGGAGTCAAAATTTTGGTGATTTCTCGATTTTGCTTTATTTTCACTCCACCTTAAGACCAGGTCTTCAACCTTAAATTTCTTGAAGGTAGTCTTCCTATCAAACCATTCTTTGGTTTCCCCTAGGTGCTTTTGGTACTACATATAAGTCTACACCCTTTCTTCTTCCAATTGTAACAGCTACATTAGTTTATTTCCCACTGGGTTGCTTTCTTCCATTTTATTCTGATCGAGCAATCTTAAAGTCGGTATCTCCATATGTATGGGGAGGATAGATTATTTTCCATAAACTAGATTATAAGGAGACGCGTTGATAGATTTCTTTATGGTTATTCTACCGACCCATAGTACTTGATTTATCAAGCAATGCCAACTCCTCTTGTTGTCCTTTAGGGTTATTTTCAATATCCTAAGTAAATTCTTGTTAGTTGACTCGGCCAAACCATTTCCTTGTGGGTAATAGTTGGAATAAATTTTTAGGTAGATCTCATATTTACTAGTGAAATCAGTCATCTTTGCTCTGATGAAGGATGAGTCATTTTCACTAACTAGTGCATTAGGTATGTCAAACCTTGTAATCATACTCTTAACGAATTCAATCATCACTTCTTGGTTAGATTTCTTTTTGGGTATTGCCTCTGTCCATTTGGTGAAGTAGTTTGTTGGTATCAAAATATACTTATATCCAGATGATGAATTTGGCTCTATTAATCCTATGAATTCTAAACACCATTGCTAAAAAGGTTGTTCCACTTGGATATACTTGAGAGATAAAGAAGCATTTTTGTTTCTCCCTATGTATCTTTGACATTTTTCACATGATCTTATGATTTTTAAAGAATTAGAGAATATCTTAGGCCAGTAATAGTCTGTTCTAAGTATTTTTAATGTGGTAGTCCTTTCCGAATAGTGTCATCCTAATAAACCTCCATGAAAATCTTCTAGGATCTTTTATTTTTCTTCATATTTGATGCATCTCAAAAGGATGGCATCCAAGTTTTTTTTGTACAAACCTTAAGGTAGTAAGACATATTTTAGGGTCTATAGACTATACCTTCTCCTTTGTGAAGCATTCATATTTTTTGGGAATTTCCCTGTTTGGAATTAATTTTTTGATTTCATCAACCAATCTCGATCTTCTTTTGACTATCCAATATCTAGGATTGGATCTGGGGCTTAACAAGCCACAAATTTTATTCTATATCTTCTTGCCAATTCTTGGCACAATGCTCTACCCCTTAATAACTTAGTGGGGTGTATTTCCACATCATATTCTTGTATTTTTGATACCCATCCAACTCTATTTTTCCTAAGCTCTCCCTATATTATGAAATTCCTGACATCAAGATGCACCACGTACACTAGGGTCTTACTTTGGTATAGAAATTTTTGAACTTCTTCAAGGATTTCATGATAGTATACACTTGTTTCTCGATGAATTTATATCTCTCTTTATTTTATTGCATAGTTTGGCCCAATAAAGCAATAGGTCTTTCTTCCTTGCCTTCTCCCTTTTGGGTGAGCACTACAGGATAACTTTATTGTTCACCAACTGCATACAAGATGAAATCCCTTGAGTAGTCTATATTTATGAGTATCAATTCTTGGGAAATCACTTCTTTAAACCTTTTGAATACTTCTTTCCTTAGGTATATCCACCTAAATTTTACATTATTTTTTAGAAATTCAGTCATAGGTTTTATTATTTGTGTGAAGTCTACAATGAAATTTCACACAAAGTTGATTTGACCAAAGAAGGATTGCAAACCTTTCTTATTTAATGGCAAAGGGATATTTAAGAGATTTTTTACTCATTCTTGGTCAATCGCTAGCTCTTTCTCAAAAATAACATGTCTTAATAAAGTTCCTTCTTCAACAACATAAATTGACTTCTTTGAGTTCAAGGAAATGCCAAACTCCCTACACTTTTCAAAAACAATCTGAAGATGCCCAATGTGATCTTATTTTCTATGATAGAACACTATAATATCATCTATGTAAATGACTATTATTTTATTTATGAATTCCCCAAATGTTAAGTCCATTACTCTTTAGAAGGTAGCTCTTGCATTAGATAAGACAAAAGAAATTCGTTGCTATGCAAATGTCCCCATTTTGTGGTGAACACAGTCTTGTGTTGGTCTTCATATTTGACCTAGACCTGATTCTACCTAGAGAATTTATCTAGTAGTGAGAACCTCTTGGCCCTTGCAAAAATATGTAATATTTGATCTATTTGAGGTAGGGGATAATGGTATTTTAGTGAAGCCTTATTCAGATTCTTGAAATCTACACATAGTCTAATATCATCATTCTTTTTCCTAACTGGTATGAGTTTGGAAACCCATGTAAAGTGCTTGATAGGGTAGATTATCTTGGTATTGAGAAATTTTAATAACTCCTGTTTCATTAGCACTTATATATTTGGGTTGATATGGCACTATTTTTACTGGAAGGACTTTGATCCTAGCTCAAGTTTGACAGTATGTTGTATTGTTTCTTTACTATATACCTTGAGATCATCACATGTCCAAGCCATAATATCATTGAACTTTTTACATAGTTCTTGATCTTAATCGACTTCTTCTACTGAGCATTGAACCCCAACTTTGAGTATTTTCCAAGCTCTACATGCATCACTTTATATTTTTGTTTATCAACTTTTTTCTTGTGGCCCAGTAGTCGATCGTTGTTGTCAAAAAAGATTTTAAGAGTTATCATACCTTTAGGTATATGGTTGTTCTTAAGTTGGATCAACCCATAATCTTCCTCATCCTCTAAGGCTCGGTCACTTGAATAGTTCATTTCATGTATCAAGAACTCTAATACTTTTTCATAATTCTCAAAAACTTGCCATAAAATATCTTTATCTGGGACTGAAGGTTTGTATATTAGTCTTACTATTTATGACTTATGTATAACATTGGCTATAGGACAATAGTTGACTCCCATATATGCTATTAAATTAGCATGAGTATTGTGTTCTCTAGGGATAGACTTAATATTTAATGCCTCAAAAAGATCTCATACTTTGTTTCGATAAGCCTTTAAGTAGTTTTTCTTGCTGACACACTTTTATGTGACCTGATTGACGATTAACTCTAAGTCTCCATATATTTGTAGATACTTGATCCCCAACTTTTCAAATTTTCTCAAGCCTAAACACAATGCTTCATATTTTGTTGCGTTATTAGTGTAGCTCCAGGTTAATCTATATGAGAAAACATTTTCATCCCATTTTGGTGAAATTAGTACTATAATTGCACCGTTGCCATTTTTCCATCTCACACCATCAAATAAAATCTTCCATATCTTATTGGTAGGCGGATCTTATTTTGATAAAATAGGAGTTTCAACATTTTCAAGTTTTGTAATTGAATACATTCCAATCACTATTTCAATCATAGCATTAAAATCTCCCAATGAGAATTGATCTTCAGTTTCGAGGTATTCCAGAACTTCATCCATCATATCCATATCCTCAATTTCTTTAGTAATTACTGACACATTATTTGCATGTTTTTCATCCTCCCCTATCTTTTCATTATGAAAAGAAGAAGGTTTTTCATTGAAAATATTAATCCTTCTTCCTTTGTATGGGATCTCCATATGTGAATAGTTAGTAAGAGATATTCTCCTATTTTGCTATGAATTCTCTTGAAAGACACATCCCAAAATAAGGTTCTAGGTTTACCACCACTACTTTCGATATAACCATAATCTGGGGTATCCTATACAATATTATAGGGATATCTTTGATTACACCTACAGTTTTGACTAGGGTTTCATATAACTATAGTGTCATATAACTATGGCACTATTGGACTACTTATGGTGTATTCCATCCTCATGATATCACACACAACTTTAGAAATTATTGTAGTTGTTGCACCTAAGTATATCATACAATTGTGTACTACCCATCCTTCCATTTGCAAGGATAAATAGAAGGGAGGAGGCCTATTTTTTCTTGTGGTTAGTATTGAATTACCTTGATCTAGATTCAATTGGGGGTGAGGTTTAGTTTTTTTATTAATAGACTTGAGATATTTTTTGGTGCAAAATCTGCTTTTGGTTACGTTTACATCCAAGACTTTGCCAACATTGAAATACTGGGTTTAAAATAAAGTTTACCCGATTCAATCTCTAGAGAAGGCTAGTTCCTTGCTTTGTTTTAGAAAAGGGAGTAGAGTAAAGTGCATAAAAATAGGGAAATATAGCTATTGCTAAGAATTATTAGATGGTGCAGATTAGATAACAACAAAGAAATATCTACAGCCTTTTATAGATAAGCATTCTTTGAACCATCAAACATAAAATAACCAATCCTTTGGTGCAAATTTAAACAAGCTTAAACCCTTTACAACTATTAATTTTATAGGTAGTGAAACTTAAAATACAGAAATCTAGAATTATAATTAAGGTGATTTACATTCAATGTATTTTATATAGAAATAAATAGTTCATACATACTTGAACAAACACCAATGAGCTAGAAATAAGAATGAGTAGTCTTTATTTGCTTTCAAAAGCATGTGTACATTGCCTTATAAACATCTAAGAGCTGACCTTTTGTTAGGGTCGCTCATCCTATATATATATATATATATATATATATATATATATATATATATATATATATATATATATATATATATATATATATCTTTTACATAATAAAAAAACTAAAATTTGTTACAAAAATATGCTCGTAGGCTCATTCTGGTAAATTGGTGGTTAAGAGAGTATGGGATCTTCAACAACAAATAGTTGAGATATTCTTGTTACTGCATATCTGTCTCTGTATTCTTGGAGACGTCGTGGCCTAGTTGTCCTCCACTTCTTTGATTTTGGTTCTTTGGCCAAAAAAATCATGGCATGTCACAAAATCATGATGTCTTTCATGGAGGTGGTCTACGAGTGCCAAAATATCGTGATATCATGATGTTTTCCTTTACTTAACCTGTTAGCTCCAAAATGTTGTGATATCACAATTTTTTCCTTTTACTTAACCTGTGTGCTCCAAAATATTGTGATATTGTGATGTTTTCCTTTGACTTAACCTGTGAACTCCAAAATGTTGTGATATTGTGATGTTTTCCCCTGATTTAGTTGTTGAGCTTCAAAACGTCATGATATCATGATGTTTTCCTCTGACTTAAACTATGAGCTCCAAAATGTCATGATATCATGATGTTTTCCTCTAACTTAACTTGTGAGCTCGAAAATATCGTAATATCATGATGTTTTCCCCTGAATTAGCCTTTGAGCTTCAAAATGTCACGATATCATGATGTTTTCCTTCTACTTAACCTGTGAGCTCCAAAATGTCATGATATCACAATGTTTTCCCCTGACTTAGCCATTGAGCTTTAAAATGTCATGCTATCATGACATTTTCCTTTGAATTAGGCTATGAGCACCAAAATGTTGTGATATCACGATGTTTTCCTTTACTTAGTTTGTGATCTCCAAAATATTACGATATTATGATGTTTTCTCTTGACTTATCTTATGAGATCTAAAATATTGCGATATCGTGATGTTTTTTCTTGAATTAATCTATGAGCTCCAAAATATCATAAGATCACAACGTTTCTTCTACACTTAGCAAAATTTCAAGAAGACATCTCCTTACTTTGCTTGATGTAGTCATTTTGACCTACATTATTGGCACCTCCTGGGGAAATTTTATCAGTTAAATGTTAGAATCTAGAGTCTTTATCCATTGGGGAACAAAGTAAAAAGAACAAAAAAAAGGAGAGAAAGGGGAGTGATACTAAGAAAAATTATGTTTCTTACTCTCTGCTATCATTTGTTAGGAGTGTCTTCCTCGATTGATTTTTTTGTGTCTTCTTACCCTGGTGCCATCGTACTGCTTGTTGAAGCCTTTTTAGAATTCTCATGTTTTTCAATCTCCTGAACAACTTCATTATAAGCAACACAAGCCTTTTTCCAAGTATCTTCATCTGGGTCATAAGTCTCCATGAAAGTTAGGTATAAATACTCTAACTCTTCCACTTTTTCATATGATAGGACTTTTGACCTCATGTATAGCTCATGCATACAGGAATTGATTTGGGTAAGGTTTTAATCCATACTAAATATTTGGTCTTCTTGGACTGGCTCTTCTTTGCTATCTATCTCTAATTCATCTTCTATGAAAGCTTTCCAAGAAGTTTTCAGTTCATCTTCCTCCAAGAACTCTTAATTTTTATCCCAAAAACTTGGAATGCCACAGCTCTCTGCTATGGTCACATGTTTTAAAATTCCCTTAGCTTCTGCTTTGAGTTCTCATATTATTTTAGTGTTTTCTATCACTAGCTTGTGCCTTTTGAAGAAACTTTTGGCAACCATTTTTTATCTTGGGCTCTGTATCCAAATTTTTCTTGTGTGCTTTTTGTGAGAACTTGGATCTTTGTCACTGTAGATAGCCTTAATTTTAGGAAGTTGATAGATGCAGTGAATTCATCTTCCACTTGGTCCAATGTTTCCTTAATTTTTGCCAAGTATAATAATGTAGGCCTTGCTTTTAAGCCCATATTCTATATTTCATTGAAAATTGTTTTCCTAACCACCTTGGCCCTTTCTTTAGATAGCCCCTTGGTCTTGTTGATGTCATCTTGGATTTGCTTTTGGAGGTCTTCTACCTATTTATTTAATACCTGGATTTTTTTAGTGACCTTCTTTGCTTCTTCCTTATATGGTGTCGCTTCATTGAACATCTACTCCCATTTCTTTACCTCATTTTTTAGAGCCTTTTCAATTGTATTTTGCTCACTTAAGGCCTCTTCCAAATGTTTCCTTGCATGTTCAGCTCTGAGGTATTTCTCCTTATAATACTCATTGTTTAATTATATAGTCCCCATGTGATCTTGGAATTTCCTCCATTCGTATTCCATAGGTAGTTGAGTGATATCTTCAATTATTATCTCAGCTTGATAATCCTCTAAGGTATTTTTCCCTTTAAAATTCTAAGCTAAGGGTGTCATCTTCATAGTTGAACATTGCATATTCATAGGATCCAGAGCTATTCCTTCTTTGGTATGGGCTATGCTCTTGGAATTTTAAGCATTGCGAGATTTCAACCAGTCTGAAGCATTCAGGGTTACTTTCTTTAATTTTTTTAGCTTGGAAATTGTAGGGTGACTTTTGAAAGAGGAGGCGAGAATATATTGGAAGTTAAGAATATTGATGGTATAAGGGAAAGGAATGGTGGCAATTGAGGCATCCACATTTGGTAGTCCTATAAGTGTATCTAGGGGGGCAGTTGAGGATGCATTCAGGTCGGATTGGATTGATGATGGCAATGGTGGAGGTTACTTATTATAAGGAGAAGAAGCATCATCTTGGTTTGTAGAATGGAAAGGGAAGTTCCTATGTGAATGAGAAGAAGAAGATGTACTAAATTGATAGGAGACATACCTGATATCTTTTGTGGGTTTGTACCTCTATTATTTGGTGTATTTTTAGTGGGGACCAGTTATTCAATATCCAGTGCTTCCTTAGTGGAGGCTTGTTCTTAGGTAGGTTTTTATTTAGTAGGAATAGACTCTTTAGTTGCTTTATTCAAATCTTGGTTTTTGGAATCCTGCTGCTTAGAGAGTTGTTCTACGTTTTCCTCTATATGTCTTTCCTTGTCCTCTACCTCGGGATCATTATGTAGTTCCTCCTATATTCTTTTCTTCTATTCCCTTACCTCTATCAATTTTACTTTTCTCTTTCTTAGGATAAGAGCAACATCATCATCAAATTTTGTATCTGATGTGGATGGGGGAATGAATTTGTGAGCCACCATTTTTGGGATTTCTATTTATTCAACAACAATTCCCTTTCCTTTATCTCGGCTAGTTTTCCCCTTTTTAGTGGTGAGCAAAATTGAGATACTGTTGATACCTGCTTGGGACTTTATCTACAAGAGTCTCAAACCATGTGGTATGATATTTTTCATATCTCTTGACAAATTCATTATCAGGTTTTATTCCCCATCTAGAGTTCATTTCAATTTGAATCCTCATTTGCCACCAAGCTAAGATTTTTTTATGCATCCAGTATTTTCTTTTTTCTTTATTCTTTTAATAAAATTTTCATCTAACGCATGGCTCAAATAATTTTTAGGGTTCTAATCCATTAGATGTTCATAGAATTCATGTCATGGGGCCAATGGCTACATTTGTTCTATGTGCTATTCTAGCGCTTCATCTTCTTCATTGTTCCTAGCCTGCTTATCAATTTATATTTTTGATGAATAATTTTTTTTGAAATGAGTCTGGTTGAGATAAGCTTGTCTTTGTGTAAACCTATCAATGGGGTCATACCTCCATATCTATGGCAATTCTATTAACTTTAGGATTTTTAGAGCTCGAGTGATTCACTCATGATCCCCTTTCTTTGCTACAATGACTCCTCCAAAATGGAAAGGCATAAGGCATGTGCCAGTTTTTCCAATCGATGTGCCAAATTTTTTTTAGATGTATTCAGTTTACCTTACATATTATAAGTGATCAGTCACTCAGTTACATAGTATGGAAGCAATAAAGGATTTCCTGTAAAGTCATATAGTCTGATGGCTACTCCCTGCATTAAAATTAACCAATCTCCTACTTTTGCATGAGGGTGTTGCAGAGTATCTCACATTTTTTGAGGAATTTTTTGCATTGTGCCATACATAATTTGCAAGGCAGAGCCTAGGAATTCCATGTTAAAACAATAGTATGACTTTTCTTTTGATAGCATTGTTGTCCATTCATATACGGATAAAAGATTCCCTTATTTATCTTTCTTGGTTGTAGAAATGAACTCTAGTTTATTTGAATTAAAGAAAAAGAAAATCCATATTAGGTAAGAAGAATACCTAAAAACTTCTTGAGAATCCCTTTGTATCTTGAATAATCTTGCATGTATCTGCTGAACCAAATATACTGGCTAGTCAAAGATAATTGGAACTATTTTTTATCTACATAGAAAGTGTCATAGAATTTAGTATTTGATATACACTACGCTACCACAATCTACCATCCATATACTTGTGCATATTATTCCAAACCTTTCACCATATCTAGCATGGATAAAAGCTCCTTATTTTTGAATTTTGATAGAGGAATTGGTGATTCTGGCAGAGTTCCATCGAGAGGGAGTTCTGACATATGATCTTGCATGAACAACTTGATATTGAGAGTAGGGGTATAATATTTAGCAAATGTAATTGGATCAAATGCTATGGGGTTTATAGTGGGCCCTATGTCACAACTAAAGATGGCCCTAATTGCATCAATGTCTAGGGTAAAAATGATATCACCCTTGGAATTTTTGACAATTCTATGTTTTACATCATAAAATGTCACCATAGCTCTGATTAATTTAGGGTAGGGATGAACAGGGGTGCATATATACCAATAAATTAGAGAGTGTAAAGAGAATGTACTTAGAGTTGATGGGGTGATGCCTTTCACTACTCTAGCTTCCACATATCTTCAAATATTCTCTAGGTTTTTCCACGTTATGATGGTACCGATGATGTGGGAATATGGATCCATGAAACCAATCTCCCTTTTCTCGATCTTACGATTTTACTTAGAAACTAAGGAAGATGTTACCATGGTTGTTTACTATGATTCTATTACACAAAAAACCTTAGAAGAAACTCAAAGAAGCTCAAATATCTTGAAATAATTTGGGGAACATCGTATGCAAAGGGAATTTTTTTAGAGAAAAGAGACGTGAAGAAAAATATTCTACGGCATAAATAGACGTGCATGCATACGTTATAGTACCATGCATTAATTATGGTTGGTGGTGCACATTTCATAGGTAAATTCAAATGTCATTAGATGCCTTATTTTGTGTGCCACCTTCTAAAAACCAATCACCATGTATCACCATTTCTTTTGGACCAATAACTCTACATCACCTCTCCTTTGGGCCAATAACTTCGTGTCACCTCTCCCCTAGGCCAATAACTTCGTACGGTGGTACTTTGAGAGGAGGGCATTTAAAATTTCAATAAATTTAATTTTACCACCAAAAGTTTGACTTTGATCGTCAAACGCTTGAAATATCGTGAAAACTTGACAATTTCCTTTGAAGTGGCCTGAGAAAGCCAAAATATTATGAAAAATCAATAATTTTATTTTAAGTGACCTCTGAAGGCCAAAATATTGTGAAAACTTGACAATTTCTTTTGAAGTGGCCTGAGAAAGCCAAAATATCGTGAAAACTTTACGATTTCCTTTGAAGTGGCCCCTGAAGGCTAAAATGTCACAAAAACTCAACAATTTCCTTTGAAGTGGCCTAAGAAAGTCAAAATATCATGAAATCATGACAATTTCCTTTGAAGTGATCTCTGAAGGCCAAAATGTCACAAAAAGTCAACAATTTCCTTTGAAGTGGCCTTTGAGAGCAAAAATATCGTGAAAAGTCAACAATTTCCTTTGAAATGACCTGAGAAAGCCAAAATATCACAAACTCATGATAATTTCCTTTGAAGTGGCCTCTTAGAGCCAAAATTTCATGAAAACCCGATAATTTCCTTTGAAGTGGCCTCTAAAAAATAAACAACATATTTACATATAGTACATGTGAAGTGAAGAAATGCATCTTACTTATAAAACAGCTTCAGGTGAGAGTCGTTGACAGGGATGGGCTAAATTTGGCCCTGTTCATTTTTTAATTAGAAGGAATTTCATTATTTTTCTTCAATTATTTCAAAGGTGCCTTCCCAAAAAACATCAAATTTCTTATGGTTTCCAAGTTTTGCTTTCTTTTCATTCCACCTTAGAACCAAGTCTCCTACCTTGAAATCCTTGAGAGTAGCCCTTTTGTCAAACCATTTCTTTGTGTCTCCCATATATTTTTGATAATGGTTGTAGGATTGTTCTTTATGTTATTCTAATTAAAGGAGTTGTATCAACATGTTTTCCATCGATTTTGATTCTTCTATGTTTATCATGAGGACTACTTTAGAGCTTGATAGTGATTTTATCAAACCATAATGCTTGTTTTATCAGAGTGCCAGCTCCTCTTATTATCTTTCAGATTTTGCTTTAATATTTGGAGTAGATTGTTATCATTGTTTTGGCTAATCCATTTCCTTGTGGATAGTAATTTGAAGATGTCTTCAAATATATACCATATCTACTAGTAAATTCAATCACATTAGCACCTATGAAATATTTTTTATTGTCTATGATCAATGCATCTGGGATATCTGGTGATCAAACTCTCAAAAAATTTGATCAAAACTTCTTGATCCGCTTTCTTAGTGGGTACTAATTAGCCCACTTAGTGAAATAATAAGTAGCGGTTAGAATATATTTATGTACAACAAATGAATTGGGTTCTATTACTCCAATTAAATATAAACCCCATTGTTGAAAATTTTCTTCAACCTGAATAGATTTCAGAGACATCAAAGCATTCTTATTTCTACCAATGTACATCTGGAACTTCTCGCAACTTTTGATCACTTTGAAAGTATCTAAGAAAATTGTTGGCCAATAGCACCTAGTTATGATAATTTTTAAAGTAGTGGTTCTCCCTAAGTAGTGTCATCCAAACATACTTCCATGGAACTCATCCAATATCCTTTGCATTTTATCATATTTTATGCACCAAAGTAATACCCCATCCAGATTTATTCTATACAATTCTTCAGGTAGTAAAGTGTACTTCAAAGCTTGGATCCTGTATCTCTTCCTCTATGAAGCATTTAAACTTATTGGAAATTTTTTAGTCTCAAAATATTTGATTAATTCATCAGCCTAGTCAGTACTTTCCAAGGGTTGATCATCCTCTTGGTTTGTATCTTGTGTTTGGTAGGCCACATATTCTAATGAGGCTTGTTTAACGAGTTCTTGACATAATGCTCTACCTCTCACTAGCTTGGTTGGGTGGATCTTGATATCATATTATTGTATATTTGATACCCAACTAGCTCTTTTCTTGCCAAGCTCCCCTTGTATGATGAAATTTCTAGCATCAAGGTGGACCACATACACAATGGTCCTACTCTATGAAAGGAAATGCTTGAACTTTTTAAAGATTTTGTTATCATGTAAACCTGCTTTTCAATGAAGTACCTTTATTTGTGTTCCTACATGGTCTAGATTAGAAATGCTATGGGCCTCTCTTCATTATCATACCCTTTCTACATAAGTACTATAGCATAACTCTCTTACTCACCTACAACATACAAGATGAAACCTCTAGAATAGTCTATATTTACTAAGATGGGTACGTAGGCTTTCTATTTTTTTATCTATTTGAAATCTTTATTTCGTGAGTCTATCCACTTGAATTCAACATCCTTTTTTAACAACTTGGTCATAGGTTTGATGATCTACGTAAAATATACTATGAATTTGTATACAAAATTGATCTACTTGAAGAAGGATTGCAAACCCTTTTTTTTAGGAGGTAAAGGTAATTCTAGCAGCACTTTCACTCTGTTAGGATCTATAGCAAATCCAGCCTTAGAAATAACGTGACCTGGTTAAATCCCTTCTTCCACAAAAAATATGGATTTATTTGGGTTCAAATAGATACCAAACTCTCTGCACTTCTCAAAAAATATTTTGATATGATCAATGTGATATTCTTTGTGGTGAGAGAGCACTATCATATCATCTAAGTATATTACTATGATCTTGTTGATGATTTCCTCAAAAGCCACATCCATTAACCTTTAAAAAGTTGCTCTAGCATTGGAAAATCCAAAAGGCATCCTCTAATAAGTGAATGTTCCCCACTTGGTGGTGAATGTAGTTTTGAATTGATCTTCATCTTTGACCCACACCTGGTTATATCCAGAAAAGCCATCCAAGAGTGAGAAGCTTTCTACTCCTGCTATAGTATGCAGATCCTAGTTGATTTTTGGGAGAGGATAATGGTCTTTTAGTGAATCTTTGTTTATATTTTGGAATTCAACACACAATCTAATGTCCCCATTATTTTTTTTGATCGGGACCAAGTTAGCTACCTGTTGGAACAAAATCTGCCTATGGTTGTTATTTACACCTTGATTTTGTCAACATTGAGTAGATGGACTTGATCTTGAGATCTTTCATCTAATCTCTAGAGGAGGCTGGTTCCTTAATGATTTTTTATGGGAAAATGGAAAAGAGCATTACTAAAAGAGAGGGAAATATAGTCGAGGCTTGAGCTTTCTTATGGTACAAATTAGACAACAACTAAGATGAATGTATATACTTTATTGTTTAAGCATTTATTATATCTCCATGCAGAAATCATAGATTTTATAGTGTGATTTAGATATCTATCTAACACATGCATATATCAAATTCCAACTCCAACAATATGATTTATCTTATGTATAAGTCCATATTTTAGAACAAATACAATATATAACTCAATAATGTGAATAGAAGTAAAGAATGTTAATACATACACTTGCACACTATGAACCAGAAGCCAATAGAAGTGTAATTTTATTGCTTGTATTCAGAGTACATACATCTAGTCTTGTAAATGCCTAAGAGCCGACCCCTTTTTAGGATGTGTTTACTCCTATATATACCCTATGGTGAGTATCTTTATAATTAGTACATTCTGACATAAAATCAATTACAAGCAATCAGGCTACAATCATGCTCCAATATGTTTTACATGGCTTCTAATAATAAACAAAATCTGATAGCAAAAATCTAGGATTTGATATTTTCCACTGTCCATCATCAGTTACTGACACAAGATTTTGGAGGTATGTTTATTTATTCCTAATTATGTCTTCGTTGGCGAAAACCTGTCATGTCATGAAATCGTGACATTTCTTCGTGCTCTGGCTCTTTGGGACTACTTGTCAGTGAAAACTCATCATGTCACAAAATCGTGACATCTTCTTGTACTTTAGCCTTTTTGAGCTACATGTTGGTGAAAACCTATCATGTCATGAAATCATGACATCTTCTTACTTTCTGGCCTCTTCGAGTTGTTTATGGGTAAAAACCTGTTATGTCACAAAATCGCGACATCTTCTTACTTTCTGGCCTCTTCAGACTATTCTCTTGTGAAAATCAGTAATGTCACGAAATCATGATATTTTGGTGTTGCAGCTTCCTCTTCTTCCCTGATCTGGTGAAAACTCGTCACATCGCAAAATCGTGACCTTCCTCATGCCTTAGTCATTTTTTGTGTCTTATGTCTCAAAAATGAAACACTGGTCTCTTTCATGCAAAAATCTGCTATCTATCAAGGTAGTCTTTTTAGACTAACATTCTTGGCGCCTTTTGGGGAATTTTGCTAGCAAAAATATTAGAATCCAGGACCTTCATCCATTGGGAAATGGAGTCAAAAACAATACAGAAGAGGAGATTTTGGAAGAGAATATTCAAGAAAAATGTATTTAGACAAGTAAAGCATTACCTTTTCAAGATACCTTTTACAACTTATGGATGTTTTACTAAAAATACATTAACAACTCAAATAATTTCAAACTTGTTTTATGGCTGGCTACTGGTCCCTCCTTCTATCAGCTACTTTTGGTTTATGTGCTTGGATTTCTTTAGTTTTTCTATCGTAGCAACCACTTCATTATAAGTAAGGTAAACCTGCTTCCAATCTTCATCTTCAAGGTCTAAAGAATCCATGAACAGTTGGTATATATATTGTAATTCTTCCACTTTATCATGGGACACTATCTTATTTCTTAGAATCAACTCCTGTAAGCAAGACTTAATCTGTGTGAGGTTCTGCACCATAGCGAATACTTGTGTTTCCTCTACAGGTTCTTCCCAATTCTCTATCTCTGATTCATCTTCCATAAAAGTTTTTAGGGATAGTGTTAGTGCATCTTCGCTCAAAACTTTTGAATTATCATCCCACAAATATGGAAGCCCACATTTGTTTGCCAGATTTAGATGCTTCACTAATCCCTTTGCCTTATATTTTAACTCTTGAAGAATTTTTTCACCTTGAGTTACAAGTTTAAATATTCTAAAGAAACTTTTAGCCGTAATCTTGGCTTGAGACCATGCTTCACTTCGGATTTTAGCAACGATGCTCTCCAACATTTTCTCTGATAAGACTTGAATCTTTGTTGCCACATCTGATATTTCTTGAAGAAAGCTTACTGAAGCTTTTAGTTCTTCATTGACTACTTCAATTACCTCCTTCACCTTGGCCAGGTACAACAACATAGGCCTTGCTCTGAGACTTAGTGTCAATATATCTTCGAGCATCTCTTTTCTTACTGCTTTGACTTTTTCTTTTGAGATACCAGATGGGGCGTTCTACTTTTCTATTATCTACTACTGAAGTTGTTGAACCTATAGATTTAGGGACTGAATTTGTGCATCTGCCTCCTCCAATTTTTCTTTATATTTGGCTACTTCATTAGCAGCTTCGCCAAACTTATCTTCCCATTTCCTTACTTCCAGCTTTAGGGCCTTTTCTATCAATTTTTGTTCCTACAGGACCGACTCCAATTCTTTCCTGGCCCCTTGTTCTTTAACAAATTTTTCTTTGAAATATTCTCCATGCAAGTAAATAGTCCCAAAATGGGCCTGAGCCTTTCCCCACTCATCTGACATATGTAACTGGGTAATATCTTCAGTTGTATCTTCTACCTAATAATCTGCAATGGTCATCTCTCCTTTAGACTTCTTTGATACAGGTGTCAATTTTACCTTTTTCCTCTACATGGTGGTGGGATCAAGAGCAATTATTTCTTGAATACGAGCTGGAGTTTTGGAATCTCCAGTAGAATGAGATGTCCACCATTCTAAGGCATTTTTGTTCACCTTTCTCAAATATTTTAATTTCGAAAGAGTCGGATGACTCTCAGTATCTGAAGTAGATATTGATTTAATTGTTGGGATGCAAATGCTAGGAAGAAATGGATTTGGAACTAATTCAACATTAACTTTAGATTGGAGTTGAGAGTGTAATGCTGGTTCTGAGGAAGAAAACCATGAATTCAAAGGGAACATTATATCTTTCTTTGAACTAGAAATGGAAGGAAAATTGTTTTGGGAATGAGTAGAGAGAAAAGAGTGAGAGAATAGGGAAGCCATACCTATTTCCATCTGAAGCACTTGCTGATCTCCATCTTCTCTCTCGTGATCTCTATTGCTTTCATTTATGATAGAATCTTGACCCTCATCCTATGTAGGAATTTCTACATTTTCTCTATCATCAATCCTATTTTCATCATCTATATCTTCTTCAAGATTTATAATTTCAACATTTTGGGGAATTTCCCCATGTTGCTCTCTTCTATGTTCAACATTCTCTTTTTTTACCACAATTTCTTTGAAAATAGATACATTTTGACCTCCTTGAGCAAGGTCATTTGGATCATCAATAGTTCTGATCTGAACATTTTCTTGTTCAGTAATCTTTGGATTTAGAACATTATCCTCATTATTCTGAATAGTTTGCTCACCATCTGGAGCAGTTCCAATATTATCAATATCATAATCTTGAGCAATTTGCTCATCATTTGGAAATTTTTCAACATTTTGTTTCTCTTTTGTTTGATCTTCTGCTACAGACTTTAGCCTCTTCCTCTTAATACAAAGAGGTTCTTTGTCAGATTTTGTAGCTGAGTTTGAAGGGGGAACAAACTTCATAGTTTTAGAAGTTGTAGCTTTACCTTTTGATGAATCAGCTCCTAGTGCCAAGCGTTTTCCTCTTCTTTCAGCCTATAAGGGTTTAGTGATCCCTTGCCCTTCTTTTCCTAGGCCTTTGCCCTCATATCCCATCTTCAACATCATTTGAGCAGCTTTCCCATATGCTTTTCCCTGCTCTTTTGTGAAGACATCATCAGTGGCCCTTTTCTTTGAAGTTCTAAGCCTGGTTTGTGCTTGAGCTAACGGTTGCTCAACTGTGACTTTCTTACCTTTTCCTTGGTCCATATTCTATTGTTTCTTAGCTTCAGGACTTGCTTCCTTACTACCGCCAATGCTAGGAGGTATCTTCACAGAAAAAACCTGACCAGGAATCTTGATAATGATCATAATGTACTAAAAATTCAAGGTCATTTTTTATAGGGTACCTTGAATCAATCATATTTGTTTGCACCCTCATAGTCCACCATTCATGAATCTTTCCCACTGTCCAATCCACACCTTTCTTTTGCATTCTAGAAATGGTGTTTTCATCTAATACATGTTTTGAATTGTTCTCAAGGTCATAATACATTACGTGTTCATAAAAATCATGCCAAGGAGGCAATGGTTGCATTCTTTCTACATGCCATTCCAATGCATCATCTTCATTATTATTTCTACAGGCTTCAATATCTAGTCTAATGGATGCATGATAAACCTTCATTGGAATTCTATTTAAAATTACCTGTCTTTCTACAAATCTATTTATAGGGTCATATTTCCATCTCTGAGGTATTTCTATTAACCCAAAATCTCTCAGAGCTTGAGTAATATGTTCATGTTGACCCCTTTTAGAAACAATAATACCTTCAAACTGAAAAGGCATAGTATAGGTACCAATTTTACCTATACATGTGCCATATTTGACATTAATTTGTTCAGTTTGTCTTACATATTCCAATGCAAACAACTTATCAGTAACATAATGAGGAAGTAAGAAAGGTTTTCCAGTAAACCCATATAACCTGATAACGACCCCTTGGGTGAGAATAAACTAGTCACCCTCTTCAGTGTGTTTATTCTGTAAAACTTTCTCATATTTTTGGGGTTAATATTCTGATTTCTCCATACATTATTTTTAGAGTTGGACCTAGAAATTCCCTATTAAAATCATAATATGATTATGTTCTGTACAATACATTGGTCCACTCATATACTGGTAAGGTTCTCCCCTTTTCATCTTTATCATTTACAAAAATAAAAGCTAACTCCTTAGCCATAAAATAAAAGAATAGCCACACCAAGTATGAAGAAAAATAAAAAGAAAACTGAGACCCCTTCTTTATCGCAGATAATCCTTCATGAATTTCTCTAAAAAGATACCCCGACCAGTCAAAAAACAAAGGCCTAACACTTTTATCCATGACTGCAGAGTCATAATTTTTTGGGTTCGATAGGCAATTTACTAAAGCAATCTACCACCCATGAACTTTCTCATCAGTCTTCAGTTTGGCCACCATAGCTAATATAGAAAATAATTCTAGGTTTTTGAAATCTGTTAGATTGATGGGGGTTTCAGGCATTTTTCCTTTGGTAGGTGGATTTTTCAACTATGTATGGAGGAAATTATTTATCTTTTCAGAAGGCACAAAATATTTTGCTTGGTCATCTGGGTTAAAAGCTTTAGGCTCAAGGGTAGGTACATATCCAACGGTGAAAGTAGAAATAAAAGCATTCATACTCAAAGTAAAAAGCAATCTCCCTCTGTGATTTCTAACAGCTTTCTTTTTCTCGTCATAAAAATTTATGATTGCTTTGATCAATTCAGGACAAGGGTGCACAGGAATGTAAACATACTAGTATAGTAATGAATGGAAAGCAAAAGTGGTAGGAGAAGATGTAGTAATCCCAGTAGCCATTTTGTCTTCAATATCATTTTGTATTTTTGTTGGGTCTTTCCATGTTACCACCGTATCACCAATTCTAGCATCCCTATCAACAAATTTCTCACTCATGTCTTCTCCATGTCTCACTGCTGAAGGTGTAGAATATGGACCCACTATTGTTGTTTTTTGATTATTCTTTTTTGGAGCCATGAGAGACTATCACACTGAGCTTGTCTGAACTGAACTCAAATTAGGAAAAATAGGAATAGAAA
The DNA here is from genome assembly GCA_028583015.1 of Wollemia nobilis. Taxonomy (NCBI): domain Eukaryota; kingdom Viridiplantae; phylum Streptophyta; class Pinopsida; order Araucariales; family Araucariaceae; genus Wollemia; species Wollemia nobilis. The sequence continues at coordinate 5,485,606 of JAQPPZ010001057.1, read as the reverse complement.
GTGGCGCAGTAGATTTTACTCAGGAGTAAAATTAGGGTTTTTACGTCAATTAGAATAGATGCATGATTTACATTAATTACGGTTGGTGGGCTAGATTTTCTTGAATCCCTCTATGCCTTGTTTTTGCCACCTTTTTGAATGTTTCAAAAATCCAACCAATGATTATCCACTGCATACAAATAAATATTACGCTTACCAAAGCTTTTCCCATTTGCAAAGGCGGTTCCTTTCTTCCAATCATCGAAAAGCCACGTGGTAAATTTCAAATTTCTTTTGGCAGCTGACCATCAACCCTATTAAATGAAAATAATGCTTATCAAGGCTCTTTATAGAAAATAGTTTTCTCCTACCAATCATTAGAAAACTACATGACAATTTAAAATTTAAACTGTTATACTCGACAATATAGCACTTTTCAATTTTATCTCCTTCTTGCTGGTAAATTCTGGTTGGTTGTAGGATGATGACAAAAAATCTTTCATAAACTGGAAATAACTTAGGAAATATTTACAAACTTATTATAATGTACATATTATACATAAAATCCTTTCTTTTTTTCTATTTGAAATAGAGCTTTAAGTGAAAAGCATTCACTGTTATGGGTAAAATCATACCCTACTGATATTTTAGTTGAAAAGAATTAAATTGCCTTTCAGCAATTATTTCAAAAGGGCCTTCCCAAAAAATGTCAAATTTATCATGGTTTCCTGGTTTAGATTTTTTCACATTCCATTTCAAAACTAGGTCCCCCACCTTAAATTTTTTGAAGGTAGTCTTCTTATTAAACCATCCTTCCATGTCTGCCATATGTTTCTAGTGATGATTATAGGCTTGTTCTCTCTGTACTTCCAGTTGTAGAAACTGCATCGACCGGGCATCCATTGGTTGACCTCCTTCTTCATTCATTTGATTGAGTAACTTTAGCTCTGGTATTTCCATATGTATAGGCAAAATGACCTCTTTACCATAGACTAAAGAATAGGGTGATGTATTAATAGATTTATTAATTGAAATCCTATCAGCCCATAGTGCTTGATTGATCAAGGAATGCTAGCTCCTCTTGTTATCTTCCAGTGTTATTTTCAATATTCTGAGGAGATTTTAATTTGTAGACTCAGCTAGACCATTACCCTATGGATAGTAGTTGGAAGAAGTCTTCAAATATATGCCATATCTGCTAGTAAACTCAATCATTTTAGCTTTGATGAATTTGGTACACCAAACCTTGTAATCAAGCTTTCCACAAACTCAATTACCACTTCTTGATCAACCTTCTTGGTAGGGATGGCTTTAGCCCATTTAGTGAAATAGTTTGTGGTAGTAAGTATATACTTATGGCCAATTGATGAATTGGGTTCTATTATCCCAACAAAATATAACCCCCACTATTGGAAAGGTTCTTCAACTTGGATAGGCTTTAAGGGCATAGGGGTATTTTTGTTCCTCCCTACATATCTCTAACACTGCTCACAACTTTTAGTTACTTTGTAAGTGTCTAAAAAAATAGAAGTCCAGTAACAACCTACTCAGAGTATTTTAGAAAGCAGTGGATCTTCCTGAATAATATCCTCTAGAGAGACCCCATAAAATTCTTTTAACACTTTTTGTTTCTCAACTTCTTCTATGCACTTTAAAATTACACCATCTATATTTTTTCTATACAACCCTTTTGATTTAAGGGTGTATATTAATGCTTGTGCTCTATACCTTATTATTTTTGAAGCATTCATATTATCAGTACATATTCCAGTCTAAAAGTACTTCATAAGGTCATCAATCCAATCAGTCTTTTTCAAACTTGGATCTGATTCTATATTTGTCATTACACTTTGGTGCTCCACATGATCATTTGTAGCCTACTTAGCTAATTCTTGACACAGGGCTCTACCTATTACTATTTTTTTTTTATGTATTTCCACATCATATTCCTGTATCTTAGTCATCCAATCAACTCTCTTTTCACCAAGTTCTCCTTGTATTATAAAATTGCTGACATCAGGATGAATCACATAAATAATGATTATGCTCTGTGATAGAAAATGTTTAAATTTGTTCAAGGATTTCATGATAGCATACACTTTTTCTCAATAAAGCTATATCTTTCTTCGTGATCATGCATGGTGGAACTCAAAAAAGCTATGGGTCTTTCTTCATTATCTTCTACCTTCTGTATGAGGACTACAGCATAACTTTCTTGTTCATCAACAACATATAGGATAAAACCTCAAGAGTAGTCAGGGTTAATCAGCACAGGTACTTGAGCTATTTCTTCTAGGATCTTCCTAAAAGAATTCTTCCTTGTATATGTCCATTTGAAAGGTGTATCTTTCTTCAACAGTTCAGTCATTGGCTTAACAATTTGTGCAAAATATACAATAAATTTTCACATAAAATTTATTTGTCTGAAGAATTATTGCAAACCTTTCTTGTTAACTGGTAAGGGAAATTCCAAGAGTGCTTTCACTCTATCAGGATCAATAGCTAATCTAGCTTTAGAGATGACATGACCAAGTAGGATACCTTCCTCTATAGTGAATATGGATTTCTTTGGGTTCAAAGATATTCTAAATTCCCTGCATCTTTCAAATACCTGTTCAAGGTGTTTTATATGATCTTGCTTATGATGAGAAAAAATAGTCATATCATCTAAATAGATGACTATAATTTTTTTAGCAAGTTCACCAAAAGCTACATCCATTGCTCTTTGGAAGGTTGTTGTAATATCCCCATCTTAGTTAGCTAACAGAGCATAATATGGACTTACATATTCATCATTTTTTGTAGGTAATGTCAAGTTTTTAGGAACCACTAGGTGTTATGGAGATATTGTTGGACGATCTACATTCACAGTTGTCAGCTTTTAGGACCATTTCTGGTAGTATTTTTAGAGAATTACTATTTTTAGTAAGTTAGTTAGGGTTGGATTCTTGAGAAACAGAAAGTACGACTGGCATATTCGACTTAATGGGTATTCATTTCCATAATTTTTTTGGTGGTTGGATGTTGGGAGAGCAATAATTTTAATGCTCAAATATTTATAATGTTATATTTAAATATAACAGTTAAATATATCAATGTTGGGCTTATATATTTGATAAAGGGGTGCCTTAAGAACACTTAATTTAAAGGTCATATAATAAGATTTGATTAAAAATTAAAATGTGTTTTTTCTCCTTAGACAAGAGGGACAACCCCTTCCTTGGCTTATATTATGAAATGTAAGTGTTTCCTTTATCCCACATTCACCAACATATGGGATCACCCAGCTTGAGGAAAGAATAAATAGAGGTTGTGAGAGCTTTGAAGGGATATTTGGCTATTGTATTCTCTTGGAATATTTGAAGGAGAGCTTGCATTGTGCAGGATTTTCTCATTACTACTTTGTTGTGATGAAAAACACAGTAGAGGACACCATTGTTGGGAGTGAAACACCTCCTTACTTTAGTTGGTTGTATTCTCAATTCATGGGAGTGACTTTGTGCAAATTAGAGACATAATTTTAGTGATAATTTCAATTTCTTTGTGTGGATTTGAGGACTTTATCAGCTGCTCATCATTCATACCTCACTTCACAAGGAGGTCATACCAATTTGGAGTGAATATCAGATTATTTGATGTGATTTCTCAACTAGGGTTTGATTGTTATGTGTTCAACCTTCTTCACACAAACCAACCGCTTCAATTTGGATAGTTTTGGAACAATTTCAAGGTAGTTTGAAGAATTCTAGGGTAGCCGCACAACATCCAGCAGGCCATACACACTTCAGAAGGAACGTGATTGTTGGTTAAGGAAGAAACACCTCATTTGAGGGTACTCTATCACTTGCATTATAATATTTGGCAAAAAGGGTACTCAAATATGCTATAATTTTCATGGAGAAACTCGTATTTTGGAATCTATGAGCAAAGCAATGAGATTTTTGTAGTTGATAAGCAATTTCCAGTTTATATCAGATCTTCATATTTTGGGGTATTTTCATTTTAATATAATTTTCATCATTGAGTTTGTTTATCTATATAATAAGAATATTGTGTACAAATTTGGTAGCATACAGAGTTGTAGAAATAAATTTAGAAGCATTTCTTTATTTCAGTAGTGTGTGTGTTTTTTTATCTTTCATATATTGCAAAATACAAAAAAACATATATCATCAAAAACACAAATAAATTGCAAAATACATAAAAATCAAACCAAAAACATCAAACCGAAGTGATAAGTGGCAATCTTAGTTGAGGGTTGCATATTACAGTGGTATCAGAGCCGGTCATTCCTGCCAGCCTGTGGAAGCCTCAAATTAATTTCAGATTCATGGCATCTATTAATGACTGAACTAAGAGATAGCATGAGTGGGATAAGACCTAGCATGAGATAGAACAATCCCTCAAAAATCTATCTGCAATGATGAAAAATTCTCTACCAACAGGTGCTCCTCTAGTCAAGACTAAACCTTTATACACTGAGTTGCCAATACAAGTTGGAATTAAAAGAGATGAGATTGCTGTCCCATCAAGAAATGACAAAGAAAAATAGAAGTTGATAGGTAAAATAGTGGCTTCTGAAGTTTCATAGGATAAAGCACCTCCTCGTATAAGTAGGAACCAAAATAGGTGTTTCACATGTCACCATACTTGGACATTTGGTCATGTTTGTGGAACTAGTAATGTTAGTAATTTATTGCAGCCACACATAGTTCAAGACAACGGAACAGTTGAATTTATAACAGATGTTTCATCTCAGGAGGTAAGCAGGATAGAGACTCAAAATTATTTGGGTGGTGATGAGCTGGTAGAAGATGGTAAAACAGAAAATATTAAGAGCAATTCAAATTTGCTCAGTCCTGCTTTAATACCTAGCAATGGAGATTTCAGTGAAGAAGGCACAACTGAAATGGGTGAGGTATCTGCACTTAAATATGATAAATTTCCTTTGGCCTGCAAAAATTCATATTGTTTTGTGGATACTCCTCTGTTTGAAATGGATGCTACATCGAATAATAATAATCTTGTTTCTGAGTTGGACACCATTGAAGATGGTGAAGGTGAAGATAGCCATGGCAGTACATCTAGTCTTGAATACTATGAAGAAAATCAAGAATTTTCCCAACAAGTTTCAGGACCTCTATCAAATATGGATACAACAAATTCTGTTTTGCAGTAGAATAATATTTCTTCTGGATACCTTACAAGTTTAGCTCCTTTGTCTCAGATATCAGTACCAAATGTAATTAATGAAAAATTAGCAAGGAAACAAATTGATGGTATAGTACAACAATATGAATATGAAGTATAGAGCTCTATGGAATCATATTCTGTTCTAGACATTAATGTGTTCAATGAAACACAAGTGACATTCAAAGCCTTTGAAGAGCATGGTGGAGAGTATGATGAGAGTGAACACATAGGATTTTACAAATCAGATTTCAGTAATGATAGATTTGGTGAGTGTTGGTTTGATTTGGAAAATGAACATGAGATTTACAATAAGCATGCAACACCAACAAGACATCAGCCATTATATGCATGGGTTCCAAGTATTTCAGCACCTAGTTATGATGAGGAACCAGTTTGGGATGAATTTCATCTTAAACAAGGAGCTGCCCAAAATTTATTTCAAAAATCATGGAAAGGAAATGACATTGAGATGGTTGATCCTTGCATTAAAGACAAATCCAAACTATTATTTTATAGGGCTGATTATGATCAAGAAGAAGAGGAGGTAAATTTTGAAGGAGCAATTATTTTAGCCTTAAAACAAGGAAACATGCCCATGGATTACATCACCAAATTGGCTAAATATAGAGGTAAAAATTATATGAGGGTTGTAATGAATGAATTTGCTCGTTTCCCTATTGTTACAGTTGTCTTAAAAATAATAGAGGAGTTTCATCTGTTATTTAGAAGGGTGTGTAGTTATCATAACATACATGGGGATATTGTGAATATTTGGGACAACAGATTCACACCTTGGGATATGGTTAACCAAAAGAGTGAAAGGTATGTTGTTGTTCACTCCTTGAGTAGCCATGTAATGAATCCATTTGTGTTCATACAAGTGGATTGGAGAGAGATCCTGAACCAGGACTGGAGGTTTGCAGACTTGTTGACTTATTGGGAGATGATTTCAGTCTTGGATAGTGGTATGTTACCTCATATTCAGACTGTTTAGTTTATTGGAGAGGTTAGTTATTGGTTTTCCTTGAAAGCAAAAAGTGTTGCAGTTGACCTGTTTGATTATTGGATGGTTATATGGGCATTTAAAGAGTGTGTTAGTTGTCATTTCATATTGAATATTGATATATTTCTTGATGAGACTCTCATAATTTCTATTTAGTGGGAGTGTTTGAATCCATGGGATGATTTTTTGGACACTTGGAGTTTAAGTGTCACTAGGGTTTTTCTAGCTTTGGGCAGCGAAAGAATTCCCAGGATGGTCATTTTCAGAGTTGACATTGTCACCCTCTTGGGGCATCATATAGAGTTGTATGGGAATATCTTTCATAGTTTTAACTAGAGTACCAAGTATTTCAACACCTAGTTATGATGAGGAATCGGTTTGGGATGAATTTCATCTTGAACAAGGAGCTACCCAAAATTTATTTCAAAAATCATGCAAAGAAAATGACATTGAGATGGCTGATCCTTGCATTAAAGACAAATCCAAACTATTATTTTATAGGGATGATTATGATCAAGAAGAAGAGGAGGTAAATTTTGAAGGAGTAATTATTTCAGCCTTAAAACAAGGAAACATGCCCGTGGATTACATCACCAAATTGGCCAAAGATAGAGGTAAAAATTATATGAGGGTTGTAATGAATGAATTTACTCATTTCCCTATTGTTACAGTCGTCTTAACAACAATAGAGGAGTTTCATTTGTTCTTTGGAAAGGTGTGTAGTTCTCATAACATACATGGGAATATTATGAATATTTGGGGCAGTAGATTCACACCTTGGGATATGGTTAACCAAAAGAGTGAAAGGTATGTTGTTGTTCACTCCTTGAGCAGCCATGTAATGAATCCATTTGTGTTCATACAAGTGGATTGGAGAGAGATCCTGAACCAGGACTGGAGGTTTGTAGACTTGTTGACTTATTGGGAGATGATTTCAGTCTTGGACAGTGGTATGTTACCTCATATTCATACTATTCAATTTGTTGGAGAGGTTAGTTATTGGTTTTCCTTGAAAGAAAAAAGTGTTGCAGCTGACCTGTTTGATTATTGGATGGTTATATGGGCATTTCGAGAGTGTTAGTTGTCATTTCATATTGAAGATTGATATATTTCCTAATGAGACTCTCATAATTTCTGCTGAGTGGGAGTGTTTGAATCCATGGGATGATTTTTTGGACACTTGGAGTTTAAGTGTCACTAGGGTTTTTCCAGCTTTGGGCAGCAAAAGAATTCCCAGGATGGTCATTTTTAGATTTGACATTGTCACCCTCTTGGGGCATCATATAGATTTGTATGGGAATATATTTTAGGCAATTATAGATTTTTTGTTGTATTAGAGGGATTGCTCAGTAGACACTAGGAGGTTTTGTAGATTTTCCATATTGCTGGCAATTATACTTTTAGGTGATAATTTGATGATGTCTATAGATTGGAACCATTTGGGGCATCCTGTAGAGTTGTATGGGAATATCTTTAATTACTCCTATAGTTTTAACTAGATTACCATCCACCTGTAGGACTCTTCGATTGCTCCTAGTGTACTCCATCCCCATAATGTCACATACTGCTTTAGGTATCATGGTAGTAGCAGCACATGAATATATCATGCAGTTGTGTACAACCCACCATTCTATTTGAAGAGGTAAATAGAAAGGAGGTGGTATATTTTTCTAGTGGTAGATGTTAGATTTGCTTGGACTGTATTTGAATAGGATATATTTTTACCTTTACTTTTCGTCTTTAGAGATTCCTACAAGAGGTCAATCTGATCATGGAACTGAAGATCGTCGTACATACTTGCCTTTGAGGGAGTCTTTTTCATTTCCTCAACTATGTTAAATGCATATTTTCTCTTTCCTTGGTGAAAGTGCCATACCTATTTCTATATCCCTGAGTCACTTTAGTTCTTTGTCTCTTAGTCAATGAAGGAAATCTTAGCCTCTCCTTAGCTTGGTCTTAAGTCTCAGTCTCCTTCTGTGGAGTGAACTCTTTACGTATTTATGTTCCTTGGCTTTGGGATGGAACTTGAGGTCTTTCCTCATAGGATGAATCTCCTTTGGGTGTTGCTTTGGGATCTGGAGGAAAACTTAGAGGTTTAAGCTCTTGAGGATCTGCTTGTAGAGGTTTTTTACCCGATCTGCTACTGTAGGCATCATGAAATTATGGTCAGGTTCTCTAATCATATTTACATGACATTTCATGTTTTTCTTTGATTTCTCAATAGCTACATTTTGTACATAATTTTTATGGATCATACACAAACTCTCTCCATGTGGATCATTACATGTGGTACACTAGTAATTGAAATTTTTAGAAGGAACTGCAGCCTCCTCTATTTCATTTGCATAAATAACATTTGATCTTTCCTACCCTCTATTACTTGATTGTGCCACATCTCTTGTTATTTGAGGAAACCTGCTTGGTGGAAAGTTTCTCGCAGGTTGTCTTTTCTTCATTGATGTCATATCATTTTCCAGATTCTTCATCGTATCCAGTATAATAGTGAGCAATTTTTTTGGGACTGGTTGAGGAGGTGGTGCAAGTAATGCGGGAATAGTAGGAATAGGAGGTAATTCCAGATAATTTTGAGGCATATGTATTATAAGAATGGATGGTTTCCCATTCTATTTTAGGATATATGTGCTCAAAAAATAGGAATAACTAGAAGAACTAGCATTAGGATTTTGAGAGATATCAGGAAAAATTGGCATTATTGCTTTTGGCGAATATCTTTCGATAGTAATAATATCTCTTTTTGCTTTAGATACTTATTTTTAAATAGTAGGGAAAGTGAATATTTATGATTGTCATATTATCATGCTGATATTTGTATCAAAATCTCTTAAATAATAGTATACTGCTTGCTCTATGGTTGGTTTTAATCCAACCGACACTCTTTCCTAGGTGTGGCTGAATCGAATATTAAATAATTTTCTCTTGAGGATATTTTTTGATAATGTTGAACTGGATAAGCAAAGAGAATGTATCTGCATGCTAATTTAACTCATCTACCAGCCTACCAATGAGTTATATCCAAGTTGTAATGGATTGATGAGGAACTACTATGTACCAATAGAGTATTTTTCCTTTCAATGAGATAACTAGCAACCTGATCATAACATCTTCTTGAGTGATATTGTAAATTGTTGCCAAGGCTGTAACATCTAAGCAATGTTCATACATTGTTTTACTCATCCCTTCATATGAAGGCAATGCCTTCAAAGCTACCACAAGAATCGTGTTCTGGCCCACCAGGTTTAGCGGACCTGTGTGGTTCCATGTAAGATAATTCGGTGGAGGAGCGACCATTGTAGTGACTATACTTGCCTGAACTATGGCACTACTGGTAGTTATATTGGAATATGTACTAGCAATAGGACTAGGTAGAATATTAGATACAAGGGTAGTAATATTGGTAGAAGGTGGGTTTGATCTAGTAGATAAAACTAGATGCACTCTTAGGCTACCAAGATGTAACTCGAAGAACTCAATGGATTCTTTAGAGTTTCTTGCTTTAGATCTGATTATCATATAGGTAAATAATCCTAAGTTTTAACTAGATAAATAGATAAGGTATCTATTAGGTCTTTACCTTTGAATGGAGTCACTAGGTGATTTGATTTAGATTTAAAAATATCAAAGACAAACACCAAACCTTATAGAATACTATGGGATTTAGGGTCCCACCGAGCGTGCCAAAAACTATTGGAACAAAATCTGCCTATGGTTGTTATTTGCACCTTGATTTTTTCAACATTGAGTAGATGGACCTGATATTTATATATTCCATCTAATCTCCAGATGAGGCTAGTTCCTTAATGATTTTTATGAGAAAAGGAAAAATAGCATTATTGAAAGAGAGGGAAATATAGTCGAGGCTTGAGCTTTCTTATGGTATAGATTAGACAACAACTAAGATTAATGTATATACTTTACTGTTTAAGCATTTATTATATCTTCATGCAAAAATCATAGATTTTCTAGTGTGATTTAGATATCTATCTAACACACTCATATATCGAATTCCAACTCCAACAATATGATTTATCTTATGTATAAGTCCAAATTTTAGAACAAATACAATATATAACTCAATAATGTGAATAGAAGTAAATAATGTTAATACATACACTTGCACACTATGAACCATAAGCCAATAGAAACATAATTTTATTGCTTGTATTCAGAGTACATACATTCAGTCTTGTAAAAACCTAAGAGCTTACCCCTTTTTAGGATGCGTTTACTCCTATATACACCCTATGGTGAGTATATTTATAATTAGTAAATTCTGACATAAAATAAATTACAAGCAATCAGGCTACAATCATGCTCCAATATGTTTTACATGGATTCTAATAATAAACAAAATCTGATAGCACAAATCTAGGATTTTATATTTTCCAATGTCCATCATTAGTTACTGACACAAGCTTTTGGAGGCATATTTATTTATTTCTAATTATGTCTTCACTGGCGAAAACCTGTCATGTCATGAAATTGCAACATTTTTGCATGCTCTAGCTCTTTGGGACTACTTATCAATGAAAACTCATCATGTCACAAAATCGCGACATCTTCTTGTACTTTAGCCTTTTCATGCTGCATGCTGGCGAAAACCTGTAATGTCGCAAAATCATGACGTCTTCTTACTCTTTGGTCTCTTCGAGATGTTTATGGGTGAAAATCCGCTATGTCATAAAATTGTGACATCTTCTTACTTTCTAGCCTCTTCGGACTATTCTCTTGCAAAAATCAATAATGTAAAAAAATCATGATATTTTGGCGTTGCAGCTTCTTCTTCTTCCTTTATCTGGTGAAAACTCGTCACATCATGAAATCACAACCTTCCTCATGCCTTAGTTATTTTTTGTGTCTTATGTCTCAAAAATGAAACACCGATCTCTTTCATGCAAAACTTTGCTATCTATCAAGGTAGTCTTTTTAGACTAACACTACCCAAGTAGAATGTTTGATAGGGTAGACAATCTTGGCTTCAAGCAACTTAAGTAATTCCTACTTTATTAGAGATTTGATCTTTGGGTTTACTAGTCTTTGCTTTTTTTGAAAGTATTTTGCACCTTCTTTGAGCTCAATGGTATTTTGTATTGTCTCTTTAGAGTAGACCTTAATATCACCATAAGTCCAAGCTATGATGTCGAGGAATTCTTTGCATAATCCTAAAATTTGGTCCAATTCTTCTTCTGTAGTGTTCAATCTCACCTTTATAGATTTCTCTAATTCCATTAAGACTACCTTGTATCTACGTTTGTCAAATTTCATTTTATGGCCAGTTAACCTATCATTATTATCAAATAGGATTTTGAGAGTGATAATCCTTTTGAAATGGTTATTTTTCAATCAGGTCATACCTGCATCTTCATCATATTTAGACACTTTATAATTTGAGTAGTTCATATCATGGACAAGAAAGCCCACTTGCTATTCATAATTTTTGAATACCTACCAAAAGGTATCTGTATCGAGCACGAAAGGCCTGTAGATCAGTCTAACTATTTTAGACTTTTGTATGACATTGCTGATGGGACAAAAATTTACGCCTACTGATGCCAATAAATCAGTATGAGTGTTATTTTCCCTAGGGATTGCTTTGATGTTTAGAGCTTCAAAATATTCTAGCAAATCTCAAACCTTATTCCTGTAAGCTTTGAGGTAGTATTGCTTACTCACACATTTCTCAGTTACCTAATTCACTATTAATTCAGAATCTCCAAAAATTTGGAGTTGTTTAATACCCAACTTCTCTGCTTTATTAAGGCCTAGGTAGATTGCTTCATATTTTTTAGTATTTTTAGTATAGCTCTAGGTTAACCAATAATAAAATACCTTCTCTTCGCCTGTCGAAGAGATTAAAATAATACCTGCTTCAGCTCCATTTTTGCATCTGGCACCCTTGAAGAAAATTTTCCATAACTGATCAGTAGATGGATCTACCTGGTGGAGAGGATGGGTTTATTTTCTTAGGTTTCACGATTGAGTAGCTCCCAAGATCTATTTCAATCATAGCATTGAATTCTTGGATAGAGAATTGATATTCTTCTTGCAATACATTTAGAGCTTCCTCCATTAAGTTTAAGTCTTCCAATTCCTTGATCATCATGTTTACTATAGCGGTATGTCTCCCTTCCTCTTCAAGTTTTTCAATATGAAAATTTGAAGGTTTCTCATTGAATATTTTCACTCTTGCCTTTGAATGGGATTTCCAAGTGCGAGTAATATATTGATAGATATTCTCCTATTTTAGCGGTAAATTCTCTAGAGAGACATACCAAAATAAGGTTCTAAATCCACTACCACCACCTCTTGTATAACTGTGAGTTGAGGCAATCTCTGTAGGACTATTGGGATGTCTTTAATTACCCCTAAAATTTCTATGGGGGTTTTATTTAGTTGCAAAACACTAGGATTTCTCCTTGTCTATTCCATTCCCATGATGTCGCATATAGTTTTGGGTATCACAGTGGTTGCAGCTCCTGATTCTATCATGCAATTGTGTACCACCCATCCCTCCATCTGAAGAGATAGATAGAAGAGGGGTCTATTTTTTTCTATATTGGAAGTTAGACTAGCTTGCATAGAATTCAACTAAGCAGGGGTTTTGTTCCTATTTTTATAGATCTCAATAATTCCTACAATAATTCAATTTTTCTTGGAAACGGCAATGTGTCATACATAGTCGCCTTAGAGGGAGTCTTCTTAATTTCCTCAACTATGTTGAAAGGGAGAGGTTCAACACTTTTCTCCTTTTCTTTTAAAATAGTATCATACTAATTTCTATACCCCTAAGTAGCATCTACCCTTTGGCACTTAGTCAATGAGGGGTATCTCAATGTATCTCTCGTATGTTCTTGTGTTTCTACTTCTTTCTATAAAGGAGCTTCTGTGTGTGGCTCTACCTCGTGCTGACTTGGTTTTTATGGAAATTTCCCATAGAGGACTCTCTTATCAACATAATCCTTTGCATGTAAAGCTACTTTTAGGGGATTAAGTTCTTGGGGTTTTACTTAAAAAGCCTTTTTCCCGATTGGGTTAGAACGGCTACTTGTTCCATGAAAGACATTATGAGATTTTAATTTTTTTCTCTGATCATGTTTATATATCCTTTGAGTGTTTTCTCTACCTTTTCAATAGCTATGTTATGGACATGATGTTGATGGATCATACACAAGTTTTCATTGTGTGGATCGTTACATGTAGAACACCAGAAGTTTGAATTTGTTGAAGTATTAGTGGGTTCACTATCTTCACTGGTGTAAATCACATTTGATCTATCATGATTTCTATCACTCATGGAAGCTTGGTCTCTTGTTACCTATGAAAATATCCTTGGCTAGAAATTTATCTCTGCTTTTCTTATTTCCATTGAGGTCATCTTATTCATTAGAGTTTTCAAGGTCAATTATAGATCTTGTAAAGCTGCAAGTTGAGGATTTGGAGTTGGTGAAACTATTGCCATAGAAAGTGCATGAATGATAGGTAAAATTGGAGGAGCAAGGCGTACCTGTATTGTTTGGATAGTAAGCTACCCGGTTCATTTGTGGAGACCCATATTAGAAGTAGAAGTGGGACTTGGGAGAGTGATATTGGATTCTTATGGTAGATCCAGGAAGATAGGCATTATCATCTTTGCAGGGAATATTTTGATAGCTGTTAGATCACTTTCTACTTTCTGAGATTCTTGGAAAATATCTAGGAAGTGAATACTTGGGATTACCTGATAGCCATGCTTATATTTGAGTTAAAAGCCCTCAAGTAATAATACATTGATTGTTCATCTATTGGCCTTAATATGTCTGGTACTCTGCCAAGTTTTACTGAATTTGATATTAAAGTCGACTATTTCCTCTTGAGGGTGTTTTTGAATGATAGTGAACTGATTTAGCAGAGAAAATAGATCGGCATGCTCATTGAACTCTTCTACTAATTTATTGGAAAGTTGAACCTAGGTGGATATGGTTTGGTTGGCGAGGACTCTATACTAGTAGAGCATTTTCTCTTTTAAGGAAATGACTAACAGTATTATCATGACATCTTCCTCAGTTATGTTATGTATCGGTGCAAGTGTAGCTACATGTTGATAGTGTTCATAAGTTGTCTTCCTAGTGCCATCATATTAGGGTAATGTTTTTAAGGCTATTGCTGGAATCGGGTGTTGAGCTGCCAAATTTAGGGGGGTTGTATGGTTCCATGAAGGGTAAGGTAGATTTGGTTGATTCACGACCATTGTAGCTACAAATCTAACTGATAGTATATGAATATGGGTAGCTAGATTTGACATTCCACTAGTAAAAATATTAGGAATAACTACAAGGGAAGGGTTTGTAGATATTGTAGTGATGGTAGAAGAAGTTATCCTAGAAACTAATACAAGATTAGCTCTGAGGCTACCAAGGTATAGCTCAAAGATCTCAATGGGTTCTTCAAAATTTTTACCTTAGATCTGATTTTCATAAAAAATGGTATTTGACCAGAAAATAGATAAGGATTTTCTTAGGTTTTATCTCTTGAACGGTGTCGCCAGGTTATTCATAAAAATTTAAGAGGACAAATATAACCACCAGAACTTTGGTCTATATATATCGTGGGATTGGGTCCCATTAGGCATACCAAAAACTATTGGTACAAAATCTACCTTTGGTTACATTTGTGCCCAAGACTTTGCCAACATTGAAAGACCATGTTTAAAATAGAGTTTATCTAGTTTAATCTCCATAGAAGGTTGGTTCCTTACTTTTTTTTAGAAAAGGGGATAGAGTAAAGTGCATAAAGAGAGGAAAATATAACTATTGCTAAGAATTATTAGATGGTACAAATTAGATAGCAACAAAGAAATCTCTACAATATTTTACAAATAAGCATTCTTTGAACCATCAAACTTAAAATAACCAATCCTCTGGTGAAGATTTAAATGAGCTTAAACCCTTTAGAACTATTAATTTAAGAGCTAGTGAAACTTAAAATGTAGAAATCCATAATGATAATTAAGGTGATTTACATTCAACGTAGTTTATATAGAAATCAACAGTTCATACATACTTGAACAAACACTAGTGAGACAGAAACCAGAATGAGTGGTATTTATTTGTTTTTAGATGCCTGTGTACATTACCTTGTAAACATCTAAGAGCCGACCTCTTGTTAGGGTCGACTAGTTGAGATCTTTTTGTTATTGCATATCCACCTCTATGTTCTTATATATATCGTGGCCCAACCATCATCCACTTATTTGCTTTTGGTTCTTCAACCAGAAAAATCATGGCATGTTGTGAAATCATGACATCTTTCATGGAGGTGGTTTGTAGGCACCAAAATGTTGTGATATCGCAACATTTTTCTTTACTTAACTTGTGAGCTCCAAAATGTTGTGATATCATGACATTTTCCTTTTACTTAAACCGTGAGCTCCAAAATGTCATGATATCATGATATTTTCCGCTAACTTAACCTATGAGCTCCAAAATATTGTGATATCATGATTTTTTCCCTTGACTTAGCCATTGAGCTTTAAAATGTTGCGATATCATGACATTTTCCTATGACTTAATCTATGAGCTCCAAAATATCATGATATCATGATGTTTTCGTCTAAATTAACATGTGATCTCCAAAATGTCACGATATCATGACGTTTTCCCTTAAATTAGCCTTTAAGCTTCAAAATGTCATGATATCATGATTTTTTCCTCTAACTTAACCTGTGAGCTCTAAAATATCACAATATCATGACATTTTCCCTTGACTTAGCCATTGAGCTTCAAAATATCACAATATTATGATGTTTTCCCCTAACTTATCCTATGAGCACCAAAATATTGTGAGATCATGATGTTTTCCTTTACTTAGCCTTTGAGATCCAAAATGTCATGATATCATAACATTTTCCTTTGACTTAGCCTATGAGCTCCAAAATATTGTGAGATCACGATGTTTTTCCTTGACTTAGCCTGTGAGCTCCAAAATATCATGAGATCATGACGTTTCTTCTACACTTAGAAAAAAATCAAGAAGACATCTCCTTACTCCCCTTGATGTAGTCATTTTGACCTACAAGATTTTTGTAGCAAATCAATTTGTCGTAGGAGGATCAATGTATCATACATGCTTACCTTTGAAGGGGTTTTCTTTAATTATTCCACTATACTAAAGATAGATGTGTCAGGTTGTTTTTATTTTTCTTTTGTAAGTGGATCATATATGTTTATGTACCCTTGATTTGCTTCTATTCTTTGTATCTTGGTTAAATAAGGGTACATCAATTTATATTTTGCATGTTCTTGAGTTTCTATTTCTTTTAGTGGTACATTATTCTTGTTTGTTTCCACATTCTGCTTCTAAACCAATTTTGAGGGTATAGGTCCATATATAGTTCTCTTTTTATCTTGATTTTTTATTTTTGAAGGTACTTTCAGGGGATTGAACTCCTTAGTATCAATTTGAAGGGGTTTTTACCTGATATAATCAAGACTACAACATGTTCTATGGATGGCATCATAAAATTATGACTAGTTTATCTAATCATGTTAACTTATCCCTTATTAGCTCTCTCTACTTTCTCAATAGCTATTGTTTGTACATAATGTTGGTGAACCATACATAATCTCTCCCCATGAAGATCATTACAGGTGGAGCACCAGTAATCAGATTCAGCTAGATATGAAGAAGGTTTGTTTTCTTGATTAGCGTATACTGTGCCCAGTTTTTCTAGGTACATGTTGGTTGTATTTTGATCTTCTGTTACCTGTGGGAACCTTCTAGGCTGAAATTTCCTTTTAGTTTCTCTCCTCTTCATTGAAGTTATATCATTAGTCAAAAATTTTACAATTTTCTATATTTCCATAAGAAATACCAACTAAGGATTAGGTGCTGGTAAGGTGGCTATTAGAGGTAAGGTTGGAAACATTAGAGGAACTTGTATTGCAGGGGGACTCAGTAGTCCAAACTATTTTGGGAGATTTATTGTAGGATCTGAAGTAGGATATGATGTGCTTATACTAGGGACCTAAGGAAATTATGAAAACATAAGCATTATCATTTTGGAGGGTAATCTCTTGATAGAAATTTTGCTTTTAAGGCTTCTTGAAATATTTTTTTAAAAGTAAGTACTTGAGATTGTCTTATTACCATCCCTAGATGTTGAAATAAACTATCTCTTTAGGTGGATGTTTTTGCATGATAGTAAACTAGTGAGCAAGGATAATGGATCGGCATGCTCATTAAATGCCTCTATTAATTTGCTAGTGAGTTCAGCCCATGTGGTTATGGTTTGGTCAAGAATAGTTCTATACTAGTACAAAATTTTTCTCTTAAGGATAAACCAATAACTTCACCATAATATTTTCTTCTGTGATGTTATGAATTTCTACTAGTGATGCCACGTCTTGATAGTGTTCATAAGCATTTTTTCAGTGCCATCATAAGTAGGTAGTTTTTTCAAAGCTACTAGGGAATGGGATTCTGGACTGCCATATTTAGGGGACCCACATTGTTCCATGTAGGGTAGAACTAGATGTTCTAATTTTTATTGGCAACCATTATCACTATTGTGTTGACTAAAGTTGTGGGAGTAGGATTGGCGGTGCTATAATATCCACTAGTAGTTGTACTAGTAGTAATTTAAATAGGGGGATTTATAAAATTGGTTGACTCGATAGTAATGACAGAGGAAGAAGTTGATCTAAAAAATAAAACAAGATTTACTCTGAGGCTATCGAGATGAAATTCTAAAAACTTGATTGGTTCTTCTAAATTTTTAGCTTTTGATCTAGTTCTCATGTATCTCAATACTAACCAAAAACTAGATATAAAGATTTTTTGGTTTTGATATTTTAAATGAAGTTGCTAAGTATTTTAAATTTAAACAAAGCAAAGACAAACACCAAATCTTTAATCATGTATGTAGTAGGATTTTGTCCCATCGAGCATGCTAAACAATGTTGGTCCAAAATATACCTATGGTTGATTATTGCACTCAAGACATGGCCAACATTAAATGAATGGTCAAAGTGTAAATATTAACCGAATCAATCTCTAGATAAGGCTGGTTCCTTTGATAATTTCTAACTAACTGAGAAAGAAAAGAGTGCTTGAAAGAGATATAAATGTAGTCGAATATAGAACTTTATATGGTGTATATTAGACAACAAAAAAATGGGATAAAACCATGAAAGAGAGAAATTACGACAACCTCCTAATAGACCAACCAGTTATTTACCATACACATAACACGTCTAATCATTGTTTAGCTTTACGTCTAAGTAGTTCCAAAACTAATAAATAACCATGAACAAGAATATATAAAGTAGAATTAATGTCATGCACATTTAATTAACCAATTTAGAAACATTCATCCAGCCATACATACTTGTTCTGTAAGATATTTGAACCAGAGGTTAAATGAATATCTTTATTGCATTGCTCCTTCCAAAAGTCTTAATCCATACCTTGTAAACATCTAAGATCCAACCCTTTGAAAAGAGATAGATACTCTTATTTATAATTTCTTGATGGTTCAATATTTCAAAATACATAATTAGCTTATTCAAAAGCTATTAAAATAAAATGCTAGGTGGTCAATCTGGTATAAGCATCATGCAATATCATTGGTCCGAAGATAGAATAGAATACTCAATCTCTAACTACAAGTTGATTGCTCCATGTGCGTAGGTAGGTAGTGGAGGTGATTTTGAAATATGATCCATCTATATTTCTTCTGATGCACTTGTCTTCGTAGATTTTGTAAGGGCCATGGTGAACTAAAATTGTTAGGGAATATCATGCTAGATGTAACTAGTAATGGTCGCTACCTAGACATGCAGTGGAAACATGACTCATCATGAAATCATGATGCCTTATTATGCCTGAGCCTTCTTGGTCTTCATCACCAATGGAAACTCAACTTATCATGGAATCACAATATTTTTTGGTACTTGGTTCCTTTTGATGCTCCTCGCTAGCAAAAACTTGACTTATCATAGAATCATGACACCTTTTGGTACTTGGTCCTTTTGATGCTCTTTTCCAATGGAATCAGAACCTGTCATGGAATAATGACACTTTTAGGTACTTGGTCCTTCTAGTGTTCTTTACCAATAGAATCAAAATCTATCACAAAATTGTGACACTTTTTTGCACTTGGGCCTTTTGGTGCTCTTTTCCAGCAGAACCATAACCTATTGTGGAATCGTAATGCTTTTCAGCACTTGGATATTTTGATGTTCTTCACCAATGGAATCAAAACCTGTCAGAATCATGATGTTTTTCGACATGTGGACCTTTTGATACTCTTCACCAATGAAATCATAACCTGTCATAGAATAGTGATGCTTTTCAACACTTGGACCTTTTGATTCTCTTCACTAGTGGAATCAGAACTTGTAGTGATACCACACTGGTCATTCATACTTCAAAATTTTTAAGATTTCATCATCACCTTATTTCTCCTAATGTAGTCATTTTGACCTACAGGTATCATCTTAGAATTTTTTATCTACCACTTTTAAACCATTCTAAATGTTGAACTGGAAGGTACACTACTCAAATGTAGTTAGACATATTTATGTTAGAAAGATACTTATGATGTTAGAATGGTTATTTTATTGGTCACACATGTACCATGATGTGGAGTTTTATGTCCATTTTTTTGCTCCCTACAATATTGTCAAACCAACAAAATATAAAACTAGGGATCTACACACTAATACATGTTCCTCTAGGCATTAGGAATCCATCAACATGGACTTTTTTTAGTGTTGTTGACTACCAAGTGTACTACCTCGGGAAGTAGACACCTAATCTACTTGTAGTATAATATCAAGTGAAAGACCATGAAAGTGCAAAGAACAAGAAATTAACAAAAGCATAATATATCTCTTTTTATTAATTAATTTGAAACTTTGGTTATAGATAGGTCCCTCTTAGGGATACCGATTGCTTGATACAACATTTACAAATGGAAAAAAATAGCCCTTGAAAGGGGGTGGTGCACTTCACAAGCCTCTCGTATTCGTACATGAACTTGTACAAGGGCTTACTGATGCCTTCTTCTCCTTTGCTTTCTTGGAGGGATCTGATGCTTTGAATGCTTTGACTTGGTCCTAGAACCTATAACCTACATACAAGAAACAACAACAAATGATCAGTAGCATATGTGACATCTCAGGATGAGGATTTATTAGTAGATCTGCAAGGAATGATATAAAATCATAATAGAATCATAATGAAGCAAAACTAAGAAAGAATGCATTGATAACTTAGACATCACCATGGAAATGCATTAATAAAAATATATCTATGCTAAGATTAACTGATAAAGAAAAAACAATGGGAAATCTATGCTAAAAACTTGGGAAATGGTATATCAAAACCTTAGGCTATGCTTGCAAGCCGTTGTCAAGGATAGTGGCCAAGAAATGGAACCTTCTACCTCGTGACCCAAGGATTGTGACACTCAATTATTTGTCTAAATTGATATTCAAGGGTTGCCTTCATGTCAATATATGGATTGATGATGATGCTCATTGGGAACTGAATGCTTGAATGGGACATTATCGTTGCTCAATCGGACAACACTTTGTTATTCCTCAAGGGGATATGAAATTGCTCTCCAATTCACTAGGGCTTCGTTGCATAAAAACTTTAATGTTCCAGGATATTTTCTTATTCTTGGGAGAATGCATATGTAGACCTCCCAGATCCAGATCTAGATCTAGATTTTGGCTTCCTGGAGAAGCCAAGATCCAAATTTGCATGTAACTGACCATTAGAGGGGAAGGCTTAATCACAAATTTGCATGGAAGGGGTAGTTAGGAGGAGCTCTAGGAGATCCAAACCAAAAACTACCCACAAATAATGCAAGTATAGTCAAAATGTGTGATTTAGACCCGTATTCATGGCCATTTTGTGTTTCAATGCTAGTCATTATTCAGAGAAATGGCTAGATGTGGCTGCTCTCAGCCTCAGTAACTAGTGTTAGTAGCTTCTCGGGTTGATAGTGATCAAGCTTGAATGGGCCAGAACTACCCCTTGTGAGTGGTTAGGACCACTATTGGCTCTTGGAAAGGTCCAATATCAGTCATATGGCCTTTGGATGTGCCCATATGAGTAGTCTCCTAAACATGACATGTTTTAGGTGTCTACAGATGCTCCTTTTTGGGATGCATTTTTGGAAAACATAGTGCTGAGAAAAAATAGACCACCTAGGGCCACATTGTAGGGTGTGTGATGATCATTGATCTGATCAATATTGGATGCCCCGTTCATGAGAAAAT
Organism: Wollemia nobilis; assembly: GCA_028583015.1. Taxonomy (NCBI): domain Eukaryota; kingdom Viridiplantae; phylum Streptophyta; class Pinopsida; order Araucariales; family Araucariaceae; genus Wollemia; species Wollemia nobilis. Next base: position 5,464,144 of record JAQPPZ010001057.1, on the reverse strand, counting down.
GTACGAATCCTAGAATAATTGCTTCCAACAGGATGGAAGGCTTAAATTTGCAAAAGCTCTCATGAGTTCTAGTGGTGTTTGAGTAGCCTCATGCTACAATTAATCCGAATAGAGGAGAGGTTGCCAAGCTTAACTGCCATATTTGCTTTTATCCCAACAAAGGGTAAGCTTATGATAGTTGTTGGCAATGATTTGTAAGAATAATGCAATTTGATATGATCGAGTGGTCCTTTATTGATTTTGATTATGATTGTTGATATTATGACTACCCCCTCAAATGATGAGTCAATGAGGGAAGGACAATGAATAAAGCGATGAGTCACTTGACCAAGATGAATGATTTGGATCTTTTTAGAGGTTTTTTTGTTATAGGGCAGGTCCCATTTTAGGTGTGATTTCAACCATTTTTAGTAATTGTACATCTCTATCCCACGGAGCAGTCTAGTCGCAATGGCCTTCTTAGGGAATCAAGATGATAGCAATTCCATTCAAGCTTGTGTTGAATCACTACATTCGATGATTTGTTGAAAAATATTATAGAATAAATGAGATGAATCCTCGTTCTCATGGGGCAGTTCGATCGCCATGGCCTTCTTTAGGATTGAAGTGAAGCATCTCAATTTAGCCATAACTAATTTACCCTAAATGGCCTTATGGTGATTTACTCATCTTGTTGGATTGCATGGAGCTCCAGTCGCTACAACCTACCAAGTGTATAGAATAAATAACTGGATATGAGGTGCATTTGAGATTTTGTTGTTATTTTATTTTTTTGTTACTTTACATTTATAATGTTTTTGGATTTTGATTTATGTTATATTTTTTTGGTATTTATGCAATTTTTGATGATTCTAGACCGATAGATATGCTTAATTGTCCATTTTGAGATTCCTCATGGTGAGAAATTAAGTGCATTTATTGCTACTTTCTAGATTTTGTCAACGAAAGTAGCCTAATTTTACAATTTTGTGGCCATTATCCACATCAACGGCTAGAAAATGCAAGTCGTTGATGCTAGCAGCGGTCGAGGCAAAACTAAAAAATATAAAATAAAATTAGGGTTTTGACTTTGCTAGTTGTCAGTTTACCTTTTGAGCTCTGAGAGAGAAAGGGAGAAAGTGACCCAAGATGCTACGTGACTACCAGACACCATGGTAGAGCAAGGTGAGGCATCCACGAGGTAAGGATTCGAAGCTTCATGGGTATTTCTCTAAACCCTAGCTTATTTTTGTTTTATTAATCGATAAAATGAACCACACTAATTAATTGGAAAATGAACCAAATTAAACCCATTGGCAATGAACCGAATCCATAGATAGGCTTAGTTTAGGGTTAATTTAGGTGGGTTCTTTTCTATTTTAGCTTTTTATCAAAAAATTTTGGTATTTTTGGACAAGGGCAAATGTCGTTGGCGTGTCACTTCATGGTCGCTGACTACCAAAGTGATCCCCAATTGGAAAATAGGGGCTACTATCACCGTCAGTAACTAGTTTGAATTCCAACGGTCAAAATTTTAAATTTTGGTAGCTAGCTATTGTCGGTGTGAGTGGCCACGGGACTAGAAAATTTGTTGAATTTTTTTTTTTTTTTTTTTAATGAAATCAATTGATTTTTTTGAATTTTTGAAGTGTGAATTTTGATTTTTTTGGATGGTATGGTGCATTTATTTGTTGTGTTCATACCCTTAAGTTATTTTAGATTTATTTTACATCATTTTATATTTTATTATGTTTTTTAGTTTAAGTGTATTTAATTAGGATTTTATTTTGCACTTTTAGCTCTTGTTTGCACGGGCTTAGGACCCTTGTTTGCTCATGTGACTTCTCCCTCTGATGGATGTCATGTATTGGGCTTTGTTTGATGCTTGGAAACTCATGTATATCATGATACTACTAACAATCATGTTAGACTAGGCCTATCTTACTGACCTAGGACATAAGTGGGATTTTCGAATGAACACCTTTCATCTCCCTACTGGTAAGATGACTATCACTCTGGAGGACATGTACAATATATTTAGGATCCCTTTCAATGGAGTAGTTATCGTGTCTTCTCCCACTAATGCTAGAGATGCTATATTTGAAAGAATTTTTGGAGATCAGGCAGTTGCAGCATTGTTTAACACCCATCATGGCAAAGTCTCCATGGCTCGATGGTATCGGGAGGATGTCTTCATAGAGTGACAGGTCATCTTGATGCACGTTATATGTAACATGTTTTTTCCAGATTGCTTTGGAATAAAATTTCCATGGAACCCCTTGGCTATGGTTCAAGACTTGTTGGACAATGAGGAGCCTGTTATTATGGCTTGGGGGAGCGTACTACTAGATCAGTGTTATGATGAGCTCTATAGGATTCAGTGGCATGGATGACCTAGTGTTGATTATAGCCTACTTATTTAGATTTAAGGCTAGGAGTAAATCAGGGTGGACCACTCGAGAGGATTACCTATCAATATTACCACCATATCCAAGGTGGTCTAGTACTACGAATATAGGATATCTCGAGAGTGAGATGATCATCAGAGTTGACATCATGCAAGGAACTTGACACATTATACAGCCACTCCAACTAGCCTGCAAGCAAGGGACATCATATGGAGGATTTATTTTGAGTGCCCTACATAGCGAGAGGTAGACAGGTTCATGGATCAGACTTGGCATAACTGATGGATGATTGATCGTAAGGTAGGTATCAGGAAGTTCTTTCATTACTCTTAGGTGCTCCTCCAGTTTAGTGTATAGCTAGATGTACTCTCGAGCCAGTTTTATATAGATGAATTACTACAGAGAGGGACCTTCCACTACCTTGAGTTATAGCAATCTCAAAGGAGGATAACCCTCCTATAGTTTATGTTAGTGTAGCAAATGCTAAGGTTACAAATGCATACACCCAGTGGTGGGTTACACTGCTATGGCATGGTAGTGGTCACTTGGGGTAGACTAAGGATGAGACAGTTGCAGAGGAGGATACTGATGTACGTCGAGTGAAACCTAGGACTAAGTAGTGGGACTAGGCATTTGAGAAGTAGGTAGTAGAGGAGCAGGTAGCTCCAAAGGATGAGGAGGAGTTATCTCCAAAGAAGTAGGAGTCTCCTCTCTGGGCTCAGTTGCATAGCATAGAGGCTGAGCTTCAGGCAGCTTGTATTCAAATTTTGTAGTGAGACTCTACTATTGCTATGCTCCAAACATAGGTTAGGGGCTTTTATGAGTAGAGGATTACCTTACAAGCATAGATTAACTTGGTGTAGCTCAAGATAGAGAAACTCATTATAAAGAGGGATGTTGTGCGAGGACAGGTTGCACCCATTGCTTTAGTTGTTCAGGGCCTGATAGGCTTGGATTTAGGGGCTGAGGTCAGGTACCTACAAGTGTTTATAGCAAAGGATGAGGATCAGATGGCATCAAATTCTTCTTATATTGGCACCCTATGATCCTAAATTAGGCTATTAGGCAACATTCCTTGAGAGTGGGATACAACAGAGGGCTCATAGTGCAGCAGATAGAATATATCAAGGAAATCATCAGTGCGATCGAGCCATAAGACCAAGACTCGAATAGATCAGACTGTAAGGACTAGCTCCAAATAGACCCCCAGGGATGGAATAGAGGGTGGAGGTGAGTTTGGGGGTGTACACCATGTCTGATAGTTATATGGATTCTATTATTTTTGGAGTAAGGTCTGAGGACCTACACCATTCTAGCCTACGGGTATTTTTGTACCTCCATGTACTTATTTGACACATTATACACCCATATATATATGATGTTATCTATTTTAGACTTATTATGGGTATTTTATGTTTATTTGATGCAATGCTTATGATCTTATGCTATATGATGTGATGTATATATGACATGCAGTAGCTAGATGTTGGATGTATGATTAGATGTTGTGATGTAGATGTGTAGATGGACTACTTGTGATGTATGCATATATGGATGCAGTGCTTATTGTTAAATGTATGTTTATTTTTATCTAATTGTAGGCATCTAAATTATGTTGTTATGATATGATAGATGATGTATGTAATGTTATATGAGGATGGTCTAGTGTAAATGAACCTGTATGCTTTAATCACTTAAAACATAAGGAATGAATCTAATGTATTTACAAACTAATGGGTAATACCAATGAATATTATCATAATAATTAATCATTTAAGCATCCAGATGTGAGATGAGATGATGTGATTTATGTGCTTTCTTTATAAGCTTTTGTAAATTAAAAGATATGTACAAAATAGTCAGTGGTCATCTAAATATCATTGCTAATATTTATCTGGTATCTATCCCATTCATGAACACACTTTAATGAAAAAAACCTCCTAAAGAAAGTTTTTTATTTGATTGATGACGTGATTTGTTGCTATGGGGGGATTTTTGAGGTTTTCCATGAGACTCAAACATCCTAGTTACTTCATCAAAAGTTGTATACTGACCATACAGGACTTTTGAAAGATAAGGTTTTGTTATGAAGACCTAGATATTCACTATCCATGTGTGTGTAAATGAATATATTAGATGAAACATAAGCATACCCCAATGCCAAGCGAGATTCATTTAGCCCATTGCTGTATTGGGGATCCTCAAATGCCCATCATGATCCTAAGTTGGACTCAGTTGGATTAGACCATTAGGCGATACAGGACACCTAAAGCTAGCTCTTTTTGTGAATTGCTTAGAATTACCCTAATTCTAGGTGAGATTCATTTAGACCATTGTTGTATTAGGGGTCACTCAATGGTTTGTGGAGATTGACCATTCCAGGAATTCAAGCTCTTCACCCCCTTCTTTTCTTCACATTTACTTGGGATACTTGCTCATGCTTAGTGATGAAAATCACTCTTTATTTTAAATTTTGTTTTCTTTTGAGAAATGGATTTTTGTAGTGATTATAATCACTATTTATTATGCTTTTGTTTCTATATTTTTGCTTGTTTTGATAAAAGCAAGGGATTTCTTTGGGTAGGGGGGAGCTTGTCCTTTTGCCAATGATCAAAATCCTAGACCATGTGCATTGCAAGATGAGCAAGTAAAAACCTTTCACTTAGGATACCTAGTACCACTTTGTAGTGTTCATCTTTCCCTTGTTCCAACTAGGATTTTAGTAATTTGATTAGTGATAAGATTTTGATATATGCTAGGTACTATCAAAACTAGACCTCATATTCTGCTAGTGAAGATAGCTTTCTATAGAATTTGATAAAATCACTAGGTATGTTTGAGTGATCAGAAAACCCTAGTATATCCCTTATAGAAATAGGTGGGGTTGTGTTGAAAAACACAGTTACTCACATGGGTTATGGATGATGATTGATGTTTGGATGCATGATTGAGATACAGACGTGGTGTCATTTGTAAGATTGTAAACACAATCTATCTAATGCAAATGCAATGGATGGTCATGCCTAAATGCAATGCAATTACATGAATGCAAAATGCAAATGTTTTTGTATTTCCACAAATGTTTTTGAATTTTATTTCTTTTTGATTTTTGGTATTTTCCATTATTTTTTGGAATTTTGCTTATTCTGAATTTTTTTGAATTTTTGTTTTTTAAATTATTTTTGTGCTTTTGTGTTTTGTTTTTGACCAAAGGGGTTAACCTGCCTTTGGGGTTTTTTTGAGTTGACCAAAGGGCTTATGGTGCCTTTGGGGATTTTGTGAAGTGACCAAAGGGCTTTAATATGCCTTTGGGGATTTTTGTGAAGTGACCAAAGGGCTTTAAGATGCCTTTGGGGCTTTTTTTGAAGTGACCAAAGAGCTTAAATATGCATTTGGGGATTTTTGTGAAGTGACCAAAGAGATTTAAGATGCCTTTGGGGATTTTTGTGAAGTGACCAAAGGGATTTAATATGCCTTTGGGGCTTTTTGTGAAGTGACCAAAGGGCTTTAAGATGCCTTTGGGGCTTTTTGTTTTTAATGTTTTCTTATTTGTTTGGATTTTTATGATTTCTATTATTTTTGCAATTTTGAAATTTTTGAATGTTTTTGGGTTTTGTTGGTTTTATGTGTAAAACGCCTTTAGATGAAGAATTTTGAGAGGCTCAGGCTCTTCAACACCTTCTAACGATGTTAGGTGATATGTCCCAGGTCTAATATTCTCAGATATGATATAAGGACCTATCCAATTGGCCATAAATGTGTCTCATAGATGTGATGATAGGTTTGAATTATGTTGGTTCTATTTGAGTGCAAGATCCCCAACTTTAAAGTCTCTCAGGTGGACTTTATTGTTATAAGCTCATGTTAGATGATCCTAGTAAACATGAATATGCTCAAGAGCATTGATGCAATGTTCATCAAGAAGGGTCAATTGATAAAGGTTATCTTGTTGTGCAATGTCATCATCAATGAATTATCTCAATGCAACACGTAATGTTGGAATTTCCAACTCTAAGGGCATAATGGCGTCAACACCATACACAAGTGAAAATGGTGTTGCCCTAGTGGGTATCCGCACACTAGTCCTATAAGCCCATAATGCAAGGGGCAATTGTAGATGCCAATCCTTATGATTTTATTTTACCATATTTTTTAGGATGGCTACTATTGTCTTGTTTGAGGCCTCTGCTTGTCCATTTGCTTGCAAATAATATGGTGTCACAAAATTGTGATGAATGTTGTATTTGGATGTTAGAACCCACACATTTTTGTTCTTGAATTATGGACCATTATCCAATATTATCTTAAAGGGTACCCCAAAGTGATAGATGATATTGTGAATTATGAACTCCCCAATTTGTGGTCTTATCATCAACATTAAGGGAACCACTTCCACTCATTTAGTGAAGTACTCAGTGGTCATTAATATAAATGTGTGCTAGCCCAAAAATGGGTGAGAGATATTTCCAATTAGATTGAAACCCCACTGATAAAATGGCCAAGCTACCTAAATAGGCTATAACGCCTGAGATGGTAGGTGCATCAAATTTACATGATGCTAACATTTAACACATTTCTTGACATAATCATAGCAATATTTTTCCATGGTGGTCCATTAATAGCCCATTTAAAGGATGCACTTGACGATGGCCATGCCACTGAAGTGGCCACCGTATGTACCATCGTCAGCTTATGAAATCACCCAAGCTGATTCTTGGGGTTCAAGGTAATATAAGAGGACTCCATCATAGCTTTGATGATACAATATGCCTCCTAGCAAGACATATCTTGTCACTTTTTATTTGAATGCTCATTTTTTTGCATGTGACAATCCATGTGGGATGATTCCAAGCATAAGCAAATATTTTAATTGGAATAGCCAATCCTGATAAGCTATAGCCTCAACAAATAAGACGACTTGTTTCTCCTACAATTCAATGTGCATAAATATAGATTGATAAATAACCTTGTGGTGAATTATGGTACCATTCCCCGTAGGACCCTGCAAGATCAAGAACCCCCAAGGTACCTTCTTTAGAATTTCTCTGGCTTTATAGAACCACTCATGGTTTGGTTCTATATGAATCATGTTGACTGATTCTTTGTTGTCTACATCACTGATTGCGAGAGTATTTTCACATGAATTGTGGTGAAATCAATAGATGTATTTTGAGGTATCAAGGATCCCAAATATGCCATAGTGTCTTTAAATTTTTTTGATGTGTGACGGATTACCTCAATGTTATACCATTCTAGTTGGACTAGATAAGTGTCAACAAGATCTTTGTAATATTTTAGGATTGGATCCCTGCATTGAAATAGTCCCTTAACTTGGTTGACTATGAGAAGGGAGTCACTGATGATGTTTAGCCTTTTGATCTTCATAGAGATGGTTGTTTAGATACCCAATATTAGGGTCTCGTATTTGGTATTTTTACTCATGCAATAAAAGTCTATCTTAAATGACAAGGGCATTGGAGCACCTTGCGGTGTGAAAAAAAAATCCCTGCACCACCTCCTTGTTCACACTTTGAACCATCAAAGAACAAAGTCATGTCAGCTTTGTTTTTAGGTTCTTCGAGTTTGGGTGCTTATGATAATGCAAATACTACATCATCAAGAAGTTCAATGGTGAGAGGCCTACTATTCTAAAGAGGCACATTTACCTGTTGATCAGCTATGACTTATCCGCTGATGGACTTTTGGCTTATGAATTCTAAGTCAAATTCTATCAATAGCATGATCCACTTTGCAATACATATATTATGATATGTCTTGCTCATCATATACTGTAAAGGATTTTGCTTTGATATCACATATGACTTGGATTTTTACTTGGATGTTGATTCCCTAGGTAGACCAGTTCAGTCTCATCCTCATAATCTCTATTGCCTATGAAGAATCTATTGTCTACTTCCACTGGATCTACAATGTGGTGTACATGTCTAGGCCCAAGGTAGGCCATCTTAGTTGAGTCCTTTGACTCATAGCCACTCTCATCTATGATGTATCCACCTTCTATGTTATTTGACTAGGCAAGATGCTGTAAATACCAAAGCCCATGATAGGCCAATCCGGTTTCACCCTCAAACTCACTTGTGATGTACTCATTCTCTTCTCACTCATAACCATAGCCTAGTTCATCCTCCCATAGGATGATTCTTGATAGGCTTTCTTCGAGAGATAAATCTGGATGATACTCATCGGGTGGTCCTATATTGACCATAGCCACCCATATATCACTCAAGTAACTTATATTTGGTTGATAGGAATTCCATTCAGTATCTTCCCCAAACCCTAATTTTAGTCTATCCAGAGCTGCTACCAATGAATCATCATGGATTTAGATGTGATATCCTAGGCTAGACCTATTAGTAGATAGTTTATATCATGGTTCCATTGGGTTTCGTTACCCTTGCTCATATAGACCCAAACCATCACCCTACCAATTTTGTGTTCAAAGTATCTTAGAGAAAAATCAAGAATAGACAAGTAATGAACATTCAATGTGAATGGCTCATCCTCATCTTCCTCAATGTCTAAAGCATTATGGACATAATCCAAACCAAATTAGATAAAGTTGGTTTTGTTATGGGAAATCCCCAATGGAACCACTATCCCTATTGGTAAGTTTGGGACTCTTGGTCATCCCATGTCTTTTGTAGACTTGATAATGGATATAAAAGTCATGTTCTACATAATATACTAACCTAACCCTGTGTTGGCTAAGTGAACTATTACCTACAGTGTAGATGATGCCATTGATGAGGCAAGCGAGGCAGGTTGAGGTACCTCCTCAACTATGTCTTGGGAATCTTACTCCTCCATGGGACTTGGAATTTCTATAGCTGCTATAGTTGGAATTTCTTTAGGTCCTTCCTCCACCAAGGGTACTTTTAGCTTTTGAGAGTCTTTTGCTTTAGACACTGTCAGCTTCTCAGAAGTACCAGTAGTTTTAGAAGTTGGAGGTGGTGCCAATGTGTATGGGTCACCTCACACTAATTTGGACTTGCTTCCTAGTTGTGTGGTAGGGAATGAAGGCCTAATATATAGACGTGTTGATGGAAAGATAAAATATCCTGACAAGTTTACCTAATGCACGTATTTAAATGGCTCTTCATGTGATGGAACCACATGTACTTGTCCCTCATGCACATAATTGATGCATTGGTGCAATATTAAGGGAACGCATTGCATATCCCTTATCTAGGGATGCCCCAGGAGTATCTTGTACTGCATTACACCCTCTAATACATGATACATCATAGGGATGGTCTTATACCCTACCTTTATAATTAGGATGACTGTACCCACTATGGAGTACAATGCATCATTGAAAGCTCTAAATGTATAGGAGGTTGGGACAATGTTTGACCTAAGGATTTGTAGGTGCCTTATATACTTTGTTGTGATTATATTAATCAATGAGCCTGTGTCGATTAAGATCTTCTTGAAAGGTATTTCATTTATGGATGCGATGATATGCAGAGGTAGGACTACCAAGGTAGTAGAAACCACCTTGATTTCATGATTATAGAAATGGATCACATGTACCTACCCTACAAATTTTTTGAATGCATCTAGATTCTAGCATTACAGCTCAATCGATCTTAGGATTCCATTAAAGTCTCCTTGTGTCTAGGGGACTATTGAATGAGCTCATATATTGATAACTTGGTTGGTGTCATTTGGAGATTTTACACAAGTCTACTCCAAAAAGTTACCACAAGTTGCAATGATGGACCTGGAGGATTATTCTACACCTACCTCTATCAAGATGTAGCCAAGATATGAATAGGATCCACTGGAGGCTCTGGTTGGTCGTATCACCAACTTCTTGTTGCCATGTTGACTATTTCAACCATTCCAATGAAACCTCGAGTGGGAGGTTCAACATGGACTTGGTTTACTTGAGCACCCTGATCTCTAGGGACCTCATGATTAGGCAATAGATTTTTGAATATGCCCATGTGTCTATTTTTGGGTGCTAATGGATTGTTAACTTTCAACTCACCCTTCTCGATCATGTTTTACACAACATTCTTGAAATTGATGTATGCTTCAATGTCATGACCTAGTTGTCTATGATATGGGCAATTTTGATCTTCCCTATATCCCTTGGGCTTGGGATGGTTAGGGTCAAGAAGTTTTATGTCAAGCAATATGAGCCTTTGTGCCTCACTTAGTTGGTTGAATATTGACCACATCGACTCTAATAAAGGTGTGAAATAGTGAGGCTGTTGACGTTCTTTATTTTGACCTTTGTTGTTGTTCTGGTTATAATTAGCTAGTGAGAATTGAGTCTAATAGTTCTATGGTTGTTGGCTATTGCCTCCCTTCAACACGTTTAACACAACCTAATTCACTTGAGTAGGCTTGGTCTACTTTTGTTGATTCGTGTTGTTACGATTGTTAGTGTTCCAATCCTTTTTATTTCAGAGCTTAAGATCTCCTTATTCAACCTTGATGTATTCTATTAGCTTGGCTTGAGCCAAGGATTCCTTGAATGTTTCATATTATTGTAGTTACAATAGCAACAAGATGTGCTTTGTGCAACTCTTGGTAAATATCTGAGTGAGCTCTGTAGTGGGAATATAGAACAATAGTTTTTCCATTATCTTACTCCATATGTTACCATAGTCCATAACTGGCTCGTCATCATATTGCTTTAGGTTTTCTAGATTAGACAAGTTTGATTTCTTCTTGATGCTAAAAGAAAAGCGCTTAAGAAATATATTCACAAGTTTCTCAAAGCTAATGATGTTAGGTAATTGGTTGAACCATTCAGTTGTTGCACCCGATAATGTCATGATGAAATTTATTAGCATTAGGGTATCATTATGTTTAAGTTGGAAGTAAACATTCATAAAATTTGTGACATGCTCCTGCACATATTCCTCTCCTTTGAATTTATCTAGCCTAGGCATCTCAAAGTGCCTAGGATATGTAGGACTCGATATTGAATGGCATAGAGGTTGATTGTGTATTTAACTTAGGGTTGTCTTTTGCCCCATCGTGTCCTATTTCTCAAGATATTTGACTCTCTCAGTGAGTAATTTTTATGCCTTCAAAGAAATGATCTCATGTTATTGAAGGTTTACTTGCGGTGGTCGGGGAGGTAATCTTGTGTCTACCCAGTTTGGGTGTTTGTATTCATCCCCCATGACTATGGATGAAGGTTCAAGATATTTCTACTCCTAATATTCCATCCCAACCTATTATTGATTATGTTGTGTTTGTTCTATATCTAGGCATTGTTGATACTTTGAGGTATGGTGAGTGCACTCATCTTCTTGTCTAGTGCATCTCTCATGCTAAGAATTGGTACATCTATCAGGTTGGTAATGCTCATCGTCTATATGCAAGTTGTCTTGGGCCAACCTATCTGCTTTCTCTTCGTGCTCTATTTGTTCCTCCCTCAAGCACTATTCATGTAGATAAAAACACCATTTTTTTGTGCTTCCTCTTACTCGAGGGCTTCTAAATGCTCTTGCTCTATTCACAGTGCTTCCTCCTTGTCTTGGAGTAGCTTTTTTTGATATTATGCATCCTCATATAGCCTACGCACATAATAAAATTGATATTCCACTAAATTTCTATGGCTTTGTAACTCTGTACAACGAGTTTTAATGGGTAGGCCTTTTGGAGAGGCTCTTACTATGCTTTTGCCCTTATTTATCAAGGTGACCTGGTCTATGTAAACTAACCTATGTTCCATACCCCCATGGTCAAAGGTAGTGTGCATGCTATGGGGTTGCTTTGAGGTCTCCCCTATATCAATGGTGTGCGTAGTTTTTTTATGGATACATGAACTTCCTAAGATGGAATGTATAGTAGCAATGCTTCTTTGAGCTGGTCTCAAGAGAACTCGATCCAACTTATCAAGTTTTTTGGACTTCTACGATTGATCCCGTGGAGTCCCATTAGTCCAAATGATATCATGATATATGGGTGTCCTCCCATATTTAGGGAGGCTAGGAGGTGCTTTGGGTCTACAACTAGGTGCAACCCTTATGTTTTACCCCTTAGTGGACTGATTTAATCTGAACATATCATGAATATTGGGGCCTTGAGGCCTCCTCATGTCTATGTGAATATTGAGGTCTTGAAGCCTCCTCATGTCTATGTGAAGATTGAGGCCTTGAGGCCTCCTCATGTCTATATGAATATTAAGGCCTTGAGGACTCCTCATGTCTATGTGAATATTGAGGCCTTGAGGCCTCCTCATGTCTATGTGAATATTGGGGCCTTGAGGTCTCCTCATGTCCATGTGAATATTGGGACCTTGATGCCCCCTTATGCCTACCATGAGAGGAACCTAGATATGGCTCTCTATCTAGGGTTTCTCGAGGAGTCCCCCTATATGTTGAGTTATCACCCCTAAGGCTCACTGAACTTCATTCAGTGACATTGTGTGTGGGTGGCTCAATGTCATTATGATTGTGATTGTGTAGATCGTTAGCTTCCACCTCGATGTTGGATCGAGGGTGGTTGCTCCATGTGTAGACCATAACAATTGTAAATTATATTTTTATGTAGATTTTAGAACACACAAATAAAGTAAACAAGTGTTTATCTCTTTTAAGTTTTCTTGGTGTTCCTAGACTGGTTTGGTGTGTTTTCAGATTTATTGATAGCTACAATCTAACTCTCATCATTTTTTGCATTGAATTGATGATATACTCAAATTTTTCAAGTGGATTTCACCTGTATGCTCATAGCTCGACAATCGATAGAGAAATTTTGGTCATGTAAACCCACAAAAGTGTGGAGATGAAACCCACACCTAGTCAAGGAGCACAGGTCCTGCCAGATCCTCACCCAATCTCACCCGATCAATGTCATACCCTTCAAATAGAAGTACATGCAAATTTTATAGGCTACATTAGTTCTTGGATCCGGTATTGGCCAATATAAAAGGGTACATGGGATTTGAGCCAACAGGTGGAGATGAAAGCCACCATCGTTGGACTCTACTAGTGGATGGTGATGAAGTCCACCTCACTAGCATTTAGATGAATCATGGTGTGTGCATGTTCTTTTTAGATTTTTTTATAAGGAAAAACAATGCATCAATAAGCACTCATGCTCTTTCCTATATGCCTAAAGGAAACATTTCATTCTCAGAAAAAAAATACATATTTAAATGATTTCATGCCTATCAAAGAATGCTTCACTACTTTATGAAACAATGGCCTCTAACTGGACCCCATGCAATCAATATCTACAAATTAAACCTAGACCACAGGAGAATAGGGTGGATCTGAAACCAGAGGTTCGATGTTCCTAGCAGCGACTAGAAGAAAACTAAGAAAAATAAGAAGCTTTATGCATTTTTATTTTAACTTTTTCTACATTTTCCTAATTAAATGATATTTTCTCTATTGTATTCTAGAAATAAATTACAGACAGAGAAAGGAAAAATAGTAGAGCTACCCCAACCTAAAATCCACATCTGATGAAGCACAGGCTAACCTCTGTTGTAATTTTTTGTTGGTCACTATCAACTAGAGTGGCTGATTCTAGTCATTGTCTTAAAAATAGACCTCTATCTGCTAGCCACTATCATTGAGAGCAGCTAGACCTATGCACAGAAAACACATAAAAACATCAGCAAAATAGCTTCAAACAAAAAACTAGGTGGGGATCCCACCATGATCGCCATCTATATGACCTTGGGAAAAAGACACCTAATCTACTTGCAGAATAATATCAAGTGAAATACCATGAAAGCACAAAGAACAAGAAATTAACAAAAGCACAAGATATCTCTTTTTATTAATTCATTTGAAACTTGGATTATAGATAGATCCCTCTTAGGGATACCGATTGCTTGATACAATGTTTACAAATGGAAATAGCCCCTGAAAGGGGGTGGTGCACTCCGTAAGCCTCTTCGATTCATACAAAAACTTGTACAATGGCTTACTAATGCCTTCTTCTCCTTCACTTACCTAGAGGGATCTAATGATTTGAATGCTTTTACTTAGTCCTGGAACCTATAACCTACGTACAAGAAAAATAGGAAATTATCAATAGCATATGCGACCTCTCAGGATGAGGCTTTATTAGTAGATCTATAAGGAATGATATAAAAACATAATAGAAGCATAATGAAGCAAAAGTAAGCAAGAATGCATTGATAACTTAGAATTCATCATGGAAATGCATTAAGAAAAATAGATCTATGCTAATATTAACTAATAAAGCAAAAACAATGGGAAATATATGCTAAAAACTTGGGAAATAGTGTCTCAAAACCCTAGGCTATGCCTGCAGGCCGTTGTCAAGGACAGTGGCCGTGAAATAAAAATTTCTACCTCATGAACCAGGGGTTGTGACACTCAATACTTCATCTAAATTGATTTTAAAGGTTCACCTTCGTATCCATAGATGGATTGGTAGTGAGGATCATTGGGAACTAAATGCTTGAATGGGGCATTGTCGTTGCTCAATCAGATAGCACTTCATTATTCCTCAAGGGGATATGAAATTGCTCTCCAATCGCTAGGGCTTCATTGCATATAAACTTTTATGTTTTAGGATATTTTCTTGTTCTTGGGAGAATGCATATGTAGACCACCCAAATATAGATCTAGATCCATATCTTGGCTTCCTAGAGAAGCCAAGATCCAAATCTGCATGTAACTGGTCGTTAGAGGGGAAGGCTCAGTCATAGATTTGCATGGAAGTGGAAGTTAGGAGGAGCTCTAGGAGATCAACACCATAAACCATTCATAAATAATGAAATCATAGTCATATGTGTGATTCGGGCCTATATTAATGGTCAGTATGTGTTTCAATGCTAGTCATTGTCCATAGAAGCAGCTAGATATGGCCACTCTCAGCTTTAGCAGTCAGTGTTGGCGGCCGCTATGGTCGATAGAATTCGAGCCTAAATAGGCCAGAACTACCCCTTGTGAGTGGTTAGGACCACTATTGGCTCTTGGAAAGATCCAATATTAGTCATATGGCCTTCGAATGTGACAATATGAGTAATCTCTTAAACATGACATGTTTTAGGTATCTACACCAAGCATCAACATGATTGTATTTTTATGGTTATGGATATGTTCAACAATATGGCTATCATCTCACCATGGAGAAAGGACATAGATGTTGTTGAGACTTCTTATTTATTTTTTAGTAGGTCTTGATTTGCTTTGACCTATATAGCTTGATAATTTTAGACAATGACTCATAGTTTCTCAACAACTATTGACACCCTTCTTGGTACTTATTAGATTATAGGCTTCAACATTATCCATAAATAGGTTGGAAAATAGAGGTGGTCAATAGAATTTTAGTCCATATTCTTTAGATGTACAATCATAATCACCATTGAACATGGTATGAGTCCTTCTTACACCCAATATTCTTGCAATGAGGAATTCCACAATTCCATAGGTCACAGTCTATTTTAGGTATGTCTAGGTTTTCATCCTAGCACACCAATGGATAGTGTCTTCCAAATTTTGACTAGAACCATGACACCAACATGGATCAAGAAAGAAAATAAGACAAATATATTTGTGCAACAAGTGTAGAATATTTGAAATTAGTTTTAGGAGATCTTGTAGTGTTGATAATAGAAGTGTAAAGAAATTTATGACAAACATAAGACTCCTCACTATTATAATGTTTGGCTCTATCTGAAGAGAAAAAATTTCTAGTCTACATTAAAAAAATAAAATCACTATACTATGGTCCCTACACCATTCAGTGTCATGCAGATTAGAATGCATTTATACTTGACTTGTTGCCTTACTTGGAAATGCATCCAATTTTCCAAGCAAAAATCCTTAAGCCATACTTTCTTCCTTTATTAGATCCAATGGCAATAAAACATACAATGTATATAGGTTTAGCTTAATTTAAATCTATTGCAATAGACCAATTGATTAATGTTACTAGTAAGAGTACTTAGCAAGACACATGACCTATTCAGTGTTATAAAATAGGGTTGCTTTGCTTCATAGGCTAAGTGGTACACACTTGAACAACTCAAGTATCTATTTCTATAGTTAGAGGCAGATGCAATAGATACCATTTCTTCCTAAGGGGAGACAAATGATATGAGCAAAATAGGGATTTATTAGAGTCCTAAGTATAATGATGTTGATGCATTACTAGCTTTCAAACCTTAGCATCTATTTAGATTTTTTTTCAAATAGACTAATGCTAAGATGTGTAGACAAAAAAAACACATCCTTTCATGAAATAAAGGAATAAACACATATACCATTATGGAACACTTTTGATATTAAAGAGTCCTCTTGAGGATTTATAATAGAGTCTCCAATATGGAAGACTCTTTTCTTGATAAGATGATACAATGAATACTAGGATGTCTTCATGGTGTTTTCCTTGACTACAATCAAGTTATGATGGGTTTTTAGTGACCACCTATAATGGAGTAGAGCTTTTCAATACCTACATACATTCAAACAAAAATATTAGTAGCATCAAGAGGGCCTATCTTGATTAGGCCAAAACATTATAAAGGAATTATAACAATGACTATAAGAGAGATCTTAGTAATCACTAAAGCAATAAAATATAAAAATGATATTAGTCTTAAAAATTTTACAAAATTATGCTATGCTTTCCTTGCTTGTTGCAAAATGAAATAAATGGTGGGTATTTATAGAATTTTAGAGGAGATGGGGGGGGTGAGAATGATGTGGCATATGATTGGACTTGAGAGACAAGATAAGAAATATAAAAATTGTAAAAAGGGTTGGTGGAAGACAAGATTAGGTGGGTAGAGTATGGGTCTTTCTTGCCCATGTGAATAATATGGGATAATACAAAGGTTGGTGGGAGATAAGATGGGATGAGGGGAGTATGGGCCTTGTATATCCATGTATTGAATTGAAATGAGGACAAATGTTGGTGAATAATTTTAAATTATAAAAAGGTTGGTGGGAGACAATTTATTTATCTCATGCTAATGAGTGAAGAATCTAGACTATTTGGAGGAATGACAAGGTGTTTATATTATGCCTTAATGGGGAATCTAGACTATTTTGGTGAAATACAAGGTACCTGTCTTATGCCTTAGAATATAATCTAGACTATTTTAGCGAAAGACAAGGTGCTTGTCTTATTTGCAAGTGGGGTAGATGGAGCATGAATTAAGGTTAAATAGGACTAAGGGTTGATACAAGTGTTGACTATGGTTAGGGGTGTGCATAGCATAGGGGAATGGTCACAAGGTGACCAGGGGCTAGGTGTAGCAGGGGGCTTAGTGAATAGAGAATAGTGAATAGTGAACAATGAATAGTGAATAGTGGATAGTGAATAGTGGATAATGAATAGTATATTTTAGAAATATTAGAAAGGAATTAGAGAGGATTGGAAGAAGTTATATGTATTAGAAGGTGATTTAAGGAAATTAGGGAGAAATTAGAGAGATTAGGTAGATTTAGAAGGATGATTAGGAATTTTGAAGGAAATTGAGAGGAATTGAAGAAAAATTATTGAAATTGCTTAAGATGACTCCAATTCATACAAAATGACATATTTTTGGTGTCTACATATGCTACTTTTTGGATTGTGTTGTGTGTAGACACAATGCGGTACAAAAATAGATGACACAATTTGGATTGACAATGAATGATAATAAATGGGTGCTCGAGGAGGGTGATATAAGGTTACCCTTAATAAAGAGCAATGTAGGATGTACCAATCATGGAATGGACATATGTCCTTGAATATTTACCTTTACCAAACTGATGAGATCACTAAATGTGATAAAAGAGCCAACCACATGTAGCAAATTGAATTTGATATAGAGTTTTATTGAGAAGAGAATTTTCCATTTTAACTCAATAGAGTAGGGTTTATGATAGTCTTAGGCAAATATTTTTTAACACACGAGACTCTAATATTGAGTTTTTAGTTATTAATATTGTTTAAGACCAGATTTGATGGGTATTATCTACCCCCTCAAGCAACGAGTGGGTGTAAGAAGGGCGATATGACAATGATGAGCCAATTTACCAAAAGAAGAAAGGAGTAGGAGAAAAGTGAGATGGTGGGTTGTATGGTTATTATGTGGTAACCACCATGTATATAGAGTATATCACTAGGTACAAGATGCACTCAGGAGTTGAGGTGGGGCAAGTAAGTAAATATAATCTATGAAAGCAAGGAATTGTATGAAAATAAATCCAATCTACAATTGAGGAAAGCAAGTCTAATCTACAAAATAGAAAATTGCATGTAAGGAAGTAGAATTTGATTTTTTAAAGTTGACCAAAGGGGTTTGGTGCCTTTGAACTAAAATTTAAATTTGACCTAAGATGTTTTGTGACTTTGGAGTCCCTGAACTGGAATGAAAATATGACCAAAGGGGTTTGGTGCCTCTGGAGCATTTGAATTGAAAATTTAATTTGGCCAAAGGTGTTTGGTACCTTTGGATAATTTGAACTAGAATGAAAATGTGACCAAAAGGGTTTGATGCCTTTGGAGTCTTTGAGTTGGAATGAAGATTTGACCAAAGGGGTTTGGTGCCTTTGGGACCTTTGATATGGAATGAAGATTTGACCAAAGGATTTTGATGTCTTTAGAGCATTTGAACCGAGATTTAGTTTTGACAAAAAATGGGACACATGATGAAAATTAAAAGGTGCATGAACATTTTAGCATTTGTGTCCAATGTTGTGGTTTGTGAAGGAGAAATGGAATATTTTGATGAACATGGGTTTAAATGGGTATGATCCCTTGGGTGAAGAGAAATTGTCCAACATCTTATGTGGCAGGGAATCATGCAATCTTGAGTAGCTGAGGAATCATAAAAAAGGATGTACAAAATCCTTGTTATAAAAGTTAAGCTTACCTGATATCAGGCTATGTGCTCTTAGTGTGACATTGAAAAGGTATCAATATCTAATATACAAACTATCTATAGACACCTAAAACATGTCATGTCGAGGTGAATACTCATATGGGACATGCTAGAAGACCATATGGAAGACCTTGGACAGATTCCAAGGTATAGCAGTGGTTTTTACCACTCAATTTGGGCACCTTTGCCTAGTCAGTGCTAGCCATTGCTGACACCCGTAGTTAGTAGTGTTGACCGCGCCTGTTAGTCATGGTCAATACTAAGAATCAGTTGGCCTTCATCCGACCCAAAATTAGTTGCAACGGCCAATTGGTTGCGGATTGGAGTGGTTTGAGTGAGGAAGGTTCTAGATCCTTCCATTCAACAAACTCAAACTACCCAATATTGTTCTTGGCTTCCTCATGAAGCCACCCCTAGCCTTTGGAAAATGCTATTTAACCCCCCTCCAAATTGGGAAAATATATAGATGAATCTCGAGTTGAAATGTAGTGAAGCCCTATCAAATTGCATACTCACCTAGGTGCATTGAGAGGAACACTTTGGCTGCCCAATTGGAGATCACATGGCATTTGGAGTCAAGGAGGCTATGGAGGGCTAGTAAGAATCAAGAAAACCAATTGAGCCCATTCCATCACCAAACTGAGCAATTCAACCACCAAATCTATCAAAGGACACAGAGGTGACCCTTGACCATCAATTTTATGAAGAGATTTAGAGATTCAACCCTTGAATTGGAGTACAAACTCACTTCAAGCTCCACCACGGCTATCAGCCATGATGAATAGTGCTCATCGCACATCAGAGCCGCGATCAAGGTAGTATCACTGATTTCTCTATTCTTTAGCCGTAGGATTTTCTTATTGTTATTATATTAGCTATATATCATGTTAATTAGCTTTATTAGAGACTCTGACTAGTGCAATTAGGGTTTTTAGTCATTTCCTTTCATTATTGTAATTATGCTACTAATGGGTCTTTTCATGCTTCCATGCTTTCAATTCCATAATTAGACCATTAGATAGATGCATATGCTTTTCCTTTACATGTTCTATGGTGTTATTTCATGTTTAACATAGGTTTAATATGTTTCTTGCACTTTCTTGATTTCATGTTAATTACATCATCCTTTATGCAAGATTCTCTTAAAAGCCTCATCAAGAGAGGCCTCCTTTGTATCTAATGTTTCTTGTTGTTTATTGCACGTAGGATCAATAGGGTTTTGGGATGCAAGGCAAAAAATGCCTCTAATCATGGAGAAGAATGTCATCGACACCTTGGAGCAGTTTGTGTCTTTGTGGAAGACATTTGGATTACACCTACCCTGGAAGGGAATTTATCATGTTGTAATTGTTGTATCAAAAGGGTATCCCTAAGAGGGATGGATATGTAATTTGGATTGATTTGAAATATTAATAAGAGAAGCATTTCTTTCACTTTTGTGTCGTTCTTGTCAATTCATGTGTGCATACCCAATTATACATAATGTTCAATGATTATAGCATTAGGTGTTAGTCTTTTGCATGGTATAGAAGGTGATCACGATGGAACCTTCGCATTTTATGCCATTGAAAACTAATGTTATTGGTTTTCTGATGACAGGTGCTCACCATGGTTGACAACCATGGTCAAAAATTAGTCAATGTAGCTAACACCCATGGGCAACAGTGGTCACTGCATTACAGAGACACGATCAGCATCTAAAAAATTAGATAGCAGAGTAAAGCTCAATCGGATGGGGACTTGAGGTAGGTGCCACTGTCAGCTTCTATTTATGTTTTTTCTCTTTGTAAATTTCTAGAATGCAAAAATGTTAGACTAATTAAGGAAGACAATGAAATTAGCAATAGGTAAATGAGAATCCTTAGGTCTTTTCTTTTTAGTTCTCTACTAGTCGCTGCTAGGAATAGTGGACCTCTGAGTGCAGTCCACCCTAGTCTCCAGCATTCTAGAACATTGCTTGTTTATGCTATTTTGCATGCATGAGGCCCAATCAGTGGCCATTTATGTCATAGATAGTTGCATTCTCTGAATATCATTTAGCATAGTCGTGCATTCTCTTAAAATCAAACGTTCTTTTGAAAAGCATGTAGAATCATTTGAGTGTTGTTTTATGCATTTTTATTTCATGCAAAGTAAAAAGAACCACACACACCATGACATATCTTAAACTCTAGTGAGTTGGAAGTCACATCCAACCACTAGTAGGGTTTCAACGATGGTGGCAGTGATTTCCATCCGTTGGCCCAACTCCCATGTACCTTATGTTCTAGACCAATACCGGATCCAAGAACCTTTCGTAGCCCATAAAATTTGCATATACTCCTCTTCGGAGGGTATGATGCTACGATTGGGTGAAAATGGGTGAGGATCTAGGAGGACCTATGCTCCCTACCCAGGTGTGGACTTTCATTGCCACACTTTGGGGGATTACGTGACTTGGAGTTCATAGCCAGGTTGTCGAGCTATGAGTATACAGGTGAAAGCCCTTAAAAAATTGAGAAAATCATCAAAATATTGCAAACACAGAAAGAGTTACTTTACTAATACAATAAATTTGAAAAACACATCAAACAGTTTAGGGCTCATTTTAAAACTTTAAAAAGGAGATAATCATCATTGTATTCTTTGCATGTTAATAAAAGTTAAATCTAGACATAGGATACATAATGGTGCAAACATAGAGCGGTCGATCCGGGCATAGACTCGAGATCGAAGCCCAAGCTCCACCTAATGCACAACATGATGTAGAATACCCTCAATCATAGAATCCTCCTAGACGTCGTTCAATGAGTATTAGAGGGGATAATTCCACATGAGGGGATTCCATTGAGAATACCCCAATTAGAGGAAGTACTAGAAATCCCTCTAGACATAGATCATAGCATGGGACTTCCTAGCATGGGGCTTCTACACATGGTAGCATTTACCGTGACCGCATTCCACATGGATCCATGGGTTCTGCCAAAGAATATGTCATTGAGAGATCCAGATTGGTACCCCTTCAACCTATATCTAAGGGAGGCTCATGACCTCCACCATCCGAGTATAGACAGGCTCGAGATCCACCCATTCAGGGGTAAGTATATGGGATCACTTTCGAGCGTAGGCCCATGCAGACTCCCTATAGGGGTGAACCTACTAAGTTCACCATAGATATATCCAAAGTGGGAGCTAATGGTACGTCGCCTCATGAGCCATGGCGTAGCAAATAGTTAGATGGTCTAGATAGAGTCCTAGGGCATCTAGGATATAAGCCTATGCCTACACCCTCTCGACCTACGAGTGAGTGTAGTGGAAGCACCATTAGGACCACCCGAGAACCTAGAGAGTGCTCCAAGAATTCTCATGACATACATGCTCTTGCATCCCATGTAGGCACAGAGTATAGGAGATAACCTGACATGAATGTCGTCTTTATAGATAGATGTAAGAGTGTGGCAAATCAATCCATTGGAGGACATACCCATAAAGTCGCTCGAACAGAGCACACTCACCAGAGGCCTCATACGGTCGATCATGTTGATAGAGCTCATAGAATGATGTCAGAGCAGAGACGAAAGATTCTCCAAGACCAATTGGAGGATGTTTATGTAGAGAAAGAGCACCTCAAAAATGAGAACTCTTAGAGGCATAGGTTCATAAGACAAAAATTATATGAATAGCGCATGCGTGAACAATGCATCCTCGATTAGGAGTGTAGAGAGAGAGGATTGATTGGCTAGCATCGATTTACCTCCTTGCAATGAGACTAGGGAGCATGTCGATAGATGAGTGGCTTCATAGGCCGAGCTACACCCTGAGCACATAGACACACATACTCACCATGTAGCTCAACACAGATATCAGCATCCAGTATCCTAACAACATGAGCATAGGCAATATGAGGAAGAAGTGGGAGAGGAATTAGAACAAGAATATCCAAAAATCTCCCAATTCAAGGAGGGTGAGCCTAGTCCCCCACCTTGATCGAGGAAGAATCTGCCTCCGAAGGTGCCTCCAAGGCAATCTCGAGAAGAGGAGTTCTTTTCCTCGTAGGCCTATAAGACCTTAGCAAAGAAGGTCCAAGCCATAGAGAAGCAAGGAATGACTTATCAAAATCCTACCTTGAACAAAATCCATAATGAACCTCTATGCATGTCAAAGCCTATTCTAGCCTATCCTGAGCATTTCAAGATGCCTAGACTGGAAAAGTTTCAAGGAGAGGAAGACACACAGGAGCATGTAATGAGTTTCCTAGATATGTACTTTCAAATTGAGAGCAATGATGATTTTCTCCTATGCACCTTCATTATGACCCTCTCAGGCCCAGCTCGAGAGTGGTTCAACCAACTAAAGAGGCACAACATCACTAGTTTCAAACAACTAGCCGATGTGTTTCTTGAACGCTTCTCCTTTGGAATCAAGAAAAAGGTAAACATATCCGACCTGATTGCTTTAACGCAACGTGATGATGAGCCAGTGATGGATTATGGAAAATTATGGCAAAGATACCATTCTCCATCCCATCCTCTGAATTAACGTGAATGTTCACGAAGAGTTGCGCCAAGCACATTTTGTTATTTCTATAGTTGCAATAATACCAGACATTCAAAGAGGCTTTGGCGCAAGCCAAGGTGATAGAGGACATCAAGTTATAGGAGGGTAACTTGAAGCTCAAGAATAAGGAGTGGCACAAGAAAAGCACTGAGAGACAATAGGCCAAGCTGGCCCATGTTAATCAGGTAGTTTTGAACCTCCAAAAAGGGGATAAGGGGTAACAACAATGAAACTATCAAGCCCAACCTCCTCCTACGCAATATGAGCAGTGCAACAATAATTATAAGGGTAAAAATAAGGAACAATGCCCACCTCATGTATTCACTTAGTTATCAGAGTCGTTGGCTTCAATTTTTCATCAATTATGTGAGGCGAAGGCTATACATTTACCCAAAATTAAGTTAATGGACCCTAATCAGCCTAAGCCTAAGGGCTACAAGGATGATCAATATTGCATCTTTCATCGATCAAAAGGCCATGACATCGAGGTATGTTGGTCTTTCAAACATCTTGTGCAAAATATGATTGAAAGAGGTACGCTTCTTATCGACAACCCACAAGCACCTAACAATCAAAATATGGGGATTTACAAAAATCCTCTACCAAATCATGAGGCGCCAAAGAATAATGTTGGCCAAGTCAACCAAGTACGCATCGAACCACCAACCCAAGGGTTCATCGGAATGGTCAATATTTTCATAAGGAACGCGAGGTATGAATGACCAAATCAACCTCCAATGCCCATTAGAGTCCAAGATGCACCTCCTCCAAGGCTAGCCCAGCATGTGCTCAGCCCACCAACTAGACTGGTGGTGACCATCAAAAGTAGGTTGGTCCAAAACCTACAGATGACTCCAAAAAAGTTGTCAATTTATGAGTTGATCCAGTAGTCTCCCAAGCATAGGGAGATGCTTATGGACATCTTAAGGTCCATATAAGTGCAGCCTCAGGATCTCGAAGTGTTTACACACTTCATGGGGCATGTGCAATAGTGTTAGGAGCCGGTCATACAATTCCATGATCATGAAGTCAAGATGGTTTCCATTATTATAGCAAACCCGCCGTTGCATATCATCGTGTGTGTGAATCACAAACCGTTCAAGCAGGTTTTTATTGACACGGGGTCATCGATCAATATCATAACTACCAAGGTGTTAACTCACTTGAAGTTTCCCAAGATGCATATCATCCCTTCTACCTTCACGTTGAGAGCTTTCAATGATGCTTTATGCTCAACGGTTGGTACTATAGTTTTACCTATCTAGGTAGGACTGAAGACCATCCTGGTGATGTGTCACATAATCAAAGGTGCTATGCAATATAACATACTTCTAGGGAGGCCTTGGATCAAAGAAATGCATTGTATCCCTTCTATTCTACATCAATGTATCAAATATGTTCATGAGGGACAGGTTCACGTGGTGCCTTCAAATGAAGAACCCTTTAAATACATGAATCTAGAAAATTTTTTGGGGGAATTCATGCTCCCCTCAATGCACTTGGATGTGTGGCCAACATCACAAATCAAAGATCTAGGAGGTAAAATAAAAAATATGTGTGCTAAGCCTACAATATTTGCATCTCAATGATCGAAGCACATGACAACTGCTTCTACTAGACCATTTGTATCTATGATGCATCGGGATGATAGGAAGTTGAAAGCAAATATGGGTGAAAGAGAGATAAAACAAATGCCCAAGCTAGTTATCATTGAAGCCCCTACTCCCATGGAAGTAGAGGAAATTCAAGGAGAAGTCAAAGAGGCACCTCAGCCTACTTCGCCTGCGTCTTTAGCAGGGTCATCTACACCGTAGGTGACCATCCATTTGGTTAATCCTGGATTAGGGGAATATATCATGCAGAATGTGACATTCACACCAATTATCAAATATTGCATGGGATATGGGTTGACCATGAGCCCATCGCCTTCCCATAGGGATGGTGGAACCATTAGGGGTACCACCTAACCAAACCAACTTTATCTATGGAGGGCTAGACCAATTTGCATCTCCCATGCCCATGGATGAGGATGATAATGAACCATTCATCATGAATATTCATTATCTCTCCAACCTAAAATATACCATGCGATACTTCAAGTGTTACCATTGGCATGGTTACGATCTTAGACTATTCGAGAAGGGGCATAGAAGGCCATATGAACCATAGTATCAGTTTCCAACTGACAGGTTCGGGTTGGGATACTATATTCGAGGTCAAGATGAACTTCTCATGGCATCTTTAGACCACTTGTACCTCAATCTAGGGGATGAAGTTGACTTCAATCCTTATCACCCTAATCCTTTAGCATTTCAAAGGGATAATCGACTAGTGACTTATGTCACTGTGGAGCCACCCGAGAGATATCATGAGAACATCTTGGTGGAGACCCCTTCGGCCTTGTTGCTTGCGTTCGTTGTGTTGTTTATTTGTTTTTCTTTGGTTCTGTTTTTTTCCTCCTCTTTTTCTTTTGCTTTTTGGTTTGTGTTTGTTTTCTTGTGGTGGTGGGGGGTTTCTGGTGTGGGTGCATAGGCTTTAGTCTGCTTATCTTTTTTCGGTTGCTTGTGGCCTTTTGTGTTTTGTTCTGTGGTTGTTCTGTGTTTGTGGTGTCCTCCCTGGTGGTTTTGGGCTGTTTTGTTGTTGCCTTGCTTTTTCTTGTTTGTCCTCGAGCTTTGGTTTTGAGGTTGGCCTTCGATATTTGATTCGGGGTTTGGGGTGATTTGGTTTTTATTGGTGTTGGTGTATCTTCTGTGGCTGGTGGTTTTGGTGGCTCGTTTGGTTTGTTGCTGGGTGGGTTTTTGTTTTCGGGCCCGGTTTTTGTTAAAAGTGCTTTAGTCTTGTTTGGGTTTATTGCGCTTTCTGGTTTGTGGTTTTGTTTTGCTTTGGTTTTGCTACTGTGTGGTTTTCGTGTCTCATCTAGGTTTAGGTGCATTTAGGTTGTCTTACTCTTTTTTTGGGGTCCATTCATTGGGCCTTTTTTCTTCTGTTCTCCGGTGGTTCCCTCTTGTTTTTTATTTTGTTTTTTTTTTGGTTTTTTTTTTTTTTTTTTTGTTTTTTTTTTTTTTTTTTTTTTTTTTTTTTGTTTCTTTCTTTTTCTTTTTTTTTTTTTTTCTTTTTTTTTTCCTTGTGGTAGAGTTTCTTGTTGTTTTTTTTGTTTTGGTTTGTTTTATTTTGTTTTGTTTTTTTTTTTTTTGTTCTTTGTTGTTTTTTTTTTTTTCTTCTCTCAATTAGACTTCCATAGAGCTTTTTTTCTTTTAAGACCTCCCTAGAGCTAGATAAAAAGCCTTTATGACTTGTTCTTTGATGGTTTTTGGGGGTGCCTCTGTTTTTGTGGGGGAAAGGTATTTTTTTGTTGTTTTTTTTTTTTTTAGTTTTTTTTCTATGTTGTTGTCTTTTTTTTTTTTTTTTTTTTTCTCTTTTGGTTTTTCTTTTTTTTTTTTTTTACTCCTCCATTTTCACTCTTTTTTCTTTTCTTTTTTTTTTTTTTATTTTTTGTTTTTCCCTTTTTTTTGTTTTTTTTTTCTTTTTTTTTTTTTTTTTTTTTTTTTTTTTTTCTTTTTTTCTCTTTTTTTTTTGTTTTTTTCCTTTCCCTTTTTTTTTTTTTTCTTATTTTCTTTTTTTTTTTTTTTTTCTTTTTTTTTTTTTTTTGTTCATACTCATAATATCATAAGTTTTTGGGATACATCAAGATAATTTTGTGTTTTAAAATAAAGGTTTGACATCTAAGTATAGAATTTTTTATTTTTGTAGGAAAGGGTAAATTGAAGCTTAATAGATAGTGGTTTTCATCTTAAATATGATCACACAAGATTGGCATTAGTTCCCTTACTTTGGTTAAGGACTAGTATTACCCATTAGGGCAACTCTATTTTCATTAGTATTGGTGTTGGGGCATTTGCCTTAGGGGGTTCCATTTTGTGTATTGTCCATATATTGTACTTGATAAAATCTTTTTTCTTTTATTAAATAAAAATATGAGGATTTGGTGATCTTTAGAGAATTACGAATAATTTTATTAAGGGGGGGGGGGGAATTCCTTATCTTAAAGTTTTTAATGCCTAAATGATAAAATTTTGCCATTCTAAAATGTCCCCTTAGCCCTTTGTCATTCTAAAATGCTCAAGGCATATGCTGGGTTTCATCATTAGATTTTTAAACATATGATACATATTTTTTATATTAACATACATGTTCATTTCCATAGCATTCATCTTAGAAAAATATGCAATACATACATGGCATAAATTATGTCATAGTAGCATAAATTAGATGCATACAAGTGAAGCAAAGTATACATGCATGTAACATCAAAATATGGCATTCATATGCATCCATCATAAGTAGTCCATATACACATGTATATCATCACATCTAAATCATACATCCATCATATAGCTATCTAGTGCATGCCATCCATACATCACATCATATAGCACTAAATCAACATAGCATATAAGCATTGCATCCATATGCATCTCATAAAACATAAACAATAAAAAAATAATAATAGATCGCACATATAATGAGTCTCAATGTTAGATCATATATATATGTGTGTGTGTGTGTGTGTGTGTGTGTGTACCAAAAATAATAATAATGTACAATACATTTGCATGGTCAAAAATTCTTGTAGGCTACATATGTGTAGGTCCTCGACCTTACACTCAAAAATGGTACAATGATATCTACAATATATGTACTAGCCAGGGCCTGAGCTCCCAATCTATGAGGTGCCACCATCACCTCCACCCTCTCGGTGGGTCCTCCGTGAGCTGGAACTAGAAGATCTCTCAGACCTATGAGTCCTACAACTCGAGCTAGCTGAATATTGTCATGTCTCTTGAGTGTGAGTCCTCTGAGACCTTGTAGACATGGGCATCTCTAGAATCTCACCCTCGAGCAGCCCAATATGCCCTCTCAAGGTGGTAATGTAAGCAGATCTAAGTGAGGCCTCCTCAATATATTGCTCAACCAGATCCTGAAGCCTCCTAATCTCAACCCCCCGATCTAAGCAAACTACTCCTTGCATTGCTGGTACTATGGATACTGCTAGAACATCTAGGGATGGTAAAGCAACCTGTGAATATAGGGGAGCTAATCCCCCAACCTAGTAAGTGGTGAGTAGTACTACAGAAGCATCTACCTAGGACTGCAAAAGAGTGCGCTACCTTGTGAGCTTATGTATCTCTACATCTACCATGGTAATCCTCACCTGCAGAGTGGACCTCTCCCCCTTGTAGTCCCACCACTAGCTTTGGTCGTGAGATAACTTTACCTCTAAAGTGGTAATAGTAGTATCCTTGTGTAGGATCTAATTTTGAGGTCTCCCAACCTGGCTCTAGAGGTCAACAACCTATGCCCTCAACTACCCTACCTCACTGTCAAGAGGTGCCTCACCCTCCTCGAATGCCTCCTCCTCTACCTCTACATGTGGGTCCTCCTCTATAGTGGCCCCTGTGCCCCATGTGCCCTCTATCCTCTAATGGGTCATGTGCCCATGAAGGTCCACCTTTGTGCCCTCTATGCCCTCTACTAGGAAGCCATCTACTAGTCGGCCTAGAGGTCCCTCTCCATACCACTGTAAGCTAGACCACCATGTATCATAATCAGTAGTCATGCCTGCATCCGTTAGGCCCGACTCTTAGAAGTCATCATTAGCATCCTCCAGTGGAGTCACCTGGGGCTAGGTCAAGTCCCTCTCTAGGACTATGCATTTGTAGATAGTGGCTACCTCTAGGACATCCTGTCAGATCCCAAACTACCACAGGATATAAGAGAAGTTTTGATACTCATGTATGCCAACCTTCCAACCGATAACCCACCTATCTTGGTGCACCTAGCACAAGTATCTATCCACATTTATCCAGGACGAGCAGCTCATGTATGGTCGCCATTGTATGTGTTGAGGGCGGAGCTATGCAAATCGAGAGATATAGTGGTCTAGGTCTCCTGCATGAGACATACTCCTAAAACCCTCCTACTCCTAGGGCTAGTAGGCTGCATAACACTAAGAATTAGTAGGAATAGTAGTAACCTCTAGGGGTAAATCAATAGGGTGCTCTATCAAAATGTGTTGCCAGTCCCAAATATGCAAAAGTATGTTGCAGTCGATGCCCACTCTGCTGCGACGTGTGATCTGATACAGCTCATGATAGAGCTATGCTAAGAGGGTGCTCCCCCATGCCAAAATGAGAGGTCACTCGATCGAACTAACCATAACCTCCTTGGTCCTAGCTAGGAGGTTCCAAGGGAACCTCATGCCTGATGAGTCAAGGAGGACTATCTGGATAATCAGGTGCATGAATACCACCTCCCACTAGGAAAATAATCCATCCTCGAACCACTCCTAAATGTGGATGCCTCCATGGTCAATGTGGCCTTGTGCCTCAATGCTCTATCTACCAAAGATCGAATCAAACACGACCTTCCTCGTCATGGTAGTAGAGGAGGTGATGGGCTCACCATCAATAGGTAGGCAAAAAATATGGTAGACATCCTCTATAGTAACATTCATTTCACCCGTCGATAGGTGAAATGTGTTGGTCCATGCATCCCAGCGATGGGCCAAGGGAGTCATGTATGACTGATCCACTTTGATGGTGGGGAGGTCCAGGATGTAGCCAAACCCCATGGTAGCAAACCACCCCCGCTCCACGTCAGTGAGAGTGTGGCATAAGTTACGAAGAAGATCAGTCTTGCTCACTCTGTTGGTCAAGCTCTAAATAAAAGCAATCAAATAAATAAGAAAAATAATTAAAAATAACTAAAAAATGGTAAACAAATAAAAAAATCTCATGAAAATGTAAAAACATGAAAAATTGTGATCAAAATTTTCAAAAAATTCAAATAAAGCACTTTAAAATTACAATAAAATGCATTAATTGACAAGAATGCAAAGAAAAATGGAAAACATTGAAATTTTTTAAAAAATTTTCTAAGGGTGTCACGTCGTGGGTTAGAACTGTGATCGACAAGGCGGTCAAAAATGTGATCGTTGGGATTTAAATCTCATTGTGGCTGACAGCCACGGTCCCCAATTTGCCAATTGGGAATTGCGTCTGCCACCCACGGCTAGGGAACATGAACTTTTCAGGGTCATTTCCCTCCCAAAAATAAACCCCAAAAATTAAATCCCTACCCTCTAATCTAACTTATGCTAAACCTAGCTAGGGTGAGGTTCGTTATCGATAATTTAATATGGTTCGTTAACCCATTATTTAGTGTGGTTAATTTTAATCCAGTAATTTACAAATGTGGTCTTAGTTTGTGTGTTACCTTGGATGCACCGGCTCCCCCGCTGGTCGAAGATTCTGGATAGTTGGCCATCGGTGTGGATAGGAAGGAATCAGTAAAGTTTGTAGTAGCGTTTCATGTTAGAATTCACTTTTTACATCTCAGAGCTCTCATTTTTACTGGCAATTGCAGATAAATAATGAAATTTTCAAATGGGAAAACCTTATATATTTTTTGAATTTGGTTTGGACCGCGTCTAACAACCACGGTCCCTGAATTAGGGTTTTTCACCTGCAGATCTGAGTTGTGATCAAGGAATTTGACCTTCTTAACCGCTTCTGATAGGCACGGTCAGCAAACTGCAATAACTGTTCTTAATTCCAACTGTGGAGAACTATAAATAACAAAATAAAAATACCCACCAGACCAGATAATTCAAAAACATTCAAATAATTTCAAAAATACAAAAAAAAAAGATAATATTCAAAATCCAAATGTGCCTCGTATTTAGTTATTTACCCTATACACTTGGTGGTTGCAGCGACTTGCGATCCATGCAATATGGAAAGATGAGTAAATTACCATAAGGACATTTGGGGTAAATTAGTCATCGTTGAATTGTATGCTTCATTTCAATCCCTAAGAAGGCCTAGACGGTTGGACTACTCTAGGGAAATGAGATATTCATCATAATTATCCTATGATATTTTCAGTAGATCATCGATAATATGATTCAACACAAGCATCAGTGACATTATCCTCATTTCGATTCCCTAAGAAGGCCTTCAGGGCTGGACCACTTCATAGGATAGAAATGGACAATCGCTATTAAAAGTTGCAATCATAGTTGATTAGGCCTTGCCAATAATTCAAATGCTAAATCTTAATTTGTTCAAGATCATTCATAGTGGTCAAGTGACCTCATCGCTTCATTTAATTATCATTACCCTCATTGACTCATCGCTTGAGGGGGTAGTCATAATATCATAATCATAATCAAAGTCAACAGAAGATCCCTTGATCATAGATCCCTTGATCGTAGATCCCTTGATCTTGTCAAAATTATATTCGTCTTACGAATCATTGCCAAATACTATCATAAGCTTACCCTTCTGCTGGGGAAAAAATCAAATATGATAGTTTAGTTTGTAGCTCTCCTCCTTTCGATTATATAGGCCTAACTCCTATTATAGCACCAAAGCTACCCGAATTTCTGATGATGAGTGCAAACTCTTTAAAATTTAAGCCTTCCATCCAATTGGAAGCAATGATTCTAGGATGTGCATCCTCTTTGCAGGACTCAGGCATCTAATGTTGATCAGACCAATGATCATCATCCAACCTATGATATCATTTTAGGAGGTCTATTTTTGCTCAACGTTGTTCGATCTCACAACGCATCTCAAAAGGGACATCTGTAGATGCCTAAAATACATCATGTCGAGACGACTACTCATATGGGACATGCTAGAAGACCATATGGAAGATCTTGGATAGATTCCAAGGTATAGAAGTGGTTTTTACCACTCAATTTGGGCACCTTTGCCTAGTCAATGCTAGTCACTGCTGACACCCATGATTAGTAGAGCTGATCATGCCTATTAGCTACGGTCAGCACTCAAAATCATTTGGCCTTCATCCAACCCAAAATCGGTTGCAATGGCCAATTGGTTGCAAATTGGAGTGGTTTGAGCAAGGAAGGTTCTAGATCCTTCCATCCAACAAACTCAATTGCCCAATATTTTTCTTGGCTTCCTCATGAAGCCACCCCTAGCCCTTGGCAAATGCTATTTAACCTCCCTCCAAATTGGGGAAAGATATAGACGAATATCGAGTTGAAATGTAGTGAAGCCCTGTTGAATTACATACTCACCTAGGTGCATTGGAAGGAACACTTTGGCTACCCAATTGGATATCACATGGCATTTGGAGTCAAGGAGGCTATGGAGGGCTAATAAGAATCAAGAAAATCAATTGAGCCCATTCCATCACCAAACTGAGCAATTCAACTGCCAAATCTATCAGAGGACATAGAGGCAACCCTTGACCATCAATTTGATGGAGAGATTCAAAGATTCAACCCCTGAATTGGAGTACAAACTCACTTCAAGCTCCACTGCAGCTATCAGCCACGGTGAATAGTTCTCATCACGCATCAGAGCCATGGTTAGGGTAGTATCATTGATTTTCCTGTTCTTTAGCCATAGGATTTGCTTATAGTTATTATATTAGCTATATCTTATGTTAATTAGCTTTATTAGAGACTCTGACCGATGTAATTAGGGTTTTTAGTCATTTCCTTTCATTATTACAATTATGCTACTAATGGGTCTTTTCATGCTTTCAACTACACAATTAGACCATTAGATAGATGCAATTGCTTCTCCTTAACATGTTGTATGTCATTATTTCATGTTTAACATCGGTTTAATATGTTTCTTGCACTTTCTTGATTTCATGTTAATTACATCATCCTTTATGCAAGATTCTCCTAAAAGCCTCATCAAGAGAGGCCTCCTTTGTATCTAATTTTTCTTGTTGTTTATTGCATGCAGGATCAATAGGGTTTTGGGATGCAAGGCAAAAAATGCCTCTAATCGTGGAGAAGAAGGTCATCAACACCTTGGAGCAGTTCGTGTCTTTGTGGAAGACATTTGGATTACACCTACCCTGGAATGGAATTTGCCATGTTGTAAGTGTTGTGTCAAAAGGGTATCCCTAAGAGGGATGGATATGTAATCTAGATTGATTTGAAATATTAATAAGAGAAGCATTTCTTTCACTTTTTTGTCGTTTCTTGTCAATTCATATGTGCATACCCAATTATACATAATGTTCAATGATTATAGCATTAGGTGTTAGTCTTTTACATGGTACACTATCATTGTGAGAGAATCCTTGATCCCATGATGGTATTGATGGATGAGGTAGGATGAACCTGTTCTTTAGGACTATTATCAGATTCTTCAGATAGAAATTTAGTGTTTGACCTTCCCTAAGGGCTCCTAGAGAGAATATTTGCACTTAATGCCTTAGCCTCTCGAAAGACTAATTTTATCCAATCTCTTAGGGGTTTGGATAGCCATGAGGGTTAGAGGGATGTCCTCAGAGTTTTGTATTTCTTCTAGACTTGGTGTAGTGGAGCCTTTGTATTGTCCTATCACTATTGCTTATTCTGTAGGTGGGTTGATTTTGGTGCATCTCATGAATTGGGATCTACATGATTGGAGTAAACCAGAAGTAATTTCTCTTTGTAAAAATTTAATATGGTATAACTCCATTGGTCTTGTAGGAGCACTAATTCCTAGACTGGAATATTTACTATTATGATTTAAATTTCCTAGATCAAAAGATAAATCCTATAACATGTAGGTTTGTCCTCCAATTTGATAAAAGATTCCTCCAGGTACTCCAAAGGAGTTGAAATATTAATTATGCAAATAGGCCACTGATAAATTTGATTGGGGATTCATTCCTAATTTTTTGTTTTGTAGGATTGTTATCGACAAACAAGTCACATGGTTGGCAAGTGGTCCTAGGCATGGGTCTAACACCCATGTAGTAAACCACTAGTATTGTGCTATGGAACAAGTCGTTGATTTGTCTCATTTTAATGGGTTTGAATGGCCCAATAATATAAGTTTCGACCAACATTGGGGGTTGTTTGCTAATCAACATACGTGGGAGGATACAGCAATGCCAAATCATTCTGAGTCAGATAGTGAGTAGATATTTTGACAATGAAGGATGTGGGGGGGCCATAACCCATGTGTGTGTAAAGGTTTGTGTGATGCTTATCCTTGAAAAAGTGATTCACTATGTAATTTTGATGTGTTTTGCATAGTTCTTTTTGTGCAAAGAAATCTACTTTATGTAGTTGATAATAGTTGTCCACTTTACACTAGGCTTTTATCGTGAATTGTCGATCAGTGAAACACTTATACCTTATAATAAATTCTAACTTTGGATCAATATCAAGAGCACTAAGTTCACATATTTGAGAAGTAGGGTTATGCATCTGCTCATATAGTGAGCTAATGCAACATCTCTCAGATGCATTTATGTATATAATTTTTTTTGGATATTAATATAAGAATATTATTCAATTTGTGGGATATTGTAGTGGTAGTCTATCAACTGGATATATCATTTGGTTTTGTTATTCGTGTTGTATGTTTTTCATTCCTTGTCTTGTGCAACATATATTATGTGTTTTTGATAGCATTTATAGTTGTTAGTTTTTGCGTAAATTTTGCTTTATATGATTTAAGGTATAAGCAATATTTGAAAGATAAAGGATTCACTCCAGTGTTTTGAAGGGACCTTATGAGGTCCTAAGCTACATATGTGAGATTTTGCATGAGATAAGAGAGAGAGGTGGAGGCCAAAAATAAACATGGAGTATTGTCGAATTTTATCGCATGGCTGATGGAGTAGTATCGAATGGTGGAGGAAGGGAAGGGTCGATGAGTGCAATTTTTTTTTTGAGAAATGAAACAAAAAATGAAGCAGGGTAGCATAGGAAGATGAAAATTGTAGTGGGGTTTGTAGTTGTGTGGGTTTGTATAGGTTTTTATTGTATAGTATGTGATTTACTTATTTATTATTTTTGTTATGGGACTATGGAATGTGGTGGTAGTTGAAGGTATTGTGGCCTCGACACCAACATTGACCACTTATTGGAAATTTAAGGAGACTATTGACTACTGAGGATTGGAGATGGTTGGAGGTGATAGGGTTTACAAGGGTGGCTAAGGTGAATACAGTGTATGTGGACAAGATGTACATATCGGTGTTATGTGAGAGGTGGGATCTAGATAGGGGTACATTTCATTTTCCTACAAGAGAAATAACTATTACCATAGAGGATGTTTATCAAATTTTTTGGTTACTGATAGAAGGTTCTATCATTACAATGGTGGGTCAATGATAGAAAAGGTTAGTGATGGGGGAGATATTTGGTACTAGTTGGTCTCATGTTGATATTGATAGTGGCGAGGTTTTGTATGAGGAGTATTATGAGGTAGGAGTGCTATCACTGAGATACACCTTGGAAATGGTGCTAATATCTAATTGGGTTTTGTCCAATTCATCAAGGGCATTACTTTTGTGGAACATGCTAGGGGTTATGAAAAACTTGGTGGAGAGGTCAGTGGTCTTTGTATGGGCATTGACATTATTAGCATAAAATTATAGGAAGCTTTATGAGGTTAATATGACAACTCAAAGTGGATTAAGTTGTAGTCTATTAGTGTAGGTATGGGGGTGGAAGCATATAGTTGTGGAGATACCACAAGGTATACCCTACGATCCCATAGTTTTATGGGATCATAGGTACCATATGTATTGAGATGGCAAAAAATTAAGTAGGCAAGGAGGAGTAGACCATATACGAGGGATGGGTATCACTATCGAGTTATCTTTGAGAGTTTGAGGCCATAGGATGTTTATTGGTGACTATGGATAGGGGTCCATTATGAAGTGATGAGGTAGGGCAGTTGGCATACATGCAATGAGAGATATGGCTCATTGGATAGAGAGTGCAAGTCAAGTATTTTTAATATACTTATATTTTGTGCTAATTTAGGATTAGGTCAGGGATACTAGATCCATCTATGGTGTACATGAGGAGGTATATTATACTATAACTGCCCCAATGATAGTTGTATTAGATAGGAATCCATATGAGCCCCTTGTAGTGTATGAAGTTGATGCAGATATGACATCAGAGTTTTATAATTGGTGGACCACATAATAGTGGTAGGTAGGGGGAGGAGTAGAGGAGGATGTGTGTATGGGTGAGGTTGAAGAGGAAATTGGAGAGACAACATAGGCTGCTAGTGTAGGAGAATAGGTGACATGTGAGAGAGGAAAATGTGGGGGAGGATAAGGCTCATGAACAAGATGTGTGTCATCAAGTGGAGACAACTAAGATCTTAGGGACGATGGTTGAGGAGGAACTAATAAAAAAATTTAGGAGTTGGGTGGGACCTTATAGCATGGATATTTGTGTATTGGGGGATGTAATAATAGGGGATGGGGTGCCATGGGGTGGAAGGGATGTTACAAGTGTTGGGAAAGATACGATTGTTGTGTAAGCAGATATTGCTTAGTTACAACATGCAAGAAAAGATTACAGGGCATATTTTTAGTATTTTTTTGATGCACTAGTGAGTCATGGGTTGCTTTTTCCCTCATAGTCAACTTCTCAATCTCAACACAACCAAAGAGGTACAACAATTATGGATGCATTAATTTCACAAGTCATACATCCAATAGCAACACAGTTGTCAGGAATCACTTTGCTACAAGTTGAGAGGTAGCAGGTGAGTAAGGAGAACCATTAGAGTGAACAAGAGAGGGTTGGAGAGGATCATCCAAGAGGAGGAGAGAGGAATTGTGAGATAGGTGGAAGATCACAACAAGGATGACTAATTTTTGGGTATGGCTTAAGAAGCCACTATTTTACATGTTATATGGATTTATGAATTTATATACCTATGAGAAATTATGGTGTAGCCTACAGGCATAATTTATGATGGATGATGTCATATGTGAGTTGAGGTATGTGATTCATGATTGATGATGTGGATGTGTTATATGGGATGATAATTGTTAGGAGATGCTATAGAATGGTACAACAATTTTTCCAACCATAGTATTTATACTTTTGAGAAATTTGTGGACCAATTTCTTGAAAGATTATCCCTCAATATAATAAGAAAGTCTCATTATCCAATATCTATGATCTAAAACAATATGATGATGATTATGTCTATGACTTTGGTAACCGTTGGATAATCGTTATCACCAAATGGTCATTTGCCCTACCAACGAAAGAGCTGACACGATTGTTCGCTAAGAGTTGCTTAAAACCCATCTCTTGGTTATTGTAATTACAACAACATA
Source organism: Wollemia nobilis (assembly GCA_028583015.1). NCBI lineage: Eukaryota > Viridiplantae > Streptophyta > Pinopsida > Araucariales > Araucariaceae > Wollemia > Wollemia nobilis. Next base: position 5,426,227 of record JAQPPZ010001057.1, on the reverse strand, counting down.
TATCATGTGATGAAGCTCTTACCTAGGCTAACACAATTGAGGAGATAAAATCCAATAAGGAGTGCTCAAGCCTAAGAAGAAATAATGGTAAAACAAGGGCCAATATAAAGGAAATTATTTTGGCCAAACCAAATCCAATTAGGACAATATGGCTAATTCATCCAATCAAGTAAATCAAGTGGTCATGAGCTAGCCAGTAATGGCTCAAAAACAACCCATGCAACAACAATTGTGATAAATTGAATATCATGTGGTTCTCTCAACTACTCAATCAAGTCAAAACACAGTGCCATCTATGGAAAACTGACTTCATTGATAATTTTTTTAACAACCCCATTAATATACCCCATTGGTTGAATCTTATACCTCCATTTTCTATAGGTTATATGACACAAATCAACTTCCCTTTCCTGAGGCCAAACTTAATGATCCTGCTAAATGTGGTAAACACTATATGGAGCATTTATTTTATCTTTATCATAGATAGAATGGGCATGACATTAATAATTGCTATCAATTCAAAGATAGAGTGCAAGACCTCATTGAGTTAGGGGTTATCAAGCTTGCCAGTCCTCTAGCTCAACAAAATCAAAATTTTGGTATCTTTCAAACACCACTTCCTCATCATGTGGAAGCACAACCAAAAATAGGAGGATTAAATACCAAGACTCCTCCTAATCAGTTTAATCATGTTGAACAATACCAAGGTTTTGTGGGTGTTATTCATGTAGTAACCAGAGGTCAACAACAATGTTCCAATCAAAAAAAAATTAGCAACGTTCTAGTCATCCGCCCATACCTCCATAGGCAAATGTGTCTCAACCTACCACACCATCATCTCCTATCCAATTTTCCACCAATCCCTCCAATCCAATCCATATTTTAGCCCATCCATATCAACCCATTCATTCTTCCAATCATCCATCTAGGCCAATCATCTCATTGAGAAGTTAGTTAACCACACGCTTAAAAATGGCTTCAACCAAACTATCCATATATGAGCTAATTCAACAATCTTCTCCACATCATGAAGCATTAATAGATATTCTAAAATTTGTTGAGCTTCAATATAAATATGCTAATGCTTTTAACAATTTTATGAGGAATATTCAAACATGTATGGAGCCCTCCATTACTTTCTATGATTTTTAAATAAAACAAATATCATTAGAATAAGTGGACCTTCCATTACATATCATGGATCAAATTGATAGGAAGCCTTTCAAAATTTTTCTAATTGACACCAACTCCTCCATAAACATCATCACTACATTTGCCCTTCAACATCTCAAGCTTCCACCAGATCACATCACCAAATCCTCATTCACCTTGAAAGCATTTAACGATACTCTCTACTCCATAGTTGGCACTGTTGTTTTTCCCATCGAAGTGGGGGTCAAAACATTGCATACTATGTTCCACATCTTGGAAGGGTCCATGGTGTATAGTTTACTCCTTGGAAATCCTTGGATGATGGGAATGAGATGTGTCCCATCCATATTACATCAATGCTTGAAATACGTACATGAGGTACAAGTACATTGCATGTCAACGGATGTTGAACTATTTAAGTATTACAATTTTATCTCAAACCCCTATGAGTCCATGTTACCTTCCACTCATCTATTCCTCACTTCATCAACCACTTCATCATCCACCCCATCCATATCATCATCTAAAGCCCCTATTCCTAAGGAGCTCCCAATCACCAATGTTCATCAAGCCTCCACTCCCATACCCCCATATTCATCACCATTGACTACATGCACATGTGGTCAAACCCAATCAACATTAGCCACATCATCAACATCATCACATTCCATAATCACTCCTTCCAAATCATCATCATCCACTCAACCAAATCCATATTCATCCACATTAGCCAATGTCTCACAAGTTGAAATGACGGATTGTGAGATACCATCAACCAACCATGAGTCAGTTCCATCCACATCCAATCCATCCACATCATTCCAAGTCAAGGTTCACCTTACTAATCTTGGTATTTGTGAATGTGTGGTCCAAGATATTACATTCATATCGCTCAACATTCAAAGTGCTAAGGAATATGGTTTCCCATGTGACCCACACTTATCTATAATAGCGATATATAACATGGTTTTAGTGCCTAATAGCATTAATTTTATGTATGGGATACTTGATTTATCGTCCAATTTAGCTACCCCAGATGAACCCAAAACACCTATACCAGCAAATATACAACATATGTCGAGTTTTCCATACCAGTATTTCCACATTGTTAACTGGCAAGGACATGGCCTAGGATGGCATAAATAGGGAGTGCATAATATTATCGATGTTTCATATCAAGAAACGTATGACCATTCTAGTTTAGGTTATCATCCATCTCTTATCTTGAATAAGCTTTTCAAAGCTTAAATTTGAATTCAGGAGAAGATATCCATCACACAGATGACTCCTAAGATGAAGTCTATGAAGAATTCAACCTCATGTCGATAGTTTTTGATGAATCTAAAGAGGAATCATACCCCATAATTCCACATACTAAATAGGATGAGTTTTACCTCGTAACGTTCCCCATCCATCAACCCATATTTTACTTGCTTCTTCCACAAGAGTGAGCCAACCCTATCGGTGAACCACCACCTCCATATCCATCTCACCAGCCATTTTGCTTGTAATATATGTACATAAAATCAAAAATTAAAAAAAAATTATCAAAAACAAATTTCAAAATTCAAAAAAACAAAAGTAAAATATTTTGCATGTACATTGCATTTATTTGTGTTGCTTGTTTTTTTCCAGGTTTAACATAGTTCTAGCATCGTATCTAGCCAAAAGGATACATTCCATTCACCTTCACCACCCATCCATTTTCCCTTTCATTCAACATGAATCTTTTTGACTTATTCACCCCACTCCATAATCCATATGATTTGGCAAAGCCAATTCCTATTGACATGAGTCTTATTGATATGGACTAAATTTCCTCACCACCATATTTTTCTAAGTTTTCCTATCTGAGGAATTATTAAGGGCTTCAACCAACTACATTCCTCCATCACCCCCACCTTCACCTTCACCTTCACCTTCAGATCCTAAGGTTTTCCAAGTAGACATAGACAAGGATAAGTCATAAGAGTTTGATGACATCATAGATGATATTCATCTAAACCCAACTACCCATAAACTTGAGGAAGGTTCTCATATATCTATTGAAGATACTGTCGATGTGAACCTTATTTCAGATGCAAACAATCCCCAAATTGTCAAACTTGGCAAAATTTTATCCCATGAACAAGAGCAATTAATTGCTCTCCTCAAGAGGAATAAGGAAATTTTTGCATGGTCCTATAAATACATGCTTGGTCTTGACTCTAATTTAGTTGTTCACAATCTCACCTTAAACTTTGATTCTAAGTTGATCAAATAAAAACTTAGAAGGATGCATCCTACCATTACCCTCTTGGTCAAATAAGAGCTTCAAAAACTATTAGATGTGGGTTTCATTTTACCCATTGACTATCCTGAGTGGCTTTCAAACATGGTAACCATTTGCAAGCCTAATGGGGTGATACATATTTGCACTAAATTTCAAGATCTTAACAACGTGTGTCCTAACGGATGATTTTCCTCTTCCAAACATTGATACTCTTTTCAACACCTGTGCTGGCCATGAAATGCTTTCTCTCATGGATGGTTTTTTAGGATACAACCAAATTTGAATAAATCTTGATGACCAACACAAAACAACATTCACTAAACCTTGGGGTATTTTTTGTCACAAGGTGATGCTCTTTGGCCTCAAAAATATAGGTGCCACTTATCAACATGCCATGACATACATCTACTATGATTACATGTATAATATCATCGAATATTATGAGGATGATCTCTTGGAAAAATATAAAACTCGACAAGAGCACATCGATGCATTGGAAAATGTCTTTGATCAACTTCTAAAGCATAATTTAAGGTTGAACCCTAAGAAAGTGTCTTTGGTGTTACCTTTGGCAAACTACTAGGGTTCATTGTCTCCAAAAGAGGCATTGAGGTGGACCCAAACAAATTCAATACCATCATGGAGATGCCTTCCCCAATTAATTTGAAGGAATTACATAGTTTACAAGAAAATATTCAATCAATCCATCGTTTCATTGTGCAACTTTCTGAAAAATGTAGACCATTCAATCACCTGTTACAAAAGGGAGTGCCATTTTCATGGACAAATAAATGTCAAAAGTCTTTGATGACATTAAGCAATACCTAGCTTCTCCACCAGTCTTAGCTCCTCCTCATCCAAGGGTCCCCTTCCATATTTATGTTTCAACAACAGACTTTGCATCAGGGATAATTCTTGCACAAAAGAATGAAAACAATCGAGAGGAAGTTGTCTATTACATTAGTCAAACATTAGTACACTATGAAACCAAATACTCTTATGTGGAAAAATTATGCTTAGCAGTGTTTTTTGCCACTGAAACTCAGACATTACATGATTAGTCACACCACATATGTCATAGCTAGAGAAAACCCTCTACGTTATATGATGTATCACACTTACAATAACACCCATAATGCTAAATAGATAATGCTTCTTACTAAATTTGATCATGATTTTATAAGTCAAAAATCTACTAAAGTTCAAGTTATAGCTAATCAGCCTGTGAAATCTCCACTACCTAGTGATTATACCTTAATTATTGAGCTCCTAGATGATTGGGTATTCACTATCATCGAACAAAAAGAATATGTCATTCTAGATTAAGACGTTGATATCACACTATTATTTTATGGGTCTAAGTGTGAAATAGGTCAAGGTGTTGGAGTCGTATTTCATACACCCTAGGGGGTGCCTATCCCCTTATCATTCAAGCTAGAATTCCAATGCAAAAACAACAACACAGAGTATGAAGCCTTAATATTAGGTCTTCAAGTAGTTATAGCTATGGGTATTAAGCGTATTAGGATATTTGGTGATTCTCAACTTATTGTCAAATAGGTAATCGGATAATACCAATGCAAACAACCTACCATTAATCTTTACCATGAAGTAGCAATGAAATTGCTCTCTAATTTTTATTGGTATGAAATTGATAGTTTGCCACATTCGAATAATAGATTTATATATTTAATGGCCTCTCTTGGATCATTGATTCCAAAGGATACCTTAGGAGAGGTACAACCCCTTATAATTACAACTATCTCTAAATTTGTAATTATCCATGCTAAATCTAAGGATGAAAGGGATGTTTTCTTTATCCATTTGGAACCATGTGAGCCTTGGTCAATCCAAATTATAGCCTTTCTCAAGTTTGTAACAATCCCATCAGATATGTCACGAACTGCTAAATGCACTTTCAAGCAAAAGGTAGCTCATTTTACTCTCTTGGGGGACGTGTTGTATAGACATGGTTATGATGGAATACTCCTTTGTTGTCTTGAGTCTTTTGAGGCACAAAGAGCCATAGTTGAAGCTCATGATGGTAATTATGGTGGTCATTTTAGTGGAATGGCCATTGCAAGGTGTATTCTATGCATGGATTATTATTGGTCCACAATGGAATGAGATTGTTGCACATATTTCAAACATTGTAAGTAATTTTAAGAACATGCTAATTTAACTCATGTACCATCACAAGCATTACAGCTAATTCAAATCCTTTGGTCATTTTCATAATTGGGTCTAGATATGATTGGCAAAATATCGCTTTCTTCCTCGGGACAACATACATTCATCATCATAGTCATAGAATACTTCACAAAGTGGGTTGAGGCAATTCCTCTCACCAGTATGATAGGACCTAGAATTACGGAGTTTAAACTTTATCATATTATTTGTCATTTGGGTATCCCCTCAAAAATCATCTCAGATAATGGTAAGTCTTTCAAGAACAAGGATGTTCAAGCACTTTGCAAGAAATATAACATCCAACATAGCTTCTTGACTCCTTATTACCCACAAGAAAATGGACAAGCTGATGCTACCAATAAGACCTTAATTGCTATTCTCAAGAAACATGTTAAAGAAAATAATAGATATTGGTATACATAGATTCCCTTGAAATTATGGGCTTATCGAACAAGCATACACACACCTATTGGGGAAACACCATTTTCATTGGTCTATGGAGCTGAAGAAATCATGCCTCTTGAGATTGAGATCCCCTCATTACAAATTTTATTGCAGGAATTCATATATGATGACACTACTAGAAAAGCACATATTGACCAACTCACATTTCTTTATGAAAGGTAAGTTAATGCTTTAGAGCATTTACGAGTATATCAAGACCTCCTTAAATATGCTTACAACACCAAAGTTCATCTATGTGAATTCCAAGTAGGAGATCTCATTCCTAAAGAGAATCAACAAAATACTAATGCATTATTGCATCTTCATGTAAATTCGTGGCTAATTGGTTAGGTCCATACATTGTTAAAAATATCAATTCACGGCTAATTGGTTAGAATCAATATTCTTGAACCAAACACAATTTCACATCTTAAAAATATCTTGTGTCAAAGAGGGATAACACCATACTTTTTTTGAACCTCGAAGTAAAAAGGTTAGTCCTTGTTTGTCCCATCATGCAACATAGTCAACAAAAATAGTAGTTTTGACCACTATCACAATTTCAAAATAAAAGAAAGAGTAGGGAAAAACCCCTAAAAACTCTAAATATTTTACATCACACACCACTGATCCTCAATTTGTAAGGATAGTACTACATTTATAGTCAAACAGTTAGGTAGTCATCCCCAAAGCCTAAAGGTAAAATCCTTGGACTATGGAGCTAGTCTCCACCGGATCTATAGACGCTTGACTAGCAGTGGAGTTCGCTCATGCATGATGACACATCTCTTTTAAAGAGATATCTAACTACACATAAGGACAAGCTAGCTTCTTGGTATCATCCATAACAGGTCACATCCAATTTACTCAAGATGAGTTTATGAACTCACTTGCACACACATTGGTTCTTGATTGCCTCGAGTTATTTTCATGCTCATGATTTGGTAAATGAATTCACTGCACACACATTTGGTCTTAGAGAAATTAGATAGCCTTTAGTGAGTTTATTTGATACCACTAGTATGTTTGAGTCTCTACAAAACAGTCTTCTTCCATATCAACATCCATATCTTATTCCATATCAACATCCATATATTCTTCCATGTCAACTTCCATGTCATGAGTCTTGTCACCCCACCTACCACCAAATTGGTACCCCTGATTAAAAAACAATGCTATCAATGTCCAAAGCAAAATCTAAACTATGAATGATCAGTAGAACATTTGCATTCATACACTTGCATTAATCATCCATATACACTTACATTCATACACATTCCACTTGCATTAATCATCCATATACATTTGCATTATCACTTGCATTAATCATCCATATACACATGCATCCACACAAAAACATTCACACAAAAGCATAACACAAAAATTAAAATCCATGTATATATATATATATCACATGTACAATGAAAGCCCAAAGGCTATATACAATGGAGCACCAAGGCTCATATACAAAAATTACATCTAAGCACTAGCTAACGCCTATAAGAGGACCCCTACGACCCTAAAGGAACCCTAGATCTAGAACTATACCTAGACTCACTAGGCCTAGCCAACCCTAATATGGATGAGGAGGGTGGTTCTAGAAGCCCAATATTGTGCTCCATAAATTGATCTTCCAATGCCCAGATATATCTATCCCAAGATTAAATGTGATGCACATCATGTTTTTGCCTACAACGCCTCTCTAGCAGCTATGCCTGAAGCCTCATGATCCTATCCTAGCCTCTACCTGCTATTGACCATACCTCCAGCTTTTTCCATAACTGATCTATCTCCACCTCTCAAGCCACCTCCCTATCCTGCATTCAAGCTATCTCTATATCTCGAGCCACTATAATAGCATCTTTTTCTACTACCAGCTGCTCCACCCTTACCCAATCATCTTTACTTTAACTAAGAGATTTATCTAGAACATCCTCCCTATCCTCCATATCCCCTCCATATACTCCAAACTTTAGAGCTTACTCTGCTATCCTCCTAGTTCACCTCCTTTGACTACTAGCTTGAAGATGCCTTTGATTCTTAGAAGCCTCATCGGCATCCTCGACCTCATCTCCAGGCTCATTCCTTCCATCCACTGTCAAAATCGATAACCATGGTAGCTGAGTTACAAATCATGCATCATACTCCTCTATAGTCCTTGTATTATTAACATCAAGAATATTCATCTCCTCATTATCCTCAAGTGTGGTCCTCCATACCTTAACACATGGTAGACCTGTATCAACCTGATGATGTCTGTAGAGTGTTGGAGCCATAGGAACTCCCTACCTCAGTTTGAACTATCGTAGCACCTGTGAGAACTGGATCAGCTCCACCTCCTTCGTGTGCCTCCCAAGCACCCATATAGCCTGTCACACCCACCATATATTGTCCCCATCACCTATCCACATGGCACCTCACCATGGTCTTCATACCACCTAAGTTGTTGTCAATCCATCCCACAAATCCCTATACCACTAACTCATCCAAATAGGACAACTCGACTACACCTCCTCTACCACTGGCCACCTCATTGCATAGGGTTTCTCCCTATCCCATCCTCTAGCTAATAAACCCATAGGTCAAGCCACACTAAAGTGCTCCCAATCCTAATATTATAGTAGCAAACTGCAACCTAGTACTTGGCACTTCTACCTCCTCACCTCATATAGCTCTCAGTACAACTTTGCCAATAAAGTAGGAGCCCATGCATACACCTGTGGTGTAGCGAGCATGTCACACACAAACTCAATAAGGTTCCATGGGAATCGACAACTAGTACTATTTGAGGCCACTATGTTGGCCGACATGAACATCACCAATGTGGGTAGGGCATCCAACTTCTTATTCACATACATGAACAAGTATGTAATCCCTCCATCCGTCACCTCCACATCCTCCCACCTATCTCTAAACATGCAACTTAGCTCATGTTTCTTGTTGTATCCAACCTCGACATGCAAGCCTTCCACTAACAACTTGAGGATGTGGTATACATCCTCAAGTGTCATAGTCACATCTCTAGTGGGGAGCTAAAACATCCCCCTATCTAGATCCCATCTCTCTGCCAAGGCAAAGAGATACCCCTCATTTGCCCTCACCACATCTATCTTGGCTACCCCAGCCAGCCCAAAAACCTCCAACCAATCCCACTCATCCTCCTGTAGCACCTTCCTTAGCCTAGGGATGAGAGGCGAGAACCGATGTTGAGCCTCCAAAATATTCAGTTGCGACACAACACAAAACATTAATGTTAAATACATTGCATTATTTCAAAAAAACAAAAACAAAAATAGTGTCAAAAGCACTTACCTTGGAAAAGTGCACACCTGCTCCTGCATCAGCTTCCTCCACTCACTCCACTCCCTCAGGTGCAGCTTTCAAAATTTTTGGATGCATAAAGGAGCTTGATTTCCCCTCTACAAGCCTTTTATAGTTGTTTTAGGCACACTAAAACATCCATGGGTGCTTCCTAGTGCACTTAAGTGCCTCCCTACGTTTGGAAAGAGATAAACTATTGGAAATACTGACTATATTGAGTTTTCATTGATGTCAAGGGTGTGAAGTTGACAAGGTTGGACAATATAACAATGGGCAATTATTTAAGAGCTAAACCAGTATATTGAGTTTTAAATAAAGGATTATAATATTTAAATATCATATTAAAATATTATACAGAGAAGAACAAAGGTTAAAAGTGGCTTGGGATTAAAAGATTAAATATTGCAAGAAAAGTACAAGGTTTAAAAGATAATATTATAATTGTTTGTAAAAATATCTAAAGACCACAAGAGGAGGCAAAGTTTTAAAGACAAAGATTTAATATCTCAAGGGCCAAAATTTTAGAGGAGGCAAAGGTTTAAAGACAAAGATTTAATATTTCAAGGGCCAAAGGCTTAAAATATTATAATGTTTTTATAAGTAAAGGCACAAACCTTTGGATAGAAAACAAAATATGCATGCACCGACATTCATGGGTATTGAAGAAAAACCATATAAATAAGGGCACAAAAATTCATTTGGAAGAAGGCAAGAAACTATAGCATAATTCAAAAATTCTCTCCACACGAAATTGAAGTAGGTCACACAAAACAGAGGCTAGCATGCTTCAAGGTAATATTCATGCCATGATTTGGTTTTCATCTAGGTGGCTATTCCAGCTGGTCGTCTAGCTGATACTAAGGCGTTGTTGGCAGGAAGGTTACGGGTTTGAAACTTGCAGGCATAATTTTAATTGAGGAAATAGTTTTGGTTTGAAGAGCATTAGCGAAGAGCATTTTATTTATGATGTGTTGCATGGATAGTTCTACCCACTAGGGTAGCCCATCTGGTCGCCTAGGCACTAGGGCATCGTGGAGCAGGAGGTCGCAAGTGAAGAACACAAGCTTATACTGAGAGGGGGGTGAACAGTATAAGACTTAACCAATTAATAATTTTAACTTTAGATAGCAGTGGCATCAACACAACATTAATCAAGACAGAAAGCATCACACATTGAAGACCCATTTTTAACGTGGTTCACCCAAAATGGTTGGGCTACATCCACAAAAACTTTTCTCTAAAAGTTATCTCAAGGTTCTTTGGGAATCCTTCCCAATTACAATGTTTATGAGCCTCGGCTCAAAGGAGATACCTTCTCCCAATCAGAATTTATGAGCCTCTGCTCAAAGGAGATACCTTCCCCTCTACTCTGGAAATGATCCCTCAAAAGATCAACTGCCTCTACCTCTTGCCAGCACGTGGAACTCCTTTCCACCGAAGACCTCCTGTCCTCAATGCTTAGCCTAAGAGACCTCTGCCTTCTATGATCACGTCCACAACAGCTCAGCAACCAAATCTATCCTCGGGTTCTTCTCATAGAACCAATACATCTCTGTCCTCAAGTTCTCTGATAGAACTATCAAACTCAGCTCACAAGTCCTCTGCTCTCTCTACGCAATCACAACCGCATTTTGGTCGAACTTCAACCTTTGCATTGTCTGTGCAAACACAATGATACTTAGAAAAATTCACCATGACTCTTCACTCACTTTGCACACTTCGATCGAATTTGCACTCTCTCTCGATGATCGAACTTCTCACTCTGCGCTCTATCAACGAACGTCGCAACACACAACTCATCAACTCTTCAAAATACCCTCCTTTTATAATAGAATTTTCATGATGAAAACTTTAATCTTAGTCATTGTAAACAAAGAAACCCTAATCTTCGTCTCTGCAAGCCCTAATCTTCGTCGGCTAAAATTTAACTTTGTCGACTTCACTGCCTCTATAACTCTTCTGTAGCTTCTTCGTGAAACTACAACATGTCGTGATATCATGACACCTTTGCAACCATACACTTTCTTTTGGCTTTTGTCATGATATCGCGACACTTCAGCCTTTGTCGACTTCAACTAAGCTCTTGTCGTGATATCGTGACACTTTTGTCTTTGTCAGCATCAACTTTGCTTTTGTCGTGATATCGTGACACTTCTCCCTTCGTCGACCTCCTTTCTGCTTTTGTCATGAAATCATGACACTTCTCCTATAGAAGACCTACTTTCTTTTGTCATGAAATCATGACACTTTCGCTTCCTTGCACTCTTCTTTTTTTGCCTTTTGTGCCTTTCTTTTTCTGTCATGAAATCGTGACACTTTCGCATCCGTACGCTTTTCTTCAATCTGTCATGAAATCGTGACATTTCTTACTTAAACCTTTCCTTCTCATGTCATGAAATCGTGAATTTTACTTGAACATTTTCTTTTGATGTCATGAAATCGTGACACTTTTCGTGTTACTTTCTCTCTCTTCGAACTTGTCATGAAATCATGACAATTCACACTACGGACTCTCTCTTCTGCATTATGTCATGAAATCGTGACACTTTTTCTTTCGGACTCTCTCTCCTGCAACATGTCACGAAATCGTGACACTTTTTCGTCCGTACAACCTTCCTTGCAATATGTCATGAAATCATGACATTTTTGACTCCGTACATTCTCTCTCCTCTTTGAGTCGTGAAACTGCGACATGTCACGATATCGTGACACTTTTCTAACTTGCTTTCTCTCTCCTGCTTAAGTCGCAAAAATGCGACATGTCGCGATATCGCGACACTTTTCTAACTTACTTTCTTTCGAACTCGTCATGCCGTAACCTTCATCAAAACAAATTATTTTACATCAAATCAAATTCCTTCAAAAGCTTCTTGACATCAATGACAACTTATACACTTGAGCAAAGGCAATGTACCCAAAGTACCCAAAATTGCCAACAATCTCCCCCTTTGTCATTGATGGCAAACCTTTATTGAAAACACGTCTCAAGAGCCAAAACTGAAACCAACTGTGCTAACAACCGAGAAACTGTGCCCACAACCGAGAATCTTCCTTTGAAGTTTTGCTCCCCTGACTTGAAGCTTTCCTCTTCACTTGAAGCTCTCCCCCTTACTCATATCTCTCCCCCTTTGTCATCAATGGCAAAGGGTCACCTTTGGGGCTCGGGACTAAGAATGAGCCTCTTAGCTTGGTCCCTCCCCCACCTCCTGATGAGGTGATTAATTCTGGGGTGGGAGTACAACTCCCAATTTCTCCCTTAGATACTCAAACGTATCTCTTGGAAGAGGTTTGGTGAAGATATCTGCAATCTGCTCTTTAGTAGACACATACTCTAGCTTGACCTGCTTGTCTTGCACTTTCTCCCTTAGAAAGTGATACTTGATGGAAATATGCTTTGTCCTTGAGTGCATTACCGGATTTTTGGAAATACTTATGGCACTTGTATTATCACAAAGTATGGAGATGGGTTGTTCATGCTTGACTTTGAAATCCTCCAAGGTGGTTTTCATCCATAAAACCTGTGTACACCCAGCCACTTGCTGCTATGTATTCAGCCTCTGCTGTAGATAAGGAAACTGAAGGTTGTTTCTTACTTAGCCAAGAAACCAAACTCTTTCCCAGAAAGAATGCTCCACCACTAGTGCTTTTCCTGTAATCGCCCTGCCCAATCTGCATCTGTATAGGCCGTGAGGGTGAAATCATCACCTTTGGGATACCAAAGCCCAAGGTCCATAGTGCCCTTCAGATATCTGAATATCCTTTTAACTGCTATAACATGAGAATCTTTTGGAGCTGCCTGAAATCTTGCTACTAACCCAACTGCCTGCATGATATCTGGTCTGGTAGCTGTAACATATAATAAACTGCCAATCATTGATCTGTACAACTTTTGATCTGCCGCTGGAGATTCATCATCCTTACTCATCTTGCACCCTGTAATCATTGGAGTACATACTGGTTTGCTGTCCATCATCCCAAATTTCTTCAACATTTCTTTGATATACTTCCCTTGAGAGAGAAATACACCATCTTTTGATTGAGCAATCTGAAGACCTAAAAAGAATGACAACTCTCCAATCATAGACATCTCAAATTCCTTCTGCATGGTGTTAGCAAAATCTTTGCACATCTGAGTCTTATTTCCCCCAAAAATAATATCATCAACATAGACAACCATAATCAACATATCATCATCTTCATTCTTAATATACAAATTGCTATCTGCCACGCCTTTCCTGAAGCCTTGCTCATGAAGATAACTGTCAAGTCTTGAGTACCAAGCCCTCGGTGCTTGCTTTAACCCATACAAGGCCTTTTTTAGTTTACACACATAGTCTGACTGTTCTGAGAGAGACACTCCTTCTGGCTGTTCTATGTAGACTTCTTCTACCAACACCCCATTTAGAAAAGCTGACTTTACATCCATTTGATATACCTTGAATGATTTGAAGCTTGAAAGGGCCAAAAACATTCTGATAGCTTCAAGACGAGCAACAGGAGCAAACGTCTCTTCGAAATCAACACCTTCTACTTGAGCATAACCTTTGCAGACTAACCTAGCTTTGTTTCTGACAATTTTTCCATCCTCATTGAGTTTATTTCTGAATATCCATTTTGTGCCAATGACATTCTTGTCCTTAGGTCTTGGAACCAAATCCCAAGTTTCACTTTTCTCTATTTGATTTAGCTCTTCATCCATTGCTTTTACCCAAAACTTATCCGCACATGCTTCACTGAAATCTTTTGGCTCAATCTGAGATAATAATGAAACATTTGTAGAATCATGTGAAGGAATGACTCTTCTTCTTGTTTGCTCTGCTATTTGGATCACCAATGATCAAATCTTTGGGATGATGTTTCTGAACATATCGTGAAGGAGTTTTGGGAAGCAGTTGTTGTCTTTCCTCTTCTTCATCTGAAACCTCTCTCGAATTCTTCTTGACAAATTTCATCACCGAGTTCCTTGACTGGTTCTCTTATCCCTGTCTTTTCATCAACTGTTACATTTATGCTCTCTACAACTGTATGAGTTCTTTTGTTGAAGCATCTGTAGGCCTTGCTTCTGCTGGAATATCCAAGAAAGATTCCCTCATCACACCTAGGATCAAACTTACCCAAATTCTGATCTTCCCTTCTGATGAAGCACTTACTCCCAAACACTTTGAAGTATTTTACTGTAGCTGGTCTTCCTTTCCACAACTCATAAGGAGTTTTATGATGATTGACTCTAAGTTGGGCCCTGGTGATAATGTAGACTACTGTACTGACTGCCTCTTTCCAAAAGCCATCTGAAAGTTTTGATTCATTTAACATAGCTCTAGCCATATTTTCAATAGTTCTATTTTTCCTTTCAACTACTCCATTTTGTTGAGGAGTTCTTGCTGTTGAATATTCTCTTTTGATTCCTTGTTGCTCACAGTACTCCACAAATTCATTTGAAGTGAACTCTCCTCCTCTATCTGATCTTAAGCATTTGATTCTCTTGTCAGTCTCATTTTCAATCATTTCTTTGAAAGCTTTAAATTTTTCAAAAGCTTCAGATTTTTCTTTGAGAAAAGTAACCCAAGTCATTCTAGAATAATCATCTATAAACAACATGAAGTAGCTTTCTCCCCGAATGCCCCGAGTTCTGGTAGGGCCACATAAATCAGTATGAATAAGATCCAATGGTTTTGAAGAAGTATACCCTTTTGATTTGAAACTGGTTCTGGTCCTGTTTTCCATGTTGACACGGACCGCAAATGATGTTATGGGGCCTTTTTATTTTGGGCAAGTCTCTAACTGCTTCCTTGTTACTAATATTGACAAGATTATCAAAGCTCAAATGCCCCAATATTTTATGCCATAGCCAACTCTCATCTTCTTGAGTTAGAAAACACTTTTCCTTTTTTATCTCACTTAGCATGTAAAGATTGTTTGGAGTCCTTGTAGCACTAGCAATGAGTTTTCCATTTTTTTCTTTACTTATCTCACATCTATCTGAAAAGAAAGATACTATGTGCCCTTGATCACAAAGTTGACTCACACTTAGAAGATTATGTCTTAGGCCTTCTACATAAAGCACATTTTCTGTTTTGGATTTCCCATCCAAACTAAGAGTCCCTTTACCACAGATTTTAGCTGACTTGTTATCTCCAAAACTGATTGTTCCTCTGTTTGTTTTTTTTAAGACCAAAAACTTTTCCTTTTCACCAGTCATATGTTTTGAACAACCACTATCAAGATACCATTTTTCTACTTTGTCTTGAGCATGAAAAGTAGTTTGAACTATCATTGACTTAGATTTGATCTCATTTCTCTTTTTAGTGAACTCAAGGCTAGATCTATCCAAACAGCACATCCTTGCTATATGCCCAAAATTCTTGCACTTGTAACACATGACATTTTTATTCATAAGAGGTGCAAAAGAGTTAACATTTTCCTTACTATGGCTATTCAAAGACTTATTGCAATGCATAGCTTCGTGACCAAATTTCTTGCAGGAAAAACAATAGCCATGGAAAGTATTATGTAACCTGTTTTGATGCCTTGGATGGTTGTTCTTCTTGTGACCAACTGGAATCCACCGCTCTTCAGGATGAAGATTGATCTTGCTTGAAGACCCTATTTCATAAATGGTGATACCATCCTTCTTTTGCTTTTCACACGGAGTATTCTGTCTGAGAGTCAACTGTTCCAACTTCACTCTAAGAGACATAACCTCTTCTTCTAGTTTCTCGCAATCAACTTCCTTTCCTTTTAGAGCCTCTGTCAGAACCCGTTCAATCTTCTTCCCTTCTTCACCTAGAATTTTGAAGTCTATAACACTTTGAGACAATTCTGATCTTGCTATCTCTTCTTCCCTGACATTGATACTTGAGAACAGAATTCTCTTCCCTGAATTTCTCAAGCTTTCTTAGAGCCAAGAAGAATTCACCTTTGAGATCGAACTCAACCTCTTCATCTCTTTCTGAATCTGTATGTTCCTCTGATAGATCCTTCTCCAAGCTGTTAGGCTCTTTCTGGAGAGACCCGCTCTGATACCAATTGAAGAACACAAGCTTATACTGAGAGGGGGGGTGAACAGTATAAGACTTAACCAATTAATAATTTTAACTTTAGATAGCAGTGGCATCAACACAACATTAATCAAGACAGAAAGCATCACACATTGAAGACCCATTTTTAACGTGGTTCACCCAAAATGGTTGGGCTACATCCACAAAAACTTTTCTCTAAAAGTTATCTCAAAGTTCTTTGGGAATCCTTCCCAATTACAATGTTTATGAGCCTCGGCTCAAAGGAGATACCTTCTCCCAATCAAAATTTATGAGCCTCTACTCAAAGGAGATACCTTCCCCTCTGCTCTGGAAATGATCCCTCAGAAGATCAACTGCCTCTACCTCTTGCCAGCACGTGGAACTCCTTTCCACCGAAGACCTCCTGTCCTCAATGCTTAGCCTAAGAGACCTCTGCCTTCTATGATCACGTCCATAGTAGCTCAACAACCAAATCTATCCTCAGGTTCTTCTCATAGAACCAATACATCTCTGTCCTCAAGTTCTCTGATAGAACTATCAAACTCAGCTCACAAGTCCTCTGCTCTCTCTGTGCAATCACAGCCGCATTTGGTCGAACTTCAACCTTTGCACTGTCTCAACACATACTTAAAAAAATTCACCATGACTCTTCGCTCACTCGCACACTTCGATCAAATTTTGCACTCGCTCTCGACGATCGAACTTCTCACTCTGCTCTATCATCGAACGTCGCAACAACACACTCATCAACTCTCCAAAATACCCTCCTTTTATAATAAAATTTTCATGATGAAAACTTTAATCTTAGTTGGTTATAACAAAACAAACCCTAATCTTCTTCGTGCAAGCCCTAATCTTCGTCGGCTAAAATTTAACTTTGTCGGCTTCACTGCCTCTGTAACTCTTCCGTAGCTTCTACCGTGAAACTACAACATGTCACGATATCATGACACCTTTGCAACCGTACACTTTCTTTTGGCTTTTGTCATGATATCACGACACTTCAGCCTTTGTCGACTTCAACTAAGCTCTTGTCACGATATCGTGACACTTTTGTCTTTGTCAGCATCAACTTTGCTTTTGTCGTCGATATCGCGACACTTCTCCCTTCGTCGACCTCCTTTCTTTGTCATGAAATCATGACACTTCTCTTATAGAAGAAACCCTTTCGTTTGTCATGAAATCGTGACACTTCCTTCCTTGCACTCTTCTTTTTTTTGCCATGCCTTCTTTCTGTCATGAAATCGTGACACTTTCTGCATCCGTACGCTTTCTCTTCAATCTGTCATGAAATCGTGACATTTCTTACTAAACCTTTCCTTCTTGTCTGAAATCATGACGTTACTTGGAACATTTTCTTAATGTCAGAAATCAATTAACTCAGATGTCATGAAAATCATGACACTTTTCATGTTACTTTCTCTCTCTTCAACTTGTCATGAAATCATGACAATTCACACTACGGACTCTCTCTTCTGCATTATGTCATGAAATCGTGACACTTTTTCTTTTGGACTCTCTCTCCTGCAACATGTCATGAAATCGTGACACTTTTTCATCCGTACAACCTTCCTTGCAATATGTCATGAAATCGTGACATTTCTGACTCCGAACATTCTCTCTCCTCTTTGAGTCGTGAAACTGCGACATGTCGCGATATCGCGACACTTTTCTAACTTGCTTTCTCTCTCCTGCTTAAGTCGCGAAAATGCGACATGTCGCGATATCGCGACACTTTTCTAACTTACTTTCTTTCGAACCTGTCATGCCGTAACCTTCATCAAAACAAATTATTTTACATCAAATCAAATTCCTTCAAAAGCTTCTTGACATCAATGACAACTTATACACTTGAGCAAAGGCAATGTACCCAAAGTACCCAAAATTGCCAACAGCAGGGTCAAAACCTACAGGCACTATTTTGTGAGGCAAAGGAAGGAAATCATGCACTTGGCTTATGGTTGAAGGTATGGAAAATTTTTTTGGTTAAATTTAATTTGAAAGATAGAAATCGTTCGTTGGGCTTGCTGATTAAAAAGTGGGCAAAATATTTTGTTTTAAATTTAATTTAGAAAGGGAGTTATAAGGTGTATTAAGTTTTATTTGGAAATTGTAAATTCTGCATATTAGAAAAGGAGTTATAAGGTGTATTAAATTTTATTTGGAAATTGTAAATTCTGCATGTTAGAAAAGGAGAAATAAGGTGTATTATGGTTTAATTTTTAATTGTATTTTTGCATGATAGAAAAGGGAAATTTGAGGGTTTTAGTCAGCATTAAAAGCTTTATTTTGTGAGACTAAAAAGGAGTTATAGAGTATTATTTTTCAAGCTTTATTGTGCACATTTTTTGGGAAGGTTTTTGTGGATGATTTTCTATCTATGCAAGAAATAGAAAATTACTAACCGGATTTTTGAAGGATCACAAAGGAAGTTATTTTGCCAAGACAGGTTTGAGAAACTCATTATCATCAAAGCATTTTTGGAGGTATGTTGATTTAATCCCTTACTCAAGGTTTATTTTTGGATGAAGAAAATATTTTGATGTCATATGGTTGGAGATATAAGGATTGATTTGATGAGCATTAGTGTTGAATGAAATTGGGATTAAATATGCAAATATTATAGGTCAATTTTGTGAGTAGAGTTGTGCACTGCTTTGAATGAATTTGGGAATAAAAGTGCAAGGGTTTGAGAACAAATTTGTGCATTGCTTTGAATGAATTTGGGAATAATAGAGCAAGGGTTTGAGAACAAAGTTATGCATTGCTTTGATTGAAATTGGGAATAATAGTATAAGGGTTTGAGAGCAAAATTATGCATTGGTTTTGATTGATTTTGGGAGTACATAAGAAATTCAATTATCAAGTGCTATACTAGAGCTATATTTTTGAATGCAATAAATGTGAGATATGAGAAAGCAATAGACTTAATGAATGTGAAAGAACATACTGAGTATTTGTAATGCATATCATTTTCTATATGTTCTTTTATATAAAAGAACGTTGGGTAGAATATGTCTGAATTGCTTTAGTTGAGAAAAGCACATTGAAATATATGAGCACTATTTGTATGCAAGTTTTGGGAAAAATATGAGCATTTTTTGTATGCAATATTTGGGAAAGATATGAGCATTATTTATATGTGAGATTTGGAAATATTTGAGAAAGCTTTGTGAGCAAATTTGAGTAGGTTTTATGAGAAGATTTGAGAAAGTTTTGTGAGCAGATTTGAGCATAGTTGTGAGCAGGTTTGAGCAGAGTTGTAAGCAGGTTTGAGCATATTTATGAGTAGATTTGAGAAAAATTATGAACAGGTTTGAGCAGTGGTTGTGAAAAATATTGAGTAGGCTTTGGAGTAAACCATAGTAGAGGGGACCTATGGATAGAGGTCCACAAACCAGAACAGAGGGTATTGGTGTCTCGTGTGGATAGAGGTACACAAGCTAGAACAGAGGGGATTAGTGTGTCCTATGGATAGAGGTCCACAAACTAGAACAGAGGGGATTGGTGTCTCTTGTGGATAGAGGTCCATGAACTAGAATAGAGGGGATTGGTATCTCCTGTGGATAGAGGTCCATAAACCAAAGTAGAGGGGATTGGTGTCTCTTGTGGATTGGAGTCCACAAACATTGTAATAGGGAATTGGTTTCCAAGAAATTTGTTGAGAAAATTTATAAGAAATATTTTCTTCGTGGATGTAGCCCACATTGGGTGAACCACGTTAAATATGTATCTCTTATGTGTGTGGTGATTTGTGCATTGTTTCATTGTTGCAATTAATACTAACTGATGGTATTCCTTTGGAAAGAAAATAAAAAGTTTTATCTTATACTATTCACCCTCCCTCTCAATATAAGCTTATGTTCTTCACAAAATTTGGTCGGCATTTGTGCAAGTAATAAGCGCCCACCGGTGTTTGGCATCAAAATTGACAAAATATCAAAATCAATCCAAAAATGTAGCTTACCTCCACCAAATCATTCCAAATTGCATCCATACATCAATTTCATCATAATAACATGTTTTGTGAAGGTTCAAACTAATTTGGATGCATAATTTTTGTTTGTGCCCAAAAGGTGCAAAATTGCTTATCAATCTCCAAAATGCTTCAAAATGGTCCAAATTTTCACAAAATGACCATAATCATCATTCTTATCATCAATTCTTCATTTTCACACCATTTCCATTCATTAATCATTGCATTTGCACATTTTCCAAGTTCACAAATTTTAAGTGAACCTCGTATCTAGTGGTCTATTCTATCTCCTTGGCGATTGCAGTGATTTGCATCCATGCAATTTGGTAAGATGAATAAATCACCATAAGGACACTTGGCCATCTTCATCATCCAATATCTCATTGATCAAAAAACAAAATCAATTTTGGTACTTCACCTTTCAAGTGAAACTATGCCAAGACCAATTTGCTCTACAGTTGTCATTGATGGCCTTGTTCATGGGGCCTGAAACATGAACAACATCATATATCATCATTTATTTTTACATTGATAGTCATCATGGTGACTAGCCCTAGCTAGGGTGATTGGTTCCAATTATAGGAATTTATTGACAATCACTAGCCGACCCTCCAAAGTTGACTCCTTTTCTTATTGCATCTTCATCACTTTGCATTTCAATGATGCCATACGACAAATTCTTCAACAACATGGAATCACCCCAAACTTGGGGTAACCACATTTGACTTTGATTTTCCCACAATGGGATACATCTTACATGATCATGGAATCTACACTTGGCAAAAACCCCTTTCTCTGTTAGGGTAAAAATAGAATCAATCACTTGCATTTTTCAACAACCCCCTTCCACCGTTGGGGAAAAAATGACATCACATTTACATCATTCATATCATCCATAATTCACATAATAATTTGCACAAATATGTCAATTGGCTCATGAGATGCATCCATCACTCATTTGCCAATTGAGGGGGTAAGCTACACAATCAAAATTATTTTATCTTCAAGTTCATATTTGCATTCCAACAAGAAAAAACTACTTCTACATTAGGCCAAAAGTAGGTGTCCTGTATTTTTGCACCACATTGTATTTCACACAACATGGTACAAAAAGGGGCATCTATAGACACCAAAATATAGTCACTTTTCATCCATCCATAACTTCCCACCACATTTATCCATTATTTATATATATTTTTTCAATATTTGTTTAAATAATAATATTTTAATATTAATATTTATATATATTTAATAAATATATGTATATTTATATGAATTAATCCAGATCTAATCCTAGCCATTCATTTACCTTAATCCATGCCACATGCCCAGATTTAATCTCCACCCCCATCATGTTTTAATCTTGACCACACAAATTGTGTCATTGAAACCCTAACATGCCCTAGGAGAGATTATAAAGATGAGTCATTTTGATGACTCAACCCCTAAGTTTTTGAAGTCCTAAATCCCCAAAGTCATCAAGTATCCAAGCCCCCTCACCATTGCCATCTTCCATTGCTCACCGTCGCTTTCACATCCATTGTTGCTCACTTCACATGAACCATATCTACTTCTATAGATTTTGTTTCACTCCTAGAACGCCCCTTCAAGTTCCTCAAGCACCTCTGGGTACCTTCTACCATCATCGAGCACCTTTGGGCACCTTCTACCATCATCGAGCATCTCTGAGCATCTTTTGCCATCATCAAGCGTCCTTGTGTGCCTCTTGCCATCACCAAATGCTCGTAGGTGTTCACAACCCTAATTTTGTAGTCCAATAATCCCTCGGGTGTCACTAGGGTATCTACACACCAAATCCTGCAACAACGATGAAGAACAAAGAACAATGAGTTAGTGTGATAAGGTAATTTATTTATTGCAAGTATTTTTATTCTTAGATATGTTTATAGCTTCATTTCTACAACTAGGGTTAGTAACTTTCTTATTGAGGGCCTCACATAGTGGAGCCCTCACAGATATTATTGACCTTCTATTGTTGTTTGTTATTTGTAGGTTTAGGGATCAAGTTCATTGGCAGTTGTTGAAGCTCGAGTGGTCTTGTATAGGATACTAAAGCCCACTCACCACACTATTGGGATCAAATCAAATGCAAAGACACCACCAATATTTGTTTACTAGGGTTTTGGAGAACCCTAGTGTCTTGTAATCATTGTATCAAGCATAATAAGATTTGTAACCCCACATTTGGGGCACATTTTATTGTAACATTGAATATCCACCGATGTTATAATAAAAGTCTATTTCATTGTGCAATTTTGTGTGTCGCATTGCTTATTTAATTTTATAGTTCATTGTTTGGTATTGTTCGATTTTGCATTCACAGGGTGATACAATGATGTGTATTAATTTAGAGGGCTATCCAAGCTTTTTTTGTGATTTCCTAAAAAAATGTCGTTTTTGGCTAAAAAGGACAAATTGCCCAAAAAATAGTAATTTCTTATCTTTAGGGTTTTAAGATTTAGGGTTTCTTTTGGGATATATATTCCCTTGGTATCACATTGTAAAGGAGGTGAAATCTAGGAATGAGAAAATAAAGCATGTTTCAGTTTATTTCCATTGCAACTCTTATGTGATTGGGGGATTTACTACTTTATTTCTATTTGTCATAGTTTTTATGTGATTGGAGGTTCTTGTTTTGACCTCTTACATTTGGATTTACATCAATGTTTCAGTTCCTTGGGCTCAATCCATTACTATCTTCTCAAGCAAAGGGGAATGGATCCAAAATATTGAATATGAAAACTTCTTGAGATGTTATGGTTTTCAGCAATATGACCACCTGTAGAAGAGATGCTCAGTTATCCGATCATGCTCTGATTCTTCCTTGGTGGAGGAGAAGGCCCTGCACACGAATGATCTTGAACCTTCAAACATCTCAGTTCACAAGGAAGAAGCTCATGCTCCAGTTGTGCCAATTGTCCAATAGGAATCAAACAACCGATAGAAGACTCAAGCTCGAAAGGAGAATTCAAATCAAATCATTGGTAAAAGCAAAATGGTTACTAAAGACCATCTAATCAGTTCCATAGAAAATATTAGCACCTAACAATTGGTGATAGTCGGTTTTCTAAAAATAAAGATCATACAAAATGCATTACAACTAGATATTACCTCAGGAGCTTGAAGTGCAAAAATGCATTCTCTCAAATCTTGCCACTCTGAAGGATGAAGAACCTATTCTAAAGAAGAAAAACAATAAAAAAAAAAGAACTATTGTGAAAACTTAGCAATTTGAGGAAGAAAAACTTCTTTGATAGAAAGACAAATAAAAAATATCTTTAATAAAACAAAGTTGAATATGTGTAATTAACTTGTTAAAAATGTAATAAAAACAATATAACATTTTATTTTTGTAATGAAATGACCCTAATAATAACCATATATAACTTATTAAAAAATAATAATAAATAAGAAATAACCTATCCTATAAATAATGTTTGCTTCTTGTTTAACCAAGTGAATAAATGGCTACAAAGCACCCATATCACATTTATTAATAATAATAATAATAAACTCTCCTTCTTGTGAAGGCCAAAGGGCAGTAGAGACAGAGGAACACTTCATCTATAAATGGCCGAGTTTTTCAGATATCCGTGACAAATACAAAGAAACACTTGGGAGCGAGTTTATTACAGATTTATTTGAAGACAATAAAATAAAAAAAGTTAGAGAATTGCTAACACAAATCAGGGAGAAGGAACAACCTTCTCAAAGATATTAAAGATCATATGATATGATTTGAGTAATTGTACTTCCATATTTGAGGTCCCATAGACCATATTTGGGTCTCGCGCGGACGTAATTAAAATCTTTCAATAACAACAAAAAGGTACCACGGCTTCTTGGACTAGCGGTAGGATTAGGCCTCGTCTGCCCACTAGCCATAACTATTATAGATCAAATCAAATCGTAACTATGTATAATTATATTTTTGATTCAGCAGATTCTGATGCCTCTATCTTCGCATTAGAAAAGTTCGAGATATGATTTTAATTATAGAAATATATAACGTGGAGTTATTGAAAGCCTTGTATTAAGATTGACGAAGAGAGTAGAAGATGTCACTTTTCAAAAATCGAATTATACTATTTACTCGTAACAGTAATTATCTATAGAATATGTGCTGGGTTTGATGAACCCCAAATCACACTTCACACCAGAGTAAATTAGTTGCAAACATAACAAGGGAAATACTGAAAGCACCAATTATTAAAAAAATGGTAAGGCAGGGAGTAGGTTTTATTTTTTAAATCGGATTGAAAGAGATTTTCTTTATGTAAAATTATTTGTATACTTTTTAGTATGATTTAAACTTTTTTGAATCAATAAACAGGTCTTCTAGTATTAAATTATTCATGTATCTCTTGACATGATTTGAATTTTGGTCTTCTTAAAAGTTAGAGAAATTTAATTAATTGACCTAATATCATTTGACTAAAAAAAATTGAGTTTACACGGGTTTTTTATAAGGAATCTTATCCCTCCTATCGAGGTTAATAAAAGCCCAAAAACTTACCACTACAATATCCCTCACAAGTCTAATGTTTAAATGTCTATTACTTCATTATTGGGCTAGAAGTTTTCTTTTATAATTTAAAAATAAACCAATGATTAGTTTATATAACCCCTAGGAATAGCCATCTAGGTTTGTCCAACATAAAAAAACCAAAATGTAAAAAGGTTTTGAGAGATATCAATGTCTTTGAGTTTTTATTCAAGAGATCCAAGTTCAAACTTGATATGAGGGGATTAAGACCCTCACAAAAAAAAACGTGTGTTTTTAAATTAAAAATTTATTTGTTTATGTTGGTACATTGTAGTGGTATGTCTTTGGGTTTTTATTTAAGAGATCTAAGTTTAAACGACCAAGATTACCTTAGAAATTTTGTTCTTGTTGGACACCTTAATGGTATGGTTTTGGATTTTTATGTAAGAGAGTCAAGTCCAATCCATTGCACAAGGGACTATGACCTTGTAAAAAAAGCAAGGGACTAAAACGCTTTTAAAAACATACGTTTTTTCTCTAGAAGACCTAGATTCAAATCACATAAGGGACTGACTTTAGGTTTTGATCTAAAAGACCCAAGTTCAAACTTTACAAGGGACCGAGACCCTTGGACACCTTAGTGGTATGGTTTTGGATTTTTGTTCAAAAGACTCAAGTTCAAACCTTTGCACAAGGGACTAAAACCCTTTTAAAAACACATGTTTTTTCTCTAGAAGACCTAGATCAAATCACATAAGGGACTGACTTTAGGTTTTGATCTAAAAGACCCAGGTTCAAACTATACAAGGGACCGAGACCCTTGGACACCTTAGTGGTATGGTTTTGGATTTTTGTCCAAAAGACTCAAGTTCAAACCTTTGCACAAGGGACTAAAAACCTTTTAAAAATACACGTTTTTTCTCTAGAAGACCTAGATTCAAATCACATAAGGGATTGACTTTGGGTTTTGATTTAAAAGACCCAACTTCAAATTATGCATGGGACTGAGACCCTTTCAAAACCCGTGCTTTGCATTAACATTTTTCTAAACAAGAATACGGTAGTAGTAAGTCTTTGGGTTTTTATTTGGAAGACCCAAGTTCAAACCTCCATATAAGGGAACAAAAACCTTTCATAAAACCCATGTTTTTAACACTTGGTAGTGTTAAAAAAGGGTAGGCTGGTTGGTAGTGTTTGTTGATGGTTGTCCTGGTTTGATTACTTGTAGAGTCAAAGGTCCTGTTGACTTCGTCTTATTAACTTTGTTTTTACCCAACAACTAAAAATAATTAGATTCTTAGTTAAAATAAATAAATAAATAATATAATGTAAAAGAAAATACGGCTCACCCCTATTTTTGACCACTTTAACAATGCAATAATTCAAAGGATGGAGGATGGTCCACAGAGGGAAGGTGATGCTCTCAACCATTGAATTGTCAAAATTACGAAGTTTGCACGCCTCTCTCTCTTTCTGGGAACGTGCCACAAGTCAAGTCAATTCCAATAAGAATATTTAACTTTTAATCCATAATCCATTTCACGCGCCGCTCTCCTTAATATATATATTTAAATCCCACTTGCGCCAAATATTGAAAGTAAAAGCACGTACACCTCGGTTGGACCGCCGAACCGACTTGAAAATGTTAAAAGTCGAGTGAGCAATAAGCAACACCGGAAGTACTTGCGATTTTTGTTGTTATTGATAACGACGTGTCTCAATCTTTTCCCTCGTTATCAATCTTTTCCTGTTGTAAATGAAAAATGAAAAATAAAAAATAAAAAATGAAAGATCCACAGACATGTGTCTTTTCTATTATTAGGTTTCCAAGTTCCAACCGACATTCCGTGTCATGGGTGGGATACAATATACCATTCAAAGACTAGTAACGGCTTGTTTTATTGCACCCAACTACCCCTCAACGCTCATCTACCGGTCTCTTACTATGTTTCTTTACATGTTCACGGGACTAGTAGAAAAGTAACGAATTCATTTACTAATCTTCAATGCATTCAAGCAGTCCACTTTGAGTCCCACCTCAGCCTGCTACTGCCTTTAAACCAATCACTGGACATTATATGTTTTATTCTCGTCGTTTCCCCTGCAATTCTGCAGCTGCTCCAGCTCTGAGTCCACAGAATTTGGTAGTTTATTACTATGGGCAGGAAGAATTCTTCGTCCAAGGATACTTCAGTCATTTCTCAAGGTACTTGCAATTTAACTGTTTCCTTTTGTTTGACGGTGGCTACCTAATTGCTCTGTTTTTCTTGATGCGAAATGGAGAGACGTTGGTATTCCAGTTTTTGACAATAGGTGTGGAAGGTACTTTGAATCTTTTACAAAGAGCAGTTTATTAGAAATTTAATCAGGAGCTCTCCGTTTATTGATCCATAGGAAATACTAAGAATAGTGAATCAGATTTCTCGGGAGATGAAGAGGACCTCATAGAAAGGCTATATAACTTGCTGGGTCACAGGTTTTTTTTTTTCTTTTTCTTCTTTTTTAGCTCTGGATTGAATATTTTTATCGGGGAAATATATTTTTATTTTTTCTTTTTAATTAGCTGGGTATAGAAGTGACTGTTAATGTTATAAGGTGAGTTGTACTTATTTGAAATTAATTGCAGGTGGTCTTTGATAGCTTGAAGGCTTCCTGGTCGAACTGCTGAGGAGATTGAGAACTATTGAAAAAACGGAATTCGAGTGAATAGACATGATTCGCCACTTGGGCTTTCATCTGCAGTAGATATATTTGGGTATCTGGTTTTACACTTGCAAGGCAGGGGTCTAAACTCTAAACTCTGTACAAAGCGCTGCTGAGATCAAGCTGTTTATTTGTTTGTATATGCGTGTTATGTACAATTTTGAGATTGGGTATTGTTCAATGACAAAAGGCCCGATTGAGGTCTTCTGTATTTTTATTATTTTGAGCAGGCACATATTAGGATGATTCTTAATATTATTATTCCAATCCCCTGTTTTTCTGTTTTAAGATGTAAAATGGATGCTGCCTTGAGTTCTTCCCGGACGGCTAACTGATTTATAGATTGAAGAGAGCTCCTATAAAGTTCAGTGATTTTATTTTTCCATACTTCTAACCGACGAGAACCATGTTAGATTGTTGCCATATGAATAGAATTTTAGATAGCTGTAACAGGGGGCTTGGGGCTTCAAAAGAAGAGAAAGGAGGGAAAAAATTGTGCGCCTACTGAGTTTTGCCCTGCGGATTCTGAGCATGTTTCTTAAGAGGCTATTTATGTATATATTTTGCTTGGTTAGGAGAAAGTTTATTTCCTCTTTTGAAATTTTAATTTTAAATTGTTCAAAAGAAATTCCTACTTTTGCATGGTGGGTCAACAGGCAACAGCCACTAGAGGGCATAAATCATATCTAAAAATCAACACCAGTCAGAAAACATGAAGAGAGGAAAAACACCGTGCTCGTTTGAAAACTTTTCAAAGCAGGATGCTCTGATATGAGAGAAATCAAATTTATTTATTAGAATTAAAAATAAAGCGATAAATTAATATTAAATACCAAAAACCTATTATAATTTTAACATAAATAAATTTAAAACATTTTAGAATTTACGAAAATTATCTACAAAATCTCAACTTAGAGTTAGAGTTAATGCAGTTAAAAAATCAGCTAAGACAAAGTGTGCAAATGAGTAGAGAGCATGCCGAAACCTTTAAAAGCACAACCCTTTTGCTATCCATGGAAAACTTTTCAAAATATATATATACACAGAGAGAGGAGAGGTAAAAACTATAATTTTCAATTTTATTTTCACATGCACTTTTAGCCCTCATTCAAGCACTATACATTTGTATGACATCAAATGACAAACAAATACAAGACAACATGAGAGAGGTAGGTTTTCATATATTTTTTTTTTTGTGGATTTCCTTAATGTTTGGCTAAAATGAACAATAATTAAGGAAATAGAAAAAATGAACAATCATATAGTTAGGCTAGTTAGGAAGTAGCTAGGACAACATTGAAAGCATAAACAAGGGGTCACACTAGGCAACAAAAAATGGTTGTACAAATGCCCTAAAAAGCACAAAACATGAGGAAAACCATGATTATCACTTTTTAAAAACTGATGATCATGATCAAATATGGTGGTTTAGTAAAACCATGGAAAACAATGATCACTACATAAAGTTGTGGTCATAAGAAAATGCGGCAATTATGGTCATCACTCCAAAAAAGTATATGATCATGATCAAAACTGACGATCATGAAAAAAAGTAGCAATCATGGCACATACCAAATGGGGGTGATCATGAGCGTGGCAAGCTAGGGCTGATCACAACCCTGACTAGCAACTACAGTCAAAGTCAGTGATCACAGGCAAACCCAATGATGATGATCAATTGTTAAAATTTCAAATAAAAAGTTATGATTGATTGATGTGTCTTGCTAGGGCAAAGGCCAAGGATGAGGCTGAGGATGTCACGATGTCAAGGCAAGCACTATCGACACAATCGAAGTTGAGAGGCAAGGTGATGACCACCTATGGAGACACAAAAAGGCCCTCTTTGATGCAAGAGTGGATGACACAATGGATGACTCACTAGATTAAGGCAAAGTGCTCTCCGTATGATAAATCCCATGACTCTTGGCTTATCATCTTGGCCCTTGCATACTAGATGGACACTCAACTCTACAACACTTGCACACATCTACATGACTCTTACACTTCTACATGCACTCCTAATATAAGACACTTGTGCACATCCTCACATTACATATTTGCATACTTGGATACATGACACTTGTGCACATTCTCTCAATATACACTTGCACTCTTTTTTTTTGTTGGATAATAAGGGGTTGTACTCGGGTCCTCCACCCTTGACAAATTATAACTCTCTTCTTTAAAGCTTGAGAGTTTATAAATAAATACACTTCTCATCTCAATTGAGATGCTATAGCTAGAAACCTACATCATTTTACATAAAATGTTTGAATTCTTGAATTTTATTTTTTGGATCTTTCTAATTTTTTGTATGAATACAATTATTCCAGAATTTAGCATCTTTCTTGACATTTTCATGTAGCAACCTTCACAGTGCCTTCACGTCTACTATCTATTAGTAGAGTAATATTTCCAAAATATTGCACTATCATAGTCCGCTTTACCAAATATGGATTGCTAGTTTTTTCCACACTAAAATCCTAACCCTTCATTGTTCTTCCCATCATTCGAACCCTAGTTGACAAATATTTGCAATTTTATTTTTCGTGACTTGAAGATTCATCACTGCCCTTGTTTTGAATGGTTGACTTCACAAGGTCGAATCTCCCTCAATATTGCTTGAATTTTTGCATATGATCATTTTAAAGCTATTCAAATCTTGCATGAGTTGATCCAAGAATCAGCTGAATCGGATAAGTTTTCACAAAGATATGGCTTCTAAAAGATGAAACATTTAAAAAAAACCCTAATGCTTTGCACATTTTTCTATTGTAAAGAGGGGGGAAAACCACCCCAATACCTGTGGGTTCCAAACCCACAAGCACACCAAAGACAAAAATAGGGGGTTTTAGTTGACCCAACCTTCCACCCAACAACTCGACCTATTGTTGCACTACACTCAACAACCCAACCTACTACTATGGTTCCCTCAACTGATCCGATCTCAAACAAGCCTTCCACCCAACAAAGGCCAACCTTCCATGCTCCTTCAGCCTAAGCAACCTTCCATGCTCCTTTAGCCTTCTTAGCCTTCCACTTAGCATCCTAGCCTTCCATTGCAACTCCTTCAGCTTACCCAACCTTCCACGCTCCTTTAGCCTTATTGGCCTTCCACATTCCTTCAACCATCCTAGCCCTCCACCCTACACCTAAGCCTTTTGTTTCAGCTCCTTCAACCAACCCAACCTTCCATTCTCCTTCAACCAACCCAACCTTCCACGCTCCTTCAGCCTTGACACTCCAAAAATCAACTCATCATTCAACCTTCCATGCTCCTTCAACCTTTATATTTGTTGATCGTTAAAGCACCAGACCATTTGTCAGACCCCTTAGGGGGCAACCCCTACACTTGCACTCTAACTTACATGACACTTGTGCATTTCCTGCATATTAACACTTACATGAAAGGAGAAATATAAATCACAAAACTATAGACTCAACCCTAATCTATTACATATTTACAATTATACCATGAAGGTGCCATGGGGGTACATTAGTATGTAACAAATAATGTAATATTCCTCAACAATAAGAGCTTACAATTTGTGAAAACACAAGCATCTTAGGCATTTCAAATTCGTTAAACTTTTACAAATTGTATAGCCTTGTCAATGCATATAAAGGTTACCTCAATCATGGTCAAAAAGAAAAATAAAGATTTCTAGACTTAACACTCTCACAAATATTTCATCTAGTGCTTAAGGGAGAAATTTTAGGTAATGCATCTACTTTAAAATTGATATATTGAGTCAGAAGCTTTGGTCCAAAATAATTTTAAGTATTCTTTGAAGTCAAACCTACAAAGGAGACAAGCCAAAAATTCTGATCTTGGTGTTAGTAGTGTGTTTCCAAATCTTTGGAAATAAGACAAAAGTGTGGAGCATTCAAGTCCAGAAGGTAGCATGTTGAAAATTTCAAGCATTGATGTCAGCAAGGGCTTCCAAAACTTTTAGCACAACATAAAGCTTAAAAGTAATTAGGATGGCTTCGACTTCTAAAAGTTTTATCCTGGTGAAAAAGTTTATGCCTATCAAGAAGAACAACCCAAAATTCAAAAAGAAGTGGCATCCTAGACCAAAACTTCTTAGCAAGAGAGGTGATGTTAGCACTCAACACCTAGCATAGCACATAAGAAATCCAAAAGGAAGGCAAGGGAAAGCATCAACATATTGGACTAGAAGGCATCAACATGAAGGGCACTTAGCAACCAGGAGAAGAGTGGTTAGAACATATGGCAGTTGTCAGAACAGGAAAGCAACAACCACCTCAATGAAGCATAATTGAAGATCCCACAGTAATAACTACTTGAAGCCTAATAGAATATGTGTAGAAGATGTCGAGTGGCACCAAATCATCCCCAATCACGTAGAGTCATTTTTGCTCATTATTGTACATAGTAGATAGTTTTATCTTAACCTAGCAAAAACTATAATTAGGGGAATACCCCTCATTGTAAAGGGTCATATGTTTTAGTGTTTACCTATGACAAGCTATATGTTTATGCTACTTTGGAATACAATCAAGAGTTGTTTGACTTACCCCAATTAATGTTTGTAGATCTCTTTACATAATATTTACACTTTTTGGCATTGATTGTTTGCTTTAATTGAAGTCTTTCTATTAGGTTTAATGTTGTTTGGTATTCCTTTGGTCTATCTATTAGTCTTAAAATATTTGGAATTCTTTGGTTAGAGCATTAAAGATGATGAATGTTATAACATTTGAGATCAATGTACTTTTTGCATAGCGTTTATTGTAGTCTATTAGGCTTTGCTTATATTGGGTGGCCTATGCGCATGCAACTTAAAGCAATATTGTTATATGAGCCTCGACTGTATTTAATTCAATTTCTCTAACCCTTTCCCTTCTCATCCCTCTTCATTTCCTCTTTATTTAGTCTTTTGGAAATAACTTCACAAGGAACCAACCTTCTTTGGAGGTTGGCTTAGAAGCAATTTTGAGCCATCCAATATTGACTCTGGTTTAGGGCACAAATTCTTACTTAGGCATATTGAAGCATAAAGACTTCCTTATTGAATAGTTGATATGGTTGTCCAAAGTCCTAACCTATATCAAAGGCCTTTGTAATGAGACATCTCCATAAAAAAATCCTCACTCCATTACCTTAAAAATAGTATATATTTTCGTTTGAACCACAATCCATGACCCTTCATTTTATCTCTATTTTTTTATCCAGAGAAGTTGATGAGAAAAAGACCTAAAAGAAAAGTCATAGAATAATTTAAACACAAACACCACTTTCATTTAATCCATTTTTGAATATCTAAAAAATATTGTCCAATATCTATTCAATTTGCATATTAATCCACTTTTTAAAACCATTATGTCATCCTCAATCATCTCATCCTTAATAGTCAAATTTAGTGTATCTTTTTTTACCTAGATAGGGATTGTTGTAGATTCATTTTTCCTTTTGTTCATGATTGACAAAATATTATATCACCCAACTAAGGCATCCTTAACTCTATTTGGGGCTTCCTTAAATGGTATTTCTTTCTTACCACTTATATTTTCCTAAAGAGTATATGTTACTATTTAAATTCTCCTAATATCTAGAACAAGAACTTTGAAGTTGGCATTGGTCATTGCTCACACTTTCTCCCTATTAACACTTTTAAATGAAATGAATGCTCCAATTTTTTTCAATTATCCTTTCTATTTTTCATACTTAATTAAATGTATTTATTATTTTTTAATGTGTTATAAGGGATTCAAATGATCCCACCTACATTATATCATGACCATATAGTGGTATTATAATATCTTGACAACTATGCATGTGTCACTTGGCAAGATTCAAACCTTAGTCTCCTTAAAATTCAACGAATTTAACTAGTTGAGCTAATATCATTTGATATGTATTTATCACTTTCATTATAATATATCATATATTATGTTTTTTATGGCTAAAACCTTAAATTGCCCTTTAAATAAAAATTTAGACAACTACGTCCTCTTTATGTTTGAAATTTCAAAAATAAAACTTCAATATTTATAAAGAACAATTAATTCTCCTCTTTGTTGAAGGGTAAAACAACATTTCAAGGGACTCAAAGTTTATAGTTTTGATTTTTTCATTAGGGTAAAATCTAGGATTTTGAAAGGGATCGAACCCTCTTACTATCCTAGACAGGTCTGTCTAGTCTTATTTAACCAAAAAGCCTCATCTCTGAAGGCTACAAGAAATTCAAAACATTGAACTACCTTGTTTAAAAACTATACAAATTTATATAACTATTAGTCTCTTTACATTCATATATTTAAAGAGTCCCTAAAAAATGGAATCCTCAGTAGACAAGTCCATAAATCTCCAAAAAATGGAACCTTTACCATACAAATCCATAGATCTTCAAAAAATGGAACCCTAAGTAAACACATCCATAGATCTCTATAAAATGGAACCTGTTGTGGTTGATCCACAACACACCCCAGAAGTGGGGACCCACCTTTTTTGCAGGCTTACTGAGCAGATCTCAATCACCTAGATGCTAAAAAATGAAGAAAAAAGAAAAATGCATAAGTGTAGAAAGGGTCACGAAATCGCGACACACTGCGCCATCGCGACCAAAACCGGAAAACTGTAGCGAAATCGCGACGTGTCAAAAAATCACGGTCAACGCGGTCAACGGCAGCAGGTAAAAAAAAGGCAGAAAAGGGTGTAGCGAAATCGCGACGTGTCGGTGGCATGAACAAAAAGGGTGTCGCGAAATCGCGACGTGTCGGTGGCATGAACAGAAAAGGTGTCACGAAATCGTGACCTGTCGGCGGCCCGATGGAGAAAGTGGTCGCGATTTCGCGACGTGTTTCGGCGAAGGTGTACGGATGACAAAACGGTAGCGATTTCGCTACGGTTTTGTGAAAAGGAGGTCCGAAGGAGAAACGGTAGCGATTTCGCTACGCCTTGCGGAAAGAAGACTCAAAGTTCAAAACGGTAGCGATATCGCTACAAATTTCGTGAAGGCAGGCTCAAAGTCAAAGTGGTAGCGATATCGCTACCATTTCATGAAAAGAAAGCTCAAAGTCAAAGTGGTAGCGATATCGCTACCATTTCATGAAAAGAAAGCTTAAGTTCAAAGTGGTAGCGATATCGCTACCATTCGGGGAAAGCAGGCTTAAGTTAAAAAGTGGTAGCGATATCGCTACCATTTCATGAAGAGGAAGCTTAATGTAAAAGTGGTAGCGATATCGCTACGAGGAGCTGCCAAAGACATACGACCGAAAGGAGTGTAGCGATATCGCGGCTAAGAAGCTGAACAGGCGGCATGCAATTTTTGTCAGGATTTTCGTAGAAAAGCGTTACGAAAGGCGTAGGAAACGTAGGACACGTGGCATGCAGGTGTCAGGTCTACAGGAGCGTTACATGCAGCGAAGGATTTTAGGCGTTTTGGCGTTAAGCATGGGATAAAGACAAGGAAAAGGCAGGAATTTGAAAGGTCATTTGCAGGAAGATGAAGTGAAGCGACAAGGGAGAATCGAAGAGCCATGCCAGACAGGATAAATCCAGAAGTGCAGATTGAAGGAAGGGTTGGAAATTGCCGATTGCAGAGTTGCAGAGACAAGAGCTTCGTGCTATTCTGGGCCTGTACTTGGGCAATTTCCTTCTTTTTTGTTCCGGAATATTTATGCCTGGAACATTCTTTGAATGTAATTGACATATCATTTAATATAAAATACAGAGTATTGGCATCTCATTGATGAGAAAGAAGGAGTCATTTTGTGCATGCATGATTTAATGCTTTATCTTTCATTCCAGATTTCTGAGGCTTTTAGGTGAAGTTTAATGCAAGTGTGCTTGGTTGCTTCATGCGAATGCCTAAGTCTGGAATTACAGTAGAAACCCTAGAGACCAAGCACCTAATTTATTTGGATTGTGCGAGTTTGCAGGTTCATTAGATTAGGTTGCATGCATAAAACCTCAGTATCTTCGGTTTCATCAAATTGATGGCAGCATTCTGACTGTAGTTTAGTTTCTCTGCATTTACTTTTCTTTATTTTTCAAACCCTTGCTTTATTTTCTGCAATTTAATTACTGTATCCAAATTAATAACTGAAAATCCTTCAAAAATCCAAGATCAATGTATATTCATTCACTTTGAGTCCACTGTAAATTTAAATTAAATAAACCACCAGTGCCCCTTGTTAACATCCACTTGCAAACCCTAAGATATTCCTGGCATTTCATTTGAACAACATTATTTAAGCATAACAGGAACCTTGGAGAAAGTTATTTTCTTTGCAAGCAGAGGATTTTGGACTCAGATCCTATCGGAGAGTGTGCTTTCACAATCGGGTGAAAACACCACTCAACAGATTGGCGCTAGAAGGAGGGCCGAATTGGTTTATCTATTTTGATTTTCATATCTGAATATTTTGTTTTTGATTCAATTCTAAAATTATTTACGGCTAAACTGCAACATCGTTTTTTGTTTTTGTTGCAGGTTTTCTTCGAAATAGCCGAGGGTTTCTTCAGGCAGGCTGGACCCACCACGCCGTATTGCGACCAGGTCTCAAACAACCGGAGAAACCATTTTTCACGACCTTACTGGTACTCCCAAGGGTAAAGCCAAGCAAGTCGTAAGCACACCAGTCGCAAAAGGCCTGTTTTCTCCAGGAACGTCGAGTGGACCTACGCCAGTAATATCCTTTGCCCCTAGTGTGCCTATAGTTAGTAATATTTCTACTGCTATTGTAGGTCTGTCTACATCAATTCTGAGTCAAATGGCTCAAGCTCCAGCAGCTCCTTGGTATGGAGCTAACAATACTCCTTTGAATATTGTTGGGGATATCCATGAAATCCCCAAGAACATTGAAATATTTCTGCCTAAATACAAGCCAGATGGCCTAAGAACAGCGAAGAACATATCCAAGCCTATAGGGATGTTTTAATCAGGCTGCAAGTTCAGCATGAAGATGTAGCCTGTAGACTTTTTCCCATGAGCTTGGATCCAATAGCATATGAATGGTATATATGCTTGCCAACTGGTTCAATCACCTCTTGGACACAAATGGAAAATGCCTTTGTCAATCAATTTAGGTCACCCTTAGATCCCGCAACTATTTACAATCAGTTTATTACATGCAAACGGGGCCAAGGGGAACCAATCCGAATGTTTAATCAGAGATTCCAAAAGAACTATAACAGAGCAATTAGACATTTTGCCATCGATCCCGCAGTGGCTTTGCAGATATATTTTGGGGCATTGGACCCCATGACAGCCATGTTTGCAAGGCGTAATCCTCAGGTCACCACGCTGGCTTTGGCCTATAATGAAGCCATGACTATTGAGCAGCAATTGACACCGCAAGGCTACGGGTTTACCCAGATGCCTATGATGGGACAGTGTGCTCCATATGGTCAAGCTCCCCAGGCAAATCAACTCATGGCACCACAAATGCCAAGTATGAACGCCTTCCCATATCAGCAGCCGTATCCACCAGCACCCGCATATGCACCCATTCCAATCCAACCAATCACAGCCATTCCACCTGTTCCTGCATTTTTGCAGAACAGTCAATCAACTACGCAGGAAACTAGTCAAGTCAATCCTCAAGCCATAGTTCCTGTTCCGAATCCAATCCCGATTCAAGGTATCAATCCATATGGGAATCAAATTCCTCAGAACCCGACCCAAATGTGGAATCAAGACCCCATTAATTATGCGAATCCAATAGGGGTTAACAACAATATGGTTCCACCGAAGGATGTTTTTTCGGAAGTCGAAGAGCTCAAGAAACTAGTGCATAAACTAAGTAATGACAGGGTTCAACAGCAGAAGCATGAGTCCCATGCCCCTCACCCAAATCAGAATTTTAACAATAGAGGGAGGCACTGGAACACCAAGCCAAACAATGGGGGAGTTCCTGCTCCCATTGCTAATCAATTAGATGCTTCACGAGGCCCTAGCCAATCCAATTCTCTTTTGAATCTTTCAGATTTGGCATGGGAAAGGGGGTGCAAGTTACATAACACAAAAGAACACAATGAGAGGAATTGTCCCGAGATCGCTAGATACACTCATTGTCTTCAGGCACAAGTTGATGATTTGGAACTGGTATCAAATGAGGATCCATCGTATCATCAAGATGAAAATATTATGGTGATGGAAACAGTATATCACCAAGAGGGTGAAAGCGAGGAGGAAGAAGACGAAGTTTTGGAACAGGAGGTGCAAGCTTTTCGAGATTTCAGAAAGGGGACTCATGGGTACCATTTGAGGAGTAAATCTAAAGCCCCTAAAACCTCATCAACACCTCCAAACAATTCTATTCTTCCTCCAGATACAAAGGCAAGTAACAACCCTCCCCCTCCACTCGGAAGAGAAATGTCCAATGACGTCCAGAAGACAGTCAAATTCGAAAAACCAAATTATGACGTGGTGGAGGATATGAAGAAGTCCAAATCTAGCCTTTCATTCTTGGACGCGGCTAAATTGCCTGGTCAAAAGGAGGCGTTGATAAGAGCTTTGAACTCACCTGATCCGATGTGGAAGGAAAAAAGAGCTGAATCCCATCTGATTTTGCGAAAGGAGAGAAGGGATGTCCCGCCATTCTTATTGACTCTGAGAATTGCGGGTAAGAACTTGCATAACTGTTTGGTGGACACAGGAGCCACGAGCAACCTCATGCCTACGGAGATATGCAAAATGCTAGGTCTGCAGCCTGTTTCATCCAAATGTACAGTCCTGCAACTGGACAGATCAGAAGTAAATGTAGTAGGGACTTTATATGATGTCAAGATTCAATTGAATTCTGAACCCAGGGTTCAGCAGGTTGTGGACATTTTGGTGGTTAATATCCCGAGTAGGTATGGAATGCTACTTGCTAGGGATTGGATGAAAACGTTGAATGGCTATTTTGCAACAGACTGCTCGCATATGTGGCTACCATGGAAGGGAATTGCAAATCAAATAAGAGTGGAAAATGAACCGAGGCTTAAAGAGATTATAACAGATTTTAACAAGCCGAATGAAGTTCAGTTTTCTGAGCCAGACTTAGGGGTCTATGCGCTTGATGTTGAGGAAGTTGTTGAAGAGTTTAAAGAAGAAGTGTGTCATGGTCATTCTTCTGAAGAAAATGATTACACGTGGTTGCTCAAGTTCGATGGATCAAAGTCTAGACAGGGAGCAGGAGCTGGAGTCGAGCTCACTGGTCCAGGAGGTAAACCATTGCTAGCTGCCTACAGACTGCAATTTCCTTGCACAAACAATGTGGCAGAGTACGAAGCATTGATCTATGGTTTACGTCTAGCATTGAGCAAACATGTTAAATGCTTGAAGGTTTTGGGAGATTCTGAGTTGGTTGTCAAGCAAATCAAAGGACAGTATACATGCCGCGACAAAAGACTGAGCCTTTATAGAACTAGGGTTATGGATCTCATGGAGGAGTTTGATGCATTCAACATAGCCCTTATTTCTAGGAGAGGAAATCGAATAGCAGACTCTCTTGCAGTCGCCGCGGGCATGTTAAACCCGGTGGATATAAAAAGATGTAAAAAGTTTTCCATTGAGCTGGTTCCTTGTCCATCAATACCTGATAATGTAAAGAATTTCCAGGTTTTTGAAAGTGACAGGCACATCTTCAAGTTTGTCACAAACTCGGGTATTTTTGAAAACCAGGTGATTGATGAGGAACAAAGGTGGCAGGATGAAACAGAAGAAAGTGAAACTGCGTATCAATCCAACAAAATTCCTAAAGACGTGGTTTCATTAGAAAAGATGTTCGACATGGAATGCAAGAACAAGAAGAGAAAAAGAGTCCCACTCCCCAAAGATGCATGCGATTCAATTAATCTAGGGAGTGCAGACAATCCAAAGGAGGTGTACATAGCAAAGGCATGTACAGAGGAAGAAAGGAGCAACATAATACAGGCATTGAAGCATTACATAGATTGTATTGCTTGGAACTACAATGAGCTGAAGACTTACAACCAGAACATTATCACACATACCATCCCTTTGAAGCCAGACTCCAAGCCTTTTAGGCAAAGACAACGAGTTGTTAACCCGCTATTGGAGCCTTTGATCGAAAAGGAGGTTAAAAGATTATTGGAAGCGAAAATCATTTTTCCTGTTAGGCACTCAACCTGGGTGGCCAACCTCGTTCCAGTAAGGAAAAAGAGTGGAGAGATTAGGCTGTGCATAGATTTTCGAAATCTTAATAAAGCCTCTCAAAAAGATAATTATCCATTGCCATCAATTGATGAAATTCTGCAAATGGTAAATGGATCTGAAATGATGTCCTTTCTCGATGGATATTCTGGGTACAACCAAGTTCTTATACATCCAGATGACAGGATGAAAACGGCCTTCACTACCAAGTGGGGGACATTTGCATATAAGAGAATGTCGTTCGGACTGTTAAATGCTGGTGCAACTTTTCAACGCGCCATGGATTACGCATTCAAAGGGCTAATAGGCAAATGCATCATCGTGTATGTGGATGATATCCGAGTTTTCTCGAAGAAGAGAGAGGATCATGTTAAAGATTTGAAGAAAGTGCTTCAAAGATGCAGAGAACATGGAATTTCCTTAAATCCCAAAAAGTGCATTTTCGGAGTAACGAAGGGAAATTATTGGGTCACATCATTTCAAAAGAGGGCATATCCATCGACCCAGAAAGGATACAAGCTATCCAAAACCTACCTCTCCCGAGCAGTAAGAAAGAACTGAGATCTTTCTTTGGGCAAGTCAATTTTGTGAGGAAATTTATCTCTAGCTTTGCTGAGATAGCCAAACCTCTGAACCAGATGCTCAAGAAAGATGTGGATGTAAAATGGAACGAGGAAAGTAGAGTGGCTTTCCAGAATATCAAAGATGCCATTTCCAGAGCCCCTGTCCTTATAAGCCCAGACTACTCCAAGCCTTTTTATATTTATGCTTTTGCATCAGAACACTCCTTTGCGAGTGTCTTAACCCAAAAAGGTGAGGATAGTGCCGAAAAACCCATTGCATTTTTAAGTGCCCCTCTGAAAGACGCTCAATTAAGGTATTCAATCCTTGATAAGCAAATGTACGCACTTTTTAAAACTATGAAAAAATTTAGGCACTACATCGTGCACAGCAGAATTATCGCCATCGTGCCCGATTCTGCTGTCAAGACCATGTTTTTACAGAATGAACTAGGTGAGAAGAGAGGAAAGTGGATTTCAACCATCCAAGAATTTGATCTCGAAATCCAACCAATGAAACTAGTTCGAGGACAAGGATTGGCGAAGGCGATCGCAGAAAATAATCCGCAAATAACAGGTCAATGCTCAAATACAGAATACATGGCTAAGGACGATTGGTATGTTGATATTGTGCAATTTTTATTGACTGGTAAGTGTCCTTCTAATCTGAATTCAACACAGAGAAGAGCCTTAAGGCTTAAATCTGTCAATTATCTGATAAAATCTGGTGTGCTTTACAGGAAGAATCATGAAGGTATCTACCTGAGGTGCTTGAACAAAGAAGAAGCTGCCAGGGTGTTGCAGGAATTTCACGGGAAACATGGAACTGGTCATGGTGCAGCCAATGCTACAGCACATCAAATCCTGAGAGCAGGATACTACTGGCCACATATTTTCAAGGATGCGCATACCCATGTACGATCTTGTCACATCTGTCAAGTGGCTGCAAATAGAGAAAGAAATGCAGCCATGCCGTTGCAGCCTGTAGTCGAAATGAGACCGTTTGCACAGTGGGGACTAGATTTCATCGGGGTTATTAACCCAAATTCTTCTGATTCTCATAAATTCATTTTGACAGCTACGGACTACTGTACAAGGTGGACGAGAAGCGATTCCTACTAAACATGCCACCACAGATGTTGTGATTAAATTTCTTGAGGATCAGATTATAACAAGATTTGGAATGCCCGACTCTATTGTCTGTGACAATGGTAAAGCTTTTATTTCTACACAATTTGCAGATTGGGCATATGATAACAAAGTGAGCTTAAAGTTTGCATCCAATTACTATCCTCAAGGAAATGGGTTGGCCGAGTCTTCAAATAAGAATTTGTTGAATACTATTAAGAAGTTGCTAGGAAAAGAACCCTCGGGACTGGCACAACCAACTAAAGTTTGCCCTTTGGGCAGATAGGACCAGAGTGAAAGAGTCCATAGGGAACACTCCCTATCATTTGGTCTATGGGCAAGACCCGATATTTCCAGCAAATTTGAAGTTGCAGACCTTACATTTCATACAAGAGTACTTGGGGACGAGATGATCAAGTTGAAGCCGAGGTTGAGCCGGTTGTTGCACCTTGATGAAAAGAGAGAAGAGGCCATGAATCACATGAATAAACACCGGGCGAGTTGTCAAGAGGTGGTTTGACAGAAGGGCCAAAGTCAAATCATTCAGAATTTCAGATTTGGTATTACTATGGGACAAAAGACATGAGGAAAAAGGGAATCATCAAAAGTTTGATTGTCTTTGGTTGGGCCCATATCAGATTTCGAGAGATTCTTGGGAAGAATACCTTCGAGGCTAAAAACATTAGAAGGGGAAGATTTCATGCTACCGGTTAATGGGCAAATTTTAAAGCATTATTTTAGCCCTAGGTTGTGAGACTTTGATATTATTCTTTTGGTTTTGGTGAAGGGTTTTCAGATTTTGTTTTTATTGTTTAGGATTGTTAGTTTAGTTAGGATTTTGATTATGGATTTGATTTCAATTGACATGTGTGTTAATGTTGATAAAATAAAGAAAAAAAAAAATAATGAAGAATAAAAAATTTGAGATGTCAACTTATGCTTAAGGATTAGGAGAATATGAAATATTGGAATTGTCTTGTAAAAGCTCCACAAATAGCATAAAACATTTTTAAGTTATATTGTTTGATTTTGTGATACATGAAAGAGTCAGTTTTGCATGACAAATCATTTCATTTGCAATTCAAGAAATAATGCATTCATGTTCCATCTCACCTTACATACATCTCATCTTAGTTACATATGCATCTTAGGTACAAGCCATTAAAGTATGTCAAATCCTCTTAGGGTTGTGTTATAACATGTATGTAAGTAGCTCCTAAGGTTGGAAACTGAGTCTTGAGGTATCTAGAACCAAGCACGTCTCATACATTAAAAAGGATCTTGAGCAAAATGATCAAAACCTAACTTGGAGGAAAAGGTTGGGCGAAAGAAGTTATTCATGTCTATCCTATTATGCAACATGATCCTTAAAACAGTGGTTTTGACCACTTCCATAGAGCTTAAAGCCTAAAATCATAGTAGTAAGGATAGGGTTAAAATCCTCATCAAACTTAGGTTGAGGATCCAATTCCCCAAAGCTTTGATTTGA
Organism: Wollemia nobilis; assembly: GCA_028583015.1. Classification (NCBI taxonomy): domain Eukaryota; kingdom Viridiplantae; phylum Streptophyta; class Pinopsida; order Araucariales; family Araucariaceae; genus Wollemia; species Wollemia nobilis. The sequence continues at coordinate 5,383,335 of JAQPPZ010001057.1, read as the reverse complement.
CCCACATGGAGTAGTAAGGATAGGGTATAAATTCTCATCTCGGTTAGGTTGAGAATCTGATTCCCCAAAGCTCTTATGTCTCATTTCATAATAAATCTTGGATTGTAAGGATCGTACTATTTGTCCTCTGCAAAGGATGGGTAGTCATCCCCAAGGTCTAAGTAACAAAATTAATATTTTCCATTTACATTTAAAATTTGGATTGTAAGGATCGTACTACATGTCCCTAACCAGGATGGGTAGTCATCCCCAAGGTCCAAGAAGTAAAAAAATAATAAATAAATTTTTCCCATCTCATCTTTATATTGGATTGTAAGGATCGTACTACTTGTCCTCTGCAAAGGATGGGTAGTCATCCCCAAGGTCCAAAGAAATGAAGATAAGTTTTGGATTGTGGGGTTAGATATGCCCATGCATGGCATCATGTCTTGCCTAAAAAACAAGACCACTGATTGTCTAGAGGGTTAGACTAGCATGACCATTTCTTCCATAATTGGTTTAATTATTTTGCTCAAAGTGAGGTAATGAACTCTAAATCAGAATAGTAAGGATAGGGTTGAACTCTCATCTCGGTTGGTTGGGAGTCTGATTCCCCAAAGTTCTGATTTCACATTCACTTGCACATGGGTTCAAGATAGTAGGGACTCATAACCAACTTTGGGATACAATAAGGTAATAAATCAGTGGATCCTAAGAGGGTTTGGCAATCTTAAATGCTTGTACATAATAGTAGAAGAATGACCATGCCTTTTATGAGAATAAAATCTCCTTAGCACATTCATTAGGGTCACGAATCATTCACCATCCCACATATGCATTCATGCAAAACTGATAATGGAGTGTTGATCAATTTCAAATGATAGGGAAGGAAATTCATTGCACACACTGAGCTAATGCTTGATGATTCTGATAATTCATGTACTTCTGATCTTTGGGCATTTGTTATATTGCTTACGTGCTAACACATGTTTTCGAGTTATGATATGTTTCAGGTTGGGTTCTTACTAAAATGCTCAAGAGCATTTGACAGCAGAGTCGCCATTTGTTGTGGTTGATCCACAACACACCCTAGAAGTGGGGACCCACCTTTTTTCAAAGCTTACTGAGCAGATCTCAATCACCTAGATGCTAAAAAATGAAGAAAAAGAAAAATGCATAAGTGTAGAAAGGGGTCGCGAAATCGCGACACACTGCGCCATCGCGACCAAAATCGGAAAACTGTAGCGAAATCGCGACGTGTCGAAAAATCATGGTCAACGCGGTCAACGACAGCAGGTAAAAAAGGCGTAGCGAAATCGCGACGTGTCGGTGGCATGAACAAAAAGGGTGTCAAAATCGCGACGTGTCGGTGGCATGAACAAAAAGGGTGTCGTGAAATCGTGACCTGTCGGTGGCCCGATGGAGAAAGTGGTCACGATTTCACGACGTGTTTCGGCGAAGGTGTACGGATGACAAAACGGTAGCGATTTCGCTACGGTTTTGTGAAAAGGAGGTCCGAAGGAGAAACGGTAGCGATTTCGCTACGCCTTGCGAAAAGAAGACTCAAAGTTCAAAATGGTAGCGATATCGCTACAAATTTCGTGAAGGCAGCTCAAAGTCAAAGTGGTAGCGATATCGCTACCATTTCATGAAAAGAAAGCTCAAAGTCAAAGTGGTAGCGATATCGCTACCATTTCATGAAAGGAAAGCCCAAAGTCAAAGTGGTAGCGATATCGCTACCATTTCATGAAGAGGAAGCTTAAGTTAAAAAGTGGTAGCGATATCGCTACCATTTCATGAAGAGGAAGCTTAAGGTAAAAGTGGTAGCGATATCGCTACGAGGAGCTGCCAAAGACATACGGCCGGAAGGAGTGTAGCGATATCGCGACATGTCACGATTTCGCGACATGTCGCGTTATCGCGGCTAAGAAGCTGAACAGGCGGCATGCAATTTTTGTCGGGATTTTCATAGAAAAGCGTTACGGAAGGCGCAGGAAACGCAAAACACGTGGCATGCAAGTGTCAGATTTGCAGGAGCGTTACATGCAGCGAAGGATTTTAGGCGTTTTGGCATTAAGCATGGGATAAAGACAAGGAAAAGGCGGGAATTCGAAGGGTCACATGCAGGAACATGAAACGAAGCGACCAGGGAGAATCGAAGAGCCACGAGAGACAGGATAAATCCAGAAGCACAGATTGAAGGAAGGGTTGGAAATTGCCGATTGCAGAGTTGCAGAGACAAGAGCTTCGTGCTATTCTGGGCCTGCACTTGGGCAATTTCCTTCTTTTTTGTTCTGGAATATTTATGCCTGGAACATTCTTTGAATGTAATTGACATATCATTTAATATAAAATACAGAGTATTGGCATCTCATTGATGAGAAAGAAGGAGTCATTTTGTGCATGCATGATTTAATGCTTTATCTTTCATTCCAGATTTCTGAGGCTTTTAGGTGAAGTTTAATGCAAGTGTGCTTGGTTGCTTCATGCGAATGCCTAAGTCTGGAATTACAGTAGAAACCCTAGAGACCAAGCACCTAATTTATTTGGATTGTGCGAGTTTGCAGGTTCATTAGATTAGGTTGCATGCATAAAACCTCAGTATCTTCGGTTTCATCAAATCGATGGCAGCATTCTGACTGTAGTTTAGTTTCTCTGCATTTTATTTTCTTTATTTTTCAAACCCTTGCTTTATTTTCTGCAATTTAATTACTGTATCCAAATCAATAACTGAAAATCCTTCAAAAATCCAAGATCAATGTATATTCATTCACTTTGAGTCCACTGTAAATTCAAATTAAATAAACCACCAGTGCCCCTTGTTAACATCCACTTGCAAACCCTAAGATATTCCTGGCATTTCATTTGAACAACATTATTTAAGCATAACAGGAACCTTGGAGAAAGTTATTTTCTTTGCAAGCAGAGGATTCTGGGACTCGGATCCTACCGGAGAGTGTGCTTTCACAATCGGGTGAAAACACCACTCAACAGAACCCTAATCAAACAAATCCATATATATCTAGAAAATGGAACCCTTAGTAAGAAAATTACACAAAAACCCAAACCAATAGATTTCTCACTTGAAACCTCACAATGCTTCCAAAAATTCACAAATTCACACATCTCAAGAAAATGAGACCTTTACTATACAGGTCCATAGATATTCAAAAAATGGAACCCTCTATAGACAAGTCCATAAATATCTAAAATATGGAATCCTCAATGGGAAAATCCATAGATCTTTGAAAAAGGAACAATCAATAGGAAAATTTGTAGATCTCCAAAAAATGGAACCCTCGACAAAGAAATCCATAGATCTTCGAAAAATGGAACCCTCGATAGATAAATTCCTTAGTGAAGTAAGGGAAAAATCGTACACCTAAAGAAGGTAAACAATATGCATCTATCGCTAATGAGTGATAAGCATCAAAATGGAAGCATTCAAGTAAGCATGGAAAGATAACCAAAACACACGAAATGAAGTGAAATGAAGCTTTATTATATTATTTTTATTGATCAAAACCACGGTTACATAAATGTCCCCTTGAGGGCTCTAGATTGATACAATTGTTTACAAAAATGGGGTGCCCAAAGGATCAAGTCCTTTCAATAGCTTGCATGCACTTCCAATGTTCTTCCTCATACCCACAATCGAGGTGGGTGAACCTATGATTCCGCAACTTTGTCATTTGATGTTATGATCTTGTATTTCTTCCTTCTACATCGTAAAACCTGCACCTGCACACAAGGAAACCAGATTTGTTAAATAGCAAGTGCATAATGTGAAATATGCAAAAACCCCACATGCATGGAAAGACTAGAAAATGTAAATTGCAATGCACCTATCTAAAAAAACTCCAAATGATCTAAAATTGCAAAGATATATAAAATATATGATTTTGGGAAGATCTAATTACAAACATAACAAAAATTACATCCGATGGCATGGCATATTCATAGTTTACCTACAAAGTCTGCAAAACCCAAAACAAGCAATTTCTGGACCAAAACACATCCAAATCAAATGAAAATTGGAAATTATGCATAAATATGATTTTAAGAGAACCCATATGGTTAGATTTGCAAAGTCAATAACAATTTCATGTGCATATTCAGATGGTCCCCAGAATCCTTCAAAACACTAAAAATGCAATATCTCGCTCAATATGACTCTAAAATGCATGAAATTTGGATAGGAGACTCATATGATACTCTAGAATATACCTAGAAAATAGTAGTAGAAAAATCATGCACAAATATGCCACCCTACATGGATAGGACGATGGTGATTGTCATAGATTGGGGACCGTCCTAGGGTGGGACAACCACCAATTCTACACTTATTTTGTCACCCATTCCTTTATGAATTGGTTAGAAAACTCCTCAATAGTGTTGTTATCAAATTTGGTCATGAAATTCACTCAGATGATATGGTTTTAAAAACAAATTGTGCCTCCTATGTCACTCACAAACCTCATTCGCCAGGTAGAGATTCTGAGTAAAAAAGGCAAAAAAAGGTGAGGAGAAATATTGGTAGAAATTCGTAACTATGTCTCAAAAATCCTCTCCATATTTTGGGTGGAAAATAGATCCACTTTATAGCCAAAGGAGACCTTTGGGTAAATGGGCATGTAGGATAAGAGGTGCCACTTGTATAAAATCAAGCATGCATTGGAGGGGGAAGAGAATCTCCTATTTTTGCCTCCATTCTGCAACATGTCATCATGATTTTGTTCCCTTAGGTCATGAATGCTATCATACATGGGATAAATGGAAGTTTTTAGGTGCCATTTGTCCAAATTTTATTTTTTAGGAGTAAAACTTGTGGTTGTTCCACCTAGGGATGGTCGCTTTGCCACTATCCCTGGGTGGGATGGCCACAAACTGTGACTGTCCTAGGGTGGGGTGGTCATGCCTAAGTGGCCCAAAAGCTCCCAAAAGTGAGTTAGAGCCTTCCAAGAGTGCTTATGACCACTATAAAACCTCTGAGGGTTACCCAAGGGGGCCATATGATGCCAATTAACTAATTCTTTTGATTACCTAATCGTATTGACATGACTAAAATATTGAATGATTAGGGTTATTCAACAACGTAACCAACTTTAAATTCCCCAATCGTGGAAAGAGCATGCGTTCTTGAATCCTTGCTTCTGACGAGCTAAGGAACTTGACTCAAGTATAACCTTTCGGGTAAGGCTTACTTGATCTTGGAAATTGTTCAATCATGAAGAGGTGAGGACTCTAATTCCTTCATGCTTCTAGAATGCCAATAATTTGTTTAATTTGAAATTTATGCTTGTTTGTTGCCCTAAGCAGGAGCGTGATTGTCTTTGTCAATGATTCATTGAACGAACACAATTTGCATGATTGAGTGTGTGATTGTTGATTGTGATTATATATTTGTTAAGCATGACTACCTCCTCAAGAAACGAGTTGATGAGGGAATAACCAATGATAAAAGTTATGAGTTGATTGACACATATGACTTTGTTAGGGTTTTCTCTCATTTTACTCATTGAAAAATGGAGCATTTTTTAGAGGATTTTGGTGACTTGTTGAGGTTTCATGGAAGAAAGGGGTCAAAAAATTCATTCCCATGGGATGGTCTAGCCACAATGGCATTATTAGGGAGTAAATTAAGTACTTTTCCATTTCTCCATGAGCAATTTAGGTTCATCTAGATGCTTATTGAATTTTGACCAAATTTAAGCTATTTTTGGTGGGTTTTTGGACGCTTTTTGGTATGTTTTGAGTTGTTTTGATGAAATTGTTTGGTGGTCATCCTAGGGTGGGATGGTGGTATAGTTTATGACCTTCCCAAGGGGGTAAAACCAACCAATTAGCTGCTCATCCCACCCAGGGACGATCAGGGCCCTGGGAGGGTTATTTAAGCCAAAAATGGGTTATTTGGGCTCATTTGTGCATTTGCAACTTTGCAGCTTGAGAGGTGAGGAGAAGGAGAAGAATTATACGGAGTGGAGCACTACTAAAATAATCCTACAGTCACCATGATCCATCATGTAGACTCATCCAATAATGGATCCGGTGTGAGACGGGTAAGAGTTGAATTTCTTACTGCACTATGCTAGTTTTAAAAGTGGAATTATTGCTTGTTTTTTTATTTTTGGAAGAGCACACTAAATAATTGATAAATAAACCTAATTAGGGATGCCCTACAATTTTTTATACTTATTTTTGTATTTTTATGTAATTTTATTGCTTTTTAGGGCTTTTTTATTGGTTAATTTTACTATTTTTTTGCTATTTTTGGTGGCCTAAAAGGCCTATTTTGTCCCAATTTGGAGGTCGTACCTGGGTGGGATGGCTAGCTTGGGATTTTTAGTGGGTTTCCATGGGTGGAATAGTCATATATTTTGGGGTCATCCCTGATTCAATGTTGGGCGGGCGACGTGGGTTATTATACCTAGTCTTTTTAAGGACTCAAAGCAGCTAATGTGTTCTAGAGACCCTACAGGGATTGCCCAACATGGTCTAATGTTGAGGTGTAGCTTATCCAAGTGAGGTGAGGTAGGTGGTTGGTTGGATGAAATGGGATGGAGTGGGGGTTGTTCTATTATGCTCAAGTTATTCGATAGTTTGGACTACAAGGGTTGCCTAGTGAGCCAATGGTCTCTCAACACTATGAGGATGAGAGGACACTGAGGTGGCTGATAGTGGAGGCGATAGGAAGGGAGGTGGATCCTGTAGTGGATATTATAGACTTGGATGATGTTGGGACTACAGAGGAGTATGAATCCTGGTGGGTGATGCACTAGTGGTGGGGAGAGGGGCCACTAGGGGGAGATGCAACAGGGGTGTCAATAGAGGCTCAGTAGGATGCTTTGGGGGAGGGCCATGGAGATGTAGGTGAGCAGTATGGGTTTGGTCATATGACAGATGAGTAGGTAGAACTACTAGACTTAGGAGATCAAGGTGACTTTGGGGATTATGATATTGGGGATCAAGGGGTGTAGGTATAGCAGGTCACACAGGGTGACACAAATATAGAGTTGTAGGAGGAGTTGATCAGGGTCATGCAGGAGAGAGATTTCATTCGAACACAAGTATAGGATGCCCACGTAGAGATAGTGGCTCTACGAGAATAGTTGAGATATCAAAGCTCTAGTCGGGAGGGACCTATTAGTGGGGAGATGACTAGGCTATGAGAGGAGGTGGCACAACTCTAGGGCTTAGTGGAGACATACCAAGTGAGATGTTGATAGGATCGAGCTTTTACTGATGAGTTGGAGGATGAGATAGTGCACCTTAGGGGGTGTATACAAACCTGTACATCTGCTAGTGGGTCTCACTAGAGTTGATGAATGATGCATTGTCATTAAGCACATCATTAAATCTCAAAGATCTTATCAATCCGGGGTGGTGTCCAAGGCTGTCTACGATAGAAGGCTAGGGCAGAGTACAATTCAGGCATTCAGATTTCAAGCATTTATTGGGTGAGACAGATTTGGTTTAGCCTTTTGGTGTCACACTAAACCTAATCTGCAGAATGGAAACTTGCAGGAACTAAAAACTAATTCTAAGTTGCAGGAATTGAAATCTAACTACAATTGCAGGAATTGGAATTGCTAAATTGAAAGTCTAATCTACTTTTGCAGAATTAAAATAACAGAATTTAAATTGCTGAATTTAAATGTTGTTGAAATGAAATCCTAAGTTACATTTGCAGAATTGAAACCTAGTTACTCTTGCATAATTGAAATGATGCTTGTAAATGAAACTTATGCTAAAAACACTTGTCAATGTCCTGCCACAAAAGGTCGTCAAGCTTCTGCTACAGGAATTGACAACAAAATGAAATATGCTAAAAATGGAAAGTTGCTAAAATAGAAAAGCAGGGAAAACATGGAAAGCAAAGGAAAAATGCTTAATATAATTTTTCAGCTGACACACACACAAATGTTGTACACAAACATAATAGAAAACATAAAGAACATTATACAAACTTAAAACAAGAAAAGTAAACTTGACAAGTAATCTATTAATTCTGTTGTAGCAAAATTACAGATTAAAACCTGCCATAAAAATCCTCCTTCTAGATCTGAAAGTGGGCCCATACTTCCTGATCTAGAAGGAGGTGAAAAGCACTCCTTAACTAATTAACACTCAGAACAAAAAATGATAAAATAACTGCACTTTTATTGATGACAAAACATGCTGAAAACTGTTACAAAAAATTATTGTACAGTCCTAATTGTTGCTATTGAAAACTCTCCTCTATTCTAATTCCTAACTGGCTCAACCAAGGAGGGAGCTGTGTTATTTATATAAATATTTACAACATATCCCATGCTCAAATCAGCCTATGTGCTACTTTACAGTGATTTGCCAATAATTCTGGATCTGAAATAAATGCAAATCTGGACAGTTTGTGTTGCAGTAGTAGTCATTGGCCCTTAGAAAGCATCTTCAGTGGTGGGAGTACATGGGAGGAGTCTAGAAATATCTCACACATCTTTCTCCACTTCATAATATGCCATTTCTATCTTGCAAACAACTTCCTATTATGCTGTAGTTATTTCTGGGTTTATCCTAGAAGAGGATCAATTGATCTTTTTCCATGAATGGTGGCTTTGGATGACAAGGACGACAAAGACAGCTAGGGGATATTTTCCCTTAACCTTCTCAACCTTCTTTCCCTTTTTCCACCATCAAAAAATAGTCAAAAATTCAAAAAGCACTTTCTGTTCTCAATCCGGAGCTAAGTGGCTCAATCCAAAGAGACTGTATTTCTCAATCCGAAGAGACTGTATTTCTCAATCCGAAGATACCTGTTCAATCCGAAGATCTTCAGAATGACCAACTGTGTGCTCTTCAAGTGATTTTAGCTGCATTTCTCAGGTGGATTAGCCCTCAGGATCAGATTGCAATAGCCTTCATTCCTCTCCATGTGTGAATTCCATGCCTTGCCATTCATTGGTAGCTTGCTGGAATTTACATGGTAAATTATTGCATTTTCCAACTCTACTGCACAGTTGTAAAATATTGGCATTTCTTGCAAATTCAAACAAATTAGAACATGGAAAAATTATTCAAATATCAACATGAAGGAGTACATCAAGTTGCTACTGAATTTATACACTTCATTCACCAAGTAACCATGCTGAAATAGTGCAATAATGCTGCACAATTGTCCCTGCTCTGTTATACCCTATTGCTGCCTATTTAGACCATGTGGGAATGCTTCTAAATAGGTCAGATGTCTTCTGTAGTCCTTCTGAACTCATTCCATCCATATCCTCATGCTTTTCTTGACAACTTCAAGGTGTTCCTATAAAGTGACAACTTGCTGATTTTTATATGGCTATTTTTTTCAGATTTTCAGATTTATGACAGTCCTAAAATTTTGGCTTCAATGTGGATTTGAAACAAGTTGAAGGGCAGGAAAACATTCAAAAACCATTGAGAAGTTAATGGATATCAGCATACCACATTTGGTTAATTGAAATGCATGTTTTTACTTGCTACTTAATCAAGCAAAATCAGTCACAAAATGCTGAAAATAGTCAAAAACAGAGATATAGTATTCCTAACATAAAATCATGCAAACACTTAACAAATAGTATATTTTAGTCAACTATTTGGCAATTAACTTATCATATGGTAGTCAAACATTATGCAATAATGAGGCATTTTTGGGCCTCATCATCCCCCCAACTTGAACTGATGCATGCCCTCATGCATCTTAGTAGGCCATAGTAATATGCAGGTTTTATTCTTGTGAACAACATCCTTTGCTACCTGCTAACTGAGAAATTCCTCCTTGTTGCACTATATCAAGTATTTTGCAATTAAGCACATGTATGACTCTTTTTCTGTCTTTCTACAAGTTTTAGTGTTGCAAGGTACCTCTTAAAGGCTTGATATCATGTGATTCATCTTGCAATAGTCTTATTGTGGAACCGTATTTGGTAGATGCACTACTATTGATGGAATTTTCTGTTCTTAACAACATTTCAGCCTGAATGCTTATTTCTGTTGTTTGCACCTTTTGAACAAAATTGATAAAATTTTTGGATTTGAAATGCTTGAGGGATGTACTTACTTGTGGTAGAGCCTTATGAACCTCAATATTTGATGTACCCTACTCTTTTTGCTATTCTATAGCATTTTTAACAATTTTGGTATAGTTTCTGCTCATTTCAAAGATATCCTGCTCATTCTGAAGATATGCCTGTTCATTTCGAAGATATGACTGTTCATTCCGAAGATGCATCAAAAAATGCAGAAATGACCTCCTATGCAAAATTTAGCTACAGATTCTATTGTGGGCCCATCTCTAGAGTGTATAAGCCTTCCATAACATCAAAAATCCCTTCTTCATCCTTTTGTTTAGATGTTATTCTTTGTTTTGTATGTTGCTATTTTATTCCAGTAGTACTAAAATAGAACCTTTAGGTGCATTTTGTTGATTATCCTCCTTCAATTTATCAGACAATTGTGAGATATAAACTTGTAGTTCTCCTTCTGAAACTTGCCCTACAAATTGAAATAGAATTGTTGCCATGTCTGTCCCAAAATCAGGTTTTTGCATAGTTTTGGAATTTCCATGCAATTAAGGGCATAAGGGGGTGTTTCTTGACATCTTGAACATGTTCCATTTTCAACTTGCCAATATTGTATGAATAGTTTATGCCAAATACCGATTATCATACACTAAATGCTAAATGTTTACTATGAATTAAATGCAAGAAACACATACCTTACTGTCCTGAAAATTGGTCATGCACCTTACAAGCTGCTTTTGATGATTGTTAGTAGGCTATCTGAAAACATAAACATAACACATGTGCAGTGTGAGATTTGTACAATGGTGGAACAATGATGGGTAGATCAACAAGGCAATGCATGCCAAAAAATTGGTTTTCATGCAAGCCAACTCAGTAGCGCCTCCAAGAAGGTTTTCACTACTGAATTATTCATTTTTTTTATCATTTTTTTTTCATCATCTTTTTTTTCATTTTTTTCATCAGAAGAGGCTGCCATTTCTGGTTTTCAACCAACTTTTGTCCTTTTTTTCAAGTGCTTCAATGAGAGAGAACATCTCTCACTCTTATTTGGATAAGACCAATCCTTATTCTACAAAAACATGTCAATTGTTGTATGAAAACACCATCTCTTTCTGTTGAAACCTGCAACATTGATGCAACCTTCCTTTCTAGATGAGCAGTAAGAATCTTCTTACATCATAATTGCCTCCTTATTGCTGGAAATGAAGTATTGGCTCCATTGTTCCTCTTCCTTGCTGAAATTGATGCTTGTCCTCATGTATCCCCATTTTGTGGGACATGCCTTTGCTGCAATTTTTTTCTCTCTTTTTTTTTCAATTTTTCTTGTCTTGCTTGTACCCAAGAAGGAAGTTCACAAACAAGACTATTCTTCTTTTTGCTTTTCTTGTATTTTTTTTTTGTCAAACTTTTTATCATCACTCTGAATCTGATATTGAAGAGAAATTCTCTTCCATTATGTGTACATCCAATGGAATCTCCTTCAAGAACTCCTCCTTAGTTAATGGTGCATGGTATACCCGAAGGCAATGTCCATTCACCACTAACATCCTCCATGAATTACCAATGGGAGAAAGAAGCATTGCTCCATATCTAAAAACTTCTTCAATCAAGTGTTGTCCATGCCTCCTAGTCTACAAAATCTTGTCAATCTGTACTTGAAACAATTAAATACCAATTCCCAAAAGATGTTAAGTGCTTACATCAAGATAAAATCTTGATATACCCTTGTAATTCCATGTAAAGGGATTGAAATATTGTTTCAAAATAGCAACAATTTTGCTTTTTGTTTATAATTCAGCCAACTAATAATGTTCAAGAATTTTCTTGGCTGCACTTCAATTTGTTTCATTCCTAGGAGGACAAAATTTACCCCTTTGTAATTTCTTACTAAGGAGTTCAATGGAAGTAAATTTTCTATGTGCAGTTTTTCTAGTTTTTCTCCTTTATCCAAGGCTAATTTCTGTGTGTTTGGACTAAAGGTTTTCTGTGTATCTCCATTGATTTTTGTCTCTTCAAGCTCAGGTAAGTTCTTGTTTGAGCACAGTTGGATGTTGTTGCAGTCAATAACATTTCCTGTAGTTTTTTTTTTACTATATTTAGCTACATAGACAGGGGTTGCCTATCCTGTATTATTCATATTGATCATAGGTTGGGCTGAAAAAGATGTATTTTTGGTTTGCACAATAAGACAAGAAGTGTACAACTTTAGCAGATCAACTACTTGTTAGGTAGGATCACCTCTAATGAGATCAACTATTGTCGATGTAGGCTAAGAATTGTTAGGTTACGGTTTAGCATGGTAAAACCCTAACAATATTTAAGCAATAATGGCAAAACTCTAGGATCACTGTTAAGTTGTAAACTTCTATTTTGATTGTGCAAAAGTTTTGTGATTTTTTTTTTAACTGACTCAGCTTACATAGACAGGGGTTACTTGTCTTGTATTATTCATATTGACCATAGGTTGGGTTGGAGGTAGTGGTTTTACTTGCTTTGTTTGTTGTTGTTGGGATCTCCCTTGAGAAGAATTTAGACCAGGCAACAAATTTTGCATCTCTGAGTTGTGGAAGTAAATGGCATTTATCAGTGATATGTCCTTATGAACAAATGCTACAAGTAGCTGATATGATTATTTTGTTCAAGGGATAGTCTTGTATATCTACCATGATGTCTTCCCAACACCTAGTACAAATTTGTTTATACTACCCTGATGATATGGATATAAAAATGGCAGTACTAGCAGATGGCTCCTCTAAGAGATCTTATGTTTCTTGATAATGAGGATGATGAATTCTTTCAATTTTTATCAAGAATTTCAAACATAAGCAATTTAACCCCTAGGTGTGAAGATCACCTCCCTATGGTTGCTTGTTTTCTAAATGGACTAAAATGCAATTTACCAAAAATTATTACTAATACCAATCATTTATCCAGATTTTACTCTGAAGTTCACAATTTAGTATAATTAACAATTATTGGGCTACTTTTACCCTCTAACAACACCGTGTTCCCCGAAAACGATGCCAAAATGATGCATTGTCATTAAGCACATCATTAAATCTCAAAGATCTTATCAATCCGGGGTGGTGTCCAAGGTTGTCTATGATAGAAGGCTAGGGCAGAGTACAATTTAGGCATTCAGATTTCAAGCATTTATTGGGTGAGACAGATTTGGTTTAGCCTTTTGGTGTCACACTAAACCTAATATGCAGAATGGAAACTTGTAGGAACTAAAAACTAATTCTAAGTTGCAGGAATTGAAATCTAACTACAATTGTAGGAATTGGAATTGCTAAATTGAAAGTCTAATCTACTTTTGTAGAATTAAAATAATAGAATTTAAATTGTTGAATTTAAATGTTGTTGAAATGAAATCCTAAGTTACATTTGTAGAATTGAAACCTAGTTACTCTTGCATAATTGAAATGATGCTTGTAAATGAAACTTATGCTAAAAACACCTGTCAATGTCCTACCACAAAAGGTCGTCAAGCTTCTGCTACAGGAATTGACAACAAAATGAAATATGCTAAAAATGGAAAGTTGCTAAAATAGAAAAGCAAGGAAAACATGGAAAGCAAAGGAAAAATGCTTAATATAATTTGTCAGCTGACACACACACAAATGTTGTACACAAACATAATAGAAAACATAAAGAACATTATACAAACTTAAAACAAGAAAAGTAAACTTGACAAGTAATCTATTAATTTTGTTGTAACAAAATTATAGATTAAAACCTGCCATAAAAATCCTCCTTCTAGATCTGAAAGTGGGCCCATACTTCCTGATCTAGAAGGAGGTGAAAAGCACTCCTTAACTAATTAACACTCAGAATAAAAAATGATAAAATAACTGCACTTTTATTGATGACAAAACATGCTGAAAACTGTTACAGAAAATTATTGTACAGTCCTAATTGTTGCTATTGAAAACTCTCCTCTATTCTAATTCCTAACTGGCTCAACCAAGGAGGGAGCTGTGTTATTTATATAAATATTTACAACATATCCCATGCTCAAATCAGCCTATGTGCTACTTTACAGTGATTTGCCAATAATTTTGGATCTGAAATAAATGCAAATCTGGACAGTTTGTGTTGCAGTAGTAGTCATTGGCCCTTAGAAAGCATCTTCAATGGTGGGAGTACATGGGAGGAGTCTAGAAATATCTCACACATCTTTCTCCACTTCATAATATGCCATTTCTATCTTGCAAACAACTTCCTATTATGTTGTAGTTATTTCTGGGTTTATCCTAGAAGAGGATCAATTGATCTTTTTCCATGAATGGTGGCTTTGGATGGCAAGGACGACAAAGAAATGGGGATATTTTCCCTTAACCTTCTCAACCTTCTTTCCCTTTTTCCACCATCAAAAAATAGTCAAAAAGTCAAAAAGCACTTTCTGTTCTCAATCCGAGCTAAGTGGCTCAATCCGAAGAGACGTATTTCTCAATCGAAGAGACTGTATTTCTCATTCGAAGATACCTGTTCAATTCGAAGATCTTCGAAATGACCAACTGTGTGCTCTTCAAGTGATTTTAGCTGCATTTCTCAGGTGGATTAGCCCTCAGGATCAGATTGCAATAGCCTTCATTCCTCTCCATGTGTGAATTCCATGCCTTGCCATTCATTGGTAGCTTGCTAGAATTTACATGGTAAATTACTGCATTTTCCAACTTTGTGAGTTGTAAAATATTGGCATTTCTTGCAAATTCAAACAAATTAGAACATGGAAAAATTATTCAAATATCAACATGAAGGAGTACATCAAGTTGCTACTGAATTTATACACTTCATTCACCAAGTAACCATGCTGAAATAGTGCAACAGTGTTGCACAATTGTCCCTGCTCTGTTATACCCTATTGTTGCCTATTTAGACCATGTGGGAATGCTTCTAAATAGGTCAGATGTCTTCTGTAGTCCTTCTGAACTCATTCCATCCATATCCTCATGCTTTTCTTGACAACTTCAAGGTGTTCCTATAAAGTGACAACTTGCTGATTTTTATATGGCTATTTTTTTCAGATTTTCAGATTTATGACAGTCCTAAAATTTTGGCTTCAATGTGGATTTGAAACAAGTTGAAGGGCAGGAAAACATTCAAAAACCATTGAGAAGTTAATGGATATCAGCATACCACATTTGGTTAATTGAAATGCATGTTTTTACTTGCTACTTAATCAAGCAAAATCAGTCACAAAATGCTGAAAATAGTCAAAAATAGAGATATAGTATTCCTAACATAAAATCATGCAAACACTTAACAAATAGTATATTTTAGTCAACTATTTGGCAATTAACTTATCATATGGTAGTCAAACATTATGCAATAATGAGGCATTTTTGGGCCTCATCATCCCCCCAACTTGAACTGATGCATGCCCTCATGCATCTTAGTAGGCCATAGTAATATGCAGGTTTTATTCTTGTGAACAACATCCTTTGCTACCTGCTAATTGAGAAATTCCTCCTTGCTGCACTATATCAAGTATTTTGCAATTAAGCACATGTATGACTCTTTTTCTGTCTTTCTACAAGTTTTAGTGCTGCAAGGTACCTCTTAAAGGCTTGATATCATGTGATTCATCTTGCAATAGTCTTATTGTGGAACCGTATTTGGCAGATGCACTACTACTGATGGAATTTTCTGTTCTTAACAACATTTCAGCTTGAATGCTTATTTCTATTGTTTGCACCTTTTGAACAAAATTGATAAAATTTTTGGATTTGAAATGCTTGAGGGATGTACTTACTTGTGGTAGAGCCTTATGAACCTCAATATTTGATGTACCCTACTCTTTTTGCTATTCTGTAGCATTTTTAGCAATTTTGGTATAGTTTCTGCTCATTTCGAAGATATCCTGCTCATTTCGAAGATATGCCTGTTCATTTCGAAGATATGACTGTTCATTTCGAAGATGCATCAAAAAATGCAGAAATGACCTCCTATGCAAAAGTTAGCTACAGATTCTATTGTGGGCCCATATCTAGAGTGTATAAGCCTTCCATAACATCAAAAATCCCTTCTTCATCCTTTTGTTTAGATGTTATTCTTTGTTTTGTATGTTGCTATTTTATTCCAGTAGTACTAAAATAGAACCTTCAGGTGCATTTTGTTGATTATCCTCCTTCAATTTATCAGACAATTGTGAGATATAAACTTGCAGTTCTCCTTCTGAAACTTGCCCTACAAATTGAAATAGAATTGCTGCCATGTCTGTCCCAAAATCAGGTTTTTGCACAGTTTTGGAATTTCCATGCAATTAAGGGCATAAGGGGGTGTTTCTTGACATCTTGAACATGTTCCATTTTCAACTTGCCAATATTGTATGAATAGTTTATGCCAAATACCGATTATCATACACTAAATGCTAAATGTTTACTATGAATTAAATGCAAGAAACACATACCTTACTTGTCCTGAAAATTGGTCATGCACCTTACAAGTTGCTTTTGATTATTGTTAGCGAGGCTATCTGAAAACATAAACATAACACATGTGCAGTGTGAGATTTGTACAATGGTGGAACAATGATGGGTAGATCAACAAGGCAATGCATGCCGAAAAATCGGTTTTCATGCAAGCCAACTCAGTAGCGCCTCCAAGAAGGTTTTCACTATTGAATTATTCATTTTTTTTTTTCATCATTTTTTTTTCATTTTTTTCATCAGAAGAGGCTGCCATTTCTGGTTTTCAACCAACTTCTGTCCCTTTTTTTTTCAAGTGCTTCAATGAGAGAGAACATCTCTCACTCTTATTTGGATAAGACCAATCCTTATTCTGCAAAAACATGTCAATTGTTGTATGAAAACACCATCTCTTTCTGTTGAAACCTGCAACATTGATGCAACCTTCCTTTCTAGATGAGTAGTAAGAATCTTCTTACATCATAATTGCCTCCTTATTGCTGGAAATGAAGTATTGGCTCCATTGTTCCTCTTCCTTGCTGAAATTGATGCTTGTCCTCATGTATCCCCATTTTGTGGGACATGCCTTTGCTTGCAATTTTTTTCTCTCTTTTTTTTTTTCAATTTTTCTTGTCTTGCTTGTACCCAAGAAGGAAGTTCACAAACAAGACTATTCTTCTTTTTGCTTTTCTTGTATTTTTTTCTTTTTGTCAAACTTTTTATCATCACTCTGAATCTGATATTGAAGAGAAATTCTCTTCCATTATGTGTACATCCAATGGAATCTCCTTCAAGAACTCCTCCTTAGTTAATGGTGCATGGTATACCCAAAGGCAATGTCCATTCACCACTAACATCCTCCATGAATTACCAATGGGAGAAAGAAGCACTGCTCCATATCTAAAAACTTCTTCAATCAAGTGTTGTCCATGCCTCCTAGTCTGCAAAATCTTGTCAATCTGTACTTGAAACAATTAAATACCAATTCCCAAAATATGTTAAGTGCTTACATCAAGATAAAATCTTGATATACCCTTGTAATTCCATGTAAAGGGATTGAAATATTGTTTCAAAATAGCAACAATTTTGCTTTTTGTTTATAATTCAGCCAACTAATAATGTTCAAGAATTTTCTTGGCTGCACTTCAATTTGTTTCATTCCTAGGAGGACAAAATTTACCCCTTTGTAATTTCTTACTAAGGAGTTCAATGGAAGTAAATTTTCTATGTGCAGTTTTTCTAGTTTTTCTCCTTTATCCAAGGCTAATTTCTGTGTGTTTGGACTAAAGGTTTTCTGTGTATCTCCATTGATTTTTGTCTCTTCAAGCTCAGGTAAGTTCTTGTTTGAGCACAGTTGGATGTTGTTGCAGTCAATAACATTTCCTATAGGTTTTTTTTTTACCAGATTCAGCTACATAGACAGGGGTTGCCTATCCTGTATTATTCAGATTGATCACAGGTTGGGCTGAAAAAGATGTATTTTTGGTTTGCACAATAAGACAAGAAGTGTACAACTTTAGCAGATCAACTACTTGTCAGGTAGGATCACCTCTAATGAGATCAACTATTGTCGATGTAGGCTAAGAATTGTTAGGTTGCGGTTTAGCATGGTAAAACCCTAACAATATTTAAGCAATAATGGCAAAACTCTAGGATCATTGTTAAGCTGTAAACTTCTATTTTGATTGTGCAAAAGTTTTGTGATTTTTTTTTAACTGACTCAACTTACATAGACAGGGGTTACCTGTCTTGTATTATTCATATTGACCACAGGTTGGGCTGGAGGTAGTGGTTTTACTTGCTTTGTTTGTTGTTGTTGGGATCTCCCTTGAGAAGAATTTAGACCAGGCAACAAATTTTGCATCTCTGAGTTGTGGAAGTAAATGGCATTTATCAGTGATATGTCCTTGTGAACAAATGCTACAAGTAGCTGATATGATTGTTTTGTTCAAGGGATAGTCTTGTATATCTGCCATGATGTCTTCCCAACACCTAGTACAAATTTGTTTATACTACCTTGATGATATGGATATAAAAATGGTAGTACTAGCAGATGGCTCCTCTAAGAGATCTTATGTTTCTTGATAATGAGGATGATGAATTCTTTCAATTTTTATCAAGAATTTCAAACATAAGCAATTTAACCCCTAGGTGTGAAGATCACCTCCCTGTGGTTGCTTGTTTTCTAAATGGACTGAAATGCAATTTACCAAAAACTATTACTAATACCAATCATTTATCCAGATTTTACTCTGAAGTTCATAATTTAGTATAATTAACAATTATTGGGCTACTTTTACCCTCTAACAACACCGTGTTCCCTGACAATGATGCCAAAATGATGCGTTGTCGTTAAGCACATCATTAAATCTCAAAGATCTTATCAATCGGGGTGGTGTCCAAGGTTGTCTATGATAGAAGGCTAGGGCAGAGTACAATTCAGGCATTCAGATTTCAAGCATTTATTGGGTGAGACAGATTTGGTTTAGCCTTTTGGTGTCACACTAAACCTAATCTGCAGAATGGAAACTTGCAGGAACTAAAAACTAATTCTAAGTTGCAGGAATTGAAATCTAACTACAATTGCAGGAATTGGAATTGCTAAATTGAAAGTCTAATCTACTTTTGCAGAATTAAAATAACATAATTTAAATTGCTGAATTTAAATGTTGCTGAAATGAAATCCTAAGTTACATTTGCAGAATTGAAACCTAGTTACTCTTGCATAATTGAAATGATGCTTGTAAATGAAACTTATGCTAAAAACACCTATCAATGTCCTACCACAAAAGGTCATCAAGCTTCTGCTACAGGAATTGACAACAAAATGAAATATGCTAAAAATGGAAAGTTGCTAAAATAGAAAAGCAAGGAAAACATGGAAAGCAAAGGAAAAATGCTTAATATAATTTTTCATCTGACACACACACAAATGTTGTACACAAACATAATAGAAAACATAAAGAACATTATACAAACTTAAAACAAGAAAAGTAAACTTGACAAGTAATCTATTAATTCTACTATAACAAAATTACAGATTAAAACCTGCCATAAAAATCCTCCTTCTAGATCTGAAAGTGGGCCCATACTTCCTGATCTAGAAGGAGGTGAAAAGCACTCCTTAACTAATTAACACTCAGAATAGAAAATGATAAAATAACTACACTTTTATTGATGACAAAACATGCTAAAAACTGTTACAAAAAATTACTGTACAGTCCTAATTGTTGCTATTGAAAACTCTCCTCTATTCTAATTCCTAACTGGCTCAACCAAGGAGGGAGTTATGTTATTTATATAAATATTTACAACATATCCCATGCTCAAATCAGCCTATGTGCTACTTTACAGTGATTTGCCAATAATTTTGGATCTAAAATAAATGCAAATCTGGACAGTTTGTGTTGCAGTAGTAGTCATTGGCCCTTAGAAAGCATCTTCAGTGGTGGGAGTACATGGGAGGAGTCTAGAAATATCTCACACATCTTTCTCCACTTCAGAATATGCCATTTCTATCTTGCAAACAACTTCCTATTATGTTGTAGTTATTTCTGGGTTTATCCTAGAAGAGGATCAAAATTGATCTTTTCCATGAATGGTGGCTTTGGACGGCAAGGACGACAAAGACAGATGGGAGATATTTTCCTTAACCTTCTCAACCTTCTTTCCCTTTTTCCACCATCAAAAAATAGTCAAAAAGTCAAAAAGCACTTTCTGTTCTCAATCCGAAGCTAAGTGGCTCAATTCGAAGAGACTGTATTTCTCAATCTGAAGAGACTGTATTTCTCACGAAGATACCTGTTCAATCCGAAGATCTTCGGAATGACCAACTATGTGCTCTTCAAGTGATTTTAGCTGCATTTCTCAGGTGGATTAGCCCTCAGGATCAGATTGCAATAGCCTTCATTCCTCTCCATGTGTGAATTCCATGCCTTGCCATTCATTGGTAGCTTGCTAGAATTTACATGGTAAATTACTGCATTTTCCAACTCTACTGCATAGTTGTAAAATATTGGCATTTCTTGCAAATTCAAACAAATTAGAACATGGAAAAATTATTCAAATATCAACATGAAGGAGTACATCAAGTTGCTACTGAATTTATACACTTCATTCACCAAGTAACCATGCTGAAATAGTGCAACAATGCTGCACAATTGTCCTTGCTCTGTTATACCCTATTGCTGCCTATTTAGACCATGTGGGAATGCTTCTAAATAGGTCAGATGTCTTCTGTAGTCCTTCTGAACTCATTCCATCCATATCCTCATGCTTTGCTTGACAACTTCAAGGTGTTCCTATAAAGTGACAGCTTGCTGATTTTTATATGGCTGTTTTTTTCAGATTTTCAGATTTATGACAGTCCTAAAATTTTGGCTTCAATGTGGATTTGAAACAAGTTGAAGGGCAGGAAAACATTCAAAAACCATTGAGAAGTTAATGGATATCAGCATACCACATTTGGTTAATTGAAATGCATGTTTTTACTTGCTACTTAATCAAGCAAAATCAGTCACAAAATGCTGAAAATAGTCAAAAACAGAGATATAGTATTCCTAACATAAAATCATGCAAACACTTAACAAATAGTATATTTTAGTCAACTATTTGGCAATTAACTTATCATATGGTAGTCAAACATTGTGCAATAATGAGGCATTTTTGGGCCTCATCAACGAAGTGGTACAAAATAGTATTTGATGAGGATGGAGGCACATGGCTCTACATAGAGGATGGACAGGTCAGGGGGTAGCAGGTCTAGGAGTTCTTGGTGAGCTTGATCTGAGGGTAGGGGTAAGAGTCGTAGTATCAGTCTTGCATGACCATGGTTATTGAGAATCTGATGGTTCTTTTTGGTATTTTAGATTTTTGTTATTGTGAGGTCGAAGGACCCATTTTATTGTAGCGTACAGGCAACTCGAGGAGTATGATGTATCTTTTTACCCCATACATACATACATACATACATATATATATATATATCTATATATATCAGAACTTTTATGTTTTATCATCATGTGTTTCCTTATTACTTTATGAGATGTATGCAATGTGATATATTTTGTTTGCTTTATGATATGATGATGGATGTCTATCATGTATGCATATGTTGTGATTTGATTTGATTTGATGATATGTATTTGTGTGGATGCATAGTGAGATGGATGATTGATTGATCTAGATGATGAAATGTGTATACTATATGACATACTATGTTAGCACCATAAACTGTATAGAATTCATCAATTCATGTGTAATGTTGTCATGAGACTATGTAATGGATTTATAAAAAATGTAAACTGACATACATGTGATAAAATGGTATGGACTGACATGAATAGTAATATGCTATAGGATGTATTTGAGGTTTTTAGGATACTCAAACACTCTAGACGACTAGTCAAAAATTATATACTAACCATGCAAAAATTTTTGACAAGGTATGAATCTGCTAGGATGACCCAGATAATTAATTCCTAGTGTGTGCAAGCGAGTTCATTGTTGTGATACGCATAAGATTACCCTATGAGTATCACGATCCTAGGTTTTGTACTTAGTTGGATTAGACTACTAGGTAGTATAGGCTACCAAAATCTAGCTCATCCACATGCAAACATTGGTCTACACACACGCAAAAAGCTAATGTGATAGACATATCATCATGCGTAAGGATACCACCATTGTCAAGCAGGATTGATGCCACCTAACCTATAATGAGGATCACCTAATGGTTTGTCAAATGCTGAGAATTCCAAGGATTCAAGTTCAATACTCCCTTATTTTATTTTATTTTATTTCAGGGATACTTGCTCATGCTTAGTGATGAAAATCACTGTTTATTTTGTATTTTTTTTTTTAGCAAGGGATCTGGAGAGTGGTGATAACCATTATTTATTTTTTGATTTTTAATTTTTGGGATTTTGATCATTGATAGTGGTGAAAACCACTATTTATTTTGGGGAATTTGGTAAGGAGGAGCTTGTAATTTTGTCAATTCTCAACATTCTTGAACCATCCGCATAGGAGGATGAGAAAGATAAACTTTTCACTTAAGGTGATATAGACCACTTCGTGAGTTTCATATTTCCTTGTGCAAAAATTGGATTTAATGTGAAAAATGTGTTGGTATTTTGATGTATACAAGGCATAATCTAAGCAAGACTCTATCTCCTAAAAATTAGGATAGATTTCTACAAAATATGAAAAGAAAACTAGAGATTTTTGTGACAAAAAACCCTAATGAACTTCTAGAACAAATTACTAGGTTAATGGAATGTACACAAATATGAAATATGGGAAATGTAGATGGAAATGATAAGCAAAATATGAAATGATGTGAATGATGACTTGAACAACATTGATTTTGAATGATGACTACTGTATAGTCTCAGTGCTAGGCATGTATGAGCAACTCTAAAATGCAAAGTGCAATGATGAGTATACCTAATGCAAGTGATGATATAATGCAATGGTATGTGATGTGATGCAATACAATATTTTTATATTTTTGATGTTAGATTTTTGATATATATATATAGGTTGACCAATGGGCTTAGGGAATGCCATTGGGGATTTTTGGGTGACCAAAGGGCTTATATATGCCTTTGGGGAATTTTGGGGTGACCTAGACGGTCATAGATCACCTAGGAGGTTTTGGGTTGACCAAGTGGTATATAGATACCCTTGGAGCCTTTTGGGGTGACCTAGATGATCATAGACCGGCTAGGAGGATTTGGGTTTACCAAGTGGTATGTAGATACCCTTGTAGCATTTTGGGTTGACCTAGATCATCATATACTGCCTAGGAGTATTTTGGGTTGACCAAGTGGTACATAGATACCCTTAGAGAATTTTGGGGTGACCTAGATGGTCATAGACCATCTAGGAGGATTTTGGGTCGACCAAGCCATAAGTAGATACCCTTGGAGCATTTTGGGGTGACCTAGATGGTCATAAACCACCTATGAGGGTTTTGGGTTGACCAAGTGGTATCTAGATATCCTTGGAGCCTTTTGGGGTGACCTAGACGGTCATAGACCATCTAGGAGGGTTTTGGGTTGACAAAGCGATACATAGATACCATTGGAGCATTTGGGGTGACCTAGACGGTCATAGACCACCTAGGAGGGTTTTGGGTTGACCAAGTGGTATGTAGATACCCTTGGAGCCTTTTAGGGTGACCTATATGGTCATAGTATGCCTAGGAGTATTTGGGTTAACCAAGTGGTAAGTAGATACCCTTGGAGCCTTTTGGGGTGACCTAGACAGTCATAGATAACCTAGGAGGGTTTTGTGTTGACCAAGTAGTATGTAGATACCCTTAGAGCCTTTTAGGGTGACCTAGATGGTCACAAACCACCTAGGAGTGTTTTAGGTTGACCAAGCAGTACATGGATACCCTTGGAGCCTTTTGGGGTGACCTAAATGGTCATAGACTACCTAGGAGGGTTTTGGATTTACCAAGTGGTATGTAGATACCCTTGGAGCCTTTGAGGGTGACCTAAACAGTCATAGACCACCTAGGAGGGTTTTGGGTTGGCCAAGTGGTATGTAGATACCCTTGGATCCTTTTGGGGTGACCTAGATGGTCATAGACCGCCTAGGAGTGTTTTGGATTGACAAAGCGGTACATAAATACCCTTGGAGAATTTTGGAGTGGGCCATCACACTCTCGATATGGAAAGGCTACAAATGAAGGATGTTCAAGGGTTCAAGATCCTCTATTCCTTTAAGGGAGGCTAGGCGATAAGTTTTGGATCCTATCTAATTAGTGATGATGAAAGGACCTAACCAGTTTACCATAAACTTATCCCATAGATGGGGAGGCAATTTGAATTTTGTTGGTTCTCTTTCAGAACGAGATCAAAAACTTAAATTATCTAGGATGGACTTTCATATTATAAGCTCTCTTAAGTAACTCTTGATAAATGCACAAGTGCTCGAGGGCATTGATGCATTGTTCATCAAGCAACGTAAGTTGGTCTAAGCGAGCCTACCACACGGTATCATCATCGATGAACTCTTGCATGAATATGCACAACGATGGTATTTCTAGATCTAGAGGTATGACTGTCTTGGCATAATACACTAGCAAAAATGGGGTTGACGCAATGGGCATCCAAATGCTAGTGTGGTAGGCCCATAGAGCAAGGGGTATTTGCGTATGCCAATCGGTGTGATTTTATTTAATTATTTTCTTCAGAATGACAATCAATGTTTTTTTCGATGCCTCTACTTACATGTTTGCTTATGGATAATAAGGTGTCAAAAATTTGTGTTGGATATTATACTTTGCTGTCAAAGCATGCACATCTTTATTTTTGAACGATGTCCCATTATCGAAAATTATCTTAGATGAATACCAAAATGATAAATGATATTGTGCAATATGAACTCCGCTATGCAGGGTCCTGTTGTAGTGGTAAGGGGAATTTCTTCCACCCATTTTGTGAAATACTCGGTAGCTATAATGATAAACGTGTGATGGCCTAAGGAGGTAGGTGAGATTTTCTTGATTGACTCAAACCCCCATTGCAAAAATGGCCAAGCTGATTGAATAGATTGTAAGGCCTGAGAAGGTACGTGTGTCAAGTTAGCATGGTGTTGACACTTCATATACTTCTTGATATAGGCACAATAATATTGCTCTAAGGTTGGCTAATAATAGCCCATGTGAATAATGCGCTTAGCGATAGCCATGCTACTAAAATGGCCACCACATGTACCATCATGTGCTTGGGCGATTACCCAAACTAACTCTTGATGCTCTAAGCAATGAAGGAGGATCCCTTCATAGCTTCGACAATACAAAATGTCTCCTAGCAAGACATACTTTGTCACTTTTTATTTAAATGTCCTTTTGGCAACATGTGACAACCCAAGAGGGAGATTACCAAGATTTAGGTAATCCCTGATTTGGGTAGACCAGTCTTATTGTGAGGAAGCCTCGATTACATGAATTTCCTATCCCTCTTGAAGTTCATCCTGAGTGAATTTTGATTGGAAAAGAAATTGTAAGAATAAAATTGTACTACTATCAAAAGAGGTTTGAGGGAATAGAGTTCCCCAAGCGACATGATTTAGGCACTTGTGAATTTGTGAGAACCTGTCTTGATGAGGTTCAATCTGAATCAAGTGGAATTTTGGCGTGGACTGAGTGCTCTCATTCTCAACCATATATTGTGATAGCATTTTGACCTGAATGGTTGTCATATCATCTGTAGGGTTTTGTGGGATCAAGGATCCTAGGGAGGCCATTGTATCCATAAAATGATTAGATGATCAAGGGAGTGCCTCAATATCATACCATTTGAAATTTACCAGGAGTTTATCCATAAGGGCTTTATAGGCTTGTAGAACTAGGTACTTGCATTGGAAAATCCCTTTGACCTAGTTTACAATGAGCAAGGAGTCACCAAAAATGTTGAGCTTGGTTATTTTTATGGTGACAACCATTTGAAGACCTATGAGCAAGGCTTCATACTTGACATTGTTGTTGGTGCACGGGAAATCAAGTTTGAATGTAGGGGTATAGGAGCCCCTTGAGGTATGAAAAACAAAATCCCTACACCACCCCCCTACTCACACTTGGAGCCATCAAAGAATAGAGTCATATCGACCTGAGACTCAAGCTCATCAAAATAAGGTGACTCTAATATTTGGAAGACTCCATCATTGGGAATCTCCATGCTAAGAGGTTGCTCATCCTAGAGGGGAGCCTCTACGAGTTGATCAATGATGACCTAACCCTTAATTGATTTTTTTTGATAAACTCTAAGTCAAAATTTGTCAACAACATGATCCATTTTGCTGTGCGACTATTATGATAAGTATGACTCATCATGTATCAAAATGGATTCTCTTTTGATACAACATACATGGTATGACTACGAATGTAATGGTGTATCTTCTTGGTGGCAAAAACCATCGCTAGTCATAACTTATTGATGTATGCATACTTGATTTCGTAGTTGACCAAGGTGCAACTAAGATAGTAAGTAGCCTTTTCCTTATGCAATTCATTGTTCTAGGCTAACATGGCACCCAATGCAATCTCAATGGCTGAGATGTATAAGCAAACTGACACTCCTAGTCCAGGTGGAGCTAATACTAGCAATGAAGTCATATATTGTATGATTGCATCAAATGCAACTTAACACTCATTGTCCTAATGGAATGAGATCCCCTTATGCAATAAATTGTTCATGGGTCGACATTTATCCAACAATTACACTATGAAGCATTTGATGGACGTGACCTTACCCTGCAAGCTTCAAAGCTACTTAATGGTAGTTGGGAGAGGTATATAGAGGATTACATTGACCTTCTTGGGGTCCATTTGGATGCCTCATTTAGAGACTATAAATCCTAAGAGTTTTCTAGATGTGATTCCAAAGACACACTTCTTGGGGTTCAGTCTCACGTTATGCTCAATAAGGCGATCAAGGAATTTGTGCAAGACATAAAGATGCTCATGGCGTAATAAGGATTTTTCCAGTAAGTCATCCATGCAATCTTGTAAAATATTATGCATGTAATCATGGAAGATGTATTTCATGGCATGCTGGTAGGTAGCACTGACATTTTTAAGGCCAAAGGGCATGAACTTATAGCAAAATACCCCTCAAGGTATTATGAATGCCATTTTGAGCTAGTCTTCTATATTTATACGAATCTAGTTGTATCCAAAAAAATCATCCATGAGGGATAAAATTTTGTGGTCCATTATGGAATCTACCAAGGCGTCGATGCTCGACAAAGGAAAATCATCCTTAGGAATCACTTTGTTTAGGTCTCGAAAGTTGGTGCAAATGTGAATCCTCTTGTTAGGATTTTTTATGGGCACCATGTTGGAAAACCATTGGAATAGTCTACAAAATTTATGAACTTGGCATCCAACAGCTTTTGTAGCTCCATATTTAACCATTAAGGCCGCTATCGAATGTATATTTCTTAGCTTTTACTTGACCAGCTTAGCCTTGGGGTCAAGCATCAGATTATGCATGACTAGATTTTGGTCCAATCCAGACATACCTTTGTAGGACCATGCAAAGACCTCCTTCTTCTATGTGATAAGGGCTATGCAATCAACTTGATCTTTGGGGGACATGATTTCCCCTAACTTGATATATTGTAGATTCTCGATATCTGAACTGATATATTTGTCAATCATTGGCTTGATTGACATATGCAACCCCTCCTCCAACTGGTGAGGAGTAGGTATCAGGTGAATGTTATCTTATGGGTTTAGATAAATAATCAGAACATTGGGTTCCTCCTCATCATGAAAGACATCATGAGTAGGCCTTGGAGAGAAATGAAATAGATGTAACATCTCATCGCAAGGCCATTACTCAAAAAGTGATGGGGGAGAATCTACCCGATTGAAGTAAATTACCCCCAAGTCGAGGTGCAATGCCTTAAACGGGTTATTCAAATCTTGCAGGGGCTCAAAGAGGTCTATGGAAATCATGTTTATGGATGGATGATTTCCCCTAGGTGGCTCATGGCATTTATCAACATCGAGATATTGCAAGACCTGAGGAGGTGGTTGTGGTGGAGGCTAAATGATAAGAGGTGGTCGCTGTGGCTGCAGGTGGACTCATCCTTATATAGGGAGTAAATGGTACCAAATAGGATTTTTCAATGGAAACATATGTAGATAACCCTCATGCTCATCATCTAATGGAACAATCCATGCATACTCGAAATGCATACTAGAAGAGCCTATGGATGTTACTTCATAATCTAACTCATCATCAGATGTCCACTCATAGGGAGACCCCTGATATTCTTCCTCACTATTGTGTGGAAGGGTGTGTGAAATTTCACCTCTCTCATAAGATTGATTGAACTCGTAAGGCATCTCTTGATTACCCATGGGTGTGGGAAAATAGTATCCCAGTGAGTAGAGTCGGCTAGGTTTAGCGTAGAGATCGCACGCAAGCTCATATCTAAAGTCTAGAGTCATAGGCTCTAGACTATCCATGAGGACATCAAAGAGCACATGCTTGTTGTTTCCCAAACCAGACTTGTCATAGGGTATTTGATACTACGTCTGGTAAGGAACTCGGGTGCCTTGCTCATACAAGCCCAACTTGTAACCGTGCCAATTACAAAGATGAAGATACTTCATGTCAAAGTCAGGGTTGGACATGTAGTTGATGTCCTCAAAAAGGGCTCTTCATCCTCTTATTACTATTGATAAGGCCCAATGCCATAGTCGAGACCCCCATAGATGAAATTTATCTGATTAGGGGGAAGGCCAAGAGGCATGTGAAGAACACAAGCTTATACTAAGAGGGGGGGTGAACATTATAAGACCACTTTTTACTTTATTTCCAAACCAATATCAATTAATGTCCCTAATTGCAATAACCAAATATAGTAGTGTACATTAATAACTGAGATAGCAATAGTAAACAAGAGCACAAGTCACCACACACAATTGGGACACAATATTTAACATGGTTCCCCCAATGTGGGGTACTCCACAAGATAATATCCTTATAATATTTCACATGGAAATAAGGATCCTTATCCAATATAATGACTTCTTTGATCTGCTCAAATTTAGGCAATAACAAGCTCACACAGAACTTATTCAAATTTGCATAACAAGCTCACACAAAACTTGTCCAAAATTGCTCAACAAGCTCACATAAAACTTGTCCAAATTTATTTGATCTTCTCAAAGCTAGGCAATAACAAGCTCACACAAAAATTATCCAAATTGGCATAACAAGCTATCTAAAACTATCCACAAAGTTGTCCCAAAAACTATCCTTAAAGACTTATCAAAGGCTCAATCAATCATACACAAACTACCACAAATCTATCAAAAAATCTATCCCAAAGGCCTTCTCAAAGGCTCAATCAATCATACATAAACTGTCACAAATATATCCAGAAATCTATCCCAAATGCCTTCTCAAAGGCTCAATAAATCATGCTCAAGTAGTACTCAAATCTCATCCAAAAATCTATGAAGTCAAGGCTCAATGAACTTAACAATGAATGGCAATGCACTCTACAATGGATGACAACAATGATCCACAATGATCTCAACTCAACTCAACTCAAATCTCAACTCAAGTCAACTCATAGAAGAATAAAGAGAATTGTTAGAGACTCAATATGTTCTAAGCTCAATCTCAACTCAAATCAGAATTATAGAATAGTTTGTTTCATGGGACTTGAACAATCACCTCACACAATCACTTGACTAGGATCAATCAACTCAACTCAACCAATCACCACAAGGGACAAATATTTCTCATAAAACCCTAGTCCAAGCATGTATCAACCAACTCAAATATTTCCAACAATGCTCAACCACAAATCTCACATAACAATGATACTCATGTTCTTTTCAAGTTCTTTACATAACCAATGGGCTTCAAAAACTATGCTTATAAAAAAAGGTTTAAACACAACTCTCAAACCAAAAAACCTTGAAGCATTCAATCAACCACTTTCAAAAAGGAAACCACAATCAATCCTTTTCACTCTAATGATATTTCAAAAATCAACCACCATAAGAAATCAATAGGAGAATGTGCCCATACCTTTTTGATGCCAAGAAGTTGTCACAAAATTTGCCACACTAAACACAACTTTCCTTTCCAATCTCAATAACGGTTAGTGGACTTCAATTAATAATCACAAGATAAAGCATAACTCAATTTGCACCTTCTTACTCCAACTTGATAAACACATCCACCAAAGCCTTTTTAATAAAAACCCTTATAAAAAAATAATAATCAATAAACCTCTCAAAAATTATTTTATAATAACTCCTTATTTCTCCTAAATCTTAATTCTCAATTTCATGAACATCAAAATAAATCAACAACTCATCCACCTTTGAAATAATAATCACAACCCTTATAAAAACAAAGTTTAATTAAAAAATTTAATTATCCATAACCGCCTTATAACTCCAACTTAGGGCTTAACAGAATTAATTAGAGAAAAAACATATTTACCTCCTCAAGGGGATTCGAACCCCCGACTTGCCCACACTGCGAGTGCCTTAGCTACGGCTAAGGTTGCCACACAAGCTAGCTGCTCGTTTGAAAGGGAAAGGCACAACGTGCCTTAAAACCTTTCATCCCTTATCACAAATCAAAAGCGCTCCAAGCGCTTTTCTTACAACGCCTTCCAAAAATAGTCAAGGGGATTTGAAACCTTAACATTTTTTCTACCACATGCATTAGCCAAAAGCAAATTTCCAATGCGCCACTCTGCCCACGATGACTTTGGACTTTGACCAACCTTTGTTTATTTGTTGCTTCTGATTTCTAAAAGATTTTTGCACGAGCTCAATTCGGATTCTTAGCCAACGATTATTAACCACGGGCAAGAATCATTTTATGAACCTTAGGTATCCCCTTTATATAGCCTCCTTATTATTTTCGATGACGTCAACATAAATCTTACATATTTAATTTTAAATTTAAATTTAAATTTTAAATAATTAAAATTTAAACTAAATATTAAAAATTAAATATCTCCATCATCGAGGCACCTTTTGCGATGAAACGAAAGGCAAACTTGGGTTTTAAGAAAAATACAGTTCAAATATGCCATCCATGGTTTTAAATAAAATATTTTATTTTGCCTGCCTTGGTTTTTTCAAAAACCCTGTATTTATCCATGCTTTCCAAAATATCATTTGGCCACCAAAAATCATTGTGATCCATGTGACATAAATGATCCATGTGACATCAATGACAACATCAAATAACTCAAATTACCAACATGATAGTTCCTATGGAAAAATGAAGTCAACCCATATCTTGCATCAACTCGATGGTAGGGGTAGTTGTGACATTCCTAACCATGTATTCTCCTAATCTGATGGTAGCTAGGTGCACTGTGACCTCTGGCTGCGAAGAAGGATGGGACGAGAGCGAGGTTTGAATTGATTCAACATTCACCTTATGAGGTACCTCCTTGTCTATTGGGATAGGAATATCATTGGTGGAGATGGTGGATATGGTCAGATGACTCTCATCAACATACCTCTTCTTCGTATACCTTGGCAGAGGATTCACCAACGATGAAGACACATCTGGGGGTGCTGAATATGAGGATGGTATGGCACGAGATGATGATGAATTGAAGGAAGGTGATGGTGATGGCATCATACCTTATCTATATTCATTCAATTAAAAATATAGATGGATGGATGGTAAGGTTGACTTAGGGATTTGTTGCACCATGTTGTAGTACTTGAAGGGTTCTAGGTCTATGTGGACGATTTGAACTTACCCTTCATAGGTGTATTTTAGGCATTGGTGAGCAATGGAAGGAACACACTTCATGTACTTAATCCAAGGTTTGCCCAACAAGATATTGTACATCATCTCACCCTCCAAGATGTGGCATAGTGTCGGTATAGTATTTTGTCCTACCTAAATGGGTAGGACTATCGTACCAACTCTTGAGCATATGACATCATTAAATGATTGAATGGTGTAGGTAGACACGACAATATGGGATGCCAAGAGCTTCAGATGCTTGAGAGCTATTGTAGTGATGATGTTGCTAAAAGACCCAGTGTTTATCGATACTCTCTTGTAGGGTGTTCCATTTACACATGCGACGATGTGCAAGGGAGGATCCACCATATCATTTGGAACTGGTTTAATCTCATCTTCTTGAAAGGTAATCATTAGTTTTATGCATTGCCACACATGCCCCATGAAATTATTGAAGGAGTTAGACTCTTGGGGCTGTAGCTTGATTGCCTTAAGGATCTCCATTAGAGCTTCTCTATGAGGTGGAGATTTCTAAATGAGCTCATAGATTAAGATTCGGGTAGATGTCATTCTCAAGATTTGAATGAACTTGCTCTTAATTGTGACTACTGGTCAAGATGGGAGGCTTGGCACTAGAGGCGGTAGAGGTTACGACATTGAAGGAATATCACTCTAATATGTAGGTGGTGCAACTAAACTTGGGTATCGCCTATTCCTAATTACAATGTTGATCATACCAACATACCCTTTCTAAGGGGGTGCATGATGAACCTCATTCACCTAGGGTGCTGGCTTGGCCTGCTCCATGTGGGCAGGCAATGGATATTTAAAAACACACATTTTTTGGTTGTTTGGCATGATAGGGTTGTCCACCTGAAGGGCATTCCTATTGATCATGTCTTACACAAAATGTTTAAACTTATAGCACATTTGCATGTCATACCTGTTTTGCCTATGAAACTTACAATATAGGTCTTCTCGATATCCTTTGGGTTTCGGTGCATTTAGGTTGATAGTTTGACTCTCAGGTATATTGATCGAATTAGCTGCTAAGAGGCACTCAAACAAAGAGTCCATAGACTCTGCAATGGACATGAACTATTGCTTGGGGCGACACTGTTAATTTTTTCCTTGATTATTCTGGTTGTCCTTTTTATAGTTCCTAGGTGTGGCCTAATAATTAGGTTTTTGATGTTGTGCAAGTTGTGCTGGCCCTAGGATACTAATGGTAACCTAATTGACTGCTGCTAGCTTATGTTGCATTGGGCTATTCTTAGAATTATTATTCCACTCCTTATGAGGCTTCATAATTTCTCCCTCTTGAATATTGATGTCTTCAATTGTTCTAGCTTGCGCTAGGGCATCTTCAAGAGTAAGATATTATTGTAGTTGCAACAAGGATATCATCTTTAGGCAGCTCTTGGAAAACATCTAAGTCAATTCTGACATGGGGAGTAGATATGGCAGCTTGGTGAGCAATGCTCACTATCTATTATTGTAATTTGCTGCTGACTCATCATCATATTGTTTCAACCCAATGAGATCAGCCAGCGTTGCCTTCCTCTTGGTATAGAAAATGCTGACTAATCTACCATATCCATAATGCACTTTCCTCAATCAAGGGTGGTCACATTTATTTGAGGATCAAGCCTGGGCATATGCTCATTATACTCAAAAAACGTAGAGGCACATAATTTTTATGTGGTATAATGCTCTTGAGGATAATTAAGTATTTCATCATGCCTTCCATCATGGATGAGGAAGGGAAGGGCAGAGTTTGCTCACCTTGAATGATGAGTATCATACTCATACTATTTTCTAGGCTATTGGAACCTATCAGGGTGATGTAGAGGTAAAGTATGATCAACCTGCTCTACCCAATGTGTGAAGTCATGCTCTGGCCCATAAATGGGTGTTTTAGACCTATTAGGTATGCGGATGCATAACACTGCTCTATCTACTTGTGCCTCAGTGCATTGTTGCCTTTCATCAAGGAAGGCATGTGATGTGTCTACATACTAAGAAAAATCTCCTAGATAAGGTCCATCACCCATAGGGGTGTCCCACATATGGCTCCCTTGTAGGTGTTGTTCATGTTCCATTGTTCTAGGACTTGGGTTAGTAGAGTCTCACCAAGGAGGTATGACCAAATTCCTGGGGCTAAAGCGAAGATGACTCATGTCTCCTAGTCCACTCTTTGTAGATTTTTCCCTTGATTAGGCTTGGCTGCGGGTGCACACCATTGTTACTCTCTATCAAATCCTATATGATTATCTCCTTTACAAATTCTTAATGAAACAACACACAAGAAATGAAACACTTAATAAAACAAGTGATTATCTCTTTTAAGTTTTAGATGTGAATCCCTACACTTTTTTATGTGTTTCAAATGTGTTGTTTGTAAATATGACCTTGTATCACATGTTTGAATTTCATTGGATGATAATATTGTGTTTAATTGGATTTCACCTGTATGCTTGCAACTCAAAAACCAACAATGAAAGTCACGATCACGTAAACCCACTAAAGTATGGAGATGAAACCCATATTCGGTCAGGGAGAACAGGTCCTACCAGTCCTCACCCAGTACTCACTTGGTCAACGTTATATCCTCTAAAGAGAAGTACATGCAAATTATCCAAGCTATATCAGATCTTGGAGCCAGCCTTGGGGTTCATGGGAGTTGAGGCAATGAGTGGAGATGAAAGCCACCATCGCTAACCTCTACTAGTGGTTGGTGATGAAATCCAAATCACTAGTGTTCAAATGGAACATGATGTGTGTGGTTCCTTTTAATATCAAATAAGTAAACAATGAAGCATTCAATTATCATTCACTAAATGCAAGGAAATGACATTTTTACTTTCAAAAAATGCTAGATAAAAGGTAACCTAGGAGATGCAAATCCTAAAAGAGGACCTACCCATTGGGTAGGCTATAAGCAAGTAAACCATAGAGATGCATTTATACTTAGTTCCTTTCCAATTTTTCTTATTTTTTTTATTGTTTTCTTAGTTATATAAAAGCAAATATAAATTCTACTTTTCAAGCAATCAAAGAAGGCAAGAAAAACCATATTTTAGCAGTTTTGAATAGCAAAAATGAAAACAGAGGGTTTTTATACCTACCTCAATGGCCTATAAGCCTATTGTTGCTAGATTTTGGAGCAAAAAAGCTCATGTTTTGTGACCATCCTAGGGTGGGATGGTGGCAGTTTGATGGCCATCCCAGGGTGGGATGGTTGTGTGGCCATCCCAAGGTGTGACGATCAGCAGTCCATAGGCTATTTCAGGCCAGAACGACCAATACCTGCAATAGCAAACAAGAAAAAATAGGGTTAAATATTTAACAAAGGAAATAGATATAGGGTCCCATAATGATCACCACTAAATTAGGGAAAAAATGGTGCACCTAATGAAGCTAAAAAATATGCATCTATCACCAATGAGTGATAAGCATCAAAATAGAAGCATTCAAGTAAGCATGGAAAGATAACCAAAATGCACAAAATGAAGTGAATGAAGCTTTATTATATTATTTTGATTGATTAAAACCATATTTACATAAATGTACCCTTGAAGGCTTTGGATTGATACAATTTTTTACAAAAATAGGATGCCCAAAGGATCAAGTCCTGTCAATAGCTTGTGTGCACTTCCAATGTTCTTCCTCGTACCCACAATTGAGGTGGGTGAACCTATGATGCTTCTGATTTTTCCTTAAATGTTCTAATATTTTATTACTTACTTCTATGCTATAAAACCTGCACCTACACACAAGGAAACCATATTTATTAAATAGCAAGTGCGTAATGTGAAATATGCAAAAACCCCACATGCATGGAAAGACTAGAAAATGTAAATTTATAATGCGTCAATCTGAAAAAACTCCAAATGATTTGAAATTGTAGAGATATGTAAAATAGATGATTTTTGGAAGATCTAGTCACAAAAATAATAGAAATTGCATCCGATGGCATGGCATATTCGCAGTTTACCTACAAAGCTTGCAAAACCCAAAACAAACAATTTATAGACCAAAACACATCCAAATAAAATGAAACTTGGATAGTATACATAAAACATGATTTTAAGATAACCCATATTGTTATATTAGAAAAATCAATAATATTTTCATGTGCATATTCAGATGGTCCCCAAAAGCCTATCAAACACTAAAAATGCAATATCCCGCTCAATATGACTCTAAAATGTATAAAATTTGGACAGGAGAATAATATGCTACTATAGAATATGAATAAAAAATAATAGTAGAAAAATAATTCACATATATGCCACCATACTTGGGTAGGACGATGGTGACTATCACATATTGAGGACCGTCTTGGGGTGGGATGGCCACCAATTTTGCACTTATTTTGTCATCCATTCATTTGTGAATTGGTTAGGAACCTCATAAATAACATTTTCATAAAATTTGGTGGTGAAATTCACTTAGATGATATGATTTTGCAAATAAATTATACCTCCTAGGTCACTCACAAACCTCCTTCACTAGGTAGAGATTCTAAGGAAAAAATTCACAAAAAGGTGAGGGGAAATCTTGGTAACACTCCGTAACTATGTCTTAAAACTCCTCTCCATATTTTGGATGGAAAATGAATCCAATTTATAGCCAAATGAGACCTTTGGGCAAATGGGCATGCAAGGGCAAGAGGTGCCACTTGTCTAAAATCGAGCATGCATTGGAGGGGGAAGAGAATCTCCCATTTTGACCTCCATTCTGTAGCATGTCATTAGGATTCTACACCCTTAGGTCATGCATGCTATCATAGGTGGGATAAGTGGAAGTTTTTGGGTGTCATTTGTCCAAATTTGTCTTTTTGGGAGTCAACCTTATGGTCATCCCACCCAGGGATGATCACTTTGCCACTGTCCCTAGGTGGGATGGCCACCAAATGTGACCATCCTAGGGTAGGACAATCATGCCTAAGTGGCCCAAAAGCTCTAAAAAGTTGGGTAGAGCCTTCCAAGTGTGGTTAGAACCACTATAAAACCTCTTAGGGTTGCCTAGGGGGGCCATATGATGTCAATTTACCAATGCTTTCGATTACCTAATCATATTGACATGATTTTAGTGTCTACACTTAGATATACAAACTAGTAGATTTCTCAACTTCTTACAAATAAAATCTAAAAAATCTTGTAGATCTCCAAAAAATGATCCCTTAACATACAAGTCCACAAATATCCAAAAAAACAATTTACTTTGGACATTCTAAAAATTAGAACTTTCATCCATTGACTTGACTTTCTAAATTTTCTCCCTCCTTTGCCACTAACTGGAGTACCTCTAGATGGACCTCATCTAGTGGTATCCATATTTTAATTCCTCTTTGAAAGATTTCCAATTGGCTAGCCAATTGACCACCCAATTTAGCCAATTGACCACCCAATTTCCTTCTCTATACACATACCACCTAAAATTCTTCTAGTGAATTTAGAGATCTTAGTGTATTTGTTACTATGTTTACTATTTTTTTGCTTGTCACTGACCTTTTATTGAGATAATTAAAAATATTCAACGATTCTCCTTCAGTTATTAATATCTTAGCCCCCAACTAAACCAATATTTTTACTCCTACCAAGACTACTCTAGCTTCAACTTGATGACCAGTTATACTGCCTAAGTATACACTCTTTGCTCAAATCACCATTTCTTTAATATCCCTTAGCATTGCTCCTCCTCCAAAATTTCTTGGATTTCCTTTAGAAGCTCCATCAAAATTTAGTTTTAGCCATCCTTTTTTGGGTGGTTGCCACTTGGTCATGCTACTCAAACCTCTTCAAGGATTGTCATTCATGTCAACTGGACTTAGGTTCCAATATTCACTTAATTTAGGCTCCTCAAATGACTCTAGACTCTCATTCACTTTCAATGCTTTAACATTATCCACTATGGCTGACTGCTTATATGGTGTGTTCTTTATTCTTGGTTGTAGATCTCTTCTCCCCTTTAAAAATCCTTTTATTTCTCTTCAACTAAACTCCCCATGCACAATGAAAGGGGAATTATATTTTAAATTTGATTTAGTATTGGGATTTTAAATGGCATCTCCTACTATTCTATCCATCTTGCCATGTTATTAGGAAGCACCAACCCCCATATTATTTATTATATCATACAATATTTTGAGGGACTAATTACATTCTAGTAATATGTGACTCACCGGTTCCTCATGAAATTCACAAAGGTAACATCTGTTATGGAATTTAAAACCCCTCCTATGCAGGTTATCTACTATTGAAATATTATTTTGGATTAACATCCAAAGGAAAATTAACTTTGGAATTTCTTTCGTTCCCCATAATTGATCCCATTGAAAATCCCCCTCAAGAACTGCAAGTGAAAGTGTAGAAACCAAAAATTAGGCATTCAAAAAACCACATATTGCATCCCACCATGCAAATATGCATAGTAAAATATATGCCTAAGTCCAAAATTAGGCATATAAATCCTGCATACTAAAAGTATTTTTCAAATTTTATAAATCTAGAAAATCTGCCTAAGATACCTTGCCTAATCACTAGACATGTGTCCTAGCCACCTCACCACCATCACTTGCCACATATCACACACTCATGTCCCCATTGTCCCTTCACATGGGACATACCCTACACCTCACTCCACTTGTAGCCACATCACCCTAGTTAAGTGAGACACCCTACGTGACTCACTCTAACTGCCCCTTCCATTTGACAGCCTTGGATTACCACTTAGAAATTCTGGCTTGCCACCACCCTTTTCCTTCAAAAATCCTAAGGTACCTATAAATGCATCTTCACCCTACCAACCAAAATAGGCTAAGAATATACACCGTAAAGCTATCAGAATCATACCAAGAGTATGCATTCATCCCAAGGAAACCAGATATTTGAAGCATCAAAGTCATATTTTGGAGTCTTATGTCATTTAGTCTCAACCACCCATCCATGGTTACATAGTTGCAACCAATATTTCATGATTACCTAATTGCACATATACCACTTGAAGCGATTTAGCTTCTCTCTGAATATAAATTCGTCCTCACAAATTATGTAAGCCAATAATTAAACACACAGAACATAAGCAGATGGAAATAAGTTACGTCAAGTCAAATGGTTCTCAATCGCAATTTAAATCAATTACCACTAGGAGGGCAGATCTCGTCATGAAGGCAAAGTGCGAATACGCAGAGAATAAAAAGCAAATATGAGATAAATGAATTAATTAAAAAACTATCCTAATAAATATGAATTTCTTATGCACTTGGAGAACCTAGCCGATGACTAGGTTTGGTATGTAGCAACCATCTAGAATAACGCATCCACGATTTCTCAAAACCTATAAAAACATGACAAGCAGATTGGTAAACTTGATTTTTAGCAAGGTAGTTTATGTTTTATTTTTTAGTTTTTTGTATTGCATTTC
Source organism: Wollemia nobilis (assembly GCA_028583015.1). NCBI lineage: Eukaryota > Viridiplantae > Streptophyta > Pinopsida > Araucariales > Araucariaceae > Wollemia > Wollemia nobilis. The sequence goes on along the minus strand of JAQPPZ010001057.1, from coordinate 5,344,212 downwards.
ACATTTATGCAATTAGGGTTTTGTTTGCTATCTTGATCAATAGGTTCTACTGACCCTTGTTTTATTTGTCATGTGTGCAGGAAATAAGTACTTTAAGAGTTGTTAAATCTAGAATGGTCCCCTTGCTAGATATCAAAATTCCCCTCATCTTTGAAGCTGTAGTAGAGGAATGAAGAACACAAAGTTTTCTCAAGGAGTTGGAAGACTCCCCCCTATCAAATAATTATACTAATATAAGAGATATATCATTGTAACATTTCCCCTAAGAGATTGGGGTGAATCAAAAGTATTTTAAAATTGGGAGATTTAGGCTCCATTATATTATTACAAAAAGAAAAAATCATTTTTTTACATTGTAATCTTCTCTTTTTTGTTTTGTACATTGTTGTGTTCAATTATTTTGATTACAAAAATGGCAATCATGGTGGGACCCCCTAAGGGTTATAATGTCATTGCATTGCTTAAATATGTTACTATTCTCTATTTTTCTATGATTGCAGGTTTCTAGAGCTTGATCGTGCGAAGATTGGAAATTAAAAGTCAATGAATTCAGATCCTATTTTGGTTCATCCCTGCACCTAAGCAACTATGCACACGTGATTACATATTGGATGAGTCTTGCACCAAAGGTTGTACGTTTGTGGAACTGTGCATCGATGGTTAAAGCACTATAGAAGCGTGGACTGACGGTTGAATAGATATGAGGGATTAGTGAAAGGATAACAAGTTTGTACAATAAAACACTCATTTCTTTTTTTCTACTATAGAATTTCATTAAGTTAAATAGGAGTCTCCATCCCTGTTTGCCATTGTTTGCATCTAGGTCTTAGGATAGGCATACTTAATTTCAAAAAAAAGCAAATCAAAGAAATTTGCATTTTAGTTTAGTCATTAGAGCATATGCATAATCTGATTAGGAATAGACCAGGTTCATTCAGGGTTTTATATCTACTCTACCTCATTTTATAATATACAACTAAAACCACGGGTTTGCGGTTAGAAACTCCCAAACATGTGCATGCGGTTGGTTAACCATGCAGTCGCGATTGACCAGTTCTAAAAACCTATCGATGGTTGGATTTGTATTTCAAAAATTTGATAGATATTACCTGAAATTAACCATTAGACCCCTAATCTATTTTTATCTACTATTGTATGTTTCTACTTTTTGCATTTAGGTAATAAATAGAATTGCATGTTATCTTGTATTACACAATAATTAATGAAGCCTTCACACACTTGCACATGAAAATTGACAAAGGTTGGACTTCACCACAAAATCCCAATAATATTACCCCATTATTTGGCCAAGGCCAATCCAAGAACTATTGTAGCCATGTAAAATAGCATGCATTCATTATTGGAGGGTGTATCACTGCCCACGGTGAACTGGGTGAAAGTTGGTAGAACCTAGGCCCCCTCATAGAATTTGGGTTTCATCACCAAGTCCTGGTGGGTTTCACAACTCAAAATTCATCACCGAGTTAGTGTGTGAGAGCATCTAGGTGAAATTTGTAGATTAATTTTAGGGTTAAACATTTGCACATCATTTTTTACCAAAATTTTTTCAAAAAAATAAAAAAAAATCAAACTTTACAAAAATTTAGAAACAAAACTTGTTTGTTTATTTGATTTGCATGCTGTTTGCTTGTGCTTCCATCACACATTCACACACATAGATTCAAATTTTATACTTTATCCTTCCCTTAGCATATGGTAAGAACCCTTGGTCAAGACAAAAATTATCCCTAGTTTAGAGTCAGTTGCCTCTTCCATGGAGCCTCCATATTAGTCTTGTTAGGCCCCTAACACTTGGGTGGTAGGGCAAATCAGTGTAGCCCCTACTATGTACCTAAAACTAAATGTTAGACCCTCTAGTGGTTCCCCTATCTTCGACATAGATATTATGTAGAGGGCTACTCATGTAGCCATCCCTAAGACTCCTAGGAGCGAGCCACATACACCAACAGAAAAATGTGTCACATATGTGGACATGGATATCTTTAGGCTATACCTAAATGCGGTTGGTTTGGTTTTTCCATTATTGCCTTTGCTTACTATTCCACCCTACACCATGCTCTCATTCCATCTGGATATCACCTTCCCATACTCATAGAAATCCAACCAAGTCTTCATGAATCCACTCTTTGAACCGATTGATGCCACCACAGAGCATAATAATCCATCATAATTTAACCAACAACCCTTCATCTTGCCAAAAAAAAATGTAATTTGTACTAACCCCCTCTATGAAGAACTAGTTAATGCTACTTCATAGATCCCTACATCCATCCCATCCACCACACCTGTAGATCCCATTAATCATAACATCGCCCATTCAATGGTAATACATTTTTCCACTTACCCTCCACCTACATCCACTAATCCACTAACATGGTTTCCACCCAAATAGCCTCATCATATACCACCTACATGGCCATACCATCTTCATCTATGATTTCTATGCAACAAGTCTTCTCACAATTCCAATAATCGATCATGAATAATGCTAACTAAAGGATTAATATTAACCCACAATTATAGTTGTAGGGAGTGAATCATGAACCAACCATCCACATCTCAATCATACACATTCTTCACTCAAGATCCATCTTGGGTGTCTCATCCCCCAACCACAACAATAGCCAATAATCCACCTCATCAAATTTATGCTAATCTTCAAGTAAGCATGCCATCATACCTCCATCACCTCATTATCATCAATATCATCATAAAAAACCATATCATAATCCATTTCATGCTACCATCCCACATAATCAAAACCCTACCAATAATGCACATTATTACCAACAACAAACCAACCAGGGTTTTAACCCTCTAGAAGATCCAAAGTTCTAATTTTTGCAAAGTTAGATTGATAGCCTAGCCATGCAAAAATTATGTATGCAATACCAGAAAGCTATCCCAAGGTAACTACTTAATCATCTAATTCATGCTTTAGTACCATCATAACTCTATTCGGTAGACTTTCAAAGATCGAAGTTTGAAAAATTCAAATGGAATGAGGACCCCTGAGAGTATGTGTGACTAGATTCATTAATGCATGCTTAAAGATAAAAAACAATGATGCACTCATGCTCCATACTTTTCCTTAGATATTTGGGGGATATGCCCTAGATTGGTACAACCAATTACCACATCAAATTATTTACACCTTCGAGCAACTAGTGGACCAAATATTGGAGCGATTTTCTCTAAATGTTGGAAAGAAGACACCATTGAACGATTTTTTGAATTTACAATAATATGATGATGAATCGATCTAAGATTTTGGTAATCACTAGAGGGCAGTCATGACCAAATTTACATTCTCCCTCCATATAGTAGAGTTAACACGAATATCCAAAAGGAGGTGTGCCAAGTCTTTATCCTGAGTAATAGAAGAAATCAAGATTCAAGAGGGTGAGATCAAACCAAAAAGAAAGAATGGTAGAATAAGAATCAAAAGAGGAATAACCATAGCCAGTACAAGGCCAAAAAAGTTAATCAAGTTGTCTTGGGCCAACCCTCACAGTAAATCCAACAAGCCCAGGTCCAAGTACAAAAATCCCAATAACAACAACCGTAACAACAAAATTATCAAGTGGTTCCACCCCCACAATAGCTGCAGAACCAATCTCAACCTAAAAAAGGAAAAAACATCAAGTCAAGCCCAAAAACATTTACAACCCATTGTCTAAATAATATTCATCCATTTTATAGAAGTTGTACGATGCACAAGCTTTCACATTATCAAAAATGAAGCCTAATGATCCGAATAAGCCAAAACCTAGAAACTACAGAGAGCATCTATAATACATATTTCATCGGCAAAAAGGGCATGAAATCGAGATTTGATTTGGGTTTAAAAATGTTGCACAAGATCTACTTGAAATGGGGAAGATCAATATTGATAACCCCTTAGCCTAACCAAATAATAACCTTAGAATATATTAAACGCCATTACCTCATCATAAGGAAAATAAAAAAGCAACGATAGTATCAACTTCTATAGTTCCTCCCAATCAAGTTAATCATGTGTCACAACTAAACCAAAGTTTTATGAGGGCTATCAGTGCAGTCACTTGAGGGAAAAGAAAATCAAGTTGCACATAAGCAAATAAGCCAACCCAAGTAGTACTAACTCCTATAGCACAACCTAGTGTGCTCATACAAATAGGCCCAATAATTGTACCTCCACCCATTCATAATCTAAATTTTCCATCTTGACCAATCATCACCTTGATAAGATGGTTGACACAGAGCCTAAGAATGACATTAGCCAAACTATCAATATATGAGCTCATATAACAATCTCCCCCACATCTTGAGGCATTGATGGAAACCCTAAAGTCCATTGAACTATAAATGAAATATCCTAATGCCTTCAAAAATTTTGTGGGGAGTGCCCAAAATTACATGGAACCCTTAATATCATTCTATGACTTTGAGTAAAAGAGTGTATCATCAAAATTACCAGATCCTTCATTGCATATTGTGTCTCATATTGATAGAAAACCATTTAAGAGAGTGCTAATTGATACCAATTCCTCCATCAATCTCATCACCACCCTAGCCATCAAGTATCTCAATATACCATCATCCCATATCACCAAATCCACCTTCACCCTAAGGACCTTCAATGATACTTTGTGTTCCACTATGGAGAATGTAGATCTACCTATAATAATGGGGGTGAAGACCATCAATATACTATTCCACATATTGGAAGGAGCTATGCAGTATAATATACTTCTTGGACATTCTTCCCTCGACATTACACCAATGTTTGAAATATGTGCATGAGGAAAAAGTCCATTGCATTCAAGCTGAAACTTAGCCATTTATGTGCTGCAACTTGATATCCAATCCATATAAGCCATTGATTCCATACACCCACATTTCTATTCAGCCCCTCATTGTTTGAACTTCCCCAACTAACAACACCTCATCTAAAGAACCCATCCTAGAGGCTTTGATAATAGTAGATCCTGCTTTTACATCCCAAAAAATCAACTCAATTGAACCCTCATCCACTTTATATCATTTTCCCATCACACCTGATCATCCTGCTAACTAACCATCAACTTCAGTAACTGCACCTCCCACTTCACAAACACCCTTCACCTTTTCAACCCAATCAAATCCATCAACCACTAACAATTCCATCCAACCTAATCCACCTCAAACCTCACCACCCATTGTCTCATAGATAGGATCACCTATCCGAGAAGAACCATTGCCTCCATATGAGTCATAAGCTACCATTGAATCATCCACCTTAGCACCTGAGCCATCTACATCCTAGCCGACTCAAGTTGCAGTTCATCTTGCTAATCTAGGTATTGGAAAGCACATAGTTGAGTGTTGCAATAACACCATATAGTTTGTCAGAGATTATGGTCTCCTCACAACCCACCTTTAGCTATAGGTCCAGTGTACATAATGGGTTTTGAACAAAAAAAAATCAAATTTTTATATGGTAGAGTGGACTCTTCATCCAATCCATATCCTCCTAATGAGGAATCCATACAAGAATTTTATGCCAATCTAGAATATCTGTCCAACCTAGATTTCTCTTTGTGATATTTTTGTAGAGTTAATTCATAGGGATTTGGTATCAGATGGCATGAATAGGTTCTACATCACATAATTGAGCCCCAATATCAAGAAGTGCATGATTGCTTTGGCTTAGGATATAAGCCATCAACCTCAAACTCCTCTTTCGAGCATACATTTCAGTGACTTACTTTAGAATCCAAAGAAGAGGATGAAGAGAGCGAACCTAGTGATGACAGTGATGATGAGTATTCGAACCCTAATTTTGCACCTCATTTACATGAGGTATTTATGGAAATGAGACAATACATCAACACGATCAATTAAATTTCCAATGATAACAATGGGGAAGACTTCAAAGAGGAATTTGATGTCCTATCTATCACCTTCAATGATTTAGAAGGTGTGGACCCCATAGTATCCATTTATGAGAGAGATGAGTACTACATCAAAATTTTTCTTATCTATCAACCCATATTTTGGTTGCTCCTTCTACGAGAACAACCTGATCCAACCTAAAAGCATTATATATACATGGCTTTAAAAAAATAAAAAAAAACAATAAAAGACAAAAATATTTTCATACACATTGTATTTTAATATATTCATCTATGCATTCCATCAACATTACATAGATGCATTTTCAGGAATTTTTTCATACCATTCATCATGTTAGTGTCACCACCCGTTTTGGAAAACCCTTCTACGTACGAGAATAGGACTTATTTCCTAGGTTGGTATCACTCGGTGAAGTCAATTAATGCCTTTGAGAAAAATATTAAAATGGGCAATTTTTAGAGTAGATATTTATTTCTTTTAAATATGCTTAATTAATTTAATTACCTTCATTTTAGAAGGAAATTAGGTAGTTTTTTTTTGGTATAAACTAGTTCAATTTTGATTGGATTAAAAAAAAAAAAACTATCTTGTAGATTTAAATAATAAATATTTCCTTCACATGGTTATTATGGGAAGGTTGAAATAATAGATAAGATTCTTCTCTTATCTCTATGGATTTCCTTTCCATTAAAATAATATATATTAAATATAGCCTGCTCATGGGATAAAGAAGAAATATATATATATATATATATATATATATTAGAAGCATCTTGTTCATGGGATAAGAAAAAGAAAGCAAAAATAAAATAAATAAAGAAGCATCTTTTCTGAAAGAAAGAAAGCAAAAATAAAATAAAATAAAAAAAAAATTTTAAAAAAAAAAAAAAAAAAAAAAGAAGCTTTATATATAAGATAATAAAAATAAAATAAATAAAATATTTATTTAGAAACATCTTTCTTGTCTAAGAAGAAAGAGAGCTATAAATTACCATTGAAATTCAGAAAAAAAAAAGGTTAGGCTATGCTATGTTATGCTGGGAGGATAGACTGGAGAAGAAAGAGGAAGCTAGAGGAGAAGTGCAAATCGAGTAGGAGTCACCCCTTGCTGGAGTTCTAGGTTGGAGCCTTCCACTTGATTTACTCTAACTCTTGCTTGTTATGAAATGAAATAAAGCCATTATGTCTGTATAATTTTCTTTAATAGAGTTTGAAAAGCATTCTGCACTAAATAGTTTGTTCTAAAAATGATTTCGATTATGAGGCCTTCATGTCCATTTTAGGTGGCTTTTAAAAGATTAAGGACTTATTCTGTCCCTCCCTGCTTACGTGTGTTATAAACCAGTTGTCTTTGAAGAGTTACCGTGCCTTAATATTACAGTGTGAATTTAAGATACCATGCCGATAATGAACCTGAGGGCAATTTATTACTTTGTTCTACATATTTTTTTTTTTATAGCATTCCTATTGTGACGCATGTCTTGATGCTAGTCCCTCGTCTGAACGGATTTCTGTCCGAATTCTCCATCTGTGCTAAGAGGCAGTCTCGACTCTATTGTGATGAGAACCTATACTGAGTATCTTGCTTAGCTTAGACCTGCATTGGAATTGTATAAGCCTTTAGATGCATGCACCTGAAAGATACCTGCAATTGAAATGTTTCCTCCATTCGTGAGATCATCCCACTCAGGCAAAAATCTACGTCTCTTTTTTGGTAGCCTATGCGTAGCTTCAAGCTTTGACTTGGGATAACTCCATGGATTAAATATAGTTAGATCTGAAACATAACCAAGGATGTTGTCATCTAACTAATAGTACGGTAGGATGTGACTACTAGTGATAGATTATTAGTCCAAACTGCATCTATGTTGGAATTTTGTTCCACTTTAATACTCCTATCGCTTGTTTCAAGCTTCGTTAATTACGCAACCCCAAAAATCAATAATTAAGCTTGAATCTCTACCCTTGTTTGTCTACTGTAGAGTATTGTTGTTCAATAATTTTGTATGGCCCTAGCTAGCCGTGATGCATACCATGTTGATTGTTTTGATTAATCACTGTTGATTCATAGCCTAAAAATGAGGAAATTATCCCTGCTCTAGCGACGTGTGGTGTATGTTCTTCATAACGAAAAGGATGTTGGTATTGGTTATGTAATATGAAAGATAATTCATACTGCTCGAAGATACCCAACATCGTTACTTAGCACTAACGCTTTGTTTGGATTTCTAATTTGATTCTTATCGCTCAACTCCCGACATGAATGGGATATATTGATGTGTGAAAATTAGGGAGAGTTGTGATAAAAACATCACCTGTGTGAATCCAATATATGACATTATATCATGGTTTGTTGTGCCGAACTCTTCTAAGGGTTTAATGTTTATATAATAACCCTACCAAACTTATGAATAGGAATGGTGATTATAAGTTTGGAGGAATAGATGCTATCATAAATTTATTGAAGATGATTTTGTTGATATATGATCCACATAGTTATATATACCACTTAGTGAAGGAAAAACCCTATGGAGATTTATAAAATACTGTATACTCAATTAACTTATGAAATTAGAATAGATAATGGCTTTACAATTTAATAGGAATATTTCCTTCCTATTTGTAAATAGCAATTTTGATTTAATTGAAGTAGAGTTGATTGGTTTACTAAAGTATAGAAACCAAATATTATTGGATACTTATTTTAGATAAGAAGGATGAATTTTAGATACAAAGTGACTCATCTAATTCTTCCTTTATAACTTGTCTTTGTAAATATTAGTTTTAAATGACTTTATGTAGAAATCAAATGATATTGGGTTTTCCTATCAAATTTAGAAATCAAATGATATTAAATGAAGTTATAGATCTTATATGATTATTCTATATGGAGTAGGAAATTTCTTTATTTTGAATATAGAACCATTGCATAATAGGTTCAATTAATCTGGGTAAAGGAATTGAATGTATCTGGAATGAATTGGTATAATATAGAGGTCCAATAATATTGGACATTATGATTAGAAAGTCTATACCAATTTGATTGTTTTGCATTTATATTCCTTTATGTGCATTATAAAGAAATTTATAAATGAATATAACCAACTAAAGGATTGAAAATATCTTCTAGTTATGGGAAGAATGGAATGGTGTCCATTCCTTGGGAAGAGGTATGGGACTCTTCCTTTTGTTTGGTGTTAATCCAAACAAATGATGAATGGGATTAAGAATTAATCCTTGTTATGAAAATATTAATGATGAATGAATTGTTTATTCATGCTTGGTGATTTTCTATGTTAAATGTGAGAAGTAAATGGAAGTAATGATTTTAGTGAAATTATAGATTTTGTATGTAAAATACATACTATGATTTATTATGAGATTTTTATTGAATGGAATCCACTAGAAGTATGGATGATCTTGGTGTCCATCCAGGAAGAGGTATGGGACTCTTCCAAATGTCCCTAACAAACAAAGGAATGACATTCATGTCGATTGGGATTAGGAAAGTAAATTATTTAGAGATGGACCTTGATGCTAGATGATTTATGGGAATTTATGGGGTTTCCCTCTTTTGAGAGATTAATTGAATAGTATTAAAGCAAATCTTGGAGGTAAATTTGATATCATATGGAGATAAGAGAAATAATCTTTGGATTGAATTTTGATAACCAAATTAGCAAGATAATTAGAGATTATGTTGGATCAAATTTTGGGAAAAATTGGATAACGGTTTACAAATGCATTCTTGCAAACTTTATGATAGAGGATGAAATAACTGAATGCATATTGGGATCCAGTTATGGAAATGAATTGATTTGAGAGCTAACCTTGGATTGAAATACAAAAATTGTGTAGGATATTTGATGCATCTTTAGCTCACATTTGGGAAGAGAATTAATAGGTTTTGGAAAGTAATGAAATGAATCTTGGATCAAATTTAGGAAGCAAATTTGATAGCAATTGAGAATCAATTGAATAGATTAATATGTTGTATTCAATGGGGAATTAGACCCCTATTGGTTTGTATATAATCAAAGGAAATAGCTTTAGTATAATGAGCTTTATATTATCCATGCTAAACCTCTAAGGGGTTACTTTTATTAACCAAATATTAAGGAGAAATATGGTTGACATGGGTTGTTACAACAAGATACAATTATGAAATGATAGATAATTTAAATTATTAGCTTAAATTATTAATTTAGGAAGAATGGTTTATTAATGAATTAAAGGTATGGGACTTTAATTCATGGATTGAATTTGTGTCAATTATGTAGAATGAATTTGAAATTCATTCTTGAGGGAACTTATATGGTTCTCTCTAACATCGATACGACTTCTCCAAAATAAGATTTCGATGATTATCATAAACATATGAAAATTCTTAGGATGGCTTAGAGGAAGGAATCAATAGATTCCTTAATTGCATCATGAGTTTAAAGGGATAAATGGATTCCTTATTGGTATGGTAAATACCTTAATGATATAATGATGACTTAGAGAAAGGAATTAGGAAAAATTCCTTAATTGCATCATGAATTTGATAAGGAACGGTTGTATTCCTTGCCATGTATAATTGATTGAAAGGGACCCATAGTGGCCCTTCTATATCTGTAATATTTGACATCTTAAGTTTATGAATATGAGGAAAGTACATATTTTGGAGGTTGGGTTTATTCCCCATGAGGGTTCCTAGGATAAACATTGTGTCACTCTATTTGTGGTTTGATGTGTTAATTCTTGTGCATATTGCTTTTATTTCAAAATGAAAATGATTTAAGTGGATGAGATGGTTAAATGTTTGATGAAACAGTTTTGCAATTCTTAGATTATGTCAATGTGTACTATGATGCAAGGAATGTATGCTTAACTTTAATATGTTGATGATTTAATGATATATGATTATGTCAATTATTTTTTGGAATGTATTGAGTAATTAAGAATGATGTAGTTAGCTAGCTTTACCTTTCAACAACTAGCACTTGATGTATTCAATGGTTGTATGGATGCAAAAAGTAGAATGTAATAGAATGTAAATCTTGCTCAATTAGATATCTCATGTGTGCTACAGTCTCAAGAATCATAAAGTAATGGATTCTATTCCTTAAGGATTAATTGGGTTATGATCACTTCATAAACATTCATGGATGGTATAGGACCTAAGAATATTATCGAGTTAGATAAATTCCGAGGATTGAAGTAACCATGAGGTAAAGGTGGACTCCCAGATGGTGTCATTTAATGCCTCTTGTAATGAATTTAATTGATTCATGCATATAACAAAAATGGATGCCTAATTAAAAGGGTGGACAAATAAGCCTTAAGAGGTATAAGGTTATATAACCTTGCTTAAGATGACATTCCAAGGATTCTATGAATTGATCACGTATAGTGATTTTGTTATCTTAGTAACCCTATCGGGAAGATGTTGGGTTGGATCTAAGATCTATGAATAACCATTGTTGAGGTTATTTCATTATGATGGGTTTCCATATTCAAGGCATTCACCTATATACTAGTCCTAGTGGACAGTATGGTTAAGGGTGATTTCCCTTTTAAGAGGGATGAAACCAATCGCTTGGCCAGCATTCTCATATCCGAGTGGTATGAGGGTTTCATAGAAGCTGATCACTTCTACTCAAGAGTGACTCTGATCAAGTCTTAATATCTCTTGATGCTATTTGCCTTGGTAGCTTACAATCCAAATGGAATGATTCTATTTTAGTCCATGATTATGACCCTTGCCTCATGAAATATGAATATTTATATATTAAAAAAATTGTGGTAACAAATGGGGTTGTTACAGTTGGTATCAGAGCCCAGGCTAACTAATAGACTCTAGTTAGATCTAGGTTAGCAAAATATTTTGGCATGAAATAAAACATGAGAGAAACTCAAAACATAAAATTCCACAACTCTAAACAATGCACACTTGGTAAGGACAAGGTCAGTACTTGAGATTGTCGATGTCTGAGTTCCTTTCTCCCATGAATAGATCCATAGTCATTCGAAAGTGGAAGAGCTAAGCGAACCCTCCTTCTATGGGTTTTAAGCGGTGTACCTTAGACTCTTTTGGGAAAATACTCGACATCTAAGTCTTTTGACTTACTCAATCCTTATTCTCAAGTATAAACCATAGGCTGATTCAAATCCACTAAAGGATCACTTAGATTAAGGTCATCAAATTATCATGGATAACTTGTTAATTGCTAAGTGTCTAGGCTAAATGGCTCGAAGTGGAACATTGTGTGAATAAGAATTAAGTGAGTTGAAATTTAGTCCCTAGAGATAGCCTAAAAGAAGATAAAGATCTTCAATATAGTCCAAAGAGCGTAGTCACAGAAATACCCATCATCGGACTATAGATGTTCTTGGATTAAATTTTGGTTATATCTAAATTTGGCATACTGTAGTACACAAGACTAGATAAAAGAATGTTTTATTTAAATAATTCTCATTACAATTTGACCTTTGGCCAAGAAGACGAACATCTCAACCATGACGAATTCTAGTGGATTGCTATTTTGTTTAGCAATGGTTCACCCAGAGATAGCCGCAACCTGAATCTTTACCATGGTTGAAGATATCATCTTGCCTTAATTTAGTAGATGTGCTTTGATATTTTTAAGAAAAGTAATGTGTTTTGTGTGAGACTAAACTTTGGAAGGTCATAAACGTGTGTTTTTATATAAGAAGTGACTATTCCATGAGTAAGCTAGTTCGTTATAGCCTTAATAGACTAGCAATAGTAGTCATGAACAAAGGTAACTTTTAGCAATTTAAATATTAATGATATGAGATAGAAGTTAGAAATTACAACTTGAGGAAATTCCTGGAGGAAAGTTGAAAATATTAAGCAAAATGGTGGAGGACCTTTTTGCGATGAATTTTGAGTTGAAAGAAAAAGTAAATGACCTTAAGGAACAACTGGTCCAATAGGGCCAACTGCTAGATAACTTGGAAGCTCAAAAGTGTAAATCTGGGACATTGCAAGTCGAGTCCAATTCACAAGAAAAGAGGCCTATTTTCAATTATGCCATTTTATTAGAACCCAAACGATAAATTTTAAGGAAGAGAAAGAGTGTTGGTTTTATGAAGTGGGAGCAAGAACAAAATAAAAAAAAGAAGCAAGTTTGCTTCAGGAAGGGACTCCAGAAAATCGAGACTAATAAGTTACAAGAATCATCTTCCATTGTGCAAGAAAAGGGAAAGAAACATGTAGGTCCTCTGGGGGATGCTTTACATGTAAAGGACAACATTATGCAAAAAAAATACCCACAACATGCAGGAACAAGTAAAATTGTGATGAATCACAAAATCCATGAATGATGGTGAATCCCTTAGTCATTACAATGGAATCAACTAAGATTCTAGAGTTTCACTCCAAGACTATAAGGAAGTGGAACATTAAATAATGCAAGGTCTAGTAGGACCTATGCAATAAAAAAATTCCACTTGAGAAAAAGTGGAAGAAATAAAAGACTATTTCTCTTGTTTGAAAACCATATGTAATACTATTATTGCTGAATTATATTGCATTAGATGATGCTTTGATGACATATATATGCATTAATGAATGTATTGATTCTTTGATATGTAAAATGATATGTATGTATTGATGGATGTATCAATATTTATTTATGAGACAATATGAATGTTTATTTGCATATAGGACATGGTACTACTGATATTCTTGTTGCATTACAGGTCCTGGTACTCTCATAGGTGGGAAGAATTACTCAACCACCAGGAACGAGATACAATAAGTTCAATGATGCCATATTATGGGTAATGACATGGATGGTTACCATATATGGATGCATCGAGTAGGACGACGATAGCAAGAGCTATCAAATATCATCCATAGAAAGATAAAATAATGGGGTAAACTTGAGATTACATGGTTGCCTATGATTGCTAATTTAGAATAGTTAATGCTTTATTGATATCTTTTAAGGTTCTAAAGGATACATTGTTGCATTATATACCCTTCCTACCTTCTGAACTTAGCAAACATAGGGTATTGTGTTCAGTCTAAGGGGGGTAGTATGTCATGACCCATTTTGGCAAACCCTTCTACGTACGGGAATAGGACTTATTTCCTAGGTTGGTATCACTCGGTGAAGTCAATTAATGCCTTTGTGAAAAATATTAAATTGGGCAATTTCTAGAGTAGAGATTTAATTTTTAAATATGCTTAATTAATTTAATTACCTTCATTTTAGAAGGAAATTAGGTAGTTTGTTTTTTGTATAAACTAGTTCAATTTTGATTGGATTAAAAAAAAAAAAACTACTACCTTGTAGATTTAAATAATAAATCTTTCTTACACATGCATGGTTACTTTGGGAAGGTTGAAATGGTGGATAAGATTCTTCTCTTATCTCTATGGATTTCCTTTCCATTAAAATAATATATATTAAAGACAACCTGCTCATGGGATAAGAAAAAGAAAGCAAAAATAAAATAATATATAAATATATATATATATATATATATATATATAAGAAATAAAGAAATATAAAATATATATATATATATATATACTTAGAAACATCTTTCTTTTTTAAGAAGAAAGAGAGCTATAAATTGTCATGGTAGTTGAGAAAAAAAAGGGTTATGCTAGGTTATGTTGTGTGATGCTAGACTAGAGAAGCTAGAGGAGAAGTGCAAATCCAATAAGCATCACCAATCTACTAGAGTTCCAGGTTGGAGCCTTCCACTTGATTTACTCTAACTCTTGCTTGTTATGAAATGAAATAAAGTCATTATGTCTATATAGTTTTCTTTAATGGAGTTTGAAAAGCATTCTACACTAAATAGTTTGGTCTAAAAATGATTTCGATTATGAGGCCTTCATGTCCATTTTAGGTGGCTTTTAAAAGATTAAGGACTTATTATGTCCCTCCTAGCGATAAGTGTGTTATAAATAATATGGATCTTTGAGTTAAATTTGGAAACCATGCCTTAATATTACATTAATACCTAGGTAATTACAATGTGAATTACAAATGCCTTATCGATAATGAACTTGAGGGTAATGTATTACTTTGTTCTACATATTTTTTTTATAGCATTCTTGTTGTGATGCATGTCTTGATGCTAGTCCCTCGTCTGAATGGATTTCTATCCTAATTTTCCATCTGTGCTAAGAGGCAGTCTTGACTCTATTGTGATGAGAACTTGTACTGAGTACCTTGCTTAACTTAGACCTACGTTGGAATTGTATAAGCCTTTAGATGCATGCACCTGAAAGATACCTATAATCAAAATGTTACCTCTACTCATGAGATAATTCCACTCAGGATAGAAATCCACATCCAATTTTTGGTAGCCTGTGCGCAGCTTCAAGCTTTGACTTGGGAGAACTCCATGGATCAAATATAGTCAAATCAGAAACATAACCAAGGATGCCACCGTCTAACTAATAGCATGGTAGGATGTGATTATTGGTGGTATATTTCTTAGTCCAACTACATCTATATTGGAATTTTATTCCACTTTAATACTCCTTCTACTATCTGTGTCAAGCTTCTTTAATTGTGCAACCCTCAAAAATCAATAATTAAGCTTGAATCTTTGGTCTTGTTTGTCTACTGTAGAGTATTGTTGTTCAATAATTTTGTATGGCCCTAGTTAGTCGTAAGGCATACCATGTTGATTGTTTTTATTAATCACTATTGATTCATAGCCTGAAAACAAGGAAATTATCCTTACTCCCATGATGTGTAGTGTATGTTCTTCATAGAAAAAAGGATGTTGGTATTGGTTATGTAATATGAAAGATAATTCATACTGCTCGAAGATACTCAACGTCGTTACTTAGTGCTAATGCTTTGTTTGGATTTCTAATTTGATTCTTAATGCTCAACTCCTGGCATGAATGGGATTCATCGATGTGTGAAAATTAGGGAGAGTTGTGATAAAAACATCACCTGTGTGAATCTAATATATGACATTATATCATGGTTTGTTTTGACGAACTCTTCTAAGGGTTTAATGTTTATATAATAACCCTACCAAACTTATGAATAGGAATGGTGATTATAAGTCTATAGGAATAGATGCTATCATAAATTTATTGAAGATGATTTTGTTGATATATGATCCACATAGTTATATATACCACTTAGTGAAGGAAAAACCCTATGGAGATTTATAAAAGATTGTATACTCAATTAACTTATGAAATTAGAATAGATAATGGCTTTACAATTTAATAGGAATATTTCCTTCCTATTTGTAAATAGCAATTTTGATTTAATTGAAGTAGAGTTGATTGGTTTACTAAAGTATAGAAACCAAATATTATTGGATACTTATTTTAGATAAGAAGGATGAATTTTAGATACAAAGTGACTCATCTAATTCTTCCTTTATAACTTGTCTTTGTAAATGTTAGTTTTAAATGACTTTATCAAATGATATTGGGTTTCCCTATTAAATTTAGAAATCAAATGATATTAAATGAAGTTATAGATATTATAAGTTGTATAGATAATTTCTTTAATATTGTAAATATTAGTTTGTTGTCATGATCTATAAGACATGGAAATCTTATGGATTTTGAATTGGGAATAATTGAATGAACAAAGTAAAATTATATATATATTTACATTTTTATTTCATTATATAAGCTATAATAGAAATTGTATCTGAATTTAATTAACTAGAAGTATTATGAAAAATATCTTCTAGTCATGAGAAGGATGGATTGGTGTCCATTCCTTCGGAAGAGGTATGGGACTCTTCCTTTTGTTTGGTGTTATCCAAACAAATGATGAATGGGATTAAGAATTAATCCTTGTTATGGAAATATTAGTGAAGAATGAATTGTTTATTCATGCTTAGTGATTTTCTATGTTAATGGAAGTAATGATTTTAGTGAAATTATAGGTTTTGTATGTAAAATACATACTATGATTATTTATGAGATTTTTATTGAATGGAATCCACTATAAGTATGGATGATCTTGATGTCCATCCAGGAAGAGGTATGGGACTCTTCCAAATGTCCCTGACAATCAAAGGAATGAAATTCATGTCGATTGGGATTAGGAAAGTAGATTATTTAGAGATGGACCTTGATGCTAGATGATTTATGGGAATTTATGGGGTTTCCCTCTTTTGAGAGATTAATTGAATAGTATTAAAGCAAATATTGGAGGTAAATTTGGTATCATTTGGAGATAAGAGAAATAATCTTTGGATTGAATTTTGATAACCAAATTAGCAAGATAATTAGAGATTATGTTGGATCAGATTTTGGAAAAAATTGGATAACAGTATACAAATGCATTCTTGCAAACTTTAAGATAGAGGATGAAATAACTGAATGCATATTGGGATCCAGTTATGGAAATGAATTGATTTGAGAGCTAACCTTGGATTGAAATACAAAAATTGTGTAGGATATTTGATGCATCTTTAGCTCACATTTGGGAAGAGAATTGATAGAATTTGGAAATTAATGGAATGAATCTTGGATAAAATTTAGGAAGCAAATTTGATAGTAATTGAGAATCAATTGAATAGATTAATATGTTGTATTCAATGGAGAATTAGACCCCAATTGGTTTGTATATAACCAAAGGAAATAACTTTAGAATAATGAGCTTTATATTATCCATTCTAAACCTCTAAGGGTTACTTTTATTAACCAAGTATTAAGGAGAAATATCATTGACATGGGTTGTTACAACAAGATACAATCATGAAATGATAGATTATTAGCTTAAATTATTAACTTAGGAAGAATGGTTTATTAATGAATTAAAGGTATGGGACTTTAATTCATAGATTGACTTTGTGTCAATTATGTAGAATGAAATTGAAATTCATTATTGAGGGAACTTATATGGTTCTCTCTAACATCGATATGACTTCTCCAAAATAAGATTTCGATGATTATCATAAACATATAAAAATTCTTAGGATGGCTTAGAGGAAGGAATCAATAGATTCCTTAATTGCATCATGAGTTTAAAGGGATAGATGGATTCCTTATTGGTATGAGAAATACCTTAATGATATAATGATGACTTAGAGAAGGGAATTAGGAAAAATTCCTTAATTGCATCATGAATTTGATAAGGAACAGTTGTATTCCTTGCCATGTATAATTGATTGAAAGGGACCCATAGTGTCCCTTCTATATATGTAATATTTGACATCTTAAGTTTATGAATATGAGGAAAGTACATATTTTGGAGGTTGGTTTTATTCCCCATGAGGATTCCCAGGATAAACATTGTGTCACTCTATTTGTGGTTTTATGTGTTAATTCTTGTGCATATTGCTTTTACTTCAAAATGAAAATGATTTAAGTGGATGAGATGGTTAAATGCTTGATGAAACAATTATGCAATTCTTATATTATGTCAATGTGTACTATGATGCAAGGAATGTATGCTTAACTTTAATATGTTGATGATTTAATGATATACGATTATATCAATTATTTTTTGGAATGTATTGAGTAATTATGAATGATGTAGTTAGCTATCTTTACCTTTCAACAACTAGCACTTGATGTATTCAATGGTTGTATGGATGCAAAAAGTAGAATGTAATGGAATGTAAATCTTGCTCAATTGGATATCTCATGTGTGCTACAATCTCAAGAATCATAAAGTAATGGATTCTATTCCTTAAGGATTAATTGGGTTATGATCACTTCATAAAAATTCATGGATGGTATTGGAATTAAGTTGTAAACCAAGATAGATCTTACATTGAGTTGATAAATGAATGTACATGAGGTGTAGGTACTCCCATGATGGCTATATAATGCCTCTTGTAATGAATTTAATTGATTCATGCATATAACAAAAAATGCCTAAATAAATGGGTGGACAAATAAGCCTTAAGAGATATAAGGTTATATAACCATGCTTAAGATGACATTCCAAGGATTCTATGAATTGATCACGTATAGTGATTTTGTATCTTAGTAACCCTATCGAGAAGATGTTGGGTTGGATCTAATATCTATGAATAACCATTTTTGAGGTTATTTCATTATGATGGATTTCCATATTCAAGGCATTCACCTATATACTGGTCCTAGTGGACAATATGGTTAAGGGTGATTTTTCTTTTTAGAGGGATGAAACCAATCGCTTGGCCAGCGTTCTCATATCCGAGTGGTATGAGGGTTTCATAGAAGTTGATCACTTCTACTCAAGAGTGACTCTGATCAAGTCTTAATATCTCTTGATGCTATTTGCCTTGATAGCTTACAATCCAAATGGAATGATTCTATATTAGTTCATGATTATGACCCTTGCCTCATGAAAAATGAATGTTTATATATATAAAAAAATTGTGGTAACAAATGGGGCTGTTATAGTTAGGTATAATTTGGCTAATTTGTATGATCACTAGTCTACTATATCTTGTTGCCTCAATCATGGTCACCTTACATAAAACATTACTCATCACTCCAATTGGAATAATTTATAGCTTTCCTTATGATATTTTGATGATTAAGGAGTTCATATAAAGTAGGATAGATATCGTATAATCATTAGCAATAATTATTATACAACCATTGACTATTTTGCGTGCACTTTTTAACTCTCAAAATCTTGTAGCGAAGGTATAATAAAATGCAACATACCATATTAGTCCATAAGCAAAATACAAATGTTTTCAATCACTTGCCCACTCCTAGTATTTTGTGCAACCTCCATTAAAAATCAAATAATATTTAGAAGCAATAAGTTACACCTAGTCAATCAAGTTTACTCTTGGACCATGCACATAAAAACACATAAAAACATTGTGAATCTTAGGAATGATGAAGTTATGAGTTGCTATTACCATAAAGTGAAAGGTTTTCCTTGTTCATCCAATTATGCACATGGTTTAGAATGCTAAGTATAGACACCAAATTCTAGCCATTAATCCTTCATCCTAACCATTACACCACCCACTTGTCCACCTTAGCCCTTTTTTGCAACTCATTTAGCCATTTCATGCCTTTCCCACCTTCAAAAGGCCCACTTTAGCCCTTTCCCACCACTTTTCGACCCCTTTGGACTTAATTTATATTTATTTTATATTATTTATATTTAATATAATATTTTATTATTATATTTTAATATATTTATTATAAAAAATATATATTTAAACCCAATTAACCTCAGCCATATGATTTAGTCTAATCTCAGCCATCCATCTTCATTAATCCATGCCACACTTAAAGTACAATCTTAGCCTTAGGATTTGATTTAATCTTAGCCACACAATCAAAAGTGTTAAGCTAAAACCCTAAGAAAACCCTATAAGTAAAGGCATTTGCAAATTCTCAAACCATGGAATGTTCTCGCCCTTGGAGAGATTATGGAAGAAGCCCTTGTGAAGTAGAAGGTTGCAGAGCCCTGAATATCCCATCGGTCAAATCTACTTGTGAGAGTTGACTAAAAACCTAGCTTGTCATAGGAATTTCTCCATTCCAGCCACTTCCACATCCATACTCCATCACCGTTGTAATCCCTTCATTTTTTGTGTCCTTCGTTTCCCCATGATCTACTTCTACAAATTAAATCCTCACTCATAGGCACCCTCCAGAGCTTGCCAAGCTCACTTTAGATCTTGCCAAGTGCTCACTAGAACCTGCCATATACAATAGGCTTGCACCAAAGTCTAACAAGATCACACTAGAGCCCGCCAAGAACCCATCAAATCCTGTCATCATCATCAACACAAACTAGAGATTATTGCATAAAATCATCAGGTGCCACTAGGGCACCTTGCCATCAAGTCTGCAACAAAGCAACATCAATTTCAGTAAGGTAAATCACCTTCTATTTTTATTTCATTACATAATATGTAGGTTTTTGTATGCCATTGTACTAATTTGTAGTTAGGATTTATTTTATAGCTGAGGGTCTCATGCTGTGGAGCCCTCATAGGTATTATTAATCATCTTGTCTATTTGTGTGGATGCAGATCTATAAGTTCTCATTCAATACTAGATAGTTGTTGAAGCTAGAGTGGTCCAACATTGGATATCTCACAAACCCACTCATTCTTTTGGGAGTGAAGTGCAATTTAAGACACTCATCATTATATAGCTAGGGTTTTGAAGAACCCTAGAAATTTGTATCTATTGTATCAAATAAACTCTATCAAGGTAGAATAATTATAACAAGGAGTTTTTCAGCTCCCCCCATTTATTGAAATATATTCCATTTTGTGCAGTTATTTGTCTCTTTGATCTTGCATAGTGTCGCATTTTAAATCTACAAATGGCAATCATTGTGGGATCCCACAAGGGTTCTAAATTTTGATTTGATTTGCCTTGCTAATGTTATTTTGTTGCTGCATCTTATGGGATTTTTGGGAGTGAAAAATCATTCGAATCCATTGATTAGGGTTTTTGGAAGATTCTATAACAGTTGCAAAAGATGTGTAGGCACTTTGTAACAATTTTTTGTCATCACAAGTGCCTTTTTATGCCTACAAAAATACCCTGCTACACCTGGTAGGTGCCTTGCTATGCCTAGCATTGATCAGAGGTGTCCTACTATGTTTCCTGCACACACTACCACGATTGTTTCAACCATTCAACCATATATCACTCGAAGTTGGATTGAGCTAAAATTTGGAGGGTAGGTTTCTGACACAACCTATCATGTCTCCACAAGTTTTTAGATTAATTGGAGTAGCAGTGACCTTAGAAACACCTCACCAAAATATAGGCTTTTTTGTAAGTCCTTCATCCATTTTTAGCTCATTTTTGCTTTACATTTTTTTTGGGTTTTTTGCTGTGTTTTTCAGATTTTAATATTAAAAGGAATATACACTAAGTAATATGGAAAAAGAATTCATATTCGATTGCATTTAGGGTTTTTCATGCATACATTCACATAGTTTAAAATTCCTATTTAAAATCTACAAATTCGAGTGATTGCTTGCATATTTTGTTTGCATTTGAAACTAAAGAGCATTATTAGAATCTGCACTTTTAGGATTTAAAGATTGCTTTATTTTGCATATCTAAATAGGAACAATATTTGAATGCAAAAAGTACTCTTGCCCTTGGCTGGCACCTTTGGCAAAGAGGTGGACGAACCCTCCTATTGCTATCTAGGTAGGGGGTTTTAAGCGGTGTACTTCACACTCTTTAGATGAAATTTGCATTCATATGTTGGATTCTAATTTAGATGAGTAAAATTGGTGATATTTAGCATTGTTTGAACATAATAAAGAATAGGATACTTTAAAAATTAATCACACACTACACGTTTCACTCTAAAATAGTAGTGGCTAGATTTCATCACCAACCATTGCTTGAGATTTGGTGATGGTGGCCGTCATTTCCATCCACCAATATCTTCCCTCGACACCATAGGATTACCCCTAAGAAAAATTGTTAGAGGTCATTACCAACAAGAATATTGCTATCCTTGCCAACCTTACATTTTACCTTTATTTTTATTAAGTAAGATTAGAACATCAAAACACACAAACTTGTCACTCTAAAATGAACATACAATAATGAAGAAAATAATTAATGTATGAAGGTAAGCCACACAAGGCAACAACTTAGCATTGATTGTTTCTTTCATTTTTGATTCTGTACGAATTTCAATTTGTGTTCATTTGGATGGTTCTAAATTATTGGGTTATTTACTTTATGGTATTAAAAAAAAATCAAAAGAAACTAATAGACCAAAACAACTTAATGAAAAATACATCCAATTCACCTGCTACTTCGGTGGTAAACCCTTATCCATCCCTACCACAAGTAGGATACATCACCAATCAAAAAGCTCCAAAGGTACCTAATACCTTTGGTCATATTTTAACATGGCTCCACATTAGCAATTCCCATCATTAACATGGCTTAACCTTAGCCATTTCATCATTTTTTTTTGTAGATAATATACTATAGCATTAATACTGGGTTTTATAGGTTGACCCAAAACCTTTTACAAAAATCAGCCTAGGGCTGTTTATGAACATGTCCTTACTAAGGATCCTATATATGTAAAATCTAAGTGCTACCAAAGCCATTACATCCAGTAAGGCACATAGCCTGTTATCAAAAATAAACTTGCCATACAACATTTTTGGTATACCTCAAGAAAACACACCTGCATCATAATTACAAAAAAATAAATAGATACAGATCCCTTCATTGAAACAATGGAGAAACAAAAAGTTGCACACACATAGTAGAGTACTGAAAAAAACTCCCACAAGCTCTGTATTGACAGTTACTCTTAATAATTATTTGGTAATTGTTTTCTTCCATATATGACATACTTTGGGACCACATCCCATCTTGGCCAATCAAACTTGGAGAAGCGAACCTGCTGGCTAAATTTATGGGGGTGGCTATCTAGTGGTCCACGTGGCTCTGGTTCGAAGTCTTATATTGTCGTTTCTTTCCTGCCTTGTGATTATCAACCAAACTCAAATTACTAAGATGATTAGGAGCCATGTTATCTAACATGTAACTATCCCCATTAGTCTTTGTGATATTTCTAAGCAGCATCCACCAAGACTGACAGCTCATATAATTTTTATTGTGAGTCCATTTCAAAAAAGAGATGGGAATACTCATAGTCTTCGAACTTACAATGCCTTCCCTATTGGTAAATTCAACTATCATTCTTGGAATTCTTGTTGAATAAGCTTCTCTACTTCGCTCGGGACACTGTGTTCCCATTTAAAAATTCTATCACCATCGACACCCAAATTGTCCAGCTTATCAGCAACTTTGTTAGCTTCTCGAAAGACATGTTGGGCTTTTCTGTCCTGTATTCCTTGGAAAAGGATCCTATCCTCTTTAACAATTGTTTTAATCCTCCAAGGAGGTGTTTTCCAATTATTGAGGAGATTTATAAAATGCATAGAGTATCCTTATACGATCAAATTACCTTCTACGTCTTGAGTCATTTAAAGGCCTCTCCACATAGCTCTAGCTTCAACTTTGTTGTTTGTACTTGTTCCCAAAAATTCAAAAAATGCAAGTATCATATTTCCATTATGATGTCGCACAATACCGCCAGCACCTGATCTGCCAAGATTTTCCTTAGCCGCTCCATAAAAATTAAGATTAAACCAACCCGTAGGAGGTGGGGACCACTTAACATTGGCTTTGGGGTTGACTACCCTAGGCACAGACTCATCTAACAAGGTTAAGCTTAAATATTGAGCAATCCTGGTCTCCTACAGATGAAGTTTACAACTATCAAAAGGGATAAGGTTCACATTCTCGTTGGCAAAGGATAGGATCCTGACAATGATAGTTTGATGATCATGGATAGACTCATTAAAGACTCTATGGTTCCTTTCTAACCACACCTACCAAAGACAGTGATTGAGACAAATTTTCCATATGTATCTAAGTCTTTGGCTTGAAAAGGGGCAAGGCCACTGGATGAAAAAATCAAGTACAGTGGCTGGTTTAACCCAAGAAATATTGAAGGCCTGAAAAACACCACTTAGGACAGTCAAGAAAAAAGGGCACTCAAGGAAAATGTTATAAATGGTCTCCCAATTAGCCCTGCACAGATAACAATGATTAGTGATACAAATACCTTTACGCATCATATTATCAATGGTTAGAATTCTTCCTTGGATAACCAGCCATGAAAAGACTACAATTTTTGGAATTAATTTTTTTATCCAAACTAAGTCCTTTTGGAGAACAAAATCCTCATCATCAAGAAGAAGCTTGTAAGCTGATTTAACATTGAACTGCCTATTTTCCATAGGAGCCCAGGTCACTTGATTTTACTTGGGTCTCATGGGGATAAATTATTTCCTGAGAATGTTACAAATATCATTTGATTCCACTTGAATACCTAAATCCTTATTTTTTTCCACTTCATTCTGACTCTGTCCTCAACCATATAATCAGAGACTTTTTTGCCAATTATTTCTTCCATGATATCTATGATTCTGGATAAGTTAGGATATTGTGTCAGTGGTTCATCCTTATCCCACCTGTCATTCTAGAAATTTATCCTCTCACCATTGCCTAAAACCCATCTTAATTTTTTTTTGATGATTTCCTTACAATTGAGAATTGCTTTCCAAAAATTAGAACCTCTAATTGGAACTGAGTCACTTAGAAATTCCATATTTTAAAGATACTTTTATTTGATGATAGCTGTCCATTCATTTTCTTCACCAAAAATGAGGTGTGATTCCTGCTTAGCTAGTAAATCTAAATTCATATGAGCAATTATCCTTAGACCTAAGCCTCCATTTTACCTGGGTCTACACACTTTGGTCCATCCTACAAGGTGTATCCTTTTTTTTCTCCTTTGATCCAGTCCATAAAAATTATTTTTGGAGTTTCTCAATTTTATGGAAAACCTTCACAGGGGCTTTGAAAATGGAGAGGAAATATACTGGAATGCTTTGAAGAGAGGCCTTAGTGAGGGTTAGCTTTCCTACTTGAGATAGAATATGACCTTTTCATCTAGCAAGTTTTTTTTGAATTCTTTAAATAACCCTCTCCCACATTGACTCTCTCGGAGAACAAATGAAAAGAGGGAGACCAAGATATGAAGTGGGGAGGTTTGCTATATCACACCATAAAATTTTTGCAATCCTTCCTTACCTCTGAATGGGGGTGTACAAGAAATATAACTTGCTTTTACTGAAATTAACTTTCTGACCAACATCGTCCTTGTAGAGTTGTAGGATGTATTTAATTCTTTTGGCCTCAACCATCGATGCCTTAGTCAATAGAAGGGTATCATCAATGAATTATTGGTGAGAAACATCCCTAGTGAGAGATGTTGCCATGATTCCTAATATTAGCCTTGAACTGCAAGTATTTTTGATGGTTTTACCTAAAGCTTCTACCACAATGATGAATAACATGGGTTGATAGGGTACCCCTGCCAAATTCCTCTATGACTTTGAAAGTAACCAATAGTTTTTCCATTAACCAGAATTGAGAACCATGCTTTAGAACTGCATTCTTTGATAAAATTAACCCATTGGTGGTGAAAACTAAACTTAAGGAGGACAACAATCATAAAGTCCCAATTTAGCCTATCAAATGCCTTGTTCATATCAAGTCTGAGGGCAAAAATAGACCTGTTAGTCTTATGAGTAGAGTGCAGAGCTTCATGAACTGTGATAACTCCATCCAAGATTAACCTGACATAGACAGAGCTTCCCTAGCATGAATCTATGATGCGGGGCAAAAAAATCTTATTCTATTTGCAATGGCTTTAGTTAGGATCTTGTAAGAAACATTGCACAGACTGATCGACCTGAAGTCAGCCATAGATTCAGGGGTTTGCTTCTTAGGAATTAGAGAAATAAAAGTAGAGTTGAGACCTTTTGGGATATGATTGCTTGCTTGGAATTCTCTGGCAGTAGAAATTACTTCCTCACTTACAATGTCCCAAAAGGCTTGATGAAACAAGGAGGAAAGCCATCGGGTCCTAGGGCTTTGTCTGGCTCCATGCTAAACAAGGCTTCCTTAATTTCCTCATTAGAAAAGGGAGCTAGAAGCTTAAGGTTTATATCCTCATTTATTATGCTAGGAATGGATTGCAAGAGAATATATTTGGCCTCCTCATTGCACTGTGATTCTTGACCAAGGATAGAATTGAAATAAGTTACTGCCTCCTTTTTTATTTCTGTTAAGTCTTGAGTAATAGAACCATCTACTTTTTAAAAAAAATTATATTGTTATTGCTTCTATTTCTAAGTGTGGTGACGTGAAAAAAATTAAAATTTGAATCTCCATATTTCAACCAAAAAGCCCTTGATTTTTACCTCCAATATATTTCCTCATAGGCCAAAATGTTATGAAAATTTGCTAGTTTTGTTCGATCCTCCTGCCTAGTAGTTTCATTAGCATCACCATGTTGAATCCTCTGATTAATTATCTTAAAACTTTCAAAAACCTATTTTTTATTTTCAAAGAGGTTACCAAAGACCTCTTTGTTCCAAGTTCGAAGCTTTTCCTTAACTAACTTTAATTTGCCAGCAAGTTTAAAAGCTGCACTACTCCTGACAGGCTGCTGCCACCACTAAATTAAGTTATCTCTAAAACTGGAATGTTCGATCCACATATATTGAAATCTGAAAGGTTTCTTGAAGGATAGAGAGTTAGGGATATCCAAAAAAATAGGATTATGATCAGAGGTAATTTTAGGAAGGGCTTGTAGGGTAGAATCACCAAACAAAGTTATAGTCTTCTTTGTTAGAAAAAACCTGTCAAGTTGTCTTTCTTGAATGAGATGAAACCCTATCCACTAATTTCTCTAGGTATAATTCGCTATTCTAAGTTTTACATCCATCAACATGTTGGAGTTCACAAAGTCATTGAACTCATACATGCTCCTGATAGGTGGTCCATTTCCACCCATTTTGTCTGAAGGGTAAAGAGGAGTGTTAAAATCCTCAGCCAAAATCTAGGGAACATTATGGAAGATTTCACTCAGATTGCCTAAGTACTCCCATAGTAGAGCTCTCCCTTGAATTGAAGTCGGGGCATAAATATTTGAAAGGATCCACGACCTATTGTTGTTTATTTTCTTAAATAAAATACTAAGAACCCTATCATATTTCTAAATAATGGTGCCTTCTACTATCCGGGGATCCCACAAAGCCATAAGGTCTCTAGACGCTCCTCTGGATGATTTGAAAACCATCTCCTCTTGATTCCAAATTTTTTTTGCTACTTTTTTTGACTAAATCTCATCAGTTTTTGTTTCTTGCAACATGATAATAGTTGGATTTACTTGATTTATTATTTCACTAACTTCACTGTTTTTGGACAGGCCATTGAGGCCTCTCACGTTCCATGAGAGGAACTTCATTTTGATTGTTTGGGATTTCTTCCTCTCCCCCTCCCTTGAGGGGGTTTTCCTAATTTTTTGTCTTCAGAACCTAGAATAACCTGTTGAAACAAGGTTCTCTGTTTTCCATTAGCAATGTCATTATCAGTTTTAATTTTTTGATGCTCAGCATTTGATATTCTCCCTCTTATTTTTTCACTGCCAAAATCTATAGGAGACTTCACAATGCTCCTGGTTTGTTTAGGACTAAACTAGGGGGAGGCAATTTATTGTAGAACTGAAATACCATAATCCTTAGTCTGAAGAGTTTCACATATCTCCACCCCTACATCCAAATATTCTCCTTTTTTCTTGTATTCCCCTGGTCTGTGGGATGGCCCCTCAATAGGATTCACCTGGCTCCTAGTGATGATGTTAGGGAGATGATATTTTTTATTTTCCAATGCCTCAAATTTATTCCTAAGTTATTTAGCATTAGGGTTTGGCTTTGGGATGCCCACTAGGCTTGAAGTATTTTCAGCATTAGGGTTTAAGGATCCTGACTTGGATGGGGATTCTAGATATCGGGCATTAGGGTTTGGCTTTGTGATGCCCATGGGGCTTACAATAATTTCAACATTAAGGTTTGAGGATCCTGACTTGGATGGGGATTCCAGAGAGTTAAAAGGTTAGCGTAAAGGTTATGGGCTTCCATGTCTTTCGATAATCCTCCTACTCCCATATTGGATAGAATTGAAAATTTATTTGAAACTAGAGGATTGGAACTTACCTGAGTATTTTTTTTTCCAACAACCTATTGTTTTCCTTTGTCTTGGTAGGACCCTACACCCTCAATTTTATTTTTTTGGTAGACATATTTTGCATGATTGAAATCACCTCTGCCAGGGAAACTCTTCAAATTTCCTTTGTCTAGCATTCCCTACTTTTAATTTTCTCTATTCATTGCCAGGTTAGGGCACTGATTGCATAAATGTCCTTGATTTTTGCATTCTACACAGAATACCGGTCTATTCTTGTATTCTATCGGCTATTTTTGATAGTATTCTCCATACTCTAGCTCCACAAACCTTGGAAATTCATTATCCAAATTAGCATTTATGTAGATTCATGAATGAGTCATCCTTGTCCTTACAAGGTCGCATGATCAATGGAGATCAGGTCCCCTATAGTTTTGGCTATGCCCTGTAGCCAATATTCATTGAAGAAATGGTTAGGTAGACTCGAGAGATGAACCCAAATAGGGGCAATGTTAATATTTTGCTTTTTAGGGTTGAAATATTCACCCCATCATATGAGAAAAAGGCTCATTTTGCCCAAAAAATAAGGACCTCCTATTAAAATGCGGTTAGAATCCTCCATATTGTTAAAATGGATAATGAAGAACCCTCGAGTTAGAGCTACCAACTCCAAGCTGCCTACCAGTCACCATTTACCCATCACCCAAGCCCTGATAGTCTCCATGTTTGGCCTACCTCCCAAAAACTTGCCTACCAAGGAGAATTATTCCATTGAAAGAAAAGGGCTCATGGAACTTTTCGGGGCCAAAATTTTATTATTTACTGGAACTAGGTGTGGAAGAGAGAGAACCTCCTTTATTTTTCCTCTAAGAGTCTCAACAAAAGACAACCACTTCTTGGGCCACGCATTGTCCTTCATATATTTTTGGTTAGGGTCTTTCTAAGGAGGGTTGGGCCCCCGCGTGATGCCCACCTCCAAATCCACTGTATCCTGACCACCTTCATTTGGATCCTCACTTGATTCATGCTTGAGGTTCCCACCCACCCCTTCTATACCTGATCTACCTCTTTTGCCTTGGCTGAGATTCCTGCCCAAAAAATTCAAACCCTCACTCCCACCGCACCCGCTAAACCTTAGCTCACTCATTCCTAAATCTAGGAAGAAAAAATATAAAGCACTAATAATTAGCCATTTCATCATTAACATAGCTCAACCTTAGCCATTTTATCATTAACATGGCTCAACCTTAGCCATTTCATCATTAACATGGCTCAACCAATAACCATTTCATCATTAACATGGCTTAACCTTAGCCATTTCATCATTAACATGGCTTAACCAACAACCATTCCATAATTAACATGGCTTAACCTTAGTCATTTCATCATTAAAATGGCTTAACCTTAGTCATTTCATCATTAACATGGCTCAACATTAGCCATTTCATCATTAACATGGCTCAACCAATAGCCATTTCATCATTAACATGGATTAACCAACAACTATTTCATCATTTACATGGCTTGACCAATAACCATTTCATCATTAACATGGCTTAACCTTAGCCATTTCATCATTTACATGGCTTAACCAACAACCATTTCATCATTAACATGGCTTAACCTCAGCCATTTCATCATTAACATGGCTTAACCTTAGCCATTTCACATTAACATGGCTTTACCTTAAGCCATTTCATCATTTACATGGCTTAACCAACAACCAGTCCATCATTAACATGGCTTAACCTTAGTCATTTCATAATTAACATGACTCCAAAATAACTATTCCATCATTAACATGGCTCCAAAACAACCATTTCATCATTAACATGACTTAACCTTAGCCATTTCATCATTAACATTGTTTAACCTTAGCCATTTCATCATTAAAATGGCTTAACCTTAGCCATTTCATCATTAACATGACTTAACCAACAACCATTTCATCATTTACATGGCTTAACCAACAACCATTTCATCATTAACATGGCTTAACCTTAGGTATTTCATCATTAACATGGCTCAACCTTAGCCATTTTATCATTAACATGGCTCAACCAATAGCCATTTCATCATTAACATGGCTCAACCTTAGCCATTTCATCATTAACATGGCTCAACCTTAGCCATTTCATAATTAACATGGCTTAACCTTAGCAATTTCATCATTAACATGGCTCAAACATAGCCATTTCATCATCAACATGGCTTAACCAACAACCAATTCATAATTAACATGACTTACACAAATCCATTCCATCATTAAGTAGTGGGAGGGTTTGATGTGTTTTCCATTAAGTTTTTTTGACTTATTACTTTTGTTTAATTTCGAGTTAGTATCATAACGTAAGTAAATCAAAAAGTGAAAAAAAACTATCATTTTAAAAAGGAGTACACATTAATAAAATAATAATGTATGAGGTAAGCCCCACATGGTGAAAACTTATCATTGTTTTGATTTCTTTTATTTTCAATCAGTTCATGCCAATCCCAAAAATCCCTAAAGGCACTTAAGCCCTTTTGTCACATATAATTTCAACTTCAAAAATCCCCAAGGGTACCTAAGCCCTTTGGTCACATCAAATTTCAATTTCAAAAAGCCCCAAAGGTACTCAATCCCTTTGGTCACATCAAATTTCAATTTTAAAAATCCCCAAAGGCACTTAAGCCCTTTGGTCACATATCATTTCAACTTCAAAAAGCCCCAAGGGTACCTAAGCCCTTTGGTCACATCATATTTCAATTTCAAAAAAGCCCCAAAGGTACTCTATCCCTTTGGTCACATCAAATTTCAATTTCAAAAATCCCCAAAGGCACTCAATCCATTTGGTCACATCAAATTTCAATTTCAAAAAGCCCCAAAGGCACTTAAGACCTTTGGTCACATATCATTTCAACTTCAAAAATCCCCAAGGGTACCTAAGCCCTTTGGTCACATCATATTTCAATTTAAAAAAAGCCCCAAAGGTACTCTATCCCTTTGGTCACATCAAATTTCAATTTCAAAAATCCCCAAAGGTACTCAATCCCTTTGGTCACATCAAATTTCAATTTCAAAAAGCCCCAAAGGCACATAAGCCCTTTGGTCATAAGCTTCCCAAGCTAGGGGGAGTAGAAAAACCTGAGCCAATGAACATCATACACTTGAAAGTGTTCCATGCTTACTGTGATTACTATATATGTATATATACATGCTAAAAAAAACAACAACAACAAACAAAACAAACAAAAACAAATCATTCACATAGGCATATTGCCATTGCATATATATTGCATTTACATATAGACATATTTATAGGAATTTCTCATATTACATTCATACATCCTGCATACACATTTCATTTGCATTCATTCCACATGCATTACACTACACCCCTGCATTTTACAAATTGCCTTCATCCCATCCCATGTTCAATGATATTTTATAGTAGTGATGATATGGCCAAAAATAAAAAAGTCAAGTTTCCACAACCGAGGGTACCTATTTGGGAGAATTTATGCAATCCCCTCCAACAATCCCATTTATCCAAAGTCACAAAAAGCCAAAATTTTCCCTCACTCAGCCACTACTAGTGTGTCTAGCAGCCTCTAGAAAGATGTCTAATTTTATTTAGGACTAGAAACACTTTTTCCACATTAAGAAAGTCTTGAGTATGGTCAACTGATTCCAAAAAGCAATCTTGCACCAACCACACTCTTTCACATATTATAAACATTTTGAGTAAAAGAGGGATAACACCATACTTGGGTAGAACCTAGAAGTGAAAATAATATTCCTTGCTTGTCCTATCATGCAACATAGTCCAAAATAAAAACAATGGTTTTCACCACTATCACAGTTGCTATCCAAATATACACACATAGAGTAGTAAGAACAGGGTCACATTCTCCTCACACTTCAGTGGAGAATCTGATTCCCCAAATATCTATACAAAAGTTACCAACTTCTATTTGCCCATAATATATCATTAGAGTTGTAAGGATTGTACTACATGTCCCCTTAGAAGGATAAGTAGTCATCCCCAAAGCTCTATTCAAATACTTAACAAATTCCACATACACACTTTCGATCCCTAAAGTTGTAAGGATCGTACCACATGTCCCCTCAGAAGGATAAGTAGTCATCCCCAAGGTCTAAAAGATAAAATCATTGGACTATGGAGTGAGTCTCCACCGGGGCTATAGATGCTTGACTAGCAGTGGAGTAAGCTCATGCGGGACGACATGTCTCTCTTCCAAAAAGGGAGACCTCTAATCAAACATATAGACAAGCTAACTTCTTTGTCCTCTCCATAACAGGTCATGCCTAATTTACTCATAATGAGGTAATGAAATTCACATGCACACACATTGGTGCTTGATTGTCTAGGATCTTTTTCATGCTCAATATTTGGTACATGAACTTCACTTGCACACACATTAGTCCTAAAGATGGTTAGACAACCTTTAGTGAGTTTATTTGAAAGCACTAGTCTGTTTGAGTCTTTGAAAATCCTGCAGTATTCCATATCAACATCCATATATTCTTCCATATCAACATCCATATCTTCTTCCATATCAACATCCATATCTTCATCATGGATCAACCCACATAAAACCACCAAGATCGGTGCCCCCGATTGCAAAAAAATGAACAAAAATGGCCAACAAAATTCTGAACTAAAAATTATTATTTGAATATCATGCATTTCTCTCATATAGTTTGTATTCATATACATGCCATTTCATTTGCATTAATCATCCATAAGAATTAGTATACACATCATGATTAGTTTGCATTAATCATTAATAAGACATGCATAAAAACATTTTCATAAACATGCATTCCACAAACGCATTCACTTAAAAGCACAAAAATAAAAAGCCATGTATGTATATATATACAACTCACATATGCAAAGATCACTAAAAAGTGAGAACATCATCACAACTTAGGGGGTGTTCAAGGTATCACAGCTTCCCCACAAATTCAATAAACAATTCAATCATTCAATCACATTACATCATCAACAATTCAATTGCTAGGTTCGAAAGGTTGTATTATTTTGTCAAAGGTTGAGCCCTTTGCCTCGCATACATCAAATTCAAAATTCTCCAAAGGAACTAAAACTCCT
Source organism: Wollemia nobilis (assembly GCA_028583015.1). Taxonomy (NCBI): domain Eukaryota; kingdom Viridiplantae; phylum Streptophyta; class Pinopsida; order Araucariales; family Araucariaceae; genus Wollemia; species Wollemia nobilis. The sequence goes on along the minus strand of JAQPPZ010001057.1, from coordinate 5,310,666 downwards.
TTGGTCACAATAAAATCACATCATCAACAAATCAATTGCTAGGTTCAAAAATTTCTGTCCTTTTGTCAAATGTTGCATCCTTTGCCTTTCATTCACACCATTTTTTTCATCATAAAAAACCCCTTTATTTGTTAAGGGCAAAGAATAGACACAATCATTTCATCTTTCATCATCAAAAATACCTTTATATGTTAAGGCAATGAACAAAAACAAATCAAATCATTTTCAAAAACCTCTTTATATGTTAAGGGCATTGAACAAAAACAAATCATTTCATCATCAACAACCCCTTTATCTATTAAGGGTAAAGAACAGACACACTCATTTCATCTTTCATCAACAAAAACCCATTTTTTTGTTAAATGCAACAAACAAAAACAAATCAAATCATTTTTAAAAACCCCTTTATCTATTAAGGGCAGTAAATAGAAACAAATCATTTCATCATCAACAACCCCTTTATCTATTAAGGGCAAATAACAGACACAATCATTTCATATTTCATCATAAAAAACCCCTTTATCTGTTAAGGGCAAAGAACAGACATAAATAATTTCATTTTTGTTCATCATCAAAAACCCCTTCCTCTGTTAAGGGCAAATAACAAACACAAATACAAGTGAGCCTTGTATTTAGTGGTTTACCCTATTTCACCTGGTGGTTGCAGCAACTGGTTATCCATGCAATTCGGTAGGATGGATATATTACCATAAGGACACTTTCATCATCAAAAACCCCTTTATCTATTATGGAAAACAAACAAACACAAATAATTTCATTTTTTTCATCATAAAAAACCCCTTTATCTGTTAAGGGCAAATAACATACACAATCATTTCATCTTTCATCATAAAAAACCCTTTATCTATTAAGGGCAATGAATAGACACAAATAATTTCATTTTTTCATCATCAAAAACCCCTTTATCTGTTAAGGGCAAAGAACATACACAATAATTTCATATTTCATCATCAAAAACCCCTTTATTTGTTAAGGGTAGAGAACAGACACAAATATTTTTATTTTTGTTCATCATAAAAAAATCCCTTTATCTGTTAAGGGCAAGGAATAGACACAATCATTCCATATTTTATCATCAAAAACCCCTTCATCTGTTAGGGCAAAAACATATACACTCATCACATCTTCCAAATTGCAAAAATCCCTTCATATGTTGGGGCAAAAATAGAATAAATCATTGAATCCATGCACATTGTATCCATAAATACATTTTGCATCACCACATCTCCATGTCACTATCAAATCCATAAAAAATTACAATATTTGTCAAGTTCAAGTAGCATGAAAGTGAATCTTGTATCTAGTGGGTTATTCTACAAACTTGGCGATTGCAATGATGAGAATCCATGCAATTCGGTAATATGAAGAGCTTACCATAAGGACACTTGATCATGATCATCATCACTTATCTCCTCGATTGATATCACAATCATATTTGGTACCTCACATTGTAAGTGAAACCTTGCCAAAGAACAATTTGCACAACTGCTATCATTGATGGCCTAGTTCGTGAGGCTTAACACATGAAAAAACTCAAATTTCATAATTTTTATTCAAAAATCTAATGATAGGCACTGGTTAGGATGATTGGTTCCAATTGTGGGAATTATCATAATAGTCGCTCGTAGGCCATCCATGGTTCTTTTTATTTTTATTTGCATCATCATACTTGCATATCAATGGCATCAAAGAGCACACTATTCAACAACATCGAATCACCCCCAAATTTGGGGCAACCAAAATATTGATTTTGATCCTCCCACGATGGGATACATCTTACATGATCATGACATCTACACTTGACAAAATCCCCTTTCAACCATTGGGGAAAAAATGGTATCACATTTTACATCATTCATATCGTCCACAATCACATGGTATTTTACACCAACCCCCTTTCCACCGTTGGGGTAAAAATGGTATCACATTTTACATCATTCATATAATCCATAATCACATGGTATTTTACACCAACCCCATTTCCACCATTGGGGCAAAAAAGGTATCACATTTTACATCATTCATATCGTCCACAATCACATGGTATTTTAAACCAACCTCCTTTCCACCATTGGGGCAAAAATGGTATCACATTTTACATCATTCATATCGTCCGCATCACATCACATTTTGCACCATCCCCCTTCTCACCGTTGGGGCAAAAATGGTACCACATCATTCATCACTTGCACAAATTCTATTTCAATTGGCTTGTGAGATTCTTCCCATTCGCCAATTGAGGGGTTAAGATACACAAAATTGTAAAAATTCTTTATTCTTTTTTGTCTTCAACATTGAGTGCTCAAATCCAAAAACAGAGAGAAGTTGCTTCTGTGCCCATAGCCCAAGCAGGTGTCTCATATTTTTGCACCATATTGCACTTCACGCAACATGGTACAAAAGGGGCATCTGTAGACACCAAATCCTAGCCATTAATCCTTCATCCTAACCATCCCACCACCCACTTGTCCACCTTAGCCCTTTCTCGCCACTCATTTAGCCATTTCATGCCTTTCCCACCTTCAAAAGGCCCACTTTAGCCCTTTCCTACCACTTTTTGACCCATTTGGACTTAATTTATATTTATTTTATATTATTTATATTTAATATAATATTTTATTATTATATTTTAATATATTTATTATAAAATATATATTTAAACCCAATTAACCTCAGTCATCCGATTTAGTCTAATCTCAGCCATCCATATTCATTAATCCATGCCACACTTAAAGTACAATCTTAGCCTTAGGATTTTATTTAATCTTAGCCACACGATCAAAAGTGTTAGGCTAAAATGCTAAGAAAACCCTAGGTTGGATTATAAGTAAGGGCATTTGAAAATGCTCAAACCTTGGAATGTTCTCGCCCTTGGAGAGATTATTGAAGAAGCCCTTGTGAAGTAGAAGGTTGTAGAGCCCTGAAGATCCCATCGGTCAAATCTACTTGTGAGAGTTGACTAAAACCCTAGCTTGCCATAGGACTTCCTCCATTCCAGCCACTTTCACATCCATCCTCCATCATCATCACAATCCCCTCATTTTTTGTGTCCTTCGCATCCCCATGATCTACTTCTGCAAATTAAACCCTCACCTATAGGTGCCCTCCAAAGCTTGCCAAGATCACTATAGAGCCCACCAAGCACTCACCAGAGCCTACCATATCTAGCAGGCTCACACCCAAGCCTACCAAGATCGCACCAGAGCTTTCCAAGCGCCCACTAGAGCCTGTCGTCATCATCAGTGTGAACCAAAGCTTACCACATCATATCATCAGGTGTTGTTAGGGCACCCTACCACCAAGTCTGCAATGAAGCAAAATCAAGATTTAGCAAGGTAACTCACCATCTATTTTTATTTCATTATATAATCTATAAGTTTTTGTATGCCATTGTACTCATTTTTAGTTAGGGATTATTTGATAGCTAAGGATCTCATGCTATGGAGCCCTCATAGGTATTACTAATCCTCTTGTATGTTTGTGTGCATGCATATCTATAGGTTCTCATCCAATACTAGATAGTTGTTGAAGATAGAGTGGACCAACATCAGATTTATCACAAGCCCACTAATTTTGTTGGGAGCAAAGCACAATTGAATATACTCATCATTGTATAGCTAGGGTTTCAGATAACCCTAGAAATTTGTATCTATTGTATCAAATCAACTCTATCAAGGTAGAATAATTGTAACAAGGAGTTTTTTAGCTCCCTCCCATTTATTGAAATATATTCCATTTTGTGTAGTTATTTGTCTCTTTGAGTTGATTTCTTTATTGCTTGCATAGTATCGTATTTTTAGGTCTACACTAAGAGTTGACAAAAGGACAAGTTCCACCTTCATCCCACCCCCCCCAAAAAAACCCCTTTCTCAAGCTCCACCTTCATTCCAAACCCCCCAAAAAAATCCCTTGCTCTTCCTCAAAGCAAGCAAGTATCCCAAAACATTACAAAAGCAATAAAATTCCCTTTCTCTTCCTCAAAACGAGCAAGTATTCCAAAAATCACCCCAAGCAATAAAAAATCCCCTTGCTCTTCCTCAAAATAAGCAAGTCTAAAAAATAAATGCATGTTGCTCCAATACAAAAATGAGAAAACTCAAAAATAAAATCCCTAAAATCTAATGGTAATTAAAGAAGGGAAAGGAGCTTGAATCCTTGGAACTCTTAGTGTCTCTAACATCGTGGGGTAATCCTCATTACAATAATGGGCTGAATGAAACCTGCTTGGCAATGGGGTATCCTTACACGTGGTGCCATGTCTATCACATTAGAAAACTTATTTTGTACAGACCTATGGATGCTATCAGATGAGCTAACCCATTGGCATAAGCTAAAATTGATTAGTTTGACCTAACTCATAATGAGAAATGAACAATCATTGTACACACAGTTGGTCCTTGAGAAACTTGAAAAGACTAGGATAAATTTAGCATCATGAAGATTTGTGAAATCATATATATATATATATATGTACTTATATATATATATATCTATATCTATACGAGATATATATATATATATATATATATATATATAGATATATAGATGTATACATATATATCTATATATATAGATGTATATATATATACATATATATATATATATATATATATATATAAATATATATATAGATATATATGAATCACATAGTACAAAAATACCCGAAGGTTGTATACATTAGAGCAATGAGGCTCATAAGAAAAAACAAAAATTACAAAAAAAATATAATACAATGCTACTAGATAGCACTGCCATGACTCCTATGAGGCCCATGAGCTGATCCCTGTGAGCTAGACGGATCATGAAATCCAAGAATCTAAGATCACAAATCGCTAGGCCTAGAATCGCTTCACTTGCTAGAGCTCGATGTTGATGATGTAGGAGGTAGAGGTAGAAAAATTTGATGCTAACCTAGAGTATCCTTGAGCATCGTAACATTAGTAGTCTACCTTTGTGTAGTAGCCAAATATATAGCCTAGCAAGCTACTCGCTGGGCTATCTTAGCACAAAGAGACACAATAGTAGCAACATCCCCACCTATGCCAGGTTTGCTTCATGATACATCCACCTCACTTCATAGTCGAGCAACCTCACCCTGTAACCTTGTGATATATACATCATGAGACTTCATAGTCTCTACCAAACTATACCACTTAGCCTAGAGAATATCCCACTCCTCCTCAGTACGACGTGGAGGAGGACCCTACCCTCCATCACCTCCATCACCCTACCTCCACTACATCTACTGCCACCTCCATCTCCTCCATATCCTCTAGCCTCAAAATCAACATCTATATTTTGTGTCTCTACACCAGCTCACCCCCTACTCTCGCTACCCCAATGGTGCTTCTACTACCAAGAAGCCTGCTCACCAACATCATGCTCATCACCACTACCTACATTATCCAAAGCCTGGTTGGGTTCCCATAGAGACTGCATAGCAAACCAAGTATCATAGTTTGCTATCATCCCAACATCATTTGCATATGGGACATCAACTACCTCATTATTAGCAACATCATCCATTTTTTAGAAGTCAAGAATAATTGGGAGACTTATCTCATCACCTCACTACCTATACATCACTAGAGTATTTAGAACGCCATGTACCAAATCAAATTATCTCATCACATGAGATAAATGGATGAACTCTATCTCTCACCCATGTCGAAAAACCATCCACTTACCTCACCTCACCCATAAAAGCTATGCTACATCATTATCCTAAGCCATACCTGGCCAAGGTCACTAGAAGATACCAATCCCATTCAAACTACCTAATAAATCCTGATAATCCTGTGCACTACAAACATGATGACTCGATGAAGTCTCCTCGCTAGTCTACCAATGAAGAGTGTAAGGAAGTGAGTGATCCTACTCATAAGGTATACCATTTGGGTGAGCAATATTGATGTGCTTCAAGGCTCACAACTGAAGTAGCAAGCTAAACCCAAGCCCCTTTTGCTCCTGCCTCTTAACCTCATACAAATTTACATATATATAACATAAAATATTGGGAGCCATGCATAAACCTGCAACTTAGAAGTCAGATGCAATATGAGAACCACATGGTTCCAAGGGAATTGGTATCCCATGCTATTTGGCAACAACATGTTGCCTATGATGTACATGATGAAAGTTGAAAGAGTGCCCAACTTTATATCCTAGAACAATTGAATATATGGGATCCCTCCCTTACTGTAGTCAACATCCCAATCCTCACCATAGATAGGTATCAATACCTTCTCCTTGTTGTGATCCACCTAGATTTGTGAGCCCTTGATAGGAACATGGAATATGCGATAAAAATATTCCAGGGTAATAGTAAGCTCCCCTATCAAAAGCTAAAATGACCCCCTATTAGGGTCCCATCTCTCCACTCAGGCCGATAGGAACTCGTCTACCTGCATGGTCTCAATTCATCCATATATAGCCAACCCCAAAACCTCCAAAATCTTCTAGTCATCATTAGTGAGGGCCTTTTACACCCTAAAAATGATGCGTTGCCATTTGTGTCATGCTTCATTAAATTTCACCTGAAAAGGCACAAACAAAATCCATATCAGTGCAAACACAAAAAAATATTTCATGCTTTATTTTAATTTTCCAAAAATAGAAAACACCCAAAAAAATATTTCTTTCCAAACACAAACAAAAACATTTCATACTTTATTTTAATTTTCCAAAAAATAGAAAACACAAAAAAAAATATTTCATGCTTTATGTTCATTTTCCAAAAAAAAAAAAAACAAACAACAAAAATAAATTTGATGCAATTTTTCAAAAAAAAAAAACATCTAGGCATTTTCATTTTTACAAAAAAAAACGTTAAACATTTATTTTTCATTTTCATTTTCAAAAACAACCAAAGACTCCAAAAATAAAATAAAAAACTTTCTCCTACCCCCTTATGGCGTCAAAAAAAAAATATACCACCCCCTCTTAGTGTGTTAAAAATAAATAAAAAATACAATAAAACTAAACTAAGAGTTTAGACCACCTACCTCAACATAGCAAACTCTAGTTTCTGCTCCAATTGAGCCACTAGCCTCCATAGCCACACTTGCTCCAATCGTCTTGCCAGCCTTCTCCATCACTCACTCTCAATCCTCAACCACTTAGAAAAATCAAAATGCAAAAATGAAAAACAAATACCCCTTCACCCTTTTATAGCCATAAAAAGTGGTAGTAACCATGGGTGCACGTTTTACAGAGTGTACCTAACTACAAACACACAATTGGAAATTGTGAATCCATGGTTTTCAAGCACACCAAAATGCCCTTGTAGGTTACAGTAAAACAAATTCACACATGCATTCATCGCATTTAATCAACAAACATCATAAGAAAACAAAGCGATGATACTCGTAATTAGTGAACTACCCTACACACCTAGCGATTACAGTGATTGTTAATACATGCAATTCGTTCAGATGGGTAGCTCACCATAAGGACACTCATTAAACCATCCAACATCATCACATATAGAATTAAATAATATGGAAACCTCAATTTTTGGATATGGATCTGTTTAAGCTATTTTGCACAAGGTTATTATTAAGCCCTTTTCGTTGGGTTACAAAAGCAAAAACTAATAAAATAAAATTTGGTAACAATCACTAAAATCACTCGAGTATCAAATTATTAGAGTGCTTGGTTCCTAACAACATAAATTGCTATCGCTTGGAAACCTAACTCCCAACATGGTTGGTGATTTTACCATGATATTTTGCGCATCATCGAAACCAAAGGTAAATTCGTAGCAACACAAATCATACCAAAATTGGGGTATCAAATTATTTCAATGTCATATATTTACATACATTACATTCACATCATTTAATAATCCACCTCCTTTCATCATCCACATTTGGTCAATTTGCTCGTGGGTTTCATTCTTTACCCATTCATCAATTGAGGGGGTAAGCAAACAAATCAAATTTTCAAAAATCATTCATTCTTGAGCATCGTGAATATTTAAGTCCATTTATCCATCCAATAAGGACACATGTCTTTTATTTTTGCATCGCATTGTATTTTACACAACACGGTATAAAAATGGGCATCTGTAGACACCAAAACTTAGGCATTCACAAAACCACATCTTGCATCCCACCACACAAATTTGCATAATAAAATATATGCCTAAGTCCAAAATTAGGCATATAAATCCTACACAGTAAAAGTATTTTCCAAATTATATAAATCTAGAAAATATTCCTAGGATACCCTACCTAATCACTAGACATGTGTCCTATCCACCTCACCACCATCACTTTCCACATCTCACACACTCATGTCCCCTTTATCCCTTCATATGAGATATCCCCTACACCTCACTCCACTTGCAACCACATCACCCTAGTTAAGTGAGACACCCTAGGTGACCCACTCTAATTGCCCCTTCTATTTGGTAACTTTAGATTACCACTTGGCAATCCTAGATTGCCACCTCCCTTTTCCCTCCAAAACCCTAAGGGGCCTATAAAGGCACCTTCACCCTACCAACCAAAATAGGCTAAGAATATACACCATTAGGTTACCAAAATCATACCAAGATTTTGCACGCATCTCAAGGAAACCAAATTTTTGAAGCCTCGTAGGCATCTTTTGAAGCCTTTTGTCATTCAGTCTCAACCACCCATTCATAGTTACATAGTCACAAACGCTCTTCCATAGTTACCTAACCACACATTTGTGGTTAACTAGACAGAACTGCACATCCACAGTTTCTCAGAACCCAAAAAAATACAAGCAGATCGGTAAACTTGATTTTCAGCAAGGCAACTTGTGTTTTATTTTTTTGTTTTCTATATTGCATTTCACATTTTTGCAACTAGGGTTTTGTAGTGATATTTTCTATCTTGATCAACAGGTGCTACTGACCCTTGTTTGCTTTGTCATGTGTGCAAGAAATAGGTACTTGGAGAGTTGTTGAAGTTGGAGTGGTCCCCTTGTTGGATATCGAAAGCCCACTCATCTTTGAAGTTGTAGTAGAGGAAAGAAGAACATAGAGTTTTACCAAAGAGTTGGAAGACTCCCCCCTATCAAATCATTGTATTCAAAATAGAGAGAGATCATTGTAACATTACCCCCAAGACATTGGGGTAAATAAAAAGCATCATAAATTTGGGAGATTCAGGCTTCCCTGTATTAATACAAAAATAAAAAAATATTTTTGTCACATTGCAATCTTATCTCTTCTACTTCATACATTGTTTTATTTAGTTATTTTTAATACAAAAATATCATAGGTTGATTTAACAATGAATGACCCTTCCGAAGTAGCTCCCCAAACTATTGTATCCTCACCCATAGTTGGGATTATATAATATACTCTTAGTTTAACTATTAGCTTTTGTAGCTATTCCTCTTACTTATTATGGATTCTTAGTCCCTTCCATCTTACCTCTCCTTCTATAGCCAAATAATCACTCACTATATTCCCATAATTTTGTTCTAGCTCTACTCTAGTACTTTTTAACTTCTCATCCTTCACTAATAGATACTTATCTAGCCGTACATATTCCCAATAGTGGATAGAGCTACCATTCCCTACCTTTCATTAATTTTATTTTCATAACATCTCTCTATCCTTTACTATAGGGTTCCATAATGAAGATCCCTAATAGGGCTCTAGTGTGGTAAAAAATCTACTATCCTCTTGGTTGTCAAGGTATTTGTCTCTTAGAATTCTTTCCGTAAGGCATGACCCTCTTTCATTAACCTCCATACTGCCTTTGCCACAAAATACTTGTTCATATATTTTATTCTTCTAAGCCCAAGTCCTCCACTTGATTTATTATTGTATACTCTCTCCCAAAATACAAGAAGAATTTTTCTCTTCTCCTCTGAACCTGACCATAGGAAATTTCTCTGAATACTTTCTACTGTATTAGCTACTTTACTTGGGATCTTAGATACTGATAATAACTATATAGGGATTTATTGGAGAGTACTCTTAATAAGTTGTAACTTACCTACCTAACTTAGCAATTTACCATTCCAATTAGCTAATTTACTTTGGACCCTATTAATCAATACATTCCACATTTGATCATTTCATTCCCAAGTAAATAGAAGGGAGAGTTGAAACACTACACCCAAGCTCTATTTTTATTCTTCTCTATCGATTCTCTATAGTATTTATAATAAAAACATATTCTTATTAATAATTTTCATTTGTTGATATGTTTTTTCATAGATATTTAGTATCCTCCTAAATTATTTTGCCTTAGATATAGATGGTCTCCCCAACAAAATTGTGTCATCCACAAATTATTGGCAAATAATACCTTCTATGGATATAGATAGGTTCAACCCACTTAATTCTCTTGCTTTTTTTGTCAATCTCATTCACCTTCACAATGCTTCTTCCATTATAATGAAGGGATAAAAGGACTTTTTGCCTTAAGCTCCTGCTACTTCCAAAGAATATAGCTAAAGAATTATTCATTGTAGTTGAGAATTTAAGTCCTCCATAGTAGTTATTCACCCATATTCTCTAACTTTTGTTGAAGCCAACTTCTCTAGGACTCTATCTAGGAAATTTCATTAGACCTAGTTAGAGGCTTTGTTCATGTCAAGCTTTAGCACCATTCCCTCCCTTTTACTACTTTGAACTGAATGCATGGTCTTATGGAGTGTGATTACTCATCCAAAATCTACCCATCCTTCACAAATCTCCTTTGATGCTCTGTAATGATCTCTGGGAGAAAACAATTTAGTCTTAACTCAATTAATTTTGATACTTTCTTATCAATAGCATTATATAGACAAATTGACCTAAATTATTTAAATCCCTTCAACTCATTCTTCTTTAGAATTAGCACTAGAAAATTATTATTGTATTCTTTTAAAATGTTATTTGAATGGTGTGACTCTCTTATTGGTGCTACTATATCCTTACTATGTTCCAAAAGAATTGGAATAAATCCACTTGAAATCCATCATGCCTTGAAGATTTATATTTTTCCAATGAGAAGACTACTTCCCTGATCTCCTCCTCACTCACCTCTTTGACAAGTTCTGCATGTGTGTCTAGATAGAATTTTTGGGATATGTTGAATTAATTCCTCCATATATTCCTAATCATCCTCACTATATTTTGTTAGCAATAATATACAAAATTTTATTGCCCCTTTTCTAATTTGATCTTCCTCTCTTATTACTTCATCATATTTTTGAATTTCAAATATCCTTGTTGCACTTCTATGTCTTATAGTAGAGACATAAAAGAATATTATGTTCCTATATCCTTCCATTAGCAATTGGTTCCTTGACTTTTATATTCAATACATCTCTTACCTTGCCATTATTGGATGCAATTCCATCTAGATAACTTTTTCTCTAGTAGAAAGGACCTGGTCCATCCTAGTAATTCTTATTTCCTCTTCAATTTGGCTCAATTATTGCCTTAACCATTCCTTTTGTACAAAGATTTTTTCATACCCCCTTGTTCCACTTTTTCACTTCCCTCTTCATATATTTCAATTTCCTAGAAACCACATACATCTTGGATCCTTGGATCACATGCATCTACCATATTTTTATTTCCTCATAAATGCTTGGGTATCACAACCACATGAGTTCAAATTTTAAGGGGTTGTTTTTCTTTCTATCCTCTAGATTACAACAAAGGATAAGAGAGGTATGATTTGATCATATTCTTGTAAATGGTGCCAAAGTATGCTTAAAAATTTTCTAAAACCAATCTAAGGATAGAAAAATCCTTTCCAATATGACCTAGGTTAAGTCCTCCCCTAACCTCCTATTAGTCCACATGAATGCATTACCACTCAAATCAACATCATAAAGGCTTAATGTTGATATAAAATTGTTAAGATCCTTCATACTCTTGGTGAACCCTTGAGATCATCCTTTCTCATCACCTGGCCTTAATGGAATGTTGAAGTATCCTACCACTATCCATATTATCCCCCTAATTTATTATCCCATATTTATAGCTCTTTCTAAAACTCCTTTCTCAATATACTTACATTTGGAGCATAGACATTTGTAACAAGGAAATACAACTTTAAAGACTTGACCAAGAAAATAATTGACAATTGATTTACATTTATAGTGATAAATTCTTCCTCATAGAAGTTAGAGAATCATAGAGCTAACAATCCTCTTGAAGCTCCTCTGGCCCCTCTTGATAGCTCTTATCCTTTTTCCATATTCCACTTTCAATACTTTACCACCTTGCACAAGATAATCTAGTTTCTTGCAATAATACTATTTTAGGTTGGTGGTCCATAAATCTATGTTTGTTAGAGGTATTCATTCCCCTAATATTTCATGATATGAATTTTATCTTTTACTTCTTATAGTGGGCTTTCACCCACTCAAGATTATGGTCGTTTGCTTCCCATATTTCAAATCCTTCTCTATTTCCTTTAAGTGATTTTCCTTCAAATATGACCTACCCACATTTTTTCCCTCCTCTACTCCAAAATCTAGGTACTTATTAGCATTCATAGACATCCTTAGGTATGGTATTTTTGTAAACACCATACATTCACTTCTTGATTTACTATACACAACAGAACTTCTAGATCTGAATCTCCATGAGCCTCTATCTTCCCTATCATTTATTTCTCATTTTATTCCATTTGATCCATATTTTTTTCATTATTTCTAGTCACCTCATCTCATGTTATCAAAGATCTTATCCTTTGTGGAGCATCCTAGTTTTCTATATTTCTAGACTCCTCTCTTATAATTAGTATTTTACCTCTTTTTATCTCCATTTTATTTTGTGATTTTTCCTTACCTTCACCAATACCATCTTCCTTTATTTATTCCTTATTCTATTATGGCTCCCTCCTCTCCTCAACTTCCTAAATTTAAAACTCATTACCCTTCTCCTTAGAGATATGGTCTTTTTTATTCTATATTAGACATTTTTTTTTCCATTCTTCATTCTTGCTTTGGATTTATCTATTATTCCTCTTTTGTTTGATTGGGAAATCCCATGCTAGATGACCTGGTTTGGTATAGATTATATAGCTAAAGGGATTATTATCATAAATTATGCTTTGATTCCATACCCCAACTTGAAACCAGACCGATCTTTGGCAATTTTTGTCCTGATTCAACCATCACACATATCCTAGCAAAAACTACCCTTTTTATTTTTTTGGTGATAAAACATTTCAAAAACTTCCTCCTCCTATAATTCTAGAGGTAAACTAAGTAGCCTTACCCATACTAGGACCATATTTATCCTCTTTGTTTTAGGGTTAAAGCTAGGAGCCCATTTCTTGAGATAAAGGCTAGATCTATCCATAAACCATGGGTCCCTTAGAAGAGCCCTATGGAAATATTTATCATTTTTAAAAGAGGTAAGAAAAAGCCTTTTTGCAGAAAGGAGAATTCAACACAACCTTTAAATTTTATATAAATTAGTTGCCCACTTCTTTATATGCTCCCATGTTGGTATTGAGCCTATGAAATTTCCTATAAGAGTTTTATTAAGTCTGTTTTGTGCTCTTTTATAGACTTTGTCAAAACCATTCAGTCTTCCATTCTTAGTTTCAAAGGAGATTAGTAATTGTTGTTCCTTATTTTCCTCTCCACTTCTCTTTCCCTTCAAATTTTATTCCCATGTTCTATTATCCTTTTCCAAGTTACTACTCTCATGTAGTAGATTTAGGTTCTTCTCCTTTAGAATCAAGGGATATGTATTTGATAGAGCATGAGAATCATCACCTCCACATTCATAATACTTAGCATCAACAACCTTAGCTATACCTTTATGAACCTATACCTGTGCTATAGAAGTTTCAACCATGCATTGATCCAAGTTTACAACTCTAAATACACCACTCTACACCTTGAATATATTGTTGCTTCATGCTCCCACATTTTGCAACTCCTTTCTCTCCTCTAACAAATCCTTTCCTACCTCCATACTCTTAATTAAAAAACAAACTCTACACCTCTAATAAGCACCAAAAATACTAATTTTTATTGCATTTGTAAGGGTATTACATCGGTATAATTAACACTTAAAATACATTTTTGTATGTTAATTGAGTATAATTAATGATAATTTTTTTTTGGTAAATTAATTTTATTGAAAAAAGGGCATTTGAAAGGTGCCCCAACGCCTTGTACAACAATGAAACAGAAAGGAACATAAAGGAAGATAACAAAAGAACCATGAAACTGAGGGACTTAGAGGTAAACAACCTGCAGGAACAAAAAACTACATCCTCTGACTCATAGGAACAAAAAGAAGCAGGCAAACAACCTTCATGAACAAAAGTTACAATCTCCGATTAAAAGGGACAAAAGGAAACAGGCGATTAGCCAACAGAGCCCAAAAAGGAACAAATCCTTCACCACGAAGGAACCAAAAACCAGAGGAATAAAACCTTCACCACAAAGGAACCAGAAACCAGAGGAACAACAGTCACTCTTCGAGGGGTAGGTCCATCTGCATAGGTGACGAAGCGACAACCTCCAGAATGGTATCTTTCACATCAGCTTTAGGAGTTTCCTTTGTGTTGTCCTTTTGAACAGTAGTGCAAGCATCCTTAGAAATATCCATAATCTTATCATCTTTGGCATCAATCTTGGTATCCAAGGATGCCTCAACAACTGACATAGCTGGGATATCTTCAAAGTTATCATAGAAGAATAGGAGGCTTAGAGCCTGGCGTTGTTCTTTGAGTTTTATGATTGCCTTCCCGATGGCCAAGTGAGCAGTCTCAAGATGATCAATGGTGGCAGATGTTGCATGGACAACCAATTTGTGGAGATACTTCTCGACAAGGTCAGGAGAACTGGACATTTCCTTCAAAGTTTTTACAGAGGTGGATGGAGGTGATTTGGCAATTTATTTGTGCTTAAGTCTCTGGGAGCTATGAAAAGGGTTATTTTTACTGACTTTTTTCTTGATATTGAACTCAGAATTGGATTTATCGCTCTTGTATTTCCTTTTAGGTCTGTAATATTTTGGGCTAGGGGTTGAGGAAGAATTTTCTTCCTCAGACTCAGGGGTAGGGATATTACCTTTGGGGAAATTTAGAAGGAGGAATTTGTACAGGACTTTGAAAAGACCTTGATGACAGGGTTTAGCCTCTTCCTTCTTAGAGCGAGTAGATGTGATAGTATAGTCCATGGACCAAAATAACGCAGCAGGAATGTTCATCATTTTGGAATCATGAAAATGATTCATGAAAGCTAAATGATAACAACAAAGTTGGGACTCAGGGTTATCGGAAGTAAGGTATTGCATGATAGGTTTTAAAATTTCTTTCCAAGGCGTTGAAAGGTGATGACGATACAAACCTTTTTTGACCATCTTGTGGATTGGTGAATTCTTTTCAAAAAGTGACAGCTCCGCCTCCCAGTTGTGTTTATTTCTTCTGATCACCTTGCCATCCAGAGCTTGTCCCATCAGATCCACCAGTAGCTCCAAGGAAATTTGGAATTCGATGCCGTGGATGGTAACGACACCCTTATCCCAGGTAGTCATGAAGGCTTTGGTAACCTCCTCCTCAACTCCAAAAAATAGCTTGAAAAAATTGATGAGTCCATTTTTGTCCTTAAACATGTCAGTGGAAATGGAATCCAACTCAAAGATCTCAGGCTCAATGAACACAACCTTTCCTTCCTTCATGATTGCAAAAGGAAGTGAGGAAGCAAAAAGGATAGAGCAAGGAATGAACTGGGCCAGCAGGATAGGAATGGAAATATACACCCACTGAGCAAGCCACAGGTAAAATAAATAGAAAGGAAAGTTGCAGCTCCAGGACATGGAAGACAACCAGCAAGGGCTTGTCGAAAAAGGAAAAAACTGCCAAGAGGAAGTAGATTGGTTAGGGCAAAAGGCACAACAGATATTGGGGTGATAAACAAGGATGAATGTGATAGGGAATATTACCATCCAATGGAAAATATGACTCTTGGTTATGCTCAGACAACGAAGCCAACAAGTGGACCAGGCACGAGAACCAGAGAGGATTGGGATGTTCATCGAAGAAAGCCTCGAGAGAATGCAAAAAATAGAGCATTGATAGAGGGTTCTCAAAAAGGCTAAGAGACAATAATCAAACCACATGAGATAGAAATGATTTAAAATTATGGTGAACCTTGCATTGGTATTCCGAGAGGAAATAGTTATCAAAAAAAGGGGGAAGCACAAAGAAAAGACGACGGAAGGCTTGAAAAAATAATCATGTGGCCTTGTTTCAAAGTAAGACAAGACAATTGATGAGAAAAATCTTGATTTTGGAACTTATTGAAAATTTTGTCATGAACCCAATGCATCACGTGAAAACGAAGGTCTTGGGCAATGGAATAGTCAAGAATTTTGAGGTTCATCATGACTAACAATGTTTTGATCATTTCTAACCAGCTCAGTTACTTCAGAAGGAAGGACATCAGTCCATGTCAACAATCCTTGTGCATTAACGCCAATGTTGGCCAATTTGTCAGCAATGGAGTTGGCCTCCCTGAACGCGTGTTGGACTATGGTATCAATTTGTTGGCATAGGATTTGTTTTCTTTCTTCAATGATTGTTCTGATTCTCCAGCTGCTGAGTTTGGAAGTTCTTAAGTAATTAATAATGTTTAGAGAATCACCTTCAACAATGACTTTCCTTGGAATATCCTTTATAAATTGTAGGCCTCTCCAAATAGCTTTGGCTTCAACGGAATGGTTGGAAAGGATGCCCAAAGGTTCAGCAAAGGTAAAAATGGAGTTGCCAAGATGATCATGAAGAATTCCTCCAGCTCCTGCAATGCCAGGATTTCCTTTTGCTGCACCATCAAAATTAAACTTTACCCAACCCACTGGAGGAGGCTGCCATTTGATGTTGGTTCTTGATGATGAAGGATTAACAGAGCTTGAAAAGTCAAGGAAAATATTACAAGAATTCAGGATGGCTTTCTCAAAGGGAGGGCAAGGAAAAGGATCAAAAGGAGCAACAAGAGCATTTTCCTTGGCATAAAGGATAATTTTACTAGCAATGATGTTGGCATCCAAAGCTTTCATGTCAAATATTCTTCTATTGCGTTCTAGCCAGATTTGCCAAAGGAAATGTTGCAGGAAAAATTTCCAAAGTCCTTTAAGCACAGGATTTTTGAAAGGATTTGGCCACTGCATGAACAGTTCGACAATGGAAGGAGGACAGGCCCAAGCAATCTGGAAATTGAGGAAAATTTTGTTAATTACCATTCTTGAGAAGGGGCAAAACAAGAAAAGGTGAGAAGTAGATTCCCAATCAGAAAGGCATAGATAACATCTATTAGGAAGAGGAATGCCCCTTTTTATTAAGTTTTCTGTTGTTAGGATGCGATCTTGAATACTCAACCAAGAAAAGGAGGCAATATTGGGGATCAAATGTTTGGTCCAAACTAGCTTGAATGGAATAGGAGTTTCAAGAATGTTGAGAGTAAGCAAATAAGCTGACTTGACAGTGAAATCTCCAGAATCAGTAGGTTCCTAGATTGGGCAATATTTGGGATCTCCTGATGGGATTTTGATAGAGGATAGTTGATCATACAAACAAGATATTTCATTCTCGTGATCAGGGACAACAATTCTTCTCCAGATCTTGTGTCCATTATTAAAGGAAATGAAATTAGCTACTAAAGGTCCAACCAACTATTTAGTAATGTTGCTCAACCTTTGAAGCATAGGATTATGGATGAGAGGTCGGTCCCCAAGCCATTTGTCTTCCCAGAAGGAAATTGAATTACCATTTCCAAGTTGCCACCTTAGACCCTTTTTCAAGAGGGATCGAGCCTCATAGATAGATTTCCAAAAAGTAGACCCGATAGAAGGAACCTCCCCATAAAGAAATTCAGAAGCCTGAAGGTATTTCCTTCTTATAATCTTGACCCAATCAACATTTTCATTGGAGACAAGGCGCCAAGCTTGTTTAGCAAGGAGGGAAAGGTTGAGAGGAGAAATCCTTCTGAGCCCTAAACCTCCTTGGTCTTTGGGTTTGCACACCTTATCCCAAGCAACCAGATGAAATCTGTGTTTGTTTTCAGATCCTGTCCATAGAAAGTGTTTTTGGATTTTTTCTATTTTTTGATAAACACTCACTGGAGCTTTGAATAAAGAAAGAAAATAAATAGGAATACTTTGAAGGTAGGCCATAGTAAGAGTAATTTTACCCGCTTGAGATAGAATATTACTTCTCCAAGTGGAAAGCTTTTTTTGTAATCTCTCAATGACATTGTCCCATAATCCTTCCTTTACACTTCCAGTGAAAAGAGGTAATCCCAGATAGGATGAAGGCAGGTGAGCTATGGAACATTTGAGGATGTTAGCAATGATGTTCTGTCTTCTTAGAGGAGTATTGAGAAAATAAAGTTTACTCTTTTGAAAATTTATCCTTTGGCCCGCAACTTCTTCATAAAGGAGGAGGATCCGCTTAATGATTTTTGCTTCATTGATAGAGGCAAAGGTGGACAACAAGGTGTCATCAAAAAATTGTTGATGAGTGATAGGATTACATTGAGAAGTAACCTAAAGCCTAGATATAAGACCTGCATATTTTGCTACAATAATTGATCTGCCTAAAGCTTCTACAACAATAATGAAGAGGAGAGGAGATAAAGGATCTCCCTGCCTTAGACCTCGGCTACTCTGGAAGTATCCTGCAGGAGAACCATTAATGAGGACAGAAAACCAGGTAGAAGATATACATCCTTTGATTAGTGAAATCCACTCAGGATGGAAACCAAACTTGTTCAGGATAGCAAAAAGGAAATCCCAGTTAAGTCTGTCATATGCTTTGTTCATATCAAGTTTGAGAAGGAAAGCAACTCTTTTGTTGATTGATATTGAGTGAATTGCTTCATGCACTAAGATAATGCCATCCAAAATTGATCTGCCTCTGACAAAGCTTCCTTGACACTGATTTATGATTAAGGGCATCACCTCCCTCATGTGAATGGTAATGGCTTTTGTTAGAATCTTGTATATGACATTACAAAGGTTGATCGGCCTAAAGTCATTGAAATTGCTTGCATTAGGATTTTTCGGTATGAGCGCAATGAAGGTGGAATTGAAGCCTCTTGGAATGACTTTGGAACATTGGATCTCTCTTATGGAATTGCATACATCCTTACTAACAAGGTCCCAAAATTCTTGAAAAAATCTTGGGGAAAAACCATCCGGGCCAGGGGCCTTGTCAGGTTGCATGGAGAACAAAGCATCTCTAATTTCCTCATCAGAGAGGGCAGCAATGAGTCTGTTGTTGATGCTGTCAGAAATGAGATGAGGAATAAATTGAAGGAATAATTCCTTAGCCACTTGGGAATTAGGTCTGTTCTCTTCCTGAAGAAGTTGCATAAAGTGAGTTATCCCTTCATTCCTAATTTCCTTGATGTCATTAATGATCTCTCCATTCTGGCCACGGATTTCTTTAATTCTATTGTTGCTTTGGTGTCTCATGGTAGAGGTATGAAAGAATTTGGTGTTGGAGTCTCCTTTTTTAAGCCATAAATCACGAGACTTTTATCTCCAGAATATTTCTTCACATTGAAGAATGTTGTGGTACTGGGCCAACAATTCCTTCTCTTCACTTTTCATCTCAGTAGAATAATCCCCTTTCTCTTGGTTTTCTTTTTCAATCAATGATAACCTCAACATTATATCCTACTTATTCTGGAAAAGGTTTCCAAATATATCTCTATTCCAAATTTTGATATTTTCTTTGATAATTTTGAGTTTTTGGGCTAGAATGAAAGAAGGAGTTCCTTGAAAATCAGTTTGCCACCACTGATTGATTCTCTCCTTGAAATCAGGATGTAACATCCACATAGCTTCGAACCTGAAAGGGGTTTTGAATTTTTTTGGATTATTAGTATCCAGAAGGATAGGACTATGGTCGGACCCAATTTTAAGAAGGGATTGAAGGTTGGCATCTCCCCAAATGTCAATGGCTTCCTGAGAAAACAACACCCTATCAAGTTTTACTTGAATTAACTGAGATCCACATCTTCTATTCGACCAGGTGAATTGATTGCCTTTTAAATTGACATCCATCAGGTTCTGTTCATTAATAAAATCCTGGAAATCCTCCATACTTTTGGAAAAGGAACCAACACCTCCCCTTTTGTCAGAAGGAAATAGAGGAGTATTGAAGTCTCCAATGAGGATCCAAGGAAGATTTGGAAAGGCACTTCTGATGGAAGACAAATTGTTCCACATATGAGATCTCCCAGATATGGAATTGGGAGCATAGATGTTAGTAAGAATCCAAGAGTAGTTATTGTCTTTATCATAAAAGAGGATGCTCATTGTCTCATCATTGGAATGGATGAGATTTCCTTCCACAAAATTTGGATTCCACAAACACAAAAGACCTCCAGAAGCCCCTTTGGCGTTGCAAGCATTGAATTCACAATTTTTCCAAATATGGTTACAAATATTTTTATCAAGGGGTTCACTAACCTTAGATTCTTGAATCACAAAAATTGTAGGTCTGATTTCTTTCCTTAATGATTTAGCAAGCCACTGTTTGCCTAAACCATTAAGGCCTCTCACATTCCATGAGAGGATATTCATTTTGAATATTTGGAGATTCTTTTGCCTCCCTTTCCATGTGGTTGGGGAGGTTTGGTACACTTTGTTTCTTCCTTAGAGATATTGATTCCAGTAGAGAACAGAGTTTTTTGTACTCCATTAGCTATATCTTCATTTACACCTTGCTTCCATTGATCAGAATTGGATGGTCTTCCCCTCTTTTTTTGGCTCCACAATCAATGGGAGACTTCTTTTGACTTCTAGTAACTTTGGGACTGAAATTAGTGGAGATTTTCTGAACCACAGGACTCGAGGGCTCAAAAAAGGATGAAGGAATGGAGATGTCTTCAACCCTAGGCTGATCATCATTGAGAACAGTCGAGAAGGAGGGGTTCTCAGTCAAAGGTTCAGAAGGTGGTTCTTGCAGGGCTTCCATTAGATCCAAAGAGGGATTGGAATTAGGATTCAGATTGTTATTTTTATCAAGAGCATCCTCAAGATCTAAATCTTCAAGAATTTGAAATTAATTGGGGAAGGCAAAGAGACTAACCTTATTAGAAGCATATGCCAAGGAAACTTTTTTCCCCTTATCATTTGGAGAATTGTTAGAGGGGTCATTGCCTTGAACTTCTTTGATTCGATACTCCTTGGTCGGCCTGAAGCTAATTCCTCTAGATGGAGGAAATATCCTTTTTTCCTTTCTTGACTAAGTCTGAGATTCCTTTCCTTTGGCCATAAATGTAGTATCGTTCATATGCTCAGAAGTGGTCGCATGTTTCTTGAGAGTAGGGCATTGAGCTCGAAGATGGCCTTGAGTCCAAATTCAATGCAGAAAGGAGGTTTATTCTCATAATCAATAGCTTGCTTGTGAAGAGAAGTACCATTTTCCAATTCAACAAAAGTAGGGAGCGCAGAATCAAGATTTGCCATAATGCAAAGGTGGGCAGCATGCATCCTTGATCTAGATAAAGTTACCCTATCAATGAGAAGCAAATATCCAATGGTGGAGGCAATGGATTTGAAAATAGATTCCTACCAAAGGTGCCAGGGTAAATTTGGAAGTCTAACCCAAATAGGAGTGAAGTTAATGCTCTGAGTTTCTAGATTAAAATTTGGACTCCATTTCATCAGAAAGACACTTCTTGACCCAAGGAACTAGGGTCCACCAGAAATAATATGAGCAGAATCTTCTTTAGTATTAAGGCGGACCCCAAAGAAGCCATTGGATAGGCCAACAATTTGCAAATATCCTCAAAATTTCCATCTGGAAAAGGCCCAATGCCTGATAATATCAAGATTGGGATTACCTCCAACCACTTTCTCAACCAAGGAAAAGGATTCTTCAGCAATAAATTTCTCAGCTATACTAGCAGGAATCTTAACCCTATTCCCAGAAACCTCAAAAGGAGGGGGAGAAAAGTTAGTGGAGGAAGAATGACTACCCAAAATATTAGCAAAAGAAGGTTTGGGAGAGGAAGGAATATGATCCCCCCATAAGGGCTCAACCTTATCAATCGCAAAATGAACCAAGTCTTTGTTAACCTCAGGGATTTTGAAAGTTTCCTCCCACCTAGAGGAAACACCTGGGTCCTCAACAATGTTGGAATTCAATGAAATGGAAAAGGCATTGGGGACTACCGCTTTCTCATAAAAATATTGAATGAGACACATCTTGAACTTGAGGGAGCCAATAGAGCCCACCTCCTGTGCAAAGGAGAGATATTTTCCTACTGTCACAGAATTGGATCCATCCTCTCACCTTCCAAAAATTTGAAAAACAACCTTCCCACCTTCAGCAATTTGAGAACCAGAAGTCCCACTATCACAGTTGGAGCCAGCCATGACCAACTTAGGATCCTTTTTCACATTGGAGCTAAGGTAATAACACTTTAGTTAATGATATATATGGTACTTATATCTAAATACACTTTAGTTACATACACATTCAACAAAAAATACCATTTACATATAAGAGTTAATGATAAATATGGTACTTATATCTAAATGGTATTTTTTTTAATGTGTATGTAACTACAAGTTTTTGCTAATACTTCCTGAATGCAAGAAGGCATTGACGCTCTATCCAAGAGTATAATGCTTATGGAATACAATAAGCACATGCATCTACCAAAGAAATATGGTGCATATGCTTATAGCACCCATGCTCTACTGGGAGATGCCTACACCACAAATGTTGACCAAAGATAGCATGATTTCCAAGAAGACATGAAAAATAGTTGTAAAATATAAAAGGGCATCATTATTAGCCACTAACTATCTATTTTGAATAATGACCCATCTTTTAATGACAAAAATCATAGTAGCACATGTGGCCATTGTAACAGACCAACAATTTTTATTTTATTTAGAATTTCTGGTAATATACGGTTGTAGCAAAATTGTCTACGTTCTATATAAAAACACAGAGCAATTTTGAAGAGGAGATCCATAAATTTTAGAATAATAATTCTGCACTATAATTTCATTTTATCAATAGATATTCAAGTGTTTCTATTTCACATGAAATAAAAGACTGATTTTTAGTAACTAGTCGGGTGGATCATCTATGGGAGCTCGGGCCCACTCTAGGTAGTAATCCTCCCATGTTTCTTTTTATTCTTGTTATTTCTAGTTTTTAGTGTGTGTGTGTGCTTTATTTATTTTGTGCAATTTATTTTATTTGTGTGCAAATTTATTTATTTTTTGCAATTTTAATTTTTTAATTTTAGTTATTTTAATTCTGCAAGTGTGTTAATTGTTTATTTTTCTACATCATTTTTTTGACTTTGCTTAAATATTTAGTTTTACTGGGTTTGGGTTGAACTGAAACTATATGAACACATATTCCCTCACCAAACAGTTAGGCATAAAGGGACTCACATTCCCCACACTATAGACATATATTTTGCATTGTAACTCACAAGATTACGATCTCCCAAATTGATATAAGTAGACAAGACTTGAACTTTTTATAAAACACCATTTTTGCCTATAATTTTGGAACTATTGCCACGGAGTTGCCAAAATTGTAGTGTTTAGGATCCATAGAGTAAGATAGTTTGAAAGTGCACATTCAAACTACCTCACCTATAGATCCACTACCAGAGATGCATGAGTCCACTAAGGTCTAGAAGACCCAATGGATGATTTATTAAGATAGAAGACACCTCAGAGCCACAAGCTCAGGCTACTCCATAAATACCTACCAAAAAGTTGAAAACATCCCTTGAAGAGATACAATACCCTCTACTTGAGTCACCTTGGCATGAAAACTCATTATACAAAATAGCTAGTGGATCAAACTATAATCGTGACCAGGTTGATGATATCGATGGGGGAAATTCAATAGTTACACCAAAATTATTCCAAGAGAAAAGGAAAATTTCCAATAGGAGGAACAAAAATAATAGCCTCCATAATTAAGGCAAAAATATGAACATTACTCAAAGGTATGAAGACTGATATTTAATTGTCTATTGCTTTACAATACACATTCCAATTGTAGAAGAAGAAAAAAACAAAAATGATGTTTACCTTTTTCTACCTAAGGTGTAGAAAAACATGCAAAAAATGAATATCCAAAAAATAAAGTGAGAGTCTATGGGATCTGTTACCTGGATCATAAGACCAGATTGTGTCCAAAAATAGCAACCATGAAATAAGACCCAAAATAAGTAGAAACCTACTTCATGGGTAATAGAAGGAATTGTCAAAAACCCCCATATCGAGTGTAAATACCAAGAGTAGCATCCCCATACAGTGGCCCAAATTTATGAATCAAGAAAAAATTCAACCACCCAATATAGGTTGGTGGGGCCAGCTACCTTGGATGAACCCTATCTAAAATCCCCCCTAATATGCCAAATTTGTGGAGCCCATATCAACAACCTAGAACACACTAGAGGAATTTTAACACATGGGCCCTGCCTCCATAGAAAAAACCACTAGTACATCCCAACTTATCAACTCCACCTACTACAACATCATAATAGTTGTCAACTCAACTAGCACCGAATCCTAATGGAAACAAATTAAATTCATCAACTTATCAGGTAGATACGGGAGTGTACCCAATGTATCATATTAGTATAGAAGACATAGTCTGTAGTCCAATTTAGTTTAGTTCAGGTAGAAAGGTAGGATTAGAAAAAAATCCTCCAATAATGGAGGAAATAGAAATGGAAAAAGATCATTTTTGTTGGATATCCAAACAATGAATAAATTCCACTGTATCCTAAAAGGTTACGAGAAACCAAAAAAATAATACAACACAAGTTTGATATAATGAAAGAATTTAAAAACCTTACTATCACTATCCTTATGTATCAAGATATTAGAGATGTTCCCATTAGAGAATTATGCCTTAAGATACTAGGGTAGAGGCTACAACCAAAAACAATGTAGATGGTAGGACAACTTGCTGATTTAATGTTAGGAAATACCTACCACCCCAAATATTCTGACCCAGTAAGCTTAGTTTTAATGATAAATTTAAGTCTTAATGCTATCGAATACTTTGGTGGATTTGGGTGCAACCATAGATCTTGGTAAAGTAGGAGACGTGGTAGATGAAGATTTACTTATATCAAATTTTCTACATGATGATCCATGTGGTTGATGGTTTGCAAAAAGAACCATATTTAAAATTCTACATATAGAGAATTATTGGCCCTCATTATTTAAAGATATAGTCAAACATGAATTTGGATCAGATGCAGGCATGGGGGGGACCCCATATTCAAAATTATTTTTAATAGCAAATGAATGCTAATGCATTCACCTAAAAGAATATATATATATATATATATATATATATATATATATATATATATATATATATATATATATATATATATATATATATATATATAGATATGTTATATGTTCACATATTTATATAGTTTTTATTTTGTTTTTGTTTTGCTTTGCAAGGTGACATGAAACCCGTTGCAAACTGTAGGTGTTCATGCCTATCAGGAAATCTACCCCATTTTCCTACTTTCTAGGAGTATGATAGTATGGGGAAGACACATAATTCCTATAAGGAGGGTGATACCTACACCTAGGACTGCATAAAATGAACCTACTTCCTACTAGAAGGGCAGTTACTACATCAAAATAATCATAGAAAGGAACATAATTCCCACTAGGAGGGAAGTGCCTACATCCAAGCCAACACAGCAGGCACTTACTTCCCACCAAGAAGGTGGTGCCTAAACTCAAGCAAGAACTATAGGAACCTACTTCCCACTAGGAGGATGGCATCTACATCCATGCAAGCACATAAAGGTGCCTACTTCCCACTAGGAGGGTAGTGCCTACAATCAAGTGAGAACTAGAGGTGCCTACTTCCCACTAGGAGAGTGGTGCCTACACCCATGCAAGAACGAAGACATCTGCTTTTATATGAGTGGAGTACACCTACTCTTAATTTTTTGATGATAAAATGTACCTACTCCCTAATTTTTGATGATGGAGTATACCCATTACCAAATAGAGTATTCCTACTCCCAAGGTATTAAATATTAGAGTACACCTACTTTCGAGTACCAATGATGAAGTATACCTACTCCTATGATTAATAATAATAGCCCATGCTTTAATATTCAAACAAGAAACCTTGAGAACTTAATTGATGTAGTGCCCAATAAAAACAACCGTCAATAAAAATCCACCATGCAAAGACTACCGAAAGCCTCTAATTATTTGGTACAATGTAATCAGTGATGCCCAATTATTTTGCATCACATGGTATAATACATATCACGTTTCATGAAGTACACCTAGGTATGTACCATTTTTCATTAATTATATGCATAATTATCCAAATAATAATTTCTATGTTAAGTGTTGATGTGTGCCCCACATTTATTCCATCCAATCACATACATCCCACATCAACACTCTCCCAAGTGGTATCAATCAAGCATGGGGGAGATTAACCATGAAACCCAACTACATCTAGGCACATGTATCAAAATTTAAGAAAGTAATTACATGGATGTGGTAATTATCTTTAAAATAAAACGTAGGTGCATGCTTTGATGCACCATTAGCATGAATGTAGTCATTGTTACAATATCACTGAGAGGTAGAGAAATCCAAAGAGGTAGCCATGAGAGGACCATAAAGAAATCATGCTCAAAGGAAGAATGAGCCCCCTAGCCTGGCCACTATATTAGGAGGGATCTAGGAGCAATTCAAGGTTATAGGTTGGCTGAATTACCGTAGTTTGGTCAGCCAAAATCAAGACCTAACCATGGCCCACAAATTTGTAGAATCCATGGATGATGCTATTATGTGCATGAGGGGATTGGTTATATCTATGACATAAGTGTATATAGCAGAAGTTATTGAACTCCCATGCATGGGAAAATGAATCTACAAAGGAGAAAATATTGAATTGTTTGCTCAACAGTTTTTCAGCCAATTGATGATATTTTTGATGTGATCGAGGCTGTCAAAGAAATGCTTATTAGAAATGTGGGAGCCCATATTTGAGTAATTGGCTCAATTTTTTACTTTCTATGGATGATATTTAGTTGACCACGCAAATCATATCTACTTCCTAAATCACCTACTGCATGGAGACTGTATAAATATCCTAGTTTACCATACAAGTGCTTTACGAGGAAAAACCAATAAGTACAGGGTAGGGGTATCGACAACATTGACCCACCATAGGCTCATTTTGGCCCTAATCCAAAATGTAGAGGAACAAAACCATTGGCCATAGTGGAAGAACAAATTAAAATTGAATCATCAAAGGAGCAAGAGTAGAGTGAGGATGCCCTTGATGAAGAGACAGAGACACTGACCTCTTGATAAAACAAAACTGATAATGGGGAGGTAGAGAAACCTCTATAAAGCCTTGCATGGTTGGCATAAATACCTACACCAAGGTCTAAGGTGGGCATAGGCACACTGGTCGACTATGGCTCAACATATGAGGAATACCGCCATGACCCCAAAAAAATAGGCTGCTCAAGCACTACATGACTTGTTATCATTGTAATACCCTAGAGTACATCACCTAGTGAAGATCTCAGTGGTAAATCATAGGGGATATGATAAAAAGATTCTTATTGGAAAAATAGGTACAAGATAGTTCAATTAGAGTTTGAGGCATATCAGCAAGTCACTATAATAAAATAATAGTAGCTGGAGACCATCATTCAACAAGTGAGGCAATTATTGAGTGAGAAATAATATAAGGTAGATGCCTTAGAAGAATAGAAGACTCTATATAGGATTAGTCTACACAAGAGTCCTCTAAAAAGATGTTGGGAGAACATGTCCAGGAGAAATAACCTATACCTACCATTGAAGCATTTTCAACACCAGTACATATCCAGAAGAAAGAGAATAAGAGGTAGAGAGCAACCCTATACGATAGCATAAGGGGAAGAGAAAGGTGTGGCATGACACTCATTATGATGAATAATGGGATACACCCATGATGGCATTTGAAGCCTACCATTGGTTGATGGCTGAAATTAAAAAAAATATAAATAGGAGAAAATAACCAGATGAGTTGAGAATCATATACAGAGGGATCCAAGCATTTTCATAAATCCAAAAACTGAAGAGCAGAGGAGGAAAGCACTTATGTTGGGATATGGATGCCTGAGTATATTATTTTTGGTTGCACCATTAATGGTTGAATATTTTAATCACATGGGACTGGTTGACAAATAACCCATGTGGCTATCACTAGAAAATATAGAACAACCTCTGCCTCTCAAGCTGGAATTGTCTGAAGAAGAGGTTGTAAAAGAAGCCCTAATGAAAGATCCATAGGTAGTAGCCCTGTCAGAAGTTTAGTTGCTTGACTTATCACAATTTCCACCATGGTAAACTCTAGGGGTTGAAGAAGCAATGCATCTACCTGATGATTACTTTCTATGGCAATAGGTTGAGCCATAACTTCAACGGGGTAGAGTCACCTTTGCTTGGTAACCGTCGCTAGAAACACATAGACGAGCAAGAAATAGAGTATGGGATAGTACCCAGGCCTGACACAAATGCAAGCAACACATGATGAAGGTGACATGAGGACATATCATAAAGTAGACATGGGGGTATGGTGAGCACATAAAAAGCTCATTTTTATTGCATTTGTGAGGGCATTGCACTAGCATAATTAACACTTGAAATGCATTTTTATATGATTATTGTGTATATTTAATGATATATATGGTACTTATATTTAAATGGTGCTTTTAGTTGAATGTGTGTGTAGCTACAAGTTTTTGTTAATACTTGTACATTTTTACATCAAGGTCCCATACAAAACTGGCATTGTGTGAAAAAAATAATATTTTCTAAAGGTAAAGATATTTTAAAGGGTTAACACAATAAGTGAGGAGGAATCTACACCCTACTAAGAGTATGATTCCTACTTCACACAAGGAAGAGGTTCCTACGTTGTGAACATAAGAAGCTGCCTACTTCCCAAACGCAAGAAGGTGCCTACTTTGTGAATGCAAGAACGTGCCTACATCCTAAATGTAGGAAGGAACCTAATTCCTAAATTAAGGAAGGTGCCTACATACCGAATACAAGAAGGAACCTACTTCTCAAATGTAGGAATATGCCTACTAATCGAATGTAGGAATGCACCTAATTACCAAATGCAAGAAGACACTAATGCTCTATCCAAGAGTATAGTGCTTAAAAAATACAATAAAAATGTGCATCTACCAAAGAAATGTGGTGCCTATGCTTTGTAAGAATATAGCATCGATGCTCCATCGGGAGATATCTACACCACAACCGTTGACCAAAGATAGCACGATTTCTAAGAAGACACAAAAATAGTTTTGAAATATAAAAGAGCATCATTATTAGCCACTAATAATATATTTTGAAGAATGACCCATATTTTAATGGTACAAATTATAGCAGCACATGTGGCCATTGTAATAGACCAACGATTTGTATTTTTATTTGGAATTTTTGGTAATATATGGTTGTAACAGAATTGCCTACATTCTATATAAAAACATAGAGCAATTTTGAAGAGGAGATCCACAAATTTTAGAATAATTATTTTGCATTGTAATTTTATTTTATCTATGGACTAAGAGACCAATTTTTAGTAACTAATCAGGTGGATCATCTATGGAAGCTTGAGCCCACTCCAGGTAGTAATCCTCCCCTATTTCTTTTTATTCTCGTTATTTCTAGTTTTCAATGTATGTGTGTGCTTTATTTATTTTATGTTGTTTTTTTAAGTTGTGTGCAAATTTATTTATTTATTTTTCGTAATTTTATTTTAGTTATTTTAATTCTAAAAGTGTGTTAATTCTTATTTTTTTGTATGCATTTATTTTCCTACATTAGTTTTATGTTCTTTGCTTAAATATTTAGTTTTACTAGGTTTGGGTTGAACTGAAACTATACGAACAAATATTTCCCCACCAAACTGTTAGGAATAAAGAGACTCATTACCCACACTACAAGAATATATTTTTTCATGGTAACTCACAAGCTTATGATCCCCTAGACTAACATAAGTAGACAAGACTTGACCTTTTTATAGAACATCATTTTTGCCTATCAACCTTCTTTACACCCATACTCTCAACATTCTCTATTTAAAATTATTTTCTTTGTTAAAGTTTTTGTTGATGATTGTATGGCACTTCTATGAAAAATTTGGTGATGAACTAGACCCCAAACCACGATTTCCTAATATATTAAGGTAAATCTCATCGACTACAAAGGTTTTTTGAGTATCACTCTTGGATTACCAATAGTATTCTACTAGGAAATAATTTCTAAGAAACCATGAGTTTACCTCTAAATGATAGGTCTTTGTATACTCTCCTAGGATAAAAAAAAATAACAAGGTGTGGGACCATTGAACCTTTTGATTGGAAACACACCCAAACCAATTATTCTAGGTTTCCTAGGGTACTCAGAATTAGTTTTAGGGCAAATGTTAGCCCAAGTACTTCCTCTAGTTAAGCAATTGAGACTTGCACTCGATCCTATAAGAGGTTATTAGCCTATTGCATAAGCTTATTAAGCACCCAAAAAAAGAACCAAATAGGGAATATATGGCCATAAAAAATTGTAGCTTCTATAGTAGAACATGGCCCTGGAGAGTGATATTTACCCTTGATAGATTCCTGCTACTCTTACTCTCAAACGCTGCTCTGTCAACCTACTCTACAAACCTTAGGCTATGAATATTATTTTTATTTTTATTTTTTAAAACTTTACAAGCTCTATGGATTATGATCACCAATCTGCAATCCCACTTTGCACACTCACTTTATAAACCTACTCTTCAACCCTAGACTACAAATATCATTATTTTAATTTGTAAAACCTTTGGCTCATGATCATCACTCTACAAAAAAAATCTACACACCTACATTACAAATCCACTCTACAAACCCTAGGCTACAAATTTTAAATTTATTTATTTGTAATTTATTGTTATTATTTTAAAACTATGCAAACCCTCTGGATCATAATCACCATGCTCTTTACCCCTGCTAGATCGTTGCACCTCTAAATCTCAATTGTCACTCTATAAACCCTAGGCTAAAAATATTATTTATTTTTATTTATTTTTAACTCTATAACCCTTTGGCTCATGATTGCTTCTTTGAAATCCTACTTTACACAAAAATTATTTTTATTTAAACTCTACAATCCTTCAAGCTCATGATTGTTGCTATAAAAATCTACTCCGACATCCACTCTACAAACCCTAGGCTATGAATTTTAAATTTATTTATTTATTATTATTTTTTAAAGCTTTGTAAACCCTCTAGCTCACAATCACTATGCTCTTTACCCCTGATGGATCCATATCATTTGACAATTGATCACCATTCTACAAATCCTAGGCTATGAATATAAAGTTTTTTAAAACTTAGCAACACCTAGCTAATAATTGCTACTTCAAAAACTTGCTTTGCATAAATTTTTAAATTTAAACTTTAAAAACCCTATGATTCATGATCACCACTCTACAAACTCACTCTGCACACCCACTCTACAAATCTACTCTACATACTTGCTCTACAAACCCACTATACAAACCCTACGCTACAAATTTTATTTTATTTTTATTTTTTAAAACTCTTCAAACCCTCTAGCTCATAGTCATTGCACTCTTTACCCTTGCTCTATGTCTTCTCCTCTGTATCTTAATTGCCACTCTGTAAATCCTAGGCTAAAAATATTAATTATTTTTTAAAACTCTACAACCCTTTGACTTATGATCATAACCTCACAAACTTGGTTTACATAAAAAATAAAAAACTCTTCAAACCCTTTGGCTTGAAATCATCACTTTACGAACCTACTATTTTTCTCAACTATGCATATGCCCTATGGTGAATTATTTGGAGTTCCTCTTACTCTTGCTCCTACTCTGGCTCGACAAGACTAACTAACTTACATAGTATTAGGATTTGGTAGATTTTGTGCCATTTGTCCCATTGTTTGGATTGATAGCATAAAAATCCTTCCTTATTTATTTCAATTATTTAAGGTATAAAAAATTTAATATTATAATTATTTTGGAAAAATAATGTTTAGAATCTATTGAGGGCTAGTCCTATTAAAATAGCAAAATAATACATTTGTTGTAAAGTCAATTAAATCAGGTCCATCTAGTCTTTTTTATCAAGGGTATTATACATTTTATTTTCTATTGATATATTATTTACCTTCCTCAAACTACTATACTTCCATAATTGACTCCTTGATATCATTTTCACGAAGAGAGAGTTTCGCTCTAATAGTTGCCTTCCAAAAAATATGATTTTTCAAAACAAATATCAACATTGTATTGGCTAAATTATCTAGTACCCTAATTTCCTTCTCTCTAGATGTACTCACATTTCCAAGAGATTGCATCCAACTATAATTGATACAAATCAATAATAATGTCATTTTTATCTAAGCCCCACATCCATTTTATTGATAACATTAATTTTAATATTCGAAATTCACCTCAACTAAAATATATTTTTATCCATTTCAAATTATAGTTTGGATCAATTTGAGAAGTTCCCTAGCCGTTGTATAGTTGTCATTTGAAGTTTGTTGTAATATTAAGTGAGGGAATTTTTTTAAAAAAAGTTAACTCCACCAACTTTTCCTATATTTACTTTGTAAACACCATCAAAATTTTGAAGAACACAAGATTATACTGAGAGGGGGGGTGAACTAGTTAAGACCACTTTTTACTTTTCTTTTCAAATCAATATTATATAGTCTATAGATAGCAGTAATCAAAGCAATGCATAAAACACCATACACAATAGAGACAGATTTAATGTGGTTCACCCAATGTGGGCTACCTCCATAGAGAAAATATTTCTTCTAAATATTTCTCAAATAATATTTTGAGAATCCTTCCCAATTACAATCTTTATGGACCTATATCCAAAGGATATGTTGATCCCCTAAATCTGGTTTGTGGATCTCTATCTGTTGAGAAGCAACACACCCCCACTGAAAAATGAGATTCCATCCTCTTGAAAACCCTGAAATTCCATTTTTGCAGCAGGGACCCTCTTGATCATTTTCAGTTTTAAATCCAGATTTTGCTTGCCTCCTTTTTAAAGTTGTGCTTTTTCTTGCATTCTAGCTGTGTTATCCAAGAATTCACTTTTTACATGCTAGAAATCATTCATGCTTAAGAAAATCTTGCACCGGTACCGAGAAAAATCCTGAAAACAGTTGCATAAATTCATGAAAAATCAAACTTTCCATTTTTGGAAGTGTCGCGATATCGCGACACTTCCATTTTTGGAAATGTCGCGATATCGCGACAGGAAAATACAAATGCAGCTAAGTCTTTTTGTGTAGCGAAATCGCGACACTTTCCATTTTTGGAAGTGTCGCGATATCGCGACATTTCCATTTTTGGAAACCGTCGCGAAATCGCTACCGGCCGGAGGAGAGAGAAGAAGGTGGATCAGCGCGAAATCGCGACATGTCGCATTTTCGCGATAGAGAGAGAAAATGCATGAAAATCCGCCAAGTAAGAAAAAGGGCGATTGCGACATGTCGGAAATCGCGACAACTGGAGAGAGAAGCATAATGGTATGATGCGTCGCGAAATCGTGACACTTTCCATTTTTTGAAGTGTCGCGATATCGCGACATTTCCATTTTTGGAAAGTGTCGCAAAATCGCTGTCTCCTAGAGGAGAGAGAAGAAATCAGTACGGACCAGCGCGATTTTGTGACATGTCGCGAAATCGTGACATGTCACATTTTCGCTGAGGATAAATGATAAATGTGGCTAAGTCCAAAAGTTGCAGCGATGCGCTGATGTCTCAAAATCGCGGGCTAAAGGGTGCAGCGATGCGCTGCATGTTTCCAAGTCGAGAGAAAAGTGCAGCGATGCGCTGCATGTCTCAAAATCGCGGGCAGGAGCTTGCAGCGATGCGCTGCATGTTTCGAAGTCAAGGGTGAAAAGTGGCAGCGATGCGCTGCATGTTTCAAGAAGGGTGAAAATGGTAGCGACGCGCTGCACGTTTTGAGGAAGTCTTGAAGACAAGCATGTCGCGAAATCGCGACACCGGAGCAAAGTTGTACGACCGCAGCAGAGGCACGATTTCGTGACATGTCACGAAATCGTGACATGTCACATTTTCCGGCCGACAGGGAAGAAGCGCAGTCGCTGGAGACGTCACGATTTCGCGACATGTCACGAAATCGCGACATGTCGCAGAATCGCGATAGGAGAGAGAAAGTCCTCAAAGTTGACCAGAAGTGCATTTCAGCTGAAACAGAAGGCATCCTGGGGTAGCGACACGTGTCAAAGCGTGAATGAGACAAGCAGAAGCCGACATGCAAGCTTTTTAGCTGATTTTAATCTGATTTTAATGCTTTAAGCTTTGATTTTAATGATTTTAAAGTACTAATATAATCTTTTTGTCTTTCATGCAGGATTCCATCTGGCACTTGCGGGACAACCGGGAAAGGCCATAAAGTCAAAGTTAAAGTGCAGATTTGATCAAGGACCGCCATGCTAGAGGAGAAGAAGCCGGTAAAAGCATTCAATAGCAAATTTATGGCAGAATTGATAGCATGGAGATAATTTCAACTCGGGATGGCTTTACGGAGATCAGATTGATGGAGAAGTGGTGACTCATCCGGCTCACCCGCAAGAATTAATGGAGGCATTTATTTGCAGCTATGGATGAATGCAAGTGGCTTTAGATTTTATCTTCTCCATTTATGGCAGCTGACTCCCCTGATTTGCCGAAGGGTTAAGTTCTATCTGGACTTTGATTTTAAATGGATTTTTATTGTAAAACCCGGGTCCTAGGGTTTAGATGTGATAATATTTGCAGTTATGAGAAGAAGATATTTCTTGAAAAGATCATGGTCTGTCCTGAGTCTATAAATACTTCTTCTCAATGTAATTGCGGGAGGCGGAGACTTAGAAATAAAAGGCTTATAAGCAATTTCTTGCAAATCTTGTGAAATCCTTTGTTTCTGGACTTGGAGTTGATGTGCTTTAGCTTTTCTCGTGATAGCATGGCCAGGAGCCTAATCTTTTGCAGAGTGTGATAAGTGTATCTTCTTTTGTTATCCGTTCCATTTAAAGTTTGTTAGATATATGTCGTAAATCGACATTATCAAGTTTAAATATGTTGTTAGGCTTCGGTTGTTCTCTTGTCTCGCTAGGGGAAATTACAGATTTGAGGTTAAGTTTGTTCTAATTGCTCTGTCTTCACTGTGTGAGCTAGGCTGCTGGTGAAAGATACCAGTTTTAACCAACTGCCCTTGGATTTATAATTTTTTGCTAGATCCGTTTCACTCTGCCTTGTGCTCTTAGTTGAAAGTGATCTTAGACTGACTGGACACTTTCTTCTTTGATTTGTTCTGTTGTGAAGCTAGTAGCATAGATAAAATTGATAGTTTAGGGTTTTACAGTTTAAAGTCTGATAAACTTCTCTTTCTCGCCCTTACCCTACCCTCTCTTTGTTTTCGGTGAATGATCCATTTTTATTTTCTTTGTTTGTCTTTTATTTAAATCTGCTGACCCATGAGAGCTAGATCAAGAATTCAAGTTAAATCTGATAAACAACTTTTGCAACTACTGAACAAGTTCAAGAACCCCCTGTAAGGTAACAGAGCAGTCCATATTGAAATCTATTCCAGAAGTGGAAAAGAGTGAATAGCCATTCGACCCAACTCTATAACTCGCACCTTGGATAACCAGCTAGATCCTAAAGTGAGTGGGATCCGTCCCGTGGGTGTCTCCGGAGCTTCCTTGCTTCATCCTTCCTGGGGTGTGCATGAAAGCCGGACCAACAACCTAATTGGCGCTAGAAGGAGGGAACGTGCTTTCTCCTCCTCCCAACAACCTAATTGGCGCTAGAAGGAGGGCTGAACTCAGTTCAAGTATTGTAAGGGCATAACAAACATTTGAAGGACCCATAGAACTCGGAAATTTTGTAAATTGTCGATTTTTGTAAGTTGTCGAAAGTTTTTAAAATTGCCAGAGAAGACCTCAAGTTAAGAACAGTTTTATCTCCACTGGCAGTTATCCAATCACAACTCATAATATCACTGTCAGCCAAGTAATAATGGCAAATTGGTTGGGCCCCACTGCTTTGAATATCCCGGGTATAGCCCATGACTTGCCCATAAATCCAGAAAGATATCTCCCTAGGTATAAACATGATGGGACAAGAACTGCAGAAGAACACCTGCTAGCTTTCAAAAATGCTTTAAAATTGTTGAATATACAGCATGAAGATGTTGCCTGCAGATTGTTCCCGTTCACTCTCCAGGAGGGAGCTTATGACTGGTTTTTAAACCTCACCAGGAATTCCATTACTAGCTGGGATGACCTAGAGAAAGCTTTTATATCACAATTTGGGGAAGTGATAGATCCCAAGTATTTTATATCAGCAATTTTCCAAGCATCAAGAGAGAGTCGGGAGAAACTGTCAGGTCTTTCAATATGAGGTTCCAAAGAGCTTACGGTAGAATGACTGGCCATTACATCCCAAATGCAAATCCGACCTTAGAAATCTACAAGAATGCATTGGATTCGATGACCTCTATTTTCCTCAAGAGAGACATCAATATCACAACCCCGGCAGGGGCTTATAAAGAAGCCTTAATTCTTGAAAGACACTTAGGGCCTCAAATTCCGAGCGAGTCCTTTGATATCCTATGTTACACAGAACATGCCTATTCCAGACCCCATTCCACATCATGAGTTAGTGCCAACATGTCATGCTCTACCCAAGGAGACTCCGTTAACTGTGACATCCACTCAGCATGTGCAAAATACAGAGAAAAGTTCTGACAAGTTCAAAGTGGAAGTGCTTGAACTGAACAGTTGTGATCTGGCACCACCCAAATCTGAAGTTTTTCCTGGTGAGTTAAATTTTCCTAGAGATCAAAGAAATATTGATATTTCTAGTTCACCCAAAAATAGTACAACCAGGGTTTCAGATTCTGTCACTTTTCTCGAAGAGACAGAAAGTCTTGTACAGACTCCTGTGGATGAAATGCAAGATTTTCAACAGTTCAAAATGGACAGTTATGACTTGAAATGTGAGAGTCCAGAACTTAATAATGATCCTTCCTCATCAGAGGATGATGAAAGTGAGATTCAATATCACTATGCGTAAGTAATCGAGGAGGATAACATCATTGAGGATATGAGGGAACTTAAAGCCGACATCACCCTCTATGAACCGCCTCGCATTGTTGAACAAAAGGTTAACTTGATTGAGGCTTACTCTGGACCACCCGTTGGATTTCAAGAAAAGGAGGAAAAGATAGTAAATATGAATGTGGTCAGCCAACTTGGAATTGATGAACTGTCTCAACATAAGCCTGCAACTTCTGAACATAATGTCAAAGAAAAGGCTATAAACTGTGTTGATGCAGATATTGGAGTTTATAATTTGGCAACCGAGGAAGTGAGAACAGTTACAACTCTAAACCATCACAACCATGATGTTTGGACATTGCACATTGATGAGGTTAAATCTAAGCAAGGCTCAGGTGAAAAGGAAAATTGTAAGCATTCTGCTAGAGGGATAAAAATTGAAGTCCTGGATATTGAAGCAATACAGCAACCACAAAATGTTCAAGTTGTTAAGAACCAGGGCATACAGATAAAACATGATTTCTTTCAGTTGTCACATAATTTTGAAGATGTGGTGGTCTGGGTCT
Source organism: Wollemia nobilis (assembly GCA_028583015.1). Lineage (NCBI taxonomy): Eukaryota > Viridiplantae > Streptophyta > Pinopsida > Araucariales > Araucariaceae > Wollemia > Wollemia nobilis. The sequence continues at coordinate 5,272,960 of JAQPPZ010001057.1, read as the reverse complement.
GTCAAGATTTTAAGGTATTTGATCCCGGGGGTTTTTTACATTCAATCCTTTTGAAAGAACTCTGCAAACCCTTCAATTAGAAGCATAAACATGTTATCATATGATTTGTTATTATATGATTTGTTTAATTTGAAGGAGTTGCAGATTTGTTTTTCAAATGGGACAGGGAAGACAGTAAACACAAGTCTTTCCCAGATAGCAAATTTTTGAAGCACAGTCTGAGTGCATTTCGTCAACAGGACCTGAAAGGTAATTTTTCTAAATTACTTGCACATGGTCAAATTTTTTTTTAAGGCACCATTTCTCTGCTTTCCCAACTGCTGCATTTTTTGAGTATGAAGGGAAGTTGTAACATATGTATACATTGTAAATAAGCTTTTAAGTTTTTCGTTTTATTTCTTTGTCGTGTGCAGTTTTATTTTTAAATGTCTGTACAGTTGCAGTTTTTTAGTTTTCTTTAATTGTTTTTCAGTTTTAGCTTGTGCGCTTTATTTCTTTTGTGTGCTTTTTATTTCCTTTCTTTGTCTTTTTATTTTAGCTTGCTTTTATTTTAGTCTGTACAGTCTTTTCTTCCTTGCAGTTCTTTTTCTTTGTTGTTATTTTTTTATTTTTGCTTTAGTTTATTTGTTAGTTGTGTTTTAGTTGCTTTGCTTTTTTTTAGCTTATTTTTTCTTTTTTTTTCTTTTTTTTTCCTTTGTTTTCTTTTGTTTTTTTTTATTTCCGTGCAGTTTTATTCTGTTTTGCTTTAAAGCCTGTGTCTGTCCTTGGAAGCCTGTACAAAGTCCTTTGGCTTCTAAAATTTTTTGTCCTTTAACCTTTGCTTGAGCAATCAATGAAAAGTCAGCCTGCTAAAAATTGTTTATTCTAAGCTGATCAATCCTCAATCCAGTGTTCATGGTCATCATTATTCTAATTGAGATAGTCTGCTTACTTCGAACAGTAGAACTATTTTGTTATTCAGGACAAAGGTAGAGAGATGATTGGATCTTGTGTCTTACTTGCCACAGTTGTTTTAATGATAGAAAAACTGCTATGTTGTTTAGTTGGAGGAACTCCCGGGGAATCCAATAAAAGCTGGTTATGAGAGGGGACTATGGTTCATGCAATTATTTGGGTATCCACAGAGGCTATCATTGCCTAGACTGAAACAGTTCCAGATTGATCAAATGATAAAAGAAAATTGTGATTTCCCTAAAAGCATCTCAGATATTGATATATTTCAGAGGGAGAGATATAAAAAAAAAAAAAAGAAAAAAAGAAGAAGAAAAGAGTTGAACAATTAAAAGAGGCAGCCAATATTAGATTCTGCCCTACAGTTGTAAATTTGGGTCGTGTAAATCTAAAGGGTAACTCTGTCTAGGCTGTAAAAGGCTAAACTAGTAAACAGAGCTCTACTCGGTTTCCCCTTTTACAATCTAGAAAAGTTGATTAATCCAAGTTTATCATTCAATTCAGTCATCCTTGAAGAAAGTTCTATACCCTTTGAAATTGCACATCAGAAATCTTCCTTGAAGTAATCCAGCCTAGTATGTCCTTGGGAAATTTTAACAGCTGGCAGTTAGCAGTCAATTTATTGTGAAGAATGTCTGTGGCAAGGCATGATGCATGGTCTTTTTGTTTTGAAACCAGAGTCTTGGGTTCTAAAATAGTGCTACTATTTTACCCGCAGATATCGCCATTTGTTGAGAAGCAACACACCCCCACCGAAAAATGAGATTCCATCCTCTAGAAAATCTCTGAAATTCCATTTTTGCAGTAGGGACCCTCTTGATCATTTTCAGGTTTAAATCCAATTTTGCTTGCCTCCTTTTTAAAGTTGTGCTTTTTCTTGCATTCTAGCTGTGTTATCCAAGAATTCACTTTTTACATGCTAGAAATCATTCATGCTTAAGAAAATCTTGCACCGGTACCGAGAAAATCCAGAAAACAGTTGCATAAATTCATGAAAAATCAAACTTTCCATTTTTGGTAGTGTCGCGATATCGCGACACTTCCATTTTCGAAAATGTCGCGATATCGCGACAGAAAAATACAAATGCAGCTAAGTCATTTTTGTGTAGCGAAATCGCGACACTTTCCATTTTTTGAAGTGTCGCGATATCGCGACATTTCCATTTTTGGAAAGTCAGAATCGCTAGCATGAGGAGAGAGAAGAAGTGGAGAAATGATCAAAATCGCGACATGTCGCATTTTCGCGAGAGAGAGAAAATGCATGAAAATCGCTAAGTAAGAAAACGGCGATTTGGACATGTCGCGAAATCGCGACAACTGAGAGAGAAGATAATGGTAGATGGTCGCGAAATCGTGACACTTTCCATTTTTGGAAGTGTCATGATATCGCGACATTTCCATTTTTGGAAAGTGTCGCAAAATCGCGCTAGGAGGAGAGAGAAGAAATCAGGGGATAGAAGAAATTCGCATGTCCCATTTTCGTGAGGATAAATGATAAAAGTGGCTAAGTCCAAAAGTTGCAGCGATGCGCTGCATGTCTCAAAATCACGGGGTAAAGGGTGCAGCGATGCGCTGCATGTTTCGAAGTCGAGAGGTAAAGTTGCAGCGATGCGTCGCATGTCTCAAAATCGTGGGTTGGAGCTTGCAGCGATGCGCTGCATGTTTCAAAGTCAGGGGTGAAAAGTGGCAGTGATGCGCTGCATGTTTCGAAGATCAAGGATGAAAATGGTAGCGACGCGCTGCACGTTTTGAGGAAGTCTTGCAAGACAAGCATGTCACGAAATCGCGACATGCTGGAGCAAAGTTGTACGGCCGCTAGCAGAGGCGCGATTTCGCGACATGTCACGAAATCGCGACATGTCGCATTTTCGCGGCCGACAGGGGAAGAAGCAGCGCAGCGCTGGAGACGTCGCGATTTCGCGACATGTCGCGAAATCGCGACATGTCGCAGAATCACGATAGGAGAGAGAAAGTCCTCAAAGTTGACCAGAAGTGCATTCCAGCTGAAACAGAAGGCATCCTGGGGTAGCGACACGTGTCAAAGCGTGTATGAGACGGAGCAAGGCCGACATGCAAGCTTTTTAGCTGATTTTAATCTGATTTTAATGCTTTAAGCTTTGATTTTAATGATTTTAAAGTACTAATATAATCTTTTTGTCTTTCATGCAGGATTCCATCTGGCACTTGCGGGACAACCGGGAAAGGCCATAAAGGCAAAGTTAAAGTGCAGATTTGATCAAGGACCGCCATGCTAGAGGAGAAGAAGCCGGTAAAAGCATTCAATAGCAAATTTATGATAGAATTGATAGCATGAAGATAATTTCAACTTCGGGATGGCTTTGCGGAGATCAGATTGATGGAGAAGTGGTGACTCATCCGGCTCACCAACAGAATTAATGGAGGCATTTATTTGCAACTGCGGATGAATGCAAGTGGCTTTAGATTTTATCTTCTCCATTTATGGCAGCTGACTGCACCGATTTGCCGAAGGGTTAAGTTCTATCCGGACTTTGATTTTAAATGGATTTTTATTGTAAAACCCGGGTCCTAGGGTTTAGATGTGATAATATTTACAGTTATGAGAAGAAGATATTTCTGAAAAGATCAGTGGTCTGTCCTGAGTCTATAAATACTTCTTCTCAATGTAATTGCGGGAGGCGGAGACTTAGAAATAAAAGGCTTATAAGCAATTTCTTGCAAATCTTGTGAAATCCTTTGTTTCTGGACTTGGAGTTGATGTGCTTTAGCTTTTCTGTGATAGCATGGCCAGGAGCCTAATCTTTTGCAGAGTGTGATAAGTGTATCTTCTTTTGTTATCCGTTCCATTTAAAGTTTGTTAGATATATGCTGTAAATCTGACATTATCAAGTTTAAATATGTTGTTAGGCTTCAGTTGTTCTCTTGTCTGCTAGGGGAAATTACAGATTTGAGGTGTAAGTTTGTTCTAATTGCTCTGTCTTCACTGTGTGAGCTAGGCTCATCGGTGAAAGATACCAGCTTTAACCAGCTGCCCTTGGATTTATAATTTTTTGCTAGATCTGTTTCACTCGCCTTGTGCTCTTAGTTGAAAGTGATCTTAGACTGACCGGACACTTTCTTCTTTGATTTGTTCTCGTTGTGAAGCTAGTAGCATAGATAAAATTGACAGTTTAGGGTTTTACAGCTTGATGTTTGATAAACTTCTCTTTCTGCCTTACCCTACCCTCTCTTTGTTTTCGATGAATGATCCATTTTTATTTTCTTTGTTTGTCTTTTATTTAAATCTGCTGACCCATGAGAGCTAGATCAAGAATTCAAGTTAAATCTGATAAACAACTTTTGCAACTACTGAACAAGTTCAAGAACCCCCTGTAAGGTAACAGAGCAGTCCATATTGAAATCTATTCCAGAAGTGGAAAAGAGTGAATTGCCATTCGACCCAACTCTGTAACTCGCACCTTGGATAACCAGCTAGATCCTAAAGCGAGTGGGATCCGTCCCGTGGGTGTCTCCGGAGCTTCCTTGCTTCATCCTTTCCAGGGTGTGCATGAAAGCCGGACCAACAACCTAATTGGCGCTAGAAGGAGGGCCAGAACATCTGTTCTTAGTGCACTTGAGTTGAGAAAAACGTATATTTCCTCCCCCCACCCTAATCCTAGAGACCGAACATCTTCTTGTGCACTTGGTTGAGAAATCCATACTTATTGTATTGGAGTCTGGTATTTTATCTTTTGAATCCTTTTCCCTCCTCCTCAGCCAACACCTAATTGGCGCTAGAAGGAGGGCCTGAACTCAGTTCAAGTATTGTAAGGGCATAACAACAACATTTGAAGGACCCACAGTGAACTCCGGACAATTTTGTAAATTGTCAGTATTTTTTTGAAAGTTGTCAGTACAGTTTTTAAAATTGCCAGAGAAGACCTCAAGTTAAGAACAGTTTTATCTCCACTGGCAGTTATCCAATCACAACTCAGAACATCACTGTCAGCCAAGTAATAATGGCAAATTGGTTGGGCCCCACCGCTTTGAATATCCCGGGTATAGCCCATGACTTGCCCGAAGCCCGGAAAGATATCTCCCCAGGTACAAACATGATGGGACAAGAACTGCAGAAGAACACTCGCTAGCTTTCAAAAATGCTTTAAAATTGTTGAATATACAGCATGAAGATGTTGCCTGCAGATTGTTCCCGTTCACTCTCCAGGAGGGAGCTTATGACTGGTTTTTAAACCTCACCATAAATTCCATTACTAGTTGGGATGACCTAGAGAAAGCTTTTATATCACAATTTGGGGAAGTGATAGACCCCAACAGTGTTATACCAACAATTTTCCAAGCATCAAGAGAGAGTCGGGAGAAACTGTCAGGTCTTTCAATATGAGGTTCCAAAGAGCTTACGGTAGAATGATTGGCCATTACATCCCAAATGCAAATCTGGCCTTAGAAATCTACAAGAATGCATTGGATTCAGTGACCTCTATTTTCCTCAAGAGAGACATCAATATCACAACCCTGGCAGGGGCTTATAAAGAAGCCTTAATTCTTGAAAGACAGCTAGGGCCTCAAATTTTGAGCAGTCCTTTGATATCCTATGTTACACAGAACATGCCTATTCCAGACCCCATTCCACATCATGAGTTAGTGCCAACATGTCATGCTCTACCCAAGGAGACTCCGTTAACTGTGACATCCACTCAGCATGTGCAAAATACAGAGAAAAGTTCTGACAAGTTCAAAGTGGAGGTGCTTGAACTGAACAGTTATGATCTGGCACCACCCAAATCTGAAGTTTTTCCTGGTGAGTTAAATTTTCCTAGAGATCAAAGAAATATTGATATTTCTAGTTCACCCAAAAATAGTACAACCAGGGTTTCAGATTCTTTCACTTTTCCTGAGGAGACAGAAAGTCTTGTAGAGACTCCTATGGATGAAATGCAAGATTTTCAACAGTTCAAAATGGACAGTTATGACTTGAGATGTGAGAGTCCAGAACCTAATAATGATCCTTCCTCATCAGAGGATGATGAAAGTGAGATTCAATATCACTATGCAGAAGTAACTGAGGAGGATAACATCATTGAGGATATGAGGGAACTTAAAGCTGATATCACCCTCTATGAACTCGCCTCGCATTGTTGAACAAAAGGTTAACTTGATTGAGGCTTACTCTGGACCACCTGTTGAATTTCAAGAAAAGGAGGAAAAGATAGTAAATATGAATGTGGTCAGCCAACTTGGAATTGATGAACTGTCTCAACATAAGCCTGCAACTTCTGAACATAATGTCAAAGAAAAGGCTATAAACTATGTTGATGCAGATATTGGAGTTTATAATTTGGCAACTGAGAAGGTGAGAACAGTTACAGCTCTAATCAATCACAACAATGATGTTTGGACATTGCACATTGATGAGGTTAAATCTAAGCAAGGCTCAGGTGAAAAGGAAAATTGTAAGCATTCTTCTAGAGGGATAAAAATTGAAGTCCTGGATATTGAAGCAGTACAGCAACCACAAAATGTTCAAGTTGTTAAGAACCAGGGCATACAGATAAAACATGATTTCTTTCACTTGTCACATAATTTTGAAGATGTGGTGGTCTTGGTCTGTCAAGATTTTAAGGTATTTGATCCTGGGGGTTTTTTACATTCAGTCCTTTTGAAAGAACTCTGCAAACCCTTCAATTAGAAGCATGAACATGTTATCATATGATTTGTTATTATATGATTTGTTTAATTTGAAGGAGTTGCAGATTTGTTTTTCAAATGGGACAGGGAAGACAGTAAACACAAGTCTTTCCCAGATAGCAAATTTTTGAAGCACAGTCTGGAGTGCATTTCGTCAACAGGACCTGAAAGGTAATTTTTCTAAATTACTTGCACATGGTCAAATTTTTTTAAGGCACCATTTCTCTGCTTTCCCAACTGCTGCATTTTTTGAGTATGAAGGGAAGTTGTAACATATGTATACATTGTAAGTAAGCTTTGAAGTTTTTCAATTTTATTTCTTTGTCAGTGCAGTTTTATTTTTAAATGTCTGTACAGTTGCAGTTTTTTAGTTTTCTTTAATTGTTTTTCAGTTTTAGCTTGTGCAGTTTATTTCTTTTGTCAGTGCTTTTTATTTCCTTTCTTTGTCTTTTTATTTTAGCTTGCTTTTATTTTAGTCTGTACAGTCTTTTCTTCCTTGCAGTTCTTTTTCTTTGTTGTCTGTACAGTTGCAGTTTAATTTATTTCAGTTGCTTTAGTTTATTTCAGTGCTGTTGCAGTTTAGCTTTGCTGCAGTTCAGCAGTTTTAGTTGCTTTGCTTCATGTTTTAGCTTAATTTTGTTGCTGTATTTGTTTGATTTTCTATGCCTTCGTTTCTTTTATTCCTTTGTCTCGTACATTTCGTTTTAGTTTAGTTTCTTTTATTTGTCCAGTGCGCTTTTTATTCTGTTTTGCTTTAGAAGCCTGTGCTCGTCCTTGGAAGCCTGTACAAAGTCCTTTGGCTTCTAAAATTTTTTGTCCTTTGCCTTTGCTTGAGCAATCAATGAAAAGTCAACCTGCTGAAAATTGTTTATTCTAAGCTGATCAATCCATCAATCCAGTGCCCCCCATTCTGCTCATTATTCTAATTGAGATAGTCTGCTTGCACTGAACAGTAGAGCTATTTTGTTATTCAGGACAAAGGTAGAGAGATGATTGGATCTTGTGTCTTACTTGCCATAGTTGTTTTAATGATAGAAAAGCTGCTATGCTGTTTAGTTGGAGGAACTCCTGGGGAATCCAAGAAAAGCTGGTTATGAGAGGGGACTATGGTTCATGCAATTATTTGGGTATCCACAGAGGCTATCAATGCCTAGACTGAAACAGTTCCAGATTGATCAAATGATAAAAGAAAATTGTGATTTCCCTAAAAGCATCTCAGATATTGATATATTTCAGAGGGAGAGATATAAAAAAAAAAAAGAAGAAGAAAAAGAAAAAAAAAGAGTTGAACAATTAAAAGAGGTAGCCAAGACATGTCCTCAATGTCCTAGCTGATGGATATCTATCCACTGGAGACTCTGTCCTCTCTGCTCTATCACCTCCAAAGCTCTGCTCAATAGGTTCACTCAGAACCTTCTCAAATCTGCTCAATAGGTCCACTCAGAACCTGCTCAAATATGCTCAATAGGTCCACTCAGAACCTCCTCAAATCTGCTCAACATGTCCACTCAGAACTTGCTCAAATCTTCTCAATAGGTCCACTCAGAACCTGCTCAAATATTCTCAATAGGTCCACTTAGAACCTTCTCAAATCTTCTCAATAAGTTCACTCAAAACTTTCTCAAATATTCTCAACAGGTCCACTCAGAACCTGCTCAAATCTTCTCAACAAGCTCACTCATAACTTGTCCAAATCTTCTCAACAAGCTCACTTAGAACTTGTCCAAATCTTCTCAACAAGCTCACTCAAAACTTGTCCAAATCTTCTCAACAAGCTCACTCAGAACTTGTCCAAATCTTCTCAATAAGTCCTCTCTAGGACTTGCTCAAATCTGCATTGCAAGCTTCCACAAAATCTCACACAAAATCAGTCCACAAGTCTTCTCAAAGACTTACCTCAAATCAGCTTAACAAGTTCACACAAAACTTGTCCAATCTCATAGAAGCATAAAGAGAATTGTTAGAGACTCAATATGTTCTATACTCAATGCTCAATCACTTTCTCAACTCAATCTCATAGAAGCATAAAGAGAATTGTTAGAGACTCAATATGTTCTATACTCAAAACTCAATCTCAACTCAAATCAATCTCATAGAAGCATAAAGAGAATTGTTAGAGACTCAATATGTTCTATTCTCAAAACTCAATCTCAACTCAAATCAATCTCATAGAAGCATAAAGAGAATTGTTAGAGACTCAATATGTTCTATTCTCAAAACTCAATCTCAACTCAAATCAGAATATAGAATAGTTTGTTTCATGGAACTTGAACAACCACTTCACACAATCACTTGACTAGGCTCAATCAACTCTACTCAACCAATCACTTCAAGGAACAACCCTTTCTCACAAACCCTAGTCCAAGCATGTATCATCCAACTCAAAATGTTTCCAACAATGCCCAACACAAATCTCACATAACAATGATACTCATGTTCTTTTCTAACTCAAGTTCAAGTTCTTTGCATAACCAATTGGCTTCAACAACAATGCTAATAAAACATTCTTCATCTAACAATGATACTCATGTTTTTCTCAAACCCTAACTCAGGTTTTTCATACAACCAATGGTTTCAACAACAATGCTTATAAAACAAGGTTTTAATCACAACTCTCAAATCAGAAAACCTTGAAGCATTAAACCAACCACTTTTGAAAAGGAAACCCTAATCAATTCCTTTTCACTCCAAACTTAATTTTCAATCAAGCCAATCACCTAACTCAACAAAGAAGAATTTTGCCCATACCTTTTCTTGAAGAGTAGTTGTCTTTGCAAATCTGCCACACTCACAATTACTTCTTTGACAAACTCAATAAGGGTTAGAGGATATTTATTTTCTCAATAAATCACAACACAAAAATAATATCAACCAAAATACACCTTATCACTCCATCTATAAATTAATACTCAATATCTTTCCAAAAATAATCTCCTTGGCAAATATCTCTTTCACAATAATATCAACTCTATTAAAGTCTTACTTCTCAAATATCCAAAATTTATTATTTAAGACTTTAATTAAAATAAACCCTAAACTCCTTATGCCTCCTAACTTTATTTCCAATCAATAATTCTCAGCTAGCAATTTTCCAAATAATAAAAACCTTTTAACTCCCACTTTGCTAAAAGTAATTAATCATCAACATAGGCAATATTATTCAAATGCTCAACAAAAATATTACCTCTACCTTGGAGGGGATTCAAACCCCTAACTCTGCCCATGACCTGCGCCTTAGTCATGGCTCTATTGCCATGCGAGCTAAGCGCTCACTTGGAGCATTGAGAGCACCACGTGCTCTAAGTTCCTTATGCTACCGATAAAAACAAAAATGTGTGCAACGCTTTGGTGTTCCCAACACCAACCAAATTGTGTCTTGCCAGGATTCGAACGCAGCTCAACGTTGCCACAAAAACTTAACCAATGTCTCCTTGCCACTACGCCATGCTTCCCAACTGGCTTGAGGATTTCAATGCACTTTCCTTTATTTTGATCGTCGTCCTTCAAATCTGTTCATTGTTTCTCATGAGCTCAACCACCAATTCGTATGCCTTTTCTTATTTCGAGCAAGGATAAATTAATCAATGTCTTTTAGGCATTATATATAGTGCCCTTTGTCTTCCATGCAATCACGTCGGTGCATCGATTTAATTCGACGTCGGCTTGGTTGATTAGGTTATAAGGTATTTAAATTTAATTAAAATTAAATTTAAATATTATAAATTAAATCAAACCAACCTTAGGCTTTAACTTAATTAAACCTTGGAGCCTTGTCTTATTGCACAACCTTGTAATGAATATTTATTTATAAAATTTAAATTCCTTGTGAATTTAAATAATTTATAAAATAAATATTGGACCTCCTTTTTAACCTTTGCAATAACCCTTCTTGGGTTTTTATGAACCAATCACTTAACTTGTGCTCCCAATAATATTAAAATATTATGGAGCCTTTTTGCCTTTAACTTTTGCACTTGTTGAAGCTTTTTCCTGGATGATAGTGACAACCTTTGACGACTTTATTTCTTGTCGAATTCCTTGATATGAGTGATAACTCTATCAGGTGACATCAATGACAACTTTGACTTAGAGGACTCAAAATGTCCAACAATATCCCCCTTTGTCATTGATGGCAACCCAAATCCTTTTTTACTAAAAACTTGACCTTTCTATAATTCTGCTCCCCTGGGACATTGCTCCCCCTGGCTCAATGCTTTCTCAAATATCAAATCTCTCCCCAATACACAAATCTCTCCCCCTTTGACATCAATGGCAAAGGGTCACCTTTGGGGCTCTGGGCTAAGAATGAGCCTCTTAGCTTAGCCCCTCCCCCACCTCCACATGAGGTGGTTAATTCTAGGGTGGGAGTATTTCTACTCCCCGAAAGCACTATTCTTTACCTTTATCTTTTTCTCTTCTTTTCTGAGTTTTTTGAATCCTCTTTCCCAAGTCATCATCCCTGTTCCTGTCATCACTTTTGTTCCTGTTCTTGTTCTCATCCATGTTCCTATTCCTATTTTTGTTCTCATCCATGTTCCTATTCTCATCCATGTTCCTATTCATATTTCTATTTTTGTTCATGTTCCTGTTCTTATTCATGCCTATTTCTGGAATATTTGCTCTACACCATCTTGTTGTGTGACCATCATTATTGCACTTATAACACTTAATGTTATTATTCCTTGGAGGTGCAACTATCTTAGGATTTCTCCTAGTGAAGCCATATCCTCTTCTATCATGAATCTTGCAATTCATTGCCTTGTGACCAAACTCATTACATGAGTAGCAATACCCTTGGAAAAGTTGTCCTTTTCCATATTCCTATCTTTCATGTGTCCTGCACTGTGAAGCCATGTGCCCAAACCTGTGACATGAAAAACATCTTCCATTGAAGCTTCCTTGTCTTGACCTCATTGGTCTCCTATTCTGATTGTTGTTCCATCTGTATCTTCTCTGTGCATTGTTCCTATATTTGTTGAACTCTTTGTTGTCCAACTCATCCTCTGATGTCTCACTCCCACTTACACTATCTTCTTCTGATGTATCTTCTTCTTCAAGACTTGAAGTAGACTCTTCTTCCCTTTTCTTTTGAACCTGTTTAGAACCAAGACCTGTCTTGTTTGTTGCTCTTCTTTGTATCTTGACTATTTTATCCACACTCTTTGCACTATTTACATACTTGTATAGCTTATTCTTGGAATCCTCTAAATATTCCTTTAGTAGGGCCACTTCTTGTGTTAACTTCTCACATTCCAAGATCTTTGCTTCTAACTTATCTTTGAACTTGCTTGCCTTAGCCTTTGACTTTTCTAAATCCTCTATGAGCAATAATATTTCTTCATCACATTCTTGAAACTGACTTTCAAGCTTAGAGTGTTGCTTTCTTACCTTCTTTATTATGTCAAGGGCATAGATAAGTTCTCCCTTGAGATCATAACCATTCTCTTCTGAATAATCCTCTATTTTTTTACCTTTATCCATATCATTTCTTTCTTTTGGCTTATCTTCTATAGGATCACTCACTTCTTCTTCTAATGCCATTAGAAGATTTTCATCTGGTCTTTCAAGTGCATCTTCAAAATCATCATCACTGAAACTATAACCATCCCTTGTACAATCATCTTCAAGATGTCCAAATTTACCACATCTAAAACACTTGAGAATAACTGGAGTCCTTTTCTTAATTGGATCTTTCTCTTCAACCATAAATAGGACTTCATCTCTATCATTGTCTTAAAAACTAGCATCACTATCATTTGAGTACTTACTTGCATTATCCGCATAGTAGCTTCTCTTTTGCCTTTGGAAGAACTTCTTTCCTTGTCTGCTTTGTCCATCCTTGCTTTTATTTTGGTGCTTGTATCTTTCTGATTCCCTATACCTATGGTCCTATTTTTCTTCATCATTGTTGCTCTTTGGCTCTTTGCACTCTATTGCATAATGTCCATACTTTCCACAATTAAAACACTTAATATATCTTAGATCTATGGGTCTTCTGGAACCTTTATCTCTTCTACCATAATTTGCTTCTTCATCACTAGATGACTCACTGCTTGATTCTATCTTCTTACCCTTTTTATTTTTGTCCACTTTGAATGCAACTTCTTTCGGAGGAATAGGATCTTTTGTTCTTATCTCAAAAGTAGTAAGCATGCCAAGCAAAGAATTCCTTGTCAGAGAATCACTATCAATTGATGTTTCTATAGCAGAAACCTTTTCACTGTACCTTTTTGGAAGAGTTCTCAAGATCTTATCACAAGCATCAGATTCATCAACCTTCATTCCAAGACCTTTCATCTCATGTATAAGTTCATCAACCTTGTTGAGATAGTCATGAATGTTTTCATCATCCCGCATTCTTAGGTTCTCAAATTCTCCTTTGAGATTTTTGATCTTAGCTTTCCTGACACTTTTATCTCCTTCATATATGGTATGCAATAGTTCCCACATATCTTTTGTTATTGTACACTCCATAACCTTCATAGATTCTGATCTACGCAACCCTTTTATAATTGCATTCATAGCTCTTGAATTTGCATGCATTAGAAGCTTACCTTCCTTATCTGTAGGAGGATTGGTTGTTGAATCATATCCAAGTTCCACTACATCCCAAACTTCATTTCCAAGTGCCATCAGGTGAAATCTCATCAACACACCAATACAAGAAGTCACTTCCATCAAATACTAGTACTACATTATTGATGGACCCATCCCTTTGATCCTTTTGATCCATTGTGTTCTTAGACCACTTTTCCTTCAAGCTATCAAACTCTTCTGAAGGAACCCACTCTAATACCAATTGAAGAACACAAGCTTATACTGAGAGGGGGGTGAACAGTATAAGACCACTTTTTACTTTTCTTTTCAAATCAATATTATGTAGTGTATAGATAGCAGTATCAATAGCAGTAATCAAAGCAATGCACAAAACACCATACACAATAGAGACATAAATTTAATGTGGTTCACCCAATGTGGGCTACCTCCATAGAGAAAATATTTCTTCTAAATATTTCTCAAATAATATTTTGGGAATCCTTCCCAATTACAATGTTTATGGACCTCTATCCAAAGGAGATGTTGATCCCCTAAATCTGGTTTGTGGATCTCTATCCATAGGAGAACTCCTTCTCCTCTGCTCGATTGGTGATCCTCTAGAAGACACTGCCTCCACTACATTGATTGTGGATCTCTCTCCACTTGAAGACTCTTGTCCTCACTCAGAAGACCTATCCTCAATGTCTTAGTTGATGGATCTCTATCCATTGGAGACTCTGTCCTCTCTGCTCTATCACCTCCAAAGCTCTGCTCAATAGGTTCACTCATAACCTTCTCAAATATGCTCAATAGGTCCACTCAGAACCTGCTCAAATCTGCTCAATAGGTCCACTCAGAACTTCAATTGCTCAACTACTCTTTTTCTTCACACTCCTCAACTTGTCTTTCAATATCTCACTTCTCAAATATTCTCAACAAGCTCACTATAACTTGTCCAAATCTGCTCAACAAGCTCACTCAAAACTTGTCCAAATCTGCTCAACAACTCAAGAACTTGTCCAAATTTTCTCAACAAGCTCACTCAGAACTTGTCCAAATCTACTCAATAAGTCCTCTCTAGGACTTGCTCAAATCTACATTGCAAGCTTCCACAAAATCTCACACAAAATCAGTCCACAAGCCTTCTCAAAGACTTACCTCAAATCATCTTAACAAGTTCACACAAAACTTGTCCAATCTCATAGAATCATAAAGAGAATTGTTAGAGACTCAATATGTTCTATACTCAATGCTCAATCACTTTCTCAACTCAATCTCATAGAAGCATAAAGATAATTGTTAGAGACTCAATATGTTCTATACTCAAAACTCAATCTCAACTCAAATCAATCTCATAGAAGCATAAAGAGAATTGTTAGAGACTCAATATGTTCTATTCTCAAAACTCAATCTCAACTCAAATCAGAATATAGAATAGTTTGTTTCATGGAACTTGAACAACCACTTCACACAATCACTTGACTAGGCTCAATCAACTCTACTCAACCAATCACTTCAAGGAACAACCCTTTCTCACAAACCCTAGTCCAAGCATGTATCATCCAACTCAAAATATTTCCAACAATGCCCAACACAAATCTCACATAACAATGATACTCATGTTCTTTTCTAACTCAAGTTCAAGTTCTTTGCATAACCAATTGGCTTCAACAACAATGCTAATAAAACATTCTTCATCTAACAATGATACTCATGTTTTTCTCAAACCCTAACTCAGGTTTTTCATACAACCAATGGTTTCAACAACAATGCTTATAAAACAAGGTTTTAATCACAACTCTCAAATCAGAAAACCTTGAAGCATTAAACCAACCACTTTCAAAAAGGAAACCCTAATCAATTCCTTTTCACTCCAAACTTAATTTTCAATCAAGCCAATCACCTAACTCAACAAAGAAGAATTTTGCCCATACCTTTTCTTGAAGAGTAGTTGTCTTTGCAAATCTGCCACACTCACAATTACTTCTTTGACAAACTCAATAAGGGTTAGAGGATATTTATTTTCTCAATAAATCACAACACAAAAATAATATCAACCAAAATACACCTTATCACTCCATCTATAAATTAATACTCAATATCTTTCCAAAAATAATCTCCTTGGCAAATATCTCTTTCACAATAATATCAACTCTATTAAAGTCTTACTTCTCAAATATCCAAAATTTATTATTTAAGACTTTAATTAAAATAAACCCTAAACTCCTTATGCCTCCTAACTTTATTTCCAATCAATAATTCTCAGCTAGCAATTTTCCAAATAATAAAAACCTTTTAACTCCCACTTTGCTAAAAGTAATTAATCATCAACATAGGCAATATTATTCAAATGCTCAACAAAAATATTACCTCTGCCTTGGAGGGGATTCGAACCCCTAACTCTGCCCATGACCTATGCCTTAGTCATGGCTCTATTGCCACGCGAGCTAAGCGCTCGCTTGGAGCATTGAGAGCACCACGTGCTCTAAGTTCCTTATGCTACCAATGAAAACAAAAATGTGCACAGCGCTTTGGTGTTCCCAACACCAACCGAATTGCGTCTTGCCAGGATTCGAACGCAGCTCAACGTTGCCACAAAAACTTAACCAATGTCTCCTTGCCACTATGCCATGCTTCCCAGCTGGCTTGAGGGTTTCAATGCACTCTGGTTTATTTCGATCGTCGTCCTTCAAATCTGTTCGTTGTTTCTCATGAGCTCAACCACCAATTCGTATGCCTTTTCTTATTTCGAGCAAGGATAAATTAATCAATGTCTTTTAGGCATTATATATAGTGCCCTTTGTCTTCCATGCAATCACGTCGGTGCATCGATTTAATTCGACGTCGGCTTGGTTGATTAGGTTATAAGGTATTTAAATTTAATTAAAATTAAATTTAAATATTATAAATTAAATCAAACCAACCTTAGGCTTTAACTTAATTAAACCTTGGGGCCTTGTCTTATTGCACAACCTTGTAACGAATATTTATTTATAAAATTTAAATTCCTTGTGAATTTAAATAATTTATAAAATAAATATTGGACCTCCTTTTTAACCTTTGCAATAACCCTTCTTGGGTTTTTATGAACCAATCACTTAACCTGTGCTCCCAATAATATTAAAATATTATGGAGCCTTTTTGCCTTTAACTTTTGCACTGTTGAAGCTTTTTCCTGGATGATAGTGACAACCTTTGACGACTTTATTTCTTGCCGAATTCCTTGATATGAGTGATAACTCTATCAGGTGACATCAATGACAACTTTGACTTAGAGGACTCAAAATGTCCAACAATTTTTGATAAACTCAATTCTTAAACATTTTATTTTATTATAAATTGAAGAAAATCCTTTGTGTTAATTCCATTGTTGCATGTGATCATCCCATGCATATTAAAATCCTATAACTTAGATACTAGCATCTGTTTTTCACAAGTAAGACTTCCCATGGTGAGTACCATGCATATAAACATTCTAGAAGAGAGGTAATAATATGGTTCAAAACTTGGAACAATTTTGAGATTTATTTTTAAAAATTTATATTATTCCTTTCAAGTAGTAAATTTCAATAAGTAATTGTATAACCAATCCTCCATAGAATATAAAATACTTCAAATTTGAAATAAATAATCCAATATTTCATCGTATTTTACTATTGAGTTTTTCACTTTGTAAAGGATCACAATAATTTTGTTTAAAAGCATCTCATATTTTAGGAGTCATATCTTCATGAAGGGTTGTCTAATTTAGTTGATTCTTGGACCACTTTGTGCAAAATTTGAAGAGCTTTAAAATGAGTGGTCATATGAAGGACTCTGATGATATAAGAAAAAAATATAAATTTTAATGGTTATTAGCCTTATGTTTACACCCAAAATGATCATATTTGAAAACCTTATGGACATATTTACTATTTTTTGTTTAAATGGAATGTTTATAATTAAATAATTAATGGAATAGATGTATTGCAAGAAATAGAAATATGGATGCTATGGATGCTATTTTCTATGAAAATGGATCCTCTAGTTTTCAAAATTCTGAAGGCGAGAAGGATTATTTTCAAATTTTTAGAAGGTAGGAAGGTGGGTCCTCTCTGATCACTTCTGCCTCTATTGATGTTCTGGCCAATAATCTCTCCTCTGCTCGTAAGGATGATCTATTTATTACCCTCGATGGAGGGTTGAACCTCTCTCATGTTGAGTCTAAACTTGTTCCTACCAATCTAAGCGCTGAACCCAATTTTTGCTCCATTCTACCTAATTATATTTATGTGGATGGTGTTGCACTCTCCTCTAAGCTCAAGGACTCTCTCATCATCCCACCTTCCTCTAGGTCGAAGGTGTAGTTTCCCAAACCTAATTCTATTAGGGTTTCTTCATTATGAGGAGATGATGTACCTTATAACCCTAAACCATCTTTTTCTAAAGTCCTAGGTAGCTCATCCTTCTTTGTTGATCTATCCTCCCATCCTTTCAAGGTTTTTGGCAATCATGTCAAGATTCCTTCCAACGTTACTGAGATTTTTTTTGTTGAGGAATATTTTTCTCTCATTGGTGAAGTGGTGGGCAACAATCCAAGCCTTAACATTATTAGAAGATGGGCATTCTCAAAATGTAAAGTCAAAGGATATCTTCAAATTATTGGCCTCTCCAATGGCTTCTTTGGTATTCACCTCAATACCAGCGAGGATGCATCTCATATTATTTCAGGAGGGCCTTGGTTCCTGGGGACCAAAAGCATATTTCTCATGAAGTGGTCTCCTGATTTTGACCCGAAGACTCAAAGAATCAACTTCGATCCTATTTGGGTTAGGCTTCCAAATTTTCCTTGGCACTTATGTCATGAACCTGTCTTCAAATCCGTAGCCTCCACCATTAGAGATTTGGTTCTCATTGACAGAGTTACTTTGTCCAAATCCAGAATGCATGCTACTCACCTCTATGTCAATGCTAAAATCGATTCTGCTCTCCCCACCTTTGTTGAGCTGGAGCATGGAGATTTTTTTCATAAGCAAGCTATTGAATATGAAAACAAACCTTCGTTCTGTTTTGAATGTCATTCCCAAGGTCATCTTCATGCTCATTGTCCCTCGCTTGTGAAGCAGAACATATCTTCATGTGCTTCTCAGGATGCTTTTGACCTTGACAAAGGAAAGGCTTCCTAGACTTCTTTCAAAAAGGATAAAAGAAGGTTTCCTACCTCAAAGAGTGTCATTTTCAGACCTATCAAAGATAAATCATTGCAAAATGCTTGTATCAATGATTATGGGCTCTCTTCTCCAAACGACAAAGTAAAATTAGTTGCTCCTTCTACGAATTCTCCAAATGAGGTTAGTATTTTTGCTCACCCTCATCCTTTTCAAATTCTTGGTGATTTGGTTCCTGAGGAAGAGGGTCTTGAATCTTCCAATCCTGATTCTCTACCTAAACCCTCCTCGGACTTGTTGAATCCCCAGCTAAACTCTATTTCTTTGACTTCCAACCCCTCGTCCCCTCCTACTTTTAATGCTTCCTAGCCCTTGGTCGATGAGGTTTCCATCCCTATTTCTTCCCTTGAACCTTCAAGCCCTGTCATCCAACAAATTTCCAACTTCAGTCCCAAGATGACTAGAAGCCAAAAGAGATCCCCTATTGATTTTGGGTTGGAGAAAAAGTGAGGAAGGCCTTCCAATTCCGATCAATGGAAGCAAGGAGTAAATGAAGACATTGCCAACGAAGTTCAAAAAACTTTGTTCTCTTCTGGTATCTCAGGTATCTTATCCAAGGAGGACTCAAAGTGCACCAAACCTCCCCAGCCTTCTAGAAAGGGAGGCAAAAAAACTTCGAAAGTGCCTAAATGAAGATCCTCTCATGGAATGTGAGAGGCCTTAATGGTTCAGCCAAACAAAGGTTAGCTAAATCATTAAGGAAAAAATTAGACCTACTATTTTTGCTATTCAAGAAACCAAAATCAGTGAACCACTTGATAGAAATATTCCCCAATACATCTGGAAGAATTGTGAATATTCTTTTTTCAAGGGTAAAGACACCTCAAGAGGTCTATTTTGTTTATGGAACCCAAATATTTTGGAAGGAAATCTCATCCATTCCTCTGATGAGATGATGAGAATTCTTTTCTTTGATAAGGACAACAATTCACCTTGGGTCCTCACCAACATATATGCACCCAATTCCATTTCTGGTAGGTCCCGTTTGTGGGACAACTTATCTTCAGTCAAAAGTGCCTTTCCTAATATTCCTTGGATTTTGGTTGGAGATTTTAATACTCCTTTATTCCCTTCTGATAAATTGGGAAGAGTAGGCTCCTACTCTAAAAGTATGGAGAATTTTCAAGAATTCATAAGTCATCAGAACCTAATGGATGTCAATTTGAAAGGAAACCAATTCACTTGGTCAAATCAAAGATCTGGATCTCAATTAATCCAAGTAAAACTTGACAGGATTTTATTTTCTCAAGAAGCTATCCACATTTGGGGGGATGCTAATTTGCAATCCCTTCTCAAAATTGGTTCTGACCACAACCCTATTTTCCTTGACACAAACAATCCAAAAATCTTCAAAACCCTCTTCCGATTTGAAGCCATGTGGATGCTACATCATAATTTCCAGAGAAAGGATTAATCAATGGTGGCAATATGATTTCCAAGGAACTCCTTCCTTTGTTCTAGCTCAAAAACTCAAACACACCAAGGAAAATATCAAAATATGGAATAGAGAAGTTTTTGGGAATATTTTTCAAAAAAAATAGGAAATTATGAACATATTAGCCATAATTGAAAAAGAATGCCAAGATCATGGAGTCTACCCGACTGAAGTGAGGAATGAAGAAAGAAATATATTAGCTCAATATCACAACATCCTTCAATGTGAAGAAATTTTTTGGAGACATAAATCTCGTGACATTTGGCTCAAAAAAGGGGATTCCAATACTAAATTTTTCCATGTTTCCACCTTGAGACACCGAAGCAATAACAAGATAAGAGAAATTTGTTGCCACGATGGTAGGACAATTATTGACATAAAAGAAATCAGGGTTGAAGGGACTAATAATTTTATGCAATTACTTCAAAAAGAATGCAGGTCTGATTTTTCTGCTAGCAAGAGCTTCTTCCTCCAATTCATCCCTCACCTTATTTCTGATGATATGAATAACAAACTCATTGTTGTCCTTTCTGATGAGGAAATTAAAGAGGCCCTATTTTCTATGCAATCGGATAAAGCTCCTAGACCTGATGGATTTTCTCCTAGATTCTTCCAAGATTTCTGGGACATTGTGGGCACTGATGTGTGTAAAGCAATTAGGGAGATTCAAGGTTCTAAAGTCATACCAAGGGGATTCAATTCTACCTTTATTGCTTTCATTCCCAAAATTCCAAATACCTCCAATTTCAATGATTTTAGACCAATCATCCTTTGTAATGTCATTTACAAAATCCTAACAAAGGCCATCACCATACGTATGAGAGAGGTAATACCTCTAATCATCAATCAGTGCCAAGGAAGCTCGGTCAGGGGGAGATCTATCTTGGATGGCATCATTTCTATTCACGAAGCTATTCATTCTATTTCTATCAGTAAAAAAGTAGCCTTCCTCCTCAAACTCGATATGAACAAAGCTTACGACAGATTGAGTTGGGATTTTCTCCTTGGTGTCCTTCATAAATTTGACTTTCACTCTGAATGGATTTCCCTAATCAAAGGATGTATTTCTTTAGCTTGGTTCTCTATTCTTATCAATGGCTCCCCTGCTGGTTATTTCCAGAGTAGTAGAGGGTTAAGACAAGGTGATCCTTTGTCACCTCTCCTTTTTATCATTGTAGCAGAGGCTCTTGGCAGATCCATTTTAGCAGCAAAGGAAGCAGGCCTTATCTCCAGACTTTAGGTTACTTCCCAATGTAACCCAATCACCCATCAACAATTTGTTGATGATACTTTATTGTCCACCTTTGCTTCTGTCAATGAAGCCAAAATCATTAAAAGAATTTTGCATCTCTACGAGGAGGCAGTTGGCCAAAGGATCAACTTTCAGAAAAGTAAATTGTATTTCCTCAATACTCCTTTAAGAAGGCAAAATTTGATTGCTAATATTCTGGAATGCTCCATTGCTAATCTGCATTCTACTTATCTAGGCCTACCTTTATTCATTGGAAGTGCCAAAGAAAGCTTATGGGATAATGTCATTGAAAGACTTCACAAAAAAATTTCTACCTGGAGGGGCAATCTTCTATCCCAAGCGGGGAAAATCACCCTCACCATGGCATACCTTCAAAGCATTCTCGTTTACTTCCTCTCTTTGTTTTGTTCAAAGCTCCTGTGAGTGTCTACCAAAATATGGAAAAAATTCAAAAGCATTTCCTTTGGATAGGGACTAAAAATAAACACAAATTCCATTTAGTGGCTTGGGACAAAGTGTGCAAACCAAAAGATCAGGGAGGCCTAGGTTTGAGAAGGATTTCTCTCCTCAACCTTTCCCTTCTTGCCAAACAAGCCTGGAGACTCATCTCTAATGAAAAGGTCGAATGGGTTAATATCATCAGAAGGAAGTATCTTCAGGTTTCTAATTTCTTACATGGCCAGCCTCCTTCCTACGGGTCTGTCTTCTGGAAATCCTTATGCGAAGCTCGCTCCTTGCTGAAAAAGGACTCAGATGGCATCTTGGAAATGGAAAATCTATTTCCTTTTGGGAAGATAAATGGATTGGTGATAATCCTCTCATCCAAAATCATATGCTCCAAAGGATTATCGACATAACCAAGCAAGAGGTGGGACCCTTTGTGGCTGATTTTATATCTCTTTCTAATGGTAGGTTGAGCTGGAAAAGACTTGATATCCCAGGCTTTGATGATGAAATATCTTGTTTGCAAGTTTTTCTGGCTTCTATCAGAATCCCAACTGTTGGCACTAAAGACTTACCAATTTGGGAACCCAATGAGTCTGGAGAATTCTCTGTTAAATCTGCCTACTTGCTTTCACTTAACAATCTTGAAAATCTCATTCCTTTTAAGCTTGTTTGGACTAAGTAC
This sequence comes from Wollemia nobilis, assembly GCA_028583015.1. NCBI lineage: Eukaryota > Viridiplantae > Streptophyta > Pinopsida > Araucariales > Araucariaceae > Wollemia > Wollemia nobilis. Next base: position 5,250,785 of record JAQPPZ010001057.1, on the reverse strand, counting down.
CTAATTCTCAAAATTGCTTCCTTCTCCTGGCTGTGCATTCAAGACTGCATTCTGACCATTGAAAATCTAATCAAAAGAGGTATGACTCTTCCCAATAGATGTTATCTTTGCTTCTCAGATTGGGAGTCTACTTCTCACCTTTTCTTGTTTTGTTCCTTTTCAAGAAAGGTGCTATGTAAACTTCTGTGTCATTTCTAGTTGGTTTGGGTTCAGCCCCCTTCCATTGTTGAGTTGTTCATCCAATGGCCCAATCCTTTCAAAAACCCTGTGCTCAAAGAACTCTAGAAATTTTATCTTCAACATTTCCTTTGGAAAATATGGCTTGAACGTAACAGAAGAATTTTTGACAAAAAGGCCTTAGATGTTGATTATGTTGCCCATAAAATCATCCTCCTTGCAAAGGAAAATGTTCTCATAGTCCCTTTTGATTCTCTGTCTTGTTCCCATTTTGAAAAATCCATACTTAATTCTTGTAACATATCTCTGGATAATTTAAAACCAGTCAATCCTTCTAGCCAGAGGACCAACATCAAATGGCATCCCCCCTCCCGGATGGGTTAAGTTTAATTTTGACAGAGCCACCAAAGGAAATCCTAGAATAGTTGGTGCTGGAGGTATTCTTTGTGACCATCTTGGCAAGTCTATTTTTGCTTACTCTGAACCATTAGGTATCATGTCCAATCATGCAGCTGAGGTCAGAGCTTCCTGGAGAGGTCTCCAATTCATTAAGGACATTCCAGGTAATATCATCATCGAAGGGGATTCACTAAATATAACCAAATATCTAAAAACCTCAAGACCCAGCAGCTGGAGGATAAGATCCATCATCGAGGAAAGCAAACAAATCATTAGTCAACAACTTAATTCCATTGTTCAACACGTCTATAGAGAGGCTAATGTTGTTGCTGATAGTCTAGCCAATATTGGTACCACTACCCGAGGAATGATGACATGGACTGATTCGTTGCCTCCCGAGGTGGATAATCTTGCTAAAATTGATCAAAAAAATGTTGATCATGGTGACAAACAATAATCCGCTCTATTTCAGACCCCGATATTCCCCTTTTCACATGATTCATTGGGCTCAAATTTCTATTTGTTGGGATGGGCTCCCTCCGAGACTATTGTTCTTCCTTGAAAATTGGCATTTTAACCCATCATACCCCATAAGAAAAATTATCGCTGCCTTCATCTTTGGCAACACTGGTTTCTTTGACAATGTTTCTTTTTGGCATCCCAAGGCACACTTCATTATAATTGTTTTTCAGTTCTCCCCCATGCTTTTTGATTCACGTAATATTGCTTTTTTGAGAACCTTTTTCCTTTTTCCTATCAAATGCTTCATTTCAAGAATTCATATGGTGAAATTCCCATCAGTTCATGTGTCTCATGTCTGGACCCTTCATTGGTCTCCTTTTCTGAGCATTTTTAATGTTCATCCTCCCCTTCTAATCTAGACCCATTTCATTTGGTGGCATGACATTCAAAGCATCAAAAACTGTTCCATTTTGTACTCCATTCAACCCCGTTCCTCCACAAGGCCCTTCTCCTTTTTTATTTTTACTCTCTGGATATCTAGTGGATTTATGAATGGTGGAAGTGTTTCCCCCTCCCTTTATCTTCTGATGCATGCTTCTCCTATTCACCTGTTCCTTTCCCCCATGTTTATCCTGCTCAGCCTGAGCTTTTTCTATCATTATCCCTTCCGATGTTTTCCTTCAGATACTATGAAAGAACCTAAAACTATATTTATCGAGTCGACAAGTCTTGAACTTGATCCTCTGGTTAGAGATGTCTGGAAGGACAAGACCGCCCTTATTGATTTTTTCAAGCTATTTGCTGGCACGGATGAGGCTGTCATGAATGCTTTTGTAGAGACCTGGGTAAGAGGCATGGTTACCATTCATGGGGTTGAATTCCAAATCTCCATTGAGACACTGGTAGACTTGATAGGGCAGCCTACGAAAGGTAAAGTAATTTGGAGGAATAAACACAATTGGGATGTCGAGCTGGTGTTTTTTGAAAAGAATTCAATGGTTCACAAAATGTACCGCAAAGGTTTGTATCATAGTCACTTCTCCTCTCCTTGGCAAGAATTATTGAAACCCATAATGCAGTATCTTTCTTGTGATAATCCTGAGTCCCAATTGACTTGTTTTCATCTTGCCTATATTAATCATTTTTGTGATGCTAAGATGATGAATATACCTGCTGCTATTTTTTGGTCCATCGATTATACCATTGTTTCCACCTGAACCAAAAGAGAGGAAGGTTTACCCTACCATCAAGGGCTCTTTAATGTTCTATATAGATACCTCCTGCTCAAGTTCCCCAAAGGCAACATTTCTGCCCCTGAATTCGATGAGGAGACCTCTTCCTCTACACCAAGCCCCCAAGTTTCTAAACACAAAATAAAGGATAAAAAAGATAAACCTCATCCTATTTTTAATGCCAAAAAAAATATCAAAGTCAAGAGTACCCCTATCAGATGCTCCCAGTGTCTCAAACTCAAAGAGCTGACTGAAACCCCTCCTTCCTCCTCTATCAAAAATCCAAAGGATCTATCCAATTCACCCGACCTAGTTGAAAAATATCTTCACAAGTTGGCGGTCCATGCTACTTCAACTTCCATTGATCAGTTGGAGGTTGCTCATGCGGCTATTGGGAAGGCTATTCTGAGCTTAAAGGAATAGAGACAGGCTCTTAGCCTACTATTCTTCTATGACACCTTTGATAATACTCCTGTCGACAATGTTGATGTTCCTCTGGATGCTAAAGGAGTTGCCAAAGATGAGGAGGTGGTTGAAATTTCCAAATAAGCTTGTCTCGATACTCTTAAGGAAAACCTGAATGATATGTTGAAGGATGCTGCTAAAGAAACTGAACTAGGCACTACTCTGACCATGGGTGCAGCATCGCCCATGCAGACTGAAACTCCTCTCTGAGAAAGGTCCTCGTTGTTGCAGTATTTTGTTTTAACTTCTTGTTGTTAGGGGTTGTTGCTCTACTCTGGGTTCCTTTGGTGTTCCTTCCTTTTCTGCTCCTCTTTTCTAGAGGATTTCTGTGTTGTTCCTTTCTGCTGGAGGATTCCTTCCTCCCTTTTGTCCTGATAAGGGTTTGTCGCCTCTTTTAGTTCTTTCTCTACTTTTCTTTTGTTTCACTTCTGTTTCTTTTTGTACAAGGCATTGGGGCGCCTTTCAAATGCCCCCTATCTTAATACAATTAACTTACCAAAAAAAAATTAATGGAATAGAGATGTAGAAGATAAATGTGATTATTATTGCTATGATTTGCTATATTTCTATGTGCTTTGCTACCTTTTAGTTTGTTTTATACACAAGTCATTTTTCATTACTTTGGAACACACTACGAAAGGATTTCCAATCACAGGCCTATTATAGAAAAATAAAAAAATCCTAAAAATCTGGTTATGCAAAAAATCAGCGTAGGAGAGTAGGATGTGTTTAATAGAAAATAGGAATTAAAATCTCCTATATTTTATAGAACCATTCCTAAAATAATGTAACTGCACAAGTTGAATAAATGCAGCAAAAGGTGACTTGTGACCTTTCAACAACAGTTACAACAAGGTAAAATTTGTTTTGATAAGCAACATGACAACTTTGTTAGGAATTAGTTGAGATGTCTCATACCCATTTTTGGTTAATAATAGCAAAAAAATTATGTTTTATGTCTCCTAAATTATAGCAACAAACCTGATTTCATTTATGAAATAGACTATAACAACACCTTTATTTTTGCAGCTAATTTCTAGATAAGATTTTAGAATTAGTTGAATTTGTTGCACAATAAGATGTATAGTATATTATAAATACTAAAGAAAGAATTATTTTTAAGGTTATAGAGAATATAAATAAATTTATTTATAGTTTTTACATTATGGTTTTTGTATGGACTATCATGACTGTGCATTTCCGACCATAATAAAATTTGACCTTCTAAAGGAATAAAAGTTGTTTTTGATTCATTTGATGTCTATAAATCTTATATGATGAGGTATGGTTGATTCAAGTTCATTGAAGTAATATTAATACTTGTAAAGGAATATTTTTTATGTTGTTACAGGTTTAGAAAGGGCCCACTAAACTTGGAAAAGCCATAAACACTCTCTCCTGTTAGATGTAGAATAAAGTAGGTAGGTAATATTTTGATTGATATTGAATGGATTATTTTTAGTTGATAAATAGGGATTGATTTATTGTATTTTTAGAATTTATTAGGAGTATTATGGCTACATTAAACCTAGTTAGTTGTTAGACTAGATACAAGGTTGTGTAGGATTTTCTTTCAATACATGTTTTGCTTTCAATTTGTTTCAAGTTTTTCCTGCTTTATTATTGCTTTCCTAGGACGGAATAACTTAGTGTATGCAAGAAAATATATTGGATTATACTAAGCAATGCACTTTTTTTTATCAAATATAGTTGAGAATTTAAGTGGTTTCACAAACTCATTAGTTTTTGGCATTGTTATCGAGGAAGGCTATGAAAACAATATTATATCTTGCAAAAGCTGACTTTCCATGTTGAAATACTTGGAGGGGTTATTTGGTATCATCAAAAAAGACAACCCAAATTTCTATCCTATATATATTAGGGAGACTTAGATGCATTGTAACCTACTTAAAAACCTATCTAGTCTTACCCAAGGCACACCCATCACTACATCTTGCGTAAGTCTAGCTACACAAGTGTACTAGGTGCAAGGCTAGTATTTACAAGTTATCCCTCTTGTTGGTCCCACGAGCTAACTTGCCTTCCCTTTCATTCTATCGAAGGGGTACGCTTCTAGCTATCCCTTACTCATGTCCATCTGAGTGGGTTAGAGCATATAGAACTTGACTATCCCTCTCATATAAAGATGAGCTAATCAGTTCCTCACTTGCCTCATTAAAACCCTATCCATAGGAATACCTTAGATTAATTTAGACAACAATGTCACCCATCGAAGTCAATGAGGTATTCAACTTTCCTTCAAAACACCCCATCAAATTCCCTTATGATGTGTGTTTGTACTCTTATAGTTTTTCCAACGAAGATACTAACTTCATCCTAATATTCACCCATCAAATTCCTTTATGATGCATAAGAATATTTCTTAGGTTTTTACCCATTAACATCTACCAAATATGAGATTAGATATGATTCCAATATTTTAATTAACATCATCTATTAATATACCTCTTAGATGAGTATTAGCTTAATCACTCACAATATTTTGAGAATCCCAACTAAACTATCCACCACATAATATTAATGATATCATAGTTTTCCAAAAGCCATTACATTAATTTAACATCTACACCTAAGGTGAAGAATCCTTAAGAACTTTCCAAGAATAAATCTAATTCTAATCCTTTCTATCTTTTAAACATTTTTAACCAACATCTTAACCAAAATGCATGGAACCACATCTATAAGAATAGACAATTAACACTAAAATAGCTATAAGCCACACAACAACCACATCAATGCATAAATTTATCCTAGGAGAAACCCCATGGGGAAACCCAACCTCAAATAAAACCATCATTATTTCATTAATCAATCTAAACCTTTACATAAGATGTGGACAACCCATGTTGTCTAAAACTTACTAAGGAACCTATCACGTCTATCAAATTCCTCATAAGAGGTGGTCCTTCATTACTCATAGATGCCACTGTGACTACATCTTGGAACTCTATTCCCAAAACCTCCAATATGTTGTCATAATAGTGGTTGGAAAACATAGAAAACAATTGGTAAACACCCCATGGGTAGTCTGGTTCAATTCTAGCATATCATCCAAGCACTAACACTCGACCCCCAACTCTTCATCATTTTAAGAGTATTCAACTACAGTGCCCGGAGTGGAACCTGTCCATCGAGAATGCACAAAGTCGATGCTACCATTCTTGGAGCCTTACACTAATACTAAATCAATCAAACTTCAAAACCGAAGCACCCACCACTCTGATTTACCAATGCCAACTAAACATAGTAGATTCAGGATTACATAACCATTTTTTGGTATCTACTGAAGCTATATAATGCATACAGAACTTGGAATCACATACTCAACTTATCAATTTTCTAGAGCTATCCATAGCATAACATATTCTAAAACTACATATTCTTCTATCAAATCATCAATGCTTTTTAATGTATGAAAGAGCTAGAACAACAATCTGTTTTATCATTCCTTCATTGCTACCTAATACATCACAATTTTGGGGACAACATATCCATTTTATCCATTCACTAATACCATCGATTACATTATAAAATCTAGAATAACATTCCTACTTAATCCATTCTCTAATGCTATCTAATGCATTATAAAATCTGGAATAACATTCCTATTTAATCCATTCTCTAATGCTATCAAATGCATTATAAAATCTGGAATAACATTCCTATTTAATCCATTCTCTAATGCTATCAAATGCATTATAAAATCTAGAATAACATTCCTATTTAATCCATTCTCTAATGCTATCAAATGCATTATAAAATATGGAATAACATTCCTATTTAATCCATTCTCTAATGCTATCAAATGCATTATAAAATTTGGAATAACATTCCTATTTAATCCATTCTCTAATGCTATCAAATGCATTATAAAATCTGGAATAACATTCCTATTTAATCCATTCTCTAATGCTATCAAATGCATTATAAAATATAGAATAACATTCCTATTTAATCCATTCTCTAATGCTATCAAATGCATTATAAAATTTGGAATAACATTTTATTTAATCCATTCTCTAATGCTATCAAATGCATTATAAAATTTGGAATAACATTCCTATTTAATCCATTCTCTAATGCTATCAAATGCATTATAAAATCTAGAATAACATTCCTATTTAATCCATTCTCTAATTCTATCAAATGCATTATAAAATCTAGAATAACATTCCTATTTAATCCATTCTCTAATGCTATCAAATGCATTATAAAATCTAGAATAACATTCCTATTTAATCCATTCTCTAATGCTATCAAATGCATTATAAAATATGGAATAACATAACATGCAGAGGACTCCACCTCCTACTACCAAAAGTCTTAGACGTACACAAGAACACTCAACTCGACTTCCAGGTTGTTTCAAGCGAATCGTTCTGGCATCCAAATATTTTTACAACAACCATAGTTGTTTTGGCTCAAGAAGATAACCTACTCCCTCTTCTACAAATAACAACACAAGATGCATGCAAACAATTATTCCAAGAAGGCTTCTCCTCATGGACTTACCTCTAAGTAACGATGAGCTCCATAATGATTCAAGATGAATCCACTGTCTCTACAACTACAAGAACATCAACCCACATGCAACGTTGTAACCAAGCATAGTCCTTAAACCTCTGGTTAGGTAGAGAAGGTCTTTAGACTTCTTAGTCTACCACGCACCAAAAATACATAGCGAGTAATAGGCAAGGGTACCAGGTTGGGTAGTTTACACGACACTCAAACCTATCATCCCAACTCTGCCATCCTGATGGTTTACTACACCAAAAGAGAAGTTTTAACAAGAAGAGTAAAACCATTTAATAGCTCACTCAACCAAGCCAACTCTAGGGTCTTATTTTCTAATCTATCTCATAGGTCCAACACACAACAAGTGCCGAATAGTGAGTGCAATGAAACATCTCTCACCACTAGTTGTGAAATAATAGCACCCCCACCAAAGCATTGGAAACTCTTTTACTACCAATAACATAGTGAGAAGACATCAGTTTTAATAAGCATGCCTACCTGTGATCCAATATTGTTGCAGTGAATCGGGTCTTTTTCCTCAGCGTCGCCACTCTAGACTTCCTTTCGTGGAGCGATTTTCCACCACCCCCTTCACCAAAAAATGCCTCCTCTCTTCCTAGTTTTCTTGGGCATCCCAAATGAAACCATCCCACCTCAACTTCCCCACTACTCCATCACCTTTAGATTTGGAGACTCTCAACGTGGGTTCTCAGTTGAACAAACCATGAAGTTTACTCCCTTTCTCCCCATGTCTACCAAGGATTCGGTGCCTTACCAAACACTTAGAAAACCTAACCTTTTTTTTAAAAAGCAATAATCTAATAAAAGGAAAGCCAAGACTCTTGTATTTTCTCTTCTCTATGAATTTGCACAAGTATATAAAAAGAATCTTACGATCATAAGAGATCATATTAAAATCGATAATAAGAAGTCCACCATACTAATTATGCTTACCAAAACTTTTCCTTCATTCTTTTTTTGAAAGAGATCATATTTTTAAGACACAATATAACTCAAATCATCTTCACTAAAGTTTTGTAGTTAGTAACCAAGCAAGCAACATTTGATCTATCTCTTATATACAAATTATGCCAAGTCACTAAATAAGAAAAGAGAGCATCTATTAGGTTGCTTCTTTGTCAAATAATATGCCCATATTTAGGACATCTTGATCCTGCATCAATGAAAATATGTTAGCAACATCATATTTTATCCATAAAACCTATGTTGCAGAAATCAAACATAATTTATCAGTCATTCCTTTGGTTAGAAAAGCATCCAACTACAATAACATATCCATCATGCATAACCTAGCATAAATCCAACCAAAACAAAGGGTCTACCAAGAGAGGGTCATGACATACTCCCCCCATAGGCTTAACACAGTCCTCTGTGTTTACATCTAAGTTCTTAAACAATAAAAAATATTCAATTTTTTTTCAAACAAAAATGGAAAGTGTTTCTACATCTTTGCTACTTTTTCCCAAGTAGCATTTCTCTCAAAAAAGTGGTCCCACTAAAACTTTCATTGCTCCAAAGTCCCTTTTCGTATTGATTTGGATTGAAATTCAAGGATTCTTACTAGGTAGATCTCGATAGCCTTTGGGTTTGCCATCTACAAATTAGAAAAGTCCCACAAATGCTCAGGATTAGCAACATACTTTCTAATCAAAGATATGTGAAAGGTGTTATAAATCTTGAACAAGTTATGTGGTAAGGCAAGTCAATATGCCACAGGACTGATATTTTTTGTAACTTCAAAGGGTCCCACAAAGCATAGATCTAACTTAGTAGAATTAATAGCACTTTTCATTGGTCTCTCCCGTAAAATACCTTCTCTCTCACTAAAAACTCTCACAGGGACCTCTTTAGATCGACATATCTCTTCTGTCGATCTGTAGCTTCTTTTAGTCATTCCTTGATTGTTCTCAACTACTATTCCATCTTCTTAACCATGTCTGGCCCAAGCACAACCTAATCTTCTGGGTTATCCCAAGATAAGGACATGTTATATTTCTTGCCATAAAGTGATTCAAAAAAGGCCATGCCTAAATTTGAATGATGACCATTATTGTAGGTAAAATCTACCATATACAAGTAATATTCCCATTGGATTTTTTAGTCCATACAACATGTGAAGCATGACCTCTAGCACCTGATTCACCATTTTAGTATGACCATCAGTTTCATGGTGATAAGAAAAACTTTTGTTCAATCTGTATCGCTCCAAATTTTTCACACCCTTACCTTCAGGCTATAGGATCCGTGCCCGAAAGGGGGATGTGAAAAGGATGGCGCGGTACCTCGACTGAGAGGCCTTGCGAAGGTCCCGCCTCTCGAGGGAGGTGTATATTGGTGATTTTTCGATGGATGGTGGGTTCACCAGGAAACATTTAATGGCAGTTTCCACGCCTAGGTTGGGAATGTGTTTTATGTGTTCGTTTTAGCCTTAAGCATTCAAGTCCTAGGTTTGGCCAAAATGCGTCTAAGCTATTCTATATGAAGATGCAGATTAAATGAATACAGAAAACAGAATTAAGACAGAAAACAGAGAAATTAAGGAATGTTAAAAGGAAAATACCTGATCCGGATGTCTGATGAAGATTCTGATTCTTGAAGCAGTCAGGATCGCCTTTGATTTGACAAGATCATCTGAGATCTGACGAATTCAATCGAGACACGTAAACAGAGAAATAGGTGCAAAACACAGAAAATGCAACTATTCTAACAGAGGGAAACAGTGTAAAATGACAGCAATAATATCAAACTGAAACTTCAAAACAGAAACATGAATGCATTATGCTAATTTAATCACAATTATGACTTAATTATGCATTTGATCTAGATGGGTGAACTCCAAAATGTAGAATAGCATAAAATATTGAATAAACTAGCTAATTACAACATAAAACAGCAGATTGAAAGATGAAGAAATGCAAACTTTAGGCACTGATTGCCTCAATGTTGACTGTAGTCGAAATCGTCTCGCATTGGTACGAAATCGTCTCTGATTCGACAGGATCGCCTCCGATCTGAACAGGATCGTCCGCGACGATGTAAGCTTGCTCCGGTTGAAAAACACTAAGGTACCTGCAACAAAATTGGTATAGAACTACTGCAAATAGGAATTTGGGATGTTTTAACGTATGTGAAGTCGAGTTACAGGGAATTATCAGCCAGGGGGGTGCTAAGGGGAGGGCTTAGGATTAAATAGGCTTAGGAGGGAGGTTAGGAGGTTGGAGATCATCCCTATTTGGGAGATCTCCAATGGGGAGGGTCTCTAACGGCGCAGACACACTTCTGCCCGGATTAGAGACCCGTTGGAACAGAAGCTAATTGTGCAAAATCAGTTTAGGGACAAGATCGTCTGGACGTCCTAGCCTAGATGAAATCGTCAGATCTGGGGCGATATCGTCTGATCGGCGACGATATCGTCAAATGGTCAAAACAACCTCTAAAAATGGCACGGGAAAGGGGGAAATGGATTACACGACGGTTAACGGGCGGTTTGGGAGGTTAAAATTTGAATTTGAATTATTTACTAGAGTAAATGTAATTATTAAGATTTCACTACGCCAATTTTAGGGTGCTACATTTTGCCCCCTCTTTAGCAAATTTTTCGAAGAAAATGCGTTAAAGATGAGTTCTTCTCGATCTACGAGAAAGCAAAAATTATTCCCATTTTTAGGCGACGATTCTTGGTCGAATCGTACGACAACTTACTATGGTGCCCCCTCCGTGTTTTTACCCAAATCGAACGTTTGAGGTAAAAACGTGGAAAAGCAAAATTTGAAAAATGTTTTTAATTGTGTTTTGAATAAAATTAAGAAAAATAGGGTAAAACCCTAATTCATTTTTACTGTTCATTTTTCTAGTTTTTAGAGCTCTGCAAGCAAAAATGGTGGAGACGATGCACAGATCAACAGAGGTCCAACGCGGGCTACGGGTAAGAGTCTAGACTTAGCTTAGAATGCTTGAATTTGAATTTACATGCTTTTTAGGTGAATTTTGAATGAATTTTTGAGCATCGCGGCCGTTTTTGGGCCATCGACGTCATCGGGACGAAATCGTCCCGATTTCGACGAAATCGTCTCAAGTTCGCCGATTTCGTCTAAGGGCGAAATCAGCGAAAGGGAGACGATTTCATCAAATTAGGGACGATTTCGGCTTGCAAAATCGGAGACGATTATGCTCAAATTTGGGACGATATCGTCCAATAGTGGACGATATCATCATTTGTATAAAATTGAACTTATTTTAACTTGCATTATTGATCACTTGAGTTTGTTATTAATGATTTGTTTTTGTTTTGTTGTTTATGTTGCAGAGAGGTTTGCTAAAGAGCAGGGAATGGAAATATGGAGGGTTGAGAGATGACTTGGCCGCTCTAACACAGGCAGAGCGGGATCAGCTGGCACAGGCCGGCTTACAGCATGTGGCAGAAATGCCACAAGTGTCTACAGACATGGGGCTACTGACAGCCCTAGCAGAGAGGTGGTATCCGGGTTCTTCTTATTTTTGGCTACCTACAGGGGAGATGACTCCCACTTTGGAGGATGTATGGAGGATTCTAAGAATCCCCATACAAGGACGGTTGATCACTCCTACGGCCAATCAGGGCCATGCTATGGGGCGGTTGTGTGGTGACCCGAGCTTCGCCCTAGAGAAGGGCGGAGTGAACATCGAGGCATCGTGTCGGATGCCTGGGGCATCTAGACTCACACGAGTTTTGGTTGGAGTGGTTGGTGGACTTCTGCTGTGCCACCAGAGCGGGTGCAGGGTACCATGGATGCTAGCAGATGTGATCTACGACATGCGAGACCATGGTTACAGATTTTCTTGGGGCAGCTTTGTGCTATGCCGGTTGTACAGGATCCTGCATGGGGTCATGTACAAGGGCGGTCGATGTCTAGTTATGACATCGCTCCTACAGGTTTGGTGTTGGGAGCACATTGCAGTGCGAAGGCCGGTAGGGCTTCCTTTGACAGGGATTGATGGGGAGAGGCCCCGAGTTTTCTACTAGTGGCTCCGAAGAGGGTCACAGCGACGGATTGACCTACCGATGTCCTAGAGACTGTTGGATGACCTTGTCCCAGACCAGATCACCTGGAGGCCATGGCGAGAGCACCCAGGGTGGGCCGAGGATGGACAGGAGTTGGCTCGCATCAAGCGAGTTTGCTGGTTGCGGATGGAGAGGGGAGAGGTGGAGCTCCATCGCTACGACCGAGTTTTGTGATAGTTCGGTCTACAGTAGGGGATCCCATCTCTCAGGGATTACGAGTTTTCCCGGACTCGTCCGGGATAACACCACAGTTAGCGAGGCTCCAGACATGCGGCGCTTCTGGAGTCGGGACCTCGGACGATGCCCCCATTCAGCCAGTGGATGGGGACGACGCAAGGGTAGCCGATGGCTACGATGCCTGGTACGCAGGCATCCACCCTCCTCGGATGACGAGGGCTCAGGGTCCGATACACGCAGTTGTGCGTCGGATAGGGAGGCGGCACCAGGCGGCTATGGAGGCGGCCCAGGGTCACAGCGGGAGAGAGCAGAGGAGGCCACAGGCGCAGGAGAGGCCGCGACAGTGGGAGAGGAGGGAGGAGAGACCCCCTTCTCCATAGAGAGAGAGGCCACCATCGCCCGATAAGGGCAAGGGTGTTGACACTAGGGAGAGTAAGCGAGACGGCGACTCTCCGAGCGAAGACAGTCCGTCTCCAGGCACAAGTGCAGACCCTACAGGAGGAGGCTGCACGACACCGAGCTGAGGTGACACGAGCTTAGAGATGAGATTGCACGCCTTAGAGCATGGGGCGGAGGGGCGAGCACTCAGGAGCTATCGCGGTCGATTGCTCAGACCACGTTCTACCAGGGCATCTACTTCCAGATGGTGCCAGAGGGTCAGAGGGTACAGCTACCAGCCGGCATTGCTGACCCGATCAGGATTGGGTCATCGAGGACTTCATCTCGATCGAGGACTAGGACTCACAGTACTACACATACTGCGATGGGGCCACCTCGTCCACCTCAGGGCGGGGGAGGAGATGAGGCTGAGAGCTCGAGGGGTTCTCGAGACACTGCACAGAGGACATTTGATTGAGAGGATTGAGTATGCCAAGATGTAGATTGTGGCATACCAATCTATTTTTGAGATGATGTACATATTGTTGATATATATAGATGAGATATTTTTGATCATATGACTTGTGTTATGTATTTTTATGATGCTTTTATGTTTGATTGATTGATTTGATGATTCATGTAATTATGTCGTTGGAAATATTATGATTTTGATGTCATGCTTTAAGATTTTAAATGAAATAATCTGATGTAACAAATTGGTTGTTTGTGATGTAATGTGATAAAAGATAAAAAGAGACTTCTAACAATAATTTCAAAGGACATTGTCGCTATTATAGACCATTTCATGGAGTCGTCGCTCACTCGGTCGTCAAGCTAATCCCAGTATAGAAATATTGTTAAAAAGTAAAAGAGTGCTTAAGAGACTGTCTTAAGACTTTGGTGCAATGGTGCAAATGATGATGATGATGGTTTGTTTTCAGATTTTCATAAAAATAGTATGCATGAAATAATGTTAAAATGATTTTTGCTAGGCATAAATTCCTAAGTGTGATAAAATTTTTGGATAATTCCCTAGGAATTATACCATCATTGCAAAATTGAAGGTTGACATAATGACATGAAATAGTGATAATGTGCATGTTTGTTTGTTTAAAAGCATAATTGTATAATAGAATGATTTAAGTCATATGGTTTTCATGATTTTTAAATAAATGGGGAATAAAAATTGTTACAATGGTTTGCGCTAGGCATAGAATATGTAGGTATAGACTTATACCATCATCGCGAAAATCAAAGAAGAAAATAGATAGTTTTATTGCATGGTTGATTTTTTAATAAACAGAAAATATGAAGATGAGGACTTGCGCTAGGCATAAAATTCCAATTTTGGTTTTGGAACTATACCATCGTCGCGAAAGTCGATAATATATATATATATATATATATATATTTTTGATTGTATGGTTTTGAAAGAAATTTTGATGTTTCTATTATGCATGTAGTTGTCTTTATACTAAACAACTGTACTTGAAAGAAGAAAATGAATTATTCCAAACAATTTTGCAAGAAATATTTCAAAGTATTTTAAAGACAAAAGTTAGATTTATAAGGAATCCCATGTGCATATGTGAGTTCATTTCCAATCTTGATTTATCATAATGATACACAAAATCTCTCAAATATAAAATGTGTGTGCAATTGCTATGTTCATTTACCAGTTTTGAGCAAGATAATATGATACAAGTGATTTGAATAAACCAAATAAGTGTTCATTAACCATGATGTAGATGCATATAACCATACTAGACTACTATGTAAGTCGGATTATCAAGAGCTAGCTAATCCATAAGCAGACATAGGTCTGTACAAAAGAAGGTCGCTAATGTGACAGACATATCGCCACGCTAGGAGTTACCCAAGGCCAAGCGAGGTTGGGCACAAACCACCTGTTATGGGGCTTACCTCACAATTTTTGAATAATTGAGAATTCCAGGGATTCAAGCTCATCAACCCTTCTTTTCTTTTCAAAGGGTAGGGAAAGGGATTTTATTGCTTTTGCTTTTGCTTTTCTTTTGTATTTTTGCTTGATTTTTGAGATAATGCTTGAAACATTGCTGTAATGATATAAAATAACATTTTTTTTTTTCTCTTTTTCTTGAACTTTGCTTTTTCTTTTTGTACTAGGGATACTTGCTCGGATTAGTTGTAGAGCAAGGGATTTTTATTCCGGGTAGGGGTGAGCTTGTCCTTTTGCCAATTCTCAAATATTCTAGACCATGTGCATGATAGGATAGCAGGGGAAACTTTTCGCTCAAGAAACCACTTCTACTATGTAGCAAAGCATGGAAATTACAAATATAATCATTTTATTGTGAAAAGATGTGCTTGGTTTAAGTAAATAACAAGATCAATTCTCTATGCTCAAACTTTATTTAATTGAATTTTGTGGACTTTGATATAAGAGAGATTAGTAATCATGCCAGATAAAATCAAGATATTTATTTTGTGAGTGTGAAAGTGAGGGATTCCAAATAAATGCTAATTTATCCAAAATAATTTGAAACATATAATTGCAACATTTGTAAGAAGATATATATATAAATACTTTTTGAGAAGTTTTGAGAATGTTGACTCTCTCTTTCTTCTTTATATTGTTTTGGTTTCAAAAGAGTCAAGAATATTGTTGTTTTTATTTTTATATTTTTTTGAAAGAATTAACAAGTGCCATAAATAAATACAACAAATAGTTTTGAAGATTTTGATGATTATGAATGTTTTTGGTGTTTTTGAATTTATAAATTGAAAGAAATACAAGATAGTGATTTTGAAATATTTTAAACAAATATATACAAGGATGAAATGACCAAATTTATACATAGTAACGTTTAAGATGCAAAATATTCATGGGTTCTTTAAGTTCTTTACCATCTAAGGTAGATAATTTGTATGCTCCTGATTCAAATTTAGCAGTGATAATGTATGGTCCAAGCCAGTTGGGCTCAAATTTACCTTTAAGGTCCTTAGTTGCATTAGTATTTTTTTTTGAAGATTTTGAGGATTTTGATTTTTTTGTATTTTGATTTTAATTTATGAATTGAAATTGGTGGTATATACAAGATGATCTATATACACTATACAAGGTTATTTGAGTATAGCATGTCTAAGGTTGCTTCAAAATCAAAGGAGGTTTTGAAGGATAATCTGGTTGAGGTGAAGGTAAGAACAAAAGGTGATGAATAAAAGGTAGTGATAACAAAAGCTTTGTTATAATGTAGAATAATGTAGCAAAAGATTTGACTTTTATATGTGTAAAATTGATCATGTTACAAAATAAAATGTAAGAAGGATAAGAAAGTTCTTCATTCTTATCACTATATTCCAAGTCTTGATAAGATGGAGGGAGCATATGTGAAAGATATGCATGGATGTTATTTGGTAAACAAGGATGATCATATATGGATGAAGAAAAGTGATGGATAGAAGATAATTGTGACAATAGAGAATGTATAGAACTTGATGTTTCAACCGTTAAATATTCTTCAAATGGTGTTGGGTCACCATGTATGGTAACAATTTTATTTGCAAGTTCAAACTTCAAACATTGGTGAAGAGTGGAAGGGACAACCCTCATCGTATGAATCCAAGGACTTCTGAGAAGTAGGTTGTAAGGTGAAGGGCAATATGCTACATAAAACAAAGTATCCAGGATCTTGGATCCAATATTAAGGGGAAAAATTATAGTACCTTGAGCTTCTTGAATTTCATTGTTAAAAGATTTTATAATAACATTTGATTCATTAAGATCTTCTTCCTTTGATTTGAGTTTTTGGAATAATTGATAAGTGCATAAATTAAGAGAGGAGCCATTATCTACCATGATAGTTTTAACAAGTGTTTCTTTACTAGATCTGATAATGTAAAGATAGGAGTCTTCTTGTGGAGTAGAGGAAGGAATCTCCTCATCATAGAATGAAATATGGTTAACCTCAAGAGGGTTTACACCATTAATTATGTTCTTAGAGAAAATATGATGAGGAACAAATTGTTGGCTAGGTATTTTGAACAAAATTTCCTTGTGAGAAATTTGTAATACTTCTAAAAGGGATATCTTTGCTTGAGGATTAATCACTTGTTGTTGGCTATCAAAGTGGATTTCAGATTGAGATTTTGATTCTAAAGATGAGCTTTCTATGCTTACATTCCATTTTGGATCATTCTCTAGAGCCAAAGATAGTTTTGAAGGTTGGTCAAATGAGGAATCCATATCTTGAATATCAGATTGAGTTGATTGAACTTGAGGTTGCTCATTTGTAGTTTTTGTTACAATATTAATAATATCATCATGATGGGACACATTAACATGCAATATTTGATTGGTTTCTTGTTGTTGATAATTGAATAGGGGTTCTTGGGAGATCCCCATGTCTTGATTGATTATTGGTATTTGTTGTGTAGGAGTTTGATTGTTTACTGGAGATTTATAATCAGTTGTAGATTGTAATTCCTTTATATTAAAAAGACCCTTATCAATCAAATCTTGAATTGCACATCTTAAATCTTTACAATTTTGTGTCATATGTCCATCTACTCTATGATATTCACAATGTAGCTCAGGTTTAAACCAATCTATTGTGGTATCAGGTTGTCTTATGGAAGGGAGTTCAATCTTATTTGTGTCAAGTAAATGCTTGAGAATTATATCCATTGGTTGATTGAGCTTAGTAAATTTACGTGATGAAGGTTTTTGAGAGGTTTTTGATACATGCCTTAGGACTTTCATCATAAAAGGACCTAATGGTTTCTCACCTCTACTTTCTTTATTATGGGTAGAATGATGACAGGAAGATTGCGAAGCATGAGGTGAGTACATGGTAGAATTGGAAGAATAAGTATTTTCTTGTTGAAATGGATGTGTTGTATTAAGAGAAGAATATTGAAAAGGTGGTGGAGGATTGTATGTGGAACGATAGACATAATATGGATATATGGGAGAATAGATAATATCGTTATGAAGAGGATTGGCAAAGGGATTGTCTTGTTGGGTTATGGATGAAAAATAAGAAGAGTGTGATGGAGGTGATGTTGAATAGGGATGAGGTTGGTCATAATCAACAAATGTATTTGGCTGAATTCTTCCAACATTACTGATGGGCTCATATTGATTTGAGTAAAAACTCATGGTTTCTTTAGTACTTCTAAAAGTAATATTTAATATCTACTATTTAGAATTGAATCTAAAACATACAAACTTGAAATGATGATTTTGTTTTTGTTTTTCTTGTATACATATATATATTTTTTTGTTTTTGTTTTCAAAAGGTTTAAAATGCATTCACGTCGGGTTCACCAAAATGTATCGCTCCAAATTTTTCACACCCTTACCTTCAGGCTATAGGATCCGTGCCCGAAGGGGGATGTGAAAAGGATGGCGCGGTACCTCGGACTGAGAGGCCTTGCGAAGGTCCCGCCTCTCGGGGGAGGTGTATATTGGTGATTTTTCGATGGATGGTGGGTTCACCAGGAAACATTTAATGGCAGTTTCCACGCCTAGGTTGGGAATGTGTTTTATGTGTTCATTTTAGCCTTAAGCATTCAAGTCCTAGGTTTGGCCAAAAATGCGTCTAAGCTATTCTATATGAAGATGCAGATTAAATGAATACAAAAAATAGAATTAAGACAAAAAACAGGAGAAATTAAGGAATGTTAAAAGGAAAATACCTGATCCGGATGTCTGATGAAGATTCTGATTCTTGAAGCAGTCAGGATCGCCTCTGATTTGACAGGATCATCTGAGATCAGACAAGATCATCTGAGATCTGACGAATTCATTAGAGACCTACAAACAGAGAAATAGGTGCAAAACATAGAAAATGCAACTATTCTAACAGAGGGAAACAATGTAAAATGACAGCAATAATATCAAACTGAAACTTAAAAATAGAAACATGAATGCATTATGCTAATTTAATAATAATTATGACTTAATTATGCATTTGATCTAGATGGGTGAACTCCAAAATGCAAGATAGCATAAAATAATAAATAAACTAGCTAATTACAGCATAAAACAACAGATTGAAAGATGAAGAAATGCAAACTTTAGGCACTGATTGCCTCAATGTTGACTGCAGTCGAAATCATCTCGCATTGGTACGAAATCGTCTCTGATTCGACAGGATCACCTCCGATCTGAACAGGATCATCCGCGACGATGTAAGCTTGCTCCGACTGAAAAACACTAAGGTACCTGCAACAAAATTGGTATAGAACTAATGCAAATATGAATTTGGGATGTTTTAACGTGTGTGAAGTCGAGTTACAGGGAATTTCAGCCAGGGGGGTGCTAAGGGGAGGGCTTAGGATTAAATAGGCTTAGGAGGGAGGTTAGGAGGTTGGAGATCATCCCTATTTGGGAGATCTCCAATGGGGGAGGGTCTCTAACGGTGCAGACACGCTTTTGCCCGGATTAGAGACCCGTTGGAACAGAAGCTAATTGTGCAAAATCAGTTTAGGGACAAGATCATCTGGACGTCCTAGCCCAGATGAAATCGTCAGATCTAGGGCGATATCGTCTGATCGACGACGATATCGTCAAACGGTCAAAACAACCTCTAAAAATGGCACGAGAAAGGGGGAAACGGATTACACGACGGTTAACGGGCGGTTTGGGAGGTTAAAATTTGAATTTGAATTATTTACTAGAGTAAATGTAATTATTAAGATTTCATTGCGCCAATTTTAGGGTGCTACACAATCTAGTACCAATGGCATGATGCAAGGATTACCAAAACTCAAATGTAAATCACGAGTCTCTATCCAAGATTATTACATTAGGAAAACCATGAAGCCAAAATATCTCTTTGGAAAATAAGTTAGCCACAACTACAACATCATCCATAGTGTTTTTGGGTATAAAATGCATAACCTTGGTCAATCTATTGACCATAATTAAGATTTTATCATTCTAGAATTAATGTTTAGGCAACCCTATGATAAAATACATCAAAATTGTTTGCCATATTTGCATTGGTATGTTGTAAGGATACAAAAATCCCATAGGGTGTCTATGTTTTACCTTAACCTTCTGGCATTCGAGACATTGGGCAATAATTTTTGTTATGTCCTTTTTCATGCTAAGCCAATAAAATATTTTCTTTATATTCTCTCTTATTTTTGCTCCTCCCAGGTGAGTAGAATATGGTGATCTATGCACTTCACTCATGATCATTTTTCTCAAGTTTTCGATTTCCAAAATAACTACTTTGTCATTGAAGCACAAGAAACTATATTTGAAGCTAAAATCCTTGATTTCTCTTGGGGTTCTTTCCAAATTTTCATGAACTTGGTTGTAGTAAGCATCATGATTTTGCATCTCTTTGAATTTTTCCATCAAATCAGTATGGGTGCAAGATGATTTTGCAATGTTCCTTCTTCTACTTAGTGTATCAATGAATTTATTATCCTTTTCTTTTATATACTAAATGTCAAAATCATATTCTACTTTAAATTTCATCCATCTCCTCTACCTAGAATTGAGTAAAGGTTGAGTAAATACATACCATAGACTCGGATGGTATGTCCTTAACTCAAAGGGTCTCCTAACCAAATAGTTTTGCCAACTCTTGAGAGTGAACACCACCATTGCTACCTTGATATCATGGATTGCATAATTGACCTCATGTCATTTCAGTTTTCTTAATACATAGACTATCATTATATCTTCCTAAGAGAGAACTCCTCCCAAAAATTTCAATGATGCATCCATAGAAAAATAAAAAAGTCCTTGAGGGTCAGGTATCTTGAGTACAGGAGGAGTATTAAGCTT
This sequence comes from Wollemia nobilis, assembly GCA_028583015.1. Classification (NCBI taxonomy): domain Eukaryota; kingdom Viridiplantae; phylum Streptophyta; class Pinopsida; order Araucariales; family Araucariaceae; genus Wollemia; species Wollemia nobilis. The sequence continues at coordinate 5,230,111 of JAQPPZ010001057.1, read as the reverse complement.
TCACTTAAGTAGCTCAAAAGCTTCCTCACATCTATCTATCCACTTGAATTATTTCCCTTTCCTTTGAAGGTTAGTCATTAGGGAGGTAATCTTAGCGTAATCTTTCACATAGCACTTGTAGTAGCTAATAATATTGAAGAAAATTTGAACATACATCACTTTCGTGGATGGTGGCCAATTCAAAATTACATCTATCTTTTAGGGTCTATCATAATTCCTTCTATGAAGACAATGTGTCCTAGATACTACACTTATGACACATAAAATTCACATTTGGTCAATTTTTTGTATAGTTGTTTTTCCCTTAGGAAGTCTAACATAATCCTGAGGTGCTTGTTGTGCTTTACCTTATTTCTAGAATATATCAAAATATCATCCAAAAATACCAGCATAAATTTATGCAATTGCTTTTTAGAGATACTATTCATTAAGTTCATAAATACGGTTGGGGCAATCATTGAGCCAAAATCCAATATAGTAAACTCATAGTGTCCATAACAAGTTTTAACAGCTATCTTATGGGTATCTTCCTCATGAATCCTCAGTTGATGGTATCCTAACTTTAAATCAATCTTTGAAAATATTGTGGTATCCGTAAGTTGATCGAAGAGGTATTCGATTTTGGTAGAGGATACTTATTCTTGATGGCGGCCTTGTTAAATATTATATAATGAATACACAGTCATAGGGAGACATACTTTTTCTTGACAAATAAGATCAGTGCTCCCCATGGTGACACACTAGATTTGATTAATCCTTTCTCCAACAATCCTTGCAGTTGCACCTTTAGCTTCTACATCTCTATGGGATTCATCCTATAGGGGGCTCTATGAATAGGATCTATGTTGGGTTGGAGATTTATTATGAATTTGAATTCACGTTGAGGTGGTAAACCTGGTAAGTCCTTGAGAAAAACATCCCTATTTTCTTGTAGTAGTGGATGTTTTTCGAGCACCTCCTCCTTATTTTCCATATCTATCTCATTTAGTTTCACAATAAAGACCATTCCTCCTTTCTTAATGGATTTCTTGAGTTGCATTACCAAAATATATTGGGGTTGAAAAGTTCCTTTCTAGTTTAAATCTCTCCACACTTTACCATCATATTATAAGAACTCAATCCATCGATATTGAAAGTTAATTACAACCCTATGCACTTGCAGCCAATCCATTCCTAGGATCACATCGAGAGCGTACAAGGGAGCGATATAAAGGTAACCTTTGGTTAAGTTATTAGGTAAGGTAATATTTGCCATAGGATAACATTGATTTACAAAAGAGGTTTACCCTAATCCATACTCCATATTCCACCCATAAGCCAAGATTCCTAGTTTTTATGATGTCCTTTATTAAGCTAGTAAAAAAAAAACTATCTGTAGCATCGTTACCAATAAAAATCTTAACATCCTAATTAAATATCTTATCCTTTATCAACAATAGAGTGGCTTGTACATTGAGTTTCTATTTCCCTATTGTTACATAAATCTTGTGAGTCAGTTCTTTACGTGCAGGTTATTTGTACATAGGTTCCTTTCCTTTAGAGTTAAATCCTACTCTACATAGATAATTGGTGGGGTAATGCAGTCCACCATAATAATAACACCTAGTCTTGGGTCTTGGATGTGTTTTCTATTTTTTTCCATTGTCTATCTTCTCTTCTAAGTGAGTTTTAGCTTGTCCTTGATATGATTTATCACTACCAACCCTGTGATAATTAGCATTTTGGTTCCTCCCTTGGAACCTTCTTCTAGTCTTTCCTTACCTCTTATCGTTCCTTTGGTCCTACCTAGAGGGATTTTTACTTGCATGCACTCCTTCCCACTTAATGAATCCTACACTATTTCTTTTCCTTAATGCATATTTTTGCTGCTCGTCCAACCCTTCATAGTCATAATAGGGTTTGAGATAGGTTTTAGCCTTCTTGGAAAAATCATAAGCCTTATGCAAGGTAGTAGGTTCTCGCATGTCTACCTCTCACCCTATTCTAGGGTTTGCTCCTAATATAAACTTGTGAATCTTAATTTTCTCATTGTAAGTAGGAAAATACTTAAGGAGGTTGACAAATATTTTATGGTATGCCTCCACTAACCTAAATCCCTATCGAAGTCAAGTGAATTTCTTAAATTTTTTGGAATAAAAGTGCTCCATGAGGAATTTATATTTAAAGGCCTTCACAAATGCTTCCCAACTCAAATAAACTACAACCACAATTCCTATTCCATTACTATATATTTCCCATCAAATCACACCATAACCTTGAAGGTATAGAATGGTGTAGGATATTCAGGTGCCAGAGGAATTTTTATTCAAAAAATAATAGGTTTCTATTTCCTTAAGCCAATATTCAGCTTTGTCGCCATCCTCTACTCCATTAAAATTAGAATATCTTAAATACTTCATATCTTTTCCTAGCTCAGCCTCTAGATGAATCCTAACCTATTATGCTTTTGTAAGGGGTTCATTTACCTATTCTGTCCTAGAGTTTCTAGCCAATGTTTCTTGATTCAACATGGTATCCAACATCTATCTTTGTGTTTCTACATGATCATGAAGTTTGGGCCACTATCACTATGATATCATCTCTTTTCTCACTAGTGTTATCTAAAACTACATCTAGATTTTTGTCTTTTACATTGGTTTATCGTGTTTGCCTCATTGTTGGGGTGGCACCTTTCCTTCTTATATTTAGTGCATTGTTCCTACCACACATAGGAGATTCAATGAGAATTTTTTTACTAAATCTATCATATTCCTAGTTATGCTAGTCTTTAAGCAAATAGATTCATCCTTGTACCTAGGTAGGTTTTTCTTTCACAACCATTCTAGTTGTTGCATAGTAATCCTATTCCACTATCAACCTAGGCTCTGATACCAAATGTCACAACCCAAATTTCTATCGTATATATTTTTAGAAAGAATTAGATACATTTTAACCTACTTAAAAACCTATCTATTTATACACGAGATACATCCATCACTACATCTTGCATATGTATGGCTACATAAGTGTACTAGCTATAAGGCTAGTATTTACAAGTTATCCCTCTCACTGGCCCCACGAGCTAACTTACCTTTTCTTTCATTCTATCAAAGGGGTAATCTTCTAGATATCCGTTACTCATGTCCATCTAAGTGGGCTAGAGTGTATAGAACTTGACTATCCCTCTCATCTAAAGATGATCTAATTAGTTCCTCACTTGCCTCCTTAAAAACCTATCCATAGGAATACCTTAGATTAATCTAGATAACAATATCACCCATAGAAGTCAATGAGGTATTCAAATTCACTTCAAAACACCCCATCAAATTCCCTTATGATGTGTGTTTGTACTCTTATATTTTTTCCAAATAAGATACTAACTTCATCCTAATATTTACCCATAAAATTATTTTATGATGCATAAGAATATTTCTTAGGTTTTTACCCATTAACATCTACCAAATATGAGATTAGATACGATTCCAATATTTTAATTAACATCATCTATTAATATACCTCTTAGATGAGTATTAGCTTAATCACTCACAATATTTTGAGAATCCCAACTAAACTATCCACCACATAATATTAATGATATCATAGTTTTCCAAAAGCCATTACATTAATTTAACATCTACACCTAAGGTGAAGAATTATTGAGAAATTTCCAAGAATAAATCTAATTCTAATGCTTTCTATCATTTAAACATTTTTTACCATCATATTAATCAAAATGCATGGAACCAAATCTATAAGAATAGACAATTAACACTGAAATAGCTATAAGCCACACAACAACCACATCAACACATAAATTTATCTTGGGAGAAACCTCGTGGGGAAACCCAATCTCAAATCAAACCATCATTATTTCATTAATAAATCTAAATCTTTACATAATATGTGGACAACCCATATTGTCTAAAAAATACTAAGAAAACTATCACATCTATCATATTCCTCATAAGAGGTGGTCCTTTATTACCCACAGATGCTACTATAACTACATCTTGAACTCTATTACCAAAACCTTCAATCTATTGTTATAAAAGAGGTTGGAAAATGTAGAAAACAATTGATAAACCCCCCACGGGTAGTCTAGTTCAATTATAGCATATCATCAAAGCACTAACACTTGACCCCCAACTCTTCATCATTTTAAGAGTATTCAACTGTAGTTCTCATAGTGGAACCTGTCCATCGAGAACACACAAAGTTGGTGCTGCCATTCTTGAACCTTACACTAATACTAAATCAACCGAACTTCAAAACCGAAGCACCCACCACTCATATTTACCAATGCCAACTAAACATAGTAGATTCAAGATTACATAACCATTTTTTGTTATCTACTAAAGCTATATAATGCATACATAATGTAGAACCACATACTTAACTTATAAAATTTATAGAGCTATCCATAGCATAATAGGATTCTGAAACTACATATTCTTTTATAAAATCATCAATACTTTTTAATGTACAAAAAAGCTGGAACAAAATTCCGTTTTATCATTCCTTCATTGCTACCTAATACATCACAAGTTCGGGGACAACATATCTATTTTATCCATTCACTAATACCATTGATTGCGTTATAAAATATGGAATAACATTCCTACTTAATCCATTATCTAATGCTATCTAATGCATTATAAATTTGGAATAACATACCTATTTAATTCATTCTCTAATGCTATCAAATGCATTATAAAAACTAGAATAATATTCTTTTTAATCCATTCTCTAATGCTATCAAATGAATTATAAAAATTGGAATAATATTCATACTTAATCCATTCTCTAATGCTATCAAATGTATTATAAAATATGGAATAACATTCCTATTTAATACATTCTCTAATGCTATCAAATGCATTATAAAATCCGGAATAATATTCCTACTTAATCCATTCTCTAGTGCTATCAAATGCATTATAAAATATAGAATAACATTCCTATTTAATCCATTCTTTAATGTTGTCAAATGCATTATAAAATCTAGAGTAACATAATATGTAGAGGACTCCACATCCTACTACCAAAATTCTTAGACATACATAAGAACACTCAATTTAGCTTCCAGGTTGTTTCAAGTGAATCATTCTGGCCTTCAAATGTTTTCACAAAAACCACAACTATTTTGGCTCAAGAAGATAACCTACTCCATCTTCTATAGAGAACAACACAAGACACATGCAAATAGTTATTCCAATAAGGCTTCTCCTAATGGACTTACCTCTAAGTAATAGTGAGCTCCATAGTTATTCAAGATGAATCCACTATCTCTACAACCACAAGAACATCAATTGATGTGCAATGCTATAACCAAGCGCAGTCCTTAAACCTCTCATTAGGTAGAGAAGGTCTTTAGACTTCTTAGTCTGCTGCACATAAAAAATACACAGTGAGTAATAGGTAAGGGTACCAGGTTGGGTAGTTTACATGACACTCAAACCTATCATCCCAACTCTGCCATCTTGATGGTTTACTACACCAAAAGAGAAGTTTTAACAAGAAGATTAAAACCATTTAATAGCTCTCTCAATCAAGACAACTCCAGGGTCTTCTTTTCTAATATATCTCATAGGTCTAATGCACAAAAAGTGTTATATAGTGAGTGCAATGAAACATCTCTCACCACTGGTTGTGAAAGAATAGCACCCCCACCAAAGCATTGGAAACTATTTTACTACCAATAACACAGTGAGAAGACATCAATTTTAAGAAGCATGCCATATTATGATCCTAGATTATTCTAGTAAATCGAGTCTTTTCCTCAGTGTCACCACTCTAGACTTCCTTCCACGGAGTGATTTTCCACCACCCCCTTCACCGATAAATGCCTCCTCTCTTCCTAGTTTTCTTGGGCATCCCAAATGGAACCACCCACCTCAAATTCCCCACTACTCCATCACCTTTTGATTCGGAGACTCTCAACGTGGGTTCTCAGCTGAACAAACCATGAATTTTACTCCCTTTCTCCCCACATCTACCAAGGATTCAGTGCCTTACTAGACACTTAGCAAACCTAACCTCTCAAAAAAGTGGCCCCACTAGACCTTGCATTGCTCTAAAGTCCCTTTTTGTATCGATTTGGATTGAAACTCAAGGATTCTTACTGGTCGAACCTCGATAGCCTCTGGGTTTACCATTTGCAAATTAGAAAAGTCCCACACATGCTCAGGATTAGCAACATACTTTCTAAGCAAAGAGATGTGAAAGGTGTCATGAATCTTGAACAAGTTAGGTGGTAAGGCAAGTTGATATGCCATAGGGCTGATATTTTATGTAACTTCAAAGGGTCCCATAAAGCATGGATCCAACTTAGTAGACTTAATAGCACTTTTCATTGGTCTCACCCTTAAAAACACCTTCTCTCCCACTAAAAACTCTCGTGGGGACCTCTTAAGATCAACGTAGCTCTTCTGTCGATCTGTGGCTTCTTTCAATTGTTCCATGATTATCCTCAACTACTACTCCATCTCCTTAACCATGTATGGACCAAGCACAACCCGATATTTTGGGTTATCCCAAGATAAGGATGTCCTACATTTCCTACCATAAAGTGCTTCAAAAGGAGCCATGCCTAAAGTTGAATGGTGACCATTATTGTAGGTAAACTCTACCAGATGCAAGTAATCTTCCCATTGGGTTTTTTTGTCCATACAATACATGCGAAGCATGTCCTCTAGCACCTGGTTCACCCTTTTAATTTGATCATCAGTTTTAGGATGATAAGTGAAACTTATGTTCAATCTAGTACCAATGGTGTGATGCAAGGCTTGCCAAAACTCAGATGTGAATCTTGAGTCTCTATCCAAGATTATTACCTTTGGAAAACCATGAAGCTAAAATATCTCTTTGGAAAATCTATTAGCCACAACTACGACATCATCCTTAGTGCTTTCGGGTATAAAATGTACAACCTTGGTCAATCTATCGACCACCACTAAGATCGCATCATGTTGGAACTAATTTTTAGGCAACCCTATGATAAAATCCATCAAAATTACTTGCCATATTTGCATTGGTATCTCATGAGGATACAACAGTCCCATAGGGTGTCTGTGTTTTACCTTCACCTTCTAGCATTTGAGACATTGGGTGAAAATTTTGTTATATCCCTTTTCATCCCAGGCCAATAGAATGTTTTCTTCATATTCTCCCTCATTTTTGCTCCTCTCGGGTGAGAAGAATATGGTGATCTATGCACTTCACTCATGATCATTTTCCTCAAGTTGTTAATTTTTAGAATAACTACTCTATCCTTGAAGCATAGGAAACCGTCTTTGAAGCTAAAATCCTTGTTTTCTTTCTTTCCATATTTTCATGAACTTGGTTGCAATAAGCATCCTGCTTTTGCATCTCTTTGACTTGTTCCATCAAATCCATATGGGTGTGAGACAAGGTTGCAATGTGCCTTCTTCTACTTAGTGCATCAATGACTTTGTTCTCCTTTCCTTTTATATACTCAATGTCAAAATCATATTCTTCTAGAAATTCCATCCATCTCCTCTACCTAGCATTGAGTAAAGGTTGAGTAAATATATACCATAGACTCTGATGGTCTATCCTTAGCTCAAAGGGTCTCCCAACCAAATAGTGTCACCAAATCTTGAGAGCAAACACCACCACTACTAGCTCAAGATCATGGGTTGCATAATTGACCTCATGTCATTTTAGTTTTCTTGACCCATAGGCTATCACTGTCTCTTCCTGAGAGAGCACTCCTCCCAAACCTTCCAATGATGCATCCATACAAATAGAAAAACTTCCCTGAGGGTCGAGTATCCTGAGTATAGGAGGCTTAGTAATATTTCACTTAAGAAGCTCAAAAACTTTCTCACATCTATCCATCCACTTGAATTCTTTCCCTTTCCTCTGAAGGTTAGTCATTGGGGAGGTAATATTGGCATAATATTTCACATAGCACCTATAGTAGCCGATCAGACCCAAGAAACTTTGAACTTCCATCACATTCATGGGTGGTGGCTAGTTCAAAATTACCTCTATATTTTTAGGGTCTACCATAATTCCTTCTATGGAGACAATGTGTCCCAGATACTACACTTTTGACACATAAAATTCACATTTCGTCAAATTTTCGTATAGCTAGTTTTCCCTTAGAAACTCTAACACAATCTTGAGGTGCTTGTCGTGCTCTACCTTATTTCTAGAATATATCAAAATATCATCCAAAAATACCAACACAAATTTATCCAATTGCTTTCTAAAGATACTATTCATTAAGTTCATAAATACGGCCATGGCATTCGTTAAGCCAAAAGGCAAGATAATAAACTCATAGTGTCCATAATAAGTTTTAAAGGTTTTATTGTGAGTATATTCCTCATGAATCCTCAGTTTATGGTATCCTGAATTTAAATCAATCTTTGAAAAGATTGTGGCATCCCTAAGTTGATCAAAGAGGTCTTTGATTCTGGGTAGAGGATACCTATTCTTGGTGGTGGCCTTGTTCAACATTCTATAATCAATACACAACTATAGGGAGCCATCCTTCTTGAAAAACAAGATCGATGCTCCCCATGGTGACACACTAGGTTTGATTAATCCTTTCTCCAACAATCCTTGTAGTTGCACCTTTAACTCCTACATCTCTATGGGATTCATCCTATAGGGGGCTCTATGAATAGGCTCTGTGCTGGGTTGGAGCTTGATTGTGAAGTTGAATTCATGTTGAGGTGGTAACCCTGGTAAGTCCTCTAGAAACACATCCCTATATTCTTGTAGTAGTGGATGTTTCTCGAGCACCTCCTCCTTATTTTCCCTATCTATCTCATTTAGCTTCACAATAAAGACCATTCCTCATTTCTTAATGGCTTTCTTGAGTTGCATTACCGAAAGAATTTAGGGTTGAAAATCTCCTTGTTGGTTGTACTCTCTCTGCACTTTCCCATCATATTATAATAAAATTTAATTACAACCCTATGCACTTGCAGCCAGTCCATTCCTAGGATCACATCGAAAGTGTGCAAGGGAGTGACATAAAGGCAACCTATGGTCAAGCTATTAGGTAAGGTGATCTCTACCATAGGATAACACTGATTTACAAAAAAGGTTTACCCTGAGCCATACTCCACCTTCCACCCATGAGCCAAGATTCTTGGTCTTTATAATATCTTTTATTAAGCTAGTCAAAACAAAACTATCTGTAGCACTACTATCAATCAAAATCTTAACATATTTATTAAAAACCTTACCCTTTATCAACAATGGAGTGGCTTGTCCATCAAGTTCTTATTTCCCTATTGTTGCATAAATCTTGTGAGTTGGTTCTTTGCATGTAGGTTCTTTGTACATAGGTTCCTTTCCTTTAGATTTCAATCCTACTCTACACGGACAATTGGTGGTGTAATGTGGTCCACCACAATCATAGCACCTAGTCTTGGGTCTTGGATGTGTTTTTTGTTTCTACCCATCGTCTATATTCTCTATTGAGGGAGGTTTAGCTTATCCTTGAGATGGTTTATCGCTACCAACCCTATAATAATTAGCATTGTGGTTCCTCCCTTGGAACCTTCTTCTACTCTTTCCTTACCTCCTATCATTCCTTTGGTCCTACCCAGAGGGATTTTTACTTGCCTGCTCTCCTTCCCACTTAATGAATCTTACACTATTTATTTTCCTTAATGCCTCTTTGCCCTACTTGTCCAACCCTTCATAGTCAAAATAGGGTTTGAGATAGGTTTCAACCTTCCTAGCCAAATCATAAGCCTTCTACAATGTAGTAGGTTCTCACATGTCTACCTCTCACCCTATTTTAGGGTTTTCTCCTAATATAAACTTGTGGATATTCATTTTCTCATTGTAAGCAGGAACATACTTAAGGAGGTTGACAAATATTTGATGGTACACCTCCACTGACCTAACTCCCTATCGAAGTCTAGTGAATTCCTCAAATTTTTGGGAATAAAAGTGCTCCATGAGGAATCTATCTTTAAAGGCCTTCACAAATGCTTCCCAACTCAAATCAACTACAGCCACAAGTCCTAGTCCATTACTATATGTTTCCCACCAACTCGCACCATCACCTTGAAGGTGTAGAGTGGCATAGGATATTCAGGTGCTAGAGGAGTAGTTCTTCAAAACATAATAGGTTTCTATTTCCTTTAGCCAAGATTCAACTTTATCACCATCCTCTTCTCCATTAAAATTGGAAGATCTTAGATACTTCATATCTTTGCCCAGCTCGACCTCTAGATGAATCCTAGCCCATTGTGCTTCTATAAGGGGTTCATTTACCTATTCTATCCTAGATTTTCTAAATAATGTTTCTTGATTAAACATGGTATCCAACATCTATCTCTGTGTTTCTACCTTATCACGAATTTGGGCCACTATCACTATGAGGTCCTCTCTTTCCTCACTAGGGTTCTCTAAACCTACATCTAAATTTTTGTCTTCTACATTGGTCTATTGTGTCTACCTCATCATTGGGGCGACACCTCTCCTTCTTATCTTTGGTGGTATTGTTCCTACCACACATAGGAGAGTCAATGAGAATCAATTTACTAAAACTACTGTAGTCCTAGTTATGCTAGTATTTAAGCAAACAGATTCATCCTTGTACCTAGGTAGGTTTTTCTTTCACAAACATTCTAGTTGTTGTGTAGTAAGCCTATTCCACTACGAACCTAGGCTCTAATACCAAATATCACAACCCAAATTTCTATCCTATATTTATTTTTTTTTAGGGAGACTTAGATGCATTGTAACCTACTTAACAACCTATCTAGTCTTACCCAAGGTACACCCATCACTACATCTTGCATAAGTTTGGCTACACAAGTGTACTAGGTGCAAGGCTAGTATTTACAAGTTATCCCTCTCGCTAGCCCCATGAGCTAACTTACCTTCCCTTTCATTCTATTGAAGGGGTACACTTCTAACTATCCCTTACTCATGTCCATCTGAGTGGGTTAGAGCGTATAGAACTTGACTATCCCTCTCATCTAAATATGAGCTAATCAGTTCCTCACTTGCCTCGTTAAAACCCTATCCATAGGAATACCTTAGATTAATTTAGACAACAATGTCACCCATCGAAGTCAATGAGGTATTCAAATTCCCTTCAAAACACCCCATCAAATTCCCTTATGATGTGTGTTTGTACTCTTATAGTTTTTCCAATGAAGATACTAACTTCATCCTAATATTTACCCATCAAATTCCTTTATGATGCATAAGAATATTTCTTAGGTTTTTACCCATTAACATCTACCAAATACGAGATTAGATATTATTCCAATATTTTAATTAACATCATCTATTAATATACCTCTTAGATGAGTATTAGCTTAATCACTCACAATATTTCAAGAATCCCAACTAAACTATCCACCACATAATATTAATGATATCACAATTTTCCAAAAGCCATTACATTAATTTAACATCTACACCTAAGGTGAAGAATCCTTAAGAAATTTCCAAGAATAAATCTAATTCTAATCCTTTCTATATTTTAAATATTTTTAACCAACATCTTAACCAAAATGCATGGAACCACATCTATAAGAATAGACAATTAACACTAAAATAGCTATAAGCCACACAACAACCACATCAATGCATAAATTTATCCTAGGAGAAACCCCATGGGGAAACCCAACCTCAAATCAAACCATCATTATTTCATTAATCAATCTAAACCTTTACATAAGATGTGGACAACCCATATTATCCAAAACTTACTAAGGAACCTATCACGTCTATCAAATTCCTCATAAGAGGTGGTCCTTCATTACTCATAGATACTGCTATGACTACATCTTGGAACTCTATTTCCAAAACCTCCAATTTATTATCATAATAGTGGTTGGAAAACATGTAAAAAAATTAGTAAACACCCCATGGGTAGTCTGGTTCAATTCTAGCATATCGTCCAAGCACTAACACTCGACCCCCAACTCTTCATCATTTTAAGAGTATTCAACTGTAGCGCTCGTAGTGGAACCTATCCATCGAGAATGCACAAAGCTAGAACTACCATTCTTGGAATCTTACACTAATACTAAATCAACCAAACTTCAAAATTGAAGCATCCACCACTCTAATTTACCAATGCCAACTAAACATAGTAGATTCAAGATTACATAACCATTTTCTGGTATCTATTGAAGCTATATAATGCATACAAAACTTGGAATCACATACTCAACTTATCAATTTTCTAGAGCTATCCATAGCATAATGTATGAAAGAGATGGAACAACAATTCGTTTTATCATTCCTTCATTGCTACCTAATACATCACAAGTTCGAGGACAACATATCCATTTTATCCATTCACTAATACCATCGATTACATTATAAAATCTGGAATAACATTCCTACTTAATCCATTCTCTAATGCTATCTAATGCATTATAAAATCTAGAATAACATTCCTATTTAATCCATTCTCTAATGCTATCAAATGCATTATAAAACCTGGAATAACATTCCTATTTAATCCATCCTCTAATGCTATCAAATGCATTATAAAATCTCGAATAACATTCCTATTTAATCCATTCTCTAATGCTATCAAATGCATTATAAAATCTAGAATAACATTCCTATTTAATCCATTCTCTAATACTATCAAATGCATTATAAAATCTAGAATATCATTCCTATTTAATCCATTCTCTAATGCTATCAAATGCATTATAAAATCTGGAATAATATTCCTACTTAATCCATTCTCTAATGCTATCAAATGCATTATAAAATCTAGAATAACATTCCTATTTAATCCATTCTCTAATGCTATCAAATGTATTATAATATCTATTTAATCCATTATTTAATATGCTATTAAATGCATTATAAAATCTTGAATAACATTCCTATTTAATCCATTCTCTAATGCTATCAAATGCATTATAAAATATGGAATAACATTCCTATTTAATCCATTCTCTAATGCTATCAAATGCATTATAAAATATGGAATAACATAACATGTAGAGGACTCCACCTCCTACTACCAAAAGTCTTAGACATACACAAGAACACTCAACTTGGCTTCCAGGTTGTTTCAAGTGAATCATTATGGTGTCCAAATATTTTTACAACAACCACAGTTATTTTGGCTCAAGAAGATAACCTACTCCCTCTTCTATAAAGAACAACACAAGATGCATGCAAATAGTTATTCCAAGAAGGCTTCTCCTCATAGACTTACCTCTAAGTAACGGTGAGCTCCACAATGATTCAAGATGAATCCACTATCTCTACAACTACAAGAACATCAACCCATGTGCAACACTATAACCAAGTGCAATCCTTAAACCTCTGGTTAGGTAGAGAAGATATTTAGACTTCTCAATCTATCGTGCACCAAAAATACACAATGAGTAACAGGTAAGGGTACTAGGTTGGGCAGTTTACACGACACTCAAACCTATCATCCCAACTCTACCATCCTGACGGTTTACTACACCAAAGGAGAAGTTTTAACAAGAAGAGTAAAACCATTTAATAGCTCGCTCAACCGAGCCAACTCTAGGGTCTTCTTTTCTAATCTATCTCATAGGTCCAATGCACAAAAATTTTGGATAGTGAGTGCAATGAAACATCTCTCACCACTGGTTGTGAAAGAATAGCACCCCCACCAAAGCATTGGAAAATCTTTTACTACCAATAACACAGTGAGAAGACATCAGTTTTAAGAAGCATGCCTACCTGTGATCCAAGATTATTGTAGTTAATCGGGTCCTTTTCCCCAACATCACCACTACAAATTTCCTTATGTGGAGTAATTCTCCACCACCACCTTCATCGATAAATACCTCCTCTCTTCCTAGTTTTCTTGGGCATCCCAAATAGAACTGCCCCACCTCAAATTCCCCACTACTCCATCACCTTTTGATTTGAATACTCTCAACGTGGGTTCTCAGCTGAACAAACCATGAAGTTTACTCCCTTTCTCCCCACATCTACCAAGTATTCGACACCTTACCAAACACTTAGTAAACCTAACCTCTTTTAAAAAATTATAATCTAATAAAAGGAAAGCCAAGAATCTTGTCTTTTCTCTTCTCTACAAATTTGCACAAGTATATAAAAAGAATCTTATAATCATAAAAGACCATATTAAAATTGATAATAAGAAGTCTACCATACTAATTATTGTTACAAAAAAATTTCCTTCATTCTTTTTTTTGAAAGAGATCATATTTTTAAGACAATATAACTCAAATCATCTTCACTAAATTTTTTTAGTTATTAACCAAGTAAGCAAAATTTGATCTATCTCTTATATACAAATTATGCCAAGTCACTAAATAAGAAAATAGAGCATCTATTAGGTTGCTTCTTTGTCAAATAATATGCCCATATTTAGGACATCTTGATCCTTCATCAATGAAAATCTATTAGCAACATCATATTTTATCCATAAAACCTATGTTGCAGAAATAAAACATAATTTGTTAGTCATTCCTTTGGTTAGAAAAACATCCAACTGCAATAACATATTCATCATGCGTAACGTAGCATAAATACAACCAAAATAAAGGGTATGCCAAGAGAGGGTCATGAAAAGAAAAAAAAGTAATTCTCAAGTGGATAAATACATCGAAATTCAAGTTTTGGAGTATTTTCATTGCTTTTTAGTATTAAAATTTATTGCTATATAGGATTAAATTTCACTATTTTTTAGATTAAGTTCAATTCCTACAATTTTCTTGTATTTTGTCCTTGTTTTTATTTTTGCATGTTTAATAATATTAAGGAGGATGAATGAATGAGTAAACCATGATACGAACATGGATGATACATCTCTCAACCACCCCCAAGCAATATTGGCCAAGAACTGAGCAACAAGAATAGGCTTCACAAAGCCAAAAAAATTTCATTTCCTTTACAAGAGATCCATAGTCCTCAAAAGGAGCAGATCAAATCCAATTTATCCAAGAAAGAGCTCATGTGATTATTTAATAAATTACTCATACACTTAAAAAATTACACATTGAGATTCCTAAGGCTGTAAGTGAACAAAGTGAAGGACAAGAAGAACAAAGTAAATTATCCATTCTTAGTCCATTTACTCCTTCAAGGAGATATTACACGCAATGATTATGGACTCCCTGGGCTTATCACATGGCTAAAGAAGAACCAAGGTAGCCACAAAGTACTTTCAAGTTCCCTATAGACCTTCCAAGGGTAAAGGCTAATAACAATGATGAGCATATGAAAAATATCTCTCCATCAACCATACCCAATTTTAGAGGATTGGCAACTAAAGATCCTAACACTTTTATTTTTTAGTTTGAAGTGCTTTGTCACACCTATGATTACACCACTAATGCACAAAAGTTAAAATTATTTCCAACCACTTTAAAATATGGTGCATTACATTGGTTCATGGGTTTGGATGAAAATTATTTCACTACTTGGGAAAGTTATGATGGAATGAAGGTAGTTTTCTTAGAGAAATACCATGATTATTGTCGTGTGAGAGACTGAAAAGTAAACTTTTTAATATGACTCAAAAAGAGGGTGAAGGAATTGAAGATTATATTGAGAGATTTTAGTTTACAATGAAGAGAGGTAACATTGAGTTAGATGATGATTTGTTATGAACTATATTTATAGAAGGATTAAGAGTCAAGACCATTGATATACTCAATCTAATGGGAGAAGGGAACAATTATAATATTCCTTTCCATAAAATTCTAAATTTATGTATCAATTAATCTCATACAAGGCCATATTTGTGAAATAACAAGACAACTAGAACCGCTAGAGGAGTTACAAGAGTTAAAGTTAGTAATATGTTGGAAGACTTGAAAAAAAATTATTGGGAACTTTTACCTATTCCTTGGATTTATTGTAAAATAAACATGAGGTAAAAGTTATCTATTGTCCTCACTACAAGAATAACCATGCTTTATGTGATTGTCCTTTGGAAGAGGCTACTATTTGTAGCATTTATGATCAACAATATTTAACATAGGACTTCCAACATTTACCTACAATAAAAATAGTGTTAAAGGAACCATATTTTCAAGAAAAATATGTTTTATTTATTGCACAAAGGAGGCTATTTCAAGACAACCAAGGATGATATTCAGGTATACCTAATCTATATTCTCATTCTAATTTTTAGAATTATAATTAAAATTTTTCAAATCCACAATGGTCTCAATGGTTTAATAATATTCCATATTGGTCACAACCTAATTGGTCCAATCAATATTATCCACAACAAGGTTGACAAGGCCAACAATGGTCATATCCACAACAATATCAATCCAATCCACTACAATTTCAAGTAAGAGTTCCTCAACAACATCATCAACAATAATTGTTACCTCCTACACAAGGAAATAACAGTCATGCACCACCCAAAAAACCTCCTCTTCCTACTTAGCTAGTGCTTAACATCAATAGCAGACTTACCCAACAATTGATCTATGAAGATGAAGGTACTTATCTAGTCAATTTATTATCTTTTAGTGAAATCTAGCTTAGATCAAGGATATTTGTACCTAACCCTACACCTCCCATCATCACTAAAAAGGAAAGTGAATACCAAACTATGGTATAACCTACAATTCAGTCCATTGTTCCAAGAAAAACTATAAACCAACCTACTATAGAACAACCTGTAGGTGTGACTGAGTTACCTAGAGGGGCTGAACTTATAGAACATTCTAAAATTATAATAGAGACTCCTTTTCCTCAAATATTTATGATTCAAAAAGAAACATCTAATATGATTTTGATCTTATGGTAAAATTTATGACATCAATCTCTTACAAGCGATAAAATATGTTCCTATTTATTCTAAGACCATTAGAGAGTTGTGTGTCAAGTGTCTAGGAAGGAAAATAAAGAAACCCAATACCATACATATCATGGGTTAACATACTGATTTTATGGTTGGAAAACTTCTCTTACCAAAATACATGGATCTTGGAGTACATGTTCTTACAGTATGCATAGGACAAACTAGTAGATATATAGGTATTACTATGGAATAAAATTCCAATCATAGAATATGCCACTAGACTTGCATTATTGTGAGAGGACAAGTGTTGGATTGCCCTTACTCTCACGCTACGATGAATACATGTTGGATTCAAGTTGTATGTGGTACAAGTTATCATGTCAACTTAGATCTAGGGGATGGGCTCCCTAGACCCTATTAGACTGTAGGTTTAAAATTGGTTGTAGCATGTGCCCCAAATACTAGTAGGCAAAGAGGTCATAAACCTGCCTTATTATCCTTGGTTTAGATAAGGTAGATAATCTCCCCAATATTGTGGTAGGTTAGCACACCATAAATCAGTAGTAACTTGAGCCTCTCAAGGACTCATGTCAAGGATAGGCATCCTGGGGTAGACTTGGGTTGGCAATCTAAAACTCATTGTCTTTCACAGCCTTCATCCTTACCAAGTTTGGTATCAAAGACCAAGCAATAATCACATCATGCACCTACCTTACTTATTGAGAATTTGATATAGGATGGTCATTCTGGGTCAGGAAGGTAAGGGCAAAGACTAGTTTCTCTTCCCTTAATGAGGTGCTCAATATGGTATGATATCTCAAGTTGGTGAAGATAAAGTCTAGTTACATCGATGGGAATCCCACATTGTCTACCTAGCTCAAAACATTGATATGGAATGAAGGCTTCAAATTATGGTACATAGGAGACTTAGACGTGCCCATCGAGCATAAAAATTTGAAAGGCAAGGGTGAAGCCTTATTATGTGAGAATCTAGGGCTAAAGGTGATGGGTGAAAAAATATAGGGTAGTCATATCCTTCACTAAAGGAAATTTCCATTGACATTGTAGGCTAGGTCTAGCCATCCTTCCTAGAAAAATGTGTACTAGTCGATCGTGTTTCAAACAACATGATTTGGTTAGGAGGTAGACTCAATTTGGTCAACACAAGGGGTAATGGCCAGATTAATGAGCCAACATTCAATTGTAGATACTTAGATTTGGTCCAGTGAGGAGGCACATCCCTTGAGGGATAATCACCTTCGTTGTGGTCCAAAGGGATCGACTAGCCATCGATGCTAAAAATATTACCAAGTCGGCTAAATTGCATAGGTTTATATGGGATATGTCCCAAATGGTATAAATAGAGGTTTATTGGGGTATAAGAACCCCAATTTCAAAATATCAAAGTTTCCAAACTTACTTTCACTATGCACTCTTGTCAATTCATAAATAGAAGAGGCATACATACCAAGTTTAAAGGCATATTTTGTGAAGACTTTTGGTTTTGAAACTTACACGATACCTAAAGAAATGATGGAACCTTAGAAAACATATAATTTTAGAGAAGATTTAGCATAAATTCTAAGAACCTCTCACTGTGCAGGTCATTGACCCCATGATAGGAAGAGGATGAGAATCGTAGATACCTTGTGCCTTAGGGTAGAGTAAGAAATTAAGCAACAACAAGTCTAAGACTATGTCGTTGATGAGAATACTTTGATGAAGCATGTCGATGGTCCAAAATTACATCTTATTGAAATATACCCATGAGAGGGCCTCAAGATAAACTTAGAGGAGGTCATGGGAGTTGGACCCCTCCCCAAATCCAACTAGGACAAATATGGGAGCTCAATTTCTAATATTAGCAACCCGAGCTTAGATGTGGAGGCACAAGAAGAAAAATTTAGTTAGGCTTATGAGGTTGATCATTGTGATGCTTGCAAAGATACCTTCTCATAGGGTGGGATATGAAGCAATACAACTCAGAATGACATGAAATTTTAGTTGTAGCATAATATGAACATGTAGAAAATAACTAATTAAAAATATTTAGAAAATTGTTGACATATTTCTATTCATCATAGGGTGGGATGAATGTGACTATCACAAATTGGGAGGCACCTGGGGTAGGACGCCCACCAAATATGCCTAATTTTTGCCACCAATTCTACTAGGTAATGATGAAAAATACTCTAATATGTTATTTCATCAAATTTGAGGTGGAAATTCACTTGGTTGATAGGGTTTTGTAAACATATTGTGCCTCTTTGAACCACCTGATAACCTCCTTCCTAAGAAGATATTATGGATGAGAGGAAACACAAAAGGGTGAGGGGGAATATCGGTAGCACTACATTGAAAATTATTGAACTCTTCTCCTCCTTTGTGTGGAAATTAGATCCACTTTATAGCCCAAGGAGGCTCATGTGCAAAAGGGCATGCAAGGGCATGCATGGCAAGAGGTGCCACTTGGCCACTAGGGTGGCATGCACTGGAGGGGGAAGGGAATCTCCCAAATTGGCCTCCATTATGAAGCATGTCATATGTTTTCTACATGCTCTAACCCACATGCTAGGCTAAGCGGGGCAAATGGCAGTTTTTGGGTGCCATTTGTCCTAAATTTGAATTTTTGGAGGTCAAACTTGCTATTCATCCCACCTTGGGACAAATGCTACTATTCATCCCAGGGTGGGATGAATAGGATATGTATTCATCCCAGGGTGGGATGAATAGGATTTGTATTCATCCTATGGTGGGCCAAATAGGAAAAAGGAGCCAAAAGGTCCCAAAAATGGGTTGTAACCTTCCAAAATCTTATTGGGAGTGGCTAGAACCATTGTATAACCTCTAAGGGCTGACCTAGGGGCTATGGGATGTCAATTTAGTTATTTTTCATGGATGCCTAATTGGATTGACCAGATTTTAGTGTCTACACAGTGACAACTTGATCCTATCAAGGACTCATGCTAGGGGTAGGCACCCTAGGGTAGACATGGGTTGGCAATCTAAAATTTATCACCTTTCACAAAATTCATCCCTACCAAGTCTAGGATAGATGACCAAGTATTGATAATAGCACACACCTACCTTGCTTCTTAAGCATCTGTTATGGGATGCCAATTTCAAGTTAAGAAGGTAAAGGTAGAGAATAACTTCTCTTCCCTTCATAGGTTGTCTGGTATGGGATGATACCTCAATTTGGCGAAGGTAAATTTTAGTCACATTTATGATAGTCCCACCTTGTTCACCTTGCTTGAACCATCGGTATGGGACACAAGCTTCAAGTTATGGCACGTAGGAGACTTAGGAATGTTGGTTAAGCTTCAATGTTCACAAGGAAAGGGTAAATTATTATTGCATGAGCATCTAGGACCAAAGGTGATAAGTGGTGAAACATAGGGGTAGCCACCCCCTTCATTGAAGGACCATCCCATTTACATTGCAGGCTAGGTCTAGCTAGCATTGATGGATAAAGGTGCACTAGCCGACCATGTTCTAAACACTACGATCTAGTTAGGAGGTAAAGTTAGGTTGGTCGATATAAGGGGTGATGGCTAGGAAACTAAGCTAACACTCATTTGTAGGTACTTGGGTTCAACCCAGTGAGGAAGTGCATCCCTTGGAGTATATTTTCCTCCACTACGATCCAAAGGGATTGGCTATCCATCAATGCTAGGAATATGGCTAGGTCAACCAACTTGTATAGGTTTAGGTGGGTTGTGCTCCAAATGATATAAATAGAGGTTGGATAGAGCATAAGAAATCCAATTTTAAAACATCAAAGTTATTGAAATTACTTCCATTATGCACTCTTGTCAAGTCAAATATAGAAGAGGTATACATACCAAGTATAAAGGTGTACCTATGAAGACTTCTAGTGTTAAATTTTACATGGTACCTGGTGGAGTGGAGGACACAACCTTCAAAATGTTTTGATTGATTTAGATGTAGAAAATAATGTGATGACAAAGGACACCATGAATTTGTTAGGACAACAAGATCTAATACCTACCCTCACTATATTACAATTGGTAAATAGGTCAACAATGAAACTAGAGGGGATTTTAGACAATATCATGGTCACTATTTCCTCCTAGGAGTATCCAATAGATTTTATAGTGTTGCAAACTAAATATTCACTTGGAGGACATCATTTAATGCTAGGTAGACCTTGGTTGGCCATAATTTATGCTTGCATTAATTACAAGATAGGAAGTATGACCATTTTTTATGGCATATATAACAAAATTTGAACTCTTTATCCACCTACAACTCCAAATATTTATAATGAGCATACACGGTTTGATGAACCATATGATGGATAAGCCATCCAATCATTTGCCATGATAATTGCACAAAATCATAACCTTGAGGAAGAAGTGTATGACAATAATTTTACAAATGACACCACTTCTATCACTCTGGATTATGCCAGAAGAACCTAGTAGTTCACAACTACCTTGTATTTCAAATTGTCCATTCATTACTTGTCCCACTCAAATTAAACAAGATATTGTAACTTTTCATCAACTATTGCGACATAAATACCATTTAAATCATTTCTATAAGGACATATCAGACATAGATGCCAATAGTGAAGACTACAAACAAATAGAAGTTTCTCTTGGAAAAACTTTGAACATCAATCGATATTTGCAACAATCCCAAGAGCAACATTTGGTAAAAAATTTAATAAATTATGAACAAGATTTTGCTTGGGATTATAATGAAATTAAGGGCATACATCCATATATTTGTATACATATAATATTTATAAGTGATGGATGTTATCCAGTGATATAACATTAAATAAGAGTCAACCTAGCCTTGATAGAAGTGGTGAAAGAAGAAAATAAAAAAGTACTGGATGTTGGTTTCGTCTATGCCATCTTAGATAGTCAATGGGTTTCCCCATTGGTTATTATACCTAAGAATAATAGAAAATAGAGAGTCTATATAGATTACATAGAACTCAATAATGCTACTAAGAAAGACTATTTTCCCTTACCTTCCATTGATCAAGATCTTGACACTCTCATTGGAAAGAATTATTTTTACTTCTTAGATGGTTTTAGTGGATACAACCAAATCAGGGTAGTTGAAGAGGCTCAAGAAAATACCACCTTTACATACCCTTGGTGAACATATGCATATCATGCCTTACCTTTTGGGATATTTAATGCTTGTGCTACCTTTCAAAGGGATGTAATTTCCATCTTTGATAACCTTAATCATGATTGTTTAGAGATATATGTATAAATTTACTATTTATGGTGATACCTTTGAACAAAATATAAACAATTTGAAATAGGTCCTTGAAATATGCCAAGAAAAAAATCTCTCTCAGCCATAAAAAGTTCTATCTAATGATGACCAAAGGCATTGTCTTAGGTCACTATATTTTTATAGATGGAATCAAGGTATATTTAGACAAAATTTAGGTCATAAAATATCTTCCATCATCCACAAGTCAAACTGAGGTTAGAAGCTTCTTAGGACATGAAAGCTATTATATAAGGTTCATTCAAGACTTCAACAAGATAACTACTCCATTATTTCAACTTTTGACTAAAACTAATGAATTTTATTGGAATGGTGGCTATCAAAAAGCTTTTGAAGAGCTTAAGGTAAAGCTAACCACAAAACTAAACCTAAGAGGACTAAATTGAGCTTTACCTTTTGATATTCATACTAATGCATCAAACCAAGGATTAGGTGCAATACTCATTAAAAATAAGGAAAAACAACCCTATGTTATCTATTATATTAGAAAAAACTTGAATGGAGCAGAATTAAACTATACTACCATTGAAAAGGAGTTTCTTCTTGTTGTCTATGCCATAAACAAGTTTAGACATTACATTACTAGATATCAAATTTCTATCCATACTGATCATTCTA
Organism: Wollemia nobilis; assembly: GCA_028583015.1. Classification (NCBI taxonomy): domain Eukaryota; kingdom Viridiplantae; phylum Streptophyta; class Pinopsida; order Araucariales; family Araucariaceae; genus Wollemia; species Wollemia nobilis. The sequence goes on along the minus strand of JAQPPZ010001057.1, from coordinate 5,207,484 downwards.
CCATTAAATATCTTATGAATAAAGTTGTAGTAAGTGGTAGAATTGTTAGATGGTTGTTACTTTTGCAAGAATTTGACATTACCATTTTGGAAAAACTTGGTAAACAAAATGTAATGGATGACCATATTTCTAGATTACATTTGGCAAATTATCCAGAACCTATGCAATATTCCTTTATTAATGAGCATTTATTTTCTATTTAAGTACACTCACCTTGGTATGGAAATATTGATAACTATTTGGTGATAGGGAAAGTGACATCAAACTTTTCACCATATGAAAAGTAAAAGCTCATCTATGAAAGTGCTCCATATACTTGGTTATATGGTCTTTTGTATAAATTGTATCATGACCATGAAATTAAAAGATGTGTGTAGGAAGAAGACACTTTTGACATCTTACATGCAACTCACAATGAACTATGTGGAGGATATAATGCTGCCAAGAGAACCATGTATAAAATATTACAAATAGGGTGCTATTAGCCTATAATTAACTAGGCTGCTAAAGTTTATCTCTCGATGTGATCCCAAAGAATAGGTAAACCAACTCCTTCAAAAACTTTCTCTACATCCTCAAGTGGTTTTAGAACCATTTGATAAGTGGGGATTATAATTTGTTGGACTTATCAGCCTTGCCAGTGAATTCAATGAATACATTTTGATTTCCACGAATTATGTCACAAAATGGGTAGAAGTGAAGGCATTACAACATGTCCAAAAAGAAAAAGTTGTTGAATTCCTATATGATAACATATTTTATTATTTTGGAGCACCCAGGGAGATTGTAATAGATCAAGGACCATAATTCATATATGAAAAATCCTTACCATACCATCCTTAGTCTAATGGATAGGTAGAGGTTACTAACATGGAGCTTGAGAATATTTTAACAAAGATAGTTGCTTCACACTGAACAAATTGTGTGCATAAAATAAGAGAATTAATATGGGCTTATAATACCACTTGGAAATAAACAACAAGGCTCACACACTATGAAATGGTATATGGGAAGACAACTACCATGCCCATTGAGTTTGAAATTCAAACCATACACACTGTGCTAAAGGTTAGAATTGATCTCACCACTTCTCAATAAAAATACTCTTGTATTTGAATGCATTAGATAAAGTTCATTATGATGCCCTTTAGAAAACTAAGTTATTACAAGTGCAGCGAAAGTAAAGGCATAATAGACATATCATTCCAAGAACTTTTCAAGCAGGTGATTGAACCTTTCTTTACAATTCTAAGTTCAAATATTTCAAAGGGAATCTATGTACAAGATGTTTGGGTTCTTATGAAATTGAATAAGCATATGGTAATAGTATAATCAATCTAAAAACCATTGATGATGTATCTCATGGCTTACTTATCAATGGCCATCAATTAAAGTTGTATTGCAAACCCTTCTCTAAGTTAGATTTCATTAAACAAGTAATTCAACAAGAACTATAGTTCATTTCTAACCTGCAACCCTCTGCTAGTACTTGATATTTCTCCATCAGCAAAGATATATAACAAAAATAATAAAAAAATTGAATAAAAAAAAGAAATAGGTTCTATGGTGAAAACCTTTGCCAATGCCATAGGGCCAAGGAGGAAGATGAAAACTATTTTTACTAGCTCTTTTCCCTTGCAAAAGAATATCCATTTGTAAAAACTAGCTTGTTGGCACAAATGGATAAGCAATTTCTAAAAACCAGCTTGCTAGTAGGCAAGGTTATGGATAGGGGTGAAAATTTAATTAATAAGAAAATAATGAAATTTTTCCAAATGTAAATTTACAAATTTTGGGACCCTGGCCGTCAGCCCACTCGCCTGAAATTTTTGAATTTTTTTTTTGGGTTGGGTCGCCCAAAAATTATAATATTTTAAATTTTAAAATTTAAATCGCTTGCCCTCCCACCTAGATTTTGGATCGACTCACCTTAAAATTATATATAATTTTATTAACCTAGATAAATTTTCCCACTATATATAAAAAAACATACTATTACTTGTTATAGTCATACATTCAACAAAAAAGGAGAACCAAAATTTGAGCTAAAAAATAACAGAACCAGAGAAGCTGGATAAAGAGTGATTGGCAATAGACGAAGGACAAAATACAATACAAAGAAAAGACTCTAGGTATAATTTTTTTTGAGGCCTTGTTTTACTTTTTATCATCAATGCTTCCATCCGTACAAACTCCTTGCTCGTACTAAACCCACCTAGGTCATCCCCTGCATGAGGTCATACCTCACATGATGTATACAGAATCATGGAGGTCATACCTCATAGGTCGTCCCTCGCATGATGTCTACGGACTCATGTAGGTCATCCCTCATAGGTCATCCCTTGCATGATATCTATGGACTCATGCAAGTCATCCCTTGCATGATGTCTATAGACTTGCATAGGTAATCCCTTGCACCTAGGTCATCCCTTGCAGGTCATCCCTTTGCTTCACATGATATCTAGGATCCCATGCAGGTCATCCCTTCCATGATGACACAAAATTACCTAGGCCATCCCTTTCTTGGTCATCCCTCACATGATGTCTATGGACTCATGCAGGACATCCCTCTCATGATGTCTATGAATGCAGGTCATCCCTTATAGGTCATCCCTCACATGATGTCTATAGACTTATGTAGGTCGTTCCTCTCATGATGTCTACAAACTTGCCTAGGTCATCCCTTACACCCAGTTCATCCCCTGTAGGTCATCCCTCGCATGATGTCTATGAAATCATGTAGGTTTTCCCTTGTAGGTCATCCCTTGCATGATGTATATGGACTCATGCATGTCATCCCTTGTAGGTCATCAATCGTATGATAAAACTAAATTAAATCAATTATTTTTCACCATTTTCACCATAATATAAATTTTTAATTATAAATTTAAAGTGTAGATCTCATCGAGCTATGTGGTTTTAAAAAAAATGAAAACGAAGATATGGATCAAAATTTATACCTCCTAGAAGGTTGCAAGGTAGTCTATGATGATGACGTATAACCGATGAGGGACGACCTATGTGATTTAGTAGGCATCATGTGAGGGATAACCAATGAGGGATGACCTATGTGAGTCGATAGACATCATGTGAGGGATGACCAATGAGGGAAGACCTGTGTGAGTCTGCAGTTATCAACATTGATGATTACAAACTCACACAAGTTGTCCCTTGTTGGTTGTCCCTCACATGATGCCTATCGACTCATATATGTTGTCCCTCATTGTTCATCCCTCACATGATGCCTACTAACTCACATAGGTCATCCCTCATCAGTCATCCCTCATCGGTCGTCCCTCACATGATGCCTACTGACTCACATAGGTCTTCCCTCATTAGTTGTCCCTTATCAGTCGTCCCTAGTCATTACAAACTACCCTACAACCTTCTAGGAGGTATAACTTTTGATCTAGAGCTTCGTTTTCATTTTTTTTTAAACCACATAGCTTGACGAGATCTACACTTTAAATTGATAATAATAAACTAATATAGAATATTTTTTATCATTTTCACCTCTACAACCAATTGATAAAGTTAGATGACCCTACAACCTATAGGCTACAAATGACCCTACAACATTCATTCAAGGGTCGTCCCTCAAGTGAAGTCTATGGAATCACCTAGGTTATCCCTTGAATGAAGCCTACTAAATCACTTGGGTCATCCCTAACTCACCTGGATCATCCCTTGAATGAAGCCTACTGAATCACTTGGATCATCCCTCGAATGAAGCCTACTGACTCACTTGGGTCATCCCTGACTCACCTAGGTTGTCTCTCACATGATGTTTACTAATTCACTTAGATCATCCCTCAAATTAAGCCTATTGAATCACTTGGGTCATCCTTGACTCACCTGGGTCATACCTTGCATGATGTCTACTAAATCACTTGGGTCATGCCTCGAATGAAGCCTATTGACTCACCTGGGTCGTCCCTCGCATGATGTCTTCTGACTCACTTGGGTCATCACTAAAATGAATCATATTGAACCACTTGGTTCATCCCTCGAATTAAGCCTACTAACTCACTTGGGTCATCCCTGACTCACCTGAGTCATCCCTCTTCGGTCATCCCTGGTCACTGCAGACTACCCTGCAACCTTCTAGGAGGCATAACTTTTGATCCAGAGCTCCATTTTTATTTTATATTTTTTTAAAACCACATAGCTCAATGAGATATACACTTTAAATTTATAATAATAAATTAATATAGAATATTTTTTTATCATTTTAACATTTGTAACCGATTGATAAAGTTGGATGACCCTGTAGCCTATAGACTACAAACGACCCTGCAACCTTCATTCGAAGGTCATCCCTCAAGTGAAGTCTATAGACTCACCTAGGTCATTCCTTGAATGAAGCCTACTGACTCACTTGGATCATCCCTGACTCAATTGGATCATCCCTCAAATGAAGCATACTGACTCACTTGGGTCGTCCCTCGAATGAAGCCTACTGACTCATTTGGGTCATCCCTGACTCACCTAGGTCATCCCTCGAATTAAGCCTACTGGCTCACTTGGGTCATCCCTATGATCATGCATGGGAATCAGAGTATGTTTAGTGATTATTTATATCTTATGGTATGCTTGTCAAAATTTTTGGTGAATTCACCTACTTTTATTTTTTATTATGAAAATAAAATCGACATTTCCTCTACATGGCTTTGCACCATATTTGCCTTGGTTTCGAAACCGATTTGCCTTATTTTTCTATATACATTTTTGGGTATACCTCTATATGCATAACCCTACTAGTAGGGATTTCTGGCAAAAATAAAAATAAAATAAAAAATAAAAGACCCACCAAATTATATACTCTTCATGATGATAGGTTTTGAGTAGTCTGAAGCTATGTATGGATATCTTCAAGCATGTTATCCTCAACCTCCAACAATGTTAACACTGCCATAGAAAACATTGTATCACAATAGGTATCTTTCTCATATCTTCATTTTCATTTTAAATTGTATAGATTTCATTTTTACAAATGCTAAGTATAGTCCATTCCATTCTTTCCATCATCCCTATTTTACCCAGTTTATCCTACTTTTCCACAAGGTTGTCAAATATTTTTCAGTTGGGAGGAGGAGGATGGTCATGCAAAAAATATTTTCAACATGGTGAGAAAGTTAGAAAGAAAAATCTAGGAGTAGAAATTACACTTTCCAAGAAAACTACCAGACCAAAGAAAGCTCCTAAGACTAAAGCATCGATTACCAGGTTTTCTCCTCCTAGAACTAAGGCTTCACTTCAAAAGAGGTCAACCCAAACAGTTCTAAAGAAAAATAAAGTAATGATAGATATTGTTGACTCTAGTGAAGTTGAATCAAAGCCCTATATTAAAAGGTAAAAGGTTGAAGTAGAACAATAAGAGGAGTAGGGTATATGAAAACAACATATAATAGTTTTGGTGCAGCAACTCAAGGAGTTAATAGATCTCAAAAGGGAAACTGGTGATCAAATTACAAATTTGGAGAAATGGTTGATGGATTTGGAGGCAGCAAAAACTTTGTAGATAATGTATACTCAGAGTACACCTTTTGAAAAAGGAATAGAAAATATTGTTGTAGAAGAACTAGAGGCTCCCTCACCTATTTTCAAACCTACAATAGGTAGCAGAAAAGGAAAAAGAAATAATAAAGGTGCGGAGAAAACTTCAAAAATAAAACAAGAGACAACTATTGAACAACAGGAAACCTCTGTGGTTATAAAAATGCAGCAAAAATAAAAAATGCTACAACATTAGGAGGAGTTAATATGAGGCCCAAAAAGATAGCCAAAAAGAACTATGCTCCAGGAGAACTAAAATCATTGAAATAGAAACTGGTTAAAATCCCAAGTGTAGGCAAATATATTCTTAAAACTAAGGGTAGTTCATTAAAGGGTAAGTCTTCAGCAAAGAAGCAGGTTTCTACTCCAGCACCTCCTCTACATAAAGCAACAACAACCGCTTCAACAAAGGCCGTTATGAAAATAATCAAGAAATAGTGATAGTGGTAGTTGATAGGGTACACAAAATTGCATGAGGACATCAAATGAGTCAAATGCAGGGAATTATGGGCTAGGAAAATAGGCTAAGTTTTGATAGTTATTAGCCTTAATTTTACACCCAAACTAATCATTCTTGAAAACCTTATGGACATCTTTACTATTTTTTATTTAAATGATTAATGCAATATATGTAGAGGATAAATGTGATGATTATCGCTATGATTTTCTATATTTATATGTATTTTTCTACCTTGTAGTGTTGTATACACAAATAATTTTTCGTTACTATGGAACATAGTATGGAAGGATTTCCAATCACAGGCATATTCCAAAAAACAAAAAAATCCTAAAAATATGGTTATGTGCAGAATTAGCCTAGGAGCGTAGGATGTGTTTCCTATAAAATAGGATTTAAAATATCCTATATTTTATGGAACCATTCCTAAAATAAGGTAACTACACAAGTTGAATAAATGCAACAAAAAGTGACCTGTGACCTATCAACAACAGTTACAACAAGGTAAACTTTATTTTGATAAGAAAAATGACAACTTCGACAATTAAGAATTAGTTAGGGAGTAGTTGAGATATATCATACATTTTTTTGGTTAGTAACATCCAAAAAAGGAAGTTTTAACTCTCCTACATGATAGCAATAGACCTAATTTCATTTCTAAGATAGATTGTAACTACACCTTTATTTTTGCAGCTAATTTCTAGATCAGATTTTAGAATTAGTTGAATGTGTTGCACAATAATGTGTCTGGTATATAATAAGTACCATAGCAAGCATTATTTTCAAGGTTAGAGTGAATATAAATAAATTTATTTATAATTTTTACATTCTAATTTTTGTATGGACTGTCATGACTGTGCATTTCTAGTCATGACATATTTTGACCTTCTGAAGGAATAAAACTTGTTTTTTATTAATTTAATATCTACAAATATTATATGATGATGCATGGTTAATTCAAGTTCCTTGAAGTAAGCTTAGGATATATAAAGGAATATTTTTTATGTTGTTATATATTTAGCAAGGTCCCACTAAACCTGGATAGTCCATAAACACTCTCTCCTGTTAGATGTGGAATAAAGTAGGTAGGTAACATTTTAATTTATTTTGAATGGATTGTTTTTAGTTGTTAAGTAGGGATTGGTTTATTGTATTTTAAGCATTTATTAGGAGTAGTATGGCTACATTGAACCTAGTTAGTTGTTAGACTAGATATAGGGTTGTGTAGGATTTTCTTTTAGCACATATTTTGCTTTCAATTTGCTTCAAGTTTTTCCTGCTTTCTTACTACTTTCCTAGGATGGAATCACTTAGTGTATGCAAGAAAATATATTGGCTTATATTGAGCAATGCACCTTTTAAATCAAACCTAGTTGATGATTTAAGTAGTTAGCACAAATTCATCGAAATCCAAGAAATATTGAGGAAAATATGATCCTATGAAGTCAACCATCGTGAACAAGGGCAATGATGATTTTTCAAGTCATGAAAAACAAAATTACACATATTCATCAACTAGGGTTTAGAATATGGGAGGAGAAATGCAGAGCTAGGGCTTTAATGAGGCACAATATTCTGTTTGGACATAATTTTTTAGTTATTTTTTTTCTTTATCTTAGAAATTTTGCTTGTAAATTGTTATAATATTTATTTAATAATATATTTTATATAGGATATTATAGTAAATTTTAATGGATTTTGAGTTTTAATTTCCTTCCCATAGACCTATTTATAGCTAAATAATTAGAATAATCTCTAGTAGTATATTTTAGTGAGAAAACCATAGAGGATTGATCCTTGCTACTCAAAGATAGGGCAGTTTTGGGAAAAATTTAATGGGTACTGACCAAGGGCTTCAACCTTGAGAAAATGGATTGATAGGAGTTGGAAGTCTCCAGGAGTGATTCTATTTTTTCTTCCTAAAGGTTTCTTCCTAGCCAGTTTTTGTTCTAGGTAAAAATATATATAATCCTAAAAGGAGGTCCTTGATTTATCGAAAGAGTAGGACTCTTCCTTACCCATTGGTATGAATTATTTTCACCTAAAAATATAAATATAACCCTAGTAACAGTCTATGTTAGGATGTATGGTTGCCCATTAAGTTTTGGTAAATGGATACCTTCAAGAAAATAGGAAACACTCTAGGATAATTCCTTGAGATTTCATAAACTACACAAGATGGATTCTTGGCTATTTATGCTCAAATATTGGTCATTATTGATATAAATAAACCTTTACCAAAATTAATATTTCTTAAGTATGGGGATAAGATGTGGAACCAAACCATATATTATAAAAATATATCTTTTATATGTAGAATATGTCATGAGTTTGGAAATATTGAGATATCATGCCCTAAGAAAATCCCAGTAGGATTATGTGTAGAAAACCACAAGCGAAACTTACAAATTGATATGGATGAGGATGGTTTTCAACTTCCAAAAAATAGAAATAGACAAATAAAATCAAATAAATAGTGGATACTAGTAATGAAGGATATTGAAAGAAATACCAAATATTTTGAGGTTTTAGCCTATGAATAAAAGGTAGATCAAAGCTTAGACGACAGAATACAACAAGTTCAACATATTAACAAGGAACTGTCTATTCAGTGTGATCTTGATTTAGGGATGACCATTCTTGATGAACCTAAGAAATGTGTCAAATCAAATTTTGAAGACTCTCTTGAAGTACCATGCACCATTCAGGAGAAAAAATTGTAAATAAAATGCAATGTTAAATGTTAATACATCTACCACTAATAAGGAAATACCAAAAAATGAGCAAGACAAGTCAAAAGCTTCCATAGTAGAGCTAGGAGAGGATAAATCTAAGGAAAAATAAAGTTGTGAAAGAATATTAAGGAATAGAATAATAAGACCTACTCTTGATACAAGCAAGGCAAAAAGAGGAAAAACCTTAAATTATCAAGTGAGATGTAGGGAAGCAATAGCAAACATAGAGAAAGGAACACAAACTAAGTTGGTTGAATTTCTCTTTACAAAACAACAAAATGATATTGGTAATTCATAGGCAGGGCCAACATTCCTAATGAGATATGATTACCATCTCATGGAATATAAAAGGGGCTAATACCCCCTCAAAGTAGAGGTGTATCATGGAATATAGAAAGTGCTAAAAGAAATTTCCAAAACTATGAAAGCGGTATGGATGAGATGTGAATGGGATGCTATAGATTATGAAGGAGAAGTAGAGGAAATTATAACTTCTTGGAATCCTATTAGAATATCCTATATAACCATTCATAATACTAGGCATTGGATAGCCTCTTTAGTCACATGCTTCTTTGTAGATGTTCATTTCATCCTTATCAATGTCAATGGACCTACAACTAAATCGGGTGGATTAGAATTTTAGAGTGGGATTGAAGCCTTTATGAGAAGTAAAGACAAAGAAACTCAATTTATGAACATAATTATATTTAAATTCCATAATCAAGTTGGATGAAATATTTAGGGGAATTAGGAAGCTAACCCAAAGTATGAGAGATTTTTTAGCTTTTATTCAGAACAATAGTCTATGGGAGGTTGAATTTGAAAAAGATAACCACATGGACCAATGGCAGTAGAGACTAGAACCTAATAGGAAAAAAATTATATAGATGAATTATCTCATATCATTGTCTAGATTAAGGGATTTGTGCTAATATTAATACCTTAACAAGGATAGGTTCATATCACTGGATAATAAAATTAAAATGGTGGTAAGTGAATTCAAAAATATCATATTTTAAATATGAGAAAATATGGAAATATCATCCTTAATTTGTTGATATGATAGTACAAACATGAAATTCTTTAGGAAATGGTGGATTGTATACACTTCCAAAATAAATTAAATCAATGACATCTAGATTAAAAGAATGGAACAATAACACTTTTAGAAGTATTTTTGAGAAGAAAGAAGAGCTAAAAGATGAAATTTTAAAATTTCAAAAGGGTTGTCATAATAATGCAAGATTGAAGGAAAGGAAGTTAGTGAATATCATAATAGTTTAAGTAAGGAATAGAAATTTTAGAGATTAAAATCGAGATAGACTTGGTTAAAAGAAGGAGATAACAATACATTTTTTTTCATAGGATGGCTATAGTACATATATCAACATCTAGAATTAGTACAATTAAATCAATATAAGGGGTTTGGATGAAGACCGAAGTGAAATCATAAAGGAGGTAAGGTATTTTTATCATAATATTATAGTATCAGAGGAGTTTGAAGTTCTTAATGATAAAATTGTACAAGAAGTGGCTTTAGTTATACTAGATGAAGATAATAGGAAACTGATGGAGCCTATTACTCTAGAAGAAGTTTATTTAGCTATTTTTTTCTTTTAATAAGGATAAATACCTAGGTCTAGATGCTCTCTAAAAAATTATATCAACATAATTAGAATATAGTGAAGGATTATTTATTGGTGGTAGTGGAATAGTCGAGGGTAAAACAATACATACCTTATAAAATAAATGCAACATATCTTATCCTCATTCCAAAGAGAATGATGCAAAATTATTTGATTCATTTAAACCCATAAGCCTATGTAATATCGACTATAATATTATATCCAAATTCATGATGAATTGGTTAAGACCACTATTAGACAAAATTATTTCATAAGAGTAAGGAGGATTTATGAAAGGGAAATAAATTCTAGATAGGATCATAGTAGCCCATGAAGTTATGCATTTAATAAATTTAATAAAAGATAAAACAATGATATTAAAACTTGATATGAGTAAGGCCTATGATAGGGTTAAATGGGATTTTCTTTTTGTAATATTAGAAAAGTTTGGATTTGGGAAGAAATTGGTCAAATGGATTAAAGCTTGTGTCTCTAAAGTTTCATACTTTGTGTTGGTCAATGGCTTAGTAACAAAATCATTTAAATTCAAGAGAGGCCATCTATTTAACTTGGGAAACTATTATCCTAAGACTCTATATAGACCGAAAAGGGTAAGGAAACCCTGGAGGTGAGCCTACAATATTTCTTATATGCTCATGCTCTTCCAGATTTGCAAAAATAAAATAAAACTATAACATAAAATTTGACCAAGTTTGAAAGTAACTCCAAGCTAGTGATTCAATCTGTAGATCGATGCCTTACCCATTGGGTAATTGTAGCTAGATTTAAATTATGATGAAGATAAAAAGAGGAGAAGATAAAAATGAGCCAATCAGATTCATTCAAATAATGTCACAAAAATGATTCAATATGTCAGTGAAAGAACACACCATTTACACATTCAAATGATGTAACATGTAAATGGGAGAACACACAAAATTGCACATAGAACTGTTGAAATGAGGAAATAAGATTGCATTAAATAATAGATCATTACAATGGGAGTCTGATCATAATAACCATATCTCACTAAACCAGTACAAATAAATTCTCCATTCAAATGATGCAATAGAAATAACAACTTTGTTCAAATTATGTAACAAAGAGCCTATTAGCTTCCAGCCTTAGCCACTAGAAATTATTTCAGTAAACTAGGCACCTCCTCAGAAAAACCTACACAATAATGGAGAAGAAAAATGGGTGACTAGACAAGACACACAAAGGAAAATACAACCGATAAGGATGGACACACTTGTATACCTCTTGCAAATTACTATGCAAAAATTGGATGATGTTTCCTATTGTAGAAACTCTCTTAAATAACTTGATCACTTGGTCCATAATTGCAAAAACTATAACTACCTCGATCATGGCCCATAATTTAAAATGATCCATAATAGCCACTATCTCCATCACCTTTAGGTTTTTATTTTTTTATTTTTTTACTTTTTAAGGGTTTAGGTTTTGACTTTAGGGTTTAGGATTTTGAGTTTAGAGTTTAGGGGTTTTCAGGTTTAGGTTTTATATTTTTCACCTCTTTTTTAAAATATGAGAAACCCTACTTATTAAAGCCCTAAACATAATAAATTACTATTTTTGGAAAATTTACCATTTTCAACCAAAAATAACCCTATTTTTAGTAAGTCACAAAAAAACTCAAATGACCCTAAAAATTAAAATCCATCATTGTATCACCCATATTAAGCCTTCTACAAAATCTCAACACCTACCCATATCTAGAAGTAATTCTTTTTTGAACTTTTCTAAAAAACCACTAAAATCTATTTTTGGGACACTAGTTGAAGGAATTAAGGCTCGAAAAAATCTCAAAAACACCTAAAATGGCAATCTAGGCCCTGTTGTGGCATAACCAAATTATTTTACTCCTTATTATCCAGCTCCCTCTAAAATTTCAAGCCGATACAATAGTCGGATCAAAAGTTATGCCCTCCGAAAGATAGGCTCCTCCATCAACCTTAGTTAGGCCAAACATTTACTGACAAAAAGACCTTAGGAAAACCAAAACAAAGGCATGACCTTGGTGACATAAAAACTTTAATTTCTCTTGGAGGGTGAAATAGGACTTCAAAAGGACCAAAAATTTTCAATTCTTTGAAAGGACTCAAGTGGGTATTGCAAATTTAAAAACACCATAAGACACCAAAAATTCAAAAATTTGGGGCAAACTCAAGTTGGATTTTGAGGATCCAACACAGGCTCTGACTAGGACAGGTGATGAAAAGACTCTTTAACAATGAATCACATAAAAACTCTAGAATCTCCAGTATACCACAGGTGATCAAAAACTAAAATAATCACCTAATTCGATGATTACCTTAGCTCTCTATGCAGAATGATACGATTTCAAATGTTGGCCATTGATAGGAATTGAAAATTTTGTACCATCCAATGTTTACAATTTGTAAGTGTGTTGGCATACATTTTAAAGGATTTGATAGGGTCCAATCCATCTGAGTTCCCACTTCCCCTTCTCACCATGCTTTTCATTTTTGGGGTCCTAGTACAACACTATATCTCCTCCCTAAAAAGGTTTACCCTTGTCTTTCTTATTGAACAACTGCATTGTTTTGTGAGCCTACTTAGCTATATTCATTAATTCTAGGGTTATGCATAAGGGGTAGTACCAAAAAACTAATTATAAAATTGAGGTGAATTTAGGCTAACGGTGTATAAAAATCGGGGTGAATTTTTTAAAATTTTGCAAAAAAATTATCAATAAATGGCGACTTTTTAAAAATTTTGCATAGGAATTTTCAAAATTTTTAAATGGTGATTGCCATAAGGTGACTGGAAAAAGCGACTGGTATAATTTACTAGCACAAGGCAATTGACAGAAGTGAATGATACAAGTTGACTGACGGAAGTGACTGGCATAAGGTGACTGATAGAAGCAACTGGCACAAGGTGACTAGCACAAGATGACTATCGCAAGATGACTGCCACAAGCTGACTGCCATAAGTCGACTATCACAAGGTGACTATCACAAGGCAATTGTCATAAGGTGACTATCACAAGGTGAATGACATAGGGTGATTGAAATATGGTTATTATCACATGGTTACTATCACATGATTGTCACAAGGTGACTATCACAACATGATTGACATAGGGTGACTGGAAGATGACGACTCTCACATGGTGACTATCACATGGTAACTATCACATGGAAACTATCATAAGGCAACTAGCATATGGCAACTGGAATTTGGTGACTGACATATGGTGATTTGCAGATGGTGACTAACAGATGGTGACTGGTAGATGGTGACTAGTATATGGCGATTGGTAGATGGCGACTGGTAGATGATGACTAAAAAATGGTGACTATCACAAGGTGATTGGCATAAGATGATTGGAAGATGGTGAGCGGCATAGAGTGATTGGAATATGGTGACTAGAATATGGTAATTGATAGATGATGACTGGTAGATGGTGACTAGAAGCTTGTGACTAGCAGTTGGTTACTGGTAGAAAATGACCACCAAATATCATTAATAGGATGCTGCCATATGTGCTCACCTCTGCCATGTGTCACACATCCATCAACTTTAGCCATGCATACTTCTATAAATAGAAATGCAGGGTCATTTTCACCTTTTGCATAGCATTTTCTAGAGCAATTTTAGAGCATTTTCCAACATTTTTAGAGCATTTTTTACAATGGTTTTAGAGCCTTTTCAGACGGTTTTCGAAGCATTTTTAAACGGTTTTTGCAACGTTTTCAGACAGTTTTTAGAGCATTTTCATACGGTTTTTAGAGCATTTTCATACTATTTTTAGAGCGTTTTCCAAGGCATTTCAGAGCATTTTCTAAGGTATTTCAGAGAGTTTTCTAGGGCATTTTTGAGCATTTTCGAGGGCATTTTAGAGCGTTTTCCAGGATATTTTAGAGCATTTTCTAGGGTGTTTCTAGATCATTTAAAGACTATTTTTAGAGCCTTTTTCAGACCCTTTCAATGTAGAAATGGCTAGCTTCCTCTCCTCTACCTTCCAAAGTGACATTCAAGAACTACTATTGCCCCAAAATCAAGAACATTTTTAGCACTCCTAGGAGAGATTTTGAATGGCTTTACACCTCCAGAGTTGTTGGAGTAATGAAGATGCCATAGTTGGACATCAACGTATCCTTGATGCAATGGATAGTTAGTTGCTAAAACCATGATGTGTCCACTATTCAGATCAAAGTGGATAACAAGGATATTATTTTTACTATGAACCTCTCGAATGTGCAATGACTAATAGGGTTACCATTTTTGGATGGTCACCTATTGAACAACCAGTACGTCTTGATAGAGGATGAAAAATCAGCGCTAGCATCCAAATATATTGTGAATTCAGACCATTTGAAAGGTATGTTTTTATAATTTAGTTTTTATTTATCTTAAATTTTTACGGATTGTAATTACCATTCTCTAATAATGTTCTCGATGTTGTAATTTTTGTTTTCTAATAATGTTCTCTTTTTAGTTAATTCTTCTAAGCCAAAAAGGGGTTTAAATGTTTCCAATATTGTAGATAAATTTCTTTATGTCTACATTGAATTTTTCTTGGCAAGGCTTATTTTGGAAGGGTGACCTACAAAAATACCATTTTGGGCATTATCATTATTGATTTGATATATTGATAGATGCATATATGATTGGTCCACACACATTTCCAACCGCCTAAAACAGGATCTTCTTAGTGCCCAAAAAATTCAATCTGCATATACAGTGACAACCAACAACTTTATTCTTTGTCTTTTTAATGAAGCATACTTCAATCTTCAAAAAAGCAATCCTCCAACTACATTGCATCCAAGTTTTTTGGCTATTGGTATGATTGAGAATAAAATACAGGTAAAATTATTTATTGGAATAATCTATTTTCTTTTTTTTCAATCAATCTTATTTTCTAATTTTCTTTTGAAAATAGAGAAGAGAAGCTCATTTTTCAGTAAAAGGGATGACGTCGTTAGGATTCAATAAGCATCTATCAATTCTGACACGCAATCACAATCATCACTAGTAAATCCTATTGGTAATTGCAGGAGCTCTCCTATTCAACAACATACATGTTTGACTCCTATTACTTCTAGACATGTATATTTTGCAGTCAACATTGAAGAAGTAACCCTTAGATCACAAGGTAACCTTATTATTAAAAATTACTATTTAAAATAATTTAATATAATGATATAAATTATATTTAGTTTGATAAAATATTTTAACTATTTTTAGAGCAAAGGCAAATGGATGCATAATCAATGGCAATGGCTGCAAAGTCTGAGTCTGGTATGTTTAGTTAAAATTAATCTCTTTTAATGGCATTGTTTTTAACACTAGTTTTAATTTATATTTTCATGTAAAATTTTGTAGAGGGACCAACTAGATTTAAAATACTAAGAAAATAGATACCTCCAACAATTGCACAACCACAAATGCAGTAATAGTAAGTGCCAATTCCACCGCAAGTCCGTCTACAACAAGTCTATCCCAATCCACACTCACAACAGGTACCATAGGTGAGGAACCAATATCACATACATGGGAAACAATTCCTCACACCACTACCTTCGAGAAAAAAAATTCAGGCTGAGACATAGACTCAGACTATGTCTTAGTCTCTTATTTTAGTGTTCCCAATGTTAAACCTTGAGAATTTATCAAATGTGGAGAGTGCATCCTAGATGCCCTCTGGGAATCTCGATGACAATTTTATTTATTAGGATATGAATAATTTCCCACTGAAGGCAAGTGATGTGCTTCAGGATCTAGAGATTAATGATGAAGCATAAGAGAATGTCGAAGCAGATGCTACCAGATTTTTCTCTTACCCCCACCAGCAAGTCATCACCCATCATCATCTGAACGATGATGATAAACTTAATTTTTCAAAAATTATTTTATTAGCTAATATATGTAAGGCTACAGTTAATAATAGTCTACTTGTAGATATTGATACATTAAAATAATGAGAATATTGGTCCAAGTTTTTGAAAAAAGCAATAAATGACCGATACAAGAATTTAGCACATAGAAAGGAGTTGTTTTCAAAGGTAGAGAAAGAGCCACAAAAGCTTGATGCTTTGTTATGTAAAGCTAAATCTAACACCATGCAGGTTGAGTCTACATACAGTGATGAAGTTCTAGCCATTATGTTGGATCAATTAGAGAACCTCAATGCCAAGGCCTAGGCATATTTCAATGAATGGAAACTAGATAAAAAAAAGTAGCAGTTGCAAAAACTACAAGACTTACCACTGATGTAAGTTTTACATATAACTAAAAATCATTTTTTTCTTAAATATATTTTATTTATAAATTTTAACCATTTTCTCTTTTATTTTGCAGTCTAATTATTAGCACTTAAAGAAGCAAGTCACTGCCATGAAGATATTGATCAAGACTGCAAAAATTAGTGTGAATAATGGCATTGAAGTGAAGAAAAGATTATAATACACTGCTAGAGAAAACAATTGGCTGAAGAAGTTTATCAAAGATAAGGGCTTGGATGTGGATGTTATATTAAAATAGAATGAGAAAGTACTGAATGCACTGTTTAGAGAAGATCCAATGAAGGAAGAAGGTTTATTGCTATCGGGGATAAACACTACAGCTAAAATTTTGGTAAGGATTGGTGCATTGGAAGCAAAGGATATTGAGGTAGATGCAGCTGAACCTTCAAGCACTATTTAGGAAGAAAAGTATAACTATTGCTTTTTCATTTGAGGAGAAACCAAAGATGTTGCATAGTTGTTTTTAAATTGTAAAAGAATTGTATCATTTTGAAATAAATTAAAGAGATAATTTCCATAAATTTTGTATTACTTTTTGATATTTTATTTTCAATATTTTGATGTTTTGATTAGTTGTGGGGATGCAATAAATGATTTTGAATTATGTGGATGCAATAAAATGTTCTTTTTATGTTTTATGAAATAATTTAAAATTACTGAAATGCAACACAAATATTGTGATGTTTTGGTTAGTTTTGTGGATGCAATAAAATGCTCTTTTATGTTTTATAAAATAATTTGAAATGATTGAAATGCAACATAAATATTGTGATATTTTGGTTAGTTGTGTGGATGCAATAAATAATTTTGAATTATGTGGATGCATTCAAATATTCTTTTATGTTTTATGAAATAATTTGAAATGACTAAAATGTAGCACAAATATTGTGATGTTTTGGTTAGTTGTGTGGATGCAATAAATAAATTTGAATTATGTGGATGCAATAAATAAATTTGAATTATGTGGATGCAATAAATAAATTTGAATTATGTGGATGCAATAAAATGTTCTTTTATGTTTTATGAAATAATTTGAAATGATTGAAATTTAGAATAGATATTTAGTCTGCCATACATGGTTTAATAAATATAAATCTTCTAAATAATTTGAATATCATAGACTAATAATCCAAATATGTGAAATCAAAATACATGTAAAAATAAATAATATCTATAATCAATATTCTGTTGAAAACTGATAGCATCTCTATAATAAATTTTTTGTTGAAAATTGATAGCACAATTTGTGAATTTGAAATCAAAATATCGTGTTCCAAAATATATGTTTCAAAATATAATCAAATCTCAACATTCTATTGAAAAATGATAGCATAATATATGAAATCAAATCAAATGAAAGCATATTTGCATCATAAATGCTGGAAGCTAGAACAAACTCTTTTCATATTGTACAAAATCTTCTGCACTCATACCCAAAATTTTTGTCATCATAGTCTGATCAGTGTTACCATTATCCTCATCATCCTGAGTATTCGTGAGACCTCTTCTCTCTGCCAAAAATTTCCAATATGACAAAGCTCTTTCATAAAGAAACTTCTTTACCTGATAGGTCGACACATATTCTCAAATAATTTTCCAAATTTTTGTCAAACCTATTTCAAACTTTATATATTACATATGATAATGCATTAAATACCATTTCATCTTCTACAGATCCTAAAATCATCATTTGACATATTTATATAAATTAAAATATTCACTCATAGTATGTTTTAAGATACTACTGGGATGTAATTGTTTCCACAAACATGAAATAGAACCTGTTTCATGACGGTTAGTGAGTTGTGAAACTTGAGCAGACATTGTTGTTCCAAAATAGTTTGATTGTTTTGTAAAGAGATATTTGTTGAGAATACTATTTATCTCAATACCATTTACTACCACATGTTTAGTGAAATAGCTAGCAAGAGTGCCGATGTATTTGAGAAACAAACCATTTATAATTAGGTATTCATTACAAATATCCCAAAACATTGGGTTAACCACAAAGCAATTCATCTCTTTGAAATCGGTCTTTAATTTCTTTTGTCAATGATTTTTATATTTGTTTCAGTTTAATTTTTGTATCTGTTATTACATGAAACTTGTTGTATGTTATGGGTATTTTTTCAACCTCATTTGTAGCTATATCCATTCATTGACCAAAATAATATAAAGGAATTTCCTTTTCATGGACATTAATACATAGATGGTCTTTTATATTGAACTTCAAAAATTTCTAAGGATCATTCACGTTTGTCAAAGCTCTCCAAATATTAAACATGGGATCCATAAAACTTTGACCAGATGCATACATCATATAAATATGTATGCAAATTTGTTTTCTCACCCTAATAAAATCCACAGTATAAATCGATCTTTCTTGTGCAATTTTGATCAAAGTATTCATTTCTTCCAACATCGGAAGAATACCACACAATGTGAGAAGTGTTTCAAAGTCACTCATTCAAAATAGAAAGTATTTAGCCTTATCAACTATCCTACGATTGGCATACATAAACACTACCAATGATTGATATTCTTTTAAAACTCTATACATTGGTTGATACATTGAAATCCACCTAGTATCTACATCTTTTATAAGTTTTTACCTTTAGTAAATCCTAGTGCAAATTGTTGAAACTCTAAAAATATTTTTGAACCATGCAAAAAATAATCATGAATTTCATGGACAAGCTCTTCCACTCTTGATACATTTGTAAATGTATCCACAATTTTATATGCAAGATTAATTCTATGAGCCATGCAATGAATAAGGATCAAATATGGGGTAATAGATGTTTTTAATTTAACAAAAAGATCATTCTTGTGTCCTTGCATTGTAGAAGGACCATCAACTCTGACACATATTAACATAGTGGGTATTTCCATTTCATTCATTCCTATTATTTCCTTTACACTAGATACAACAACATTGTAAATATTTTTTGGATTGCAATTTTCCACCATCTTGTGTAATCCAAGTAAATGAGGTTACCTTAAATTATTTTCCAATGTGTAAACATGCATGCAAATCCAATATGTGTTGTCCATAGTAGTCACCTTATCAATTGAAAGTGAAATGAGTTTGGTCTTTTTTACTTTCTATTTGAGGTCATCCTACTCAACCAATGACAAACATTTTACCATTTCTCAGCCATTTTGATTTGATCAATGGACACTAGGTAAGTTCTGCACATCAACTATTCGAAATAGAGATTTATAATCAATGAAATTAGACATAGTTTTGTTATTATCTCATTACTATTCTCTGGCAGTACTAGCTCAATAAATGGAAATTCTAAAACCCAATCAGACTGAAATGATCTGTTAATTATCCACCTAGATAACCTTGCATGTTTATGTTTTTTAGAAGAAGATTCTCCGAAAGTAGGGACTGCATAAGAACTACTATTTTGTTTTCCATTTGGCATGTTAGTTTTAGGAATATCTTCATGTTGTTGTTCCATTTTATTAAGAAAATTTTTATCTGTGGACTTTTTATTATCGTGGATATGTGGAAGTGTAGGCATACTAGGGTCAACAGTATTTTCTATAGAGATAATACTAGGGTCAATACCAGGTTAATTATGATTATTTTATTAAAATTGTACCTTATGTTAAAAAATATAGATAAACAATGGACAAAGCCATCAACCAAAAAGCACCCTTCTTAATGAATGAAAACATTATATATAAAATTAACAATGTTCATACCTTCAATTTGTGTAGATGTTGATGGCTGATTGGATTTCAAAATATTATGAAAGTATTTGAGGATACTCATTTTATCAAAATATTAGCCTCCCTTATTTCCACTGCTAGTAGGTGATATTTTACCTATATAAATAGAAGAGTAACATGAACATTTTGAAAAATGAAAATAACTAGTAAAAGAGAGAACTACTATTCAATATAATAGAATATCTGACCCAATAAGGCTTGATATTGGTGCCCAAATAATAGGAAAACCTCCTTATTGAGTGTCCATGAACAAAAATGTTTAAAAAATAAACATTAATGGTAAAATAAACTTACTGGTAAATGGATTTTTCCAGTTGCCTTAAGCCATTCACCTTATGCCAGTCGTCTTGTGCTGATCACCTTGTACCAGTTACCTTGTGTTAGTCACCTTGTATCAATCACCTTGTGTCAATAACCTTGTGCCAGTCACCTTGTGTCAATCACCTTGTGTTAGTCACCTTGTGTCAGTCACCTTTTGTCAGTTGTCTTATTCTAGTCACATTGTGTTAGTCACCTTGTGTCAATCGCATCTTGCTAGTCATCTATGTTAGTTGCCTTCTGTTAGTTATGTTTTTCCAGTTGTCTATGTTAGTCACATTGTGTCAATCACCTACTTTGTATCATTCACTATAGGAGAAAATTAATGTTTTAATTGTATGAATTTTGCTGTTAGGGTTACCTATATATAATGGGGTACAAGAGGTAAATTGGGGGGATACTTTTTTTTATTAATTTTAAGGTAAAAATTATGCGGGAAACCTTATGGTACCAGGGCAAATTTACCCAAAAAAAAAATTGATCCCAAAAATTTTGGGTGAATGGGCCGACCTCTAGGGTCCCAAAATTCGTAAAATTAAAATTGTGAAAATCAGAATACTCATGCTAAATTATGAAATTCACCCCTGTGCATAACCCTGATTAATGCATCCTTTCTATCTTCCTGCAAATTCACAACTTGATCAAGTCTTCTTAGCAATATATTTGTATTATCATGATCCAGAAGAAGCAAAGATAAAGCATGACTCTCCACTTGAGGAGGTAATAGATCATTATCACCATATACTAGTTCATAAGGAAATTTTCTTGTGCTTCTTTTGATAGATATTCTATCAGCCCATAAAGTAAACTTTAGCTCACTGTTCCAACTTCTTTTATTTCTTCCTAATGCTATTCTAATTCTTGTGATCAAATTCTTATTTGCAAATTCTTCTAAACCATTCCCTTGAGGATAGTAATTTGTAGAATGATAAATCTCTATGTTGTACCTAGCATAAAATTGAATCATCTCAAAAGAAGTGAAGTAGTTACCATTATATTTGATTATATTCCTTCTATAGTGGATATTATTGAGAGGTGTTGCTTCTACCCACTTAGTTAAATAGTCTATTGCTGTAATGATCCACCTATGACCTCCTGAAGAATTGGGATTAATTTCACCTATGATATCTATTCCCAATTGAGTAAAAGGAACTTCCACAATCATTGGCTTCAGGGGCATGGCTATAAATTTTTTTTTTCCTAAAAAAAATTGATAGTTATAACAACTCTTAACAAAATGGTAAACATCCTCAAATAGGGAGGGCCAATAATAACCATCTCTCATGATATTGTGAGCAGTAGAATTTGGAGCAAAGTGACCCCCATAAAAACCAGAATGATATTCTTTCAGTTGAGTGATCTCTTTTTCATACAAATAGAGAAGCAACACACCATCTATATGCCTCCAATATAGTATTCCTTCTTAAATGTAATACCTTTGAGCCAAATTCTTGATAGATGTTCTTTTATTTTTGGTAATACCTCTTGTAAATAACATGTTCTAAAGGTAAAAGACAATGCCATCATACCACCTACAATCAAAATTATCAACTACTATTGCTTCTTGCTGATCATATACTGCAATAGTGTTATTCATAGCCTCCCATTATTTTTTATCCATATACTTTGCCAATCCTTGTCCTCTGATCATTTGTACTATTTTGAATTCCACATCATACTATAGAAATTTAGCCATCCACCTTGCATGACTTCCTAAAGGTTTAGTCTGAGTAAAAACATCTTTAATAGTAATGTAAGAGATACAGGCTATTACCTTGTTGGATCCAAAAATGTACTTGAAAATATCTAAAGCTCTGATTAATGCATAAGCTTGTTTTTACAACCAATAAAATTTCAATTGAGCACCCTTAAATCCTATGCTCATAAAGGCTATAGGTATTTCATTTTTCTCTTCATCTTATTGACCTAGAACTACAGCAATAGTGTGTTATAGGGAATATGAGTATATATTGAAATCTTTAAAATAATTTGGGTAATTCAATACTGGATCCTGAGTAATTGCATTTTTGATCTTTTGAAAAGTTATAGTATTTTCCTCTGTCCATATTATTTCTCCATTTTTCTTGATCATGTCATTTATTGGCTTGGCAATCTGAGAAAAATTAGGGACAAACATCCTAATAAAGTTAATATTTCCAAATAATGATCTAACTCCCTTAAGATTCTTAGGAGGGGGAATTTTAGCAATGGCTTCTAATCTTTGTGGATCAATGCTAATTCCATATTTTGAAACAATATGTCCAAGCATTTTACTTTGTGTGGGCCCAAACACACATTTTCTAGGATTCAAAGATATGCCAAACTCCTTACACCTATCAAACACTTGAGTTAGATGTGCAAAATGATCTTCAAGAATTTTTGAAAAAACTATAATGTCATAAATATATATTACCACAATCTTGAACATCAATCCCTTAAATGCAATACCCATTGCTCTCTAAAAATTTCCCCCTGCATTCATCAATCCAAAGGTCATCATAATATATTCAAATTTTCCCTATGGTGTAGTAAAATTTATTTTGTGTTTGTCTTCTGGATTCACTGCAATATGATTGTACCTTGAAAAGCCATCCAATAAAGATATTCTTGATGATCCAACCACTACTTGAAGCAATTGCTCCATATTTGGAAGTGGATAGTTGTCTTTGAGAGAGCTCTTATTCAGATTCCTGAAATCTACAAAAATTTTGATCTCACATTTCTTTTTTCTTACTAGAACTAGATTTGCCAACCAAGTAGAAAATCTCACCTTCCTTATTATCTTGGTATCCAGTAATTTCTACACATTTTTTGCATAATTGGATGCAAAGTGGATTTGAAATTCCTTCATTTCTTCCTGAAAGGCTTGGTATATTTCTAAAGGGATATTATGTGTCATTACCTTTTTATTGAAGGTCTTAAGATCTTCATAACTCCAAGCAAAAATATCCATGTTATTTTTAGAAAATTTGATATATTGTTGCTTCTATTTTCCTGACAGAGCTTTATTGATCCTAACAATCTTAGGATCTTCCAATTTTTCGATATTAACTTCATCTACCTTAGGTTTTTTGACCAAATTTTTATATGCTCTATCAAATTCATCAAAAAAGCTCTCTAAAGACACCAACCCCCTAGGGATCGTGTTGGTATTTAGTTGTATAACTTTTGTAGGCTCTCCAATAACATCCTTCAGTTTTCCTTCATCACTTCCATCACAAATAACATCAAAAAACTCATTTTACATATTCATACAAATTTTAATGTGTATATCATCATGAAAAACTTGTAAAATACCAATAGACAAATAAAATTAAATAAATAGTGGATACTAGTAACGAAGGATATTGAAAGAAATAGTAAATATTTCGAGGCTTTAGCCTATGAATAAAAGGTAAATCAAAGCTTAGAGGACATAATACAACAAGTTCAACATATTAAAAAAGAGCCACCTATTTAGTGTGATCTTGATTTAGGTATGAACATTCTTGATGATCCTAAGAAATATGTCAAATCAAAATTTGAAGACTCTCTTGAAGTACCATGCACAATTTAGGAGAAAAAATGGTAAAGAAAATGCAGTGTTAGATGTTAATACATCTACCACTAATAAGGAAATACCAAAAAATGATCAAAACAAGTCAAAAGCTTCCATAGTAGAGCTAGAAGAGGATAAATCTAAGGAAAAAGGAAGTTGTGAAAGAATATTAAGGAATAATAGAATAATAAAACCTACTCTTGATACAAGCGAGGCAAAAAGAGGAAAACCTTAAATTATCAAGTGAGATGTAGGGAAGTAATAGCAAACATAGAGAAAGGAACACAAACTAAGTTGGTTGAACTTCTCTTTACGAAACAACAAAATGATATTGGTAATTCATAGGCAAGGCCAAAATTCCTAATGAGACATGATTACCATTCCATGGAATATAAAATTTGCTAAAAAAAAATTTTAAAACTATGAAAGTGGTATGGGTGAGATGTGAATGGGATGTTATAGATTATGAAGGAGCAGTAGGGGGAATTCTAACTTGTTGGAATTCTATTAGAATATCCTATATAACCATTCATAAAACTAGGCATTAGATATCCTCTTTAGTCACATGCTTCTTTGTAGATATTCATTTCATCCTTATCAATGTTTATGGACCTACAACCCAGTCAGGTAGATTAGAAGTTTAGAGTGGTATTGAAGCCTTTATGAGAAGTAGAGACCAAGAAACTAATTTCATGAACATAGGATATTTAAATGCCATAACCAAGTTGGATGAAAAATTTAGGGGAATTAAGAATCTAACCCAAAGTATGAGAGATTTTTCATCTTTTATTCAGAACAATAATCTATTGGAGGTTGAATTTGAAAAAGATAACTTCATGGACCAATGATAGTAGAGGCTAGAAACTAATAGCAAAAAAAATTAGATAGATGCATTCTCTCATATCATTGGCTAGATGAAGGAATTTGTGCTAATACTAATACCTTAACAAGGATTGGTTCATATCACTAGATAATAAAGTTAAAATATGAGCAACTATGGAAATATCATCCTTAATTTTTTGATATGATAGCACAAACATGGAATTCTTTAGGAAATGGTAGGTTGTATACACTTCCAAAATAAATTAAATCAATGACATATAGATTAAAATAATGGAACAAGAACACTTTTAGAAGTATTTTTGAGAAGAAATAAGAGCTAAAAGATGAACTTTAAAAATTTCAAAAGGGTTTTTATAATAATGCAAGCTTGAAGGAAATGAAGTTAGTGAATATCATAATATTTTGAGTAAGGAAGAGAAATTTTGGAGATTAAAATCAAGATAGACTTGGTTAAAAGAAGGAGATAACAATATTTTTTTTTATAGGATGGCTATAGTACAGAGATCAACATCTAGAATTAGTAGAATTAAATCAGTAGAAGGGGTTTGGATGAAGACCAAAGTGAAATAATAAAGGAGGAAATGTCATTTTATCATAATATTATAGTATCAGACGAGTTTGAAGTTCTTAATGATAAAATTCTACAAGAAGTACCTTTAGTTATACTAGATGAAAACAATAGGAAACTGATGGAGCCTATTACTCTAGAAGAAGTTTATTTAGCTATATTTTATTTAAATAAGGATAAATCCCTAGGTCTAGATGCTCTCTACAACATTCTATCAACATAATTAGAATATAGTGAAGGATTATTTATTGGTGGTAGTGGAACAGTCGAGGGTAAAACAATACATACCTTATAAAATAAATGCAACATATCTTACCCTCATTCCAAAAATAAGGATGCAAAATTGTTTGATTCATTTAAACCCATAAGCCTATGTAATATAGACTATAATATTATATCCAAATTCATGATGAATTGGTTAACACCATTGTTAGACAAAATTAATTCAGAATTACAAGGAGGATTTATGAAAGGGATATAAATTCTAGATAGGATCATAGTAGCTCATGAAGTTACGCATTCAATAAATTTAAGAAAAGAGAAATCAATGTATTAAAACTTGATATGAGTAAGGCCTATGATAGGGTTAAATGGTATTTTCTTTTTGTAGTATTAGAAAAGTTTGGATTTGGGAAGAAATTGGTCAAATATATTAAAGCTTGTGTCTCTAAAGTTTCATAATTTTTGTTGGTCAATGGGCTAGTAGCAAAATAATTTAAATTCAAGAGAGGCTTGTTGGGGCAATTTTTGCACCCTTAATATATTTTTCACGCTGTAAGACTTCCCTGATCCAATCAGCACTGTGGATTCTAGTGGATCCACCTATTTAACTTGGGAAAATATTATCCTAAGACTCTAGATAGGCTGAGTAGGGTAAGCAAACCCTAGACGTGAGCCTACAATATTTATTATATGCTCATGCTCATCTAGATTTGCAAATATGAAATAAAACTACAACATAAAATTTGACCAAGTTTGAAAGTAACTCCTACCTAGTACTTCAATCTGTAGATAGATACCTTATCCATTAAGTAATTGTAGCTAGAATTAAAATATGATGAATATAGAAGGAGGAGAATATAAAACTGATCCAATCACATCCATTCAAATAATGTAACATAACTGATTCAATATGCCAGTAAAAGAACACACCATTTACATAGTCAAATGATGTAACATTTAAATGGGAGAACAAACAAAATTGTATATAGAACTAATAAAAGGAGGAAATAAGATTGCATTAAAAAATATATCATTACAATGAGATTCTGATCAGAATAACCATATCTCACTAAACTAGTACAAATAAATTCTCCATTCAAATGATGCAATAGAGAACTGCAACTCTTTGTTCAAATGATGTAAAAAAGAGCCTCCTAGCTTCCAACCTCAACCACTAGAAATGATCTCGATAAACTGGGCACATCCTCAACAAAACTTGCACAATAATGGAGAAGAAAATGGGTGACTAGACAAGACACACAAAGTAAAGTACAATCGACGAGGAGGGGCACACTTGTATACGTCTTGCAAAATTACTGTGCAAAAATTGGATGATGTTTCCTATTTCAACAACTCTCTTAAATAGCTTGATCACTTGGTCTATAATTGCAAAAATTGTAACTGCCTCGATGATGGCCCATAATTGAAAATGATCCATAATAGCCACTATCTCCATCGCCTTTAGGTTTTTATTTTTTTATTTTTTTTATTTTTTTAGGGTTTAGGGTTTAGGATTTTGAGTTTAAGGTTTAGGGTTTTTCAAGTTTAGGGTTTAGGATTTTTCCCCCCTTTTTACAATATGAGAAACCCTAAAACAAAATCCTACATATTAAAGCCCTAAACATAATAAATTACTCTTTTTGGAAAATTTACCATTTTCAACCAAAAACAACCCTACTTTTAGTAAGTCACAAAAAAATCTCGTATGGCCTTAAAAATTAAAATCCATCACCGTATCACCCATATTAAGACTCTACAAAATCTCAACACTACCCATGTCTAGAAGTAATTTTTTTTTGGACTTTTCTAGAAAACCACTAAAATCCATTTTTGGAGCACTTGATGAAGGAATTAAGAATCAAAAAAATATCAAAAAGGCCTGAAAATGGTAATCTAGAACCCTTTTTGGCCTAGCCACGTTATTTTCCTCCTCATTATCTAGCTCCCTATGAAATTTCAAGCTAATCCGATAGTTGGATCAAAAGTTATGCCCTCCAAAAGATAGGCTCCTGCATCAACCTTAATTAGGTCAAACATTTACTGACAAAAAGACCTTAGGAAAACCAAAACAAAGGCCTGAACTTAAGTGTTGTCTTGTTAGGATGCTAATTGGACCAGTCAAAATAATTATAATTCCAATAAGGAGTACGTATTATGTTAGGTTTTAGATTATTTTGATTAATGTACAGTCATCAGTCCACAAAATCAGCATGACAAATACGTGGAGAAGATTGTTTAGCATTGTATTATTTATAGTATAAATTACATAGGAGACCTTGAAGGAGGTCTACACTCTAATGAAATTGCTTGCTACCATTACATTATAGTTTGTTCTAAGTTACAATTTTGAGGAAGCATGTACAGTTGAAGCTCTGGTAATAAAACAATACTTTGTTCTTCAAATATGGTAATTTGTGTCAATTCTATGGATTGTTTGAATTCTATTTTGTAAGTTATGTATTTATTACCTGCATTCACAGAATATGCATAAATATTAGTATGAGATATAAAATTTAGTTATAGAGATAAGGTAAATTAGGGGAGAAAGTCTTACATTATCCTTTAGGAGGTAGGGCCCACTCCTAATAGATAGTCCCTGAGCTCTCGCCCCTGCATTAGGTTAGGATTAGTTAGAATTGCATTTCAAATTATATAAAATAAGATAAATTGCATGAGGATCCTCACAAATAAATTAGAACATATCATAAATAAATTAGCTTGCAAATAATTAGTGCATTAGTAAATCAATTCATCAATAATTAAGTGCATCGGTAAATGAATTCATTAGTAAAAGTAAATCATCATTGCATTTATTTATCATATATTGCATTATTCATTTTTGCACAAATTTAATTTTGTTCATTTACTTTTATGTACATGTGAAGCCTGAAAAAGAAACTTGAGCTAAGCTTAGTATTAACTTCTACGATATAATATATACGGGATTTTTACTCTTTAAATCTAACCTTGATTTACCTCGTATTGATAAAATTAAATGTAAGCTCTACAACTGATCATTTTGGTGCCGTTTTCGAGGAGAGTAGCATCGTAGGGGTTAGTTAGAAAAGTTGTTTAGCAATGCAAAGCAAGAGGACTTACTTGTATATGAAAAGGGGTATGTATGAGACCTTGGTGTGCATACGAGTCAGAGTGACCCGTATATGGTTCCAACAAGCCTCGCCTTTCGACGTTACCAGGTTCATTTTTCATAAAGGTTTCATTTTTACTGCTTTCATAGATTAATTTTTTTTTTGGCAAATTTTATTTCCTGCAATTTCTTTGCTTTGGGTAATTACTATTGATAATTTGATTTAGGACCTATGAAAAAGAATAGGAAGTAGGTGAACGCTGAAAACAACCAAATATTGTTTTAGGACCCTATTTTTTTTTATAGTGTTGAACTAAGCGTGACACTGAGAGGGGGGTGAATCAGTGTATATTAAAAATTTAATCCAACTACGAAATCAAATCAAAACAAGCAATCACACAAACATGCATCACATAACACCAGATTTATAGTGGAAACCCGATGTGGGAAAACCACTATGCCAATGGACTGTTTGGACTCCCATCCAAATCCAGCCTCAAAAATATTTGGTCTTTACAATATTTTTGCAGCACCAACTACAGGGAATGGCACCAACCAACCCAGAATTTAGCAGCACCAACTGCAAGGAGCACCGACCCCGATCGCCAAGCACCCACTCGAAAAAAATAAAAACTATAGTAGAAAATCTGATCTCCGTTCTAAAAGACCCTGAGTGGTCTAGCTCATTGCTTCTCTCTACACATCCACTCTGACTAATCTCATCTGATCTGAATCTTAATCTCACACTATTCTCTGTACTCACACTGACTCCTTTTTAAAAACCTTTTTGCAATCCCTTCAACTTCCAACACTTCAACTTCCTAACAAATTTTGAGCTGCAAGATGACCGTTTCAACATTCAATAATGTCTCCCATGGGAGACATAACGTTCTTCTAGATTTTAAAATTCTGCACGCAATGGAAAAAGAATGGACTCAAAAGGAGTTACGGATCAAAAGTTATGACCTTTTTAAATTTCACTTTTATTTTGGAGAGGCATTTTGTCAAACAGTTCACGGACAAAGTGTTGTGCACATTACTCATTCTCACACTTGGAGGCCTCGAAATTACTCCAACAAAAAGAAAATATGTTCAATTCGATGAGCTATACGTGAAACAACACTTAAATGCCACATTCAGCAACAATAAAATATGAATTTGAGTATTCGAGTGCAAAAGCACTTGGCTGCCCAAAACTGGAAAAAGTGCTACGAAGGCATTTTGCAACTATTGTCGTTTCTTCCTCGGGTCTTCGTTCGGGCTGAAATTTAAAACATAAGCTCTCTATATATCATACTACCTCCAGTAAAACTTTCAAAGTTTTATTCCTCACATATTGCTTAATATACCTCCGACAAAGTGGCCTCTGACACTGATTTTACACGTCACATAAATTGAAAAAGTGCTCCAGAGCCATTTTGTAATGCTCACCGTTTCTTCCTCTGGACTCCGTTTGGGCTGAAATTTAAAAATTAAGCTCTCAGTATATCCAGATACCTCTAGTAAAAATTTGAGGTCCAATTCCTCATGGATTGCTTAATATTCCTCCTGTAAAGTGACCTCCAACGCAGATTTTACAACTACAGTTTCATGACCAACAATGCACCGACGAAGCAACCGATCGTTCCAACACTGCAACCACACTTGCTAATGATAAAAAAACCTCCAAATAGTATCTTGGGCTGTCCAACACATTCCATTGACATTTTGCCACTTTGACAACTTCCTTTTGGCTACTTTGACAACTTCCTAATGATTTTTGCAACTTTTGCAAATTTGCACGAACAACCTGTAACAACTTCACCTGAACATCACAAATATTCTCATAAGTATTGAACACCACTGTACATACTCTGAACAACCTCCGAACAACTATCCACTACATCAACCTATCCATCTGAGTGTGTTGACAATAATGACAATATTGTCGTTGCACCTTGCTCAACAATCTCCCCCTTTGGAATTATTGGCAACACACGCACAATTTCTTGTAACTCTTCTCCCCCTTTGACAACAAGACCAAAGGGCTACTGCAAACTCCCCTTGAGTCCATGCACACCATTCTCAGGCAAAAATTATTACACTTAGCAAAAATCACAAACATGAGCAAAAAGATAAACAAAGACACAAATGCTCCCCCTGAGAATGTGACCCCGATAGCTAGTCAATGCTTGGGAAGTGTGACCACTCCCAATTTCTTGCGAAGGTACTCAAAGACTTCCTTGGGCAATGGTTTGGTGAAGATATCCGCTACTTGCTCTATTGTTGGAACAAAATCCAACTTAACCTCACCTTCCATAACTTTCTCCTTCAAAAAATGGTACCGGATAGCAATATGTTTTGTGCGAGAATGCATAACCAGATTCTTTGAGATATTGATTGCACTTGTATTGTCACACATGATCGATATGGGCTCACTAAAATTTATTCCAAGATCTTTCAAAGTTTGTTTCATCCAAAGTACCTGTGTACAACATGATGTTGTTGCAATATACTCTACCTCTGTTGTGGATAATGAGACTGACTCCTACTTTTTGCTATGCCATGCAACAAGATTATCACCAAGATAGAATGCACCTCCACTAGTACTCTTCCTGTCATCTACACATCCTGCCCAATCTGCATCTGAATATGCAATAAGGGTGAAGTCCTTACCTTTCGGATACCATAACCCATACTCCATAGTACCCTTGAGGTATCGAAAAATCCTCTTCACTGTTGTCACATGAGTCTCCTTGGGACTAACCTAAAATCATGCTACCATGCATACTGCCTACAAAATATCTGGTCTAGTAGCTTTCAAGTACAGTAAGCTCCCAATCATGGATCTGTACATAGTTTGATCAACAGGTGGAGATTTGTCATCCTTGCTCAACTTGCAACCTGTCGTCATGGGAGTGCTAACTGGCTTGCAATCCTCCATTGTGAACTTTTTCAGCATCTCTTTCACATATTTGATTTGAGAAATAAATATGCCCTTCTCCTTTTGATTAACTTGCAATCCGAGAAAATACGAAAGTTCACCAATCATTGACATTTCAAACTCTTTCTGCATCTTATTTGCAAAATCTTTACACAACTCATCTTTGCTACTACCAAATATGATATCATCTACGTATATAACAACAACAATGTGATGACCATTTTCTGTTTTGACATACAAATTACTGTCCACCATACCTTTCTTGAACCCTTACTGAGTAAGATAATTGTCTAGCCTTGCATACCATGCCCGAGGTGCCTGTTTTAAGCCATATAACACTTTCTTCAACTTGCAAACCAAGTTGGGATCATCACCAAGCTGAAAACCATCTGGCTGCTCAATATAAACCTCTTCTTCAAGTTTCCCATTCAAAAATGCTGATTTCACATCCATTTGATAAACTTTGAAATTCTTGTAAACTACTAAAGCAAGAAACATTCTAATTGCCTCTAGTCTGGCCACAGGTGCAAAGGTTTCCTCGAAGTCAATACCTTCAACTTGCGCATACCCTTTCCATACCAATATTGCTTTGTTCCTGACTACCTGTCCATCTTCATTCAATTTGTTTCGAAAGACCCATTTAGTACCGATTACATTTTTATTTGCGGGTCTTGGTACTAACTCCCAAGTCTTGTTTTTCTCGATCTGATCTAATTCTTCATTTATTGCCTTTACCCAACTTTCATCTTTGCTTGCTTCGACAACATTTTTGGGCTCAATGTTGGATAGTAAAGAGTAGTTACTTACTAATATTCTTCTTGTCTGAACACCAACTGTGGGGTCTCCAATTATTTTCTCTCTAGGATGATCTTTCTGCCAGCTACCTATTTTGAATTTCTTATTTTCTTCCAATTCTGAATCACTTTTTGAATCCTCTGAGTCAATTCTTGATTTCTTTTCCGTTTCCTCTTCCTCATCTCCTTCAATGACCTCTTCATAAATTGGGTAGTTCTCTTCATAGCTAATTACTCATTCCCTTCCTTCATCAACTTTAACATCGACACTTTCCACAATTTTTCTTAGCCTCTTGTTGTAACATTTGTAAGCTTTACTTTTTGATGAATAGCCAAGAAAAATACCTTCATCCACTCTATCTTCAAACTTACCAAGGTTTTCTTCAGTTCTTTTGATGTAACACTTGCTGCCAAAAACTTTAAAATATCTTGTTATTGCCTTTTTACTGAACCACAACTCATAAGGAGTTTTGCTTTCATGCGTCCTCAACATGCACCTATTTTGGATGTATACCGTAGTATGGACTGCCTCTTTCCAAAATATATCTGCTACTTTACTCTTAGTCAACATAGTCCATGCCATTTCTTGCATTGTCCTGTTCTTTCTTTCTACCACACCATTCTTGAGGTGTCTTGGTTGCTAAAAATGTCTCCTGATGCCATATTTTTCACAATACTCTATGAAATCCTCTGAAATGAACTCTCCTCCTCTCTCTGACCTTAAAAATTTAATCATTTTTCCTATTTGATTCTCAACTTGGTTTTTGAAAACCTTGAACATCTCAAAAGCTTCTGATTTATGCTTCAAAAACAATACCCATGTCATCCTGGAATAGTCATCTATACACAACATGAAATATTTGTCACCGTTTATGCTTTGCATTCTCATGGGTCCACATAAATCAGTATGTATTAGTTCCAAAGGTTTGCTCGTGTAGTACTCTTTTGTTTTAAATGAGACTCTAGTTTGCTTCCCTTTTTGACATGAAGCACAAATGTTATTTGATGGTTTGCCAATGGTGGGAATATCTCTCACTGCTTTCTTTGAACTAATTTTTACTAGATTGTCAAAACTGATATGACCGAGCCTCTTGTGCCACAACCAATTCTCTTCTTCCTATCCAATCAAGCAAGCTCCTTCTGAAGTCTTTGAGAGAGTGTACAGGTTGCCATATGTCCTTGATCCAGCTGCTATCAACTTCCCATTGTTTGCCTTTCTGATTTCACAACCCCTGCTTCTTAAAGATCACATCATGACCTCTGTCACAAATCTGACTTACGCTCAACAAGTTATGCTTCAGACCGACCACAAACAAGACTTCTTCTGACCTGATTTTTCTGTCACTGATCTTAACTGAACCTTTTCCAACTATCTTAGCTCCATCATTGTTTCTGAATTTCACTGAACCACCTTCATATTGCTGCAACTTCTCAAATTTTTGTTTGTCACCTGTCATATGACTGGAGCATCCACTATCAAGTATCCATGGTGCGGATTTATTCTGCACTTTAAATGTCGTTTGTATGATCAAGGATTCCTTTTCTTCCTTAGGTTGCTCTTTTTCTTTCCACTCTGGTTTGATTACAGTTTTGGGCTCTTGTTTTGGCTTTTCTTTTTCAGTAGCTTGTGCATGTTTTTCGAGAAATTTTCTATTTTGTCTTATTCCATTTGGCTGAAATTTTCTTCCCTAAAATTGATTTGATGCAAATGTACTTCTACAATTTCTTGCAATATGCCCAAAGTTATGACAGTTATAACATTCTACTGCATAATCCATCAAAGGTGAAAAAACATTTCTACTAGGAAAAATTCCTTGGTCCTACATTATACTTGCAATCTGAAATCTTATGTCCATAACCATTGCATTTAAAACAGTAACCAGAAAAGAGATGATTGAACCTGGGTGGTGGTCTTTGCCATGTTGTTGTAGGAGCCATAAATCTTCTTCTTCTTTGATGTGTGACATTGGTGAAACCATCATTGTCAATTCTTCTTTCGTGCCTTGCATTATTGCTTTCCTTTGCATGATTCATTTTTGCTTGATTAACTTGTTTCTTTTCTTCATTCTTTGTGGATTCTTCATTTGTGGCCTTTGATCCATTTGATGATTCTCCTTCATCAAAACCCAAACCAAATTTGATGCCTGTAGTCTTCTGGTTCTTTATGATCTTATCCATCTTTATAGAACTCTCTTCACGTTTGTGATAAAAGCTAATTTTCTGATTCATTTCTTCTAGCTACATCCTTAAACCAACAATCTCTTCTTCTAACTTGCTGCAATAATCTATTTTCATGGTTATTTGTACTTCGATATCTTCGAAGATCTTCTTGGATTCTTCTATCTGCACTTTCAAACTTGTTATGATTTCATTTGCATCCTCAAGCTTTCTTGAAATTTTCTTATTCCTTTTTCTTTCTATCTTCAATTCATCTAGAGCTGCAATTAGTTCCTCTTCCAAATTCACTTCTGCATCAATTTCTTCTTCATCACATTCCTGTTCTTTTTCTGGTTTTTCTTCTTCGAATGCCATGAAAAGAGCTTCACTTGTTTCTTTTTCAGAATCCTCACTGGAGTTGTCTTCTGATGAACTGACATTCTTGGAGATGAAACTTTTCTTCTTGAAGTTACCTTTTCTAAAATTTGATTTTTTCTTCCAGTCACTTCTTTCTCCGTGCGATCCTTCATCACTTATGTTCTTCTCATTAAGTGGACATTTAGCTATGAAATTCCCAATGCCTCCATAGTTGAAACATTTAAATGGTAACTTTCCTCTGTATTTGCCTTTTCCCTTTTTCAGTTTTCTCACGAAGTTGGCTTCCATTTCATCTAACATTTCATCTTCATCTAACTCTGGTTTTGTTTTTGCATTTTTTTGAGCTTTAAAGGCAACTTCTTTATCTGTAGATTTAGCTTTTCCTATTCTCATTTCATAGGCGGTTAAAGAACCATACAACTCATCCATAGTAAGAGTATTTAAATCTTTAGCTTCTTCTATTGTAGAAACTTTAGAATCAAACCTTTGAGGAAGAGATCTTAATACCTTTTTGATGATTATCGAGTCTTTGATTTCCTCTCCAAGTCCTCTGATAGCATTGATGACTTCATTTACTCTTAACAGGTAGGCCTCTATATTCTCATCTTCATTCATATTTAATCCTTCGAACTGAGCTCGATGTGTTTGTAA
Source organism: Wollemia nobilis (assembly GCA_028583015.1). Lineage (NCBI taxonomy): Eukaryota > Viridiplantae > Streptophyta > Pinopsida > Araucariales > Araucariaceae > Wollemia > Wollemia nobilis. The sequence goes on along the minus strand of JAQPPZ010001057.1, from coordinate 5,171,588 downwards.
CTTGGCCTCCTTGATCTTATCATCTCCTTCATGAATGCTCTTCAGTTTATCCTATATTTACTTTGCCATTTTACAACCCATAATCTTTACCAGTTCGTTGTCCACTAATCCACACATGATGGCATTCTTTGCTTTTGAGTCATTCTCAAATAGTTTCTTACCAGCAACATCGATTGGAGGAGTGGCGGGTGGTGTATATCCACTGCTTACTGATTTCCAAATATCGTATCCCAATGCACAAAGATATGTTTACATCTTGATTCTCCAAAAAGCATAATTAGTTTCATCAAACAATGGTGCCTTGTTCGAAGAGAAGCCTTCACCTCCTGCCATTGTGTCACTTCCAAGATCACCCTAGCTGGTTAAGCCTATTTAGGAACCTCGCTCTGATACTAATTGTTGAACTAAGCATGACACTAAGAGGGGGGTGAATCAGTGTATATTAAAAATTTAATCCAACTATGAAATCAAATCAAAATAAGCAATCACACAAACATGCATCACATAACACCAGATTTATAGTGGAAACCCGATGTGGGAAAACCACTGTGCCAATGGACTGTTTGGACTCCCATCCAAATCTAGCCTCAAAAATATTTGGTCTTTACAATATTTTTGTAGCACCAACTACAGGGAATGGCACCAACCAACCCAGACTTTAGCAGCACCAACTACAAGGAGCACCGACCCCGATCTCCAAGCACCCACTCGGCAAAAACAAAAACTATAGTAGAAAATCTGATCTCCGTTCTAAAAGACCTTGAGTGGTCTAGCTCATTGCTTCTCTCTACACATCCACTCTGACTAATCTCATCTGATCTGAATCTTAATCTCACACTATTCTCTGTACTCACACTGACTCCTTTTTAAAAACCTTTTTGCAATCCCTTCAACTTCCAACACTTCAACTTCCTAACAAATTTTGAGCTGCAAGATGACCATTTCAGCATTCAATAACGTCTCCCATGGGAGACATAACGTTCTTCTAGATTTTAAAATTCTGCACGCATTGGAAAAATAACGGACTCAAAAAAGTTACGGATCAAAAGTTATGACCTTTTTAAATTTCACTTTTATTTTGGAGAGGCATTTTGTCAAACAGTTCACGGACAAAGTGTTGTGCACATTACTCATTCTCACACTTGGAGGCCTCAAAATTACTCCGACCAAAAATCAAATATGTTCAATTCGATGAGCTATACGTGAAAAAACACTTAAATGACACATTCGGCAACAAGAAAATATGAATTTGAGTATTCGAGTGCAAAAGCACTTGGCTGCCCAAAACTGGAAAAAGTGCTACGAAGGCATTTTGCAACTACTGTCGTTTCTTCCTCGGGTCTCTGTTCGGGCTGAAATTTAAAACATAAGCTCTCTGTATATCAGACTACCTCCAGTAAAAATTTTGAAGTTTTATTCCTCATATATTTCTTAATATACCTCCGACAAAGTGGCCTCTGGCGCTGATTTTACACCTGTCACATAAATTGAAAAAGTGCTCCAGAGCCATTTTGCAACGCTCACCGTTTCTTCCTCCGGACTCCATTTGGGCTGAAATTTAAAACTTAAGCTCTCAGTATATCCATATACCTCCAGTAAAAATTTGAGGACCAATTCCTCATGGATTGCTTAATATTCCTCCCGTAAAGTGACCTCCGACGCAGATTTTACAACTGTAGTTTCATGACCAACAATGCACCGGCGAAGCAACCGGTCGTTCCAACACTGCAACCACACTTTCTAATGATAAAAAAACCTCCAAATAGTATCTTGGGCTGTCCAACACATTCCATTGACATTTTTCCACTTTGACAACTTCCTTTTTTGCTACTTTGACAACTTCCTGACGATTTTTGCAACTTTTGCAAATTTGCACGAACAACCTGTAACAACTTCACCTGAACATCACAAATATTCTCATAAGCATTGAACACCACTGTACATACTCCGAACAACCTCCGAACAACTATCCACTGCATCAACCTGTCCATCTGAGTGTGTTGACAACAATGACAATATTGTCGTTGCACCTTGCTCAACATAGAGGAAGTAGTTAGGTTGAGTGATACAACTGTAATGAAATCCCTCCTAATATTCAAAGAGCAATAGTAATTTACCTTTTACTTCAGGAATTGTATTTTCAGTAAAAATTACTTTCCAAGTACTTTTACTTTTTCCTAATTATGCTGAAATTAGCTATATAAATGCATCTAATTTTAGTAGCATTAAGATTGTTTAGTAATTTTAAATTTATTTCTTTTCTACTATGTTAAGAGTATTTATAAGTTTTGAAATTTATATTTATAACTTAGAAAACAATACGTTACGAGTATTTATAAGTTCTGAAATTTATATTTAAGCTTGGCAAACAGTATGATTGAAACAAAAAAGAAAATCCAAACCCAAACAGAAAAAAAAAAAAAAATCAAAGAGAAAATAAAAAAAAATTGCCAAATGGTTGAAAGTAGTCAAACTGAATTTATAGACCTTAGAAAACTACTAATACAACAAGAGGTTAATCTTATTCTTGACCAATATTACAGAACAACCAAACTAGAGTGGGAAGAATTGTGTGAACGCATTGATTCTTTCAATGAAAGATCATATGAACTAAATAAAATCAAGAGGATAAATATAGCAATAACTTTATGAGTAAATCATTCTTCACCTTATCAAGATCTTGGATTAAGTTGTGAAAATTGGTTGTGGGATAGGAGAACAACAGTAAATCCATAAATTTACCCTTGGGATCAATACCCCGAGGATTATGTCACTATTCACAACTTCCTAGCAGATATAGAAAGGAAATAATTAGTCCTACAATACAACAAGAGATACTATAGAATTCCTAGAGCTATACATTTTAGAGAATTGTGCCAAGAATTGCGTTATGAGCTACAATTTGGAATTCTTGATCCTATTACAACTAAAGCTTACCTTGTTTAGTTAATTCAATTATTGGTAGACTATTTTAATTTTGAAGAGGAAAATTTTATGACACCAGAACAACTTGATCCAGTCAATGATATTCTTAAATTATTCAAAAAATATTAGACATATTGCTAAAAAAAAACTAGAATTTTAGAACATTCATAAGCAGACCTAGAGACTCTAAAGGAAGATTTATAAAAACTAAAAAAATAGAAGAAAAATCCCCAAGATACTTTAGAACGCCTGGGATTTATAAACTAGTAAAAATTGAGGCTACAACATCAACAAATCAAGCTAAAATCCTAGATCAAGATCCCAATTCATATTTATTACCCAATCCAAAATTTGACAACTACATAGATCCTTCTTCTATATTTTCTGAACCTATACTTGATTCAATTCTTGAAATCCTATATTCAGGTATGGCTGATGAACAAAGTGGTTTGGGAGAGGAAGGAGAAAATAGTGGAAATGAGAGACAAAGGCAAGAGAGAGATAAAAGAGAGAACAGATAAATAAAAATGTTCCCTTTCCCAATATTACATACAGAAGGGACAACAAGAGAACCTAAATCAGTTTTTATTTCTATATTGCCAACCTTTCATGGAAAACCCTATGAAGATCCTAATGCTTTTCTTTTCAAATTTGAAGTAGTATTTCAAGCTTACTTTTACATCACCAATGAGCAAAAGCTAAGATTATTTCCATCTACTCTTAAAGATGCAGCTTTAAGATGGTTTATGGGTCTAGGAGAAGGAGTTTGTAATCGTTGGGATGGAGAAAATGGATTGAAAGAGTTATTCCTTGAAAGATATCAAGATTATTGTTGAGTTAGAGATAAGAAATTTGAGCTTTTTTGTATGAATAAAAAAGAAAAAGAATATTTGGAGGATTATCTCGAACGATTTCAATTTGTAGGATCTAGAGTAAATATAGATCTTGATGAAGAAATTCTAAAAGAAATTTTTTTGAAAGGATTAAAAGAAGATGTTCTTGAGATATTAAATCTTATGGCAAAAGGAGACATTCATCTTATCACTTGAGGAGATTATAAACCTTTGCAGAAATTATTCATGAAATAAACCTCTAAGTAGTAAATACACATCCATAGGAGGAGGAGTGACGAGAGCTGAAATTGGAAGTATGTTGGAAGGTTTAAAAACTGATTTGTTGAGTAATTTGACCTCATATTTGGAATTAATGGGATAAAAAATCAAAAGACATTGAATAAATTTACTGCCATAGATGTAGAAAAAGCATAATTCAAGAGAATTTCCTATCAACATAACAAATATCTCCAATATTTCTACTTGTTGCCAAATTTGTGATAAAAATCATAAAACTAAAAAATGCAAGTATATCTCCATGATTAAATATGCCATAAAAGAACCTGAAGCAGAAGCAGAAGATGTTTATTTTGTTGCTCAAAGATGAAATGGTCCATTTAATGGCCCACCAAATTGGTCAAACCCTAATTATCATAACCAACAAAGGCCTAATCAATGGTCTAATGCACCAAATTGGATAAATTGGAACTCTTACATTCAAGACTGGAACATATCCCCATGGGCTCAATTTATGGCTAATTCCTATGAAGGATAACCCCCATGTAATCAAGGGACACAAAATCAGAATATGTCTATTTGGAATAATAGTGGCCAATATAATCAAGGTGACACCAATTCGTCCCCAAATATAATGCAACAACCAAATCTTCAAAATCAATTTAGGGGACAAAACACTCAAAATCCACCTCAAAATAGACTTCTACCACTTCTAAATAATAATACTAATCCTCCTAAGCAACCACCTCTTATAGCTCAACCAATTCCTAACCCCAACAACAATAAGAATGTTCAACAAGTTTATGAGACTAATGAAACATGTTCTATATCTGTAGCACCATGTCAATAGATTCAATTAAGATCAAGAAAGGTGTTGGAAAATAATGTCACTCTCATAGAACTTGATGATCCTATTCCACATTTGGTTGAAAAAGAAGATAGTAACAAAAAGGAAACAAAAAATATACCAGAAAATATTCCAACAAGGCAACCAGAAATCCAAATAATGAAGGAAGTAGAAGTACCATTCCCTCAAAAACTGGCAATACCAAAAGAATCATCCAAGCCAGCCTTTAACTTCCTTCAAGAAATAGAAGGTGTTACTATTAAAATTCCTTTATTACAATCTATCAAGGATATACCCATCTATTACAAGCTTATTAAAAATATATGTTCAGGATAGAAAAAGAAGAATGAATTCCAAACTATCCAAGTCATTGGACAATTATCTAAGATAATGATAGAAGATAGGTTATTACCAAAATATACAGATCCTGGAATACCTATACTCACTGTGCATATTGGAGACATAACATTACAAAATGTTTTGATTGATTTAGGAAGCTGTTGTGGCTGATCCACAACACACCCCAAAATTGGGGACCCACCTTTTTTGCATGCTTTCAAAGAAGACCGCAGTGACCCAGATGCTAAAAAAATCAAGGAAAGAAGCAAAATTTCACAAAAGAGAAAAAGTGTCGCGATATCGCGACATGTTGCTCCGTCGCGGCTAGAAATGAAAAGTTGTCGCGATATCGCGACATGTTGCTCTGTCGTGGCTAAGAAAAAGAAAGTGTCACGATATCGTGACACGTTGCTGCTCAGAAAAAGAAAGTTGTCGCGATATCGCGACGTGTTGCTGCAGTGGAAAGAAAAGTGTCGCGATATCATGACAGGTCACATTTTTGCGGCTCAGACAAGCGAAGTGCAGTGGAACAAAAAAGTGTCACGATTTCATGACATGTCGCGTTTTCGCGGCCAAGAGTAACAAAATGCAGCGAAGGATAAAATTGTCGTGATTTCATGACATGTCACGTTTTCGCGGTTAAGAGCAGTAGAATGCATCATGAAGAGAAAATGTCGTGATATCGCGACATGTCGTGAAATTGCGGTTCATAGAGGAGAGAGAAAGACAAAATGGAAAATTGTCGCGATATCACGACATGTCATGAAATCACGAGGAGCAAGAGAAGAGTCAATGCAAAAGTTGTCACGATATCGCGACATGTCGCCATTTCGTGACCTGAAGACGAGATGAAGGGCAAAGATAAAAAATGTCGCGATATCGCGACATGTCAAGTTTTCAGGGCAAGAAAGTGAGGAAGGAAAAAATGAAAGAAAGTGTCACGAAATCGCGACAGGTTGCGTTTTCATGATCTATCGAGAGGTGAAGAGTAAAAATGGAAATGCGACATGTTGTGATTCATGGTGACAAGCTAGAAGGGAAATATGTAAAAGATGTCACGTTCGAGAGCGACTAAAGTGAATAGAATGAAAAAGTGTCATGATTTCGTGATAGAAAGCAACGAAGTGGTACGAAAAGAGAAAAGTGTCACGATTTCGTGACAGAAAGCTACAAAGTGAAAGGAATGAAAAGGCATCACGATTTCACGACAGAAGCAACCAAGATGGTATGGAATAGAAAAGTGTCACGATTTCGTGAAAATGAAAAGCATCATGATTTCAGACGAGTTGCATCATGGCCCGAAAGAGAAAAAGTCACGATTTCATGACGAGTTGCATCGGTTTGAAAAAAATGTCATGATTTCATGACATGTCTTATTTTTGCTATGCATGAAGGCAGACAAGGTTGCGATAGAAAAATGTCACGATTTCGCGACATGTCTTATTTTCACTGTGCATGAAGGCAGACAAGGTTGTGGGCATAAAAATGTCATGATTTCGTGACATGTCTCATTTTCGCGATGCATGATGGTGGACAAGGTTGTTGGCAAAAAATGTCGTGATATCGTGACATGTCTTATTTTCGTGATGCGAGTAGAGGAACAAAGCTGTAGTTAGAAAATGTCGCGATATCGTGACATACTATTTTTGGTCGTGATTCACAGTGGGCCATTACAGAACATGCAAAAAAGCATGAAACACGTGGCATGAAGATGTCAGGACTATGGTGTAACGCTTCAGGGCTAGCAGTTACATTTCACGGAGAAGATCAAACGTTCGACATCCGAGCAGAAAGTCAAAGACAACGAAGAGGCGAGGAAGACGAAACGATGCAATCTGGGAAATGAAATGAAGCGTCACAGAGCGAAGCAGAGAACCGCACTAGAAGGTTTAAAAGTAGAAGCACAGGATGGGTACAGGGGTCAAAAACCGCTGCAAGCAGAGTTGCAGAGCTAGAGGCGAGAAGGCCATTCTGGGCCTGTTTGAGTTGTTTCTCTTCCACAGACTGGTTTGGAAAAACCAGAAGTTCTGCCATTGTAAAATGACATATTTTTAATGCAGAAGTGTTCAGAAATTTGCATCTTGTGGGCAAGAAAGAAGGAGATCTTCTGTGCATGCTATGGATTTAATGTTTATTCTTTCATTTTTTAGATTTCGGATTTATAGATAATGTTAGATGCCACTTCGTGGGTTACATTAGGCGAATATTTGAAATCTGAATTTTATTTCGTATCCTAGGAACCAGCACTTAGTCTATGGGGATTGTGCATGTTTTGCAGGTCCAATAGGTTAGGTTGCATGCATGGAAACCTCACATCTTCGGTTTTGTCGAACAGGATAGCATCAAACTGAATGCAATTTCATTTTCATTTTTCTTTTGCATTTTATTTTCTTTTTTCTGCACTTTATTTTTCAGAAGTTCCAACTTTATTTTAATTCTCAGGCATTAAAATAAAAAAATTAAAAAACTTCAAAATCCAAAAAATAGTTCCACCATTTATGGCATTTCATCAATTTCCACTTTGAAGTTACAGCGTGGTCATATAGGGACCAAATCACATTTGCTTTATTCGGGTTCAATGAACAATCATTAAAGTTTCACAGTAAAATAAACCAACATTGCCCCTTGTTTTCGAGTTACTTGCAACCACTAAGGTGTTCCAAGCATTTTAATTGAATATCTTTATTTGAGATTATTAATACACAGATGTAAAATGCTAATATAGCGGAGACCTTGGAGAAGTCATTTGTTTGATTTCTTTGCAAGAGAGGATTTAGAACCCAAATCCTATCGGAGAGTGTGTTTTCACAATCGGGTGAAAATACCACTCAACAGATTGGCGCTAGAAGGAGGGCCTAAACTGGTTTATTTCATTGTGATTTAAGTGCTATTTAAATTTTGAATATTTCATGCTAATTGTTATCTTTATCCTCTAACACTCGGATTGTTAAAAGGAGGCCCGAATTGGTTTACTTTATTCTATTTTAAGCAATTCAGGTATATTATTCTAACGCTTTTTGATTGTTCATACAGAAATAATGTGATTTGATTTAATTTTGAAAATTTTGGTCTTGACTAACGAAGTGTTGTTTCCATACAATTATTTTCATTTGATTTTAATGAATACATCTCTTAGTTGATGCTAACTTGATTTTTTATACATTGCAGGTTGAATATTCAATAGATTTGGTTCTAAAATTACATTTTGAGTTTCACTAATGGCAACACTTGAGGAGCAAATGGTATCCCTGAGAGCTGAAATGATGTCTCTAAGAGAAAGAATGGTATTAATAATGGAGGATCATTATAAGGGTTTGTCTATACCTGTGGTACCCTATCAAATTCCTAAAATGTTATTGGAGTTTCTACGATGTTTTAATCAAGAGGTGCCACTAGGATACTTGCAAAAACTGTATGTCTACAAGGATACATTATGTCAATTCCAGGTTTTCTATGAGGAGGTGGCTTGTAAGTTATTTGCATACATTTTGGATGATAAACCATTCTTTTGGTACAGCCAACTACCCATGGAGGTTAGGACTTCTTGGATACAACTAGAAGCAGCCTATCTTTATCATTTTGGTAATCGGGTTGACTTAGAAATCTTGAAAAATCAGTTTACCTCCATATGTAAGGAGCCTAATGAATCCTTGAGTCAATTCAATGGAAGATTTCGTGAGTTGCACTCCCAAATGTGGGAAAATTTTAACACATTAGAAGAGGAAGCCATGGAAGTATACCTGGGAGCCATACACCCCACACTTGCTTCACTCATTGAGGAAAAAATGGGTGGCTTGTCTCTAGAGAAAATCCATGAGATCTTAGAAGAGATAGAACGACAAGGTCTTGAAGAAGAAAAGGCACAACATGTTCACATAAGAGATTGTCCTTCTAAAGATATTGATGCCAACCTACACCAACCATCAAATATAGCACCCTCCACTCCAATGATATCTAAGGTAAATGATCAAGGGGATGAATTTGAATATCCAAATCTTACAACCACCTTAGATGTAGTCCACGAGGAGGTGCAAATTGCTAAGCCAACATCCGCTAGTGAGGATTATGCAGAAATGATCTCATTCATAGAGATACACGATTATTCGGATGAAGGGGTTCTAAATTCAACAATGTTTGAAATATGTGATAGGACGGAACCTACCATAGAATTGAATGAAGTGGTTGAAAGTGAAATTGGAAGAAAACCAATAAATGAATTTGAAGACATGATAGAGTTTCACCACTTGTTCTTGGAAGATACTATTGATGAGATGTGTAAAATTAATGATCAAGAAATTCTTCACCCTCCAAATTATGATAAAATTGAATCATGGGTTACTAATTTGGATTATGATGGCCTTACAAATTTGAATTCAAGAAATGACCCACTTTTGGAAATAATTGAACCATCTAAGGAAGGTGAAGATGAATTTGATGAGAAACACATTGATGAATTGGAAGATGTTGAAGAAGTAGTTGAACGTCACCACTTGATTTTGAAAGATGATTATTATGATGCTTGGAAGAAGTGGGAAGACTACACTCACTCCAAAACTACTAATGAAACTTGTGTGCCAATTGATATACAGGACAACATAATCGCCTACTCAAAGGAAGATATTACAACTCCTGTACAATTTGAGGATGTTTTGGAAGAGAGTTTCAAATCTCATCAAATTTTGGAAGATTATAATGATCCTATTACCAAGGACAAAGAAGAAAGTGAATTGATGAATGAATCAAAAGATCATGCCACAAATACCATGGAGTTTCATCCCACAAATTTGGAAGATAATTTTTACAATGGTTGGGGGAGATATGATAATGCATTCTTTTCTCACACCCCTATAGATGAAACTCATATTTCACTTGATATGCAAGATATTGAAACTTCTACCTCACATGAAGAGATACCATGGATAGTGAACAAAGAATTAGAACCAAATGACAAAGAGATTGATCAATTGGAAGCAACTCAAATGAGGGATCATCAAGATAGATTACTTGACATACACTTTGACCAAAAACATTTGAGGGTTGAAAAGGATGGGCATGTTTTCAATTGGGTGCCCAATTTTGGTATGTTTGATGAACAAGTAATCAATGAAGAGTATGAAGACCATGAGGTAAAAGAGGGAATTGCAAATCCCCATCAAATTTTGGTAAATAAAAATGTTCAAAAGGTAGAATCTAACCTTTTATGTTCAAGCATCCAAAATTTGGGTGAAAATTTGCATGACCATGTTTTGAATTTGAATGATGTTTATGATGAAATGTCGTTAAAGGTGAATGAAAAACAGGGTATGATTTCTAATCACACCTTTGATAACATTGTTTTAATGAATGAAAAAGAAGTTGATGCACTTGAATTGTTAAATAAAATTCATCAACAATTACTAATTGAATCTAGGGTAAAAACTTTTAATGATCCTAATTTAGTAAATATCCTAGATGCTTGCAAACTGTTACACAAATTTGATTGGCCTACAAATTTGGAAAATGATTTGGCTTTAAAATTTTTAGAAATAGGCTCTTGCTTACAAAGTCTCATTTTGGATAAAGAGAGCCTAGTTCTAAATCATGAATGGAATGATGAAACTTGCACTTTAAAGAATAGACAAGATAAAATTGAATATCAATCATTGTCTAATCAATTTGATTTGAATCTCACCTATGGTGTTGGTAATAGAACTAAATCAAATTGGTAGGGTGAGCAATGGCAAGTTGAAAGTTGTTGCATTGTTTGGTCTAATCTTGTTTTTGTTGGATTCCTACAACATTTGGCATGCATATCACGTTATATTTTTTTTGAAATGTTCTAATCATGTTTGGGATCCAGGAAAGTGATAGTCCAAGCTTTGCATCATCTTGTATTATATTGTACATTTGTATATAGATTTTGGTTTTTGGTTTTGGGTTTGTGTTTTCAAGTTTCATTTTTAGGGATTGCTATTTGGGTTAGGATTTAAGTTGTGTGTTTGATTTCATTTGACATGTTTGGTTTGTTTATAAAAAAAAAAAAAGAGGAAAAATTTGAGATGTCAACTTATGCCTAAGATCAGGAGAGTATGAAACATTGGAATTGTGTTGTAGAAAGCTCCACAAGTAACACAAACATTTTAAATAATATCGTTTGAATCTTGTGATGCATGAAGTTGTCAGTTTTACACATTATGGTAAAGTAGATGATATATTCCATCCACATTTCAAAAGAAGCAGTGCATTCATATCTCATGTCACATTCCACATTGCATATACATGTCATCTCAGGTACATTTTCATTTCATGTGCAATCATTGAGAAGGTGTCGAATCCTCTTAGGGTTATTACATAACATATATTAAAAGGATCCTAAGGTTGGGAACTGATGCCCGAACTATCTTGAACCAAGCACGTTCTATGCACATTAAAGAAGAATCTTGAGCAAAATGATCAAAACCATACTTGGAAGAAAAGGTGAGGTGAAAAGAATATTTCATGTCTATCCTATCATGCAACATAATCCTTAAAATAGTGGTTTTTACCACTCCCATAAAGCTTAAAGCCTAAAACCAGAGTAGTAAGGATAGGGTTAAATCCTCATCGAACTTAGGTTGAGGATCCAACTCCCCAAAGCTCTGATTTGACCTACATGGAGTAGTAAGGATAGGGCATAATTCTCATCTCACCTAGGTTGAGAATCCGATTCCCCAAAGCTTCCATCTTTCATTTAATCATAAATCTTGGATTGGAAGGATCGTACTACATGTCCTCTAGCAAAGGATGGGTAGTCATCCCAAAGGTCCAAGAAATAAAAGTAAAACTAATATTTTCCATTTCATCATAAATCTTGGATTGGAAGGATCGTACTACATGTCCCTAGCAAGGATGGGTAGTCATCCCAAAGGTCCAAGAAATAAAATTAACTAATATTTCCCATTTCATCTTAATATTGGATTGGAGGGATCGTACTACATGTCCCTAGCAAGGATGGGTAGTCATCCCAAAGGTCCAAGAAATAAAAAAAAAGAGAATGAATGAAGCCAAGTCATGGATTATGGGGTTAAGTATGCTCATGCGTGGCAACATGTCTTGTCTAAAAGCAAGACCACTGATTGCTCATATGGATAGACTAGCCTGACCATTTCATCCATAACTGGTTAAATCATTTTTTTCAAGATGAGGTAATGAACTCCAAATCAGAATAGTAAGGATAGGGTTAAATTCCCATCTCGCTTAGGTTGGGAATCCTATTCCCCAAAGTTCTGATTTCACTTACACTTGCACATGGGTTCAAGATGGTAGTGACACATAACCAACTTTGGGATCTAGTAAATTAATTCAGTATACATATATTTGGTCCTAAGAGGGTTTGACAATTTTGATATGTTTGTTCATGATATTAGAAGGTTTGAGCCTTTGCAAAGCAGGTTGTTATATCTCTAGCATCTTCATCATACATCAAATCCTGCACAAATCATTCATAGCCTTGCATACAAATCATAAGTGAAACTGACAATGGAATGTTGATCAAGTTCAAGCGATAGGGAATGAAAACACATTGCACACACCGAGCTGATACTTAATGATTCTGATGTTTCATGTATTTCTGATCTATCGGTATTTGTTTATCTTTTATGTGCTGACGCCTGTATCTAAGCTTGTATATTTCAGGTTGGGTTCTCACCAAAATGCTCAGGAGCATTTGACAATAGAAGTCACCATTTGTTGTGGCTGATCCACAACACACCCCAAAATTGGGGACCCACCTTTTTTGCATGCTTTCAAAGAAGACTACAGTGACCCAGATGCTAAAAAAATCAAGGAAAGAAGCAAAATATCACAAAAGAGAAAAGTGTCACGATATCGCGACATGTTGCTCCGTCGCGGCTAGAAATGAAAAGTTGTCACGATATCACGACATGTTGCTCCGTCGCGGCTAAGAAAAAGAAAGTTGTCACGATATCGCGACATGTTGCTACTCAAAAAAGAAAAGTTGTTGCGATATCGTGACGTGTTGCTGTAGTGGAACGAAAAGTGTCGCGATATCGTGACAGGTCACGTTTTCGTGGCTCAGACAAGCGAAGTGCGGGAACGAAAAGTGTCACGATTTCGCGACATGTCACGTTTTTGTGGCCAAGAGTAACAAAATGCAGCAAAATGGAAAAATGTCACGATTTCGTGACATGTCACGTTTTCGCGGTTAAGAGCAGCAGAATGCATCATGAAGAGAAATTGTCGCGATATCGTCGACATGTCATGAAATCATAGGAGAGAGAAAGAAGATGTCGATATCAGAATGTAAAAGAAGGAATGAAAAAGTGTCGCGATATCGTGACATGTCGCCATTTGTGACAACGAGATGAAGGGCAAAGATAAAAAGTCGTCGCGATATCGGACATTTAAGAAATTAATATGAAATGTGAGAAGTAAGGGAAAAGTGTCACGATTTCATGAGAAAGCGAGATGAAATGAAAAAGTGTCATGATTTCAGATAGAAAGAAGAGATGTACGAAGAGAAAAGTTGTCACGATTTCGCGAAGAAAGCAAGAGATGGAGAATGAGAAAAGTGTCACGATTTGCATGAGAAAACAAAATGAAAAGCGTCATGATTTCACGACAAGGTTAGCATCACTCGCGGAAAAGAGAAAAACGTCATGATTTCATGATAGGTTGCATCAGAAATAGAAAATGATCATGATTTTGATGACATGTCTAGCATAAGCGACAAAAAAATGTCACGATTTCATGACATGTATTATTTTTTGTGCATGAAGGCAGACAAGGTTGCGAATAGGAAAATGTCACGATTTCATGACATGTCTTATTTTGTGCATGAAGGTGGACAAGGTTGTGGAAGAAAATGTCGCGATATCGTGACATGTCTCTGTTGGGTAGAGGAGAAGAGCTAATAGAAATGTCGTGATATCGTGACATGCTTTTTTTGTCGTGATTCACAGTGGGCCATTATGGAACATGCAAAGAAGCGTGGAACACGTGGCATGAAGATGTAGGATATGGTGTAACTAGTTACATTTCACGAGAAGATCAAACGTTCGACATCCGAGCAGAAAGTCAAAGACAACGAAGAGGCGGGGAAGACGAAACGATGCAATCTGGGAAATGAAACGAAGCATCACAGAGCGAAGCAGAGAACCGCACCAGAAGGTTTAAAAGCAGAAGCATAGGATGGGTACAGGGGTCAAAAACCGTTGCAAGCAAGGTTGCAGAGCTGAGGCGAGAAGGCCATTCTGGGCCTGTTTGAGTTGTTTCTCTTCCACATACTGGTTTGGAAAAACTAGAAGTTCTGCTATTGTAAAATGACATATTTTTAATGCAGAAGTGTTCAAAAATTTGCATCTTGTGGGCAAGAAAGAAGGAGATCTTCTGTGCATGCTATGGATTTAATGTTTATTCTTTCATTTTTCAGATTTCAGATTTATAGATAATGTTAGATGCCACTTTGTGGGTTACATTAGGCGAATATTTGAAATCTGAATTTTATTTCATATCCTAGGAACCAACACTTAGTCTATGGGGATTGTGCATGTTTTGCAGGTCCAATAGGTTAGGTTGCATGCATGGAAACCTCACATCTTCGGTTTTGTCGAAACAGGATAGCATCAAACTGAATGCAATTTCATTTTCATTTTTCTTTTGCATTTTATTTTCTTTTTTTGCACTTTATTTTTCAGAAGTTCCAACTTTATTTTAATTCTCAGGCATTAAAATAAAAATTAAAAAAACTTCAAAATCCAAAAAATAGTTCCACCATTTATGGCATTTCATCAATTTCCACTTTGAAGTTACAGCGTGGTCATATAGGGACCAAATCACATTTGCTTTATTCGGGTTCAACGAACAATCATTAAAGTTTCATAGTAAAATAAACCAACATTGCCCCTTGTTTTCAGTTACTTGCAACCACTAAGGTGTTCCAAGCATTTTAATTGAATATCTTTATTTGAGATTATTAATACACAGATGTAAAATGCTAATATAGCGGAGACCTTGGAGAAGTCATTTGTTTGATTTCTTTGCAAGAGAGGATTTAGAACCCAAATCCTATCGGAGAGTGTGTTTTCACAATCGGGTGAAAATACCACTCAACAAGAACCACTATTAATGTCATGACCAAAGAAGCAGTAGAATCCTTAGGGATACATAAACTACAAATAACTTTTATTGTGCTTCAACTCACTGATAGATCTACTATTAAACTAGAAGGAAAATTAGAAGACATTATGGTCTCAGTAAGTTCATGGGAATACCCTGTAGAATTTATAGTCTTACAATCCAAAAAGAAATTAGGGGGAGATCCATTAATACTAGGACTATTTATAATGGCTTGCAACATCTGATGCTTCCATTAGCTATATATCAGGAAATATGACTATTTATAATGGCAAGGATACAAAAGATCATAGTTTATTTCTTGAATCACCAATAGAAGAAGAATTTACAAAGTAGTTATGGTATGATTTCCCTCATGAATATGATGATATCCAAACCTTATCAGTTAATGTTCTAATTTAAAAATTTGAACAAGAGGTTGAGGGACCCCTACCATTATTGTTAGAAAATCAACAAGAGAATCAAGGTCAAGATAGTAGTTGCTCATATCAATTTTTCGTTTATGAGGTAAGCACAAGTCAATCTCAAATGGAACCATATGGTTATAATTTAAATATTTTTGAACATGAGATAAACGGGATAGATGCAAATACAAAAAAACTGTAAACAAATAGATATTATATCAGGAAAAACTCTTAACATTAGTAATGAATTCATAGGCATGCAATAATCTCAGTTGGTAGATGTGCTTAGAAAGCATCAATCAACATTCGCATGGAACTATGAGGATATTACGGGTATTCACCCAAATGTTTGTACCCATCGCATATTTATTCAAGGTTGTAATCCTGTAAGACAACCCCAAAGACAATTAAATCCAGCTATGAAAGAAATAGTTAAAGAGGAAATCATTAAACTCTTAAATGTAGGATTTATATACCCAATTTTTGATAGCCAATGGGTTTCACCTCTGGTGATAGTCCCTAAAAAAATGGTAAATGGAGAATTTGTGTTGATTATAGAGAATTAAACAAAGTAACCAAGAAATATTATTTTCTCTTTCCATTCATTGATCAAGTCTTAGATACATTGGCTAGAAATAAATATTTCTGCTTTTTAGATGGTTTTAGTGGGTATAATAAAATTCCATAGCTGAGGAAGATCAGGAAAAAATAACTTTTACATGTCCTACAAGAACCTATGCTTATAATGTTCTACCTTTTGGACTATGTAATGCACCTGCAACCTTTCAAAGAGTTGTATTGGCTATATTTGCTGATTTAACTAATGAATGTGTGGAATTTTATATGGATGACTTCATAGAATATGGTCATACCTTTGAAGAAACATTATCAAGCTTACAAAAAGTTTTGGTAAGATGCCAAGAGAAAATCTCTATCTAATTCATGAAAAGTGCTTTATGATGATGAAAGGAGGTATTGTTCTAGGACATTATATATCAGAAGGCGATGTTAAAGTAGACCCTGCAAAGATACAAGTTATTCAAACCCTTCAACCTCCAAAAATACAAATAGAGGTGAGAATTTTTTTAGGACACGCAGGATACTATCGTAGGTTCATTAAAGACTTCAGTAAAGTTGCTACTCCCATGTTTAAGCTCTTAACTAAAGATAATGAATTTAATTAGATAAACGAATGTCAAGAAGACTTTGAAGAAATAAAATAAAATTTGACTATTGCTCCAATATTGAGAGGACCAAATTGGGAATTACCATTCCACATTCATTGTGATGCTTCATGTTATGCAATAGGAGCAGTATTGCAACAAATAGAAAACAAAATACCTTATGCTATCTATTATGTAAGCAAAAATTTGCATGGAGCTGAGCTTAACTACACTATTACAGAAAAAGAATTTTTAGCTGTAATTCATGCTCTCAATAAATTTAAACATTACATAACAGGGTATAAAGTATTTGTTCACACTAATCATTCTACCATTAGATACTTAACAAACAAAGCAACAGTGGGTGGTAGAGTGATTAGAAGGCTTCTTTTACTATAAGAATTCAATGTCACAATTATAGATAAGGTAGGAAAAGATAATGGTATTGCATATCACTTATCTCGCATGCAGATTTTTGATGATAACGAGCTAATTCTTGATAATTTTCTAGATGAACATTTATTTGCTATTTCTAGTTTTATCCCTTGGTACGATGATATTGTAAATTATCTAGTAACAGGAAAAATACCTCAAAATTTTACACTACATGAGTGTAGGAAATTAATACATCAAAGTATTTCTTTTACATGGATTCATGGAATTCTATTTAAAAAATGTCATGACCAAATCATCAAGATATGTGTGCAAGAAAATGATGTATATGATATTATTAGGGCAGCACATGAAGAACCTTGTGGAGGTCATGATGCCACCCAAAGAATAGTTATGCAAATACTTCAAACTAAGTACTTTTGGCCTATTATGACTAAATATGTTCATCAATTTATTGATAGATGTGATGCTTGTCAAAGAGCTAGCAAGCCTACACCTTCTATGGAAATACCTTTGGTTCCATAGATAGCTCTTGAACCATTTGAAAATTTGGGAATTGACTTTGTTGGACCAATAGACCCTCCAAGTGATGGTAATAAACACATACTTGTATGTACAGATTATGTTACCAAGTGGGCTGAAGTCAAAGCTCTTCCACGAGCTCAAGCTAAACCAATAGCTGATTTTCTTTATGAAAACATAATGCAACGCTTTGGAGCACCAAGAGAATTAGTTTCAAATCATGGACCTCAGTTTAATTCCAATGTGATTGATCATTTTGTCAACATATATCAGATAAAACACAAGAAAACCTCACCATATCACCCTCAAGCTAATGGTCAAGTAGAAGTTACAAATAGAGAACTTGAAAAAAATATTACAAAAACTGTAACTGTTAATAAGGGTGATTGTTCTAAAATATTAAAAGAATTTGTATGGGCATATAATACAACTTGGAAAACTACCACAAGTTTATCACCATATGAAATAGTTTATGGAAAACAAGCCATCATACCCATTGAATTTGAGATAGAAACCTTGCGCACACACATCGGTACAACTTAACATGAATTTGGATAATGCACAAAAATAAAGGTTGAAAAAATTAAATATTTTGGATGAGAAAAAATTAGAAGCACTACATAGAACAAAAATAACTCAACAACAATGAAATAAATGGCATGATAAACACATTGTACCACGTATATTTCAATCAGGAGATTGGGCCTTGTTATTTGACTCTCGTTACAAAGATTTTCAAGGTAAATTAAGAACAAGATGGCTAGGACCCTATGAAATTGAGGAAATATTTGGAAATGGTACAATCAAACTTAAGCCTATAGATGATTCAACAAGAAAATTATTAGTAAATGGACATAGGCTTAAACTTTATAAGAAGCCATTATCTAAGGAAGAATTCATACATCAGTTTAGACAGCACATCGATTTGCAGTGTATTTCCGAACTACAATCGGTTACTATTCAATAAAATCTCTCGTTGAAAAAAAAAAATATATATATATATATATATATATATATATATATATATATATATATATATAATTATATATAAAAACAAAAAAATGATTATGCTTCCTTTATTTCATCATGAAGTATCTACATTCTTTTCCATTTTCAGTCTCCAAAGTTTTTCAAGAAAATTTCTTTATTATAAATTTTGTAGGAAGATGATTACCACATGATGTATAGTACCTTGTTGCTAGATGAAATCTAGGTATTTTTCAAATACTCAAATTATATTTGGTATATTGAACAAAAATTTTATTGAAAATAGAACAAATCTTTTGAAATGTTATAAGTAACTTCTAGATGATCAAGTTTTTCTCTTTTGACCACACACATATACACATCTAAAACATTGTGTAGTTTTGGAAAATTAACTCATGTATTATATTTACCATAAGTAAAAAGTTTCCCTTGCTTATCTATTTATATGCATGGTCTAGATTACTAATGAATTGGCAAAAGGACAAGCTCGCCCTTCACCCTTCAAATAATAAAAAAAAAATTATCCCTTGCTCCTCATCTAATCGAGCAAGTATCCTCATACCATTTTTCTTGCTTCTCCTTAAAATAAGCAAGAACATCAAAAAGTAATGAAAAATTCCTTGCTTCTCTTCAAAATAAGCAAGAACCTCAAAAAGCACTACAAATCCCTTGCTACACAAGTATCCCAAATAAAGCATAAAGCAAAAAGGGCAAAAAGAGCTTGAATCCTTGGAATTCTTAGTATTTCAAACACCATGGGGTATTCTTTATTAAGGTATCCTTGCATATTAGCAATAAGTCTGGATAAGACCTCTAGATGCTTATAAGATCAGCTAGCTTTTGGCATGTATAATCCTTGTTGTTTTTAATCCTTACTCATAATGGGAAATGAATCCTCACCGCACACACAGTTGGTTTTGAAAGAAGACTTGAAAATACTAGGACAACTTTAACACTAAATTGATTTGTGATAGAAGTAAATGGAGTTTGTTTTAGCATTTCTAGAATGTTGTTTGACGACCTTGAAGAATCAACTTAGAAACATTATATGCAAAGACCAATAGTAAATCCTTATAACAGTACTATGATTTCAAATTTTCTACAAAAACATGGCATATATCCACCACATTTTATCCTCTAGAAGAAAAGCCATATTAATATCTATTTCACTTTTTCCTATATTTTCAGATATCCTAGAAGACTGAAATCAGATTTTTTCTATAAATTCTATTTCTACCTTGAGAAACTTCTTAATGACATACAAGAAGCACAATCCCAAAAATTATAAATAAACCCCCGTATATAAAAATATTATTATATTATCCATATAAATAAATAAGTACCTTTCCTTTTGTTTTGGCTATATAGCCAAAATTAAATTTTTGGGGGGAGGATAAATAAAGGCATATATAGCTTATAATATAGTTTGGGGGAAGAAAACAGGTAAAGTATTCCCTTAACCCTAATAATGGTTTTGGTAGATGTCTTTCGTAAGTGTCTTCCGTAAGTATCTTTTGTAAGTGTCTTCCGTAAGTATCTTTCATAAGTATCTTTTGTAAGCATCTTCTGTAAGTAAATTTTGTAAGTATTTTTCGTAGATACCCTTTGTAAAATACTAATTTTTCATAAAAATTGTCTATACAAGCTTCCATAATATCATTATTAGTAATACTATTCCGTAATACCTTTCTGTAGATGTCATCCATAAAAATCTAATATATATATTTATATATAGTAATTAAAATATATATTAATAATAATAATATTAATATTAATAATTATAAATAAAATGTATTTAAAATCAAAATATGAATTAATATTATAAATAACATTACTTACGGTATATAATAAATATAATAATATATATAATATATAATAATATTATATAATAATAACTTTTTATATATTAAATGTATAGTAATAAAAAAAAAAATAAAAAAAAAAAAATAAAGTTATAAGCTTTATATTAATAAAGGTAAGCAATATAATATATATTAATATTAAAATAAGATATAATAAAACGAAAATAATTTTTTTTAAGCTTTTTGCCCCGACGATTATCGCAGGCCACAAGTTAAATATTACGCGCCTTTAAAACAAGAGATGCACCATGCATCAAGACATGTGGCGGACATGAAGATGCACGGGGAATGAGACAAATCACACGCATATGCATAGATCACAATTTCCACCGTCAATTTTAAAACTTGATCAACGGATGAAAACTGCTCATGTAGACACGTGACCAAGCAGAGGCTACGTGACATGTGACCTTCTCCAACCAATAATAGGTGATGACGTGGATAACATGTCTCTACCATCGATTACATTGGAAATCGAGGGCTGAAAAATAAGAGCAAAAAACACAAATACAACAGTGTTCGATCATTAACACATGTTTACCAAATCAAGCGAACAGGGACAAGGATAAAATGAGCATCGTCGATTAAAAAGAATCAACGATCTATGTAAATTTTAGGGTAAATAGATTAAAATGCCCATCGTCGATCAAAATTAAGGATTACCGTAGATTTTAGGGTAAATAGATTTTAGGTAAATTTCTCCACTGTAGATGAGTTTCTATCTATCGTAGATGAGTTTAGGGTGACATTTCTATCATTGGGTAAAAGCTTTATCCGTCGACATTGCATGTGCCCATGCAAAGGGAAAAATTCAAACACCATGTCAAATTCCATCGTGAACTATAATAGAATCATGAGGGTTTGTATAATTGCAGACATTGTTTGAGTGAAAGGCAAAAATACGTGATTTTGAGAGATTTTAGTGTTAAATTCAGACGGTTTTTGGAGGAAGAAAGTGTTGATGATGTTGAAAGGTGGCCAAGTTTCAGCGAAAGCAATAGGTAAGACCTTTTTCTTTTTCTTTTCCTCTTTTCTGATTCCTTTTCTCTGTACATACGAATAAAATATTTAAAATTTTACAATGAGATAAAAATTAGGGCTAATCTTGGAGTTTGAGAGATTACGATTTTTTTTTCGAAATTAGGTAAAAATTTGATTATAATTATGAAAATTGGTTCTAGGGTAATAGTAGGGAAATACACGAAATTTCATTCCAAGTTAAAATTAGGGAAAACTTTGAAGCTATATTTTAGGGTAACATCAAGGAAGTATGTGAAATTTCGTTTTAAGATAGAATTCGAAAAAAAATTGAGACTGTATTTTAAAGTAAATTTGGGGAAAATGATACAATTTTATTATAGGGCAAAATTCCATTAAATTACAGTGATTCTTGTTACAAAAATTGTTTTTTTTTCTTATAAAATATTTTATTTGGTTAAATTATCACAATTATCTCGTAAATTATAGGAATTATTTGATAAATTTGCAGAAATTACTAGGAAATCTCTTATTTTGTCGAATTATGGAGACTGTCTAGTAAATTACACCAAAAAATTTGTATAAATTAGGGATTTTTTTTGCAAAAAATAAATAAATAAATAAACAACAAAAAGAAATTTAGTCTTTAGGTTTTTATATGATAACAGTAGATTTTAAAGAATATATTGTAAATAATAAAAACAATATATGTATATTGTATTTTACTGTTTGAAGATATATGCCTAGTCTTTACGTTTCTCCGTTTGAGAATATATTGTATTTTATTTTTTGTTCTAAAATAAAGAAAACATTTTAAATAATAAAGAAATATAATAATAGAAAAAAAATAATAATACGAAAATAGATTTTTAAGGGTTTTTTTCGACCTCTAAACAAAACTTTTGTTTATATATAACTTGTAGGGTTCTTGGTGAAAAATCAACTCCTCTCAACCCTCAGCCATCACCATGCCTAAACCTGTCTTCCAAAAGCGTAGTGAGCCATCATCCATCGATACACAAAACCCGAGCGACTCTGTAATTGAATTGTTTGAAAATGGTCGATGGTGGGAGGCACTGCCCAAATTTAGAGGCCATGACTTAGGGGTGGCAAGACAATTTATATTAAACTATAACCATGAAACTATGCTCACCCATGTTGGAGGTTTGCAGTTAGAATTAAACCTAAGTCTGATTTATGAAGTGTTGGGTTTACCTGAGGTTGGTTTACCTTTCTACAAAAATTTGAAAAGTGTCACCTAGTTGGTGACCAAATTCGAGGAGAAATGTACAATATTGAGAGATAAGGAGGGGTCAATCAAAGGTGTTTCAACCTCTACACTCCCCCTTCTATGGAAAGAAGTCGTTGTCCTTATCATTAAATTCTTCACTCTTGAAGTACGAATGTCTATTTTATCAGACTATCACATTCAGATGTTAATAAATTTGAAATATCTGGATAAAATTGACTGTGTTATCAACCTCCCTTATTTTTTATTCCAATATTTGAAGTCAACTATTTTAAGAGTGAAACCCAGAAGTTCTCAGGAAAAACCTAAGCCACACTTGATTGCTCACCATGGCTTGATTAAATTAATTATTTTGAAAAAGGCTCATGAAATAAAAGTGTCTTGGAATCGGATCGTGGAAGAATCCAACATACTTGAGTGTTCAAAATCCACTGAGTATGAGGGAGAATAGTCAACAGAGTAAGAGCATGACTCTGTTAGCCAGGATGAAGAGCTTGAAAACCCACAACGAAAATGTAAACCTGGTAAATATAAATCCTTACTAGATATCATAAGGAAGAAGAAAATTATAGAAAATTTTGAACAAGAAGATGAACAAGGGCCTGATCAAGAACTACTTGTAAATGAGTCTACTGTAGAGACCTTGTCCTATCTTCATGCACAAAATACAGTGCTTCAAATTAAAATTGATAGGCTAAGAGAGGACTTTATAGAATAATCTAAAAATATCTAGTGAGCCCTGGATGTTCAGATTGAATTAATTAAGCAACTTTCTACGGATAAGACACCAAAGCCTGTGGACTCTGTCAACCGGCTACCACCTGTCGAAGTCTCCCCACATAAGAGCTCTACTTCTGGTAAAAATCCTAAAAAATCGGTAAAATTTAGCAAACAGTTGTACACTGATAAACCAATTGACTTTTCAAATATCCTCGAGGAGGATAGTTCCCAGCAAATTCATAGTATTACTCAACAGAATCAACCTACAAAATTGGACCTACCCACCAAGGAAGGAAATACATTAAAAAGTCTTGTCTTGAATGTATGGATACCTTTGGAGCCTGATCTGATGATTAAAAATGAGAAACTTGATCCTTCCCAGACCAAGGATGTAGAGCAAAAAGGAAACCCCCAAGAGGTTGAGTATATCAAGACGATTATGGTGGAAACACCAGTTGCAACAGCTGCAACATCTGTAGATCAAAATTCTAAGGAGCAGGTACAACGAGTTAAAAGGGAACAAAGATTACTAGGACAAAGACCACGATCATCTCAAATTTCTTCTCGAATTTTATCTCAGCAGGTTCAAAATTCAATGAACAATAAAAAAAACATTTATTAATTATTCATAATTATATTTTTAATTATATTTGTAGTATATTTTATTTGTATGGCATATGTAATATGTACAGGCAATATTTGAAATGTTTGTATCTGTATATTTTTATAAGTCAGTTTACGTAATATGTACAATTAATATTTACAATGTTTACGTAATATGTACAGTTAATATTTGAAAGATTTTTGCTTTATAATTGCTAATATAAATTGTTTATTTCTTAGTTTTATGACCTTTGTATTTTTTGATAAATGAATTATTTTATGTACTTTAGATTAGTGATTAAGTTTTATTTTTCCAGAAGAAACTTAGTATAGTTCTGTTAAAATTCAAGTTGTTTTAAAAAATTCTAGCAATGATTATGATAACTTATGTTATTGTTTTTCTATAAATTTTAATTGTGAATATTTGATACATGCATAAGGTTGTTATATTTTGTTCATCATTATCTTTCTGCATGCATGAGGACATGCATGGACTTCAGTTTGAGGGAATGATGAGTGGCTATTTGACATATATTTTTGTACCAGAATTGTTTCATTATTACAATTATATGATGATTATGATATATTTTCTATGAATTATTATTAATAAAATGTGATTTATTAGTAAATATGATTAATTATAGTAATCTAACATAAGTGTTTGATTTATATCAAATTTATTTGAGTTCTGAGAAAAATGCAGGAAAAAGCATTGATGATTGATAAAGAGATTTTTTTAGAATGCACCTCGAACGAGAAGAACCAACAGAAGTTCGGTGAATAACAAGTAATTGATCTTGCTACAGATGCATATTACTGAAGTAGATTACTAAAGGGAGTTACTGAAGGTAGTTAGTAATTACTTAAGGTAATTACTAGAGACAGTTACTGAAGAATGTTACCAGCAGTTATTATTGACCGTGGACGACACAATCAAGTGGACGACACATCAAAATGGATGGCAACATATATTTTTACTTTTCAAAATATTTTGTTTCTCGCATACTATCTGCGGGAATATCTCAAGTTGACAAAGTTATTATTTGTTCCATAAATATTGTAATCAGTTTATTTTGGGAAGTTTGAGATGTAAATGCAAATATTGTTAGACTTTCCTGGAATAAAGGACATAAAAGTCCTAATGTATATCTTGCGAGTCAGTTAAATAAGTGTTGTCTTGTTAGGATGCCACTTGGACCAGTCAAAATAATTATAATTCCAAAAAGGAGTACGTATTATGTTAGGTTTTAGATTATTTTTATTAATGTACAATAATTTGTCCACAAAATCCGTATGAAAAATACGTGGAGAAGATTTTTTAGCATTGTATTATTTACAGTATAAATTACATAGGAGACCTTGAAGGAGGTCTACACTCTAATGACATTGCTTGCTACCGTTACATTATAGTTTGTTCTAAGTTACAATTATGAGGAAGCATGTACAGTTGAAGCTCTAGTAATAAAACAACACTTTGTTCTTCAAATATGGTAATTTGTATCAATTTTGTGGATTGTTTGAATTATGTTTTGTAAGTTGTATATTTATAACCTACATTCAAAGAATATGCATCAATATTAGTATGAGATATAAAATTTAGTTACAAAGATAAGGTAAATTAGAGGAGAAAGTCTTACAATTCCCTTTAGGAGGCAAGGCCCACTCCTAATAGACATTCCCGAAGCTCTCACCCCTGCATTAGGTTAGGATTAGTTAGAATTGCATTTCAAATTATATAAAATAAGATAAATTGCACGAGGATCCTCACAAATAAATTAGAACATATCATAAATAAATTAGCTTGCAAATAATTAGATGCATCAGTAAATCAATTCATCAGTAATTAAGTGCATCAGTAAATGAACTCATCAGTAAAAGCAAATCATCATTGCATTTATTTATCATATCCTGCATTATTCATTTTTGTACAAATTTAATTTTGTTCATTTACTTTTCTATACACATGAAGCCTGAAAAAGAAACTTGAGCTACGCTTAGTATTAACTTCTACGATATAATCTATACGGGATTGTTACTCTTTAAATCTAACCTTGATTTCCCTCATATTGATAAAATTAAATGTAAGCTCTACAGCTGATCATTTTGCACAACATTTTCCAGAGCAATTTTAGAGTATTTTCTAGCATTTTTTACAACGGTTTTAGAGCCTTTTCAAATGGTTTTCAAAGCATTTTTAAAGGGTTTTTGTAGCATTTTCAGACGGTTTTTAGAGTGTTTTCAAACAGTTTTCAAAGCGTTTTCCCGGGTATTTCAGAGCATTTTCTAGGGTATTTCAGAGTGTTTTCTAGGGCATTTCAAAGCATTTTCCAAGGCCTTTCAGAGTTTTTTCCAAGGTATTTTAGAGCAATTTCCAAGGTGTTTCTAGATCATTTAAAGACTATTTTTAGAGACTTTTTCAGACTATTTTAATGTAGAAATATCTAGCTCTTCCTCTCCTCTGCCTTCCAAAGTGACATTCAAGAACATTTTCAGCACTCCTAGAAGAAATTCTAAATGGATTTACACCTCTAGAATTGTTGGAGTAATGAATATACCATAGTTGGACATCAACGTCCCCCTTATGCAATGGATAGTTAGTTTCTACAACCATGATGTATCCACTATTCAAATCAAAGTGGATAACAAGGATATTATTTTTACTGTGAACCCCTCGAATGTGCAACGACTAACAAGGTTACCATTTTTGGATGGTCACCTAGTGAAAAACAAGTACATCTTGACAAAGGATGACAAATAAATGCTAGCATCCAAATTTATTGTGAATTTAGACCATTTGAAAGATATATTTTTAAAATTTAGTTGATGTATACCTTAGTGAGATGTAAAATGGCTTAACTGAATATGGGGCTCTGACTACATTATTCACAAGGCCTATGGTATTTTGAGGTTGTCCTCCTTACTGATCAATTAATTTGAAGGCTCTATATACCTAATATCGATACTTTGGAATAGTCATTAATTTTCTAAAATTGGTGTTGACCTTTTTTTTAGAAACCTCTAAACCCAAATCAAACTAATATTTTCTTATCATCAATTTCTTTTCTAGTTTTCTAATTAGCCAAGTCATTTTGTTGCTTTTGGATAATATCCTCTACATTAGGCTCTTTAGGAATCATTTGTAACTTCATATGATTTACCTTTTCTGTGAAATCACTCCTATAGCTTTCTCCTCTTGTGCAAGCCCTTCATCAACTTTGTCCTCCACTATTCTATTCCTAAGATTGAGAGCATGTATTATTTCTAAAGACTCAACCTCTTATGTTGTAGGTACAAGCTTTCCTTGCTTCATTCTATCAAATCTAGTATTAGTAGGCTCACTTGAGGTTGATGCCTCTCCAAATACCAATGCTCGTTGCTCAAGATTATTAGCACATATGTCCATGTCCATTTCAAATTTTTGTTCTCTTTTTTCATCCTCTTGAGTCTAGCATACATTAATTCTAACATCGTCATCTTTAGATTCAGCGTTTAAATAAACATTAGAATCCATAATTAGATAAATACCACAATCAATAGGTTTATGTGATGCATCACGTGTAGAGCAATAAAATGTATGATTTGATGCTATATTATTTTATGGCATGGGATTTGGAACAGAATCTAGATCTCTCTCTACTTCTTTATTTTTTCAATTCCCATTCTGATTCCTATTTCCCTCTTCATTTCCATTATTATTCCAGTTTCTATTAAAATTCCTTTTGAAATAAGACCTATTATATTCCTACTATCTATTATTACACTGTGAAGTTTTTGCATTAATGTCCTTGCCTTTTTCAAGTCTAGCCAACTTGTTATTCAAAGTAGTAAACATATCACTCAGCTAATTAGCTATTTTGTTCATAGGATCCTAATATGTTTTCTTAGGGATAGAGAACTCAATATTCTTGGGCTTCCTTTCATTTTGATTTGGCTCTAAAGAGTATGCTTTCATCTTACCACTATCAATCATATATCTTTCTATTTCAATATCTCTTTCCATACATTTATCAATGGTAGTTATTGCTTATTGTCTCAACTCATAACTAAAATCTCCAAGGAAAGCATTTTTGTAGAAACAAATGGATTGATCATCATTTGGCCTTAATGCTATTGGAATATTATTTCTAGTCTTAAATAATATTCTATTCAAATCTCCATTGATTCATTTTATTTCTTTTTCATGGTATCCAATTCTATCAACAAGGACTATTCATTCTTCCTCTCTCCATATTTCCTAAGGAAAGTGTGCTCTAGCTCTTGAAAATTATTGTTAGTACCAACTCCAAGGCTGTTGAACCATTCTTGAGCATTCTTCTCTAAAGTTGGAAAGAAAAATCTAAGGATAATATCTTCATCATCCACCTCAAGACTATCTATAGCATACAAAAAATACCTAACATGATCTTCATCGATGATAATATTGTTCCCTTGAAATTTAGGCAAGTCCTTATGAGCTTTACCAGGGAGAGGATTTAGATTTATAGGTAAAACAAAGGCTCTATATCTATTGGTCCTCCACTAAATAACATTAGCATTGGAGTTTTGATTGAAATTTTGGTTTACATTGACATTTTAATTTGCATTAGGAGTTTTCATACTCACTACAATTTGATTCACTATAGGTACTTGGTTTACATTAGAAGACTGGTTGAAACCAATATTCAGGCTAGAAATAAAAATAGTATGAATTGGAATTGAAGATTTTTTGTGAGACTTGAAGAATTCCTCAGGATTTGACACTCCAGCAAGCACTTATTTACCAATTCTTCTTGTAGATGCTAGATCCAACTCCTTTTTTTATTTTTAAATTTTTGAGTTCATTCGGAGTCACCAGTACGGATGTGCAAAGAAGGAACAAGATCTTCAACAATACTTGGTCCAAGATTGCTTAGCCTGATATTCACTCAAATCTCATAAATTTCATTCTAGGAAATACTATGAGAAAAAAAACTCAAAATTATATTGAGTATTCCCCAAAAATGGTGCCAAAAAATATTGGGAGAAATTGTTGCACCCTTAATAGATTTATCATGCTGCAAGACTTCCCTGATCCAATCAGCACTGTGGATTCTAGTGGATCCACCTCTTTAACTCAAGAAAAATTATCCTAAGACTCTAGATAGATCGAGTAGGGTAAGGAAACCCTGGAGGTAAGCTTAAAATATTTCTTATATGCTCATGCTCATCCAGATTTTCAAAAATGAAATAAAACTGCAACATAAAATTTGACCAAGTTTGAAACTAACTCCCAGCTAGTGCTTCAATCTGTAGACCGGTGCCTTATCCATTGGGAAATTGTAGACAAACTTAAAATATGATGAATATAGAAGGGGGATAAGATAAAATTGATCCAATCACATCCATTCAAATAATATAATAGAAATGATTCAATATGCCAACAAAAGAACACACCATTTACACATTCAAATTATGTAACAAGTAAATGGGAGAACACATAAAATTGTACACAGAACTACTAAAATGGGGAAATAGGATTGTATTAACCAATAGATTATTACAATGGGAGTCTGATTAGAATAACCAAATATCACTAAACTAGTACAAATAAATTCTCCATTCAAATGATGCAATAGAGAATTACAACTCTTTATTCAAATGATGTAACAAAGAGCCTCCTAGCTTCCAACCTCAACCATTGGAAATGATCTCAGTAAACTAGGCACCTCCTTAGCAAAACTTGCATGATAATAGAGAATAAAAATAGGTGACTAGACAAGACACACAAAGTAAAATACAACTGACAAGGATGGGCACACTTGTATACCTCTTGTAAAATTACGGTGCAAAAACTGGATGATGTTTCCTATTGTGGCAACTCTCTTAAATAGCTTGATCATTTGGTCCATAATTGCAAAAACTTCTTGATTTTTGGAGAGTGTTGGTGAGCTAAACACCTTTTTTTGAATCTCCATCGAGCGAAAAGCAAAGATACAACAATACGAAAGCAAGGAGCAGAACGGGCATGCGTAGAAGTGGGGCCAAGGATGGAACGAACAAATAGGAATGAGGCAACATCTAAGTCTGACTCTATGGTTTCAAATGATGGGAATGATGTCTTTGGGGGGAAATAACCCCCAAATAAACCAACGATGGGAAACAAGAAATCCCAGGTAGCATCATTTGTATAAACCCTAAAGGGAAGGCCCAAACCCTCCTTAACTACATAATGTACCTTTATTCCTGAAGGATGCAATGTAATTCTACTAGAATAAGTCATGTTTGGGTATATTTCCCAATGTTCCTTTTTCCTAATCAGGCATTTTTTGGGTGGGAGACATGAAATGGAGACTATCTGGTGATGGGTGGTAGTAAAATTAAAAACCAAGGGTTGTCAAGAATTGGTTGCCATGTCAAGATATTTATTTATGATTCGACTCAATACTCAAGAGGATGTGAATCACATTCTATCTGGGGGCCCATGGTTCTTTGGGATACAAAGCATTTTCCTCCATAATTGGGATGTGGACTTTGATCCAGAAACCTAGAATATCAAATTTACCCTCATCTAGGTTCATCTCCTAAATTTATCCTCTCATTTTTTGTATGAGGATGTGCTACAGGGGATCAGCCGTGCGATTGGGAAGCTTGTCACTATTGACCCTGCAACGCATGCTCGATCAAGGATGAAATAGGCCCATATCTATGTAAACATGAATTTGGAAGCCCAAATTATAACCCATGTGGATCTAATTTTTGGGTCTTACCTCTGATGCCAAGTTGTGGAGTATGATAATAAACCCTCCTTTTGCACTGAGGGCCAAATCTAGGGGTATCTTCAAAACCAGTTTTTGAAACTAAGGCTTGCACAGAGTGATCAACAAGATATGCAATGTCCACCTAAAGGAGAGGTTCATATAACAAGAGATAAAGTAGGTCTATGCTATGAGACCAAAGGCAAGAAACCTGGTCCCCCATATCCAAATGGTGACAAGAATAAGGCAAGTTCCCTGTTTGCTTTTTCCAATAGATTCAGTTTATTCAACAATGTTGATCTCAATGCAAACAATGATGATGAGGATATTCTTAGAGAAGAATTCCCTGGTTCAAATCACCCTGAACAATCAATAGTGAAGGCAAACCCTCCCCTGAAACCCCCTCATTCATCCCCTAATTGATTTCCAAATTCCTTGTCGACCATAGTTTTTGCTCTCCAATCCCCACCACCCAATCCCCCACTGCCATCTAATCCCCCACTCATCTCCCTTCCATCCTATAGGTCTATCTCATATTCTTAACCATGTCTAGACCAAGCACAACCTAATATTCTAGGTTATCCCAAGATAAGGACATCCTACATTTCTTACCATAAAGTGCTTCAAAAGGAGCCATGCCTAAAGTTGAATGGTGATCATTATTGTAGGTAAACTCTACTAGATGCAAGTAATCTTCCCATTGGATTTTTTGGTCCATACAATATATGCAAAGCATATCCTCTAGAAACTAATTCACCCTTTTAGTTTGAACATCATTTTTAGGATGATAAGCAAAACTTATGTTCAATCTAGTACCAATGGTGTGATGCAAGGCTTGCCAAAACTCATATGTGAATCTTGAGTCTCTATCCAAGATTATTTCCTTAGGAAAACCATGAAGCTAAAATATCTCTTTGGAAAATCTATTAGCCACAACTACAACATCATTCGTAGTGCTTTCGGGTATAAAATGCATAACCTTGGTTAATCTATCAACCACCACTAAGATCGTATCATGATGGAACTATTTTTTAAGAAAACCTATAATAAAATCCATCAAAATTACTTGCCATATTTTCATTGGTATCTCGTGAGGATACAACAATCCCGTAGGGTGTCTGTGTTTTACCTTCACCTTCTAACATTCGAGACATTGGGTAAAAAAATTTGTTATGTCCCTTTTCATCCTAGATCAATTGAAGGTTTTCTTCATATTCTCCCTTATTTTTGCTCCTCTTGGGTGAGCAGAATATGGTGATCTATGAACTTCACTCATATCATTTTCCTCAAGTTGCTAGTTTCTAGAATAACTACTTTGTCCTTGAAGCACAGGAAACTATCTTTGAAGCTAAAATCCTTGTTTTCATGAACTTGGTTGCAATAAGCATCCTGCTTTTGCATCTCTTTGAATTGTTCCATAAAATTTATATGGTCGTGAGACAAGGTTGCAATGTTCTTTATTCTACTTAGTGCATTAATGACTTTATTCTCCTTTCCTTTTATACACTCAATGTCAAAATCATATTCTGATAGAAATTCCATCCATCTCTTCTACCTAGAATTGAATAAAGGTTGAGTAAATATATACCGTAGAATCTGATGGTCTGTCCTTAGCTCAAAGGGTCTCCCAAAAAAATAGTGTTGCCAAATCTTAAGGGCAAACACCATCACTACTAGCTCAATATCATGGATTGCATAATTGACCTCATTTTATTTTAGTTTTCTTGATCCATAGGCTATCACTATCTCTTCCTGAGAGAGCACTACTCCCAAACCTTCCAATGATGCATCCATACAAAAAGAAAAACTTACTTGAGGATCAGGTATCTTGAGTACAAGAGGCATAGTAATATTTCACTTAAGAAGCTCAAAAGCTTCCTCACATCTATCCGTCCACTTGAATTATTTACCTTTCCTTTAAAGGTTATCATTAGGGAGGAATATTGACGTAATATTTCACATAGCACTTGTAGTGGCCAATCAGACCCAAGAAACTTCGGACTTCCATCACATTCATGGGTGGTGGATAGTTCAAAATTACATCTATTTTTTAGGGTCTATCGTAATTTCTTCTATGAAGACAATGTGTCCTAGATACTATACTTATGACACATAATATTCATATTTGGTCAAATTTCTGTATAGCTAGTTTTCCCTTACAAAATATAACACAATCTTGAGGTGCTTGTCATGCTCTACCTTATTTCTAGAATATATCAAAATATCATCCAAAAATACCAGCACAAATTTATCCAGTTGCTTTCTAAATTTATTATTCATTAATTTCATAAATATTGTCAGGGCAACATTAATCCAAAAGGCAAGACAGTAAACTTATAGTGTCCATAACATTTTTTAAAGGCTTTCTTATGGGTATATTCCTCATGATTCCTCAGTTGATGGTATCTTGACTTTAAATTAGTCTTTGACAAGATTGTGGTATCCCTAAGTTGATCGAAGAGGTCTTCTATTCTGGGTAGAGGATACCTATTATTGGTGGTGGTCTTGTTCAATATTCTATAATCAATACATAATCATAGGGGGTCATACTTCTTCTTGACAAACAATAGTGGTGCTCCCCATGGTGACACACTAAGTTTGATTAATCCTTTCTCCAACAATCCTTGCAGTTGCACCTTTAGCTCCTACATCTCTATGGGATTTATCCTATAGGGGGCTCTATGAATAGGCTTTGTACTGGGTTGGAGCTCGATTGTGAAGTTGAATTCACATTGAGGTCGTAACCCTAGTAATTCCTCTAGAAAAACATCCCTATATTATTGCATAGTGGATGTTTCTCAAGCACCTCCTCCTTATTTTCCCTATCTATCTCATTTAGCTTCACAATAAAGACAATTCCTCATTTCTTAATGGCTTTCTTGAGTTGCATTACCGAAATAAATTAGGGTTGAAAATTTCCTTGTTGGTTGTATTCTCTCTGTACTTTCCCATCATATTCTAAGAAGTCAATACATCAGTCTTGAAATTTAATTACAACCCTATGCACTTGTAGCTAGTCCATTCCTAGGATCACATTGAGAGTGTGAAAGGGAGTGACATAAAGATAATATGTAGTCTAGTTATTAGGTAAGGTAATCTCTACCATAGGATAACATTGATTTATAAAAAGGGTTTACCCTGAGACATACTCCACCTTCCACCTATGATCCAAGATTCCTGGTATTTTTAATGTCTTTTATTAATCTAGTCAAAACAAAACTATCTGTAGCACTACTATCAATTAAAATATTAACATCTTTATTAAATATCTAACCCTTTATTAGCAATAGAGTGGCTTGTCCATCGATTTCTTGTTTCCCTATTGTTGCATAACTCTTGTGAGTTGGTTCTTTGCATGTAGGTTCTTTGTACATAAGTTCCTTTCCTTTAGATTTCAATCCTACTCTACATAGATAATTGGTCATGTAATGTAGTCCACCATAACTATAGCACCTAGTCTTGAGTTTTGGATGTGCTTTTTATTTTTTCCAATTGTTTGTCTTCTCTAATGAGGGAGGTTTAGCTTATCCTTGAGATGGTTTATTGCTACCAACCCTACAATAATTACCATTGTGGTTCCTCCCTTCAGGGTTATGCATAAGGGGTTGACCCCAAAATCTATTTATAAATTGAAGGCAAATTGTCTTAGAATCCCGATAAAATATGTAGAAGTATACATGGTGAATTCCAATTATTTTTCTCCAAAAATTTTCAAACCATGGCGAATTGCAATTATTTTTCTCCAAAAAAATTCAAACCATGGCAAATTTTTCTGTGTTTGGGGCCATGAATATCGGTTTGCAAAATTAAAGGATTTAGGCCAAAAATAAAGGCTTTTAGCATTTACAATTTATGATGACCAGTCTGAGATGTAAAATTTGATTGGTTGCAAGTATTTCGATTAGATACAGACAAGATGCAACCAATCGGCATATTCTAATCGGTTGTAGAGGTGCACTTTTGCAGGGAAACTTGTAGGAGGCATAAATTTTGCTCTGGAGCTTCGTTTTCAAATTTTTTTAAAACCACCTAGTTCGATGAGATCTCAAAAACTAAGTGAAATCCTCAAAAAACATCTAAAATTGATCGACATATCTGCAACCAATTGGTTGTAGATGTGTCAGTCGTTTGTAGACATGTTGATAAATTTCAAATATTTTTTAAGGATTTCACTTAGTTTTTTGAGTAGATCTTGTCGAGCTAGGTGGTTTTAAAAAACAAAAATTAAAAATGGAGCTTCGGAGCAAACGTTACACCTCCTAGAAGTTTCCCTGCAAAATTGCACCTCTGCAATCGATCGACATGCATCTTGCTACCGATCGGCATATGACGATCGGTTGCAGAGGTGCACTTTTGCAGGGAAACTTCTAGGAGGCATAAAATTTTCTCCGGAGCTTCATTTTAATTTTTTTTAAACCACCTAGCTCAACGAGATCTACTCAAAAAACTAAGTGAAATCATCAAAAAAATATCTGAAATCGATCGACATGTCTGCAACTGATGGATTGTAGATGTGTCAGTTAGTTGCATACCTGTCGATTTGTTTCAAATGTTTTTTTTAGGATTTCACTTACATTTTTGAGTAGATCTCGTCGAGCTAGGTGGTTTTAAAAAAAATGAAAACAGAACTCTAGAGCAAAAGTTATGCCTCCTAGAAGTTTCCCTGCAAAAGTGCACCTCTACAATTGATCGGCATATTTCAATCGGTTGTAGAGGTACACTTTTGTAGGGAAACTTCTAGGAATCATAACTTTTTCTCTACAATTAATCGACTTATAACGACAGACACATCTCTACAATCGATTGACGAATATCGATTGACACCTCTATAACCAATCAGCTTATGCCAATAGACACTTCCCTGCAACCGATTGACACCTCTGCAACTGATCAACACCTTTGCAATCAAATGACATGTCTGAAACTAATTTTCTTATGCTAATAGACATGACTTTGCAACCGATCGGCTTATTTCGATCATCTTGCATCGATCGACATTCCTCTGCAATCGATCAACTTATGTCGAAAAACACTCCTCTTCAACCTTGTCAAGTTTTTTGTTATTTTAGAGTGATGTATGTTTATCGGTACCCACTACAATATATATACAAGTAGTATATGAGGCGATTTGGGTAGGAAAAATAAAATAATTTATAATTTAAAGGTGAATTGGACAGGAAAATCAAATTCATTTATAATTTGAAGGTGAATTGGGTGGGAAAATCAAAATCATTTATAATTTGAGGTCAGCAAATTAAAATAAAAATATTTTAATTATTTTCAATGGCAGGCGAATTTACCCCAAAAAAACTTCCACCTCATAATTTTTAGGCAAATGGGCTCCAGTGAAAGGATCTAAAATTAGCCTTTTCAAAAGTTTAAAAATCCTAAATAGAGCTAATTTATGATATTTCATGCTTATGCATAACCCTGCCTCCCTTGGAACCTTATTCTACTCTTTCCTTACCTCCTATCATTCCTTCAGTCCTACCCAGAGTGATTTTTACTTGCATGCTCTCCTTCCCACTTAATGAATCCTACACTATTTATTTTTCTTAATGCTTCTTTGCCCTGCTTTTCCAACCCTTCATAATAAAAATAGGGTTTGAGATAGGTTTCAATGTTCTAGGCTAAATCATAAGCCTTATACAAGTTAGCAGGTTCTCACATGTCTACCTCTCATCCTATTTTGGTGTTTTATCCTAATATAAACTTGTGAATATT
Organism: Wollemia nobilis; assembly: GCA_028583015.1. Lineage (NCBI taxonomy): Eukaryota > Viridiplantae > Streptophyta > Pinopsida > Araucariales > Araucariaceae > Wollemia > Wollemia nobilis. The sequence goes on along the minus strand of JAQPPZ010001057.1, from coordinate 5,134,976 downwards.
CATTTTCTTATTGTAAGCAGGAACATACTAAAGGAGGTTGACAAATATTTGATGGTATATCTCCACTAACCTAACTCCCTATCGAAGTCTAGTTAATTCCTTATATTTTTGGGAATAAAAGTGCTCCATGAGGAATCTATCTTTAAAGGCCTTCACAAATGCTTACCAACTCAAATCAACTATAGCTGCAAGTCCTAGTCCATTACTATATATTTCCCACCAACTTGCACCATCACCTTAAAGGTGTAGAATGGCATAGGAAATTCAGGTTCCAGAGGAGTTGTTCTTAAAAACATAATAGGTTTATATTTCCTTCAGCCAAGATTTAGCTTTTTCACCATCCTTTTCTCCATTAAAATTGAAATATCTTAAATACTTCATATCTTTGCCCAGCTCAGCCTCTAGATGAATCCTAGTCTATTGTGCTTCTGTAAGGGGTTCATTTGACTGTTCTATCCTAGAGTTTCTAGATAATTTTTCCTGATTCAACATGATATCTAACATCTATCTTTGTGTTTCTACCTTATCACAAACTTGGGACATAGTCATTATGAGATCCTCTCTTTCCTCACTAAGGTTTTCTAAATATACATCTAATTTTTTGTATTCTACATTGGTTTATCATGAATACCTCGTTGTTGGGGTGACACCTCTCCTTCTTATATTTGGTGGCATTGTTCCTACCACACATAGGAGAGTCAATAAGAATAAATTTACTAAAGCTAATGTAATCCTATTTATGCTAGTCTTTAAGCAAAAAGATTCATCCTTGTACCTAGGTAGGTTTTTATTTCACAACCATTCTAGTTGTTGTATAGTAAGCCTATTCCACTACAAACCTAGGCTCTAATACCAAATGTGACAATCCAAAAATCTATCATATTTTTTTTATGGATAATTAGATACATTTTAACCTACTTAACAACCTATCTAGTCTTACATGAAGTACACCCATCACTACATCTTACATAAGTCTGGCTACACAAGTGTACTAGCTGTAAGGCTAGTATTTACAAGTTATCCCTCTTGTTGGCCCCATGAGCTAACCTACCTTTCCTTTCATTCTATTGAATGGGTAAGCTTATAGATATCCCTTACTCATGTCCATATAAGTGGGCTAGAGTGTATAAAACTTTACTATCCCTCTCATCTAAAAATGAGCTAATCATTTCCTCATTTGCCTCGTTAAAATCCTATCCATAGCAATACCTTAGATTAATTTATACAACAATACCACCCATTTAAGTCAATGAGGTATTCAACTTCCATTCAAAACACCCCATAAAATTCCCTTATGATGTGTGTTTGTACCCTTATAGTTTTTCCAATGAAGACACTAACTTCATCCTAATATTTGCCCATCAAATTCCTTTATGATGCATAAGAATATTTATTAGGTTTTACCCATTAACATCTACCAAATACAATATTAGATACGATTCCAATATTTTAATTAACATCAACTATTAATATACCTCTTATATGAGTATTAGCTTAATCACTCACAATATTTCAAGGATCCCAACTAAACTATCCATCACATATTATTAATCATAGCATGGTTTTCCAAAATTCATTACATTAATTTAACATCTACACCTAAGGTGAAGAATCCTTGAGAAATTTCCAAGAATAAATCTAATTCTAATTCTAATGCTTTCTATATTTTAAATAATTTTCAACCAACATCTTAACCAAAATGCATGGAACTACATCTATAAGAATAGAAAATTAACACTAAAATAGCTATAAGCCACACAACAACCACATCGACACATAAATTTATCCTAGGAGAAACCTCATGGGGAAACCCAACCTCAAATAAAACCATTATTATTTCATTAGTCAATCTAAACCTTTACATAAGATGTGGAAAACCCATATTTTTCAAAACTTACTAAGGAACCTATCATGTCTATCAGATTCCTCATAAGAGGTTGTCCTTTATTACTTGTAGATGCCGCTATGACTACATATTGGAACTCTATTCCAAAAACCTTCAATTTATTGTTATAATAGTGGTTGGAAAATGTAGAAAACAATTAGTAAACACCCCATGGGTAGTCTGGTTCAATTCTAGCATATCGTCCAAGCACTAACACTCGACCCCAAATTCTTCATCATTTTAAGTCTTCAACTGTAGCACTCGTAGTAGAACCTGTCCATCAAGAATGCACAAAGCTGGCACTACCATTCTTGGAACCTTACACTAATACTAAATCAACCAAAATTCAAAATTAAAGCACCCACCACTCATATTTACCAAAGTCAACTAAACATAGTAGATTCATGATTACATAACCATTTTTTGGTATCTACTGAAGCTATATAATGCATACAAAACTTGGAATCACATACTCAACTTATAAATTTTCTAGAGCTATCCATAGCATAATAAATTCTAAAACTACATATTCTTCTATCAAATCATAAATACCTTTTAATGTACGAAAGAGATGGAACAACATTTTGTTTTATCTTTCCTTCATTGCTACATAATACATCACAATTTTAGGGATGACATATACATTTTATCCATTTAATAATACCATCGATTACATTATAAAATCTGGAATAACATTCCTACTTAATCCATTCTCTATTGCTATCTAATGCATTAAAAAATCTAGAATAACATTCCTATTTAATAAATTCTCTAATGCTATCAAATGCATTATAAAACCTGGAATAACATTCCTATTTAATCCATCCTCTAATGCTATCAAATACATTATAAAACCTCGAATAAAATTCCTATTTAATCCATTCTCTAATGCTATCAAACGCATTATAAAAACTGGAATAACATTCCTATTTAATCCATTCTCTAATACTATCAAATGTATTATAAAATCTAGAATAACATTCGTATTTAATCCATTCTCTAATGCTATCAAATGCATTATAAAACCTAGAATAATATTCATACTTAATCCATTATCTAATGCTATCAATGCATTATAAAATCTAGAATAACATTCCTATTTAATCCATTCTTTGATTCTATCAAATGTATTATAGTATCTATTTAATCCATTCTTTAATTCTATTAAATGCATTATAAAATCTTTAATAACATTCCTACTTAATCCATTCTCTAATGCTATCAATGCATTATAAAATCTAGAATAACATTCCTATTTAATCCATTTTCTAGTTATATCAAATGCATTATAAAATATGGAATAACATAACATGTAGAGGACTCCACCTCCTACTACCAAAAGTCTTAGACATACAAAAGAACACTCAACTTAGCTTATAGGTTATTTCAAGCGAATCATTCTAGAGTATGAATATTTTTACAGCAACCATAGTTTTTTTTGTTCAATAAGATAACCTACTCCCTCTTCTATAAAGAACAACACAAGATGCATGCAAATAGTTATTCCAAGAAGGCTTATTCTCACAGACTTATCTCTAAGTAACAGTGAGCTCCACAATGATTCAAGATGAATCCAATATCTCTAAAATTACAAGAACATCAACCCATGTGCAACACTATAACCAAGTGTAGTCCTTAAACCTCTGGTTAGGTAGAGAAGATCTTTAGACTTCTTAGTATATCATGTACCAAAAATACACACCGAGTAATAGGTAAGGGTACCAGGTTGGGCAATTTACTTGACACTCAAACCTATCATCCCAACTCTTCCATCCTAATAGTTTACTAAACTAAAGGAGATTTTTTAACAAGAAGAGTAAAACCATTTAATAGCTCACTAAATTGAGCCAAATATAGGGTCTTATTTTCTAATCTAACTCATAGTTCCAATGCACAAAAAGTGTCGAACAGTGAGTGTAATGCAACATCTCTTACCTCTAATTGTGAAAGAATGGCACTCCCACCAAAGCATTGAAAACTCTTTTACTACCAACAACATAGTGAGAAAACATCAGTTTTAAGAAGCATGCCTACCTGTGATCCAAGATTATTGTAGTGAATTGGGTCCTTTTCCCCAATGTCACCACTACAAACTTCCTTATGTGGACAAATTCTCCACCATCACCTTCATCGATAAATAACTCTCTCTTCCTAGTTTTCATGGGTATCCCAAATAGAACTGCCCCACTACTCCATCACATTTTTATTTAAAGACTCTCAATGTGGGTTATTAGCTAAAAAAACCATGAAGTTTACTCTATTTCTCCCCACGTCTACCAAGGATTCGATACCTTAGTAAACACTTAGTAAACCTAACCTCTTTTAAAAAACAATAATCTAATCAAATTAAAGCCAAGAATCTTGTCTTTTCTCTTCTCTACGAATTTGCACAACTATATAAAAAGAATCTTACGATCATAAAAGACCATATTAAAATTGATAATAAGAAGTCCACCATACTAATTATGCTTATCAAAACTTTTTCTTCATTATTTTTTTCTAAAGAGATCATATTTTTAAGACATAATATAACTCAAATCATCTTCACTAAAGTTTTGTAGTTACTTACCATGAAAGCAACATTTGATCTATCTCTTATATACAAATTATGCCAAGTCACTAAATAAGAAAAGAGAGCATCTATTAGGTTGCTTCTTTGTCAAAGAATATGCCCATATTTAGGACATATTAAACCTGCATCAATGAAAATCAGTTAGCAACGTCATATTTTATACATAAAACCTATGTTGCAAAAATAAAACATAATTTTTTAGTCGTTCCTTTGGTTAGAAAAACATCCAACCGCAATAACATATCCATCATGCGTAATGTATCATAAATACAACCAAAAAAAAGGGTATGCCAAAAGAGGGTCATGACAAGAAACAAAAAGTAATTATCAAGTGGATAAAGACATTGAAAGTTAGGTTTTGAAGTATTTTCATTGCTTTCTAGTATTAAAATTTATTGCTATCTATGATTAAATTTCACTGCTTTTTACATTAAGTTCAATTCCTACAATTTTCTGGTAATTTTTTCCTTGTTTTTATTTTTGCAAGTTTAATAATAGGAAGGAGGATGAATTAATGAGTAAACCATGATACGAACATGGACGATACATCTCTCAGCCACCCCAAGCAATATTGACCAAGAACTGAGCAACAAGAAGAGGCTTTGCAAAGCCAACAATTTGTCATTTCCTCTACAATAGAGTTATAGTCCTCAAGAGGAGCATATCAAATCCAATTTATCCAGGAAAGAGCTCATGTAATTATTTAATAAATTAGTCGTACACTTAAAAAATTACACATTGATATTCTTAAGGCTATAAGTGAACAAAGTGAAGGACAAGAAGAACAAAGTGAATTATCCAATCTTAGTCCATTTACTCCTTCAATGAGATATTACACTCAATTATTGTGGACTCCCTAGGCTTATCACATGGCTAAATAAGAACCAAGGTAGCCACGAAGTACTTTCAAGTTCCCTATATACCTTCCAAGGGTAAAGGCTAATAATAATTATGGGCATATGAAAAATATCTCTCCATCAACCATACCCACTTTTAGAGGATTGGCAACTAAAGATCCTGACACTTTTCTTTTTGATTTTGAAGTGCTTTTTCACACCTATGATTACACCACTAGTGTACAAAATTTAAAATTATTTCCAACCACTTTAAAATATGGTGCATTACACTGGTTCATGGGTTTGGATGAAAATTTTGTCACTACTTGGGAAAGTGATGATGGAATGAAGGTAGTTTTCTTAGATAAATACCAAGATTATTGTCATGTGAGAGACTAAAAAGTAAAAATTTTAATATGATTCAAAAAAAATGTGAAGGGATTGAAGATAATATTGAGAGATTTCAGTTTGCAATGAAGAGAGGTAACATTGAGTTGGATGAATATTTGGTATGAACTATATTTATAGAAGGATTAAGAGTCAAGACCATTGATATCATCAATCTAATGGGAGGAGGGAATATTTATAATATTCCTTTCCATAAAATTCTAAAGTTATGTACCAATTAATCTCATACAAGGCCATCTTTGTGCAATAACAAGACAACTGGAACCGCTAGAGGAATTACAAGAGTTAAAGTTAGTAATATGTTGGAAGACTTGAAAATAAATTTATTGGGAACTTTTACCTCTTTCTTGGATTTATTGCAAAATAAACATGAGGTCAAAGTTATCTATTGTCCTCACCAGAAGAATAACCATGCTTTATGTGATTGTCCTTTGGACGAGGCTACTATTCTTAGAATGTATGATCAACAATATTTAACAGAGGACTTCCAACATTTACCTACAGTAAAAATAGTGTTAAAGGAACTAGATTTTCAAGAAAAATAAGATGTTTTCTTTGTTGCACAAAGGAGGCCATTTCAAGACAACCAAGGATGATATTCAGGTATACCTAATCCATATTATTATTCTAATTTTTATCATTATAATCAAAATTGGTCAAATCCACAATGGTCTCAATGGTCTAATAATCTTCCATATTGGCCACAACCTAATTGGTCCAATCAATATTATCCACAACAAGGTTGGCAAGGCCAACAATGGTCATATCCACAACAATATCAGTCCAATCCACTATAATTTCAAGTACAAGTTCCTCAACAACACCATCAACAATAATTGTTACCTCCTCCACAAGGAAATAATAGTCACACACCACCCAAACAGCCTCCTCTTCCGACTCAGCTAGTGCTTAACCTCAATAGCAGACTTACCCAACAAATGATCTATGAAGCTGAAGGTACTTATCTAGTCAATTTATTATATTTTAGTTAAATATATCTTAGATCAAGGATATTTTTACCTAACCCTACACCTCCCATAATTACTAAAAAGGAAAGTTAATCCCAAACTATGGTAGAACCTACAATTTAGTCCATTGTTCCAATAAAAACTATAAACCAGTCTGCTATAGAACAACCTGTAGGTGTGACTGAGTTACCTACAGGGGCTGAACTTATATAACATTATAAAAATATAATAGAGGCTCATTTTCCTCAAATATTGATGATTCTAAAAGAAACATATGATATGCTTTTTATCTCATGGTAAAATTCATAACATCAATGTCTCTTGCAAGTGATAAAAGATATTCCAATTTATGCTAAGACCATTAGAGAGTTGTGTGTCAAGTGTCCAAGAAGGAAAAGAAAGAAACCCAAGACCATACATATCATGGGTTAACATACTGATTTGATGGTTGGAAAAATTCTCTTACAAAAATACATGGATCTTGGAGTACATGTTCTTACAATATGCATAGGATAAACTAGTAGATATATAGGTATTACTATGGAACAAAATTCCAATCATAGAATATGCCACTAGACTTGTATGATTGTGAGGGGACGAGTGTTAAAGTGCCCTTACTCTCACGCTACAATGAATACATGTTGGATTCAAGTTGTGTGTGGTACAAGTTATCATGTCAATTTAGATCTAGGGGATGGGATCCCTAGACCCTATTAGATTGTAGGTCTTAAATTGGTTGTAGCCTATACCCACAAGACTATTAGGCAAAGAGGTCACAAACCTGCCTTATTATCCTTGGTTTAGACAAGGTAGATAAGCTCCCAAATATTGTGATAGGTTAGCACACAACAAATCGGTAGTAACTTGAGAATCTCAAGGAATCATGTAAAGGGTAGGTATCCTAGGGTAGACTTGGGTTGGCAATCTAAAACTTGTTGTCTTTCACAGCCTTCATTCCTACCAATTTTGGGATCGAAGACCAATCATTGATCACAAAATGCACCTACCTTACTTCTTGAGCATTCGATATAGGATGGTCATTATGGGTTAGGAAGGTAAGGGCAAAGACTAGCTTCTCTTCCCTTAATGAGGTGTTCAATATGGTATGATACCTCAATTCTAGTTACATCGATGGGAATCCCACCTTGTTTACCTAGCTCAAACCATTGATATGGAATGAAGGCTTTAAATTATGGTACATAGGAGACTTAGACGTGCCCATCGAGCATCAATATTTTAAAGGAAATGGTGAAGAATTATTGTGTGAACATCTAGGACCAAAGGTGATGGGTGGAAAAATATAGGGGTAGTCATCCCCTTCACTAAAGGACATTTCCATTGACATTGTAGGCTAGGTCTAGCCATCCTTGCTAGAAAAAGGTGCACTAGTCGATCGTGTTTCAAAAAACATGAGTTGGTTAGGAGGTAGACTCAGGTTGGTCAACACAAGGGGTAATGGCTAGGTGAATGAGCCAACATTCACTTGTAGGTACTTGGATCTGGCCTAGTGAGGAGGCACATCCCTTGGGGGATAATCACCTTCGTTACATTCCAAATATATCGATTAGCCATTAATGCTAGGAATATTACCAAGTTGGCTGACTTGGATAGGTTTAGATGGGCTATGTCCCAAATGATATAAATAGAGGTTGATTGGGGTATAAGAACCTCAATTCCAAAATATCAAAATTGCCAAACTTACTTTCACTATGCACTCTTGTCAAGTCATAAATAGAAGAGGCATACATACCAATTTTAAAGGCATATTTTGTGAATACTTATGGTTTTGAAGCTTACACGATACCTAAATAAATGATGGAACCTTGGAAAACATATAAGTTTAGAGAAAATTTAACATAAATTCTAAGAACCTCTCACTATGCAGGTCATTGGCCCCATGATAGGAATAGGATGATAATCTTAGAGACATTGTGACTTAGGGGAGAGTAATAAATCAAGCAAAAACAAGTCTAAGACTATTTCGTTGATGAGAATACTTTGATGAAGCATGCAGATGGTCCAAATTTACATCTTATTTAAAGATACCCATGAGAGGGCCTCAAGATAAACTTAGAGGAGTTGATGGGAGATGGCCCCTTCCCCAAAGCCAACTAGAACAAATATGGGAGCTCAAGTTCTACGAGTACCAACTTGAGCTTAGATCTAGAGGCACAAGAAGTAAAATTTAGTTATATTGATGAGGTTGATCATTGTGATGCCTACAAAGATACCAAGGAACTGGAGAGAGAAAAATGAAATGCTAATGCTAACTTGAGTTAGTTGGTAGACCCTACTCCAATTGATAAAATTATGTCTCCCAATGATTGGTTGTATTATAGAGGTCAAAGCCCTTCTTGGGGTATGGTATGGTGCATTGTGCCCTGTAGTTAGGCATGGTGCCAGTTGGATGGCACCATAGCTTGTATGGGGACTTGAGGGGTCTAATATATTTTCCCTGATGTTAAGGATGATTTCCATTTTTTAGTGGTTGAGGATTTTGAGAGGATAGGTGTCGAAGTATCCTTCATCTCATGCTATGGTGAATACATACTAGATTAAAGCTATGCATGGCATAAGTTACCATGCCAACTTGGGTCTAGGGTATGGGATCCCTAGACCCTATTAGTCCATGGGTCTAAAATTGGTTGTAGGCTATGCCCCCAAGGTTGGTAGGCAAAGAGGTTGTAGATCTACCTTGTTCCCCATTTTTTAGAATGGGTAGATAGACTCCTTAGTCTTATGGTAGGTTGATGCACCATGATTCAATGACAACTTGACCCTGTCAAGGAATCATGCTAGGGGTAGGCACCCTGGGGTAGACATGGGTTGGAAATCTTAAATTGGTCACCTTTCACAACATTAATATCTACCAAGTTTAGGATTGATGACCAAGCATTAATAATAGTGCACACCTACCTTGCTTCTCGAGCATCTAGTATGGGATGCCAATTTCAAGTTAGGAAGGTAAGGGTAGAGACTAGCTTCTCTTCCCTTCATAGGGTGTTTGGTATGGGATGACACCTAAATTTGGTGAAAGTGAATTCTAGTCACACCGATGAGAGTCCCACATTGTTTGCCTTGCTTGAACCATCGGTATGGGACATAGGATTTGATTTATGGCATGTAGGAGACTTAGGAATATTCGTTGAGCTTTAATGATCACAAGAAAAGGGTGAATCCTTATTGCGTGAGCATCTAGGACCAAAGGTGATAAGTGTTGAAACATAAGGGTAGCCATCCCCTTCACTTAAGGACCCTCCTATTTACATTGTAGGCTAGGTCTAGCCAGCCTTTATGGATAAAGGTGCACTAGTCGATCATGTTCCAAATGCTACGAGCTAGTTAGGAGGTAGACTCATGTTGGTCAATATAAAGGGTGATGGCTAGGCAACTAAGCTGACACACATTTTTAGGTATTTGGGTTCAACCAAGTGACAAGGTGCATCCCTTAGAGGATATTTTCCTCTAGTACGGTCCAAAGGGATCGACTATCTATTGATGCTAGGAAGATGGCTAAGTCAGCCAACTTGTATAGGTTTAGGTGGGTTGTGTTCCAAATGATATAAATAGAGGTTGGCTAGGGCATAAGAATCCCAATTCTGAACTATCAAAGTTGTTGAACTTACTTCCATTATGCACTCTTGTCAATTCAAAGATAGAAGAGGTATACATACCAAGTATAAAGGTGTATTCTATGAAGACTTCTAGTGTTGAAGCTTACACGGTGCCAAGTGGGGTGAAGGACACCAAACTTCAAATTTTTTTTATTGATTTAGTTGTAGCAAATAATATGATGAAAAAGGACACCATTAATTTTTTAGAACTACAAGATCTAATTCATACCCTCACTATCTTGCAATTCATAGATAGGTCAACAGTGAAACTAGAGGGGATTCTAGATAATATCATGGTCACAGTTTCCTCCTAGGAGTATCCAGTAGATTTTTAGTGTTGCAAACTAAAGATTCACTTGGAGGACATTCTTTAATACTAGGTAGACCTTGGTTGGCCATAATTTATGCTTGTATTAATTACAATATAGGAAGTATGACCATTTTTTATGGTATATATAATAAAATTTTAACTCTTTATCCACCTACAACTCCAGATATTTATAATGAGCATCCATGGTTTGATGAACCAGATGATGGAGAAGTCATCCAGTCATTGGCCATGATAATTTCCCAAAAGCATAACCTTAAGGAAGAAGTGTATGACAATAATTTTACAAATGACACCACTTCTATCACTGTGGATTATGCCATAATAACCTAGTAGTTCACAACTACCTTGTCCTCCAAATTGTCCATTCATTAATTTCCCCACTCAAATTACAAAATACATTGTAACTTTTCATCAACTATTACCACATAAATATCCTTTAAATCATTTCTTGAAGGATATCTCAGGAATAGATTCTAATAGTGAAGACTACAAACAAATAGAAGTTTCTCTTAGAAAAACATTAAACAATAATCGAGATTTGTAGCAATCCCAAGAGTAACCTTTGGTAAAATTGTTAATAAATTATGAACAAGATTTTACTTGGGATTAAAATGAAATTAAGGGTATACATACATATATTTGCACACATAGAATATTTATAAGTGATGGATGTGATCCAATGATACAACCTCAAAGAAGAGTCAACCTAGCCTTGATAGAAGTGGTGAAGGAAGAAATTAAAAAATTACTGGATGTTGGTTTCATCTATCCCATCTTAGATAGTCAATGGGTTTCTCCATTGGTTATTATACCTAATAAGAATGGAAAATATAAAGTCTATGTATATTATAGATAACTCAATAAGGATACTAAGAAATACTATTTTCCCTTACCTTTCATTGATCAAGTTCTTGAGACTCTCGCAAGAAAGAAATATTTTTGCTTCTTAGATGGTTTTACTGGATACAACCAAATCAGGGTAGCTGAAGAGGATCAAGAAAATACCACCTTTACATACCCTTGGTGAACATATGCATATCATGTCTTACCTTTTGGGCTATGTAATAAATGTGCTAACTTTCAAAGGGATGTAATTTCCATATTTTCTAACCTTAATCATGATTGTTTATAGATATATGGATAACTTTACTATTTATGGTGATACCTTTAAATAAACTCTAAACAAGTTGAAATAGGTCCTTGAAATATGCCAAGAAAACAATTTCTCTCAGCCATTAAAAGTGCTATCTAGTGATGATCAAAGGTATTGTCTTAGGTCACTATATTTTTGTAGATGGAATCAAGGTAGATCTAGCCAAAATTTAGGTTATAAACTCTCTTCCATCATCCACAAGTCAAACTCAAGTTAGAATCTTCTTAGGACATGCAAGCTATTATAATAGGTTCAATCAAGACTTCAACAAGATAGATACTCCATTATTTCAACTGTTGACTAAAGCTAATAAATTGTATTGGAATGGTGGATATCAACAAGATTTTGAAGAGCTTAAGGCAAAGCTAACCACACACTGAACCTAAGAGTACTAAATTGGGCTTTACCTTTTCATATTCATACTGATGCATTAGACCAAGAATTAGGTGCAAAAATCATTTAAAATGAGAAAAACAACTTTATGCTATCTGTTATATTATAAAAAAAATTAATGGAGCATAACTAAACTATACTACCATTGAAAAGGAGTTTCTTCTTGATGTCTATTACATTACTAGATATCAAATTTTTGTCCATATTGATCATTCTACCATTAAATATTTTATGAATAAAGTTGTAGTAAGTGGTAGAATTGTTAGATGATTGTTACTTTTGTAGGAATGTGACATTACCATTTTGGACAAACCTGATAAACAAAATGTAATGGATGACCATATTTCTAGATTACATTTATCAAATGATCCAGAACCTATGCAAGATTACTTTCCTAATAAGCATTTTTTTTCTATTTGAGTACAATCACCTTGGTATGCAAATATTGATAACTATTTGGTGATAGAAAAAATGCCATCACACTTTTCACCATATGAAAATAAAAATCTCATCCATGAAAGTGCTCCATATACTTGGTTAGATGGTATTTTGTTTCAATTGTGTCTTGACCATGTAATTCAGATATGTGTGTAGGAAGAAGATACTTTTGACATCTTACATGCAACTCACAATGAACTATGTGGAGGACATAATGTTGTCAAGATAACCATATACAAAATCTTGCAAATAGGGTTCTATTAGCCTACAATGAACTAGGCTGCTAAAGTCTATCTCTCAATGTGATCCATGCCAAAGAATAGGTAAACCAACTCCTTTAACAAATATGTATCTACATCCTCAAGTGGTTTTAGAACCATTTGAGAAGTGGGGGTTAGAAGTTATTGGACTTATCAGTCTTGCCAATGAATTCAATGAATACATTTTGGTGTCTATGAATTATGTCAAAAAATGGGTAGAAGTGAAGGCATTACAACATGCCCAGAAAGAAAAGGTTGTTGACTTCCTATATGATAATATCTTTTAGCATTTTGGAGCACCCATGGAGATTGTAATAGATCAAGGACCACAATTCATATATGAGAAATCCTTACCATACCATCCTCAATATAATGGATAGGTGGAGGTTACTAACATGGATCTTGAGAATATTTTAATAAATATAGTTGCTTTACACTGAGCAGATTGGGTGCAAAAACTAAGAGAAGCAATATGGGCTTATAATATCACTTGGAAATCAACAACAAGGTTCAAACCCTATGAAATGGTCTATCAAAAGATAACTACTATACCCATTGAGTTTGAAATTCAAACCTTACACACTGTGCTAAATGTTAGAATTGATCTCACCACTACTCAACAAGAAATACTCTTTTTGTTGAATGCATTAGATATAGTTCATTGTGATGTCCTTTAGCAAACTAAATTATTACAAGTGCAGCGGAAGCAATGGCGTAATAGACATATCATTCCAAGGAATTTTCAAGTAGGTGATTGGACCTTACTCTACAATTCCAAGTTAAAATATTTCAAAGGGAAGCTACATACAAGATGGTTGGGTCCTTATGAAATTTAAGAAGCATATGGTAATGGTACAGTCAATCTAAAAACCATTGATGATGTATCTCATGGCTTACTTTTCAATGGCCATCGATTAAATTTTTACCACAAACCCTTCTCTAAATTTCATTAAACAAGTAATTCAACAAGTAGAACTATAGTTCATTTCTAACCTACAACCCTCTACTTGTACTTGATATTTCTCCTTCAACAAAGATATAAAAACAACAACAAAAATTGAAAAAAAGCAAAAAAGCAAAATTCCTATGGTGAAAACCTTTACCAGTGCCATAGGGCCAAGGAGGAAGATGAAAACTAGTTTTACTAGCTCTTCACCCTTGCAAAATAATATCCTTTTGTAAAAACTAGCTTGTTGGCACAAATGGACATACAATTTTGAAAACGAGCTTGCTGGTAGGGATTGTCTACAAAAACAAAAATAAAATAAAAAAGAAAAGATGAACCAAATTACATACTCTTCATGATGATATGTTTTGAGTAGTCTAAATCTATGTATGGACATCTTCAAGCATGTTACCCTCAACCTCCAACGATGTTCACACTGCCATAGCAAATAGTGTATCACTATAGGTATCTTTCTCATCTCTTCATTTTCATTTTAAGTTGTATATATTTTATTTTTACAGATTCTAAGGATAGTCCATTCCATTCTTCCCATCATCCCGATTTTACCTAGTTTATCCTACTTTTCCAAAAGGTTGTGGAAGATTTTTTAGTTGGGAGAAGGGGGATGGTCATGCAAAAAATATTTTCAACATGGTGAGCAAGTTAGAAGGAAAACTCTAGGAGTAGAAATTGCACATCCCAAGATAACTACCAGGCCAAAGAGATCTCCTAAGGCTAAAACATTAGTTACCAGGTTTTCCCCTCTTATAACTAGGGCTTCACTTCAAAAGAGGTCAACCCAAACAATTCTAAAGAATAGGGATGCAATGATAGATATAGTTGACTCTAGTGAAGTTAACTCAAAGCCCCATATTAAAAGGTAAAAGGTTGAAGTACAACAATAAAAGGAGAAGGGGATAGTAAAACAACATACAATAGTTTTGGTGTAGCAACTCAAGGAGTTAATAGAGCTCAAAAAGAAAACCGGTGAGAAAAATATAAATTTAGAGAAAATATTGATGGATTTGGAGGTAGAAAAAACTTTGTAGACAATGTATACTCAGACTACATATTTTGACAAAGGAATAGAAAATATTTTTGTAGAAGAACTAGAGGCTCCCTCACGTATTTTAAAACCTACATTAGGTAGCCGAAAAGGAAAAAGGAATAATAAAGATGCAAAGAAAACCCCAACAATAAAACAAGAGACAACTCTTGAACAACAACGGACAACCTTTGTGGTTACAAAAGTGCAACAAAAATAAAAAAGGCTACAACATTAGGAGGAGTTAATATGAGACCCAAAAAAATAGCCAAAAATAACTATGCTCCAGGAGAACTAAAAGCATTGAAATAGAAATTGGTTAAAATCCCAAGTGTAGGCAAAAATGTTCTCAAAATTGAGGGTAGTTCAGTAAAGGGTAAGTTTTAAGCAAAGAAGCAGGTTTCTACTCCAGCACCTCCTCTAGCTAAAGCAACAACAACCACTTCAACAAATAATGTTAAGAAAACAATTAAGAAAGAGTGATAGTGGTAGTTGATAGGGTACATAAAATTGCATGAGGAACTGAAATGAGTCAATTGGGGGGAATGATGAGATAGGAAAATAGACTAAGTTTTTATTAGGGTGGACCACATTACACCACCAATTGTCTGTGTAGAGTAGGATAGGAAAACTCAATCCTCATGTGTGGGGCGTAACTTCCCCTAAACACTTCAGATGTCAGATATTTCGTCAAGATTTATGCCTAAACACGAGAACGATTAGGGTAGTGGAAATGGAGTGAAAAAATAGCAAAAAATGGCACACTTATATCTCCCCAAAGATTTATAGAGAACAAGATCAGACGTCATTGCTGCAGATGTATTAGGCTATAGATACAGTAGACCGATCGTAACAACCTTACCTGTAAGCATGGGCCAGAGTTATTGTTAATACCTAATACTGCTATGCAATTAAATTGCACAGATGGGTTTCAAATTTTGGAACTTAGGAGTTTTGTTTTAGAAATATTGCAGAAATAAAATGAAACATACAACATTTAAAGCATAAAAAAAAAAGAACCTAATATGTCGGTTACCACCAAAAATGCACCTCTTACAATTTTTCCAATTTTGTAGAAATGCTAAAAAATTCTCACTATCCCCCCTGAATCTTGCAGTTTTTGAAAAAATGGCCCCCGCTTGTTAAGTTTTTTTTTGTTAATAATTTCTCTCTAATTTTTTTTTTTTTAATTTATGTGAAGTTTAATATAAAGAAAAATTACCTTTTCAAAAAAAAATTATTATTAAAAATAATTTTTATAAAGAAAAAATAAAATATTTTTTTAATTAAACTAAAAATAAAAATAAAAATAAAAAAACTTATAGGAAAAAAATAATAAAAATAAAAAAGCTTTCATGAAAAAAATTTGATTTATACCTTTGTCCAAAATGTAGTGGGGGGGGAGTTCGGAGGGAGTCGATCCCCTGACCTCTTCATTGCGAGCACCTTAAGCCTGGGGTCGCCAGCTAGCCGAGTTAGGCGGCTCAATGGGAGTAAGGGGGGAGCACCCCTTACTAGTTCTCCTCCGAGAATCCTTGTGAGGAGGAGCATCGCTCGACCGTAGCTCCTTTGCGAGTGTCATGGTGGCGAAGAATTTTTCCTCTGTGACTCTACTGCAACTCTATAACACCTGAACCTTAGCACTCTAGATCACATCATCCTCAGCACCCCAGCAACCTCAACAACCTTTAACCTGCAGCACCTTAGCAACCTGTAACCACCGTCTTTGCATCCAAAAGAAAAAAAATGCCTGCTACACTGTATTGACAGACAAAGGGTAAAAAAAATGGTTAGGGAGATCCGAGACCCAGATTCAAAATCAATCCAGCAAAAGTGCATGGATTCTCCTAGTTCAATCAGTTGAGGAAAATTTTTGGATTTCAACGTTGTTGTTTATAAGGAAAAATCAAGTTCTATAACTCGAGGTGACACCTGGTTTAGGGAGTTAACGCCACGTAGGAATAAGATAATTTCTTTATCCCACATGTGTGGGTTTGAATACCTTTTAGTAGTGTAAATGGTCTAACCTACCCGAGAGGGCAGCGGTGGGACTTATTCATGCATGATGGGGCTACTTGCCTCTCGCACTCTCCTTGATTTGGTGGGGCTATTCACCTCCCGCACTTTCGCTCTGTCCACTCCGTTGACTTCACCCGTTGCTCCCTTGTGTTGCCAAAAGTTTTGGGTCTATGTTTGAGTTGGCCTATCCAGCTTGCGTCTGCATCATCAGTTGGTGTCCATGTTGCGTCAGTCAAGTCTATCACTTCAGGATTTATGCCTGAGTCCATATATACCTCAGGATCTATGCTCGAGTTGGCCATAGAGGATCCCTCAAAAATCAAGCCTTGAAAAAAATGAGCCAACAACAAATTTCTAATACCATATTATGAAATCGAACAACGATGCCATTGAATTGATCAATTAAATATTACATAGCAGCCTTAGAATAGCCCGTAGGTTACGGAACCACCTAGGCGCCAAATAGACTTAGTTATAACAACATAACCAAATAGCTTATAATGGAATAACTTAATAGTTACACTAACACATGCCCTAAGAAGATTCCTGCAGAATCATGTGTAGAAAACCACAAGAGAAACTTACAAATTGATATGGATGAGGATGGTTTTCAAATTCCAAAAAATAGAAATAGATAAATCAAATCAAATAAATAGTGGATACAAGTAATGAAGGATATTGAAAGAAATACCAAATATTTTGAGGTTTTAGCCTATGGATAAAAGTTAGATCAAAGCATAGAGGACACAATACAACAAGTTCAACATATTAAAAAGGAACTGCCTATTCAGTGTGATCTTTATTTAGGGATGAACATTTTTTATGATCCTAAGATATGTGTCAAATCAAATTTTGAAGACTCTCTTGAAGTACCATGCACCATTCAGGAGAAAAAATGGTAAAGAAAATGCAGTGTTAGATGTTAATACATCTACCACTAGGGTTATGTGTAAGGGATTAGCCCCAAAATTTATTTATAAAAAATTTGGTGAATTAGTTTTGAAATCCAGGCAAATAGTGTCCAAACGCATGTAGAAGGTTCACTATTATTAGGGGCAATGTTGGAAATTTAAACTTAAAATGGTCAAATTATTATAAAATTGGGGCGAATCGATCTAAAAACAATTGCACCTAGAAATTTTTGGCTAATGGGCCTTGGTCAAGGGTCCCAAATATTAGCCAATTCCAAATTTTGAAAATCTGAATTTTAGCCAAGTTGGAGATAAATAGCCGCCATACATAACACTATGTACCACTAATAAAAAAATACCAAAAAATAAGCAAAACAAGTCAAAAGCTTCCATAGTAGAGCTAGAAGAGGATAAATCTAAGGAAAAATAAAGTTGTGAAAGAATATTAAGGAATATAATAATAAGACCTACTCTTGATACAAGTAAGGCAAAAAGAGAAAAAGCCTTAAATTATCAAGTGAGATCTAGGGAAGCAAGAGCAAACATAGAGAAAGGAACACAAACTAAGTTGGTTGAACTACTCTTTATGAAACAACAAAATTATATTGGTAGTTCATATATAGGGCCAAAATTACTAATGAGACATGATTACCATCTCATGGAATATAAAGGGTACTAATGCCCCCTCAAATTAGAGGTGTATTAGGGACCTCTATTTAAGTAAAAGCTTGATATCCTTTGTATCTAGAAAACTAAAATGATAAAATAATTTCCCAAAACTATGAAAGCGGTATGGATGGGATGTGAATGGGATGCTATAGATAATGAAGGAGCAGTAGGGGGAATTCTAACTTGTTGGAATCCTATTATAATATCCTATATAACCATTCATAAAACTAGGCATTGGATAGCCTCTTTAGTCACATGCTTCTTTGTAGATATTCATTTCATCCTTATCAATGTCTATGGATCTACAACTCAGTCAGGTAGATTAGAATTTTAGAATAGGATTAAATCCTTTATGAGAAGTAAATACCAAGAAACTCAATTCATGAACATAGGATATTTAAATTCCATAACCAAGTTGGATGAAAATTTTTGGGGAATTAGGAAGCTAACCCAAAGTATGAGAGATTTTTCAGATTTTATTCAGAACAATAATCTATGGGAGGTTGAATTTGAAAAATATAACTACATGGACCAATGATAGGAGAGGCTAGAACCTAATAGCAAACAAATTAGATAGATGCATTCTCTCATATTATTGGCTAGATGAAGGAATTAGTGCTAATATTAATACCTTAACAAGGATTGGTTCATATCACTCGACAATAAAGTTAAAATGGTGGTAAGTAAATTCAAAAATATCATATTTTAAATATGAGCAAATATAAAAATATCATCCTTAATTTTTTGATATGATAGCACAAACATAGAATTATTCAGAAAATGGTAGGTTGTATACACTTCCAAAATAAATTAAATCAATGACATCTAGATTAAAAGAATGGAACAAGAACAATTTTGGAAGTATTTTTGAGAATAAAGAAGAGCTAAAAGATGAACTTTCAAAATTTCAAAAGGGTTGTCATAATAATGCAAGCTCAAAGGAAAGGGAGTTAGTGAATATCATAATATTTTGAGTAAGGAAGACAAATTTTGGATATTAAAATCGAGATAGACTTGGTTAAAAGGAGGAGATAAAAATACAATTTTTTTCATAGGATGGCTATAGCACGGAGATCAATATCTAGAATTAGTAGAATTAAATAAGTAGAAGGGGTTTGGATGAAGACCAGAGTGAAATCATAAAGGAGGCAAGGTCTTTTTATCGTAATATTATAGGATCAAAAGAGTTTGAAGTTCTTAATGATAAAGTTCTACAAGAAGTACCTTAGTTATAATAGATGAAGACAATAGGAAACTGATGAAGCCTATTACTCTAGATTAAGTTTATTTAGCTATTTTTTATTTTAATAAGGGTAAATCCCTAGGTCTATATGGTCTCTTTGCAACATTCTATCAAAATAATTGGAATATAGTGAAGAATTCTTTATTGGTGGTAGTGAAACAGTTGAGGGTAAAACAATACATACCTTATAAAATAAATGCAACATATATTACCCTCATTCCAAAAAGAAGGATGCAAAATTATTTGATTCATTTAAACCCATAAGCCTATGTAATATGGACTATAATATTATATCCAAATTCATGATGAATTGGTTAAGAACACTATTAGACAAAAAAAATTCAAAAGAGCAAGGAGGATTTGTGAAAGGGAGATAAATTCTAGATAGGATCATAGTAGCTCATGAAGTTATGGATTCAATAAATTTAATAAAATATAATGCAATGATATTAAAACTTGATATGAGTAATGTCTTTGATAGGGTTAAATGGGATTTTATTTTTCTAGTATTAAAAAAGTTTGGATTTGGGAAGTCAAATCGATTAAAGCTTGTGTCTCGACAGTTTTATACTTTGTGTTGGTCATTGGGTTAGTAATAAAATCATTTAAATTCAAGAGAGGTGTGTTGGGAGAAATTCTTGCACCCTTAATAGATTTTTCATGCTGCAAGACTTCCCTAATCTAATAAACACCATGGATTCTGGTGGATCCACCTATTTAACTCAACAAAAGATTATCCTAACTCTAGATAGTCTGAGTAGGGTAAGGAAGCCCTGGAGGTGAGCCTATAATATTTTTTATATGCTCATGGTCATCCAGATTTGTAAAAATGAAATAAAACTACAACATAAAATTTGATCAAGTTTGAAAGTAACTCTCAGCTAGTGCTTAGATCAGTGCCTTATCCATTAGGTAATTATAGCTAGACTTAAAATATGATGAAGATAGAAGGGGAGAAGATAAAACTGATCCAATCACACCCATTCAAATAATGTAACATAAATGATTGAACATGCCAACGAAAGAAGATGCCATTTACACATTCAAATGGTGTAATATGTAAATGGGAGAATACATAAAATTTCACATAGAACTATTGAAAGGAGGAAATAGGATTGCATAAAACAATAGATCATTACAATGGGAGTCTGATAAGAATAACCAGATCTCACTGAACTAGTATAAATAAATTCTCCATTCAAATGATGCAATAGAGAACTGTAACTCTTTGTTCAAATGATGTAACAAAGAGCCTCCTAGCTTCCAACCTCAGCCACTAGAAATGATCTCAATAAATTGGGAACCTCCTTAGAAAAACTTACACAATAATGGAGAAGAAAAATGGGTGAGTAGACAAGACGCACAAAGGAAAATACAACCGACAAGGATGGGCACACTTGTATACCTCATGCAAAATTATTGTGCAAAAACTTGATGAAGTTTCTTGTTGTAGAAACTTTCTTAAATATATTGATCACTTGGTCCATAATTGCAAAAACTGTAACTACCTCGATCATGACCCATAATAAGAAATGGTCCATAATAGCCACTATCTCCATCGCCTTTAGGTTTTTATTTATTTTTTATTTTTTAGGGTTTAAGGTTTTGAGTTTAGGGTTTAGGGTTTTGAGTTTAGGGTATAGGTTTTTTAGGTTTAGGGTTTAGGTATTTTCCTCCTTTTTACAATGTGAGAAAACCTAAAACAAAACCGTACATCTCAAAGCCCTAAAGATAAGAAATTACTATTTTTGAAAAATTTACTATTTTCAACCAAAAACAACCCTATTTTTAGTAAGTCACCAAAAAATATCAAATGTCCCTAAAAATTAAAACCCATCACCGTATCACCCATATTAATCCTTCTATAAAATATCAACACCTACGCATGTCTAGAAGTAATTATTTTTTGGAATTTTTAAAAAACCCACTAAAATCCATTTTTGGGGCACTAGATGAAGGAATTAAGGCTCAAAAAAATCTCAAAAAGACCTAAAAATTCAATAGAAGCCCATTTGTGACATAGAAATATTTTTTCCTCCTCATTATCCATCTCCCTATAAAATTTCAAGTCGATCCAACAATCGGATCAAAAGTTATGCCCTTTGAAAGATAGGCTCCTGCATCAACCGTGGTTAGGCCAAACATTTACTGACAAAAAGACCTTAGAAAAACCAAAACAAAGTCCTGACCTTGGTGACATAAAAAATTTCATTGCTATTGGAGGGTGAAATAGGAATTCAAAAGGACCAAATATTTGTAGTAATTGGAAAGGACTCAAGTGGGCATAGCATATTTGAAAAGACCATAGGACACCAAAAATTTAATAATTTGGGGTAAACTCAAGTTGAATTTTGAGGATCCAGCACAAGCTCTGACTGGAACAAGAGATGAAAAGACTCTTTAAAAATGAATCACCTCAAAACTCCAGAATCTTCAGTATACCACAAGGACTCAAAAACTAAACAAATAACCTAACTCAATGTTTGTGGACTCCTTGGGATTATCACATGGCTAAAGAAGAACCAAGGTAGCCACAAAGCACTTTAAAATTCCCTATACACATTCCAAGGGTAGAGACTAATAATAATGATGGGAATATGAAAAATATCTCCATAAACCATACCCACTTTTAGAGGATTGGCAACTAAATTCCTGACATTTTTCTTTTTGAGTTTGAAGTGCTTTGTCACACCTACGATTACACCACTAGTGCATAAAAGTTAAATTTATTTCCAACCACTTTAAAAGATGGTGCACTATGTTGGTTTATGGGTTGGATAAAAATTATGTCACTACTTGAAAAAGTGATGATGGAATGAAGGTAGTTTTCTTAGAGAAATACCAAGATTATTGTCATGTGAGATACTGAAAAGTGAACTTTTTAATATGACTCAAAATGAGGGTGAAGGGATTGAAGATTATATTAAGAGATTTTAGTTTGCAATGAAGAGAGGTAACATTGAGTTGGATGATGATTTGTTATGAACTATATTTATAGAAGGATTAAGAGTCAAGACCATTGATATCCTCAATCTAATGGGAGGAGGGAACATTTATAATCTTCCTTTTCATCGAATTCTAAAGTTATGTACCAATTACTCTCATACAAGGCCATCTTTGTGCAATAACAAGCCAACTGGAACTGCTAGAGGAGTTACAAGAGTTGAAATTAGTAATATGTTGGAAGACTTTAAAATAGATTTGCTAGAAATTTTACCTCTTCCTTGTTTTTGTTGCAAAAGAAACATTAGGTAGAATTTGTCTATTGTCCTCACTACAAGAATAAGCATTCTTTATGTGACTATCCTTTGGACAAGACTACTATTTATAGCATTTGTGATCAACAATATTTAATAGAGAACTACCAACATTTACCTACAATAAAAATAGTGTTAAAGGAAGCATATTTTCAAGAAAAATAAGATGTTTTCTTTGTTGCACAAAGGAGGCAATTTCGAGACAACCAAGGATGATATTCAGGTATACCTAATCCATATTCTCATTCTAATTTTTAGCATTATAATAAAAATTGGTCAAATCCATAATGGTCTCAATGGTCTAATAATCTTCCATATTGGTCACAACCTAATTGGTCCAATAAATATTATCCACAATAAGGTTTGCAAGGCCAACAATGGTCATATCCATAACAATATCAGTCCAATCCACTATAATTTCAAGTACAAGTTCCTCAATAACATCAACAACAATAATTTTTACCTCCTCCACAAGGAAATAATAGTCATGCACAACCCAAAAAACCTCCTCTTCCTGCTCATCTAGTGCCTAACTTCAATAACAGACCTACCCAACAGTTAATCTATGAAGCGGAAGGTACTTATCTAGTAAATTTATTATCTTTTAGTGAAATCTAGCTTAGATCAAGGATAGTTGTACCTAACCCTACACCACACATCATCACTAAAAATGAAAGTGAACCCCAAACTATGGCAGAACCTACAATTCAATCCATTTTTCCAAGGAAAACTATAAACCAACCTACTATAGAACAACCTATAGGTGTGACTAAGTCACCTATAGGGTTTGAACTTATAGAAAATTCTAAAAATATAATAGAGGCTCCTTTTCCTCAAAGGTTAATGCTTCAAAAAGAAACACCCGATATGATTTTGAAATTATGGTAAAATTTCATAACATCAATGTAAAAATTTCACTCTTGCAAGTAATAAAAGATGTTCTAATTTATGCCAAGACCATTGGAGAGTTGTGTGTCAAGTATCCAGGAAGGAAAAGAAAGAAACCCAAGACCATACATATCATGGGTTCACATACTAATTTTATGGCTAGAAAAATTCTCTTACAAAAATACATGAATGTTGGAGTACATGTTATTACAGTACACATAGGACAAACTAGTAGACATATAGGTATTACTGTGGAAAAAAATTCCAATCATAAAATATACCACTAGACTTGCATGATTGTGAGGGGATAGGTGTTGAATTCCTATTACTCTCATACTATGATGAATACATGTTGGATTCAAGTTGTGTGTGTCACAAGTTATCATGTCAACTTAGGTCTAGGATATGGGATCCCTAGACCCTATTAGACTGTAGGTCTAAAATTAGCCATAGCTTGTGCCCCCAAGGCTAGTAGGCAAAGAGGTCACAAACCTACCTTATTTTCCTTGGTTTAGACAAGGCAGATAAGCTCCCCAATATTATGCTAGGTTAACAAACCATAAACCAGTAGTAAATTAAGCCTCTCAAGGACTCTTGTTGAGGGTAGGCATCCTGGGGTAGACTTGGGTTGGTGATCTAAAATTGGTTATTTTTCACAACCTTCATCCCTTCCAAGTCTAGGATCGACAACCAATCATCGATCACAACATGCACCTACCTTGCTTCTTGAGCATTTGACATAGGATGGACATTCTAGGTTAAGAAGGTAAGGGAAGAGACTAGATTCTCTTCCCTTCATGAGGTATCCGATATGGGATGATGCCTCAAGTTGGTGAAGGTAAAGTCTAGTTGCATAGATGGGAATCACACATTGTCTTCCTAGCTCAAACAAATGATATGGAATGAAGGCTTCATATTATGGTACATAGTAGACTTAGGCATGCTGATAGAGCATCGATGTTTTAAAGTCGAGGGTGAAGCCTTATTGTGTGAGCATATAGGGCCAAAGGTGATAGGTGGAAAAATATAGGGGTAGTCATCCCCTTCACCAAAGGACCCTCCCATTGAAATTTTAGGCTAGGTCTAGACATCCTTATTAGACAAAGGTGCACTAGTTGATCATGTTTCAAATAAAATAAGCTGGTTAGGAGGTAGACTTAGGTTGGTCAACACAAGGGGTAATAGCTAGGTGATTGAGCCAACATCCCCTTGTAGGTACTTGGATCTGGTCCAGTGAGGAGGCACATCCCTTAGGGTACAATCACCTTCATTATGGTCCAAAGGGATCGACTAGCTCTCGATGCTAGAAATATGACCAAGTCAAATGACTTGGATAGGTTTAGATGGGCTATGTACCAAAAGTTATAAATAGAGATTGGTTAGGGCATAAGAACCCCAATTCTAAAATATCAAAGTTGCCAAACTTACTTCTGCTATGCACTCTTGTCAAGACTAAATAGAAGAGGCATACATACCAAGTATAAAGGCATATTTTGTGAATAATTTTGGTGTTGAAGCTTACACAATGCGTAAAGAAATTATGGAACCTTGGAAAACATATAAGTTTAGAGAAGAGTTAGCATAAATTCTAATAACCTCCCACTATGCAAGGAATTGACCCCATGATAGGAAGAGGATGAGAATCGTAGAGACCTCGTGCCTTAGGGGAGAGAAAGAAATCAAGAAACAACAAGTCTAATCCTATGTGGTTGATGAGAATACTTTGATGAGGCATGCAAATGGTCAAAAATTACTTCTTATTGAAATAAATCCATGAGAGATCCTCAAGATAAACTTGAAGGAGGTCATGGGAGTTTGCCCCCTCCCCAAAGCCAACGAGGACAAATATGGGAGCTCAAGTTCTGAGAGTAGCAACCTGAGATCATATCTAGAGGTATAAGAAGGAAATTTTAGTTATGCCAGTGAGGTCGATAATTGTGATACCTACAAAGATACCAAGAATCTAGAGAGAGAAAAATGGCATGCTAATGCTCACTTGAGTTAATTTGTAGACCCTACTTCGATTGACCAAATGATGTCTACCAATGATTGGTTGTATTAAGGAGGGCAATGCCCTCCTTAGGGTATGGTACGGTGCATTGTACCCTATAGTTAGGCATGGTGCCATTTTTTTGAACCATAGCTTGGATGGGGACTTGGGGGATATAATATATTTTTCCTTATGTTAAGGATGATGTCCATTTTTAAGTGGTTGAGGATTGTGAGAGGGTGGGTGTCAAAGTGCCCTTCCTCTCATGCTATAGTGAATACATGCTAGATTCAAGCTATGCATGGTATAATTTGCCATGCCAGCTTGGGTCTAAGAGATGGGCTCCCAAGACCCTATTAGGCTATGGGTCTAAAATTAGTTGTAGCCTATGCCCCCAAGGTTGATAGGCAAATAGGTTGTATATCTACCTTGCTCCCCTTGGTTTAGAATGGGTAGATAGGATCCTTAGTATTATGGTAGGTTGACATGCTATGAGTCAATGTGAATAAGGTAAAAATGGTGCACAAAATGATGATAAAAAAATATGCATATCTATGTCCTATTGCGTATGAGCATCAAACGAAAGCATGCAAGTAAGATGGAAAAGATATCAAATAACAAGAAATAATGTAAAGTAAATCGACTTCTTATTAATTGGGAAGATAAAATATAGGTTAAAAATTTCCCCTTTGAGGGCTCAAATAGATGATACAAATGTTTACAAATTGGATGCCCAAGGATCAAAGTCCTTCAAGTAACTCGGGTGCACATTTAATGTATTTCCTCGTACCCATACGGGCCAATGCTGCCACAACTTGTATCTTGGATATTTAGGTCTTGTGCTACTTTGTAATGCACTATAAAACCTGCACCTACACACAAGGAAACCAGAAATTTCAAATAGCAAGTGTGTATGATGTAAAACATGCAATCCCCACAAGCACGAAAATACTAGTAATGAACATATGCATAGATATTGTATCAAATAAACTCCAAAAAATATGAAATTATATAGGGATGTAAAAAAGAATATTTTGGGAAGATATCACTAGAATTTTTTCCAATATTGAGTCCAATGGTGCCTCATAATTGCAATGACCGTGCATAACCTGCAAAACACAAAGAAAATAATTTCTAGCCCTACACATATCCAAAACACATGAAAATTATACAAAATACATAACATGATATTTTAAGAAAACCCATATGATAAGATTTGCAAAATAAGTAACATTTTAGGTGTTATTCCATGTGACTTCCATGGACTTGCATGAGACTACAAAATACTAAAATTGTGATATCTCAGTCAATACAACTTAGAATGACATGAAATTTTAGTTGCAGCATAATATGAACATGTAGAATATAAATAATTAAAAATAGTTATAAAATTGTTGACATATTTCTATTCATCATAGGGTGGGACGAATAGGACTGTCACAAATTGGGGGGCACCCGGGGGTGGGATGCCCACCAAATCTGCCTACTTTTTACCACCAATTCCACTGGGGAATGATGAAAAATACTATAAGGTGTTATGTCATCAAATTTGAGGTGTAAATTCACTCATTTGATAGGGTTTTGTAAACAGATTGCGCCTCTTTTAACCACCCGATAACCTCCTTTCTAAGAAGAGATTATGGATGAGAGGAAACACAAAGGGTTGAGGGGGAATATTGGTAGAACTACATTGCAAATTCTTGAAATCTTCTCCTCCTCATTTGTGTGTAAATAAGATCCACTTTATATCCCAAGGAGGCTCATGTGCAAAAGGGCATGCACGGGCATGCATGACAAGAAGTGCCACTTGGCCACCAGGGTGGCATGCACTAGAGGAGGAAGGAAATCTCTCAAATTGATCCTTTATGATGCATGTCATATGTTTTTTGCATGCCCTAAACCACATGCTAGGCTAAGCAGGGAAAATAGTTGTTTCTAGGTGCCATTTGTCCAAAATTTGACTTTTTGGGGGTCAAACTTGCTATTCACCCCACCCTAGGATGAATGCTACTATTCATCCCAGGGTGGGATGAATAGGATATGTATTCATCTCAAGATGGGACGAATAGGAACAATGAGAGAAAAGGTCCCAAAAATGGGCCAAAACCTACCAAAATATTTCCAGGAGTGGCTAGAACCACTATATGACCTCTACGGGCTTCCCTTTTTGGTTTTATGTTGTTTTTGATGTGTTTTAATTGTTTTAATTATTATTTTTGGTTTTTGATACATATATTTGACCAATGGGCTTATTGGATGCCATTGGGGCATTTTGAGTGACCAAAGGGTTTATGGATACCTTTGGAGCATCTTGGGTTGACCAAAGGGTTTATGGATACCTTTGGGGCCTTTTGGGTTGACCAAAGGGTTTATGGATACCTTTGGGGCCTTTTGGGTGACCAAAGGATTTATGAATACCTTTGGGGCTTTTTAGGAGTTGACCAAAGGGTTTAGGGATACCTTTGGGGATTTTTGGGTGACCAAAGGGTTTACGGGTACCTTTGGAGCTTTTTGAAATTGATTATTTAATTGTTTGATTGCTGGTTAGGGGAGGTATGATACCAATAATGCCCCAGTTGATGTTTAAAAATGTTTTCTTGATTTTGAATTTTGATATTTTGGAGCATTTAGATGCATGATGTGTTATGATTTATGGATGCATTAATGGATGCATGTGTTGTACTATGATGTTATTTGATGATATGCAATGTGTGTATGCATAATGAAATGGATGATATGTTGATGTGTATTGATGGAATATGAAAACTATATGACATACTATGTTAGCACCATAGATTGTATAGAATTCATCAATTCATGTGTAATGTTGTCATGAGACTATGTGATGGATTTGTGAAAATGTAAACTGACATACATGTGATAAAATGGTATGGAATGACATGAATAGTAAGATGTTATAGGATGTATTTGAGGTTTTCATGAGACTCAAAAACTCTATTCAACTGATCAAAAGTTATATACTAACCATGCAAGACTTTTATACAAGGTACGAATCTGCTAGGATGACCAAGATACTTCATATCCCTGTGTGTGCAAGTGATTTCATTCCTGTGAGATGCATAAATATACCACCATTTCCAAATAGGCTATCCACCAAACCTGGAATGAGGATCACCCTATGAATGTCACAATCCTAGGTTCTATAGTCGGTTGGATCAGAACACTAGGTAGTATAGGCTACCAAAAGCTATCTCATCCACATGCAAACATTGGTCTGTACACATGCCAAAGGCTAATGTGATAGACATATTGTCATGCATAAGTATATTGCCATTGATATATAGGCTATCCACTAGACCTATAATGAGGATCACCTTATGGTTTTCCAATGCTGAGAATTCTAGGGATTCAAGTTCAACTCCCTTCTTTTCTTCACTTTTATTGGGATACTTTCTCATAGGTAGTGATGAAAATCACTGTTTATTTTGAATTTTGTTTTCTTTGAGCAAGGTATTTTGGAAATGGTGATAACCACTATTTATTTTGATTTTTATTTTTTCTTTTTGTGGGATTTTTCTTTTGAACTCTTGATTTTTGAGGATTTTAATTTTTTTTGTGAACTTTTGGGATTTTTGAGGAATTGGAATTTTGGGAATTGGGATTTTTGATAGTGGTGAAAACCACTGTTTATTTTGGAGAATGGGGTAGGGAAGAGCTTTTCCTTTTTCCAATTCTCAGCATTCTTGAACCATTCACATAGGGGGGTGAGAAGGATAATATTTTCACCTAAAACAATCAAGACCACTTTATAGGTTTCGTCTTTCCTTGTGCAAAACTTGGATTTATTAATGTGTAAATGTGTTGGGATTGTTGTATACAAGGTATAATATAAGCAAGACTCTACATCATAAAAATCATGCTAGATTTCTACAAAATATGACAAGAAGACTAGGGATGACTGAGTGACTAAAAATCATAAAGACATTCTAGAAAACATGACTATGTGACGAGAAATAGACATTGTTATGACAAATATAAAATGTAGGTAAACATGATAAGTGGAAAATTGAGATGATGCGGATAATTATTTTGACATAATTGTTTTCATTGTTGTTGTTTTTCTTTTGGACTGATGCAGGATGTACAGTCTTAGTGCTATACATGTATGAGCAACTCTATAGTGCAAAGTGCAATCATGAGTATGCCTAATGCAGATGCTTTTGATAATGCAACGAGATGTGATGTAATGAAATGCAATATGATATTTTTGTATTTTTTATTGATATATATGATGTTTTTTATTTTTTATGATGTTTGAAGATGCAATGTAATGCAATATTTTTGTATTTTTGATGTTTTGATGATGTTTGAAGATGCAATGTGATGCAATATCTTTGTATTTTTTATTTATATAAATGATGTTTTTTATTTTTAATTGATATATGTACATACATGTGACCAACGGGCTTATTGGGGGCCATTGGGGAATTTGGGGTGACCAAAAGGGCTTATGGGTGACTTTGGGGCTTTTTAGGTGACCTAGACAATCATAGAATGTCTAGGAGAGTTTTAGGTTGACCAAGCAGGTTATAGGAACCCTTGGAGCATTTTCGGGTGACCTAGATGGTTATAGACTACCTAGGAGAATTTTAGGTTGATCAAGTGGGTTATAGGCACCTTTGGAGCATTTTAGGGTGACCTAGATAGTTATAGACCACATAGGAACATTTTAGGTTTACCAAGCGGTTGATAAGCACCCTTGGAGTATTTTTGGGTGACCTAGATGTTTATAGACTGCCTAGGAGCATTTTAGATTGACCAAGCAGGCTATAGGCACCCTTGGAGCATTTTGGGGTGACCTAGATTGTCATAGATTGCCTAGGGGTGTTATGGATTGACCAAGCAGTATTTAGATACCCTTAGATCCTTTTGGGGTCACCTAGACAGTCATAGACCACCTAGGGGTGTTATGGGTTGACCAAGAGGTATGTAGATACCCTTGGAGCCTTTTGTAACTCTACTTACTTTGTGTTCTTAGGAGGAAGGTGCAATACCTTGTATACCCCCAACATTTGTGATTATCAAAGGAAGCGAGGAAGGTGTGATACCTTTAGAATACCTTGTTAGCATCATGTCTTATGATGTAAATAGTAGGGAATCTGTGACACCTTGGATACCCCCAATATGTATTGTGATTGATGCAATGTTATTGGCTTGGTTAGGAGTGATAGAAATTGACTCCCCCCCTTTTGTCAAGGAATTATGGGTAGTGTCAATGTCTAGATGGGGTGAAACAAGTGATCCATCCATGGATAAAGCTTCCCTATCAATAATATCTTGGACCACGTATCTAAAAACATGATAATTGCTAATTTCATGTCCTCTCATTCAATGATAAATGCAATAATGATCCTTCCTATATTGTTTAAATCTGGGCCTCTTCGGGTTGAATAGGGGTATGCCCGACAAGGTGTTTGTTTCTTGTAGGTTGTGAAAAATGGTGGACATGGGCTCAGATAATGGAGTCCAGGTACAAGGTTGAGGCTTTACATGAGGTGAACACGGTTGACTCATTTTATGAGGCTGCATGGTTGTATGCATCTTAGTCACCTATTTAGGTTGCTCCTCTTGAATCCCATCCATAGGTAATGAATCATGAGATAAGTCAATCTATTGGTTATTTATTGCAATAATATTATTGACCTGAGGATCATTCCTATCAATCATATCCTATACTATGTGTTTGAACTTGAAGCACATCTACATGTCATGCCCATTTTGCCTATGAAACTTACAATATAGGTCTTCATGATATCCTTTGGGCTTTGGTGCGTTTAGATTTAGAAGTCAAATTTTAGGTGGGTTAATTGATTTTGTTTCACACAGACGCTCAAATAGAGAATCCATGGACTCAGTAATGGGCATAATTTTTTTCTTAGGGCGACATTGCTGGTGTAGATCTTGATTTATTTGAGACTTAGCATTGGACTGCATAGGAGTGGGTTGGTCCTGACAATTAGGAGGTTGAGGTTTTAGACTACTAAACTATAACTCAATGCTTGTGAGTCGATTCAAGATCTATTTTAAATATTTATTTTGTTGACTCACTTGTAACTCCATAGTGGCTAGCCTATCCAAGATATGTTATGGAACTAGTGGAGGCAATGTCTGGATGGCTACTAGGGAAGTTGTATGGCAACTGATAGGTGGTGGAGGGAGATAACAAATCCTTAATGTCTGAGCAGATGTGGATGCTTCATGATGATTTTTTTTAGTGGGTATATCCACATGTTCTTATTCTTTATTTATCTCATGCTCATGTTCCAACTCAGAGTATTCAACTGTGGTAGCTGGATTATCCCCTCTTTGGTTTAGGGGGTACACATGTTCTAGATTTTGTGGAGATGTTGAGTGAGATGGAGTAGGTGTGACCGAATCTAGCAATGGTATCTCCTATGGTATGGATGTAATGTTGGATGGAGTTGCAAGTGGTATAGATAGATTTAGAGGACTTTGGTTCTTTGTCATCACATTGATCATTCCCACAAACTCATGAGAAGATACATTTGCATTTGAACAAGTCATGGCTACCTCATCAACTTGTCCAAGGTGATCTAATTGGCCCCCATGTTCAAGGGGTGCATTAGGAATGCTATCAATGGGTGGCAACTCATCTAGAGGATGCCTCAGGTCCTTGATCGACTTGATGATAGATGTGAATGCAATGTTGGGTACTATGCACTCATCGATTCCTAGGCAGGTCAATTGAATTGTGTCCTCAAGAGCAACCTTTGGTAAAATAGTTAATAAATCATGAATAATATTTTGCTTGGGATTACAATGAAATGAAGGGAATACATCCATATCTTTGCACACATATAATCTTTATAAGTTATGGATGTGATCTAGTGATATAACCTCAAAGAAGATTCAACCTAGCCTTGATATAAGTGGTGAAGGAAGAAATTAAAAAAGTACTGGATGTTGGTTTTGTCTATGCCATCTTAGATAGTCAATGGGTTTCTCCATTGGTTATTATACCTAATAAGAATATAAAATGGAGAGTCTATGTAGATTATAGAGAACTCAATAAGGCTACTAAGAAAGACTAGTTTCCCTTACCTTCCATTGATCAAGATCTTGACACTCTCATAGGAAAGAATTATTTTTACTTCTTAGATGGTTTTAGTGGATACAACCAAATTAGGGTAGTTTAAGAGGATCAATAAAAGACCACCTTTACATACCCTTGGTGAACATATGCATATAATGTCTTACCTTGTGGAATATGTAATTTTTGTGCTACCTTTCAAAGGGATGTAATTTCCATATTTGATAACCTTAATCATGATTGTTTAGAGATATATGTATAACTTTACTATTTATGGTGATACCTTTGAAAAAAATATAACAATTTGAAATAGGTCCTTGAAATATGCCAAGAAAACAATCTCTCTCTCAGACATGAAAATTTCTATCTAATTATGACCAAAGGCATTGTCTTAGGTCACTATATTTTTATATATGGAATCAAGGTAGATCTAGCCAAATTTTAGGTCATAAAATATCTTCCATCATCCACAAGTCAAACTGAGGTTAGAAGATTCTTAGGACATGAAAGCTATTATAGAAGGTTCATTCAAGAATTCAACGAGATAACTACTCCATTATTTCAAATTTTGACTAAAACTAATGAATTTTATTGGAATGGTGGCTATCAAAAAGCTTTTGAAGAGCTTAAGGCAAAGCTAACCACAAAACTAAACCTAAGAGGACTAAATTGGGCTTTACCTTTTCATATTCATATTGATGCATCAAACCAAGGATTAGGTGCAATACTCATTCAAAATGAGGAAAAATAACTCTATGCTATCTATTATATTAGAAAAAACTTGAATGGAGCAGAATTAAATTATTTTACCATTGAAAAGGAGTTTCTTCTTGTTGTCTATGCCATAAACAAGTTTAGACATTACATTACTAGATATCAAATTTCTATCCATATTGATCATTCTACCATTAAATATCTTATGAATAAAGTTGTAGTAAGTGGTAGAATTGTTATATGGTTGTTACTTTTGCAAGAATTTGACATTACCATTTTGGACAAACCTGGTAAATAAAATTTAACGGATGACCATCTTTCTAGATTACATTTGGCAAATTATCCAGAACCTATGCAAGATTCCTTTCTTAATGAGCATTTATTTTCTATTTCAGCACACTCACCTTGGTATGCAAATATTGATAACTATTTGGTGATAGGAAAAGTGCCATCAAAATTTTCACCATATGAAAAGCAAAAGCTCATCTATGAAAGTGCTCCATATACTTGGTTAGATGGTATTTTGTTTAAATTGTATCATGACCATATAATTTAGATATGTGTGTAGGAAGAATACACTTTTGACATCTTACATGCAACTCATGATGAATTATGTGGAGGATATAATGCTGCCAAGAGAACCATGTACAAAATCTTACAAATAGGGTGCTATTAGCCTACAATGAACTAGGCTGCTAAATTTTATCTCTCTGTGTGATCCATGCCAAAGAATAGGTAAACCAACTCCTTCAACAAAGCTGTCTCTACATCCTCAAGTGGTTTTAGAACCATTTTAGAAGTTGGGGTTAGACTTTATTGGACTTATCAGCCTTGTTAGTGAATTCAATGAATACATTTTGGTGTCCATGAATTATGTCACAAAATGGGTAGAAGTGAAGGCATTACAACATGTCCAAAAAGAAAAGGTTGTTGACTTCATATATGATAACATATTTTAGAATTTTGAATCACCCAGGGATATTGTAATAGATCAAGGACCACAATTCATATATTAGAAATCCTTACCATACCATCCTTAGTCTAATGGATAGGTTGAGGTTACTAACATGGAGCTTGAGAATATTTTAACAAATATAGTTGCTTCACACTGAGTAGATTGGGTGCATAAAATAAGAGAAGCAATATGGGCTTATAACATCACTTGGAAATCAACAACAAGGCTCACACACTATGAAATGGTATGTGGGAAGACAACTACCATGCCCATTGAGTTTGAAATTCAAAGCATACACACTATGCTAAATGTTAGAATTGATCTCACCACTTCTCAACAAAAAATACTCTTGTAGTTGAATGCATTAGATAAAGTTCATTATGATGCCCTTTAGCAAACTGAGTTATTACAAGTGCAGCGAAAGTAATGGCATAATATACATATCATTCCAAGAAATTTTCAAGCAGATGATTGGACCTTACTCTATAATTCTAAATTCAAATATTTCAAAGGGAAGCTACGTACAATATGGTTGGGTCCTTATGAAATTGAAGAAGCATATGGTAATAGTACAATCAATCTAAAAATCATTGATGATGTATCTCATGGCTTACTTATCAATGACCAATGATTAAAGTTGTATTGCAAACCCTTATCTAAGTTAGATTTCATTAAATAAGGAATTCAACAAGAAGAACTATAGTTCATTTCTAACATGCAACCCTCTGTTAGTACCTGATATTTCTCCTTCAGCAAAGATATATAACAAAAATAATAAAAAAATTGAATTAAAAAATAGAAATATGTGCTATGGTGAAAAACTTTACGAGTGCCATAGGGCCAAGGAGGAAGATGAAAACTAGTTTTACTAGCTCTTTACCCTTGCAAAAGAATATCCATTTGTAAAAACTAGCTTGTTGGCACAAATGGACAAACAATTTCTGAAAACAAACCTGTTGGTAGGCAAGGTTATGCATAGGGGTGAAAATTTATTAATAAGCAAATAATGACATTTTTCAAAATGTAAATTTGCAAATTTCGGGACCCTGGCCGTCGGCCCACTCGCCCAAAATTTTTGGAATTTTTTTTTTTGGGTCGAGTCGCCCAAAAATTATAATATTTTAAATTTTAAAATTTAAATCGCCCGCCCTCCCGCCCATATTTTGGACCGACTCACCTTAAAATTATATATAATTTTATTAACCTAGATAAATTTACCCACTATATATAACAAAACATACTATTACTTGTTATAGTTATACATTCAACAAAAAAGGAGAACCCAAATTTGAGCTAAAAAAAGAATAGAACTAGAGAAGCTGGAAAAAGAGTGATTGGCAACAAATGAAGGACAAAATACAATACAAAGAAAATACTCTAGGTACAATTCTTTTTCGATGCCTTGTTTTACTTTTTATCATCAATGCTTCCATCCATACAAACTCCTTGCTCGTCCTAAACCCACCCAGGTCATCCCCTGCATGAGGTCGTCCCTCGCATGATGTCTACGGACTCATGTAGGTCATTCCTCATAGGTCATACCTCGTATGATGTCTATGGACTCATGAAGGTCATCCCTCAAAGGTCATCCCTCGCATGATGTCTATGGACTCATACAATTCATCCCTTACATGATGTCTATAGACTTGCCCAGGTCATCCCTTGCACCCAGGTCATCCCTTGCAAGTCGTCTCTTTGCTTCACATGATGTCTAGGATCCCATGCATGTCATCCCCTATAGGTCATCCCTCCCATGATGACTACATATTTACCTAGGCCATCTATTTTTTGGTCATCCCTCACATGATTTCTACGGACTCATGCAAGTCATCCCTCTCATGATGTTTATGGACTCATGCAGGTCATCCATTACAGGTCATCCCTTGCATGATGTCTACAAAATCATGTGAATTGTTCCTCGTATGATGTCTACAAACATGCCAAGGTCATACCTTATACCCAGTTCATCCCCTGTAGGTCATCCCTTGCATGATGTCTATGAAATCACGTAAAGTTGTCCCTTGTAGGTCATCCCTTACATGATGTCTATGGACTCATGCATGTCATCCCTTATAGGTCATCCCTCGCATGATAACCCTACATTAAATCAATTATTTTTCACCATTTTCACCATAATATTAGTTTTTAATTATCAATTTAAAGTGTAGATCTCATCGAGCTATGTGGTTTTAAAAAAAATTGAAAATAGAGATCTGGATCAAAAGTTATGCCTCCTAGAAGGTTGTAGGGTAGTCTACAGTGATGAGGGATAACCAACGAGGGACAACCTATGTGATTTAGTAGGCATCATGTGATGGATGACCTATGTGATTCGATAGGCATCATGTGAGGGATGACCGATGAGGGATGACCTGTGTGAGTCTATAGTTTTCAACATTGATGACTACAAACTCACACAAGTTGTTCCTTGTCGGTTGTCCCTCACATGATGCCTATCGACTCACATATGTCATTTCTCATCGGTCATCCCTCACATGATACCTACTAACTCAAATAGTTCATCCCTCATCAGTCATCCCTCGATGGTCCTCCCTCACATGATGCCTACTAACTCACTTAGGTTGTCCCTCATCAGTCATCCCTTGTCGGTCATCCTTGGTCACTACAGACTACCCCACAACCTTCTAGGAGGCATAAATTGTGATCCAGAGCTTCGTTTTATTTTTTTTTAAAACCACATAGCTCGACGAGATCTAAAATTTAAATTGATAATAATAAACTAATATAGAATATTTTTTATCATTTTAACCTCTACAACCAATTGTTAAAGTTGGATGACCCTGCAGCCTATAGGTTGCAAATGACCCTGCAACCTTCATTCGAGGGTATTCCCTCAAGTGAAGTCTATGGAATCACCTAGGTTATCCCTTGAATGAAGCCTATTGAATCACTTGGGTCATCCCTAACTCACCTGGATCATCCCTCGAATGAAGCCTACTGACTCACTTGGGTCATCCCTTGAATGAAGCCTACTGACTCACTTGGATCGTCCCTGACTCACCTGGGTCATCCCTCGCATGATGTCTACTGACTCACTTGGGTCATCCCTCAAATTAATCCTATTGACTCACTTGGGTCATCCCTAACTCACATAGGTCGTACCTTGCATGATGTCTACTGACTCACCTGGGTCGTACCTTTCATGATGTCTACTGACTCACTTGGATCGTCCCTCAAATGAAGCCTATTGACTCACCTGGGTCATCCCTTGTATGATGTCTACTGACTCACTTGGGTCATCCTTCAAATGAAGCCTACTGACCCACTTGGGTCATACCTCGAATGAAGCCTACTAACTCACTTGGGCCGTCCCTGACTCACTTGAGTCATCCCTCTTCAGTCATCCCTGGTCACTGCAGACTACCCTGCAACCTTCTAAGAGGCATAACTTTTGATCCAGAGCTCCGTTTTCATATTTTTTTTAAACTACATAGCTCAACGAGATATACACTTTAAATTTATAATAATAAACTAATATAGAATATTTTTTATCATTTTCACCTTTGCAACCGATTGATAAAGTTGGATGACCCTGTAGCCTATAGGCTGCAAATGACCCTACAACCTTCATTCAAGGATCGTCCCTCAAGTGAAGTCTATAGACTCACTTAGTTCATCCCTTGAATGAAGCCTACTGATTCACTTGGGTCATCCCTGACTTAATTGGATCATCCCTCGAATTAAGCCTACCGACTCACTTGGGTCGTCCCTCGAATGAATCCTACTGACTCACTTGGGTCGTCCCTGACTCACCTAGGTTGTCCATTGAATTAAGCCTACTGACTCACTTGGGTTATCCCTATGATCATGCATGGGAATTAGAGTATGTTTAGTGATTATTTATATCTTATGTTATGCTTGTTAAAAAATTTGGTGAATTTTCCTACTTTTATTTTTTCTTGTGAAAAAAAAAATCGCCATTTCCTCTCCATGGATTTGCACCATATTTGCCTTGGTTTTAAAACTAATTCACCTTATTTTTATATATAAATTTTTGGGTATACCCCTTATGCATAACCCTACTGGTAGGGATTGTCTACAAAAATAAAAATAAAAAACCCACCAAATTACATACTCTTCATGATGATAGGTTTTGAGTAGTCTAAAGCTATATATGGATATCTTCAAGCATGTTACCCTCAACCTCCAACAATGTTAACACTGCTATAGAAAACATTGTATCACTATAGGTATCTTTCTCATCTCTTCATTTTCATTTTAAGTTGTATAGATTTTATTTTTATAAATTCTAAGGATAGTCCATTCCATTCTTTCCATCATCCCTATTTTACCTAGTTTATCCTACTTTTCCACAAGGTTGTGAAATATTTTTTAGTTAGTAGGAGGGGGATGGTCATGCAAAACATATTTTCAACATGGTTAGCAAGTTAGAAATAAAACCTTAGGAGTAGAAATTACACCTCCCAAGACAAGTACCAGACCAAAGAAATCTCCCAAGACTAAAGAATCGGTTACCAGGTTTTCTCCTCCTAGAACTAAGGCTTCACTTCAAAAGAGGTCAACCCAAATAGTTCTAAAGAAAAAGAAAGCAATGATAGATATTGTTGACTCTAGTGAAGTTGACTCAAATCCCCATATTAAAAGGTAAAATGTTGAAGTAGAACAATAAGAGGAGCAGGGTATAGGAAAATAACATACAATAGTTTTGGTGCAGCAACTCAAGGAGTTAATAGAGCTCAAAAATGGAACTGGTGATAAAATTACAAATTTGGAGAAAATTTTGATGCGTTTGGAGGCAGCAAAAATTTTATAGATAATGTATACTCAGACTACACCTTTTGACAAAGGAATAGAAAATATTGTTGTAGAAGAACTAGAGGCTCCCTCACCTATTTTCAAACCTACAGCAGGTAGTAAAAAAGGAAAAAGGAATAATAAATATATGGAGAAAACCCCAACAATAAGATAAGAGACAAATCTTGAACAACAGACAACCTCTATGGTTACAAAAGTGCAACAAAAATAAAAAAGGCTACAACATTAGGAGGAGTTAAGATGAGGCCCAAAAAGATAGCCAAAAAGAACTATGCTCCATGAGAACTAAAATCATTGAAATAGAAATTGGGTAAAAGCCCAAGTGTAGGAAAATATGTTCTTAAAACTAAGGGTAGTTCAATAAAGGATAAGTCTTCAGCAAAGAAGCAGGTTTCTACTCCAACAACTCCTCTAGATAAAGCAACAACAACCACTTCAACAAATACTGTTAAGAAAATAATCAAGAAAGAGTGATAGTGGTAGTTGATAGGGTACATAAAATTGCATGAGGACATCAAATGAGTAAATTGGGGGGAATTATGGGCTAGGAAAATAGGCTAAGTTTTGATAGTTATTAGCCTTATTTTTACACCCAAACTAATCATTCTTGAAAACCTTATGGACATATTTACTAGTTTTTGTTTAAATGATTAATGAAATAGATGTAGAGGATAAATGTGATGATTATTGCTATGATTTTCTATATTTATATGTATTTTTCTACCTTGTAGTTTTGTATACACAAATCATTTTTTGTTACTATGGAACGTAGTACAAAAGGATTTCCAGTCACAGGCCTATTCCAAAAAAACAAAAAAAAATCCTTAAAATATGGTTATGCGTAGAATTAGCCTAGGAGCGTAGGATGTGTTTCCTATAAAATAGGATTTAAAATCTCCTATATTTTATGGAACCATTCCTAAAATAAGGGAACTACACAAGTTCAATAAATGCAACAAAAAGTGACATGTGACCTATCAAAAATAGTGACAACAAGGCAAATTTTATTTTGATAAGAAAAATGACAACTTAGACAATTAATAATTAGTTAGGGAGTAGTTTAGATATATCATACCTTTTTTTGGCTAGTAACATCCAAAAAAATAAGTTTTAACTCTCATACATGATAGCAATAGACCTAATTTCATTTCTAAGATAGATTGTAACAACTTTATTTTTGCAGCTAATTTCTAGATTAGATTTCATAATTAGTTGAATATGTTGCACAATAAGGTGTCTGGTATATTATAAGTACCATAGAAATCATTATTTTCAATGTTAGAGTGAATATGAATAAATTTATTTATAGTTTTTACATTCTAGTTTTTGTATGTACTGTCATGACTGTGCATTTCTAGTCATGACATATTTTGACCTTCTGAAGGAATAAAACTTATTTTTGATTCATTTAATATCTACAAATATTATATGATGATGCATGGTTAATTAAAGTTCCTTGAAGTAAGCTTAGGATCTATAAAGGAATATTTTTTATGTTGTTATATATTTAGCAAGGGCCTACTAAACCTGGATAGTCCATAAACGCTCTCTCTTGTTAGATGTGGAATAAAGTAGGTAGGTAATATTTTGATTTATGTTGAATGAATTGTTTTTAGTTGTTAAGCAGGGATTGATTTATTGTATTTTCAGCATTTATTAGGAGTAGTATGGCTACATTGAACCTAGTTAGTTGTTAGACTAGATATAGGGTTGTGTAAGATTTTCTTTCAGCACATATTTTTCTTTCAATTTGCTTCAAGTTTTTCCTGTTTTCTTATTGCTTTCCTAGGATGGAATCACTTAGTGTATGCAAGAAAATATATTGGATTATATTGAGCAATTCACCTTTTAAATCAAACCTAGTTGATGATTTAAGTGGTTAGCACAAACTTATCGGAATACAAGCAATATTTATTCAACCATCTTGAATAAGGGCAATGACAATTTTTTAAGTCATGAAAAATAAAATTACACATATTCATCAACTGGGACTTGGAATATGGGAGGATAAATGGAGAGCTATGGCTTTGATGAGGCACGATATTCTG
Organism: Wollemia nobilis; assembly: GCA_028583015.1. Lineage (NCBI taxonomy): Eukaryota > Viridiplantae > Streptophyta > Pinopsida > Araucariales > Araucariaceae > Wollemia > Wollemia nobilis. The sequence goes on along the minus strand of JAQPPZ010001057.1, from coordinate 5,093,564 downwards.
TTTGGACATAGAATTTTTTAGTTATGTTTTTGCTTTATCTTAGAAATTTTGCTTGTAAATTGTTATAATATTTATTTAATAATATATTAGCTATAGGATATTATAGTAAATTTTAGTGGATTTTGAGTTTTAATTTCCTTCCCATAGACCTATTTATAGCTAAATAATTAGAATCATCTCTACTAGTATATTTTAGTGAGAAAACCATAGAGGATTGATCCTTGCTACTCAAAGATAGGGTAGTTTTTGGTAAATTTAATGGGTATTGACCAAGGGCTTCAACCTTGAGAAAATGGATTGATAGGAGTTGGAAGTCTCCAGGAGTGATTCTATCCTTTCTTCCTAAAGGTTTCTTCCTAGCCATTTTTATTCTATGGAAAATATATATAATCCTAAAAGGAGGTCCTCGATTTATGGAAAGAGTAGGACTCTTCCTTACCTATTGGTATGAAGGATTTTCACCTAAAAATGTAAATATAACCCTAGTACCAGTCTAGGTTAGGATGTATGGTTGTCCATTAATTTTTGGTAAATGGATACCTTCAAGAAAATAGGAAAGAATCTAGGATAATTCCTTGAGATTTCATAAACTACACAAGATGGATTCTTGGCTATTTATGCTCAAATATTGGTCATGATTGATATAAGTAAACCTTAACCAAAATTAATATTTCTTAAGTATGGGGATAAGATGTGGACCCAAACCTGTTAGGATTCTACTCCTAACCACCATACTAATCACATTATTAGTTAATTATTTAATCACTCTCTCTTTCACAAAGTTTGTGATCTTTGATCACACCTTCACACTCGTAGAAATAGGCATTTCATTTGGTATAGTTGAGGCATCGAAGAATATAATTATTAATTAATTGTTGGGTTCCCCATACAATACAACAATGATTCCTTAATAAAATCGATTCCTTTTTATTATTCTAGCATTATAATCAATCTTTCTCTATTGGGTTCACTACATCTGGTATTAGAGCTAGTTCAATCCAATTTTTTTTTTCCCACAAAGCCACCGTCTCCAATTTACGTGCCACCTTGTCGTAAGTGAGTCTGGGTCTGCCTCACAGAACCGTATTCCTCTGTGATAACACATACCGACAGTGGAATAAAAAATAGAGCTCCACCATAATATAAATTGGTGACATCGGCTATGAGTTCTGATGCAGCGATAGTGCAATAAGCGGACATAAACTCTATAATTTTTTTTACAATGAACAAACAGGTTGTCATAGTCTTTTTGACGTGTACCTCACCAAAAGGATGAAACAGTAACCCAATCCGATAGAAAAGAAAAGCGAGAAGTTAAAAAAAAATTGAAAGTATGGCTATTGAAGACTAGCAGAGTGATTCGACCAAGCGCAGATTAAAATATATATATATATATACATCAAATCTGAAGAAATCATGAAAAAAATTGGTCACTTGTAGATTTTTCTGGCAAAGACACAGGTTAACGGTGGAATCGTATAAAATTAGAGTATAAACTTAAGGTCTAAAATAAATTTTACCCACCGACGGCTATGGTTCACGTCACTGGAAAACTTCGGCATCGAAGAAAGGACAAAGGTCACAAGAAGTGGCAAAGGATATTGCAAAAGAGGTCTCGAAAGAGGTTTCAAAAGAAATGAAAGAAGTGATGCAAGAAATGGCCGATGGAAGAATATATCACGACCCCAACCTAATTTTTCTACTTAATCTTGCCCACCTATATCAAATCACATCAGTGAGGGTATATAAAATTTAGTTCCAGGATATCGCCAATCACATCACAGGGTTGGATGAATCAGTCCTCATAAGTGGGTTCATCAATGGATTGAAAGAAGAAATTAGAGTGAATATCATGATGTACACTCCTCGCACCCTACAGGAAGCCATTGGATTAGCCTTGTTAGCCGACGATACATTCAATGTTCAATGTCAACATGGGGAGCAACCTATTGATAAATCAACATTCACGCACACTATTCCAAAACACAAACCCTTGCCAGTTAAGTACCTTAGCATACAAAAAATGGAGGAGCGACGAGCGAATGACCTTTGCTATACTTGTGATGAGCAATTTGGGCCCCTTCATTGTTGTGCTACACAAACATTGTATTTATTGAATATAGTTGATCCCTGTCACTCCATAGAGGAAGAAGGTGAGGAAGATGTGCACGACATGACCAAATCACCTGATCATAACAATGAAGGAAATGAGGTCGATGTGCAAGAAGTGGTCGATGCACCATGAAAAGATGACATAGAAATCCATGCAGTAAACAATGAAGGCAAGACATACACTCTCAAATAACTACACACAAGTTCATCACCAATAGTGAGTTCTCATCGTATAGGCATCCTGATTCAGAAAGGAGGCAAAAGAGTGAGTGCACCTTTATTTTCCCTTCATTCTACATAGGAAGAATCGACTAAAGTGAAAGCCTACCATCATCACAATTCTCCTAAGGAAGATTCTACTATTCTTTCTAGGAACCCCCCACTAATGCTTCGACCTTCAATATATCCTTGCCTTCGAAAAAGTGACATTAAAATAGTACAAGAACTTGCACAAAATAAACTAGGAAAACAAGCAACGAAGCTCCTTACTTTGAGCTTTGAGGACAAAGCTCTTTTTAAGGAATGTGGCATGTTAGGATTCTACTCCTAAACACCATACTAATCACATTATTAGTTAATTATTTAATCACTCTCACTTTCACAAAGGTTGTGACCTTTGATCACACCTTCACACTCGTAGAAATAGGCATTTCATTTGGTATAGTTGAGGCATCGAAGAATATAACTATTAATTAATTGTTGGGTTCCCCATACAATACAACAATAATTCCTTAATAAAAGTGATTCCTTTTTATTATTCTAGCATTATAATCAATCTTTCTCTATTGGGTTAACTACAAAACCATAGATTATAAAAATATATCTTTTAGATGTAGAAGATGTCATGAGGTGGGGCATATTGATAGATCATGCCCTAATAAAAGCCTAGCAGAATTATGTGTAGAAAACTACAAGAGAAACTTACAAATTGATATGGATGAGGATGGTTTTCAACTTCCAAAAATAGAAATGGACAAATAAAATCAAATAAATAGTGGATACTAGTAATGAAGGTATTGAAAAAATACCAAATATTTTGAGGTTTTAGCCTATGAATAAAAGGTATATCAAAGCTTAGAGGACACAATACAACAAGTTCAACATATTAACAAGGAACTGTCTATTCATTGTGATCTTGATTTAGGGATGAACATTCTTGATGAACCTAAGAAATGTGTCAAATCAAATTTTGAAGACTCTCTTGAAGTACCATGCACCATTCAGGATAAAAAATTGTAAATAAAATGCAGTGTTAGATGTTAATACATCTACCACTAATAATGAAACACCAAAAAATGAGAACAACAAGTCAAAAGCTTCCATAGTAGAGCAAGGAGAGGATAAATCTAAGGAAAAATAAAGTTGTGAAAGAATATTAAGGAATAGAATAATAAGACCTACTCTTGATACAAGCAAGGCAAAAAGAGGAAAAACCTTAAATTATCAAGTGAGATCTAGGGAAGCAATAGCAAACATAGAGAAAGGAACACAAACTAAGTTGGTTGAACTTCTATTTACGAAACAACAAAATGATATTGGTAATTCATAGGCAGGGCCAACATTCCTAATGATATATGATTACCATCTCATGGAATATAAAAGGAGCTAATACCCCCTCAAAGTAGAGGTGTATCATGGAATATAAAAAGTGCTAAAAGAAATTTCCAAAACTATGAAAGTGGTATGGGTGAGATGTGAATGGGATGCTATAGATTATGAAGGAGAAGTAGGGAAAATTATAACTTGTTGGAATCCTATTAGAATATCCTATACAACCATTCATAATACTAGGCATTGGATAGCCTCTTTAGTCACATGCTTCTTTGTAGATATTCATTTCATCCTTATCAATGTCAATGGACCTACAAATCAATCAGGTAGATTAGAATTTTAGAGTGGGATTGAAGCTTTTATGAGAATTAAAGACAAAGAAACTCAATTCATGAACATAATTATATTTAAATGCCATAACCAAGTTGGATGAAACATTTAGGGGAATTACGAAGCTAACCCAAAGTATGAGATATTTTTCAGCTTTTATTCAAAACAATAATCTATGGGAGGTTGAATTTGAAAAAGATAACTACATGGACCAATGACAGTAGAGGCTAGAACCTAATAGGAAAAAAATTAGATAGATGCATTATCTCATATCATTGGCTAAATGAAGGGATTTTTGCAAATAATAATACCTTAACAAGGATTGGTTCATATCACTGGATAATAAAGTTAAAATGGTGGTAAATGAATTAAAAAAATATCATATTTAAATATGAGAAAATATGGAAAGATCATCCTTAATTTGTTGATATGATAACACAAACATGGAATTCTTTAGGAAATGGTAGGTTGTATACACTTCCAAAATAAATTAAATCAATGACATCTAGATTAAAAGAATGGAACAAGAACACTTTTAGAAATATTTTTGAGAAGAAAGAAGAACTAAAAGATGAAATTTCAAAATTTCAAAAGGGTTGTCATAATAATGCAAGATTGAAGGAGAGGGAGTTAGTAAATATCATAATATTTTGAGTAAGGAAGAGAAATTTTGGAGATTAAAATTGAGATAGACTTGGTTAAAAGAAGGAGATAACAATACAATTTTTTTCATAGGATGGATATAGTACATATATCAACATCTAGAATTAGTAGAATTAAATCAATAGAAGGGGTTTGGATGAAGAACGGAGTGAAATCATAAAGGAGGTAAGGTATTTTTATCATAATATTATAGGATCAAAGGAGTTTGAAGTTCTTAATGATAAAATTATATAAGAAGTACCTTTAGTTATACTAGATGAAGATAATAGGAAACTTATGGAGCCTATTACTCTAGAAGAAGTTTATTTAGCTATTTTTTTCTTTTAATAAGGATAAATCCCTAGGTCTAGATGCTCTCTACAACATTCTATCAACATAATTGGAATAAAGTGAAGGATTATTTATTGGTGGTAGTGGAAAATTCAAGGGTAAAACAATACATACCTTATAAAATAAATGCAACATATCTTACCCTCATTCCAAAAATAAGGATGCAAAATTATTTGATTCATTTAAACCCATAAGCCTATGTAATATCGACTATAATATTATATCCAAATTCATGATGAATTGGTTAAGACTATTGTTAGAAAAAATTATTTGAGAAGAGCAAGTAGGATTTATGAAAGGGAGATAAATCTTATATAGGATCATAGTAGCTCATGAAGTTATGTATTCAATAAATTTAAGAAAAGAGAAAGCAATGTATTAGAACTTGATATGAGTAAGGCCTATGATAGGGTTAAATGGGATTTTATTTTTGTAATATTAGAAAAGTTTGGATTTGGGAAAAAAATGGTCAAATGGATTAAATCTTGTGTCTCTAAAGTTTCATACTTTGTGTTGGTCAATGGGTTAGTAACAAAATCATTTAAATTCAAGAGAGGCCTTTTGGGGGAAATTTTTGCACCCTTAATAGATTTTTCACACTGTAAGACTTCCCTGATCTAATCAACACAGTGGATTCTAGTGGATCCACCTCTTTAACTTGGGAAAATATTATCCTAAGACTCTATATAGACTTATTAGGGTAAGGAAACCTTGGAGGTGAACCTACAATATTTCTTATATGCTCATGCTCATCTAGATTTGCAAAAATGAAATAAAACTGCAACATAAAATTTGACCAAGTTTGAAAGTAACTCCCAGCTAGTACTTCGATCTGTAGATCGGTACCTTATACATTAAGTAATTGTAGCTAGAATTAAAATATGATGAAGATAGAAAGAGAAGAATATAAAACTGATCAAATCACATCCATTCAAATAATGTAACAGAAATGATTGAACATGCCAATGAAAGAAGATGCCATTTACACATTCAAATGATGTAATATGTAAATGGGAGAACACATAAAATTGCACATAGAACTATTGAAAGGAGGAAATAGGATTGCATTAAACAATAGATCATTACAATGGGACTCTGATCAGAATAACCAGATCTCACTAAACCAGTATAAATAAATTCTCCATTCAAATGATGCAATAGAGAACTGCAACTCTTTGTTAAAATGATGTAACAAAGAGCCTCCTAGATTCCAGCCTCAGCCACTAGATATGATCTCAGTAAACTAGCCATATCCTCAGAAAAAATTGCACAATAATGGAGAAGAAAAATGGGTGACTAGACAAGACACACAAAGTAAAATACAACCGACAAGGATGGGCACACTTGTATACCTCTTGCAAAATTATTGTGCAAAAACTTGATGATGTTTCCTATTGTAGCAACTCTCTTAAATAGCTTGATCACTTGGTCCATAATTACAAAAACTATAACTACCTCAATCATGGCCCATAATTGAAAATTATCCATAATAGCCACTATCTCCATCGCCTTTAAATTTTTATTTTTTTATTTTTTTAGGGTTTAGGGTTTAGGATTTTGAGTTTAGGGTTTAGGGTTTTTCAGGTTTAGGGTTTAGGGTTTTTCCCATATTTTTACAATATGAGAAACCCTAAAACAAAATCCTACATATTAAAGCACTAAACATAATAAATTACTATTTTTGGAAAATTTATCATTTTCAACCAAAAACAACCCTATTTTTAGTAAGTCACAAAATAATCTCAGATGGACTTAAAATTAAAATCTATCACCTTCTCACCAATATTAAGCCTTATACAAAATCTCAACACTACCCATGTCTAGAAGTAATTATTTTTTGGACTTTTCTAAAAAACCACTAAAATCCATATTTGGAGCACTAGATGAAGGAATTAAGGCTCAAAATTATCTCAAAAATGCCTGAAAATGGCAATGTAGACCCCTTTTTGGCCTAGCCACGTTATTTTCCTCCTTATTATCCAACTCCCTATAAAATCTCAAGCCAATCCAACAGTCGAATCAAAAGTTATGCCCTCTGGAATATAGGCTCCTGCATCAACCTTAGGTCAAGCATTTACTAACAAAAGACCTTAGGAAAACCAAAATAAAGGCCTGACCTTGGTGACATAAAAACTTTCAATGCTCTTGGAGGGTGAAATAGGACTTCAAAAGGACCACAAATTTGCAATGATTCGAAAGGACTCAAGTGGGTATTGCAAATTTGAAAAGACCATAGGACACCAAAAATTCAAAAATTTGGGGTAAACTCAAGTTGGATTTTGAGGATCCAACACAGGCTCCAACTGGGATAGGTGATGAAAATACTCTTTAAAAATGAATCACCTGAGAACTCTAGAATATCCAGTATACCACAAGGAATCAAAAACTAAACTAATCACCTAAGTCAATGATTACCTTAATCACCTGAAAAGGACACCTTAATCACCTAGAAAGAACACCTTAATCACCTACAAAGAACAAGATTGAAACACACATTTTCTTCTTCTCTTTTTTTTGAGGCTTCTCAAGCCCTATATGTAGAATGATACAATTTCAAATGCTAGCCATTTATAGGAATTGAAAATTTTGTACCATCCAATATTTATAATTTGTAAGTATGTTGGCCTACATTCTAAAGGATTTTATAGGGGCCAAGCCATTAGGGTTCCCACTTCCCCTTCTCACCATGATTTTCATTTTTGGGGTCCTAGTACAACACTATATATCCTCCCTAAAAAGGTTTACCCTTGGCTTTCTTATTGAACAACTGCATTCTTTTGTGAGCCTGCTCATCTATCTTCATTAATTCCAAAGTTATGCATAAGGGGTAGTATCAAAAAACTAATTATAAAATTGAAGTGAATCTAGGCTAATGGTGTATAAACATCGAGGTGAATTTAAAAAAATTAAAAATTAAAAAACTTATCAAAATATGGTGAATTTTTGAAAATTTTACACAAGAATTTTCAAAAATTTTAAATGGTGACTGTCACAAGGTGAATGGCAGAAGCGATTGGTAGAAGTGACTGGCACAAGGCAATTGACAGAGGTGACTGGCACAAGGTGACTAATGGAAGTGATAGGCATAATGCGACTGATAGAAGAGATTGGCACAAGGTGATTGTTGCAAGATGACTTCCACAAGTTGACTACCACAAGGTGACTATCACAAGGTGACTATCATAAGATAACTATCACAAGGCAACTATCATAAGGTGACTACCGCAAGGCGACTAACATAAGGTCATTGGAAGATGGCAACTGTCACATGGCTACTATCACATGGCAATTTTCACAAGATGACTATCGCAAGGTGATTAACATAGGGTGACTGGAAGATGACAACTATCACATGGTGACTATCACATGGCAACTATCACATGGGAACTATCATAAGGTGACTTGCATATGGTAACTGGTATTTGGTGACATGTATATGGTGACTAGTAGATGGCAATTAGTAAATGGTGATTGGTAGATGGTGACTGGTAGATGGTGATTGGTGGATGGTCACTAGAAATTGGTGACTATCACAAGGCAATTGGTATAAGGTAACTAATAGATGATGAATGGCATAGATTGAATGGTAGATGGTGACTAGAATATGGTAGGTGATAGATGATGAATGGTATATGGTGACTGGAATATGGTGACTAGTAGATGGCAACTGGAATAAAATGACCATCAAATATTATCAATAAGATGTTACCATGTGTGCTCACCTCTGCCATGTGTCACACATCCATCAACTTTAGCCATACAAAATTCTATAAATAGAAATGCAAGGTATTTTTTCACTTTTCACACAACGTTTTCCAGAGTAATTTTAGAGCGTTTTCTAGCATTTTTAGAGCATTTTTACAACTATTTTAGAGCCTTTTCATATGGTTTTCGAAGCATTAAAGGGTTTTTGAAGCATTTTTAGATGGTTTTTAGAGCATTTTCAAACGATTTTCAAAATGTTTTCCAAGGCATTTTAGAGCATTTTCTAGGGCATTTCAGAGTTTTTTCCAGGGCGTTTCAAAGTGTTTTCCAAGGCCTTTCAAAGTTTTTTCCAGGGCATTTTAGAGCAATTTCTAGGGTGTTTCCATATCATTTAAATACTATTTTTAGAGCCTTTTTCAGACCATTTCAGTGCATAAATATCTAGCTCTTCCTCTCCTATGCATTCCAAAGTGACATTCAAGAACATTTTCAGCATCTTAGGAGAGATTCTAAATGGATTTACACCTCTAGAGTTTTTGGAGTAATTAATATTCCACAGTTGGATATCAACATCCCCCTGATGCAATGGATAGTTAGTTTCTATAACCATGATGTGTCCACTATTCATATCAAAGTGGATAAAAAGGATATTATTTTTACTATGAACCCCTTAGATGTGCAACGACTAACAAGGTTACCATTTTTGGATGGTCACCTAGTGAAAAACTAGTATGTCTTGACAAAGGATGACAAATCAATGCTAGCATCCAAATTTTTTGTGAATTCAAACCATTTGAAAGATATATTTTTAAAATTTAGTTGATGTATACCTTAGTGAGATGTAAAATGGCTTAACTAAATATGGGGATCTGACTACATTATTCACAAGGCCTATGGGATTTTGAGTTTTTCCTCCTTACTGATCAGTTAATTTTAAGGCTCTACATACCTAATACCGATACTTTGAAATAGTCATTAATTCTCCAAAAGTGATGTTGACCTTTTGTTTTGAAACCTCTAAACCCAAATCAAACTAATATTTTCTTATCATCAATTTCATTTCTAGTTTTCTAATTAGCCAATTCATTTTGTTGTTTTTGGATAATCTCCTCTACATTAGGCTCTTCAGGAACCATTTGCAACTTCATCTGATTTACCTTTTCTATGAAATAACTCCTATAGATTTCTCCTTTTGTGCAGGCCCTTCATCAACTTTTCCCTCCACTATTATATTCCTGAGATTAAGAGCATGTATTCTTTCTAAATACTCAACCTCTTCTGTTGTAGGTACAAGCTTTCCTTGCTTCATTCTATCAAATCTAGTATTAGTAGGCTCACCTGAGGTTGATGCCTCTCCAAAGACCAATGCTCTTTGATCAATATTATTAGCACATATGTCCATGTCCCTTTCAATTTTTTTCTTTGTTTTCATCCTCCCGAGTCTAGCATACATTAATTCTAATATCTTCATCTTTAGATTCAACATTTAAATCAACATTAGAATGCATAATTAGATAAATACCATAATCAATAGGGTTATGTGGTGCATCACATGTAGAGCAATAAAAGGTATGATATGATGCTATATTATTTGATGGCATGGGATTTGGAACAGAATCTAGATCTCTCTCTACTTATTTATTTTTCCAATTCCCATTCTGATTCCTGTTTCCCTCTCCATTCCCATTATTATTCTAGTTTTTATTAAAATTCCTTTTGAAAGGAGTCCTATTATCTTCCTACTATATATTATTACCCTGTGAAGTTTTTGCATTAATGTCCTTGCATTTTTCAATTCTAGCCAACCTGTTATTCAAAGTAGTAAACATCTCACTCAATTGATTAGCTATTTTGTTCATAGGATCCTAATATTTTTTCTTAGGGATAGAGAACTCAATATTCTTAGGCTTCCTTTCATGTTGATTGGGATCTAAAGAGTATGATTTCATCTTAACACTATCAATCATATGTCTCTCTATTTCAATATCCATTTCCATATATATCAATGGTAGTTGTTGCTTGTTGTCTCAACTCATAACTAAAATCTCTAAGGAAAACATTTTTGTAGAAACAAATGGACTCATCATCATTTGGCCTTAATGCTATTGGAATATTATTTCTAGTCTTAAATAATATTATATTCAAATCTCCACTAATTCATTTTCTTTATTTTTCATGGTATCCAATTCTATCAGCAAGGACTGTTCATTCTTCCTCTCTCCATATTTCCTAAGGAAAGTGTGCTCTACCTCTTGAAAATTATTGATAGTACCAGCTCCAAGGCTGTTGAACCATTCTTGAGCATCCTTCTCTAAAGTTTGAAAGAAAAATCTAAGAATAATATCTTCATCATCCACCTAAAGACTATCCATAGCATACAGAAAATACCTAACATGATCTTCATCAATGATAATATTGTGTAGATTAAAGATACAACGCCAAACAAAAGATAAAGAAATCACGATAAAAAGTAATGCAGAACACAGTTGTACAAAATAAACGATTTTTATTAATCAATGGAGTTTAGAAACTCCTTTTAAGTACAACAGGGACTGTAACCCTTTTCGTGATACAGATGTTACAATTTTTATGCTAGGGTTCTCCGAAACCCTAGCTAGCACAGTGTGGTGGCATCTCCGAAGAATGTATCTTTAATCCCAACAGAGTGAGTGGGCTTTGTTGTATCCTTTGGATCGGACCACTCCGGCTTAAGCGATTGCTATCAACACAGCGGATCTGCCATTAAAATCCTGCACACATTAACACTATCAAGGAGTTAGAAATTAATATGAGGGCTCCATTGTGTGAGCCCTCAGAAACAACCTAAAACCCTAAAAAAAAGGAATGAAATGCAGAAACTAACAACAGATTAATAAAAGAAAAGAAGTTACTTGCTTTAAACTAATTTATACCTGTTTCCTGTTAACGCGGCGAGACCAGGCGGCACCTGGAAGAGTTGGGACTATCAAATCGGCTGCAGAAGGCGCCCTGGTGCACTCGCTGAACGCCCGCGTGCTTCTGGATTGGGGCTGCAGACGTCGGTCTACGTCTGAGACTGCGGGTAAACGCCCGCGGGCACTTGCGACAAGAATGGGGGATTCTGCAGAGTGCTGCAAAAGGGATGGCGGCGAAGTTGGCGACGGATGCGGCGATGGATGCGACGAAAAGGGACGACGATGGATGGGTAGGTTTAGCTGAAGAAGAGATAGATAGCAATAGATAACAAAAGAGAGATAGTAAAAGAGATAGGGTTTGAGCCATCAAGGTGACTCAATTTATAATCTACTCTTAGGGCACACTTTAGGGTTTTAACGACACTTTGAACGTGTGGCTAAGATTAAAGTGGATCCAAGGGTAGAGAATAAATCTAGGTTGTGAAACGGATTAAGATGGATGGACGGATGAGATTAAATGAAGGATGGACGGCTCAGATTAAATCACTTAAAGTATCTTTATATATATATTAAAATATATTAAAATATTAAATATATATATATATATAAATATTAATTTAAATAAATTTGGGAATGAAAAATGGCGGGAAAGGTGAAATTGGGCCAAATAATGGCGGGAAAAGGTGAAATTGGGCCAAATAATGGCGGGAAGGTGTGGATTTGGGCCAAATAATGGCGGGAAGGATGGATGACTGACACGTGGCTGACAGGAAGGTATAGATGACTTACAAGTGGCTGGATTTTGGTGTCTACAGATGCCCCTTTTTGAGCTGCTTTGTGTGAAGACACAATGCGGCACAAAAACTTAAGACACTGAAAAGCTGGATCAGACGCAACTCTCTCTCAAGACTAAAGCACAACTTTGAAGACCAAAGAATAAAAGAATATTTAAAATTTTATCAGCTTACCCCCTCAATTGGCGAGCGAGAATGGTTCTCACAAGCCAATTGGAAGAAATTCGGAAGAAAATGAACCGTTTTTGCCCCAACGGTGAAAAAAAGGGGTTGGTGTATGAACCATCTGTTTATGTCCCAACTAGGAAAGGGGTTGGTGTACAAACCAGAAAAGAATATGATTGAAGACGATATGAGTGATGTGAAAGATGGACCGTTTTCTGCCCCAACGGTTATAAAGGGATTTTTGCCAAATTGTAAGTTCCATGATCATGTAAGATGAATTCCACTATAGGAAAATTAGAAATTGATAACGGATGCCCCAACTCCTGTGTGTGAGTCCATACTTGTTGATGAAATTGCCTTGTTGGCGCCATTGATATGGAGAGATGAAAGATGCATGAAAAGAGTCCAGAACTCGAGAGATGCTCCTAGTGATTTGTATGGATAATTCCTCGGGTCGGAACCAATCAACCTAGGTAGCCTCAATCTCTAGCAAGACTCAAAATAATGATGATATTAAAGATTGTCCATGTTTAAGGCCCCATGAACTAGGCCATCAATGACAAGCTGTTGAGCAAATTAATCTTGGTATGAGGTCACTTGAAAAGTAGAATACCCAAAATTGATTTCAAATTTTCAAGCAGTGAAATAATTGATGATGATAAATGGTAAGTGTCCTTATGGTGGTTTAATCCTCTTACCGAATTGCATGGATTCAAATCGTTGCAATCGCCAAGGTGATAGAATATACCACTAGATACGAGGTTTACTTTAATTTGATTTGGCAAAAATATGCATGATGAAAGAAGAATGAATGAAATTGACGATAGATCAGAAGAATTGATGAATGTGGTTAATTTTGTGAAGGTTTTGAATATTTTTAACCCAATTTGTAAAACAATGATGAATGATGCGCTTTTTGAGCGAAATGACAAAATTTGTGTCTAAAGCTGTTGTAACCTTCACAAAATGTTTTATTATGATAAGAAGAATGGATGAATGCAATTTGATGAAATTTGGAGGAGGTAAGCTTCAATTTTGCAAGTTTTGTTCCTTTATTCAATACTGACACCAAACGCCGATCTGCATTTGTGGTTGGCAGAGATGCCCGTCGGTGTTTAGGCGCTCTGCAGATGCAGCACTGCGTCTGAATGTGCCATGAAATGCCCCACTACGTTTCAGGGTGCCAAAACCAACTATTTAAACAGTTTCAGCGAGAATTTCGCTCATTTGTGCGTTCGAGCTTGAGAGAAGTGCGTCTGAGGGAGTGGAGTGAAGTGAAGTGAAAGGTTGTGTGGGAGAGTGAAGCACGTGGGAGCTATGGCGGAGATGGGAGCGGACGCGCCAGTGCAGCCAGCTGAGGTATTTGTTCATTTAAGCAAGTACTTATTATGTGTTTTTTTTTTTTTTTGGAAAAATTTGTAACAAATTTTTGTTTTGTTGTTTTGCAGCTTAGGGTGTTAGAGGCACGACACCGATTCTCCCCTATCATTCCGGGGATGAGGAGGTCATTGTCCCAAGCAGGTCGGGAGATATTGGAGGCGGGTGGGACTAGCAGAGGCAGCCCGGTTGGAGGTAGTGAGTCGGCCCCGGCTCGGTATGAGGGGTACCTCTTTTGATGGTTAGCTTAGTGCTTAGATGCACTCTTTATGAGCCTTGGTGCTCTATTGTATATTGTAGCCTTTTGGCATTCATTGTACAGTTTGACCTTTATACATATATATATATACATGGCTTTTATTTATTTGGTGTTTTACTCTCTTTTGTGTGAATGCCTATGTTTTTGTGATGCATGTTTTGATATGTTTTAATGTTTTTGATGCATATGTGATGGAATGGAATGCAAACTTATAGATGATTAATGCGAGACTAAGTATATAACATACAAATCTATGGATGATTAATGCAAGACTAAGTAAATGATATGTAAATCTATGGATGATTAATGCAAGACTAAGTAAATGAAATATGCACTAAGAAGCACTCATATTTTTAGATAGTTAGATTTAGCCAACTGTTATCATAATTGTTTAATCAGGGGCACCGAACTTGGTGGCTTGTGAATGGATGACGTATGGAATGACATGAATATGGAAGAAGATATGGAGGACGATATGGAAGAAGATATGGAGGAAGACTATTTTACAAAGACTCAAACATGCTAGTGGTATCAAACAAACTTACTAATACTGCCTAATTCAACTAGGACCAAATGTGTGTGCATGCGAGTTCATTAACCAAATCAGAAGCATGGTAGTGACTCTAGGCAATCAAAAACCTGTGTGTGTGCAAGTGTGTTCATTAACCTCATCTTGCATAAATTAGGTAACCCTGTTATGGAGAAGACCTCGAAGCTAGTTTGTCCGTATGAGCATTGAGAGGTCTCTTTTTGAGGAGAGACATGTCGCCACGCAATGAGTATACTCCACTTTGCCAGTCAAGCGTCTATAGCCCCGGTGAAGGTTAACTCCATAGTCCATGTTGTTTTTGACCTTTGTAAGCCTTGGGGATGACTACCTATCCGTCTGATTGGACAAGTAGTACGATCCTTACAACTTATTTGGGATCGGTGGTGTGTGAAAAATGTTCATTTCCTTAGAGCTTTGGGGAATCGGATTCTCAACCGAAGTATGATGAGAATTTTACCCTATCCTTACTACTCTGTTTATATTTATATTTTGTGATTGCTTGTGATAGTGGTAAGAACCACTGTTTTATGGACTATGTTTGCATGATAGGACAAACGAGGATTACCCTTTTCACTTCAAGGCACAACCCAAGGATGGTGTTATCTCTCTTTGACACAAGATGTTTTTAAGATGTGAAAATGTGATAGGTTCAAGACCGCTTTTGAAATCATTTCCCAATACTCAAGATTTTATTTAGTGTAATTTGTGATATGGCCCTAGAGAACTTTGACATGCATTTCGAAGTTTGCTTAAAACACTAGGAATGGTTGAGTGATTGAAAACATTTTGGCAATGTAAATATGTGCAAATGGAAAATGGGTGTACGAATGACAATTCGGTTTGATGGATTTTATGAAGGTGCCCCTGATTAAGGCAACATGACTTTTGCTTGACCAAATTTTATATCCAAAAGATAGAATGGTCTCTAACATGATATGCAACTATGGCTGAAAATGAAATGTTATGGTTTTCAATGAGATGTATGCACATGAAATGCAATGTTTTTGAATAAGATGTATGCAACTAACAATGAAATGCAAATTCTTTTTATTTTATTTGTTTTTTTTTTTTTTTTTTTTGTTGTACAAGCCATGTATATATGTACATATAAAATTCAAACTATGCGTAGAATGCCCTCAAGTGTATAACATTAAGTGGTTCGGGTTCTTCCTCTCCCTCTAAACTGGCAAGTCTATAAGTTCCATTACCCACTCTTTCGGTGACCATATATGGACCTAACCAATTAGCCGCGAATTTATCTCGAAGATGCGGCAATGCATTGGTGTTTTGTTGATTCTCTTTAAGGACAAGATCCCCTACTTGAAATTCTCTTAGATGAACTTTGGCATTGTAAGCACGTTTCAATCGGTCTTGATAAACTCGCAAATGCTCTAAAGCATTGATTCGTTTTTCATCTATGAGTGTGAGTTGATCAAGACGTGCTTGTCTAGCAGTATCATCATCGATAAATTCTTGCAAAGAAATTCGCAAGGAAGGGATCTCGAGCTCAAGAGGCATGATTGCTTCAGCTCCATAGACCAAAGAAAATGGCGTTGCCCCAATGGGAGTTCCGATGCTTGTTCTGTAAGCCCATAATGCCAAGGGGATTTGTGTATGCCAATCTTTATGATTTTCTTTAACAAGTTTCTTAAGAATAGCAATTATGGTCTTATTGGAAGCTTCGACTTGTCCATTGGCTTGTGGGTAGTAAGGAGTTGAGAAACTATGTTGGATATTATACTTTTCGCAAAGAGCTCGAACATCCTTATTCTTAAAAGACTTGCCGTTATCAGAAATGATTTTAGAGGGAATACCAAAACGACAAATGATATGGTGAAGTATAAACTCCACAATTCTAGGACTGTCAGATGCTGGTTAGAGGAATAGCTTCAACCCACTTTGTGAAGTATTCAATGGCTGTAATGATGAAAGTATGTTGTCCTGAAGAGGCAGGTGAAATCTTGCCAATTAAATCGAGACCCCATTGTGAGAAGGGCCAAAGGCTTTGGATGGGTTGTAAAGCTTGTGATGGTATATGGGTTAAATTAGCGTGTTCTTGACACTTTTTACATTGTTTAACATATTTGCAACAATCTTGTTCCATAGTGGGCCAATAATACCCCATACGTAAAATACGCTTCACAATGGCCATTCCACTAAAATGACCACCACAAGTACCATCATGGGCTTCAGCAATAGCTCTATGTGTTTCACCTGCTTCTAGACAGTGGAGGAGTACTCCATCATATCCACGTTTATACAACACATCCCCCAAAAGAACAAAACGAGCTGCCTTTTGCTTAAAATAGCGGCGGGCAGTTCGAGACAAATCAGATGGGAGTGTTCCAAACTTGAGGAAGGCTACTATCTCACTAGACCAAGGCTCATATGGATCCGAATGGATAAAGCAAACATCTTTTTCATCCTTAGACTCGGCACGGACAATTGCAGACTTAGAGATTGTGGAAATGATTAGGGGCTGTACCTCTCCAAGGGAGTCCTTTGGAATCAATGATCCAAGAGAGGCCATGGCATCCGCAAATCTATTAGTCGAACGAGGCAAACTAGTGATCTCATACCAATCAAACTTAGAGAGCAACTTCATTGCTACATCATGATAAAGCTTAATGGTAGGTTCTTTGGCTTGGTATTCTCCTGTAATTTGTTTAACCACGAGTTGAGAATCCCCAAATATCCGAATACGCTTAATGCTCATAGCTATGGCTGATTGAAGACCTAAAATTAAGGCTTCATACTCTGTTGTATTATTGGTGCATTGGAAGTCTAGTTTGAATGATAAAGGGATGGGAATCCCTTGAGGTGTATGAAACACAACTCCGGCACCTTGACCTTTCGCGCACTTAGAGCCATCAAAGAATAGCGTGATGTCAACATCTTCCTCCGGAATGATGTCCTCTTCTTGTTTAGTGATAGCAAATACCGAATCATCTAGGAGCTCAATAATCAAAGGATGATCACTAGGTAGTGGAGCTTCCGCAAGTTGATCGGCTATAACTTGACCTTTAACAGATTTTTGGCTAATGAATTCAAGATCGAATTCGGTAAGCAACATTATCCATTTAGCGGTACGAGTGTTATTATAAGTGCGAGACATCATATAACGCGAGAGGGTTTTCTCTAGCTATGACATATGTTGTATGGCTAAGCATATAATGACGAAGTTTCTTAGTGGCAAAAACCACTGCTAAGCACAACTTTTCCACATAAGCATATCGGGTTTCATAGCTTACCAATGTTCGACTAATATAATAGACAGCTTGCTCATGATTTTGTTCATTCTTTTGTGCAAGCATTGTCCCTAAGGCAAAGTCCGTTGCTGAGATATAAAGATTGAAAGGGACCCCTGGACGAGGCGGAGCTAAGACTAGCGGAGACGCTAAGTCTTGCTTGATGTCATCAAAGGCTTTCCGACACTCATCTGTCCATGAAAATTGTACCCCCTTTTGTAGTAGGTGGCAAAATGGCCTACATTTATGAGAAAGTTGTGCAATAAAGCGACGGATTGAATTAATCTTTCCTTGCAAACTACGCAACTCCTTCAAATTAGTTGGGGGACACATTTCCATAATGGCTTTGACCTTGTTTGGGTCCACCTCAATACCTCGTTTAGAGATAATAAAACCTAGGAGTTTGCATGAGGTAACACCAAAGACACATTTCTTAGGGTTCAACCTTACTTTATGCTCTAGAAGTCTATCAAAAACTTTTTCCAATACATCAAAATGCTCTTGTCGAGTTTTAGATTTTGCCAATAAATCATCCACATAATCTTCGATAATCTTATGCATATAATCATGGAAAATATAAGTCATGGCTCGTTGATAGGTTGCACCTGCGTTCTTAAGGCCAAAGGGCATCACACTGTAACAAAAAGTTCCCCAAGGTGTGGTAAATGTTGTTTTGTGTTGATCTTCGGGGGTTTATTCGAATACGGTTGTATCCTGAAAATCCATCCATGAACGAAAGCATTTCATGACCAGCGCAGTGTCGACAAGAGTATCAATGTTTGGAAGAGGAAAGTCATCCTTAGGACACGCTTTATTTAGATCTCGAAAATCGGTGCAAACACGTATCCCCCGTTAGGCTTGCGAACGGGTACCATGTTAGAAAGCCACTCGGGATAATCAATCGGGACGACAAATTTAACATCCAAAAGTTTTTGAATCTCCGATTTAACTAGGAGGGCCACGGTAGGATGCATTTTCCTAAGTTTTTGTTTGACGGGGTTTAGCATCTTTTTGTAAGGTGAGGTTATGGACAACCAAATTAGGGTCTAGGCCTGGCATGTCTTTGTAAGACCATGCAAATATCTCCTTCTTCCGCTTGAGTAGAGCAATCATTTGCTCTTGTTCCTCTGATGATAGACTTTTAGCCAGTTTCATAATTTGGGTGCCATCTTGAGTACGGACTAAGGTCTACATCGATAGTTTCTTCAATAGACATGTGGGAACCTTCCTCAAGGTGATGGGGAGTAGGGATCGGATTTATGTCATCTAAAATGTCATCAAGCTCCTGTGCCTTGCTCTCATCTATGTCTGCTGGAAGACCTACGGCTTAGAAGATGAAGGTGAATGTGGAGGTGAAGGAGGAATGTAGTTGGCGGAAGCCCTTAACAATTCCTCGGAAAGGATGAACTACGAAATAGATGGAGGGGATGAAATCCGATCCATGTCAATCAAGCTTGGGTTGATCGGGATTGGCTTATCCGGATCATATGGATTATGGAGCGGGGTGAATAAGTCTTCAAAATTCATTGTCGACTTATGGAAGAAAGGATGGGCGGAATGGAAGGGAAAACCGGTGAAGACCTCGGAAGACTTGAAGTGCAAAACAACATAGTTTTTCAGTTTTTTTTTTTTTTTTTGTAGTTTGAGTTTTTTTTTTTTTTTTTTGTAGTGGTGAAAACCACTATTACACACATACATAAAGCAATAAAGTATTTTTATATATTTTGATTTTTTTTTTTTTTTTGGAAATTTTCTGATTTGATTTTTTTTTTTTTTTGGTAGTGGTGAAAACCACTATTTTAGTATATACATATAATACAGGTTTGGATTATGGCTTATGGATGTGGCGGAGGGGGTGGTTCACCTCGTTCTTGTGGAAGAAGCAAGCGAAAGATGGCCTCTTGGAGAGGGAACAATTGGAGATAAAACTCGTCTTGTTTAGTGAGGGGAACAATGGGCGCCGACTCTTCTTCCGATTCATCACCATTTGACATGACGTCAAATTCTTCATAGACTTCATCTTCGGATTCGTCGGGGTGGAGGATTTCTTCTTCTGAATTAAGATTAATGCTTTGAAAAGCTCGTTCAAAAGAAGAAAGGGATGGAAGTGGTTGGTAGCCCAGACCAAAACGCTCAGTGGGTCTCTGGTATGGCATATCGATGCGTTCAGTTACCCCTTGCTCGTATCGACCTAGGCCAAATTGCTGCCAATTATGTACGTGGAAATAGCAAGAGGGAAAACCCTCCATCCTTTCGATATTGGCGAGGGATTTGGATGCTTAGGTTCTAGTATGGTGGTAGGACTAGAAGATGACTCTATTCCCCCATATACAAAATTAATGGAATTTGGCATAGAACCCATGTTATAAACCGATCCAATGGATAAATGTTGGTCATGTGGACGACCAAAATCTTTAACTGTTTGCACATTGAACGGTGTGATGTGGACATCTTGGATGGCATACTCACCAATACTTGCATCAGTGAGATGGACTTTGACTTGGGAGGGAGATGGACTAGATGATGGAATAGAAGAATGTGGGATAGAAGAATTGGAAGGATTTGGTTGGGTTGATGCTTCACTGACTTGTGAAACATCGGTGGTGATGGTTGGGAAGATGGAGGAATAATAGGTGATGTTGAAGAAGGTGTAGAAGAAGGGGGTAATGACGTGGAAAGAGATGATTGGTCATGGCCACATGTGCATGTGGTCACCGATGAAGAAGAAGGAAGATTAGGAGATGAAGAAAGTGGTGAATGAGATGGAATAGCGGAAGATGAAGATGGTTGCGATATGATGGGTAGCTCCTCAGGAATGGGAGCTTTAGAAGAAGATGGTATAGAAGAAGTAGATGGGGTCAAGAAAAGATGAGTGGATGGCAACACAATCTCATAAGGATTTGAGACATAGTTGCAATGTTTGAAGGGTTCGATGTCGAGCAGGTACACAATGAACCTATCCCTCATATACATACTTTAGACATTGATGCAGTATAGAAGGGACACATCTCATCTCCCTAAGCCAAGGCCGTCCAAGCAATACATTGTATGCCATGGACCCTTCCAAGATGTGAAACAAGGTATGCAAAGTTCGGGCCCCTACCTCAATGGGCAAGATAACCGTGCCAACCGTGGAAGATAAAGCATCATTGAATGCTTTAAGAGTAAAAGTCGACTTTGTGATAAGGGATGGCGACGACTTTAGATGACTCAACGCCGATGTTGTAATGATATTGATTGAGGAACCGGTGTCAATTAAGACTCTCTTGAATGGCTTGTGATCGATCTTGGCCATGATATGCAGTGGAGGATCTATACTTTATGTTGACATAGGTTTGATTTCAAAATCATAGAAAGTGATGGAGGGCTCCATGCATGTTTGAATACTCCCCACAAAGTTGTTGAAGGCATTAGTATCTTGAGTTTGAAGCTCGATTGACTTTAATATTTCCATTAATGCCTCTCTATGCGGAGGAGATTGTTGAATGAGGTCATAGATCGATAACTTGGCAGAAGCCATTTTTAAACTGGTAGTTAACCGGCTACTCAATGACATGATGGGTCGTTGGCGTTGAGTAGAATGATTTAGCGGTTGTTGAGAAGTACTAGCACGTCGTTGGGTCATTGTTACCGAGGTGGACTGGGGGTTTGTACAGGTGGTCGTGGTTCAGCCTGATTTGGTTGGTTCGCCCTTTGACCCCGGGTTACTACGTTAATAGTACCCACAAAACCTTGGTATTGTTGTACATGGTTGACTTGATTAGGAGGAGTTACCTAAGTTACTCCCCCTGAAGTTGTTGGAGCTTCCTCCCGATGTGGAAGGGGTGTTTGAAATATACCAAGATTTTGATTTTGTTGGGCTAAGGGGCTATCCAATTTAATGGCTCCAATCTCAATAAGATCTTGGATCACATGTTTGAAATCTGTACAATTATTGATATCGTGCCCATTTTGCCTATGATAAGGACAAAATAGGTACTCCTTGTAATACTTCCCCCTTCTAGATGGTTCTAAAGGTTTAAACTCAGGTAAAGTTAACTGATTTGTGCTATATAACTTGTTGAATATGACCGCATATGGTTCATCTAAAGGTGTGAATTGTCGCTTGGGACGATTGTTTTGCCAAGGTCGAGTTTCCATGGTTGGCTCAGTATTGTGAGCTGGTTGAGGAGGGGCGGGTACCGCATGATAAGCAATTGGTTGCGGTTGACTTTGCATTACTTGTTGTTGTTGAGCCATTACGGGCTGGCTCGCCACCACTTGATTAACTTGGTTAACATTTGAGGTCTGTACTAGCCCTGTGTTTGTTTGTTTTGGCCATAATTATTATTTCGTTGTTGGCCCTTTTGTTGCCATTCTTTTCTACGGGGTTTTAAAACACCCTCTTGGACTTTAATGTCTTCTATGATACTTGCTTGGGCCAAAGCCTCTTCAAAAGTCTTGTATTGTTGTAATTGGAGTAACCAAGAGATAGGTTTTAGACAACTATGGGTGAACATTTTGGTTAACTCCTCCATTGGTAGGGAGAATGGCAATTTATTAATGATAGCCCTCCAACGGTTTCCAAAGTCATAAACAGTCTCATCGTCATGTTGCTTGAGCTTGTATAAGTCAGACAATGAGACTCTCTTTTGTACATTTAGGGAGAATCGTTCTAAAAATAGATTAATCAATTGTTCGTAAGCATAAATGCTATGGTGAGCTAAATGATTGTACCATTGTACAGCATCTCCCCCTAATGTATGAGGAAAAGTTCTGAGCATAAGAGCGTCATTATTTTGGATTCTAAAGCGAGGCATGCATGAATGAGCTCACATGTTCATGAGGATCCTCAGTTCCTCGAAATTTGTCAAACTTCGGTAATGTGAAATCGGTCGGATATGGCGGTGAAGGTACCGAAGGATGAATTGGTTGATTGATCAACGACCTTAGCGTAGGTTTCTGACTAGATGAGCCAGGCATGTTGAGCATAAGGTTGTCAATCTGTTGTTGTATAGCATGGAGTCGAGAATCTTCATGAAAATTTTGATTCGTTTGATGATTATGATGATGCAATGGAGGAGTGGAAAAATGATGAGATGGGATGAAATTGCCTGGATTAGGCGGTGTGGAATGGACAGGTTGTTGGTATGGATGATACCGGAAAGAAGGTGATTGGGGGCCACCATTGGTGGCTGGTGGATGATGAATTGGACTAGGTTGGGAGAAAGGTGGGGTAGGAATGGACACCACCGAAGATTGGGGTACCCAGGTGGGGCCTGAGCTAAGAAAAGCTGGCTGGGTAGAAATTGGTTGAGGTGTAGGATTTACTACGACAGGTGGTTGAGCATTTTGTTGCTTGTTGTTGCTGAAGCAACTTGTCGAGGTACTCCCTAACCTTATTAATCTCTAACCCAAGGGAGGTGGGATGATTGGATGAAGGTGGAGGGCAGGCTGCCATGGTAGTCACAAGGGACTGCATAGCAGGGGCAATGAAGGTGGCTGAAGTAGGCGGTACCTGGGAAGAAATAGTAGATTGTGCCCCAGGTAGGGTGAAACCATAAATGGTTTGGGAAGAAGAGGGTTGAAATTGGTCATGGCTAGAGGAGGTTCCACCAGCCTCATAGAGAGAATTGGTGTACACCCGGGTAAATGGAGGAGAAAGTGGTCGGGAAGACACTACATTTGTCTCCAAAGGAGGACAATTGAGCATCTGGGAAGATGTTGGAGATGAAGCCGGCTGAGCAGATACAACATTAGCCTCAAATATGGGGTTAGTGTAGACCTGAGTGAAACCGGCGGGTATGGTTGATGCAATATCCTGTTGAAAAATAGAATCTTGCATAGGGGAATCTTGGATTGGCTCAAGGACATAGCCAGTGCCATCTCTTAAGTGAGTTTGCACTTGGGCCATATCAATGTGGGTAATATGACAGGAATTGTCTTCCTCCATGGGCATGGCCATGCGATAGACGGTAGAAGGACGTGAAAGACCTGCAAGCGAACCTGCCTGAAATTCACTAGGATAAGTGGCCATGTTGGTGGTGGGGATGTTCCGTGAATTATTCATTTGATTATTTAGATTTAACATTTTAGATTGATTCCTTGTTAAGACCATGAAGCAATAAATCTAAACAAATTCAGAAAAGAAGAATGCAAAACTTGAATGATAAATTTACACTAAAGAAATTATCAGAAAACAGTCACAACCTAGGTTTCAACCAATGTGTCTTACCTGCGGTTAATTAATTATTTTCTGATCTTAATCTGTAGTAAATTTTAAGTGTCCGGTTTATGAGTTTTGCATGTGATCTAATCTTGAATTATTCACAAAAAAAGGTAAAAACTATGGCTAGGAAAGGACAACGAGATTCTTATTGGTGATGAAATCCAGCAAGTTTGCTCGGGGGTGACCTATGGTGTCTAAGGCAGAAGTTTAATGGATGGAGATGAATTCCACCGTCACTAAACTTCAAGCAATACCTGGTGATGAAATCCAGATATTACTGTTTTAAATGCAATATGAAATGCAGTGAATTTTATTTTAAGTGTTTTAGTTGTCTAATGTATACATACAAAGCTATAAATCAAAAGTTCTAATGATCTAAGCAAGAGGCTACTGAAAACATGCCATTTCCTCTGAAGAAGTGGAGTACACCGTTTAAAACCCCCTGCCTACCAATGATATCAGATATCAAAGGAGCAACCGGAAGGTTCGTCCACTTCTCTGCCTGGAATCACCCAATGGCAGGAGTACTATTGACATCCAATCAATAGTCCTACTTAGATAACTAAAACAGATAATTCGTAGCTATTCTAATATGCAGCTAGGTATGCAATTTTTTTTTTTTTATGCAAGCAACAACCAATAATGCAATGCAGAAAAAATGTAACTAAAAATAACTATTCTTTTCCAGATTACTTAGTTTTTGTTCATTTTAAAGCAATGATCTGAAAAAGAAACAGAATACAGAGAAAAAAAACGTAAAAAGTACAGTTTAACAAAGAAAAAAAACGCACTTACTCGGAAGCCTACGCTTTCTCTGTGAAACTGCCTTCAAACGCCCAAGGGAGTCTCGCGCAGCTGAAACGCCCCTCTGTGTTTCAGATCGGACTTCCAGACGTCGCTCTGCTTCTGCTGCATTTTTGCAAACTCCTCAGAAACCCTAGTTCACTGGAACAGCGAATTTCACGATTTTCAGAACCTGCAAAATAAAACAGAAAACAGGAATAGATTAGTAAAGCAAGTATTAAAAACATGAAACCCTAGGGGGTCCCACCGTGATCGCCATTTGTAGATTAAAGATACAACGCCAAACAAAAGATAAAGAAATCACGATAAAAAGTAATGCAAGAACACAGTTGTACAAAATAAACGATTTTTATTAATCAATGGAGTTTAGAAACTCCTTTTGAGTACAACAGGGCCTGTAACCCTTTTCGTGATACAAAATTACAATTTGTGCTAGGGTTCTCCGAAACCCTAGCTGGCACAATGTGGTGGCATTTCCGAGGAATGTATCCTTAATCCCAACGGAATGAGTGGGCTTCGTTGTATCCTTTGGCTCGGACCACTCCAGCTTAAGCAGCTGCTATCATCCAATCAAATCTGCCATTAAAATCCTGCACACATTAACACTATCAAGGAGTTAGAAATTAATAAGAGGGCTCCACTGTGTGAGCCCTCGAAAATAATCTAAAACCCTAGAAAAAAATAGAATGCGAG
This sequence comes from Wollemia nobilis, assembly GCA_028583015.1. NCBI lineage: Eukaryota > Viridiplantae > Streptophyta > Pinopsida > Araucariales > Araucariaceae > Wollemia > Wollemia nobilis. The sequence goes on along the minus strand of JAQPPZ010001057.1, from coordinate 5,067,881 downwards.
AATCCAACAACGGATTAATAAAGGAAAAGAAGTTACTTGCTTTAGACGATTTATACTCATTTCCTCGTTAGCAGCGGTGAGACCGAGCGGCACCTGGAAGAGTTGGGACTGTCAAATCGGCTACGGAAGGCACCCTGGTGCACTCGCTGAATGCCCATGTGCTTCTGGATTGGGGTTGCAGACGTCGGTCTGCGTCTGAGACTGCGGGTAAACGCCCGCGGGCACTTGCGACAAGAATGGGGGATTCTGCAGAGTGCTATAGAAGGGATGGCGGCGAAGTTGGCGACGGATGCGGCGATGGATGCGACAAAAAGGGACGGCGATGGATGGGTAGGTTTAGCTGAAATAAAGAGATAGATAGCGATAGATAACAAAGAGAGAGATAGTAAAAGAGATAGGGTTTGAGCCATCAAGGTGACTCAATTTATAATCTACTCTTAGGGCACACTTTAGGGTTTTAACGACACTTTGAACGTGTGGCTAAGATTAAAGTGGATCCAAGGGTAGAGAATAAATCTAGGTTGTGAAACGGATTAAGATGGATGGACGGATGAGATTAAATGAAGGATGGACGGCTCGGATTAAATCACTTAAAGTATCTTTATATATATATTTAAAATATATTAAAATATTAAAATATATATATAAATATTAATTTAAATAAATTTGGGAATGAAAAATGGCGGGAAAGGTGAAATTGGGCCAAATAATGGCGGGAAAAGGTGAAATTGGGCCAAATAATGGCGGGAAGGTGGATGACTGACACGTGGCTGATAGGAAGGTATAGATGACTTACAAGTGGCTGGATTTTGGTGTCTACATATTGTTCCCTTGAAATTTAGGCAAGTACTTATGAGCTTTGCTAGGGAGAGGATTTAGATTTACAGGTAAAACAAAGGCTCTATATCTATTGGTCCTCCACTAATTAACATTATCATTGGCATTTTGATTGAAATTTTTATTTACATTGACATTTTAATCTGCATTAGGAGTTGTCATATTCACTACAAGTTGATTCACTATTGGTACTTGGTTTACAGTAGAAGAATACTGGTTGAAACCAAGATTCAGGATAGAAACAAAAATAGTATGAATTGGAATTGAAGATTTTTTGTGAGACTTGAAGAATACCTCAGGATTTGGCACTCTAGCAAGCACTTCTTTACCACTTCTTCTTGTAGATGCTAGATCCAACTCCTTTTTCTATTTTTAAATTTTTGAGTTCATTCGGAGTCACCAGTACATATGTGCAAAGAAGGAACAAGATCTTCAAAAATACTTGGGCTAAGATTGCTCAACCTGATATTCGCTCTTGTAAATTTCATTCTAGGAAATACTATGAGAAAAACAAACTCAAAATTATATTGAGTCTTCCCCGAAAATGGTGCCAAAAAATGTTGGGGGAAATTCTTGCACCCTTAATAGATTTGTCACACTGCAAGACTTCCCTGATCCAATCAGCACTATGGATTCTAGTGGATCCACCTCTTTAACTCAAGAAAAAATATTCTGACTCTAGATAAATTGATTAGGGTAAGGAAACCCTAGATGTGAGCCTAAAATATTTCTTATATGCTCATGCTCATCCAGATTTGCAAAAATAAAATAAAACTGCAACATAAAATTTGACCAAGTTTGAAAGTAACTCCCAGCTAGTGCTTCAATATGTAGACCGATGCCTTATCCATTGGAAAATTATAGCTAAACTTAAAATATGATTAAGATAGAAGGGGGAGAAGATAAAATTGATCCAATCACATCCATTCAAATAATATAACAAAAATGATTTAATATTCCAGCAAAAGAACACACCATTTACATATTCAAATGATGTAACATGTAAATGGGAGAATACATAAAATTGCACATAGAACTACTAAAAGGAGGGAATAAGATTGTATTAAAAAATAGATCATTACAATGGGATTCTGATCAGAATAACCAAATATCACTAAACTAGTACATAGAGAATTGCAACTCTTTGTTCAAATGATGTAAAAAAGAGCCTCCTAGATTCCAACCTCAACCACTAGAAATGATCTCAATGGACTGGGCACCTCCTCAGAAAAACCTACACAATAATGGAGAAGAAAAATGGGTGACTATATAAGACACACAAATTAAAATACAATCGATAAGGATGGGCACACTTGTATACCTCTTGCAAAATTACTATGTAAAAATTGGATGATGTTTCCTATTGCGGCAACTCTCTTAAATAGATTTATAACTTGGTCCATAATTGCAAAAACTTCTTGATTTTTGGAGAGCAATGGTGAGCTAAACACCATTTTTTGGATCTTCATCGAGCGAAAAGAAAATATGCAACAAAATGAAAGCAAGGAGTGGAACGGGCATGCGTAGAAGTGGGACCAAGGATGGAATGGGTGGATAGGAAAATAGGAATGGGGCCACATCTAAGTCTAACTCTACGAACAATGGGAAAGATGTCTTTGGGGGTAAAGAACCCCTAGATAAACCAATTATGGAAAATAAGAAATCCCAGGTAGCATCATGTGTATAAACCCTAAAGGGAAGGCCCAAACCCTCCTCAACTACATCACGCACCTTTATTCTTGAAGGATGCAATGTAATTCTAATGGAATAAGTCATGGTCGGGTATATTTATCTAGGTTCCTTTTCCCTAATCAGACATTTAATGGGTGGGAGACCCGACATGGAGACTATCTGGTGATGGGTGGCAGTAAAATGGAAAACCAAGGGTTGTCAAGAACTGGTTGCCATGTCAATAGGCTTATTTATGATTCGACTTAATACTCAAGAGGATGTGAATCACATTCTATCTGGGGTCCCATGGTTCTTTGGGATACAAAGCCTTTTCCTCCATAAATGGGGTGTGGAGTTTGATCTAGAAACCCAGAACATCAACTTTACCCCCATATGGGTCTGTCTCCTAAATTTACCCTCTCATTTTTGGTATGAGGATGTGCTACATGGGATCACATGTGCGATTGGGGAGCATGTCACTATTGAACCTACAACACATGCTCGATCAAGGATGAAGCAGGCCTGTATCTATGTTAACATGAATTTGGAAGCCCAAATTCTAACCCATGTGAATCTAATTTATGGGTCTTACCTCTGATGCCAACTTGTAGAGTATGATAATAAACCCTCCTTTTGCATCGAGTGCCACATCCAGGGGTACCTTCAAAACCAGTGTCTGAAACTGAGGCTTGCATAGAGTGAGCAATAGGAGATGCAATGTCCACCTAAAGTAGAGGTTCAGAGAACAAGATATAAAGTGGGTCTGTTTTATGAGCCCAAAGGCAAGAAATCTGGTCCCCCGTATCCAAATGGTGACAAGAATAAGGCAAGTTCCCTAATTGCTTTTTCTAATAGGTTCAGTTTATTCAACAATGTTAATCTCAATGCAAACAATGATGATGAGGAGATTATCAGAGAAGAATTCCTTGGTTAAAATCACCTTGAATAATCAATCGTGAAGGCAAACCCTCCCCTGCAAACCCCCTCATTCATCCCATAATCGATGTCCAAATTCCTCATCGACCATATTTTTTTCTCCCCAACCCCCACCACCCAATCCCGCACTACCATTTAATCTCCCATTTAGCTCCCTTCCATCCTATAGGTCTATCCCATCTTATCCCCCACCTAACCCCTATAATGATGAGGTTGATAGCCCTGAGTCATCTCATGAGCCTCCTGAAGCTTGGAGCCCTAAACAGACAATTTTTTTAAAAAAATCCCTAATCTATGTTGCATGTGACAAAAATAACGGTAGACCCTCTATTGTAGAGCAAATAAATAGATATATAGTGGAATACATAGCCAATGGCACTGAATAAACTCTCTTTTAGAAACTAGAAATTTCCAATAGAGAAGAATCAAAGAGATCCAAATCTCCTATGCAACAAGGTAAAGGAGGCAAAAAACCCTCCAAGCGTTCCAAATGATAATCCTCTCTTGGAATGCGAGAGGGTTAACAAAACAAAGACTTGCTAATTCGATGTGTAAGGATTTAAATCCTACAATTTTTCTAATTCAAGAAACCAAATTACGCATGCATTCCACACCTAAAGTTTTCAAAACCATATGGAGAAAATGTGAAGTTTATTTTAGTCCTACCTCTGGCACCTCAGGCAATCTCCTTTGCCTCTGGGACCCAAACAAGGTGGAAGAGAGAGTGGTTTCAGGTGAAGGATGAATCTCCAACATTTTTTTCCACAATCCTATTACTAAGCACTCTTGGGTATTGATGAATTTTTATGCCCCAAATATTCCTTAGGATAGGCTCTCTTTGGAATACTCTCACTCAGATGCATGAGGAATTCAATAATATCCCTTGGATCCTTATCAGAGATTTTAATGCTCTGTTATATCCCTCTAAGAAAAAATGATGGAAATAGATCACTCCCAGGATCATGGGGGACTTTAGCAATTTTGTAGATGCAAATGAGCTAATGGATGTTCAGCTAAGGGGATCATAGTTTAGCTGGAGTAACATAAGGGTAGGGGGTGATCTCATTAAGGAAATGCTTGACTATTTTCTACTTTCTTAGGATGTACTTCTATTTGGTGATGCTAGCTTACCGGCCCTACCAAATATTGGGTCTGACGATAGCCCCGTAATTTTTGAAACTACCAACATACCTCCCTTCAAAACTCTCTTTAATTTAAGGTAATGTGGATCCAACACCCTAATCTTAAAGCTTGCATTATTGAGTGGTGGAGAGATATTTTCTCAGGATCTGTCACTAACCAAGTTACTCAGAAGTTGCGGTCTATAAAATCCAAATTGAAGGTATGGAATAAATAATTTTTTAGAAATATCTTTGAAAAAAAGTAGAACATCAAGGACAAACTCCAAATAATAAAAAATTAGTTTCAATAGGTTCAATGGGATGCCAGTTTGAGATCTGAAGAAAAACTTTTGCTTTCAGATTTTCACTAGGGTCAATAGGGTCCATGATAATTGGGTTCATCTAATTATGCAATGCATCTCAAATTCATGGATCTCTATGTTTGTGAATGGGTCTATTGCAGATTACTTCCCTAGTACTAGAGGCCTGATACAAGGGGATCCTTTATCCCCCATTCTCTTCATTATTATTTTTTAGATCCTTGGAAGAGCCAATAAAGTTACCTACTCCATGGGTCTGATTTTTGGCATCAAAACTATGTCCAATCTCCAAACCTCAACTCACCAACAATTTGAGGATGACACTTTGTTGGAAATTGTTGCATTTGTTACTAATGCAAGAGTCATAAAAACCATATTCAACCTCTATGAGGAAGTAGCAAGGAAAAAAATCAACTTTACCAAGAGTAAGATTTATTTCATCAATACCCCTATGCCCTACCAAGTCAAAATTGTGAATATTTTGGGATGTTCTACTGCAGCACTTCCAACTTCTTAGCTTGGCCTCCCAATATTTTAGGGAAACCCTGCCAATATGATGTGGAATAATGTTATTTAGATATTTCATAAGAAAATTTATGGGTGGAAAGGGGTCCTTCTCTCTCATGTTGATAAAGCTACCTTGGTCATGTCAGTACTCTAAAGTATACTAGTATATTTTTTATCAGTTTTCAAAATCCCTACAGTAATTGGGACCACAATCGAAAAAATATAAAAATTCTTCTTATGGGCTGGAGCTGACAATAAGAAATAGTTCCACTTAGTGGCTTGGGACAAAGTATGCACTCCAAAAGAAAAGGGTGGGCTTGGATTTTAGAGAATCGGTAAAATAAATTAGACCCTCTTAGCTAAGTAGGCTTGGAAGGTTTTCACAAATGAAAATTTGGAATTGATTTCAATCATTAAAAGAGAATATTTGCAGCATCACTCCTTCAAAGATGAAAAAATCCCCCACATAGGATCGTATTTTTGACGGTCTATCATCCAAAATAGACCCCTGCTCTAAATAGAAACCATATGGTAACTCGAATATGGAATATTATTGATTTTTGGCATGACCCATGGGCTAGGGATAAGCCCCTCATCAATGACCTAGTTATCACTGCCATAAAACCTTTAACAAATCATCGGTCCAAAATTTATAGACTTCATGGTGCAGGATTAGGGTCATCATAAGTGGAAGCAACTTTATTTCATAATAAGAAACACAATCATTGATAGAGCTATCACTTCCTTGCAAGCAATATTCGGAGTAAAATTCATACCTAGGGCCTAGAAGAAATACAAATCCTTCTAGAAAGGTACTAATGATGGTTCCTTTTCGATCAAGTTTACCTTCTCCTTGCTGGATCCCCCTCAGAACTTGCATAAAAACCAGTTTGTCCCTACTATAACTAAAATATTTTGGCTCAAATATCTTATCCCAAAATTCGCTCAATTCTCATGGTTAGCCTTCTAAAATAGAATTCTCACAACAAAAAATCTAATCAAGATGGGTTTCATAGTTCCCAATAGATGTTACTTATGCTTACAGGTATGGGAATCCACACAACACATGTTGATCAAGTGTCACTTTTCCCATAATGCTTTCTCAATGTTGGTTAATATATTTTAGGTTAAGTGGGTATGACCTTAGTCAATCATTGACCTATTCATCCAATGGCCCCAAGTGTTTTATAACCCTAGACTCAAGTTCCTATGGGATTCATTATTGCACCACACCCTATGGAAAATATGGCTTGAGTGCAAAAGTAGAATCTTCAACGATCATTCTAGGGGCCCATAAGCGATGGCTAATAAGGCTCTATGCTTTGCCATTGAATTTGCAAATTTAGTCCCCTATCCAAACACCCTAGCATCTCTGTTAAAATCCTCCCTATTCAAGTCCCTCGAAATCTCTTCTGAGTGCCTAGATCCCATGCCCAAACCATCCGTAGGTCCACCGTGAAGTGGATCCCTCCCCCACTAGGGTGGCTCAAGGAAAATTTTGATGGATCATCCAAAGGCAACCCCAGAGATTTTGGGGCTAAAGGTGTCATTTGGGACCATGAAGGAAAAATCATAAGAGCCTTCATTAAAAACTTGGGAGTCTAATCCAACAACTATGTCGAAGCTCGTGCCATCTGGAGAAGCCTTGAACTCAGCAAAGGTCTAGCTAACCCAATGATATTTGAAGGGGATTCCCTAAATATGGTCAAGCATATTAAGAATAACTCCAAGGCTGGATGAAATATTCAAAGTACCATTCATGAGAGTCAATTCATTCTCAAGCAGTGCCCACTCAGCATAGTCTAAGATGTTTTTAGAGAGGCCAATATGGTGGTATATTTATTGGCTAACAGAGTAGCCAATCAAAATGATCTAACTATTTGGGAAGACTCTTTCCCTCAAGACATCATTGATGCTGCTAAAAATGATGTTGAGCATAAAATTAAATAAAAGCAAGCATCGTCTCAAAGGTGTTTTGATCAACACCAAGGGTGTTCACATTAACACCATGGTTATTTGTTCCCCTTCCCATTTAATATTTGTCTTTTGAAATATCAATTGTACCTCCTTCCAAGTGAGTCAGTTAGATCATGGTAAATATTTTTCCCTCCCTTGGCATCATCCTATCATCCCGTGCCTCCATTTTATCCTCCTTGTTTTCTCTCTTCCTTTGATGTTCACCTCTCTACTCTTCCATTTCCATCACATGTCCACCTTTTGCCTCGTATGCTCCACCTTGCTTGTTGACCCCCTCCACCCTGTCACCCAATATCTCCTCTTGCTATGTCGATCTATTTCCCTATCACATGTAGATGTTGAGGTGACCCAATTTTGTTGCCCTATGGTTGAAGTTCCAACATGCATCAAAAATAGCCCTCCTTCTTGTAATCCTCTCTGCTATAATCAATGGCTCTCTTTATTATTCCACCTCCTTCTAGAGATAATTCACTTGCTTCTTAGCTTCCTTGCTTCCATATTTCTATCTTATTGCTTGTAGTTTTATGGCCTACCTGACATCATGGCCATTATTGAGTCGTCGGTGATGTAGCTCAAACCTGTAGTTGAAGCACTACTCAGAGCCAAGGGACTCATTCCCTTCTTCAATATTTTTGGTGGCATGGATGAAGGTGTCACCAGCAAGTTTGTAAGTTCATAAAATAACAATGTGGTTCAGATCTAGGGACTTCACATTAAGGTAAAAATCCATCAGTTAGCTGAATTTTTTGGTTTATCTCCCAAGGGTAGGGTGGTGCATGAGGACAAACACAATTTCAAAGAAGAAACTAAATATTTCCCTGATAAAGGCAAGGAGTTGATTTGGGTTAAGGGGGAGTCCTTCATTCTTTTCTTCCTCATCCTTGGGACTCTATAATTATTCCCACCATCTAGTATATCATAGTTGACAATGTTAGTAGTCCCATTTTCTCCTTCCACCTATCCTTTGTCAACCATCTACTTGACATCAAGTCGATTAATATTCTTGAATTTTTGGTTTAGTCTATTAGCATTATCATAGAAAACTTTAGGGATAAGAAATCTTCCAAGAACCTTTTTCACTAGGGCTTATTCCTCATTATTTATAAACATGTCCTCCTATCCCAACCTACTATTGTATCTTCGGGTCCTCCAATCATTGTGACCTCTTTTGATCCAGCTCATGGTCCTGAGTCCCATGTTCCTAAGCCACCAATTGAGTATCCCTCTGCTGAAGTGCCTCTGCAATCCTCCACCCCTTTAGATGGTCTCCTGAAAGCTGTCAACCCCAGTTAGAAAAATAGTAAATATGAGGATAGTCCTTCACCCAACCCAAAGGATCTAGCTCTTGTGGAGTCTTGAGTTATTGTATCCAAAAGAAGACCCTTGAGGAGCAAAAGGAAAGTTATACAACCCTCTCCCAGTAGTTCATTATGCCTAAAAAGGAATAGTATTGATGGATCATGACCTTCACCCGATATCATTCTAGATGATGAGGAAGAGGTCAGGTGAAATATCAATAAAGGACTTCAAACTAGCACCATAAACCATGATTCCAGAGTGGTGGAGCATCTTAAGGTATTAGCTAACATGGTCAAGGAGGTGGGTGTCATATTCTTGAACACCATCAAAGAGCTCTAGGAACTCTCGACTGCCCTCAGTGTCCTCATTGAAAAGGATTAGAATTTTGATGCCAAATAGAAGGATAAGGATAAGTCCAAGTAGGACTGGGAGTGGGTTTGTTGATAGCTGGTTTGCCATTGTCTCTTTTTGAATGATGTAATGTTGTTGTTTTCCCTGGTTAGGATACCTAGTCTATGGTTATGTTTGAATTTTCCAGTTCAAAATTCAGAACTAGGATGTATTAGGTTTTTATAGACTGTTGGTTTTCTTCATGTCCACCTACCAAAAAAATAGGGTTGCTTCAAATTTTATACTATTGGTATTCTAAATTCTCTATGAAATAGGGATTGGGTCCCTTCAACCCAGTAATCAAATAAATTTTTTTACCTACCAAAAAAAATAATGTAACAAAAATGATTCAACATGCTAGAAAATGAAAATAACCAGATATCAATAGATCATTACAATGGGAGTCTGATCAGAATAACTAGATCTCACTAAACCAGTACAAATAAATTCTCCATTCAAATGATGCAATAGAGAATTGCAACTCTTTGTTCAAATGATGTAACAAAGAGCCTCCTAGATTCCAACCTCAGCCACTAGAAATAATCTTAGTAAACTAGGCACCCCCTTAGCAAAAACCTACACAATAATGGGAAAGAAAAATAGGTGACTAGAAAAGACACACAAAGGAAAATACAACAGACAAGGATGGGCACACTTGTATACCTCTTGTAAAATTATTGTGCAAAAACTTGATGATATTTCTTGTTGCAACAACTCTCTTAAATATCTTGATCACTTGGTCCATAATTGAAAAAATTGTAAACACCTCGATCATGGCCCATAATTGAAAAAATTCTAACCACCTCGATCATGGCCCATAAGTGGAAATGATCCATAATAGCCACTATCTCCATTGCCTTTAGGTTTTTATTTTTTTAGGGTTTAGGGTTTTCAGTTTAGGGTTTAGGGTTTTCAGGTTTAGGTTTTAGGATTTTCCCTCTATTTTTACAATGCGAGAAACCTTGAAACAAAACCCTACATCTTAAAGTCCTAAAGATAATAAATTACAATTTTTGGAAAATTTGCCATTTTCAACCAAAAACAACCCTATTTTTAGTAAGTGACCAAAAAAGCTCGGATGACCCTAAAAATTGAAACCCATCACCATATCACCCATATTAATCCTTCTATAAAATATCAACACCTATACATGTTTAGAAGTAATTTTATTTTGGAATTTTCTTAAAAACCACTAAAATCCATTTTTGGGACACTATATGAAGGAAGTAAGGCTCGAAAAAGTCTCAAAAAAACCTAAAAATGGCAATCTAGGCCCTTTTGTAGCCTAGCCACGTTATTTTATTCCTCATTATTCATATCCCTATAAAATTTCAAGCCTATCCAACGATCGAATCAAAATTAATGCGCTCCGGAATATAGGCTCATGCATCAACCTTAGGCCAAATATTTATTGACAAAAAGACCTTAGGAAAACCAAAACAAAGGCCAGACCTTAGTGACATAAAAACTTTCATTGCTCTTGGAGGGTTAAATATGACTTCAAAATAACCAAAAATTTGCAATAATTGGAAAGGACTCAAGTGGGTATTGCAAATTTAAAAAGACCATAGGACACCAAAAATTCAAAAATTTGGGGTAAACTCAAGTTGGATTTTGAGGACCCAACAAGGCCTTAGCCAGAGAGATCCTCTATCACCATGTTCATTCATTATTATGGCAAAATTTTGTATAGGAACTTGAATAAGTCTTAAAAATATGGGCTTATAAGTGGACTTAAGGCTAGGGCAAGGATAAATGATGCCAAAGCATTGAATAACTTATTAAAGGAATACAAAATAGCATTGAGGCAGAAAGTTAATAGGAAATAATCTAAAATTTACTTCCTAAAGTCATCAAATCAAATTATAATATTGGTGATAGGATAATAAAAAGAAAAAAAATAATATAAAGTGGAAGCAACCAGTTTTGGAGTTCATCAAATTGAATTTTGATGGAGCATCTAAAGGAAATATAGGACCAATAGGAGGAATAATTAAATATAATAGAGGAAATATTTTGTCTCATTATGATTTAAATGGTGAAATTAAGACAAATAATGAAGTTGAATCTTAGGTAACTTTTGAAGGGTTAAAAATATGCAAACAAATGAAATGGAACAAAGTTTGGATGGAAGGATATTCACTCATAATAATAAATACAATTTTGAGGAAACCAAAGGCTCCATGGAATATACAAGAGATGATTATGGAAATTCTAGACCTTTATATGGAGTTTGAAGAGATTAGGTTTACACATACATCAATGGAAGGAAACAAATGTATGGATAGGTTAGCCAATAGAGGGGTTTTAATTGAGGATCATGAATTTGAATTTTCTTTTCCTTGGTTAGAGGAAGTAGTATGTTTAGGTGAAGTTGGCAATAAAATGATAACTAACTAAATCAAATAATGATTAAGATTTACTTTAATGTTTTCCATTGGTAATATTTGCTTTATTTAACATGAATGTGCTTTCATATATACTATTTATTATAATTTATGTGGTTACACTTGTGCTTCAGGAAGGAAACTAGCAATTCAAATCTAGTTAAGAGGGCTATAATAGTGCGATGTTTTAGAAATATTACTCTATTAAGATGCAATGCATAGATAGTAGAGGTGAAGTTTTGGTATTGTGAAGGTTGTTGTAGCAAAATATCAAGAAGTATCTTGAGCTTTGGAATATTTTTATTCACATAGAAAATTGAAAAAGTTCAAAAATATAAAAATTAATAATTCAGATATTTTTTATAAAATGATGTATATTTCTATCTATAACAACTTAATTGAGATTAGAATTGAATCTATTTGTAAAATATCATACTTTAAATAATATAGTTATGATTTTTCAAGGGTGGGATACCCAAGTACAACCCCTTATTCTCCAACAAAAATAAAAATTCTTTCAATATTTGATGTATTCACCCAATGTATTTGCATATTTTTGAAAAATATGGATCCAAATGATGTAAGCAAAGGAACAAGGAATAAGTAAATGATCATATTTTTTTATATCCTTCTCACATAAGTCACACTTGAAATGTCCATGATATCCTCTTCTTTGTAGGCTCTCTCCTATAAGAATATTGCTTTGACTACTAACCAAAGGGGTGTTGAGACCTTAGGAAGGGTCTCTAGTGACCTAACATTCTTTTAGGGAAATAATTGGAAGTAGAAAATTTTTATTGCTCTAAATCCTCATATCTCATCTTGACCAAGTATCCACCATCTTTTGATAAATTTTAAACCAACTCATCCTCTCACATAAAAATAGTCAAATAGAACTCTCGAAAAATAATTGAATCCCATTTGCTAATTTCTTGCGGTTCTCTCCTTCAACTAGATTACTAATAGAAATACATGATTTGAAGTTTTGCTCACATTAATATAATATTTGACCTATTTGTAAGGTAAACATACCTGAAAAAAAAATTGTCGTGTTTGAATATTTGCACATTTAAAAGGTAGACATACTCAAACAAATCATTGTCATTTTGAATAAGAAATTAGAGGATAAGACTTCTAGTAATAATAAATCCAAAAATTTATAGAATTCTCTCACTCACTAACCATATAATATGTTTCTTGATCAATTGCAAACTATCTAATATAAATTTCCATGTATTTACTATTTTTATTTTTTTAGTGGGTTATTTAAGATTGAAACAACCCAAAGTTGTTAGCTTACTGCAGTGGTAAGGGCTTTGGATTCTCTTTGATATGTCCAAGGTTCAAACCCCACTCAATATGAGGGGACCATAACCCCTCATAAAAATATGTGTAAACTCATTAGAAAAAATATTGAAACAACCCCACCCATATTATATCATGAAAATCTAGTGATATAATAATAGGTTGACAACTATGCATGGATCACTTGGCAAGATTAAAACCTTGGTGTCCTTAAAAATTGAGGAATTTAACTAGTTGAGATAATTCCATTTAATTATAATATATCATATTTATTAACTTTGATGGCTAAGACCTTTTTTTGAATAAGCTATGTAAAAAAAATAACTTACATGGTTTTTTATGAGGGGCATAGTCCCCTCTTACCGTACTTTAAACTTGGGTCTTATGGAAGAAATTCCAAGGACTTACCACTACAATATCCCTCATAGGTAATTTGATGGCTAAAACCTTAAATTGACCTTTAAATAAAAATTTGAACAACTACACCCACTTGAAGTTTTAAAGTTGAAGATGAAACTTCAATTTTTATAAAGGACATTTATTTTTTATACTTTTTTGGGATTAGTGTGAGAAACCCCTACGACTTATGCTCAAGGTTAGGCATACCCATCCCATCATAAACTCTCATAAGGGGGATATTTAAGCTTATTAACAAGGACTTTAACACACAACCACACACACATGTGCGCCATAGTTTGAGCCTTGGACCTCCTGAAGAAGAGCTAAAGCCTCAATTCAAGGTTATGCATAAGCGTAAAATATCGTAAATTGTCTCTATTTAGGTTTTTTAAATTTTGAAAAGGCTAATTTTGGATCCTTTCACTGGGGGCCATTCACCCAAAATTTACGAGGTGGAATTTTTTTTGGGGTAAATTTGCCCACCGTTGATAATCATGAACCTAACTTTATTTTAATTTTTCAACCTCAAATTACATATGCTTTTGATTTTTCCACATGATTCGCCTTCAAATTATAAATAATTTTATATTTTCCACCCAAATCGCCTTCAAATTATAAATGATTTTATTTTTCCCATCCAAATCGCCTCATATACTACCCGTATATATATTGTACTAGGTATCGATAAACATACATAAAAAATACTCTAACTCAAAAATAGCTCTAAAACAACGAAAAACTTGAGAAGGTTGTAGAGGAATGGCTATCGAAATAAATGAATGGATGACACATGGTATTGATGCAACACTGCTACCAATTGGTAACTCGACACTATTGCAACACATCGACATGCTTGCAATCGATCTGTATCTAATCGATCGTCATACCTGTAACCAATCGACATTCCTATAATCGATTATCATACCTACAACCTATCGTCATACTTGCAGTCACTCATCATACCTACAACCAATCGACATTATTGCAACCGATCGTCATGCCTATAGTCGCTCGTCAAGCCTAAGCTGATCAATATTCCTATAGTCGATCATCATGCCTGTAGTTTATTGTCATGACTGCAGTCGATCGGTATTCTTGCAACCACTTGGAATTTTTACATTCGCTCATCATACCTCCAACTAATCATCATGTCTGTAGCCAATCGTCACACCTCCAACCGATCGATATACCTGTAGTCGATCATTATACCTACAACTGATTAGTATGCCTATAGTTGATCGTCATACCTGCAGTCGATCATCATACCTACAAATGACCATCATGCCTATAGCTGATCAACATATCCGTGGCCACTCGTCATACCTATAGTCAATCATCATGCCTATAGTCGATCGACATTCCTGCATCCGATCGGCATTCCTTGAGCCAATCATCATGTCTGTAACTGATCGGCATTCTTGCATCCGATCGGCATGCTCTTGATCATCATATCAGCCTAAATTATTTCATATCAGCCTAATGTTTTTAAGTATGTCATACATTTTTTAGATTTTTCAAACTGATATTCATAGCCCCCAACACAGAAAAAATTTCCACGGTTTGAAATTTTTTGGAGATAAATTAATGAAATTCGCCATGGTTAAATTTTGGAAACAAATAAATGCAATTCACTGTGTATACTTCTACAAATATCATCAGGATTCCAATAAAATTCACCTTGGTTTTATAAATAGATTTTTGGGCTGACCCCTTATGCATAACCCTGCCTGAATCATTGCGTTGTCCTCCCCAAATATTATTTACTCTTTGTTGAAGGGTAAAACAACATTTAAAGGGATTTAAAGTTTGTAATTTTGATCCTAAAATTATATATCCTTTTTACTTATTTCAAATATTTTGCACATTTTATATTAGTTTTTTTAATCTGTGTTTGAACTATATTGAGAGCCAATCCCATCGAAATAATAAAATAATGAATTTTTATAAAGTCAATTAAATCAAATCTAGCTTACCTTTTTATCAAATATATTATTCATTTCCTTTTCTATCAAATATAATGTGTGTTTTGAAAAAATAAGAGGGAGACCCTCATCACAAGATCTCAAAAAGAGAGACATGGAATCTGATATTGCCAATGGGGTGTAGACTACTCTCCCCTTCCCAAACAAAGAAAAATGCTCAATAAAGCCTAGCTTTAATGATAGTATCAAAAGTAACCAAAAATATGGCTTGGGTAGAGGGCATAAGGGCCCATAAAAAACCTCTAAATTAATATCCTCTCATGGAATGTGAGAGGCCTCAATAGATCTACCAAGCAACACTTACTAGCATCCATGAGGAAATATTTAAATCCCTGATGAGGCCAAAAATTACCTCATTCTTATCATGTTTTGGGTTCATAAAAAACTTATGTGATGATATTTTATGTTAATTAGATGATTTAAATGCATTATGTATTGATGTTTGCATGATTAAATTGCATAGGAACATTGTACTCTATTTTGACTGTTTTTCTACATTGTTGCACTATTTTTGTATGATTATTTAGTGGATAGAATGCATAATTAAATTAGAAATATAATGTATGCTATTTTTTACCATTTTATAATGTTTTTTAAATAGTTTTCTTGCCTCACAAAAGGTTTTAAAGGATATTTAGCACCAAAATCCTAATACTGTGCAAGAAAACTAGAAACTACAGGTAACAACCCATACAAATTCCAACCACCTATCACTTTAAAGGATGGCCTGGAATTTATCAGCATAAACAAGCAAAAATGATTGGAACCGACTAAGGAGGGATAGGGAAGATGTCCTATCCATTTGAAATAAATTTATCACCCATTTTGGTTGCAGTTGAGCGCAAATGATATTCCTATTGGCGAATATTTTGAAGATCTCCAAAATGACAAGGGAGATAGTTTGTTTCAGCCCAAATGAGCTATATTGCATCTAATTTGTCTAGGGGAAGGTGTATGGAGATGATAATAGGTGTTATAGAACATTTAAAACCCATGCAAACTCATTCCCACCATTGTGAACGCATCAAATAACCAATGAACGTCTACTGTAGCAACATCCTGTCTTGATTTAGACTAAGTTTGTTACAATTTTTGTAACAAATCACTAGAAAACAACAATGCAATTGATATTATAAATGAGGAATATTGTAATAACTAGTATAAATAAATATGCTCCCTCATTGGTTGAGCTAGTAGAAATTATAATAGGATTTGATAGTGAACATAGCCAATAGCAAAGTGAAGCATTGAAAAGTGTTTTCCTGTAGCAGTGTAATATGAGTTGACAGTCAATAAAGTGTAGCAATTTCTCATGTTTCTTTCTTGTGAGTTGAGTGAGTGTTTTAAGTAGTTAGGGGATATTTTATTACCTTTCTTTGGATCAAAAATTAAGGGCCAAGTTTAGACATGGAGGAAGGATTGTTATAACAGGTTTTCTAATATTCTTGCTGCAACACTTGTACTAGAATACTTGTTAATTCTTGTTCATTATTGTTAATTAGACTAACCTCTATTTTTAAGTTGATGCAATGTGTTTATGCTTTCAAGTGTGATTTGTGTAGAATGTGTGTGGTCAGCTGACAAATAGCATAGATTTGAAATTCCCCTATTTCCCCTATTTTTTGCAATTTGACAAGTTTTCAGCAACTTTATTTCTTGTCAGTTATTGTAGCAGAAATCTGAAAAAATTCTATAATAGGACACTAATATTTGCTTTAGCATGAATTTTTTCATTTCAAGTACTCTTTAAATATAGTTGTCTCAATTCTACAAATGTAATCTAGGTTTGAATTCAGAAAGATTTCCATTTCTGCAATTTTCTTTCTTGCAATTGTAATTAGGTTTCAATTTCAAGTCTTAGAAGCAGTTTTCAATTCCTACAATTAAGTAGTTTCAATTCATGCACATTAGGATTAAAAGTAACCTCAAAAAACCCCAAAAAAATCTATTTTACCAATAAATACTGTTATCTAGATGAACTGATCTTCAATCTGCTTGAACCTTCTTTCATATATAGCCTTGGACACCACCCTAGATTTGACAAACATAAAATTAAATTATGATAAGAATGACACTCATGATTTTTGGAATCGTTGTCAGGGATAGGTTTTTTTAGAAGAAGAAATCAGCCCAATAATTTTTAATTGTGCTAATTTGTGAATTTTTGAGTGAAATCTAGATGAATAATTGGTATAAGTAACAGTTTTTGATAAATTACATTTCAGTCCATTTAGAAAACAAACATGAATGAGTAGGTTAAGGGATAAAAAGGAAGATTTATCAAAACCAACCATTTTCCTACCATAAGAAGGTGATCTTCATGCTTAAGAGGTGAATCACCTGTGTTTGAAATTCCTAAAAAACTTAAACAAGAAGCATCATCTTCATCATCAGGAAGTTTAGGATCCCTTGAACAAGAAATTTTAGAGGGACTAACTACTCCACCTACTCCTTTTGTATCCATCCCATCTGCACAATATAGACAAATCTATACTAGAATTTGGGACGATAACATGACAAAACAAGGCAATCCAGATATGGACAATAATTTCCACAACCAAACAGATAATCCTCCTCCTAGGACTTTTGAATACCCCATTTGATTGAATCCTACACAAAATTCTCCTATGAAGATAATCTCACCTTCAGTACTTCCAACCTTCAAGGGGGTGGTATCTGAATATCCTAATAAATTCTTGTTTGAATTCAAGGTTTTATGTCAAACATATGATTACATAAATGACAATCAGAAGTTTAAGGTATTTCGTTCTACAGTCAAAGATGCAACCCTACGTTATTTTATGAGTGTAGAACTGAAATCTATTTAAACTTGGGAATAATTGGAGAGTGAATTATTGGACAAATACCAAGATTATTAGCGGGTGAGAAATAGAAAATATGAAATTTTCCACATTAAACAAGAAGAATATGAGATCTTGGAGGACTATCTTGATAGGTTTGCTTTTATTCAAATAATATGTGGACCTGTAGAGCCAAAAATGTATAAGGCTATATTTTTGAAATTATTACAAGATGTATCTAGGGAAGTATTGGACTTAATGGGAAAAAGGGGATGTAAATACCCTTAACATTGATGAAATTGTGGACGTATGCAAAAATTACTCCCACACTAGGAAAAGAAGAAGAAAGCAGAGTACTAATGGCAATGACATGAAGGCCCTAATGGAAGAATTTATAAATATGAAAACTGACATTCTTATGCATCTAAACACAAATTTAGGGGAGATGAATGTAAAAACAAAACCAATAGAGCCCCTAGCAATTTACTACCCAACCTGCAGGAATAAGCATGCTTTGCAAGACTATCCCTTGAATAAAATTCCAATTTCAATTATTTGTAGCATTTGTTCAAAGGAACACCTTACTGATAAATGCCATCTACTGGTTCAACTCAAAAATGTTTTATAAAATCATATTGAAGAACTCAATTTTATTGGGAAAAAATAGGGGGAAACTTCTCGCAATATCAAAATGCCCCTTTTTTCCCACAAATTAGGGATAAAACCCTTGGAATATTCCATGGGTTCAGTTAGAACCACTCTAAAATTTTTGGAATTACCCTCCTTGGACATCTCCTCAAGATTTGTCACAATATGTATGGAGTAATTCATCATGGAATTAGATCAATCCACCTTGGATGCAAAACCAATCCTATGGGTAAAAATAGGGACAATAGTATCCACCATATCAAAGGCAGTGAAAATACCAAGGTTAAACTCAAAAATTGTTGCCTGCTCCTAATCAAAATTTTCAAGGAAGATCCCACCAACAAAAACAAACACAACCACATCAGGTGAAACAACCTCCACTTCCAACCCAACTTGTGGTAAACCCAAATAATATGAGACAGACAACCCCTATCTATGTAGCTAAGTCTGAAGAGAATGTTGTAGTTCATGTTCTTAACTACAATAATATCCAATTACATTCAATAAAAATATTGTTTGAACTTGTTCCACCCAATATTGAATAAATTTGTGGAACAAAATAACTTTCTAATATAAAAAAATTGAAATCAACCCTGGAAAAATAAGAAGAAAAACTAAAAAAAATACATGTAGATAATGTACCTTCCTCAATGGCAGTACCATACCCTAAGAGGCTCAACAATGTTGTAATTACCCCTAAACCAGAATTATTCAAATAACTTAAAATATTGACTATATCACTTCCTTTGTTGCAAGCAATAAAGTATGTACCCTTGATCAACATAATAGTTTAGGAGTTATATATAAAGAAACCATGCAAAAAGAATAAATATTTTCCTAAGACTGTGCAAGTAGAGGGAAAGTTGGCTGACCTGCTATGTGGGAAACTTATCCCACCAAAGTATAGTGACCCAGGGAGTCTAGTTATCACTGTCACTATTGGGTCAATGCAAATATCTAACGTCTTGATTTATCTTGGTGCTGCAATTAACGTTATGACAAAAGATACTATGCAAAAATTGCATCTCAATAATATGAATCCTACATCTACAATTTTAGAGATGGTTGATAGGGCAGTTGCAAAACCAGAAGGAATAATAGAATATATACCTATAGAAGTCTCTTATTGGTAGTACCCTATAGATTTTTTGGTATTGCAGCCTAAAAATTCATCCAATGGCTATCCCATAATTTTAGGAAGACCTTGGCTTGCAACTACAACTACCTTCATAGATTGTAGATTAGGAGAAATGAAAATCTCAAATGGTATTGATCTCAAGAAGATTTCTCTTTACCCTCCTACCAAGACTTCAACCAAATTTTTAGGTCAATTATGGTTTCTTGAATTTGATGAGGAGCAGGAAGAGACTATTTCCACACTAGCTACCTTAGTAGTGAAGGAACACATAGAGGAGATTGACTTATAGGAAAGAGATATTTTTGAAGATGAAACCATTCTAATTAGTGATCTACAGGAGAAATGACTTTAAGATGAACCAATTGTTGTTCAGCAACTATTATGAAATGATGAGAACCAAACTTTTGAAAATTTGTCATCCATTCCATTGTAGGAAAGTTCTTTTACATTACCACATGCATGGCATCATCATATTCTCTCCTGTTTTTACTGTCCCATGCAATATCTAATTCCTATAGGAATTACTCTTGAAAATGATACAAGATTCTTGCACTCCCTTCAGTCACACCACTATCCATTAAAATCCTTAGCAAGCAAGTATGAAGGAGTAAATTCTATCCTCCTAGGGATAAAACAAATTGAAATTTAACCAGGGAAAATTTTGAACATTAATAGTCTGTTGACTGTTGAAGAAGAAACAAAAATATTTTTTTTTTTGCATAAACATGTCCATACCTTTTCTTGGGAGTACAAGGATATGTCAAGAATTCATCCTGATGTATGCACTCATAGAATATATACTAAATATGTTAAACCTGTGAGACAACCCCAAAGAAGATTGAATCCTGCCTTAAGAGACACGGTCAAAGAGAAAATTAAAAAACTCTTAGAGGTTGGGTTTATTTATCCAATGTCTAATAGTTGATGGGTTTCCCCATTGGTTATTGTACTAAAGAAAAATGTAAATTGAGAGTGTGTGTAGATTACAAGGAATTAAACAAAGTCACACACAAAGACCACTTTCCATTACCATTTATAGATCAAGTGTTAGATAATCTCGTTGAAAAGAAATTTTTCTATTTTCTTGATGGTTTCAATGGGTACAACTAGATTTAGGTTGTACCTAAAGACCAAGATAAAACTACTTTTACATGCCCTTGGGGAACATTTTCTTACAGGGTTTTACCCTTTGGTTTATGTAATTGTAGCACCCTAAAATTGGCACGGTTTAAACCTTAGTAAAAGATAAAAGATAAAAATTTGAATTTTAACCCCAAACCGCCCCTTAACCGCCTGTTACCCGCTTTCCCCATTTTTCGCGCCATTTTTAGGATTTGTTTTGACCGTTGGACGATATCGTCGCAGATTAGATGAAATCGTCCCCGATCTGACGAATTCGTCTGGAACAGAACGTCCAGACGATTTCATCCCAAAACCAAATTTTCATAATTAGCTTATGTTTCAACAGCCTCTCCAACTTGGGCAGAAGCATGTATGCGCAGTTGGAGATTTCCCTGTTGGAGATCTCCCAGATTGGGATGATCCCCAACCTCCTAACCTCTTCCTAATCCTATATAAACTAGGATTTTTCTAGTTTATCCCCCTGAACCCTCGAACCCCTTAGCTGATGGATTTCCCTATAGATTTAGTTCCTTATTCACTAGAGCATCCTCGCACTACTATCTGCATTCTGTATTTTGCATTTTCTTGCAGGAACTCTACTATTTTTCAGTCGAAGCTAGCTCGGATCGTCGCAAACGATCCCGGACGATTTCGGACGATCTTGTCGAGGAGCACAGATGATCTCGTACGATTGGAGGTGATCCCGACTGTAGTCCAGATTGGGGGCAATCAAACCCTAGAGTTTGCATTTCCTTAGCTTTTCTGCATTTTCCTATTGTATTTCTGCACTCTCTTAAATTATTATGTTTATGCATCTTGGAGTTCACCTCATTTAATATAAATGCATGATAAAGTTAAGAACAAGCATTGTGAATTTGATGCATTTTCCTCTTTAATTACTATTTGGATCTATGATTTAGACAAATTTACTGTTATTGCTATCATTCTCCCTTCGCTTCTTAGTTGCATATTGGGTATTTTGTACCTATTTTTGTGATTGCAGGTTTCTGACGAATTCATCTGACGAATTCATCAGATTTTAGATGATTCTGTCTGATCTCAGATGACCTTCTATGATTTGAGATGATCCTGTGAAATATCAGATGATTACGTATGAATTGAGACGATCTGAACTGCTACAAGACTCAGAATCTTCATCAGACATCCGGAATCAGGTATGTTATGATCTAGCTAGCATATTTTCTATGTTTAGCATTCATTCCTATTTTTTGTATTCATTTAAATCAGCATTGGCATATAGAATAGTTTAGATTCATCTTGGCCAAACCTAGGAGTTGAATGATTAAAGTGCAAAATGAACACATCAAACTCACTGTCAACCTAGGCGTGGAAACTGCCACTCAAAAGTTTCCTGGTGAACCCACCATCCATCGAAAATTCACCCTTATACCCCTCCCCCAAGAGGCGGGACCTTCAAAGGGCCTCTCAGTCCGAGGTATTGTCCCATCCTTCTCGCATCCCCCTTCTAGGCGCGGATCCTATAGCCTGAGGGTAAGGATGCAAAAAATTTGGAGCGATACATTTTGGTGAACCCGACGTGAAAACAAAAACCTTTTGAAAAAAAAAAGAAAAAAAAAGCAAAACATAAATGCATTTAGAAATCAAAAATTGCATATCATATTTAGATGGTAGACTATAATAAAAGACGAGCTGTCACCATTAATGTTGAGAATCAATTAGCAGCTATAGAGATTACTTCTGTGCTTAGAGTACCTCAAACAAATAGGGTTCAACCTTTGTGGGACGAACTTGATAGGAGATTGGGTATCATTGGATCTAGGACAACAGAACTTAGGCAAATTAAGAGGTTTGTCCTAGATAGAATCTCGGATCCCGATCAAGTGATCTTATATCATGAACTTCAGAGAGCTTTCCATAGGTGGTTAGGAGATAAAAGAGCCCTTGTGTCTTCTGAGTTGTATACCTTTGAGGAATACCTCGATAATGCAGTTATAGTACATAAATTTTTGTCTCGTATAGAGGACCAAGAGGTCGTTCTTATGGATAGACAAAGATGGAATAGAGTTCCCAGAGCTGTGTTATATCGAGAGTATTGCCATGAAATCTATCTTTACAAATTCGAATATGAAGCAGATAATATCACCATAGCACACTTTATTGAATTCTTGAAAAACAATTTCCAATTTGAAGAGGAGCATTTTATGACTCCTGATGAACTTGATCCTATCAATGATATCTATAAACTATTTATAGAAAACTAAGCTATTATTTTATTATTGTTATTTCTTGCATTTAGTGTGTTGTTTATTGTCTTTATAAGCATAAAAAAAAACAAAAACAAAATCATAACAAAAAAATCAAAACATTTTCTTTTAAGCATTATAGTAGGTATATAATTAAAATATATACCTCCCAAATCTGTTGCAAATATATTAATATATATTTGCTAAAATCTAAATTTAGACATAATGACTAGACTCAGGAATGGAAAACAAATTGAAGTAGAAGAAGATTGGTTAAGAAAACCAGAAAATAACCCAGATGTTCTTCCTGAAGATCCAATTCAGGAAGAAGGAACCTTCGACCAACAAGAAGAAGAATTTGCTGTAGGAAATGAACAAAAAGAAAATGATAGAGAGGAAGGATCCTCATCCCCTAAAATATCTCCAGAAGGAGTTGTTACTTTTGAGAACATGGAACATTTTTGGAAGTTCCTCAATACTAATATTGGCACTCTTAATAGAGCAGTCCATATGGACAAAGATCAAATTAGTGACACTCAAGCAACCCTAGAAGACATATATCACACACGCACTAATCCTTTGTCCTTCGTTGATCAAGAGAGTGATCAAGCTGGACCGTCCAATTTGGACATGGCTACTATAATTCAGAACATGCAACAACAACAAGTTACCCAACCACCTAGAGTGCCTGTTACCAAGCCTAGGGTTATTCCCACACAAAAGAAACCTTCATTCACTGCTCTATTTCGCCAAGCTATTGATCAATATACCTCAAATCAACAAAAGCCTAAAACAAAACCAAATACCAATTTCCAACAATCTGGGATACAACATAATGCTACAACAAATCTTCTTCATAATACTCTTCCTACCAATCATTTGCATAACAACAATATAGCATCTAATCCTTATGTCCCGCCTTCCTACGCTCACAAATCCCATACTCATGTACCACCAAACCAATATGGTGGACAAACTGGTAATCTGGAAGCCATGGTGAAACAGTTAGTCTCTCGCATGGACCAGATAGATCCCTACCGTCCCTCGTACAATTATCGAGAGATGTGTAGTCAACCTCTAGATCCTATAGTTGTAGCACAACCATATCCTAAACACTTTCCCATGCCTGTCCTACCTATATATAAAGGAACTGAAGATCCCATAGAGCATCTTCGTATGTTTAGGATAGCATGTCATGACATATCACATGATGACTTGTTATTACTAAAAATGTTCCCGAAAAGTTTAGGGGGGATGGCATTGGAGTGGTATTATCAATTGCCCACTCATTCTTTGAGAAATTTCGAAGAGACCGCTGAGTCTTTTGTGCATCAATTTAGTGCCTATATTGAAAGGCATGTAACCATTAAAGATTTGTACAACCTAAAACAAGACAAAGATGAGTGTTTTGCTGACTTCTTAGCTCGATGGAGGCAGTTGATAGGAAAATTACACTTTGTGTTACCTTATCGGGAAATGTTGGATATTTTCATCAATAATTTACAAGAACAACTATCCTATGAATTATCAACTGCTACCTTGACCACCTTCGATCAAGCTATAGATTTAGCTCGAAGGGTGGAAGATGCTCTCATTAGAAGAGGTCAGCTCAAAAAGAAAGATGATGAGAAAACATCCAGAAATCAATATAAAAATAAACAAGTTGTGGGTGATGGAGTCACTGATAGCGTAAACATTGCCAATGTTAATACTACGAAAACAACAGAGAAGTTTATATTGAAACCTCCTGATAAACCACCCCAAGAATTTACTAGGTTAAATCAACCTTTATCAACCATTCTCCCGCAATTACTAGCACGAGGATTGATCCAATTACCAACTATCCGGGAACCTGATCCAACTATACCTGGATACAGAGCTGATTTACATTGTGATTTCCATAGAGGACCTGGACATGCTACCAACTCTTGTAAAATATTAAAACATAAAATACAAGATTTAATTGATAACAATGAGATGGAGGTGCAAGCCTTTCAACCTAAACAAAATCCTTCTAATAATGCTCAAAAGAACATTCCCCAAAATCAGAATCAGAATGCCAATCAATCATTGGACATATTTCAACATCCTTTACCAAAGCATGGTAAAGAGGTGGCTAATCAAATTGAGCATCATAATGTTCCCCCTCCTACCCGATATGTAGGAACTATTAGTGGACAATTACCTGTTCATGATCCGCAAGTCTTTGACACAACTTTATCCATGGTTACGGCCAGACCTCTACATAATATTCGGACACTTGATCTTAGTGATACCGAATATGAGACTGAAAGTGACATGGAAATCACCTCAAATCAATCGAATAGTTCTGAAGATGAATCAGATCCTATTCAACCTATCACAAGTTCTATGGTTCCAGAAGAACCATTTCCTAGAAGAGTCACTACTAGACCATCTTCTCACCAAATACTTTCTAATGAACAAGCCATAAACGCTAGACCAAGACCTATTCATCACCCACAAAATAATATTGTAGGAACCATCGGAGCCGTTACCAGACAACAGGCTCAAAACTCTCAACAGGATCAAACTCAGAACGATGGATCAGCTCCATTTGTTTTGAAAAATCCCAATAAAGGGAATTATGCGCCTAATGTTCAACCTAAGCCTCCTTATAATATTAATGAACAATTATCCAATACTACAACTAGAATTTCCCTTTTGGACCTGTTAAGATCTTCTCCTACCCATAGGGATGAATTAATGCTCACATTAAGCCAAATGATGGTACCACAAAATATTCAACCTGAAGCCATGTCCAATACTATCATAACTCGAGAAGTCGATTGTATTGACTTCCGGGATAGAGATATCCCACAACATAGTTTACATAAGGATAACCCCTTATATATTACTACCCTAATTGGGGATGTAGCCATTAAACGAGTCTTGATTGATAATGGTTCATCTTTAAACATATGCACTTTTGACTTCTACCAAATATTTGGGTTTAGAAGTGATGAAATGAAAAGAACTGATATGATTATAAAAGCCTTCAATGATGAAACACAAGAAACATGTGGAGTTATTACTATACCCTTGCAAGTTGGTCCTAGAACCTTAGATACGACCGTGTTTATTGTACATTGCCCTGCATCGTACAATATACTTTTGGGTCACCCTTGGATCAACGCGATGCGAGCGGTTCCATCCACTTTACATCAGTGTGTTAAATTCAAATTTAAAAATCAGTTGGTTACCATTCATGGTGATCCTAGACCCTTTGATATGTGTGCTTTGGCAGAACCTGTTGGAGTTCAATTTTGCCCTGCCCTGTCATCCACACATCCTAATTCTCATCATCCACCCAAACGTGTGAAACACACACCCATAACATCATCTACTCTTTCAACTACACCTCTACATATAGCTCAACCATCTTCTGAACAAACTACATTAGGACCTCGAAAAGATCCTAAAACTACAACCAATGCTTCTTGTTTTACTCCTATAACTTCCATACCTATAGACTCATCCATCGATATCCCTATAACATCTACATCCACTACAGGCATCCTTTCCACATCCGATGATGTAGGAAATGTTCCTTCTACCTCTTATGCTCTCACTGATGAGCTCTTACCCGATTTATCTAAAATTCTTATATCAGATGAAACCAACACTGCCATGCAAGCTTCCCTTATTTTAAATAAACTCCCACCCTCTCCTCGTACCTTGGGCCTCCCACAGCCTATGGGAAGTATTTACCAAGTCGGGAGTTGTGCTTTTATTTATAAGGGATATGATTGGGGAAGAATACCCAGAAACATCAAGACACATTGTGATGGATATGCTAGATGCTATTTTGCTAATGAGTATATTAAAGCTAAACCCATAATGCTTAAATTGGGATATAAAGGGAAAGGTTTGGGACCTTTCCAGAATGGTATGAAAGAACCTTTTGAGGTCGAACCATGGCCTGCTCGATGTGGTGTGGGCCTATTTCCTAGTAAAGGTCAGCCCTTCCCATTTGAGGATGATGACCATCTTGTGTGTTACCAAGATTATTTGGATAAACGAGATGTCTTGCATTTAATGAATAAGCCTCTTACATGCAATATGCTATCCATAGCTTACCCTGAGATGATTGTCGAATCCGACGACGAGTTGGAGGGGGATATCTTTCATGATGTCTCCATTGAGGAATTGTTATATAACGAATTTTATTTTGATGGCTCTATACCTAGTATAGCCCAACTTGAAGCTACGACTCCTCAAGACGAATTATCCAAGCTAACCTTGGAAGAATTACAAGAATTGGGTGTTTCACCCACCCCACCTAATTTTGAGAGAGATTTACATATGGAAGTTGAAAACATCATAAAAATTAACATTGGAACCAAAGACAACCCTCACATAATCAACATTGGATCAGAATTAAGTCAAGAAAAACAAGATAAATACATTGCATTCCTTAAAGAATATGAAGATGTCTTTGCTTGGACATATGAAGATATGCCAGGATTAGACCCTTCTGTAGTTATGCATCACCTAGTAGTCCATCCAGATGCTAAACCTGTTAAATAGAAACTTAGAAAAATGCATCCTAAAGTGGCCTTACTAGTCAAAGGAGAACTAGAAAAACTGTTGAAGGTTATTTTTATACAAGCCATTGATTATGCTGAATGGATTTCAAATGTAGTTCCAATAACTAAGAAAGAAGCCACTAAAGTTAGGGTTTGTACAGACTTCAGAGATATTAATGTTGCATGCCCTAAAGATGATTTTCCTCTTCCCAACATGGATCAAATCATTGACTTTATCGCTGGAAGTGGAATGATATCCCTAATGGATGGATTTTCTGGTTATAATCAGATCAGGATAGCTCCTAAAGATCAGGCTAAAACAACATTTATTACCCCTTGGGGAACCTTTTGTTGGAAAGTGATGCCATTTGGTTTAAAGAATGCAGGTGCAACCTATCAACGAGCTATGACTTATATCTTTCATGATATGATGCATGATATTCTACATGATTATGTAGATGATATTATAGCTCGTTCTATCAAAGAAGATGATCATTTAAATGACTTGAGAAAAGTATTTGATCGGTTAAGGGAATATCTTATCCGACTAAATCCAGCCAAATGCATATTCGGAGTTAAGTCCGATAAATTATTAGGGGTTATAGTTTCTTTACGTGGCATTGAAATTGACCCTCTCAAGATTACGGCTATCACAGATATGCCCGCACCCACCAATATATCATAATTACGAAGTTTACAAGGTAAGCTTCAAGCTATTCGTCGCTTCATCGACAAGTTGGCAGACAAAATCGGACCCTTTCTTAAGCTTCTTAAGAAAGATGTCTCTTTTCATTGGGATGAAGAATGCTAGGAAGCATTTGAACTCCTTAAGCAATATCTCCTTAAACCACCAGTGCTTTCCCCACCTAGATCTGATCGTCCATTTATCTTGTACATTTTTGCTTTCGATTCTGCCTTAGGAGCTATGTTAGCTCAGCTTGACGATGAGAAGAAAGAACATGCTAATTATTACATCAACAGAACCTTAATCAGTTATGAAACTCGCTATACCATATTAGAGAAGCTATGTCTAGCAGTCGTATTTTCTACACAAAAACTATGACATTATATGCTCAGTCAAAAAATGTATGTTATTGCCAAATTCGACCCTTTGCGATATCTCATGAGTCGACCGTATTTATCTGGTCGCACAACCAAGTGGGTTCTTGCGCTAAGCGAATTTGAACTCACATTTATAGGACAAAAGTCTGTTAAGGGTCAAATCATAGCAGATCAACTAGTTGCTGCACCCTTAGAGTCTACCCATCCCCTCATCATTGAGTTTCTTGATGAATGCCTTAAACTAGAGGCAGACCATCCAAAGCAATGGTCCCTATACTTTGATGGAGCCCGATGCATGAGTGGGGCTGGTGCAGGTATTATTTTAATATCTTCGCAAAAACATCTTATACCTTTGTCCTTCAAATTAACATTTGCTTGCACCAATAACACTGTTGAATATGAAGCTCTTATCCTTGGATTACGAGCTGCTTTGGCACTAAAAATTAAAAATTTATTGGTTTTCGATGATTCTCAACTTGTCATAAATCAAATTAATGATGTTTATCAGACTAGAGATGATAAATTACGCCCATATAAAGCATATGTTTTGCAATTATTATCCTTGTTTGATCAAGTTACTTTGGAAGCTATTCCTCGAACTAGCAATCGTGCGGTTGACGCTATGGTTGTAGCTGCATCTCTTTTACCCTTGGAGTTAGATGATGAATATGCTACCATCATTATTCATCGACTCCAGGAACCCGCTTCAAGAAAATCATGCTTAGAACCTTTGGATGTGTTTCTCATCAATGAAACAACTCCTGAACCATGGTACACTGATATATTTAATTTTTTGCAAAATGGGACCTTCCCTGATGGTTGTACTAGCAACCAACGTAGGTTATTACGTAGACAAGCAAGTCGCTTCGTGATTATTGGTAATACCTTGTATAGAAGATCTTTTGAAGGCATCTTATTGCGATGTTTGAATCTAGAAGAATCTAGATCAGCTTTGAATGAAGCCCACAATGGATCTTGTGGGGGACATTTTAGTGGTAGCGCCATTGCTAAGAAACTCCTTAGGATAGGATATTTTTGGCCTACCATGGAAAATGATGCACATAATTATGTGCGACATTGCGACAAGTGCCAGAAACATGCTGACCTTGTCCATGCGCCTGCACAAGAACTGCAGGCTATTTCATCTCCTTGGCCCTTTTCAAAATGGGGCTTAGACATCATTGGAAAAATCAACCCTGTGTCATCCGATGGACACAAATTCATCATAACCGCCACTGAGTATTTCATGAAGTGGGTTGAAGCTATGCCATTAGCTTCTTGCACTGGAACACAAGTTTCCAAATTTATTTTTAACCAAATTATTTGTAGGTTTGGAATTCCTGCCAATCTCATTTCAGATAATGGGACTTGTTTCAAAAATAAAGATGTCAAAAAATTATGTCAAAAATATAAAATTCAACATCGTTGGTCTACTCCCTATTATCCTCAGGGTAATGGCCAAGTAGAAGCATCTAATAAAACATTAATCAAAATTCTCAAAATATTGGTCAATAAATCCGGTCGAGATTGGCACATCCAATTATATCCTGCTTTGTGGGCCTATCGAACTAGTGTTCGAACCCCCACTGGAACTTCACCTTTTGTCTTGGTTTATGGTGCTGAAGCCATTTTTCCCTTTGAATTAGAAGTTCCTTCTTTAGCTCTACTACTTCAAGATACTGAAGTAGGAGATGAATATCGTGCTGGCAGACTTAGTCAGCTAGAACTTCTAGATGAAAAGTGCATCAATGCTTTGGAGCATCTTCGTGCCTACCAAAACAAGCTTAAGAGAGCATATCTCAAGAAAGTTCATCATCGATCCTTTGAGATCGGCGACCTTGTCTTAAAAGAAAATCAAAAAAATACTAATGCAACTAAAAACCTTAAAGGTAAATTTGAGCCCAACTGGCTTGGACCATATGTCATCACCGCTAAATTTGGATCGGGAGCATACAAATTATCTACCTTAGATGGTAAAGAACTTAAAGAACCTATGAACATTATGCATCTCAAACGCTACTATGCATAAAATTTGGTCATTTCATCATTGTATATATTTGTTTTGCATATTATTTCCTTTTAGTCACTTATATAAAACGTTTCAAAAACAATCACATTGTATTTCTTTCAATTCATAACTTAAAATCAAAATACAAAAACATCGAAATCATCAAAATCTTCAAAAACATATCATATTTTCATACCTGTCAATTCTTGAAGTGTTGCCGTTATATTTTCAATTATTTTGGATAAATTAGCATTTATTTGGAATCCCGCACTTTCACATTCACATGAATAAATATCTTGATTTTATTTGGTATGATTATTAATCTCTCTTATATCAAAGTCCACATTGGAATTAAATAAAGTTTTGAGCATAGAGAATTGATCTTGTTATTTACTTGAACCAAGTATATCTTTTCACATTAAAATGATTTCATTGCAAATTCGATATGATGCTACATAGTAAAAGTGGTTTCTTGAGCGAAAAGTTTCCCCTGCTATCCTATCATGCACATGGTCTAGGATCTTTGAGAATTGACAAAAGGACAAGCTCACCCCTACCCGAAATAAAAATCCCTTGCTCTACAGCTAATCCGAGCAAGTATCCCTAGTATAGAAAGAAAAGAAAAGTTCAAAGAAAATGAGAAAAAGAAAAATATTATTTTGTATCATCACAACAATATTTCAGCATTATCTCACATATCAAGCAAAAATACAAAAAAAAAAGAGAAAAGCAAAAGAAAAAGCGAAAAGCAATAAAATCCCTTTCCCTACCCCTTGAAAAGAAAAGAAGGGTGAATGAGCTTGAATCCCTGGAATTCTCAATTATTCGAAAACTGTGAGGTAAGCCCCATAACAGGTGGTTTGTGCCCAACCCGCTTGGCCTTGGGTAATTCCTAGCATGGTGATATGTCTGTCACATTAGCGACCTTCTTTTGTACAGACCTATGTCAGCTTATGGATTAGCTAGCTCTTGATAACCCGACTTACATAGTAGTCTGGTACGGTTACATGCATATAAATCATGGTCAACGAACATTCATTTGGTTAAGGCAAATTACTTGTATCAAATTATCTTGCTCAAAATTGGTGAATGAACAATACAATCGCACACACATTTGTATTTGAGAGATTTTGTATCATTATGATAAATCAAGATCGGTAATGAACTCACATTTGCACATGAGGATCCCTTATAAATCTACATTTGTCTTTGAGATAATTTAAAATATTTCTGTAATTCTTTTCGGAATAGTTTTATCCTCTTATTTCAGAATTTTTGTTTTGTATAAAAGCAATTATATACATTTTCTCACAAAATCACAAAATGATTTCAAACAACATGTTCATATTATTATTTTTCTGTTTATCAAAAGTCAAAAATTAATCTTGCAATAAAACTAAAAATCCATTTTCTTCTTGGGATTTCGCGATGATGGTATAAGTCTATACCTATAAATTCTATGCCTAGCGCAAACCATTGTTCTAATTTTATTTTCCATTTATTTTAAAACAAATTCATAAAAACATATGACTTGCATCATTATGTTACACAATTATGCTTTAAAATGAACAAACACTTATTCTATTTCATTTCATTATGTCAACATTCAATTTTGCAAACCATGGTATAATTTCTAAGGAATTGTTCAAAATTTTATCACACTTAGGAATTTATGCCTAGCAAAATCATATTTCTTTTAGTATCTCATGCATACTATTTTTATGAAAATCTGAAAACAAATCATCAAACCATCATCATTTCCATCATCACAACACAAAGTCTTAAGACAGTCTCTTAAGCACTCTTTTACTTTTAACAATATTTCTATACCTGGGATTAGCTTGACGACCGAGCGAGCGACGACTCCATGAAATGGTCTATAACAACGACAATGTCCTTTGAAATTATTGTTAGAAGTCTCTTTTATTTTTTATCAAATCACACCAAAACAACCAATTGTTTACATCAGATTATTTCATTTAAATTTTACAGCATGACATCAAATTATAATATTTCCAAACAACATAATTACATGAATCATCAATCAAACAAGCAAACAATTCAAACATTGAAGCATCATAAAAACATATGAACAAGTCATATCAAAAAGATCATATATATATCACAAAAATTATATACATCATATCAAAACTGGATTGGTATGCCACAATCTATACCCTGGCATACTCAATCCTCTCAAAAATCTATACAAATCTCTATGCAGTCTATAGCCACCTAGTCTCGAGAAGCCCTCGAGCTCTCAGCCTCATCTCCTCCCCCACCCTGACATGGAGGAGGTGGTCCCATAGCAGTCTATGTTGTGTCTCGGGTCCTCGCTATCGATCGTGAGGATGTCCTCATCGATCCCATCCGGATTGGTTTCATAATGTTGGCTGGCAATGGTACCCTCTGACCCTCTGGAGCCAGCTAAAAGTATACCCCCTAGTAGAATGTGGTCTGCATCATAGACCACACTAGCTCATCCCTACTCGCCCCTCCGCTCCGTGCCCTGAGCCATGTAGTCTCATCCTGCAGTGTCCGTACCTGAGCCCTAAGCTGAGTAGCCTCATCCTGCAGTGACTGCACCTGAGCTCGAAGGTGGGCAACCTCAGCCCGGAGAGCCATCGTCTCGCTGCTCTCCCCTACGTCGACACCCTTGCCCTTATCAGGTGATGGTGGTCTCTCCCCCTGCTATGAAGGGAGTCTCTCCTCCCTCCGCCCTGTCTCCCGTGGCCTCTGTGGAGCCTGACCCATCCGTTGGCATCTCTCCTATGGGGACCGTCGCTGCTCTCTCCCACCATGACCCCGTGCTACCTCAATGGTAGCCTGGTGCCACCTCCCCATCCGGTGCACCATGGCATGCATCGGACCCTATGCCCTCGTCATCCGAGGAGGGTGGATGCCTATGTACCAGGCATCGTAGCCATCTGCAACCCCAGCGTCATCACCATCCACTGGCTGGATGGGGGCATCGTCCGCGTCCTGACTCTAGAATCATTGCATATCTGGAGCCTCGCTCAGTGTAGTACTATCTCGAATAGTCCAGGAGTACTCGTAATCCTTGAGAGAAGGGATCCCCTACTGAAGATCGAACTACCATAGTACCCGATCATAGCGGTGGAGCTCTACCTCTCCCCGCTCCATCCTCAGCCAGCAGACTCGCTTGATGCGAGCCAGCTCCTGCCCATCCTCTGCCCACCCGGGGTGCTCTCGCCATGGCCTCCAGGTGATCTGGTCTGGGATGAGGTCATCTAGCAACCTCCATGACATCGATAGATCTATCCACCGTTGTGACCCCCTCTGTAGCCACCAGTAGAAAACCCGGGGCCTCTCCCGGTCAACCCCTATCAATGGGAGCCCTATCGGCCTCCGCACTGCAATGTGCTCCCAGCACCAAACCTGTAGCAGCGATGTCAAGACCAGACATCGACCTCCCTTGTATACGACCCCATACAGGATCCTATACAAGCGGCATAGAACAAAGCTACCCCATGCAAACCTGTACCCGTGGTCTCTCATGTCGCAGACTATGTCTGAGAGCACCCACGGTAGTCTGCACCCGCT
Organism: Wollemia nobilis; assembly: GCA_028583015.1. Classification (NCBI taxonomy): domain Eukaryota; kingdom Viridiplantae; phylum Streptophyta; class Pinopsida; order Araucariales; family Araucariaceae; genus Wollemia; species Wollemia nobilis. The sequence goes on along the minus strand of JAQPPZ010001057.1, from coordinate 5,033,635 downwards.
CTGGTGGCACAATAGTAAGCCACCGACCACTCCTACCAAAACTCGAGTCAACCTAGATGCCCCAGGCATCTACCGTAGAGACTCGATGTTCACTCCGCCCTTCTCCAGGGTGAAGCTCGGGTCTCCAGTCAGTCTCATCATCGCCTGGCCTTGATTGGCCGTAGGCATCATGAGCCATCCCTGTATGGGGATCCTCATGATCCTCCATACGTCCTCTAGAGTGGGAGCCATCTCCCCTATCGGTAACCGAAAGCAGGATGACCCCGGATACCACCTCTCTGCTAGGGCTATCAGTAGCCCCATATCCGTCGGTACTTGTGGCATCTCTGCCACATGCCGTAGCCTGACCTGTGCTAGTTGGTCATGCTCTGCCTGGTCGAGAGCGGCCAAGTCATCTCTCAGCCCATCGTATTTCCATTCTCGGCTCTTTAGTAATCCTTTCTACAAAACAAACAATAAAACAACAAAATTTATTAATAAATCAATCATTGCAATCAAATTAAAAACATTTTAAATCAAGTTTAAAGATGATATCATCCACCATTGGATTATATCATCCCAAATTGGGCAAAATCATCCTTTGTTAGGATGAAATCATCTTCGATTTCGCAACTTGGGGATCGCCCCTTGTTGGACGAGATCGCCCCTAGTTCGTCGATTTCGCCCTCAGACGAAATCGACGATCTAGAGACGATTTCGACGAAATCGGGACGATTTCGTCCCGACGTCGTCGACGGCCTAAAAATGGCCGCGATGCCCCAAACAATCAAAATTTAAATCCAAAAATTGCACAAAGTTAATTCAAACCTAATCTACTAGGATTAGATCCTTACCCGTAGCCCGCGCCGGACCTCTGTCGCTCTGTGCGCTGTCTCCACCATTTTTCTCTCTACAGAGCTCTGGAACAGTAAAAATGAATAGTAAAAAAATGAATTAGGGTTTTACCCTATTTTTCTTAATTTTATTTAAAAATCAACATTTTAATTTTTTCTTTTCCGCGTTTTTACCTCAAACGTTCGATTTGGGTAAAAACACGGAGGGGGCACCATAGTCAGCATTCGTACGATTCGACCAAGAATCGTCGTCTAAAAAATTGAGTACATTTTTGCTTTCTCGTAAAACGGGAAAAACTCGTCTTTAACGCATTTTCTTCAAAAAATTCGCTAAAGAGGGGGCAAAATGTAGCACCCTAAAATTGGCACGGTTTAAACCTTAGTAAAAGATAAAAGATAAAAATTTGAATTTTAACCCCAAACTTCCCGTTAAACCGCTCGTTACCCGCTTTCCCCATTTTTCGTGCCATTTTTAGGATTTGTTTTGACCGTTGGACGATATCGTCGTAGATTAGACGAAATCATCCCCGATCTGACGAATTCGTCTGGAACAGAACGTCCAGACGATTTCGTCCCAAAACCAAATTTTCATAATTAGCTTCTGTTTCAACAACCTCTCCAACTTGGGCAGAAGCGTGTCTACGCAGTTGGAGATTTCCCTGTTGGAGATCTCCCAGATTGGGATGATCCCCAACCTCCTAACCTCTTCCTAATCCTATATAAACTAGGATTTTTCTAGTTTATCCCCCTGAACCCCTTAGCTGACGGATTTCCCTGTAGATTTAGTTCCTTATTCACTAGAGCATCCTCGCACTACTGTCTGCATTCTGTATTTTGCATTTTCTTGCAGGAACTCTACTATTTTTTAGTCGAAGCTAGCTCGGATCGTCGCAAACGATCCCGGACGATTTCGGACGATCTTGTCGAGGAGCACAGATGATCTCGTACGATTGGAGGCGATCCCGACTGTAGTCCAGATTGGGGGCAATCAAAGCCTAGAGTTTGCATTTCCTTAGCTTTTCTGCATTTTCCTATTGTATTTCTGCACTCTCTTAAATTATTATGTTTATGCATCTTGGAGTTCACCTCATCTAGTATAAATGCATGATAAAGTTAAGAATAAGCATTGTGAATTTGATGCTTTTCCTCTTTAATTACTATTTGGATCTATGATTTAGGCAAGTTTACTGTTATTTCTATCATTTCCCTTGCTTCTGTAGTTGCATATTTGGTATTTTGTACCTATTTCTGTGATTGCAGGTTTTTGACGAATTCGTCTCACGAATTCATCAGATTTTAGATGATTCTGTATGATCTCAGATGACCTTCTATGATTTGAGATGATCCTGTGAAATATCAGATGATTACGTACGAATTGAGGCGATCTGAACTGCTACAAAACTCAGAATCTTCATCAAACATCCGGAATCAGGTATGTTATGATCTAGCTAGCATATTTTCTATGTTTAGCATTCATTCCTATTTTTTGTATTCATTTAAATCAGCATTGGCATATAGAATAGTTTAGATTCATCTTGGCCAAACCTAGGAGTTGAATGATTAAAGTGCAAAATGAACACATCAAACTCACTGTCAACCTAGGCGTGGAAACTGCCACTCAAAAGTTTCCTGGTGAACCCACCATCCGTCGAAAATTCACCCTTATACCCCTCCCCCAAGAGGCGGGACCTTCAAAGGGCCTCTCAGTCCGAGGTATTGTCCCATCCTTCTCGCATCCCCCTTCCGGGCGCGGATCCTATAGCCTGAGGGTAAGGATGCAAAAAATTTGGAGCGATACAGTAATGCTCTAGAAACTTTTTAGCGAGTTGTTTTGGATTTTTTTTCTAATTTAACCAATGAAAGTGTAGAAATATACATGGATTATTTTACAGTTTGTGGAGAAACCTTTGATTATACACTAGAACATCTTGATAAGGTCTTAACCTGGTTGTGAAACATACCATTTATCCTTAAATCCTAAAAAATACTTTATGATGATGAAGGAAGGGATTGTTTTTTGTCATCACATATCTTCTCATGGGGTCAATATTGACCCCAAAAAGGTTGAGATTATCAATAACATTCCCCCTTCAAAGACTCAAATAGATGTTAGGAGTTTCTTGGGAAATATTGGTTTTTACTATATGTTTATTTCAAATTTTAGTACAATAGCCAATACAATGTTTGCACTATTGACTAAAGATTCTGAATTTACCTGGACTACAAAGTGCCAAGAGTATTTTGAGGCTTTTAAGGAAAAACTAACAACCCCACCTGTGTTAAGAGGTCCTAATTGGGAGATTCTATTTCATATCCAAAATGATTCTTCTAATACTACAATTGGAGCAGCATTAGGGTAGATTGAAAATGGAGAGCACTATGCCATATATTACATTAGCAAAAGTCAAACAGGAGTAGAAAAGAACTGCACCACTATTGAGAAGGAATTATTGGTAGTAGTGTATGCTATTAATAAATTCAAACACTATATCACAGGGTATCAAGTATTCATTCATACAAACCATGCAACCATTAAATACTTGATGAATAAACCCATGGTTAGTGCAAGGATTATCTGTTGATTACTGTTATTACAGGAATTTGACATCACCATAGTCAATAGACTAAGGAAGGCTAATGTAGTAGCATATGTTTTTGTCAAGGTTATAAAACACAAGGGAAGAGGAGTTAGTTGAGGATGCTTTTCTTGATGAAAAACTATTTTCTATATTTTTTCAATCACCATGGTTTGCAGATATCACTAATTATTTGGTTACAGGGAAAGTTCCTCCTCATTTCACTCTTAAACAAAAGAAATAGTTAGTAAAGCAGAGCTCATATTTCAAATGGATTAAAGGTCTACTCTTTAAATGTAGTCTTGACCATGTTTTATGCAGATGCATTTGAAATGATGAGGTGTATGATACCCTCCATGCTTGTCACGATGAACCATCAGGAGGACATTATTCAATGAAAAGCATAGTTTGAAAAATCTTAGGTGTAGGATATTATTGGCCATTTCTTCACAAGGATGTGAAAAAGTACATAAGACATTGTGATGCATGTGAAAGGATGGGAAAATCCACCCACACAAATGAAATATAATTGTAGCCTCAAGTTTTTTTAGAACTATTTGATAGGTGGGTTCTAGATTTTGTGGGACCTATTGATCCACCATCTCAAGGAAAGGTGCATATCTTGGTGTGCATTGATTATGTGACTAAATGGGTAGAGGTGCATGCTTTTAAATATGCTCATGAAGAGAAGGTTCTTTATTTATTGTACACTTAGATTTTTTAGAGATTTGGAGCTCCACGATCTATTACTACAGATCATGGGCCCCAATTTGCATCAAAATTCATCGAGGCTTTTACTAAACTCTATGAAATTAAACATAAAAAATCATCACCTTATCACCCCAAGGAAAATGGTTAGGTTGAAGTGACAAATAGAGAATTAGAAAGGATACTGACCAAAATAGGAGCCTCCCATACAAAAAATTGGTTGAATAAACTACCTGAAGTAGTTTGGGCTTACAACACTACATGGAAATCCACCATAGGTTTCACACCTTATGAACTGGTTTATGGTAAAATACCTCTTTTACCTATTGATTTTGAGCTACTAACACTTTGTACAAATTTAGAAATTTGTATTGACTTATCACAGGTATAGATGGATAGGATTCTATAACTTAATGCATTATATGAACTTCGGTTGGATGTATTGCATCAAAATGAGGTGATTTAAGAGCAACGAAAGTTGTGGCATGACAGTCATATTCAGCAGCAAAAATTTTAGCAAGGGGATTGGGCTTTATTATTTGATTTTTTTTTTATGAGGATTTTTCTAAGAAGCTGCAAACTAGATGGCTTGGACCTTATCTGATTGAAGAAGTTTTTGGAAATGGGGTGGTTCATATTTCTCCCATTGATGATTCACTGAGGAAGTTAGTGGTAAATGGACATCACCTTCATATATACCATGCACCACTAACCAAATAAGAGTTCTTGTAGTAAATTTATAAATTGGACATATGCATGATGGAAGAGATTCCCTCTTCCATCATAGATTCAGCAAATTCAAAAGAATAATGGAGGGTTTCAAAAAAAATAGAAAAACAAAAAAATTAGAAAAACAAAAAGAAGAATAATCTTGGTTGTGAACTTCCTTCATAGGCATAATTTCAGGGAAATTGTAAAATTCCTTCATGGGCACAACCAAGAGAGATGAAAAATGAAAAAAAAAAAGATGTAAAAAAAGAGAAAAAAAATGAATAATTTAATAAGTGAAAACCTTCTCGGAGGCATTGTTGAATTGGCTTACATGAAAACTAATTTTTTGGCATATTTACCTTGAATTGACCTACCCATTGATGTTCCACCATTGTATAAATCTCACCAGATGCACATTTTTTGTTTTGGTTGTAAAAAATCAGCTAATAATCAGCAAAATCAGCCATCTATAAAATGTATGATAATTGTTCAGATCATCCACGTATGTGTTTCTTGTATTTGATTAGTAGGCATTTAGTATGTAGTGTATGAGAATAAGTAGTTAGCATAAATACATCTATAAGGTTTGGAAAAACCCAAAAGATACATCCTTTCCAAGGGAAGGGCAAGAAGTATTCCCTATTGTTCTGAAAATTGCAGGCCTAATGGGAAGAAAAAAATATGGACGGAAAATTGTTGTCTCGTGAAATCAGGTATAGTTTTGATTGCATATCCATACAGGGATTCCATAGAGATCTAGAATGACACAGAGCTCCAGAACAAAAACATTGTTTTTTTATTTGTATTTTAGTGCTTCGAAATAATGAGAAATTGTTGTAAAAAATACAAAGTCTTTAGAATGAGAAAGAGCTTTGGAAAAAGGACCTGGTAGATTTAAAATTCAAACTACACGATGGGATTTAAAATTTAGAAATTCCATGTGGCGTATGTGTGTAAGGTGATGAGAAAATTAGTTTTTTTATGTTGCATCATTCAAAGTAGTCACAAGGTCAAGGCACAAGTTTCTAAGGTCACATGGTTACATTAAACCAAGTGATGTCAAACTAGATTTCAATGCAAAATGTGTGCCTCAGTTTCCTTATCAATCTCCAGGCCATATGATCAAGGTGCCTCAACAAATGAGGATACGCCAACCAAAAAAAATTACATCCATTTTCCATGAAACATGTTGAGTCATCACCAATGACTATCCTCCAACTCAGTCGACTCATAACCAAATGGTAGGTAATTAACATCTGAATAGGTCCATCACCCAAGAAGCACATTTTGATTTTGAAAACTCAAAAAAGCAGCAAATGATTGCCTGCCACTCATCCAATTGGGACATGCTGAAGATCTATTATATTTTGCACCACCTTTCAAAGTTGATCCATGCACCACTCAAAATCCATGTCATACCTTACAATCATTGTATTTTCAACAAAACTATGAATCATTATCATAACAGAGATCATAGGTGCAGGGTTTGAACCACAAAAGAAGAAAAACTTTGTAGAGCAGGAATTGTAGAGGAGTTTCTTGTTGTAGTAGAAGAGGGTGTAAACAGAGGAAGTTAGAGAAAATGGGATGCAAAAACAAAGCCAAACCTGAGAATGCAAAAGACCTCTAGAAATAGTGCATATTTTCCAAGATGAAGGACTGATGTCATTTTTCAACAAATTTGATGGTTATTCAAAGGGCCTTTCAGCAAAGCTTGCTCGAACCTTCAGACACAACATGGCCAACATAAATGGTATGAAAATTGAGGTAACACATAATACTCTAAGCCAAATTACTAAATTATCCCTTCACAGTTTAACAATTTTAAGAAATGCAATCTCCAAAGTAGTCAAGCAATTTTTAGGAGATGTTGAACCAGTCATGCAATGAACAATAATATCTGTAAAGGGGTGAAGAGAGAAGTTTGAAGAGACCATGGGATGAATTTGTGGTCTATATAATGATATTTCAAACTTGTGAGGGGCAATATGTAGTATTATCTAGCCATTATTTTAGAATTATAAACAATTTAAGGCATGGTGGTCAACAACCCGAATTCAGGGTGAATTTTCCCTTGTAACTGCACAAGGAGCTGTAGAATATGACTAAGCACTATAAAGAAGGTAATGGGATCCCTAGACACCGTGCATTAATTAATATTATCTATAGGCATAACTTTAGAAGGAATCCTCAAAGTTTTGATATATTCTTCTCTCCCTAGAATGAAATGGTTGTAATAGGATAAGAAAACAGAGAAGGACAAGAGGATAATGTTGAGGAAGGGGATGAAGCTCTTGAAAACAATAATGATGAAGGATATGCCCCTAAAGTAGAAACCTCTTCTTGTCCTCAAGGTCCATCAGCTGCTCATACCAGTGAGTAGAGAAAGGGGAGGGCTGAAGACAACCCTGCAAAAAAGAAGAAAACAAGGAGAGTGACTTTTTTTGAGGAAGTCACTAAATTTCCAGATCAAACCTCTAAACAACCAATACTTTCATATTTTGTAGAGGATGGTACAAAAAAATAGAGGTTACTACACTAGGGATGTGTTATTTTTGGGAAGATGGTACAAGGATCTGGATCTGTGTGCCTCTATAGTCCTATAGAATGCATGAGGGCATGCATTAGGATAGGTTGGGGGGAATAATGAGGCCAAAAATTACCTCACTCTTATCATGTTATGGGTTCATAAAAACTACCATAAAAATATTATGTGATGATATTTTATGTTAATTAGAAAAATTAAATTCATTATGTATTGATGTTTGCATGATTAAATTGCATAGGAACATTGTACTATGTTCTGACTATTTTTTTGCACTGTTGCACTATTTTTGTATGATTATTTAGTGGATAGAATGCATAATTAAATTAGCAATGTGATGTATGTTGTTGTTTACCATTTCATAATGTTGTTTAAATACTTTTACTACCTCACAAAAGGTTTGAAAGGATATTTAGCACCAAAATCCCAAGACTATGCAAGAAAATTGGAAACTGCAGGTAACAACCCATACAAATTCCAACCACCTATCACTTTAAAGGATGGCTTGGAATTTGTCAGCATAAATGAGAAAAACCAATTAGAACCAACAAATGAGGGATATGGTAGATTTTTGATCCATTTGAAACAACTTTATTACTCATTTTGGTTGCAGCTGAGCGCAAATGATATTCCTACTGGCAAATATTTTGAAGATCTTCAGAATGATAGGGAAGATAGTTTGTTTTAGCCCAAACAAGCTAGATTGCATCCAATTTATTTAGGAGAAGGTGTTTGGAGATGATGATAGGTGTGATAGACCATTTCCAACCCATGCCAACTCATTCCCACCATTGTGAATGCATCAAAGAACCAATGAACATCTACTACAACACATCCTATCTTGATTTAGACTAAGTCTGTTGCAGTTTTTGTAACAAATCACTAGCAAAAAACAATGCAATTGATATTTTAAACAAGGCATATTGTAATAAATAGTATAAATAACTATTCTTCCTCAAATGTTAAGCTAGTGGGAATTGTAATTGGATTTGACAGTGAACGTAGCCAGCAAAGTGGAGCACTGAAAAGTGTTTTCCTCTAGTAGTGTAATATGAGTTGATGGTAAATAAAATCCAGTAATTTATCATGTTTCTTTCCTATGATTTGAGTGAGTTTTTTCAGTAGTTAGGGGATATCTTATTACCTTTATCTAGATCAGAAAGCAAGGGCCACTTTTAGACCTAGAGGAAGGACTATTATAACAAGTTTTTTGATATTCTTGCTACAACACTTGTACTAGAATACTTGTTAATTCTTGTTCATTATTGTCAATTAGACTAACCTCTATTTTTAATTTGATGCAATGTTTTTATGCTTTCAAGTGTGTGTATATTCTGTGTGGTAAGCTAACAAATAACATAGATTTTAAATTCCTCTGTTTTCCCTATTTTTTGCAATTTGACAAGTTTTTAGCAACTTTATTTCTTGTCAGTTACTACAACAGAAATCTGACAACCTTCTATAGTAGGACACTAACATTTTATTTAGCATGAATGTTTCCATTTCAAGTACTCTTTCAATTTAGTTGTCTCAATTCTACAAATGTAATCTAGGTTTGAATTTAGCAAGATTTCTATTTCTGCAATTTTCTTTCTTGCAATTGTAATTAGGTTTCAATTTCATGTCTTAGAAGTAGTTTTTAATTCCTACAATTAAGTAGTTTCAATTCATGCACATTAGGATTAAAAGTGACCTCAAAAAACCCCCAAAAACATATATTTTACCAATAAAACCTGGTATTTTGATGAATTGATCTTCAATCTGCTTGAACCTTCTTTTGTATATAGCCTTGGACATCACCCTAGATTTGATAAAGATAAAATTAAATGATGATAAGAATTACACTCATCAATCCCCACATCATCCTCATATAAGAAACCAAAATTGAAGCATGCAACAATGGGAAGATATCTAAAATCATCTGGGAAAATTGTGAATACTTAGCTAGGCCTGCATGTGGGACTTTTGGAGGACTACTTTATTTATGGAATCCCTCTAAGATTGAAGGCAGACTTATATCTACATTTGAAATAATAAATAACATCATATTTTATTTTTAAACCACCAATGTTAGATGGATTTTTTCAAACATTTATGCCCTTAACACCCCCTCTAGTAGAGCCTCATTATGGAACTCTTTGAGTTGTATGTGAGCCATCTTCTCCAATGAATCATGAATTCTTTTTGGGGACTTTAAATCCCCCTTCTACCCTTATGAAAAGCTTGGAAGATCCCCCATCACATCTAGATGTTTCAAATACTTTGTAAATTTTATCAACAATAACGAACTCATGGATATCCCTTTGAAAGGAATCATATTCACTTGAAGTAACAAGCACCTTGGTAGCTAGATCATCCAAATTAGACTTGAAAAAATCCTCCTTTCCAAGGATACCATTCACCCCTTTGGATATTCCACCCTCTACTCTCTCCCTAAGATCATATATAATCAAAATCCTCTCCTCCTTGAGGCTATGCATCATGCCCATAGTTTTTAAACTCCATTTAGGTTTGAAACCATGTGGCTCCTCCATTAAGACCTTCACAAACTCATTAAGGATTGATAGAACCAAAGTTTCTCTAGGCCCTAATTTCTCAGATAGCCAATAAGCTTTGAGGATTTAAAGCCAACCACAAATGATGGAACAAGAAGATTTTTAGAAATATTTTTGAAAAAAACATTGGATCCAACAACAACTAACGTCCATTGAATTTGTTATTCAATTTAGAAATATATCTGAAAGTCTCTTATTTGAAGAGAAATGTCTCCTATGTGAGTATCATAACATATTCTCTTGTGAAGAATCATTTTGAATATAGAAGTCTAGAAAAATTTGGCTAAAGGAATGAGATTTAAATACCAAATATTTTCATGCTTCTACCTTGAGATATAGAAGTAATAATATAATAAGGTAACTCTTAAAATTTTATGGCACCCTCACTAAGGACATATTGCATATAAGAGCTAAATTTGTTGCCTATTTTGAATCTCTCTTGATCCCAAGAAAATATTTCAACCATTATGTGGTTGATTGCCTACTTGCCAATATTCCCCATCTTATCCTTGATATTCTCAATGCTTCCCTCATCGGTCCTTTCTCTGATGACAAAATTAAAAATGTAATTTTCTCTATGAAAGGTGATAAGGCTCCAAGACTTGACGGTTTTTATGCCATATTCTTTCAAAGGTTCTATAATGTTGTGGTTTTGGATGTGGTGAATGCCATTAAAGATGTTCAAGCTACCAAATGCCTCCCTTTTGACATTAACGCCACCTTTTTATCCCTCATTCCCAAATTTTTTGATTCCAAATCCCTCCATAATTACCATCCCATAATCTTATGTAATACCATTTATAAAATCATATTTAAATTCATGGTCAACAAAATGAATCCCATTCTCCTTTTTATCATCGATTATTGTCAAGGTAGCCCAGTCTGTGGAAGACTAATTTTTGATGGTATTATAATGATTCATGAGCTCATCCACTCCATTCAAAACAATGGGAAAGTAGACATATTCCTGAAGGTTGATATGAACAAAGCCTTTAACAACATCTCTTGGGAATGTTTTTTCTTGACCTTATCCAAATTTGACTTCCACATTAAATGGATAAACCTCATTAAGGAATGCATCACCACTACTAGATTCTCTATCATCATTAATGGATTGGTTTTTGGTTACTTCAAAATATATAGAGGTCACCCAGGTGTTGTAGGTGAGTTGGAGAGGAGAGGGTAATCCTGCAAGGGATGTCCTAGGTTCAAATCTCCACCCTACCAAAAATCTAAATTGGGTATCTAGAATCCAATTGATAATGTTGGTGCAGGAAGGGTCGGGTGTGACTCTTGGATGACTTTGATGGTGTAGAACCCCCTGTTTGTGGTCTCTCAGAACAAGGCAGCTCCACAAGGGGATTTTCACTTTAAAAAAAAGCTATAAAGGTCTAAGGTAGGGAGATCCCCTCTCACCCATTCTCTTTATTATTCTTGTCAAAGCTCTAGGAAGATCCTTAAATGAAACCTATAACCTAACAATCTTATCTAGCATACAATATGCTTCTTCCCTAGAACCCATCACTCACTAGCAGTTTATGGATGATATCATTATTATAACTCTTACCTCTGTCTCCTAAGCCAAGGCTATCAAGGACATCCTTATTTGCTATGAGATAGTTGGGTGAAAAAACAACTTTTGTAAGAGCAAGGTTGTATCACTCAAAATTTTTCACATCCCTACCTTCAGGCTATAGGATCCATGCCCGGAAGGAGGATGGGAAAAGGATGGCGTGGTACCTCGGACTGAGAGGCCTTGCGAAGGTCCCGCCTCTCGGGGGAGGTGTATTATGGTGATTTTTTGATGGATGGTGGGTTCACCAGGAAACGTTTGAATGGCAGTTTCCACGCCTAGGTTGGGAATGTGTTTGATGTGTTTCATTTTAGCTTTAATCATCCAAGTCCTAGGTTTGGCCAAAATGCGTCTAAGCTATTCTATATGAAATGCAGATTTAAATGAAGACAGAAATAGATTTGGATAGAAAAACAAAAAGAACAAGATGGATTAAAGACCCATACCTGATCCGGATGTTTGATGAAGGTTCTGATTTTTGAAGTAATCAGGATCATCTGGAATTTGATAGGATCATCTCCTATCTGACAAGATCATCTGAGATCTAACGAATTTTTGACGAATTCGTCAGAGACCTGCAAACAGAAAAACAGATGCAAAATATAGGGAATGCAACTATGATAACAGAGGGTAATGATGTAAAATGACAGTAAGAACATTAAAATGATGATAATAAGCAAAAACACGAATGCATTATACCGATCTAATGACAATTTATGCTTTTATTATGCATTAAAGCTACATGGGTGAACTCCAAGATGCAGAATAATAAAGAATAACCATAGAATTAACTAAATGCGGAATAATACAACAGAAAAAAGATGAAGAAATGCAAACTCTGGGCATTGATTGCCCCCAATGTGGACTGCAATCGAAATCGTCTCGAATTGGGTCGAGATCGTCCGAGATTGTACGAGATCGTCTAAGACGAACTGAGCTTGCTCCAGCCTGAAAAACAATGAAGTTCCTGCAAACAAACTTGAAAAAATGCGAATGCAAACAATGATTTAAGATGGTCTAGTGCATGTAGAATTCGAGTTACAAGGAATTTCAGCCAGGGGGATGCCAAGGGGGAGGGCCTAGGATTAAATAGGCTTAGGAGGGAGGTTAGGAGGTTGGAGATCATCCCTATTTGGGAGATCTCCAATGGGAGGGTCTCTAACGGCACAGACACGCTTCTGCCCGGATTAGAGACGCCATTGGAACAGAGACTAATTGTGAAAAATTAGTTTTGGGACAAGATCGTCTGGACGTCCTAGCCTAGACGAAATCGTCCGATCTAAGGCGATATCGTCTGATCGGCGATGATATCGTCAAACGGTCAAAACAAACTCTAAAAATGGCATGGGAAAGGAGGAAACGGGTTAAGCGGCGGTTTGGGAGCGATTTTGGAGGTTAAAATTTGAATTTGAATATTTACTAGAGTAAGTGTAATTATTAAGGTTTTACTGCACCAATTTTAGGGTGCTACATTTTGCCCCCTCTTTAGCGAATTTTTCAAAGAAAATGCGTTAAAGATGAGTTCTTCTCGATCTACGAGAAAGCAAAAATTATTCCCATTTTTAGGCGACGATTCTTGGTCGAATCGTACGACAGCTTACTATGGTGCCCCCTCCGTGTTTTTACCCAAATCGAACGTTTGAGGTAAAAATGCGGAAAAGCAAGATGTAGATTGTGGCATACCAATCTATTTTTGATATGATGTACATATATTTGATATATATATAGATGAGATATTTTTTGATCATATGACTTGTGTCTTATGTATTTTTATGATGCTTTTAAATGTTTTGATTGATTGATTTGATGATTCATGTAATTACGTCGTTTGGAAATATTATGGTTGAAATGTCATGCTTGAAAATTTTAAATGAAATAATCTGATAGAACAAATTGGTTGTTTGTGATGTGATAATTTGATAAAAAAATAAAAGGGACTTTTAACAATAATTTCAAAGGACATTGTCGTTATTATAGACCATTTCATGGAGTCGCCGCTCACTCGGTCGTCAAGCTAATCCCAGTATAGAAATATTGTTAAAAGTAAAAGAGTGCTTAAGAGACTGTCTTAAGACTTTGGTGCAATGGTGCAAATGATGATGATGATGGTTTGTTTTCAGAGTTTCATAAAAATAGTATGCATGAAATAATGTTAAAATGATTTTTGCTAGGCATAAATTCCTAAGTGTGATAAAATTTTTGAATAATTCCCTAGGAATTATACCATCATTGCAAAATTGAAGGTTGACATAATGACATGAAATAGTGATAATGTGCATGCTTTTGAAAGCATAATTGTGTAACATAATGATTTAAGTCATATGGTTTTCATGATTTTTAAATAAATGGGGAATAAAAATTGGTACAATGGTTTGCGCTAGGCATAGAATATGTAGGTATAGACTTATACCATCATCGTGAAATCCAAAAAGAAGAATAGATTGTTTTATTGCATGGTTGATTTTTAATAAACAGAAAATATGAAGATGAGGACTTGCGCTAGGCATAAAATTCCAATTTTGGTTTTGGAACTATACCATCATCGCGAAAGTCAAAAGTTATATATATAGATGTGTTTTTATTGTATGGTTTGAAAGAAATTTTGATTTTTTCTATTATGTATGTAGTTGTCTTTATACTAAACAACTGTACTTTAAAGAAGAAAATGAATTATTCCAGACAATTTGCAAAAAAAATATTTCAAAGTATCTTAAAGACAAAAGTTAGATTTATAAGGAATCCCATGTGCATATGTGAGTTCATTTCCAATCTTGATTTATCATAATGATACACAAAATCTCTCAAATACAAAATGTGTGTGCAATTGCTTTGTTCATTTACCAGTTTTGAGCAAGATAATATGATACAAGTGATTTGAATGAACCAAATAAGTGTTCATTAACCATGATGTAGATGCATATAACCATACTAGACTACTATGTAAGTCGGATTATCAAGAGCTAGCTAATCCATAAGCAGACATAGGTCTGTACAAAAGAAGGTCGCTAATGTGACAGACATATCGCCACGCTAGGAGTTACCCAAGGCCAAGCGAGTTGGGCACAAACCACCTGTTATGGGGCTTACCTCACAGTTTTTGAATAATTGAGAATTCCAGGGATTCAAGCTCATCAACCCTTCTTTTCTTTTCAAAGGGTAGGGAAAGGGATTTTATTGCTTTTGCTTTTGCTTTCTTTTTTTCTTTTTTTTGTATTTTTGCTTGATAATGTTGTAATGATATAAAATAATATTTTTCTTTTTCTCTTTTTCTTGAACTTTGCCTTTTTTTTTTTTTTGTTCTATGCTAGGGATACTTGCTCGGATTAGCTGTAGAGCAAGGGATTTTTATTCTGGGTAGGGGTGAGCTTGTCCTTTTGCCAATTCTCAAAGATTCTAGACCATGTGCATGATAGGATAGCAAGGGAAACTTTTCGCTCAAGAAACCACTTCTACTATGTAGCATAGCATGGACATTACAAATATAATCATTTTATTGTGAAAGGATGTGCTTGGTTTAAGTAAATAACAAGATCAATTCTCTGTGCTCAAACTTTATTTAATTGAATTTTGTGGACTTTGATATAAGAGAGATTAGTAATCATGCCGGATAAAATCAAGATATTTATTTTTGTGTTTGTGAAAGTGAGGGATTCCAAATAAATGCTAATTTATCCAAAATAATTTGAAACATATAACCGCAACATTTGTAAGAAGATATATATAAATACTTTTTGAGAAGTTTTGAGAATGTTGACTCTCTCTTTCTTCTTTATGTTGTTTTGGTTTTGAAAAGAGTCAAGAATATTGTTGTTTTTATTTTTATTATTATTTTTTTTTTTTTGAAAGAATTAACAAGTGCCATAAATAAATACAACAAATATTTTTGAAGATTTTGATGATTTTGATGTTTTTATATTTTGATTTTAATTGATGAATTGAAAGAAATACAATGTGATTGTTTTTTTTGAAACTTTTATATTTTATATGAATTTTTAGATGATGGAATTGGTGGTATATACAAGATGATCTATATACACTATATAAGGTTATTTGAGTATAGCATGTCTAAGGTTGCTTCAAAATCAAAGGAGGTTTTGAAGGATAATTTGGTTGTGGTGAAGGTAAGAACAAAAGGTGATGAATAAAAGGTAGCGATAACAAAAGCTTTGTTATAATGTAGAATAATGTAGCAAAAGATTTGACTTTTATATGTATGAAATTGATCATATTACAAAATAAAATATCAGAAGGATAAGAAAGTTCTTCATTCTTATCACTATCTTCCAAGTCTTGATAAGATGGAGGGAGCATATATGAAATATATGCATGGGTGTTATTTGGTAAACAAGGATGATCATATATGAATGAAGAAAAGTGATGGATAGAAGGTAGTTGTGACAATGGAGAATGTATAGAGCTTGATGTTTCAACCATTAAATATTCTTCAAATGGTGTTGGGTCACCATGTATGGTGACAATTTTATTTGTAATTTCAAACTTCAAACATTGGTGAAGAGTGGAAGGGACAACCCTCATCGTATGAATCCAAGGACTTCTGAGAAGTAGGTTGTAAGGTGAAGGGCAATATGCTACATAAAACAAAGTATCCAGAATATTGGGTCCAATATTAAGGGGAAAAATTATAGTACCTTGAGCTTCTTGAATTTCATTTTTAAAAGATTTTATAATAACATTTGATTCATTAAGATCTTCTTCCTTTATTTTGAGTTTTTGGAATAATTGATAAGTGCATAAATTAAGAGAGGAGCCATTATCTACCATGATAGTTTTAACAGGTGTTTCTTTACTAGATCCTATAATGTAAAGATAGGAGTCTTCTTGTGGAGTAGAGGAAGGAATCTCCTCATCATAGAATGAAATATGGTTAACCTCAAGAGGGCTTACACCATTAATTATGTTCTTAGAGAAAATATGATGAGGAACAAATTGTTGGCTAGGTATCTTGAACAAAGTTTCCTTATGAGAACTTTGTAATACTTCTAAAAGGGATATCTTTGCTTGAGGATTAATCACTTGTTGTTGGCTATCAAAGTGGATTTCAGATTGAGATTTTGATTCTAAATATGAGCTTTCTATGCTTACATTCCATTTTGGATCATTCTCTAGAGCCAAAGATAGTTTTGAAGGTTGGTCAAATGAGGAATCCATCTCTTGAATATCAGATTGGGTTGATTGAACTTGAGGTTGCTCATTTGTAGTTTATGTTACAATATTAGTAATATCATCATGATGGGACACATTAACATGCAATATTTTATTGGTTTCTTGTTGTTGATAATTGAATAGGGGTTCTTGGGAGATCCCCATGTCTTGATTGATTATTGGTATTTGTTGTGTAGGAGTTTGATTGTTTATTGGAGATTTATAATCAGTTGTAGATTGTAATTCCTTTATATTAAAAAGACCCTCATCAATCAAATCTTGAATTGAACATCTTAAATCTTTACATTTTTGTGTCATATGTCCATCTACTCTATGATATTCACAATGTAGCTCAGGTTTAAACCAATCTGTTGTGGTATCAAAGTTGTCTTATGGAAGGGAGTTCAATCCTATTTGTGTCAAGTAAATACTTGAGAATTATATCCATTGGTTGATTGAGCTTAGTAAATTTACGTGATGAAGGTTTTCGAGAGGTTTTTGATACGTGCCTTAGGAATTCAGTCATAAAAGGACCTAATGGTTTCTCACCTCTACTTTCTTTATTATGGGTTGAATGATGATAGGAAGATTGCGAAGTATGAGGTGAGTGCATGGTAGAATTGGAAGAATAAGTATTTTCTTGTTGAAATGGATGTGTTGTATTGAAAGAAGAATATTGAAAGGGTGGAGGAGGATTGTATGTGGATTGATAGACATAATATGGATATATGGGAGAATAGATAATATCGTTATGAAGAGGATTGGAAAAGGGATTGTCCTGTTGGGGTAAGGATGAAAAATGAGAAAAGTGTGATGGAGGTGGTGTTGAATAGGGATGAGGTTGGTCATAATCAACAAATGTATTTAGCTGAATTCTTCCAACATTACTGATGGGCTCATATTGATTTGAGTAAAAACTCATGGTTTCTTTAGTACTTCTAAAAGTAATATTTAGTATCTACTATTTAGAATTGAATCTAAAACATGCAAACTTGAACTGATGATTTTGTTACTTTTTTTTTTTTGTATACATATATATATATATATATATATATATATATATTTTATTTTTGAATCAGAAAGATGCCTATGTTATTCACGTCGGGTTCACCAAAATGTATCGCTCCAAATTTTTCGCACCCCTACCTTCGAGGCTATAGGATCCGTGCCCGGAAGGAGGATGGGAAAAGGATGGCGCGGTACCTCGGACCGAGAGGCCTTGCGAAGGTCCCGCCTCTCGGGGAGGTGTATTATGGTGATTTTTCGATGGATGGTGGGTTCACCAAGAAACGTTTGAATGGCAGTTTCCACGCCTAGGTTGGGAATGTGTTTGATGTGTTCTATTTTAGCTTTAATCATCCAAGTCCTAGGTTTGGCCAAAATGCATCTAAGCTATTCTATATGAAATGCAGATTTAAATGAAGACATAAAAAGATTTGGACAGAAAAATAGAAAGAACAAGATGGATTAAAGACCCATACCTGATCCGGATGTCTGATGAAGGTTCTAATTTTTGAAGTAGTCAGGATCGTCTGGAATTCGACAGGATCATCTCCTATCTGACAGGATCGTCTGAGATCTGACAAATTCGTCAAAGACCTACAAACAGAAAAACAGATGCAAAATACAGAGAATGCAACTATGATAACAGAGGGTAATGATGTAAAATGACAGTAAGAACATTAAAATGATGATAATAAGCAAAAACACGAATGCATTATAACGATCTAATGACAATTTATGCTTTTATTATGCATTAAAGCTACATGGGTGAACTCCAAGATGTAGAATAATAAAGAATAACCATAGAATTAACTAAATGCAGAATAATACAACAGAAAAAGGATGAAGAAATGCAAACTCTAGGCACTGATTGCCCCCAATGTGAACTACAGTCGAAATCATCTCGAATTGGGTCGAGATCGTCCGAGATTGTACGAGATCGTCTGAGAAGAACTGAGCTTGCTCCAGCTGAAAAACAATGAAGTTCTTGCAAACAAACTTGAAAAAATGCGAATGCAAACAGTGATTTAAGATGGTCTAGTGCATGTAGAATTCGAGTTACAAGGAATTTCAGCCAGGGGGATGCTAAGGGGGAGGGCCTAAGATTAAATAGGCTTAGGAGGGAGGTTAGGAGGTTGGAGATCATCCCTATTTGGGAGATCTCCAATGGGGAGGGTCTCTAACGGCGCAGACACGCTTCTGCCCGGATTAGAGACGTCGTTGGAACAGAGACTAATTGTGAAAAATCAGTTTTGGGACAAGATCGTCTGGACGTCCTAGCCTAGACGAAATCGTCCGATCTGAGGCGATATCGTCTGATCGACGACGATATCATCAAACGGTCAAAACAAACTCTAAAAATGGCATGAGAAAGGAGGAAACGGATTAAGCGATGGTTTGGGAGCGATTTTGGAGGTTAAAATTTGAATTTGAATATTTACTAGAGTAATTGTAATTATTAAGGTTTTACTGCACCAATTTTAGGGTGCTACAAAGGTATTCTTCCTCAACATCCCTCTTAGTAGGTAACTTAAAATTATTAGAATCTTTGGATGTCTCATATCTAAGTTCCCTTCATCCTACCTTGGGATGCCTCTATTATTTCATAAATATCTTGAAATTTTGTGGACTCCTATCCTTGAAAGAATGCAAAGGAAACTCTCTAGATAGAAAGGATCTCTCTTAAGCCAAGTTGGGAAAGCCCAACTTGTCCAAGCCACCCTACAAAGTATCCCCATATTCTTTCTATCTATTTTCAAGCTTCCTTCAATCATATACCAAAAAATTGAACAAATACAAAAAGCCTTTCTCTGGTCTAGCATTGAAGATCACAAAAGGTACCCTCTTGTTGCTTGGGATCAGACCTATTCCAAGAAAGAATTTGGAGGACTTGGATTTAGGAAGATCAAACCAATGAACTTAGCTCTCATATCTAAGCATGGTTGGAGACTTCTAAAAAAATGATAAAGCTATATGTATTGATATCATTCAAGTTAAGTACCTTCGATAGGGCATTTCCTTCCTAGAAAATCACAACTTACCTAGTGGCTTGGATTTTTGGAACTCCCTCTTCAAAACCAGAGATCTTATCCAATGTGGTATTAGGTAGAAATTGGATAATGACATTGATCATCCTCTTGTGTCACATCCAAACATGGTGGTAATCAAGCCTTTTACTGATCATATGTTTGGAGAGAAATTTTATAACTTTATTGAGACCACCCATGAGAGAAAGAGATGTAAATCTATACTTACAAATAATCTCAATAATAGGGAGTCAACAACTATTACTAAGTTATTCAATATCTTGAGAATCAAATTCATCCCCACCAATGCTAATGATGACACTCCTATTCGGAAGTCTAGTGATAATGGCACTTTTTTCTATTAAATCTACCTACTATGTCCTTGAAAGCAACATTGACCATTGGTTCTCTATCAAACACATATGTCTTAAACACCTTACTCCTAAAATTACCTTTTTTTACTGGTTGGTTGTTCAAAATAAGATCTTTATGATTGATAACCTCCAATCCAAAGGCATGGCCCTTCCCAAAATATGCCACCTCTACTCCTCTAATGTTGAAACTATTCACCATTTTTTCATTGAGTGCCTATTTTCCCAAAGGGTCTTCCATTTCCTTCTTAACTCCTTTGGAATTTATTGGGCCCAACCTAGCAATATCAGGGAGTTTTTCCTATAGTGGACTTATCTATTCTATGATTACAAACTATATTCCCTTTGGGTATTTTACCTACCCCACTTCCTTTGGAAAATTTATAAAGAAAGGAGCAACAAGGATTTTTGAGAAGAGTCCAGAGGAAACCTCTTGATTAGAACAAATATATTAAATGTTGCTATTGATAATTCATCATTACTTTCACCCTCAGGTGTCATAGGCAACTTTGAGGAGATCAGGTTGATTGTGTCTCTTGGAATTTGGTCTCCTTTACCTAGATCTTCTCCTAGGATTGATAGATCCAATATCAAATCGACTCCCCCATTTATGATGGATAAAATTCAACTTCGATGGTGCCTCTAAAGGAAACCCTGGCTAGGCAGGTGCTAATGGTATAATCAAAAACTTCAAAGACCAAATCATGTTTACCTTTCTAGAGAAAATTGGAATCCAATCAAGTCATTTTCCTAAAGCAAGAGTTATTTTCTAGGGCCTAAATCTCATGAATAACATCTCTATGAGAAATATCATTGTTGAAGGTGATTCTATGAATGTTATCAATATGCTTAAAGGTTCTTAGTATTTTACATGGAATATTGATGACTTGATAGAATATTCTAAAAGAGCCTTACAGAACTTTGACAATGTCATCATTCAACATGTATTCAAATAAGGTAATCGTGTCACTAACATCATGGCAAAACTAGTTGTAAATTTCAATGACATAATTTTATGGAATTCTAATTTTCCTTATTATTTGGTTGATTGTTATCTCCTTGATGATATCCATATTTCTAATGTATAATTCTCATGGATATTTCCCTTGTAGACTCTCCCCCCATGATGTTTTTGATAGTGTCTCTCTTCTTGGTTTACCTCTTGTTGTTAGCAATCATCTTTTCAATCTAAGTGTTAGCCTCCTCCCCATTTTTTGGTGTTCATTAGCCCTTTTAACCTTCATGTTTGATGTCATGTTATTATATTTATTCGTGATTGGGCCTTTTATTTGAGGTTCAATCATCTCCATTGCCCTGCTCTATGTTGGCTTAATGTGTCTATGGATCATTAGAAATGGTTTGGTTTTTAGCCCAGTCATCATTGTGGCACTGGTTGAAATGATTCACCTATCCTTTATTTCCAATACAATTATAATTGAACACAGATTATATTAACAATAATTAACACAACAATAATATTCGATAGATTGGATGAATAGTGAACAAAGGAAATAAATTTTGCTTTAGGAGGGATGGTCCTTGCCACTTGGAGGGCTCAGTCCTCTATGAATAATGCAAGTGAATAATTGAATATATGAAGGTGATTTCGAATTAAATCAAAGTGACTATAAATTTAATCAATAATCCTTGGAAACCTAACATAGCCGACTAGCTATGTTAGGTATGTAACATGGCTCCCCTCCTCGGAAATATTTGTCCTCAAAGCTAGAAATATCTAGAAAATACTTTCAGGTTCCCATGTAGCATCTTCTTCAGGTAGGTCCTACCATTTGATGAGGAATTATTTGATGTGACATGATCTCAGCATACATTTTTTGCTTTGTAAAATTACTTCAGGCCGGAGATATATACGTCCTTCTTCATAGAGTATTGGTAATTCTAACTGAGATTGTACTTTCTAGCCAATCACACTTTTGAGATAGAAAACATGAAATAATGGATGTATACAAGATGAGGTAGGAAGCTCTAGTTGATATGCCACTTCTCCAATGCAACACACTATTTTGTAAGGGCCATAAAATCATGGAGTCAATTTTTTATTGGTCTTGATCTTCAATGAAAACTATCTATAGGGTTGCAAATGCAGGAACACCATATCACCTGTATTAAATTGTCTTTCCAAAATGTGTGTGTCTTGTTTCTACTTCATATAATTTTGTTCTTGGACCAAGTTATCTTTGAGAATGTTGAGCATTGATTATCGGTGTTGGAACCAATCATCTACTTGGGCCACTTTGGAAGAACTAGGTACATAATATTCTATTGTTGGTGGTGTAATTCCATACAATTCTTCAAATGGATACATCTTAATGGAATAATGGTACAAATTATTGTACCACCATTCTACCAAGGAAATCCAATGACTCCATTGATATTATTTATCCTAAATAAAACATCTTAGATAGGTACCCAAAAAATTGTTAACTATCTCAGTTTGGCCATTTGTTTTTGGATGGTATGTAGAGGATATATTCAACTTGGTACCACTAATATGAAATAATTCTTTCCATAAATTTATAGTAAGGATGGGATCACGATCAATTACAATATTTTTGGCATTCCATGCAATTTGAAAATTGAATCCATAAATACCTTAGCCACTTTGCTTGCTGAAAATAGATGTTGTAAAGCCTAGAAGTGAGCATATTTGGAGAGGTGATCCACTACCACAAAAATTACTATTTTTCCTTCTAATTTAGGAAGACCTTCAATAAAATCCATTGAAATATATTTCCACTGATGATCTAGAATAGGTAATGGTTGAAGCAATCCTGGTGATTTGATTGTTTCACCCTTATTGTGTTGGCATACTTTACATCCAACCACCCATTGTTTAACCTCTGCTTTTAATAATTTTCAATAAAAGGATTGTTTTATCCACATATAGGTTTTCAAAAATCCTTAATTTCCTACTGATGGAGAAGCATGTGATTCATCTAGAATCCAAGATCTGATTGTAGAATTGTATGGAATGTAAATATGTTTTTTTCTTCTTAAAACCTTGTCATCATAGAAAAAAGAGGATGCTTGGATGAACCCAACAAGAATTTTTGAATTATTTGAGCAGTTTATTTATTGGACAAAAATTCTTCCTGTAGTTGATAAATCCATTGGGAACATGGACATGAAATAGCATTAATAACTACTTCATCTTCATATTTGTGCAATAGTGCATCTACTGCCATGTTTTCTTTCCCTATATTATACTCAATAACAAAATCATATCCCAAAAATTTTGTTAACCACTTTTTTTTTTTTGGATAAGAAAATCATTGTTCTAGAAAGTGCTTGAGATATGATTGGTTTTAATAATAAAGTGGCTACTAATTAAGTAGTGTCTCCATTTCTCCACTGCATGTAGAATAGCCAACATTTCTTTCTCATATGTGGACCTTCCCAATTTTTTTTCCAAAATTTATTTACTTTCGAATTCCAAAGGATGAAACCTCCTACATTAGTATTGCCCCAATACCTATTCCTAAATCATCACATTCAATCACGAATGGTTTTTTTAAATTTGGAGTTGCCAACACTAGAGTAGTACACATTGCTTCTTTGAGGGCCTCAAATGCTTGAGTGGCTACTTTCGACCAATGAAAAGCATCATTTTTTGTAAGAGTATTGAGAGGAGCTGTAATTTTTCTATAGTTACACACAAACTTGTGATAGTAGTCGATAAGGCCCAAAAAACTATGTAGTTTCTTGATGGTTTTAGGTAATGGTCAATCCTGAATTACCTTTATCTTATTAGGATCCACTTTAACACCTTCTTGAGAAACTATTTGACCTAGGCACTCAACTTCTTGAACACCAAAAGATCATTTAGAGTGTTTGAAAAATAATTTTTCCTTGTGGTATATGAAGAACCCTTCCCACATGCATCAGATGTTCATTACCTATTATACTATATATGAGTATCATCAAAAAAGACTAGGACAAATTTACAAAGGAATGGATGAAACACATGGTTCATGAGACTTTGGAATGTGGATGGGGCATTAGTGAGACCAAACGACATGACCAAGAATTCATAGTGACCTTCATGAGTATGAAAAGTTGTTTTGGGAATATCCTCTTCCATAACTCTATTTGGGTGAAACCCAAAACGTAAATCCAATTTTGTAAAAAAAATTGCACCATGTAGTTCATCTAATAAATCATCAATGATAGGTTTAGGTAATTTATCCTTGACGGTGATTTTGTTAAGGGGAAAAAATACAGACACATATGCCAAGAATTGTCTTTACGATGGGCCAAAACTACTGGTGAATAATAGGGACTAGTGTTGTGATGGATGACTCCATGTTCTAATAGTTCTTGGAAAATTTTCTCAATTTCTATTTTTTGAGGTTGGGGATATCGATAAGGACAACCATTAGGAGGAATACTTCCTAGGACAAGGTGTATGGCATGGTCATGAGATCTTTTGGGATGTAGTCCCTTGGATTCTTGGAAGACATCATCATAGTTAGTCATAATATTTTGCAGATCTTCTTATTGAATTTTTGGCATGGCTTGTGCTTATCGTTACATACAATTAGTTTGAGCAATGAATCCATAACTACCTTTTCTTAATATTTTCTCCATGCTGTGAGAACTTACTATCCTTGATGGAGGTAAGTTTCCTACGTAGGAAAGTAGACTAGTGAATTCTGAAATATACTCTCTTACTAATCTTGTTTGTTTAAGTGATAACAATCGAACCATGTATGAATATGAGGATCCTTTGTCAAATATATTAAGGAAAAGTGTTCTGAATTCATCCCAAAATATGGGCTACTTAGTGCCATGTTTGTGCCATGCAAACCATTGGTAAGCTTCAGTACTAAGTTTGGAGGAAGCAAAATGAATTTTTTTTTTAATATGGAATCTGGTAGTCTAAAATGCCTTCCATTTTAGCTAACCAACCATGTGGATCATGACCCTAAAAGGTGGGCATATAAATACAAAGGAAATTGACACCGTTAGGACCTCTTGGTTGTTGATAAACTTCCTCTCTATCTTGGTCCTCATTATTCCTTTGTCTATGGAAGTGATTTTGGGCACCTCTAGTAGGACCTCTTTGTTGTTCATAAACTTCCTCGCTATCCTGATCCTCATTATTCCTCTGTCTATGGAAGATATTTTGGGCACTACTAGTAGGACCTCTTTGTTGTGCATAAAATTCCTTGCCATCCTGATCCTCATTGTTCCATTATCTATGGAAGCGATTTGGGGTAGGAGGGGTTGTTTGGTTTTGGTTTTCCACTAGTTTGGTCAACATTACAATCAAATTATTCATGCCATATAGTAATTGGGTGATATAAGTTTGCATATTTGGCTTGTTTGCATTGGGGTTTTTCATTTCCTCATGTGATATTCTCATGGGAAGAGGTAGGAGAAGGATTGAGGGCCATGGTATTAAGAAGCAGATGATCGAGATCAAAACTATTAATGCATACAGGATAGTTGTATTGTATACCTTTGGTTTGATGAGGTCTTCTTTGTGACTTTATGAGCCCTTCATTTGAATTCTCCAAGCTTGCTAATTGACCTTTTGGTCCTTTGGTCCACATTTTGCTCATAGACTGTGTAAAATTTATGTTTATCTTTAATTTCTACAAAAAGTTTGGTTTGTGTTCCATATCAACTACCGCTCCAACTGTGGTGCAGATTTGAATTTGAAATTTCCAATGGCTAATTTCTTCAATGGCTAGAATTTTTCTCAATGGTTAGTTTCCATTTTTGAATTTCAATGGCTACTTCACTATGACCAGTTATAGCTGGACCCTAGGCAAGCGATCAGGACTGACGACCAACAACTAGTTCCTCAATGGATATATCCAATGCGACATGAACTCAGTGGACAAGGAATAACACTAGGAGACAAGACCATCGATAAGCTATCAGAAAAGACACTAAAATTTCCACTTGAGATGACATGAAGAACATGACAACCCTGAAACCATAATTTATTTATGCGATCAGGACACTACAACCAATGGACACCGACTAGACAAGCGGATGTGGACATGTGGACAATGAGGACATGACATAGCAAGACTCAAGATGACATAAATACATGGACTATATGACCAATGACAAGATGCTCAATGAATGAGGATGAGTGGAAGACCCACTACATGATGCTAGAGGACAACCAACCCTGGATGACCCCGTACAAGATGCTAGAGGACAATGGACCACAAGATGACAAGGAACAACACTACGTAATGATGACAAGGAATTTTTTACCTACACATGCATGCATAGGGATGATTTATGTGACTGAAGCCACAGAATACTAAGTGCGCCCAAAAAATTTTAAACTCTTGTTGAAATTGATGCCTCCCAAATGTGGGATAATGGAATAGAATGCATAAAAAAATATATCAACTGACCTGAAAGATAACTTTAGACTACATCCAAATTATTTACCACATGGTAAAGAGTGATTTTTGAAGAGGTTTGAACGTCTGTCAGGTAAATTTTGTTGTGATTTATGTATTGAATGGTTTCAAAATCATCATTGGATGCCTGATGGGGTTGTAGATTCTTGAATATCGTTTGCTGCCATGTGATTATTCTGGTGAATCTGAATGAACCCTAAATTCTTTGTTATCCTGTTTGTATGTGTGCACATGTTATGTTTTGGGATGTTGAAATACGATGTGTAACTCAAAATATAACTTACCTATGGATTAGTTTTGACCACACCCTTATTTTCTTCTTTGCATATCCTTCGTTGCCTATGTTGGTTTTCATCATGGACCATAATAGGGGCTTCAATCCATGACTGAGTCAATTGTTGATGCACTGCATTATACCCTTTGCAAAAGACTAAAGCTTTGTCTACCCAACAGCCCCTTGGATCACCTAGCTCTAATACCACATGAAAGGATTCGCCTATCCTTTATTTCCAATACAATTATAATTGAACACAGATTATATTAACAATAATTAACATAATAGCAATATTCGATAAGATTGGATGAATACTGAATGAAGGAAATAAATACCTCTTTAGGTAGGCTGGTCCTCACCACTTTGAGGGCTCAGTCCTCTGTGAATAACGCAAGTGAATAATTGAATATATGAAGGTGATTTTGAATTAAATCAAAGTGACTATATTAATAATAAATTTAATCAATAATCCTTGGAAACCTAACATAGCCGACTAGCTATGTTAGGTATGTAACATTGGTTCCTTGTGGAATTTGAGGATTGACTATGTGTGGGATAGTAAATTTCTTGAAATTGGCCTTTACCATTATCCAATGATATTCTAATATTTATTTACCTTCCCAAGGTATGGAACTCCTAATTTGATTTCTCCCCTATCGATAGTAATCATTATTTGACGTTGATTCTTATGCTCTTCAATTTTAGGTGGGTGGCCTTTGCAAATCCCACTTCTTGCACTCATGTGTTATCCTTTCACATGCATATATCACCTGTTATGTTTCCTTGCTACAACATTGCCACTTCCTCCAACCTTTTTTTCAATTTTTTTTAAAACCTTGTATTTTTCTTATCATGGGCATGGGTTTCTGACATAAAATCAATTGTCATCATCCAAACCATATTTCCATGGTCCATATCAGCCATTTTTTTCACCATCCAACCAATATCCATTTGATGTTTGACTTAAAATAACTTTCCTCTTGCCAACTCACTTTTCTAATTTTAAAAAGTCTCCTTTATCATTTTGTGATGCACTCTTCAAGGAATTTTATTCGACATGTCTATGATCATGGTCATATCAATCTAGTTGGTCTCTCAATTTTACCTAGCTCTAGATATTTTCCCATTTTGAATTATCATCATCATTTCTAGAGTGTGCAAACTAGTATTAATAATATTGGTTTCCTCACTTTTGCCCTGCATTATACCCTATCTTTATTTATCCCATTCACTAGGCCCTCATTCCTTTACAATTCCTTGTCCCTAGGTTGGTTGAATTGTCTGCAAATAGATGAAGGTGACTCAAATCTCAAGCCTAAGATGCTCCACCTAGAGAATCTTGTTGAAGAAATATTAGAGGATCTTGACTTCCTCCTCTTCCTCAAAGTATTTGGTAGACATGATTTGGAGCTCTCTAAGGAGCTTTCCCACACTTGGGTTAACGACAAAGTTACTATCAAAGGTTTGACCTTCACAATCAACCTTGAACTCATTACTGAAATCAATGGGTTCTCAAATGTGGGGAAATTATGCAGAGGGAGAAGCATTCATTGGCGAGTGAGATATAATTGTTCAAGGATAAGGGAGAAATCCTTAGTAGAGATAAATGTGATATTGTTCATGACTCCCTTCCAAAGCCATGGGATAAGGTGATTATCCCCATTATTAACTACTTCATAGTTGATGGCTAGACTAATATATTGAGAAGATTTCATTTAGCCTTTCTTCATCATAATAGAGGTAGAAAGAGCATAAACATCCGCGATTGTCTATTTATATCCATGGAGAGATATGTCCTTAATTTCTATAATGGGTCTTCCTCATTCCTTGTCCACAAAGGACTCCACATGATTATTTACAAGCATATTATTCAAAGGAAAAATCCTCAAATGACTATAAATCTCATTCTCAATAGTCTTAAGATTGAATTAGGCCATATTATCAAAAATCCTACTCTACCTCTTGAGTTTGTGATAAAAAATGGTACTGGGTATTTTATGGGTGATATTTTTGTAGGGCCTTCTATGGGTTATCTCAGTGCATTATGACCCTCCAATGTGATATGCTCTCTCAACCTTGAGCCCAAGACAAAATAAGAAACTCCAAAGTCTAGAGTTGAGGGGTAGAGAAGGTTTGTTCGAATCAAATCCAAAGGAGGTAAAATAAATGGGTCCCCCATTCACATTGAGACTAACTAATTCTTATATGGTGTGGTAAATTCCTTCTTGTCTACTCAAAAAATTAAAGTGAAAGGCACTTCTCTTCATGGAAATGCTGCACTTCTAAGTGGTTCCCTTATGCCCTCAAAGTGTTCTCTCCAAATCTCTTGCTTCCCTCTCACAAGAAAAAAGGGCTACTTTTAGGCCCTATATTTTTTGGGCCATGACAACAACAACCAACATGAGCACTACTTTGGCCTAGCAAGCAAACATTCTGCTAGAAGAATTCAAGAAAGAGATATTAATGTAGAGACCTTTCTAGTGGGATGATTAATGAATAGCTTGGACTATGATATCTCTTTTTGTTCTAGTCTTATTTTTGGTTCCCCACTTATTTATTTTTATGGGTTTCTTGGTTATTTTCTAAGGTTCCCCTATCTTTCCCATTGCAATAACTTTCCATCTCCTTTGTTGGTTGTTGTTTTTTCTCTCCTTAAGGAGTATGTCTTTTGGTATCTTAGTGTTTTTCTCCCTAGTAGGAAGCTTCTCTAGTAAGACCTTCTTTTGAGGTCTTCTCCTTTTTTAAAAGGTTCACGAACCCTTTCAAAACCTCTTCCTCCAATCAATCAAAAAATATATATTTTTTATATTTATTAAATAGTTATACTTTTTTAATCAACTTCTTGACATTATTTTCAAGAAAAGATAAAGTTTAAATATTTTTTTTCCAATACAATGATCAACATTGTGATTGGCTAAACTATCTACCACCTAATTTTTTCCTCTATAGATATAATTATATTTCCAAGAGATTACATCCAATAATACTTGATAAAATCAGAAATAATGGTATTTTTATTAAATCCTAGTATCCATTTTATTGATAGCATTATTTATTTATTTTTAATCCCCCTCGATTGAAATTATTTTTAAATTATAATTTTGATCCATATAATAAGTTCACTAGCCTTTGCATAGTTGTTACTTGAAGTCCATATAATTTTGAATAAGTGAGAGAAATTATGCTTCAAAAAATACCACTTCCACCAATTTTTTCTAGATTAACTTTGGAAATGCCATCAAAATTAAGTTTGATAGACTCTATTCCTGAACAATTATTTTTTATTATAAATCAACACAAATCCTTTATGTTCACTTCATTGTTGTAGGTGACCCTCTTATGTATATTCAAATCCTATAACCATGAGGCTAGTGTCTCTTTTTCTATGCTTAAGAATTTCCACTGTGAGTATTGTCTATAATAATTTTGTAAGAGAGGCAATAATATGATTCAAAACTTGACTTGATTTTGAGATTTAATTTTAAAATTTTATATTATTCCCTTCAAGCCATAAATTCCAATAAGTAATAGTAGGGCCAATACTTCATAGAATACACAATTCTTTAGTTTTAAAATAATTAATCCAACATAGAATACATAATTTTTTAGTTTTAAAATAAATAATTCAATGTTTCATCAATTTTTCAATGTTGATGGATCTACCCAATAATTTGAATATTTTTTAAAATGATAACCCTAAAGGGTGTAAGCAAAGGGACAAACAAGAACTACATAGTCATATGTTTCTAGATCTTTCTCACACAAGTCACACTTGTAAGTTTCATGATACTTCTTCTTTGTAGGCTTTCTCTTATCAAAATATTGCTTTGGACAACTAACTAAAGGAATTTTGAGGCCTTAGGGAGGGCCTCTAATGACCCAATATTTTTCAAAGGGAAATCACTATGAGAAGAAAAATTTGATTACTCTAAATCCTCATATCCTAACTTGACGAAGTATTGACCATATTTTGATTAATTTCAAACCAACTCATCCTTTAAAAATAGTTATATAGAACTTTTAAAGCTCATTTGCTATTTGGTTGAGGTCCTCTCTTTCAACTAGGTTATTAATAGAAATCCATGATTTGAATTTGTCACTCACATTAATATAATATTTGATATTTGGACATTTATATGGTAGACATACATAAAATGATAATTTTCATTTTGAATCTAAAATTAAGTATAAGACTTCAACCAATAATCAGACCAAAAATTTATAAAATCCCCAACTCATTGATTGTCTAATATATTTCTTGATCAATTGCAAACTATCTGATATGAAGCTCCATGTATTTACCACTTTTTTTTTTTTTTTGAGTGGGTTATATAGGATTTAAATGACCCATATTATATCATGACCACATGTTGGTATTACAATAGTGTAACAACTATGCATGTGTCACTTAGTAATATTTGAATGTCAATCTCCTTCTTAAATATTGAGCAATTTCACTGGTTATGCTAATACCATTTGATGTGTATTTATCACTTTCATTATAATATATAATATATATTATTTTTTGATAGATAAAACCTTAAATTACCCTTTAAATAAAAGTTTGAAATATTACCTCTAATTTAAGTTTGAAAGTTGAAAATGAAACTTTAATTTTTAAAAAGGATAATTATTTTTACTCATTGTTGAAGGGTAAAACAATATCTAAAGGGATTTAAAATTTGTAATTTTGATATTTATTACACGTAAAATTGAAACTTTGGTTTATAGTATAAAATCCTTCCTTATTTATTTTAAATATTATGGGCATAACAAAATTTATATTAAAGTTCTTTTAAAATGCTATGCTTGGATTCTATTGATGGTAAATCCCATCAAAATAGCAAAATAATGTAATTGTTGTAAATTTGTTTTTATTTTTTTGGAGAAAAAGGGGTTGTACTCGAGTCCCCCACCCTTGAAAAATCACAAATCTCCTATTAAAAGCTTGAGAGTTAGCAAATAGATTCAATTATTATCTCAATTGCGTTTCTATAGCTATAAACCTACATTATTTTACATAAAATGTTTGAATTCTTGATTTTTATTTTTTGGAACTTTTTCAATTTTCTATGTGAATACAAATATTCCAAAATTCAGCATCCTTCTTGATATTTTCCTATAGTAGCCTTCACAATACCAAAACTTCACCTCTACTATCTATGCATTGCATCTTAGTAGAGTAATATTTCCAAAACATCGCACTATCATAGTCCACTTTACCAGATCTTGATTGCTAGTTTCCTTCCTAAAGCACAAGTGCAACCACAAAAATTATAATTAATAGTTTATATGAAAACACATTAATGTTATGAAATAAAGCAAAAACTACCAATGTAAAATATTAAAGTAAATCTTAATCATTATTTGAATCAGGTAGTCAATATTTTCTTGTCAGCTTCAGCTAAACTGACTATTTCCTCTAACCAAGTAGAAGAGAATTTAACTTCATGATCATCAATTAAAACCCCTCTATTGGCTATCCTATCTGCACATATGTTTCCTTCCCTTAATGTAATTATAAACCTAATTTCTTCAAAATCTATAGAAAGGTCTTGAATTTCCACAATTATCTCTTGTATGTTCCATGGAGCCTTTGCTTTCCTTTAAATTGTATTTATTACTATGAGTGAATCACCTTCCATCCATACTCTATTCCATTTCATTTTTTTGCATAATTTTAACCCTTACAAAGCCGCCCAAGCATCAACTTCATTATTTTTCTGAAATCCACTATTGAAAGCATAATGAGACAAAATATCTCCTCTATTATTTCTAGTTATTCCTCCTCTTGTTGGTCCTAGATTTCCTTTAGAGGCTCCAACAAAGTTCCATTTGACCAACTCCACATCTAGTGGTTTCCATTTTATATTCTTTGTCTTCTTTTTTTCTCCTATACCCAACATTATAATTCCATTTGATGACTTGACTCCACCTATCAAGGCTCTCTAATTCCATATTAGGGATTGGATGATTTGATAGGATTGGTTTATACTCCTCTATGGATAAAATAATTTTCCTTTTCATCACCTCTGAATTGCTTTCCTTTCCTTTAAATATTATTTTATTCCTTTCTAGCCATACAATCCAAAGTATTGTATCTTTTGATATATAACATATTTTATGTAAAGCATCACTCTTAAAAGTGCTTTGTTATTGCTTTAATAATTCTGTCATTCATCACCATGCATTTACCAAACATATTAAGAATCCATTGCCATAGTTTCCAGACTATTGACAAAGTGTCCCAAGATATGGTCTATACTCTCCTCCATTTTAAAAAGAACATCGATCTTCTTGAGCAAACTAGATTGATCCTAAATGGTTCACTCACTAACCTCTAATACTATAGATTATTTTAAGGATTTAGCTATAAATCAATCAATGTAAGGAAACTACAACTCAAAAACTACTAAAATTTATGATAATATCCTATAGAAAATAAAATATAAAAATTTATAATAATTTGCATGCAAAATTTCTAAGATAAATAAGGGAAAATAAACTTGGCTAAAAAATTATATTCCTAGATATAATATCTTTCCTCATTGAATTCATAGCCCTCCATTGCTCCTCCCATCATCTGAACCCTAGCTAACAAATTTTTACAATTTTATTTTTTGCAACTTGAAAAATCATCACTACCCTTGTTTCAAATGGCTGACTTCATAGGGTTGTATCTCCCTCAATATTTCTTAGATTCCTTCATATGACCACTCATTTTAAATCTCTTCAAATTATGCACAAATTGGTCCAAGAATCAATTGAATCGAATAACCCTTCATGAAGATACAATTACTAAAATATGAGATATTTTTCAAATAGATGTACTCACATTTCCAAGAGATTACATCCAATGATAGTTGATAAAATCAACAATATTGTTATTTTGTATCATCCTCACATCAATTTTATTGGTATAATTAATTATAATTTGGGGATCCACCTCAATTGAAATATATATTTTTATCCTTTTTCAATTATAATGTGGATCAATTTAAAAATTTCCCTAGCCTTTAGATAGTTTTTAATTGAAGTTTCATATGATTTTGAGCAAGTGAGAGAAATTTTATTTTAGAAAACATCACCTCCACCTACTTTTCCTAGATTTACTTTGGAAACACCATCAAAATTAATTTTGATAAACTCAATTCCTAAACATTTCCATTTTATTATAAATTGAAGCAATTCCTTTATATTAATTCCATTCTTGCAAGTGACCCTCCCATGTATATTCAAATCTTGTAACCAAGAGGCTAGAATTTTTTTCACACTTAAGACTTCCCATGGTGAGCATTATGTCTATAAACATTTTGAAATATAGGTAATAATACGGTTCATGTTGGACATTTTGAGTTCCTAAGCTAAGAGTTGTCATTGATGTCAAAAGGATCTATGTAAGCTAACACTATGTTTGTGTAGAAGCAAAGGTTTTGATCAAAGGTTCAAGAAGGGATGCATGGCATTTGGTTCTAAAAGGAGCTTCAAGGGAAGCTTAGCAAAAGGTTTTTATTTAAAACCATGGATGGCAGATTTGAAATGGGTTTTTCTTAAAACCCAAGTTGGCTTTTCGTTTCATCGAAAAAGGTGCCCCGATGATGAAGAAATTTAATTTCAAAGGTTTTATTTAAAACCATGGATGGCAGATTTGAAATGGGTTTTTCTTAAAACCCAAGTTGGATTTTCGTTTCATCGAAAAAGGTGCCCCGGTGATGGAGATATTTAATTTCAAAGATTTGGTTTAAATTTTAATTTATTTAAAATTTAAATTTAAATTTTAAAATTAAAATAAAAAGAATATTCACCGACGTCATAAAGGAAGGTTCAAAAGCGTCGACGTTTCCAAGCTAAGGGAAGGCATATATATATGCCATTAAATTTTTGAAGATTAATCATCCTTGCTCTTGTTGTTAATGCGATTGTTGGAAAGCGAATAGAGCTCGTGCGAAAAAGGTTTAAGTGGTGGAAGCAACGAATAAATCGGACGACGTGCGAAACCCAAGTCACCTTGGGCAGTGTGGCCTATTGGCAACTCGAGCAGTGCAAAGGCATTTGGTAGCACGAGGTCGTGCATTCGATTTTGGCAAGGTTCGTTCGTTGTGCTTTGTGGTGGAAGCGCCAAGGGCGCACGGTTTATTTGAGGCACGTGGGCCTATAGCAAATAAAGGGAAGTCATGTCCCTTTTGCATTGCGAACGAGCGGGTAGCTCATTTGGCTACCTTAGCCATGGCTAAGGCGCTCGCGGTGAGGGCAGGTCGAGGGGTCGAAACCCATTAAGGAGGTATGCGAATTTTTGATTAAAATTTAATTAATGCTCTAAAGTTTGGAGTGATAAGGGTTAGGAAATATTTTATTTTTGTAAACCTTTGTTGTGTTTAAAAGGTTAAATAATTATTTTGTTGGTGAAAACCATAGATGATTATTTGAGCCTTATGATATTGATTTGAATTTTTGAGAGCATTATTTTAGGAGAAATAAGGGTTTTGAATGAAGTAGAATTTGTGGAAATTGAATAATGGATTATTGATTATTATTTTTAGAGGGTTTTTCTCTAGATGGACTTTGGTGGATGTGATTATTGAGTTGGAGTAAAAAGGTGTAAATTGAGTTATACTTTATCTTGTGATTATTATTTGAAGTCCACTAACCCTTATTAAGATTGGAAAGGAAAGTTTTGTTGAGTGTGGCAGATTTTGTGAACAACTTCTTGGCATCAAAAAGGTATGGGCAATATTCTCCTATTGATTGTATATGGTGGTTGATTTCTGAAAATATCATTGGAGTGAAAAGGATTGATTGTGGTTTCCTATTTGAAAATTGTTGGTTTAATGCTTCAAGGTTTTCTGGTTTGAGAGTTGTGATTAAAACCTTATTTTATAAGCATTGTTGTTGAAATAAGTTGTTGTGCAAAGAACTTGAACTTGAGTTAGAGAAGAACATGAGTATCATTGTTATGTGAGAGTTGTTGTTGAGTATTGTTGGAAATATTTTGAGTTGGTTGATTCATGCTTGGACTAGGGTTTGTGAGAAAGAGTTGTTCCTTGTGGTGATTGGTTGAGTAGAGTTGTTTGAGCCTAGTCAAGTGATTGTGTGAAGTGGTTGTTCAAGTTCCATAAAACAAACTATTCTATATTCTGATTTGAGTTGAGTTGAGAAAGAAATTGGATTTGAGTATAGAACATATTGAGTCTCTAACAATTCTCTTTATGCTTCTATGAGATTGTTGAGTTGAGATTGGGATTTGAGTATAGAATATATTGAGTCTCTAACAATTCTCTTTATGCTTCTATGAGATTTCTGAGTTGAGATTGATTTGAGTTGATATTGGGATTTGAGTATAGAACATATTGAGTCTCTAACAATTCTCTTTATGCTTCTATGAGATTGAGTTGAGATTTTGTTGAGCTGATTTGAGGTAAGTCTTTGAGAAGGCTTGTGGACTGATTTTGAGTAAGCTTTTGTGAAGGCTTGCTATGCAGATTTGAGCAAGTCCTAGAGAGGACTTATTGAGCAGATTTGGACAAGTTTTGAGTGAGCTTGTTGAGAGATTTGGACAAGTTCTGAGTGAGCTTGTTGTGATTTGAGAAGTCCTAGAGAGGACTTATTGAGAAGATTTGGACAAGTTATGAGTGAGCTTGTTGAGCAGA
The DNA here is from genome assembly GCA_028583015.1 of Wollemia nobilis. Lineage (NCBI taxonomy): Eukaryota > Viridiplantae > Streptophyta > Pinopsida > Araucariales > Araucariaceae > Wollemia > Wollemia nobilis. The sequence continues at coordinate 4,997,240 of JAQPPZ010001057.1, read as the reverse complement.
TTTGGACAAGTTGAGTGAGCTTGTTGAGCAATTTGAGCAGGTTTGAGTGAGCTTATTGAGAATATTTGAGTAGGTTGAGTGAGCCTATTGAGAATATTTGAGCAGGTTCTGAGTGAGCCTATTGAGCATATTTGAAGAGGTTCTGAGTGAACCTATTGATAGAGCTTTGGAGGTGACAGAGTATAGAGGACAGAGTCTCAGTGGATAGAGATCCAGCAGCCAGGATAATTGAAGATAGATCTGAGTGAGGAGTCTTCAAGTGGAGAGAGATCCACAAGTCAGTGCAGTAGAGAGACAGAGTCTTCTAGAAGATCACTAGCTAGAGTAGAAGGGGAAAGAGTTCTCCTATGGAAGAGATCCATGAACTTGAGATTTAGGGGATCAACATCTCCTTTGGATAGAGGTCCATAAACATTGTAATTGGGAAGGATTCCCAAGAGATTGATTGAGAAAGTTTTAGCAAAATATTTTCTTCGTGGAGTAGCCTGCATTGGGTGAACCATGTAAATTGTTGTGTCACTTTTGTGGATGGTGTTTTGTGCATTGCTTTGATTATTGCTATTGATACTTCTATCTATACACTGCATAATATTGAATTGAAAAGAAAAGTAAAAAGTGGTCTTATACTATTCACCCCCCTCTTAGTATAAGCTTGTGTTCTTCAATTGGTATCAGAGCGGGTTCCTTCAAAAGAGTTTGATAGCTTGAAGGAAAAGCGGTCTAAGAACACAATGGATCACAAGGATCAAAAGGATGGGTCATTCAATAATGCAGTACCAGTATTTGATGGAAGTGACTTCTTGTATTGGTGTATGTTGATGAGATTTTACCTGATGGCACTTGGAAATGAAGTTTGGGATGTAGTGGAACTTGGATATGATTCAATAGTCAATCCTCCTACATATAAGGAAGGTAAGCTTCTAATGCATGCAAATTCAAGAGCTATGAATGCAATTATAAAAGGATTGGGTAGATCAGAATCTATGAAGGTTATGGATTGTAAAACAACAAAAGATATGTGGGATCTACTGCATGACATATATGAGGGTGATAAAGGTGTCAGGAAAGCTAAGATCAAAAATCTCAAAGGAGAATTTGAGAACTTAAGAATGAGAGATGATGAAAATATTCATGATTATCTCAGTAAGATTGATGAGCTTGTACATGAGATGAGAGGTCTTGGAATGAAGGTTGATGAATCTGATGCTTGTGATAAGATCTTGAGAACTCTTCCAAAAAGGTATAGTGAAAAGGTTTCTGCTATAGAAACATCAATTGATAGTGATTCTTTGACAAGGAATTCTTTGCTTGGCATGCTTACTACTTTTGAGATAAGAACAAAAGATCCTATTCCTCCAAAAGAAGTTGCATTCAAAGTGGACAAAAATAAAAAGGGTAAAAATATAGAATCAAGTAGTGAGTCATCTAGTGATGAAGAAGCTAACTATGGTAGAAGAGATAAAGGTTCCAAAATATCCATAGATATAAGATCTATTAAGTGCTTCAATTGTGGAAAGTATGGACACTATGCAACAGAGTGCAAAGAGCCAAAGTACAATAATGATGAAGGAAAATAGGATCACAGGTACAGGGAATCAGAAAGACACAGGTACCGAAAGAAAGGCAAGGATGGACAAAATAGACAAGGAAAGAAGTTCTTCCAAAGGCAAAAGAAAAGCTACTATGCAGATAATGCAAGTAAGTACTCAATTGATAGTGATGCTAGTTTTTTAGACAATGATAGAGATGAAGTCCTATTTATGGTTAGAGAGAAAAGGACTCCAGTTATTCTCAAATGTTTTAGATGTGGTAAATTTGGACATCTTGAAGATGATTGCACTAGGGATGGCTATAGTTTCAGTGATGATGGTTTTGAAGATGCACTTGAAAGACCAGATGAGAATCTTCTAATGGCTCTAGAAGATGAAGTAAGTGATCCTATAGAAGACAAGCCAAAAGGAAGTAATGATAAGGACAAAGGCAAACAAATAGAGGATTACTCAATAGAGAATGGTTATGATCTCAAGGGAGAACTTATCTATGCCCTTGACATAGTAAATAAGGTAAGAAAGCAACACTCTAAGCTTGAAAGTCAGTTTCAAGAATGTGATGAAGAAATATTATTGCTCATAGAGGACTTAGAGAAGTCAAAGGCTAAGGCAAGTAAGTTCAAGGACAAGTTAGAAGCAAAGATTTTGGAGTGTGAAAAATTAACACAAGAAGTGGCACTACTAAAGGAAGATTTAGAGGATTCCAAGAAAAAGTTGTACAAGTATGTAAACAGTGCAAAGAGTGTAGATAAAATAATTAAGATACAAAGAGGAGCAACAAACAAGACAGGTCTTGGTTCCAAACAGGTTCAAAAGGAATGGGAAGAAAAGTCTACTTCAAGTCTTGAAGAAGAAGGAACTTTGGAAGAAGATACTTCAGAAGATGATAGTGTAAGTAGGAATGAGACATCAGAGGATGAATTGGACAATAGAGAGTTCAACAAAGATAGGAATAATGCATGAAGAAGATACAGATGGAACAACAATCAGAATAGGAGACCAATGAGGTCTAGGCAAGGAAGCTTCAATGGGAGATGCTTCTCATGTCACAGGTTTGGGCACATGGCTTCACAGTGCAGGTCATATGAAAGACAGGAATATGGGAAAGGATAACTTTTCCATGGGTATTGCTACTCATGCAATGAGTATGGTCACAAAGCAATGAATTGCAGGGTTCATGGTAGAAGAGGATATGGCTTCACTAGGAGGTATCCTAAGACATTTGCACCTCCAAGGAATAATAACATTAAGTGTTATAAGTGCAATAATGATGGACACACAACAAGATGGTGTAGAGCAAATATTCCAAAAGTAGGTATGAATAGGAACAGGAACATGGATGAGAACAAGAATAGGAATAGGAACAGAAACATAAATGATAACAAAAATAGGGATGATGGCTTGGAAAGAAATAGTGAGAGGATTCAAAAAACTCAGAAAGGAAGAGAGAAAGATAAAGGTAAAGAGCAGTGCTTTCGGGGAGTAGAAATACTCCCACCCCAGAATTAACCACCTCATGAGGAGGTGGGGGAGGGGCTAAGCTAAGAGGCTCATTCTTAGCCCCGAGCCCCAAAGGTGACCCTTTGCCATTGATGACAAAGGGGGAGAGATTTGTGTATATTGAGGAAAGTTTTGATATGGGGAGAGATTTGATATTTGAGAAAGCTTTGAGCTAGGGGGAGCAAAGTCCCAGGGGGAGCAAAAAAGAAGGTCAGATTTTAGTAAAAGGATATGGGTTGCCATCAATGACAAAGGGGGAGATTGTTGGACATTTTGAGTTCCTAAGCTAAGAGTTGTCATTGATGTCAAAAGGATCTATGTAAGCTAACACTATGTTTGTGTAGAAGCAAAGGTTTTGATCAAAGGTTCAAGAAGGGATGCATGGCATTTGGTTCTAAAAGGAGCTTCAAGGGAAGCTTAGCAAAAGGTTTTTATTTAAAACCATGGATGGCAGATTTGAAATGGGTTTTTCTTAAAACCCAAGTTGGCTTTTCGTTTCATCAAAAAAGGTGCCTCGATGATGAAGAAATTTAATTTCAAAGGTTTTATTTAAAACCATGGATGGCATATTTGAAATGGGTTTTTCTTAAAACCCAAGTTGGCTTTTCGTTTCATCGAAAAATGTGCCCCGGTGATGGAGATATTTAATTTCAAATATTTGGTTTAAATTTTAATTTATTTAAAATTTAAATTTAAATTTTAAAATTAAATTAAAAAGAATATTCATCGACGTCATAAAGGAAGGTTCAAAAGTGTCGACGTTTCCAAGCTAAGGGAAGGCATATATATATGCCATTAAATGTTTGAAGATTAATCATCCTTGCTCTTGTTGTTAATGCGATTGTTGGAAAGCGAATAGAGCTCGTGCGAAAAAGGTTTTAGTGGTGGAAGCAATGAATAAATCGGACGATGTGCGAAACCCAAGTCACCTTGGGTAGTGTGGCCTATTGGCAACTCGGGCAGTGCAAAGGCATTTGGTAGCACGAGGTCATGCATTCGATTTTTGGCAAGGTTCGTTCGTTGTGCTTTGTGGTGGAAGCGCCAAGGGCGCACGGTTTATTTGAGGCACATGGGCCTGTAGCATATAAAGGGAAGTCATGCCCCTTTTGCATTATGAATGAGCGGGTAGCTCATTTGGCTACCTTAGCCATGGCTAAGGCGCTCATGGTGAGGGCATGTCGAGGGGTCGAAACCCATTAAGGAGGTATGCGAATTTTTGATTAAAATTTAATTAATGCTCTAAAGTTTGGAGTGATAAGGGTTAGGAAATATTTTATTTTTGTAAACCTTTGTTGTGTTTAAAAGGTTAAATAATTATTTTGTTGGTGAAAACCATAGATGATTATTTGAGCCTTATGATATTGATTTGAATTTTTGAGAGCATTATTTTAGGAGAAATAAGGGTTTTGAATGAAGTAGAATTTGTGGAAATTGAATAATGGATTATTGATTATTATTTTTAGAGGGTTTTTCTCTAGAAGGACTTTGGTGGATGTGATTATTGAGTTGGAGTAAAAAGGTGTAAATTGAGTTATACTTTATCTTGTGATTATTATTTGAAGTCCACTAACCCTTATTAAGATTGGAAAGGAAAGTTTTGTTGAGTGTGGCAGACTTTGTGAACAACTTCTTGGCATCAAAAAGGTATGGGCACATTCTCCTATTGATTGTTATGGTGGTTGATTTCTGAAATATCATTGGAGTGAAAAGGATTGATTGTGGTTTCCTTTTGAAAATTGTTGGTTTAATGCTTCAAGGTTTTCTGGTTTGAGAGTTATGATTAAAACCTTGTTTTATAAGCATTGTTGTTGAAGCATTAGTTGTGTAGGGGGGGGGAGGTTGTTAGGAGATTTTATAGATTTAATGTTGTGCAAAGAACTTGAACTTGAGTTAGAAAAGAACATGAGTATCATTGTTATGTAAGATTTGTTGTTGAGTATTGTTGAAAATATTTTGAGTTGGTTGATTCATGCTTGGACTAGGGTTTGTGAGAAAGAGTTGTTCCTTGTGGTGATTGGTTGAGTAGAGTTGTTTGAGCCTAGTCAAGTGATTGTGTGAAGTGGTTGTTCAAGTTCCATAAAACAAACTATTCTATATTCTGATTTGAGTTGAGTTGAGAAAGAAATTGGATTTGAGTATAGAACATATTGAGTCTCTAACAATTCTCTTTATGCTTCTATGAGATTGTTGAGTTGAGATTGGGATTTGAGTATAGAACATATTGAGTCTCTAACAATTCTCTTTATGCTTCTATGAGATTGTTGAGTTGAGATTGATTTGAGTTGAGATTGGGATTTGAGTATAGAACATATTGAGTCTCTAACAATTCTCTTTATGCTTCTATGAGATTGAGTTGAGATTTTGTTGAGCTGATTTGAGGCAAGTATTTGAGAAGGCTTGTGGACTGATTTTGAGTAAGCTTTTGTGAAGGCTTGCTATGCAGATTTGAGCAAGTCCTAGAGAGGACTTATTGAGCAGATTTGGACAAGTTTTGAGTGAGCTTGTTGAGTATAGTATTTGAGGAGGTTGTGTTTGGTGAGCCTATTGAGGAGATTTTGAGCAGGTTTTGAGTGAGCCTATTGAGCATATTTGAAGAGGTTCTGAGTGAACCTATTGATAGAGCTTTGGAGGTGACAGAGTATAGAGGACAGAGTCTCAGTGGATAGAGATCCAGATCAAGGACAATTGAAGATAGATCTGAGTGAGGAGTCTTCAAGTGGAGAGAGATCCACAAGTTAGTGCAGTAGAGAGACAAAGTCTTCTAGAAGATCACTAGCTAGAGCAGAAGGGGAAAGAGTTCTCCTGTGGAAGAGATCCATGAACTTGAGATTTAGGGGATCAACATCTCCTTTGGACAGAGGTCCATAAACATTGTAATTGGGAAGGATTCCCAAGAGATTGATTGAGAAAGTTTTAGCAAAATATTTTCTCCGTGGAGTAGCCCGCATTGGGTGAACCACGTAAATTGTTGTGTCACTTTTGTGGATGGTGTTTTGTGCATTGCTTTGATTATTGCTATTGATACTGCTATCTATACACTGCATAATATTGAATTGAAAAGAAAAGTAAAAAGTGGTCTTATACTGTTCACCCCCCTCTCAGTATAAGCTTGTGTTCTTCAGTTCAAAACTTTACTTGATTTTGAGATTTATTTTTAAATAATTATGTTATTCCTTTCAAGATATAAATTCTAATAAGTAATAGTAGGGCCAATCCTCAATAGAATACATAATATTATTAATTTGAAATATTTAATTCAACATTTCATTAATTCTTTCAATGTCGATGGGTCTATTCAATATATTTACATATTTTTTAAAAGATAGCCCTAAATGGTATAAGCAAAGGGATAGTGAAGAATAAAATTATCATGTGTTTCTAGATCCTTATCAAAAAAGTCACACTAGAAAGCTCCATGATATCCTTTTCTTTGTAGGCTCTCTCCTTTAAGTATCTATGACAACTCCAATATAGCCATGTCATCTATCTTTATTTTTATGAGCTTGTGCCCTAGGTTTAGATAGCTAGCCCTTGAGCATTAAGGGTATAGTTAATTTTGATTTAGTCCATAAATAGGAAAATTTATGTTGTAGTTGGAATCATCTTTCATAATTGAATCTTAATCTCCTTTGTTGTGCATATGATACTTTTTCTCTCCAATTGTCTATGAGACTTTCCCTCTCTAAGTGGTTAATGATTTGTATTGACTTGAGTCTGGAATCTAAATATTTGTGTACTTAATGTTTGGAAATTGGATTTGAAATATTTTTATTAGTGAATGTTGTTTATTGTGCATTATTGGATTGTTATTGTCATTACTGTATTTCTTGAAATTAGTTCATACAAGTGGTATTAGAGCATCGATCTTGGATCCCTATATTGGTGTGAATTTAACAAAAGGGCATGTGAAACATTCTAGAACCTCTACCAATTAGTTCTGCTTCCCATTTTCTTTTCTTTTTTCAATATTTTTGGCTCATATTTCAACTCATTTTTTTCTATAATATTGTGAGTTCATTATTCGGACTTCCTATCCCCAAACCTAGTTTTAATTAAAAAATTATCACTTGTGGCTAGAATTTTAGAGGATATCTATCGCATTGTGATCATCTCTCCGAGATGATCAAAACAATGGGTATTTCTAGCAATTCATTTTTGGAAATCAAGTGTGTTAGGATCCTTGCAAGAGACATATCTCTTTGTGATTGTATCTTCAATTCAATCAAAGTTGGGGGTATTTCTAGCAATAATTTTCAATAGTGCTCCCCAAATTTATTTAGGTTTATCCTTGAAGCATGAATGAACCTATTGTACCAACTAGTTGGTTGCAAATCAATATTTTATTGTAGTGCATTGGTCATTTATAGGATGTGTGTTGAGCAAAAATAAATGCTAACCCATATCTATTGGTAAGCATCACAACACTCCTCCAGATATTAATAATTTTAATCAATGTCTTATTTCTTCCTTAATTATCATGGCTTTGTCTTCTCCCAATACCTCTACTCCTCCCAATAACCCTCCCCTATCACTCCTACTACCCCTCATATTTTTTATCCTATTGACGATACTAGTGATCCTACTTTGCATATCTATCTTGATAATAAATAAAGGATGGTTTTTTCCATTATGAATACCTTAGTTGATATTCAAAGGCTCATAAAATATTCTCTACTATGCATCCCCTTATCCATGAGTCTCAATAAGTCAATGAGAAGCAACCTGTGATCATTCATTAAGCACCAAATACAAGGGATACAAGCATTCTTCAACAACCACCATCTAGTCATAGTCCTCTAGTTTCCTATGGTAGTCACTTAGCTCCCTATGCTACCAAAGGTACTCTTCTAGGTATGGATGGTTCATCTTAGGCTTTACTTCTGATCTATATTCCTCTATAGTAGGTGCTTCTAATTTCCTTTATTGACCTCATAATGTTCTTGTTTTATATATTGAAATCCCAACCTTTAAAGTTTTCAATCCACATGGATGGCTAGCCAAGATGTATAACATTATCCATCTACACCATGTAACTAAATAAGGTCATGTCACATTAGTAGCTACTAGGTTGGGAACCCATGATAATTAATCTTTGTTATGGCAATTTCATCAACTAGGGTCTTCTCTTTTATGATCTAATTTCAAAATATTATTCCTCTAACTATTTAACAAAGGATCTTCTATATTGTATATGGACCTTCTAATGCAAACGAAGTAATTAAGAATGATTAAGAAGTATCATGTAGAGTTCACAAGTCTTCTCACTTACTCTTACAAATTAGATCCAGCATTGATGGCCTCATACTTTTCCATAATATTAAATATAAAATTTTATGGGAAGTCAATATGCTTAATCCCTATACCCTTGATGATGCTCAATGTATAGATTTGGTAGTATAAAAAAAGCTCCAAGAGCCTAGTCCCCATCCTAGATGTGACTTCAACACTTGAAGTTCTTACTTAAATAACCATAAAAATAAGTGTTCCCATGGATTATTCTATTTAAAATATTCTTCTCACCATCCTCAATATGAGGCCTATGAAGAATATTATACCTTTCAAGTGAAATATAAATAAGAAGCTCATAACATGAAGATTCATTATAGCAAGAACAACCATTTAAACTAAATGAAGTTAAACATAAGGATGATACCATGGATCTCTTTGTTGATGAACTTATTGGGATTTAAGATAATGTTACCATAAAGGTTCAAGGATTCATAAAATTACAATACATCAATGTGTTTATTGATTTAGATAACATACATAACTTTATTAATAGTAAGACAATAAAGTCTTTGGGCTTGTATATCAAATGTTTAAATTAGGATAAATTTCAAGTACTGATTGTAAATGGTGGTACCACTCTATGTGTGTATCAAACATCTAAGGTTAAAATCAAAATGGAGGATTATACTTGTATGAGAAATATCCTTTCCATGAATCTAGGTAGTTTAGATGTTATCTTGGAAGCACAATAGTTATCTTAGCTTGGTGATGTTACTATTAATCTACAAATATTATATGTGAAGTGGATAAAGAATGCAAGGTTTATTTATATGCAATTAATATAAACCCCTCCCTCCAAGGTTCTTAGTCCCCATAGCATGGAAAAGATATTGTAGAAAGGAAGTCATGGATTCTTCACCCAGGTCAATTGCATAGAAGTTTAGTCTATAGAGTTGATTTTTTTAGCTCTTCCTTTGGACGTGCAGAATACTTCCTTTGGTGGTTTACTTGGGTCTTCCTCCTAAGTGCACATATGATCATACCCTCCACATTGTTTCAATCATTCAACCTCCTCATATTCATCCTTACCACTATCCCTAGTCCCAAAATATTGAAATTGAGAAACTAGTTCAAGAAATATTAGAGAAAGAAATCATTCGTTTGAGCATCAGTCCTTCTTCCTTTTTGATGGTTATGGTATGATGAAAGGATAAATATTAGTGAAGGTGTATTTATTTTTAACCTCTCAATAATATCACCATAAAAGATAAGTTTCCTATTCCTATTATAAATTATTTGTTAGATAAATTGCATGGTGCTAGATACTTTACGAAATTAGACTTGCATTCTAGGTTTTATAAAATTAGGATTAGAGAAGAGGATGTTCATAAGGCTACCTTTCACACACATGAGAGGAATTATGAGTTCCTAGTCATACACTTTGGTCTCACTAATTATACTTCCATTTTTCAAAGTCTCATGAACTCTATTCATCATTGTATTTGTAAGTTTGTCCTAGTTTTCTTAATCTTAATTTATAGAAAGTCTTGGAAGTATCATCTTATTCATATGGATAAAGTTCACCTATTATAAAAAGAAACAAATTTCAATAGATCCAAATGTTCCTTTAGGGTCCATGATTTAGAATACTTGGGACATATAGTATCTTAGGAAGGAGTCAAGGTAGATTATAACAAGATCAAATTCATGCAATATTGGCCCCTCCCCAAATCCTTTAAACAAGTATATGGATTTTTAGGTCTCATAGGCTACTATAGAATTTATTTTTAGCTATCGAAATATTGTGTTATACAACAACTTTAATATCTAGTAATTTAATGAGCAACAATTTGATAGCATGCAATAAACTCACTTAATGAAATAATAATTCAATTCCACTTGCCAACAAATCAAATAAATTAAATCAAATTCTAGAAATCAAATCAATGTGAATCCACGTCCACCCAGAGAGGGTAAACTCTCATATACAATTCGAGAGGGTGAATTCTCTTTGCAAACTGAGGTGACTTAAATTTAAATGATCCAATGATTCAAACTAATAAAATATTATTCCTATTTATAGATGAAATCAATAATAACCTAACCCTAATTCTCAAGGGTTGATTAACTAAATCTATGGCCCAAGATAAAGATAATTAGCTGAAATGACTATATTGGGACCATTACATGGCTCTCCCATTCAGAAATATTTATCCTCAAAGCTAAAAATATTGGAAAATGCTCCAAGGCTCCCATGTAGCATCTTCTTCTAGAAGGTCTTGCCACTTGATGAGAAACTCCTAAATTTGTCAAGATCAAAGATGATGAACTCTGGACTAAATACTACTCCATGATGAAGAGTGATTAAATCTTCTTCATCAAGTAATGGATCTCTATCTATACTACACATTTTGTCCAATAACCTATTTGAGACAAGATACATAAAAAATTGGATGCATGCAGGAATACGATGGAAGCTCCAACTAGTATGCTACTTCACCAATGCGATGAACCACCTTGTAGGGACCATAAAATTGAGGAGCCAATTTTTGACTAGAGTTGATCTTTAAGAATAATTGCTTGTAAGGTTGTGGGCATAAAAATACCATATATCCTATATTGAAATATTGTCATGACCCTCCCTAGTAGGCTCTATAGCATGGAAAACTAGGTGTTGTCAAATGATGATCTATACCTAGTTTTGTTATACTTAAACAAGTATTATATTCTTAAAAAATATTTATAATAAAGGATCATTATAAATGAGAGAGTATTAAGTATAATAAAAGAAAATAATAGATTTTTATAAATAAAAAGGATTATTTATAATAAGAGGCTTTTATAATTATGGGGATATTTATAATAGGAAGTATTATAAGTAAAAGGGTTTACTTATAATATAGACTATTATTATATAATTATAATAGAGCGTAAAATATTATGAGTAAAAGGGTTTACTTATAATATAGACTATTATTATATAATTATAATAGAGATTAAAATATTATGAGTAAAAGGGTTTATTTATAATATAGACTATTATTATATAATTATAATCGAGAGTAAAATATTATGAGAAAAAGGGTTTACTTATAATATAGACTATTATTATATAATTATAATAGAGAATAAAATATTATAAGTAAAAGGGTTTACTTATAATATAGACTATTATTATATAATAGAGAATAAAATATTATGAGTAAAAGGGTTTACTTATAATATAGACTATTATTATATAATTATAATAGAGAATAAAATATTATGAGTAAAAGGGTTTATATATAATATAGACTATTATTATATAATTATTTTAAAGAATAAAATATTATAAATAATATATTATCTCAAGCTCTTGCTAAAGAGTTTGAAGAAATCAGGTTTACATGTATATTAAGGGAAGGAAAAAAATGTGCAGATAAGCTAAACAATATAGGGATTTTGATTGAGAATCATGAAGTTAAATTCTCCTTTCCATGCTTAGAGGAAGTAGAAAGTTTAGTTGAAGCTGACAAAAAGTGTTGATTGCCTAAATATATTAATGATTAGGATTTACTTTAATGTTTTCTATTGGTAATATTTGTTTTATTTTGTAACAATAATGTGGTTTCATTTAGACTATTTACTATAATTGTTTTGGTTGCAATTGTATTTCAAGAAGGAAACTAGCAATCCAGATTTGGTAAAACAGACTATGATAGTGCGATGTTTTGAAAATTACTCTACTAAGATGCAAGGCATAGATAATAGAGGTGAATTTTTGGCATTGTGAAGGCTACTATAGGAAAATATTAAGAAAGATGCTAAATTCTAGAGTAATTGTATTCATACAGAGATTTGAAAAGATCCAAAAAATGAAAATCAAGAATTCAAATATTTTATGTAAAATGATATAGGTTTCTAGCTATAGCATCTCAATTGAGATGAGAAGTGTATATATTTATAAAATCTCAAGATCTAAAGAAAAAAGATGTAATTTTTCAAGGGTGGGGGATGTGAGTACAACCCCTTATTATCAAACAAAAAAATAATATTAAGTTATAATAAAGAGTTATTATAAAATAATAGAACATTAAAATGTTCATGGAAGAAATTTTTGAGTAAGATCAGATATTTTGAGATCTAATATTGTATTTGAAAATATTTGGCTGCCCTGGTAGGATAAGGGTCTTCAATGCAGATAGGATGAGAGGAAGAAAGGTAGGGGCTTTCTAACATTAGGGTAGGCAAGCCTTCAATATTGTTTGGGTATGCATTAATGAGAAGGGATGTTCAAGTTGGTGGTAGGAATGTCTGTCAATGTTGGAGGGATGGGTTCCATTTATGATGGAGCTTATCTAAAAAAAATAAAAATATTCTCCATCGGCTATCATGTGGGAGTAGTTAAGGAAGTTATGATAGGCGGCGGGATGTAGAGGACTAAGGAATATTTGTGCAGTTGGGGGAGAGGGATGATGTCGATGGGTTGAGAAGAAATAAAGTAAGGCAAAGAACAACAAAAATGAAGACGAGAAACATTGGAAAGTACCAAGCTAGGATAAAACCACTGAATCAACCTCAAAGGAAGTGGCCAATATACTAGGTTAGGTTATAAATGTTGTTCCCTTTAAAATGATAGTGTTTGTTCGTTCTTGCTTCATAATTTTCGTTGGTTTAACTCTACCAATTCTTTGGTTGTTTGAAAATGAGAAATATCTTATGTTAAAACCCTCCTCTATGCTTGCGTATTAGTTTCCCTTGCAACACTATCATTAGGGCATTTTTTCTTATGTTATCATGGTGTGTATTGTGGGTTCTTTCCCTTTAATTTGTTAGCATGTTGATTATGGAGGAATCCCAAAGTTGGTTGGGAGTCGAGTGTGTTCAATTTTTTCAAACCATGTAAAACCATATTGGCTTTGTTACCTTGTAAGCTAGGGATTTTCAAACCAAAGTCACTTGTAAATTATCCCTATGCTATTGTTTGGTAATTCATAGTTTTATTTCCATATTAAGGAATATTTTTAAGTGTTGGGTGGGTGTTTTCCCTCCTAGCCATTCCCCATATCCTCAATGCCTACAAATTGAAGAGGTCATTGTCACTCTCGAGCAAGGATATCCCCCTAATTATCCCTATGCTATTGTTTGGTAATTCATAGTTTTATTTCCATATTAAGGAATATTTTTAAGTGTTGGGTGGGTGTTTTCCCTCCTAGCCATTCCCCATATCCTCAAGGCCTACAAATTGAAGAGGTCATTGTCACTCTCGAGCAAGGATATCCCCCTGCATGGGCGTTCATAGCCACTAGTAATCCTTCTCTCATTATACCATAACTTAGGCTACAAATATGTGTGGTTACTTTGGACCATAAAGGTTGTTTGCCTCTGTTGTAAGTTACATGGTTGAGCGTGCATAGTGTATTTGATGTTGTTCTTGTTAGTAATCCATTTGATTACTTTTGGAAACATTAATTTATGTTATAAGAGTCTTCTTTAGTTACTTAACTTTAAATAAGTACTAAGAGAAACTTAAGAGGACTATTTAAATGTAAACAGGTTTATTTAGAGATTAACGTAGTTGTCTTTAATTTGTTAAATAAATATGAAATTAGTTTGTTTTATAAATTTAGGGTATAGGTATTTAATTTATAAATTGAAGGAAAAGGTATATTTATGGATTAAAGTAGATGACTTTGATTTAATAAATAAATATGAAATTAGTTTGTTTTGTAAATTAAGGGTATGGGTCTTTAATTTATAAAATGAAGGAAAAGGTTTATTTATGGATTAAAGTAGTTGACTTTGATTTAATAAATAAATATGAAATTAGTTTGTTTTGTAAATTAAGGGTATGGGTCTTTAATTTATAAAATGAAGGAAAAGGTTTATTTATGGATTAAAGTAGTTGACTCTGATTTAATAAATAAATATGAAATTAGTTTATTTTGTAAATTAAGGGTATGGGTCTTTAATTTATAAAATGAAGGAAAAGTTTTATTTATGGATTAAAGTAGTTGACTTTGATTTAATAAATAAATATGAAACTAGTTTGTTTTGTAAATTAAGGGTATGGGTCTTTAATTTATAAAATGAAAGGAAAAGTTTATTTATGGATTAAAGTACTTGAATTTGATTTAATAAATAAATATGAAACTAGTTTGTTTTTTAAATTAAGGGTATGGATCTTTAATTTATAAAATGAAGGAAATTTTTTATTTATGGATTAAAGTAGTTGAGTTTGATTTAATAAATACATATGAAACTAGTTTGTTTTTTAAATTAAGGGTATGGGTATTTAATTTATAAAACGAAGGAGGATTAAAGTAGTTGACTTTGATTTAATAAATAAATATGAAATTAGTTTGTTTTGTAGATTAAGGGTATGGATCTTTAATTTATAAAATGAAGGAAAATGTTTATTTAAGGATTAAAGTAGATGACTTTGATTTAATAAATAAATATGAAATTAGTTTATTTTGTAAATTAAGGGTATGGATATTTAATTTATAAAATAAAGGAAAATGTTTATTTATGGTTTAAAGTAGTTGACTTTGATTTAATAAATAAATATGAAATTAGTTTATTTTGTAATTTTATTTTTTCTTGATAATAAGGGGTTGTACTCGAGTCCCCCACCCTTGAAAAATTACATCTCTTTTCTTTAGAGCTTAAGAGTTTACAAATAGATACACTTCTCATATCAATTGATATGCTATAGCTAGAAACCCATCATTTTATATAAAATGTTTGAATTCTTGATATTTATTTTTTGGATCTTTTCAAATCTCTGTATGAATACAATTACTCTAGAATTTAGCATCTTTCTTCACAATTTCCTATAACAGCATTCAGAATGCCAAAATTCACCTCTAGTATCCATGCCTTGCATATTAGTAGAGTAATATTTCCAAAACATTACACTATCATAGTCTGCTTTACCAAATATGGATTGCTAGTTTCCTTCCTGAAACACAAGTGCAACCATAAAAATATAATAAATAGTCTAAATGAAAACGCATTATTGTTACAAAATAAAACAAATATTACCAATGGAAAACATTAAAGTAAATCTTAATCATTAATATATTTAGGCAATCAACATTTTTTGTCAGCTTCAACTAAACTTTCTACTTCCTCTAACCATGGAAAGGAGAATTTAGCTTCACGATCCTTAATCAAAACCCTCTATTGGCTAGCTTATCTCCAAATTTTTGTCTTCCCTTAATATATGTGTAAACCTAATTTCTTCAAAATATTTAGCAAGATATTGAATTTCCATAATTATCTCTTGTATGTTCCATGGAGCCTTTGCTTTCCTCAAAATTGCATTTTTTCTATGAGAGAATCACCTTCCATCCATACTCTATTCCATTTCATTTTTTTACATTTTTTAATCCTTCTAAAGTTACCCAAGCTTTAGCTTCATTAATTGTCTTTAATCCAATATTAAAAGCATAATGAGACAAAATATCTCTATTATTTCTAATTATTCCTCCTCCTACTACTAGACCTTGATTTCCTTTAAATGTTCCATCAAAATTCAATTTAACCCACTCCACATCTGGTGGTTTCCACTTTATATTCTTTACCTTATTTTTTCTTCTCTTGTACCCAACATCATAATTCCATTTAATGACTTGACTCCATCTATCAAGACTCTCTGCTTCCAAATTAGGAATTGGATGAGTTGATAGGGTTGGTTTAGACTTCTATGTGGCTAAACATATATTATTTTTCATTACCTCTAAATTTATTTTATTTCCTTTAAATATTCTTCTATTCCTTTCTAGCCATAGATTCCAAAGTATTGTATATTTTGATATATCCCATATTTTCTGTAAAGCCTCACTTTTATAAGTGCTCTAAAATTGCTTTAACCAATCTTCAATTTTGTTATTCATCACCATGCATTTACAAAACATATTAAGAATCCATTGCCATAGATTCCAAACTATTGAGCAATGTTCTAAGATATGGTAAATAATCTCCTCATTACAGAAAACACATTGAGATGGTCCATGAAAACCCCTTTTCATAAGGTTATCCTAGGATAAAATTCTTCTATGACCTACTAGCCAAACAAAAATTTTGACTTTAGGAATGCTTGGGCTATTCCAAATATC
This sequence comes from Wollemia nobilis, assembly GCA_028583015.1. Taxonomy (NCBI): domain Eukaryota; kingdom Viridiplantae; phylum Streptophyta; class Pinopsida; order Araucariales; family Araucariaceae; genus Wollemia; species Wollemia nobilis. The sequence goes on along the minus strand of JAQPPZ010001057.1, from coordinate 4,980,859 downwards.
TCTCCATATTCTGGTGATATTATTATTATTTTGGTGTTGAACATTATATCCACTTTTTATTGTGTATTCTCCTGAGCTATTCAACTCCCAAATAAATTTATCCTTGGAACCCCTCAGAATAATCATAGTTGTTATCTTTCTCCTCAATTTCATCCTAGCATCAATGTCTTATATACTTGTAAAAAAATATTATTTCCATTTGTATCTTCCTTCTCTATCCTTGTACAAAATGATTGAAACCCTATCACTGTATTTGTCTTGAAACAATATCATCCAAGGTTTCAAAAATGGATCTAAATTGAGTGGGTTTTTATCACATCAAGTATCCATCCAAATAGAATTTTTTTCTCCAGTTCCCACCACCCATATTAAACCTTTAATTATAATATCAATAGATTTTTTAAACCATTCCAAAGAGTAGAACCATTTGGAAGAGAGAATGCAGTAAATATTAAACTTGGGTCATTGGGATCAACATACTTACTTAGAATAATTCTTACCCATTATCTTTGACTCTCTTTGTAAATCTCTAGATAACTTTTCCCCTAAGAGCTAAGTTTGCATCTGTAAGAGCTCTTAAACTAGGACCTCCCTTAGTTTTATCATCACACAACTTGCTCCATTTCACCAAGGGAAATTTCTTTTTATCATGTAAACTTGACCATAAAAAGGATTGCATAATAAAGATTAAACTTTTTTCAACTGATTTTTGCATAGAATACAATAACATATAATATGTTGGAATGGCTTGTAAGACTAACTTAATTAACTACACTCTTCCTAATAATGATAACCATCTACCTTTCCAAGTTGGACGTTTATTTTAAACTTTGTGAATAACTAGATTCCATAAATATATCCTCATTCTTTCCTCAAATAAAGGCATCCCTAAATAAGTTGTTGGTAAATTTACCTCCTCCATTTGAAGCAACCTATAACTTTTTGCTTTGATATTAGCAGGAGTGTTAGGGAAGTAAATTTTGGATTTAGTCCTATTAATTTTTTGCCCTGAAGCTATTTCATACTCTTCTAAAAAGTTATTCAAAGCTCTGGCCTCATTTATCCTTGACCTTCCAAAAATGGTTGTATCATCTACAAACTATTTATGGGTGATGTTATCAATGTTATTACTAACCTTAAGTCCACTTATAAGCCCATTTTTGTAAGCCTTCTTTAATTTCCTACTCAAAACATCTACCATAATAATGAATAAATAAGGAGATAGAGGATATCCTTGTCTAAGGCCTCTCTTGGATTTAAAATATTATGTCACTAACCCATTGACCAACACTGAATAAGAAATTGTAGACACACAAGCTTTAATCCATCTAACCCATTTCTTAAAAAAACCAAACTTATCTAAAACTGCAAAAATAAAATCCCATTTAATTCTATCATAGGCTTTATTCATATCAAGTTTTAAGATCATAAATTTCTCTTTTCTTGAAGCTACTGAATGTATAACTTCATGAGCTACTATGATCTCATTCAAAATTTGTCTCCCTTTCACAAATCCTCCTTGATTTTCTGAAATGATTTTGTCTAACAATGACCTTAATATATTTGCCATCACTTTGGAAATAATCTTATAAGACATATTACATAGGCTTATGGGTCTAAAAGAATAAAATAATTTAGAATCCTTATTTTTTAGAATTTAGGGTAAGATAAGTTACATTTATTTTATAAGGAATGTATTGTTTTACCCTATATTGTTCCACTGTTACCAATAAATAATCCTTCACTATATCCCAATTATGTTGGTAAAAATCTTCAAAGAGGCCATCTAGACCTGGGTATTTATCCTTATTAAAAGAGAAAAGATTTAAATAAACCTCTTCTAGAGTAATAGGCTCCATTAGTTTTCCTATTATATTCATTTGTTATAACTGAAGGAACATATTGAAGAAGTTAATCATTAAAAACTTTGGTCTCCTCTAAACCTATAATATTTTGATAAAACGAATTTTCCTCTTTTCTAATTTCACTTTGATCTTCAACCCAAACCCCTTCTATTGATTTAATTCTACTAATTCTAGAAGATGATCTCTGTACTATAGCCATCCTATGAAAAAAATTGTATTTTTATCTCCTTTTAACCAATTCTATGTTGATTTTAATCTCCAAAATTTATCTTCCTTACTCAAAATATTATGATATTCACTAAGCAACTCTCTTTCTTCTAAGCTTGTATTCCTTTCATAACCTTTTTGGAATTTTGAAAGTTTATCTTTTAGTTCTTTTTCTCAAAAATATTTCCAAAGGTGTTCTTGTTCCAATATTTTAACCTAGATTTCATAGCTTTAATTTGGTTTGGAAGAGCATACGACCCACCATTACCTAAATAATTCTATGTTTGAGCTATCATAACAACAAATTTAGGATGGTCTTCCCACATTTTCTCATATTGAAAATATGTTTTTGTTTTAATTCACTTACCATCATTTTAACTCTTATTGGCCAGTGATCTAAACCAATCCTTGTTAAGGTATTAATTTTAGCATAAGTTCCTTCATCTAGCCAATTATTTGAGAGAATGCATCTATCTAATTTTTTTGATATTAGGTTTTAGTCTCTTCTATTGTTGGTCCAAGTATAGTTATCTTCTTCGAACTCAACTTCCCATAGATTGTTGTTTTGAATAAAAACTGAGAAATATTTCATACTTTGGGTCAATTTTCTAATTCCCCTAAATTTTTCCTTTAGATTGGTTATGGCATTAAAATCTCCAATGATCATGAATCGGGTTTCTTGGTATTTACTTCTCATAAAGGCTTCAATCCCACTCCAAACTTCTAATCTACCTGAATGAGTTGTAGGTCCATAGACATTGATAAGGATGAAATGAATATCTGCAAAGTAGCAAGTGACTAAAGAAGCTATCCAATGCCTAGTTTTATGAATGGTTACACAAAAGGTTCTAGAAGAATTTCAACAAGTTAGAATTCTCCCTACTACTCCTTCAAGATCCATAGCATCCCATTCACATCTTGCCCAAACTGCTTTCATAGTTTTTTAAACTTCTTATTTTGTCATTTTAGTTCCCTAGATACAAAGAATATCAGTTTTATTACTTAAACATAGGTCCCTAATACACCTATTCTTTGAGGGGGTATTATCATCCCTTATATTCCATGAGATGATAATCATGTCTCATTAAGGGCTTTTAGACCCTCTTGCGTATTACCAATATCATTTTGTTATTTGGTAAATAGAATTTCAACCAACTTAGTTTGTGTTCCTTTCTCTATGTTAGATCTTGCTTCCTTGGATCTTTCTTGATAATTTGAGGGCTTTCCTCTCTTTACCTTGCCTATAGCATGAGTAGGTCTTATTATTCTATTCCTCAATATTCTTTCATAATTTTTTTTCAACATATTTATCGTCTCCTAACTCTATTATATAAGCTTTTGACTTATCCTACTCATTTTCTGGTATTCTCTTATTAATGGCGAAGGTGTTAAATTAAAAAAACTGCATTTTATTTACTAATTATTTTCTCCTGATTGGTGCATGGTACTTCAAGAGGATTTTCAAATTTGATGAGACACATTCCTTAGGTTCATAAAGAATTTTCTTCCTTAAATTAGGATCATACTGAATAGATAGTTCTTGCTAATATGTTGAAATTGTTGTACTATGTCCTCTAAGTTTTGATCTACTTTTTCTTTATAGGCTAAAGTAGCAAAATAATTGGAATTTATTCTAGTATCCTTCCTTATTGGTCTCCACTATTCATTTTATTTTATTTTTCTAGATCTATTTTTTGGAAGTTGAAAACCATCTTTATCCATAACCATTTGTAAATTTCTCTTACGATTTTCTACAAATGATTCTGTTGGGCTCTTCTTAGGGCATGATCTCTCATGCCCCACCTCATAACATCTTCTACATCTAAAAGATATGTTTTCATAATCTATAGTTTGGATCCACATCTTATCCCCATACTCAAGAATTATTTATTTTTGTAAATCTTTACTTATATCAATCATGACCAATATTTGAGTATAAATAGCAAAAAATCCATCTTTTGTTGTATTTTAAATCTCAAGGAATTCTCCTAGAGTGTTGCCTATTGCCTTGAAGGTATCTATTTCCTAAAATTCAATGATCAACCTAAAAATTGTAACCCATACTAGTACTAGGGATAGCTTTACATTTTCAAGTGAAAAGCCTTCATACTAGCGGGTAAGGAAGAGCCCTGCTCTTCCCATAAACCAAGGACCCCCTTTTAGGATTCTTTCTCTTGCTTCCCTAGAAAAAAAATTGGTAGAAAAAACCTTTGGGAAGAAATGATAGAATCACTCCTGGAGACTTCCAATTCCTATCAATCCATTTTCTCAAGGTTGAATCCCCTAGCCAATACCCATTAAATTTACAAAAAATTACCCTATCTTGGAGCAATGAGGATCTCTCTGAGGTTTTTAACTAACCTCTACCACTAGGGATGATTCTAAGGATTTAACTATAAATTAATCCATGGAAATGAAACTAAAACTCAAAATCTAATGAAATTTATCTGAAAGTCCTATAGCAAATATAATATTTGATAAAAACTTTATAAATTTTTCATGCACAATTTCTAAGATAAATAAAGGGAAAAAATAACTTAGATAAAAAATTATTTGTTTGGATAGAATGTCTTGCCTCATTTAAGTCCTATCCCTTCATTGCTCTTCTCATAATTCAAACCCTAGTTAGAAAATACTTGCAATTTTGTTTTTCATGACTTGAAAAATTGTCACTGCCCTTGTTTCGAATGGTTCACTTCATAGGGTAATATCTCCCTCAATATTGCTTAAATTTTTGCATATGATCACTCATTTTAAATCTATTCAAATTTTGCACAAGTCGATCCAAGAATCAGCTGAATCAGATAACTCTTTGTGAATATATAGCGCCTAAAATATGAGATGTTTTTTAGGAAAAAACCCTAATCCTTCATACTTTGCAATTTCATTTTTCATGACTTTAAAAATTTTCACTGCCCTTATTCTAAATGGTTGAATTAATAAGGTTATATCTCCCTTAATATTTCTTGTATTTTTGTATATCACCACTCATTTTAAAGCTATTCAAATGCTACACAAGTTGGTCCAAGAATCAGCTGAATTGAATAACTCTTCGCGAAGATTTGGCTCCTAAAATATGAGATGTTTTTTAGGAAAAATTCTAATCCTTCGCACTTTACAATTTTGTTTTTCATGAGTTTGTTTTGTAAATTAAGGGTATGGGTATTTAATTTATTAAATGAAAGAATGACTTATATTATAGAGTGAATAACATAGTTTGAATTGGAAAGCTTTGGATTATGTTATAGAATGAATAACATAGTTTATTTATGAAAGAATACATCATGTTATAGATGAATAACATAGTTGTATTTAAAGAATGACTTATGTTATAGAATGAATAACATAGTTTATTTATGAAAGAATGCATCATGTTATAAATAAATAACATAGTTGTATTTAAAGAATGACTTATGTTATAGAATGAATAGCATAGTTTATTTATGAAAGAATGCATCATGTTATAGATAAATAACATAGTTGTATTTAAAGAATGACTTATGTTATAGAATGAATAAAATAGTTTATTTATAAAAGAATACATCATGTTATAGATGAATAACATAGTTGTATTTAACGAATGATTTATGTTATAGAATGAATAACATAGTTTGAAATGGAAATATTTGGATTATGTTATAGAATGAATAACATAGTTTATTTATGAAAGAATACATCATGTTATAGATGATTAAAAAAGTTGTATTTAAAGAATGACTTATGTTATAGAATGAATAACATAGTTTATTTATGAAAGAATGCATCATGTTATAGATCAATAACATAGTTGTGTTTAAAAAATGACTTATGTTATAGAATGAATAACATAATTTATCTATGAAAGAATGCATCATGTTGTAGATGAATAATATAGTTGTATTTAAAGAATAACTTATGTTATAGAATTAATAACATAGTTTATTTATGAAAGAATGCATCATGTTATAGATGAATAACATAGTTGTATTTAAAGAATGAATTATGTTATATAATGAATAACATAGTTTAATTATGAAAGAATGCATCATGTTATAGATGAATAAACATAGTTGTATTTAAAGAATGAATTATGTTATAGAATGAATAACATAGTTTATTTATGAAAGAATACATCATGTTATATATGATTAATAAAGTTGTATTTAAATAATGACTTATGTTATAGAATAAAGAACATAGTTTATTTATGAAAGAATGTATCATGTTATTGATAAATAACATAGTTTTATTTAAAAAATGACTTATGTTATAGAATGAATAACATATTTTATCTATGAAAGAATGCATCATGTTATACATGAATAACATAGTTGTATTTAAAGAATAACTTATGTTATACAATGAATAACACAGTTAATTAATGAAATAATACATCATGTTATAGATGAATAACATAGTTGTATTTAAAGGATAACTTATGTTATAGAATGAATTAAATAGTTTATTTATTAAAGAATGCATCATGTTATGGATGAATAACATAGTTGTATTTAAATAATGACTTATGTTATAAAATTAATGACATAGTTTGAATTGAAAAGTTCTGGATTTGGACACTACATTGAATGAAATAATTTGATGGTGGGAACAGGAGTGGGAGCAAAAGTGGGGGCAGGATAAGGAGCGAGATCAGGTCAAAAGGATTTTAATGGGGGTTTTGAGAGCTGGGGCGCTAGATCATGACAGGTGTCTAAGGGCCCAGGCCCAGAGGCATGAAAGAAAGGTGCATCTAGGGGCCCCTTCGATGATGATTATTTGGACTATATGAACAAAGAGCCACCTAATAAATAGGTTAGGAAGACTTCCCTTGGGGGGTCCAGCAAACCCTTGTACATCCAATTCTGGTAGGTGAGGCAAACCACCCACATCCCTCGTCCTTGGGGCTATCCCTAGCTCAGACACACATTTCCATTCTAGATGATGTATTCTTGTCATTTGTGTCAGGTTCCTCCTTCTCCTTGGTCAATAAATTTATTAGGGGGTATCCATACATGGAAACCATCCACCACTAGGCCCACTCCAAATGGAAGGTCATAGGGAACCTAGAAATCATTGCCCTATTAAAAGGGTTTTTTCTCATCAAGCTCAACAACAGGGATGACTCTAGCTAGATCCTCATGGGCGGGCCCTGGTTCCTGGGCCACAAAAGCCTCTTCCTTAGGCACTAGGCCTTTGAATTCAACCATAACACCCAGAGCATAAACTATGCCCCGATCTGGATCAGGTTGTCGGATCTTCCCTTCCACCTCTGGCAAGAGGATGTGCTCAAACTCATCATGTAGGCCATAGGTGAACTCATGGCTTTTGACTACGCTACCAAAGCGGGTTCCAGGATGGTCCATGCTAGGATATCTATCAATGCCAATCTCAAACCTAAGCTTCCATATTCAGTCACCATATCATCTAGGTCCTATTTTTGGTACCAAATCATGGAATACAAAAACAAGCTAGCTTTTTGCACCCAATGCAGCATGCAAGGGCACCTCCTCAACCAGTGCCCCCTCAATAAGCACCTCGAAGTACCAATACTTGAGGAATCCCTCCTGAAGGCTTCACCCAACAATATGTTTCCCCTTTGTATCCCTCCCCAAAATGGATTCCAGAGGAAACCTTCAACCCAGCGTGAGAAGCTACCAAAGGTAGGCGACAAAGGGAAGCAGAAGACTGACCCGATCCCGATGGCTGATTCTAACCAAGTATGTACCCACCCCAATCCCAACCCTAAAATTCTAGTAGATATTTTTTCCTCCCTTGAGGAATTTCCCCTCTAGCTTGATGGTCCATCTGAGCCTCTAACCTCCTCATCGGGTTCCCCCAATGATCCTCCCCCACCCTAGCCCTTGGTTGTGGGTATACTTGTATTAATGGTTGATCACGACCAGGCTTGTACCCACCCTCTCCCTTACCTCGTAGTTCCTATAGAATATTTGGCCTCCCCTATGGAACCTCCCCACCAGGTCGATGGCCTAATTTAACCCCTATCTTCCCTAACAGGCTTCACCATCAACCCCACCCCATCCCTTCCCCCAATCATGAGTTCCTTGAATATGATACTAACACATCCGTCCCCCCTTCCCCATGAACCCCCTACCTCCTCCCCCATCACCTGCAAACCCCCTCCTCCTTTGGACCTTCATCCCTCCCTTGGGCCCCTTCAGAGGGAGGCTCATAGATGTCAGATGATGATGATGAGGGAAGCTCGTCTTTCTCTCATTTGGCCCCCAAAGGATTCAGTCCTAAACAGACCCATAGAAAAAGGTTCACAATATATTATGGTAGCAAGAAGAAGAAAGGGTGGTCCAACTTAGGTGAGAAAAGAAAGAAAAAATTTGAGGATGACATCACTAGTGGCCTACAATCGACCTTCCTAGCTGATGCCCTAAACTTCTCGAAATAAGAACCACTCAGAACCAAACCTCCCATCCAATAGGGAAAGGGAGGCAAAATACCCCCCAAGGGTGCCAAATGAATATACTCACCTAAAATGTGAGAGGGCTCAATAGATCCCCCAAGAGGTGCATCCTTGCCCAGCTCCATAGGGACCACAAGCCGACCATCCTCCTTCTCCAAGAAACTAAGCTCGATGAGACTTCTTCTCCCAAAATGGCCAAAATAGTTTGGAACACTAGCAAATTTCTCTTCTCCTCAACCATAGGCATAGTTGGGAGACTGCTATGCCTATGGGATCCGATATTTATTGAAGGAAGTTTGATCTTGTCCTCTCCAAGAATCATCAATATTATTTTCCATAGTTTGGTGTCCATGTAGACCTAGATCCTCTCCAATATCTATGCCCCCAATAGCCCAATTGAAATGGAATCCCTATGGGAAAAAATCAACCTCATGCAGTAAGCATTCAAACCCCTCCCCTGGATCCTGGTGGGTGACTTCAACAACCCCCTGTTCCCCTCAAACAATGGTGGAGGAACCACTGTGAACACCAGAAGCATGGAGGAATTTGGGACTTTCATCGACACCAATGAGTTCATGGATGTCCACCTGAAGGGAGATAACTATACCTAGAGAAATAGAAGGGCCAGGCCAAACCTCATCCAAGTAAATTTAGATAGAGTCTTCCTATCCAGGGAAGCCATTCCCCTGTTCATAGACTCAACCCTCCTCACTCTTCCCAAAATAGGATCGTACCATAGTCCCCTCCTCTTCAAAGCTGGTGGGCAACCTCCATACAAGCACCCCTTCTGGTTTGAATCCATGTGGTTCCACCATCCCGACTTTAGGGTGCAGGTGGGTAGATGGTGGAACCAACCCGCTAGTGGATCCCCTATAGGGCAAGTCTTCCAAAACTAAGGTCCCTCAAGGACAACCTTAAGACCTGGAACAGAGAGGTGTTTGGTAACATCTTTGAGAGAAAGGAAATCCTGAAGAAGAAGCTGGAAGACATTGAGAAAATTTTTTAGGAAGGCTATCAAGATCTTGGGTCCAAGGAGGAGGAAGGCAGAATCCTAGCTAACTACCACAATGTGCTAGCAATGGAGGAGACTTTTTGGAGATAGAAGTCTAGAGCCCTATGGCTCAAGGATGGCGATGCTAATACCAAATTCTTCCACACCTCCACTCTCAAAAATAGAAGCACCAACAGAATTATTGATCTCACATGTAGTGATGGTACAGTTACAAGGGATGAGGAAGATATCATATCTGAGGCCTCTAGCTACTACCAGGATCTCCTTGGTACTGCATCCCCATATTCCCCCCAGGTAGCTAGAGTGCTCCTTGAGTACATCCCCCCTCCATCTCCCTAGAAACCAACAAGATGCTTCTCAACCCTCTTTCGAATGGGTAAATCAAGGCAGCCCTGTTCTCCATGAAAGTAGATGTTGCCCCAGGCCCTGATGGCTTCCCCCCTGGTTCTTCCAAGATTTTTGGGATCTGGTGGGACAAGAAGTCTGTGTCACCATTAGGGACCTCAAATTTTATAGGTCTATTATTATGGGTATCAATTCCACATTCATTTCTTTGATTCCCAAAACTTAGGCAGCTAAGTCCCTGTCTGACTTTCATCCCATCAGTCTGTGTAATTTCCTATATAAAATTCTAGCCAAGTCCCTCATGACTAGGCTCAAGGAAATCCTCCCCCAAATCATTGACCCTTTCCAAGAAATCTTGGTCAAAGGGAGGGTCATCACGGATGGGATCGTCATCATCCACGAGATCTTACACTCTGCTTCTCTCACCAAGAAGCCAACATTCCTCCTCAAGCTAGATATGAACAAAGCCTTTGACAGGGTCAGCTAGGACTTCCTTGCTGAGGTCCTCCTCAAATTCAATTTCCACCCTTCCTAGGTTGACCTCATCAAGTGATGCGTGACATCCCCGTGGTTCTCAATGTTGGTCAATGGTTCCCCTACAGGTTTTTTTCCCAGTTCTAGGGGGCTCAGGCAATGTGACCCCTAATCCCTGATCCTATTCATCATTTTGGCTAAAGCCCTAGGGTGGACCATCTCAAGTGCAATCAAGAATGGGCTCATTATCAGGATCATTATTGCCTTTTGTCTAGCCCCACTTTCCCATTAGCAATTCATGGATAACACTATCTTGGCCACCACTACCTCTGTGGCCCAACCCAAGACCATCAAGCAAATTCTTAACTTATACAAAAGTACAATTGGGAAAAATATAAATCTCCTAAAAATCAAAATTTACTTTATCCACACCCCCTGGCAAGATAGGCCAAGATAGCCCAGATCCTTGGTTGCACCTCGAACGCCCTCCCCGCCACCTACCTTGGCCTTCCCCTGTTCTTCGGATTCCCCTCCAAGGCCCTGTGGACCAATGTGGTCGAGAGAATTCAGAGGAAGTTGGCTTCCTGGAAAGGGCACCTTCTATCCCAGGCCACCAAAGCCACTCTTACATTTGCCTGTCTTCAAAGCATCCCGATGTATTTCATGTTTGTTTTAGAATCTCGATCTCCATTAGCGCCTGCATCAAACAAATTTAGAAGTGATTCTTATGGTCTAAGAATGAGGAGAAGAAGAGGATCCTTCTGGTCTCATGGCCCCTCATCTATCGGCCCAATATTGAAGGTTGGATCGGCCTCGAACGGGTCTCCTTGATGAACATAGTCCTCTTTCCCAAACACATATGGAATGTGCTCACCAATTTCTTGGGTGAGTGGTTCAGTATTGTAAAAATGAAATACCTTCAGCACCACCCCTTCCTCAGTGACCACCAACCCCATGATGGGTCTGCTTTTTGGAAATCCCTGGTCCAAACAAAATATCTCATCCATAAAGGTGTCATATGGATCCTGGATGATGAGAGCAGGATTGATTTTTGGGATGACAGGTGAATCCAAGATGAAGCCTTGAAGGTGAATAGAGACTTGTCGGTCCTCAGACCCCAGTTGGAGGCTTCCAAAGGGGCCAAGTTGACCAACTACATCATTAGGGGCTAAGGAAATCTAGGTTGGTGTCCCATCGAAGATGTTCATTTTCCCCTCTAGACGTCCACCCTCTTTGCCCTCCTTGGTGTAGACATAATTCCCTTAGGTGAATGCGAGGACAAGTGTGTTTGGCATGGCACTAGCAATGGATCCTTCTCGGTCAAGTCCACCTACTCGCTTCAAAGGGACCCCTAGGAGGCCCAATTCCCATTCAAGCAAGTGTGGGCCAAAAATATTATCCCTAAAATTAGTTTCTTTGCTTGGATAGCCATCCAAAACAAAATTCTCACCATTGAAAACTTGGCCAAAAGGGGTTTCTCGATCCCAAACTGGTGCTACCTCTATTGCTCCGATTGGAAATTGACCAACCACCTCTTCCTAAGTTGTCCCTTCTCCTCTAAGGCTTTGGGCCACCTCCTCCATCACTTCTCCATCTAGTGGGCCCCTCCCAAATCCATCCCTGACCTCTTCATCTAGTGGCCCACCCCCTTCTTCCATCCCACCCTCTGCACCCTTTGGTCCTTCTGCCTCTACCATCTGCTCTGGAAACTCTAGCTTGAGTGCAATTGTAGAGCTTTCTCCTCCCCATCCAGGGGCCCCTTGGTGGTGGCGACCAAAGCCCTTGCTTATGCATCAGAGAACTCTTGCCTCCTTTCCCTGGGTTGCCCTCCCTTAAAGCTAAGCGAGCTCACCCTCCTTGGATACCTTGGCATCTGGTGCCTCCCCCCAACCCCTCCCCTTCCCCCTACCCTAGAGCCTCTGTCAGGTGGACAACCCCCCTCCTAGGTAGGTCAAGCTTAATTTTGACCGGGCCTCCAAATGCAATCTTGATCCCTCAGGAGCAGGTGGGATCATCCATGACCATGAAGGGAATCTAGTTCTCACCTATGCAAAATCCCTTGGCATCCAAATGAACAACTTTGCGGAAGCATCAACACTCCTTTATGACTTGATGATCCTCTAGGAAGCCCCCAAAAAGGTCATCATCGAGGAAAACTCCCTAAACACTATCAATCTCATGACAAAGCAAAGGGACCCCTCATGGTGAATCTCCAACACCATCCAAGAGGCCTACATCATCCTTTAGGGACTCCCCCAGTCATCCCTCTACCATGTCTACAAGGAAGGTAACAAGTTGGTAGACACCATGGCTAACTTGGCGATCTCATCATCAAGCCTCCAGATCTAGAGAGATGACTTTCCTAAGGACCTAGCGGTTGTGGCTTCCCAAGAATCTCCACCATGTCACAATGCAAACTCCTCCCAAGCAGAGCTCTAGTGGTGCCATGCTTTAGTCCCCATTGACCTATTTCCCCAAGCTCCATCATGGTTCCATGTGGGCCATTGACCCCAACGTAAGCTTTTCCTATGTGGTGCTTGTCGGTGGTTCGCTTGACAGTGGCCACCTCAGTGTTCGAGTGGGTTCAAGAAGTTTTCTCAGTTCTCAAGCTAGCCAAAGCATAATTACTAAGTTTAGTATTTTTCCCACTTAGATCACTCACCATGATGTTTCCACCTCTCCTATCCACATCTGTGACAAGCTAGCTACCCCGTATCCACTAACCAGCTGGCCCCCGCTCAGAGTGCCACCTCAGATTTTGTATCCCAAGGGGCTCATTCTCATTAGTAATCTCCCATTAATTCCTATGCCCTTCATCCATATCCTCATCTCTTCCACCTTTCAAGTGTGCTTTCCTTCACCCAATTCTATGAGTCTTGATGCATGCAGTAGTCTCATGTTGCTTCGCCTCCCATGAGTCTTATATCCCTGGTCTAGTATACACCCACCTCATCTCCCCACCCCATACCCAAGCAACCTCTAGCTAGTTTGAGAGTGTGGTCCCATCTCTGTGATTGCACCCCCTCTAGCCACAATTCACTATTCTCCCTTCCTTCCCCAATGGCATCTACATACGTTGAGCCCTCCAAACTATCCCTTTTTGAAATTGCTTTGGTGTTCATGGAGGCTAAATCCTTCACACCTTTCCTGAGTAAATTTGTTAGACCTAACGATGAAGTCACCCAAAACATTTTTGATTCCTAAAACAATGTGGAGGTGGTGGTCAAGGGCATCCATTTTCAAGCAACCAAGTAATTGATGTTCAAATTCACTGGTTTGCACCATGAAGAGAAATGAAAGTTCATTTGATGTGACAGGCACAATAGGGAGGAGGAACTTGTATAGTTTCTTGACCAGGGCAAAGGCTACGGATGGGACAAATCGGCCCTTTTTAGGTCCTAATTACCCAAACCTTACAACGAGGCCATCATCCCTATCATGCAATTTATCACGTGTGATGACCCAGAGAAAACCCTCTATAGCTTTCATTTAAGTTTTGTGAACCACTTGCGTGAGTCCACCCTATTGTGTACCCCTAGGTATCTGCTCTACTCATTTACCCTTATTGTTGAGAAGGCTCAGAAATCCCACCTCAAACCTATCCATTAGGGGCTTATGTTCATCCTTTACCATCATGCCCTTGCTAATAATCCCCTTGTCCAAGACACCCCCCTCTCATCGAACCGCCCTCCTGATTCCTTGGTTTCCTCCATAGGCCCTATTTCCAAAGAGTGGTAAGGTAGCCCTATTATAGAAGATGCACCCCCTAGGAAGTGAAACCCCTCCAAGAAGAGATAAGTTTTTGAGAGGTCCCTTGGTAGCCCTGGTGGGTTTGATGGTTTTAGTGGTGCAAGAGGGCCCGGTGCTCCGAGCAATCTCAATTTTAGTGGGCTTAGCACTCCTAGTGGTGGTAGATCTTTAGCGAGACCCAAGAAGCCAAAGTAGGAAATGAAAGTCTCCCCAGAGATCATCTTTGACTCTAAGGGGGAACTCGGTGCTTTCCCCACTAAGCTCCTCCTTGACATGGTGATTAATTCTATGACCTCTACAGTCAACACTACATCTACCTTTGTGTGGGTGTTCAAGCACCTTCACTATAGGCTAGGATGGGGTTTTTATGGGGAGGGTAAGTAAAAATTCTAGCTTCGGTCTTAGTGGTATTCCCCATCTTGGGGTTTTTGTAGTCCAAATTTAGTGGAGGGTTTTTATGATTTGATTCTAGTGGTTGTCCCTAGCAGCTTGGCATGCGTAGATATTTTTGGCTTTGTTCTCTCTTGATGTGGCCTACCCTGGTTCAGGGATAGAGATTTGGAATGTGTTGTCTGGGGTCTAGGATCCCTAATTTTGTATGGGTTTATCACCACGGGTTAATTCTTGGTATGATTTTTTTTTGTCTGCATGTTTTAGTATTTTCTACCTCGGTAGTGCTTCGGCATTTACTGTAATAAGATTTTGGGACCCTTTAAAAAACTCCCTATATATAATATTCTACTTACCAAAAAAAAAGCTTTGTATTATGTTATAGAATGAATAACATAGTTATTTATGAAAGAATGCATCGTGTTATAGGATCAATAACATAGTTGTATTTAAATAATGAATTATTTTATAGAAGGAATAACATAGTTTGAATTATAAAGCTTTAGATTATGTTCAATGGACAGAGACATTGTTTATAGTGCAGGTTTGTAGATTATATTAGAATGAATATTAACATAGTTTATAGTGAACTTGTAGATTATGTTATGAGGAAGTTAACATAGTTTGGATTATTAGATTAACTAAAGGTATGGGACTTTAGTTAGTTTGATAAGTGGAAATTGGATTATTAGATTAACTAAAGGTATGTGACTTTAGTTAGTTTGATAAGTGGAAATTGTATTATTAGATTAACTAAAGGTATGGGACTTTAGTTAGTTTGATAAGTGGAAATTGGATTATTAGATTAACTAAAGGTATGGGACTTTAGTTAGTTTTATAAGAGGAAATTGGATTATTAGATTAACTAAACGTATGAGACTTTAGTTAGTTTGATAAGAGGAAATTAGATTATTAGATTAACTAAAGGTATGGGACTTTAGTTAGTTTGATAAATGGAATTGGATTATGTGGATTAAAAGAGCAATTCACGATAAAGTCATGGGAACTGTGAGTTCCTACGCATTGTATTGGCATATGTTTGGGAGAAAGGGATTATGGATCCTTGTATTTGTAAAATACTAAACTTATGCAATATATGAAACGTATTTGAGGTTGGGTTTTCCCATAAGGGTTTTCCCTAGGATATATATTGTGTTATGGGTATTGACTCTCTTTTTATCTTGATTTAATGTATCTTTTTATTATGGTTTTCCATAGTTGCTTTTAATATATCTCTTGCTAGTTAATTCTTATGTTTTGATTTGATTTAATGCTTGGTTTATATTATTCTTTGTTTGTTCTAAATGAGATAGATTTTTTGGTTGTTAGTGTGTGACGGTTTTTGACATTGTTAATTAATTTTAAAAAAAAAATTATAACAGTAAATAGTGACATCCCTTTAACTAGTTGGATTTTTGGGGTGTTACAAATATCATTCAGAATGGTGTAAATCTTGTTGTTGCTTCATATGATTTTGGACCTAGGTCAAATTATCCTTAAGAAGTTGAAGCATGATTCATTTTTTTTGTAACAAATCATCTACTTGGACAAATTTGGAAGATATTAGCACATATTTTGTGATTGATGGAGGTTTTTGACCATATAATGCTTCAAATGAGGATATATTACGAGAAAATTGGTAAATATTACACCATAATTTTACTAAAAAAAGCCATTGGACTCAATGATACTATTTATCTTGAGAAAAATAATTAAGGTAAGTACCCAAGATAATATTAACAATCTTTGTTTGAACATCAAACTAAGGGTGATATGAGGAGGAATAATCAACTTGGTACCACTAAGACAAAACAATTCCTTTGGAGATGTTGCTAGTGAAGATAGGGTCATGGCCACTCATAATGGTTTTGGCTATACCATGTAACTTAAAAATGTAATCAAGAATCATCTTGGCCACCTTGTTGAATAGGGATGTTGTAATGCACAAAAATAAACATACTTGGAAAGGTGATATAATATCACAGAGATCATTATTTTACCTTGAAGAACATGAGCTTATACTAAGAGGGGGGTGAACAGTATAAGATAAAAAAAAATTCTTTTTAATCCATATGATAATATCAGCAATATTAAAGTAGTAAACATTACACAAAGCATCACACACATGAGAGACATGATTTAACACGGTTCACCCAATGTGGGCTACTCCACAAAGAAAATATTTCACTAAAATTTTCTCAACCAATTTCTTAGGAATCCTTCCCTATTACAATTTTTATGGACCTCTGTCCAAAGGAGACACCAATCCCCTAATCAAGTTTGTGGACTCCAATCCACATAAGAACTCCTTCTCCTCTACTCTAGCTGGTGATCTTCTAGAATACTACTGCCTCCACTACACTAGCTTATGGATCTCTCTCCACTGAAGATATGTGTCCTCACTTAGAAGATCTATATCCTCAATATCCTATCTAATGGATCTCTATCCACTAGAGACTAATATCCTCTACTTTTTCACCTCCAAAACCTTCTCTAAACTCTATTCAATCTTTGTCTCAAATCTGTACTAAAAATTATCCTTTGCTCTATCAAATCTGCTCATAAATCTATCTCTGCTCTGGCATAAATCTACTCTCAAATATGTACCAAAATTTGTTCCCAAATTTGTTTTTGCTCTAGCACAAACCTGATCATAAATCTGTACCAAAATCTATCCTCAAGCCTTAGCACAAAATTTGATCAAATCACAAATCAACTTTGCTCATATTTTCCCAAAGCCTTAACACAAGGCTTGAACAAATGAATCAATTTTGCTCTCAAGTCTTCACAAAGACTTACCTCTAATATGTCCTTAAAATTTCACAAAAATCTCATTAACAATTTCAGAAAACTCAACTTAATCTCTTACAGAAAACCTCTTCAATACCACAAACAAGTTTCACTCAAAATATTATTTAACCATAGAAACATATAGAGAATTATTAGAGACTCAATATGTTTCACATTCACAAAACACTCAAAAAATTCCAAACTCTCTTTCAAATTAATTCATAATAAAGAACAATTTGTTTCACAAAACTTGAACTATCACTCCAATGCATTCAATCAATAATGCTCATCCAACATCACTCAACCATTCACTTAATGAAACACAACTTGCTTACAAACCCTAACCAAGTGTTTCACTATACTTCCAATAACTCATACTATGAATCTCAAACCTTGACTTAAGATGATTCTAAATTCACATAACAATGATACTCATGACATTTCATAAACCCTAGCTCAATATAGTTCTCAATTTCACACTCAAATGTTCTCACAAACATTCACCAATCATGCATATGAAATCTTACTCAAACATTTCCAACAATGCTTATCAAACAATCCTTTTCACTCCAACTTTGCATTTCACAACATTCAAGCCAACAATATTTCACTCATAAGGAAGATGTGCCCATACCTTTTTTTTGATGGAGATATGTCTTCAAAACTTGTCTTAATCACAATCAAATCTTCTTTACCAATCTCAAGGTTAGATAGCAACAATCTATCTCAAATATCCACAAATATTCTTCTCAAAAATTAATTCACTATACAAAAATTATCAAGTCTCAAGTACACCTTATAGTCTCCAAACTTTCAAACAAATATTCCAATCACTCAGTTTCACTATAACCTCTTTCCAAAATTTAATGCATAAGTTAATCCAAAATTCTTACTTATGTCTCCCTACTCAAAAATTGCATTTCCAAAAATAATTGACATTACAAATAAAAAATAATGTAATTTACTTTTAAATCACAATTATACCATTTACCACCTTTTAACTAAGGTAAAAATTAATTTTAACTCCCTATGTGCTCACTTAACAAATTAGACCACGCGCTCAAATAGCACTTACTATGCAACCTTAGACCACGTGCTCTAAATAGCGCTCACAATGCAATTTTAGACCATGCACCTTAATTAAAATAATAATAAAAATTAAGTACCTTGCATGCTCCTCAATGGGATTCGATCCTAGGTCGAACTACCACCAGTGCCCTAGTCGTGTCCCAACTGCCAGGTGAGCTAGGTGCTCACTTGGGAGGGAAAAGCACCTCATGTGCTTAGTACCTTCAATTCGGTGCCAAAAATAAAACCAAAATAAACTTCCCTCGCTGAGACTTGAACATGGAACCTCTGCTCTCCTAGTGACTTAACCACCGACCTCTTGCCACTAGCCCAACCAGTTGGTTGGTGACCAACCTCTATGCCTCAAACACTTTATTCATCATGTTTTTTGTTGCACCTTTTAAAAATTAAAATCCCTTTGTATGCTCACAAAATTCACACTTAGATTTTTGCACTTTTTCACATATGCATTAATCGGAGACTTAGACTTTTGGTTGGCAAAGCTTATGGTATTTATACCATATGCCAATCACATCGAATGTCAATGGGGAGGAGAATAATTAAAATGAATTTGCACCCACCCTAACTTTAGGGTTTAAACAATATTATTTTATAAATTAATTTATAATATAAATATTATAAATAATTTATAAATTACCTTAGGCTTTAATTTTAACCTTTAATATTATAATAAAATATTATAATATTATTTTCCATAGGGCCTAGGTATTTTTCTCTTTCACCGTTAGACCTTTTCTGGCCTCCTTTAATATTATAATAATAAATATTATAATATTATTTCCTTTAGGCCTTTCCTTTAGGGTATTTAACCATCCTTTTGACCAATCATGTGAAGCTCTTAAACCAAATCTCTTGGGCTTAAAATATCAATATTTTAACCCTTCTTTTGCCAAGTCCTTCTCTAATCACTAACACTAACTCTTGACATCAATGACAACACAACTAACTCAAAATTTCCAATATTCCTTTTGATTTGGGAAGGTTCTCAATGAAATCCAAGGATACACGCTCCTTAGCAACTAGGGATAGGAAAGAGTTGCAACAATTCAATATATTCAATTGTTTCCCCTTTGTTACATTGGCATACCTCATACCCAACAACATACATATTTACATCTACTTTTAATCATTTTCAATAAAATGATTGCTTCACCTACTGGTATATTTTCAATAATACCAAGCATCCCTCCAAAGGAGATGCATGCAATTATTGGAGAAGCTTTGACTTAATAGTCAAATATTAAGGAAAAAATACAATATTTTTTGTAAAGCACTCCATTAGAGTATAAAAACAAGAATGTAATTATGATCCTATTTTCATAGCTTGAATGATCTGAGTAGTCTTAGAATTAGCAAGCCAATCTTGTTGAAGTTGAGAAAGCCATTATGGACAAGGACCAGAGATGGCATTGATAGCCACCTCATCCTTACATTTTCAAGATAAAGCATCACCAACCTGTTGGTCCAAAATCTGCCACAGGAAAGGATTTTACAAGTGCGCCCTAGACCCGGCCAACATTGAAAGTCTGGAAGCAAGAAATGGCTCCCAGACAAATATCCAGAGTGGGCTGGTTCCCTTCACTATTCTAAACTTGGTGTAAGATAAGGGTTACTGGAAAGAAATTAAAAAAGGTTACAGAAAGAAATGGGAAATATGGCCACAGGCCGAAGTTATGGGATCAGAAAATAGCAGCAGGAAACTTCAAGTGTAGCAACAGTAAGCAATAAAAGTTACTAACTTAACTTTCGCACGATGCATACATAAAAACCCTCCAAAATCACATTCCAAGAATTTATACTCTTATGGCAATATTCAAATCCAGTATGCAGAATTTAAATGTAACAGCCATGAAGACATACAAATGCTATTAGAAATGCAACATGAACAGAAAGGAAATCACCAATGCAAACGCTTGAAAAATAGAAGCCAATCCTTTATTCCTGCAAACGAACTTCCAGTCTCTAGCAGAGAATTTTCCAACCCTTTGCAATGAAGTTTACATTGGTTTTTATAGAGGGTCGTCCTCTTTGCAGCATTTAATACTTGCTACCAAGTTTCTTGTGATCTACAAATATACCTTGGAAATCCGCAACACGATCCCCTTAATTGCAGCGTTATGGAAGCAAAAAATTAAATACAATGAGACAATCACGGTCACATTCATTAAATTCATTTTTCAAACATGTGCATGCAATTGTTAAATCAATCCACGAACAGCAACTTCGAACCAATAAACCCTTTAATTTTGGTGGCCTGGGCACTCTTCGACCTTAACCGCATCATAAATCCACAAAGCATTTAATTTGGGGCAGCATTTAATCATCGAAACCCAAAAAACCTTCTCGACCGTTCATACTTGTGTTTTGGCGGGAAACTGTGCAGGTCGCGAAAACGCGACGGGTCACGAAATTGCGACGTCTTTTAATGTCGTACACTTCGCTGCTGAAAACCCACGAAAATGAAACATGCAACGAATCGCTGCACTTTTTGCACTTTGCTCTTTGCAACAAAAATGACCACGCCTTCAAAACATGCAGCGCATCGCTGCAACCTTCGAGCATTTAAACTTCCCTGCAAACGTGCAGCGCATCGCTGCACTTTTTTTTAAACTTAGACTCTTTTTGACCAATGCTCCGCGATTTTAAAACATGCAGCGCATCGCTGCACTTTTTCCCTTGGTCTACTTTGTTTGATAGGTGTAGCGATATCGCTACACATTCGAGCACTTAGGTCTTTGAAGCTACTCGCGTCGCAAAAATGGAACGTGTAGCGCATTGCTGCACTTTTTGCTTTGGACTCCCTTTTGCAACCACTGCCCGCGATTTTGAGACATGCAGCGCATCACTGCAACTTTTACCTTAGACCTTTTGAAGCCGCGAAAATAGAACCGTCGCGATATCGCGACAGTTCTTCTTAGCTGCATGTGTTGACCGCGTTGACCGTGATTTCGTGACATGTCAGCGAATCGCTGCAATTTCTAGACTTAGTTATTTGTTGCTCCTTTTTTGCTCAAAACCGCATCAAAGCCGTGTTAGTATAAAAATAAAATCTGCAACAACTTAAACAATATTTCAATCAAAATCAATGTGGCAAAAATACCAACATTCTTGGCGGCTCACGGGGTATACAGCTCGCTGTATGCTAGAATCCAAGCCTGAATCCATTGGGCACAGAGTCATGAAAACTTATAACAGAAGGTCGGCTACTGTGATACATCTCAGGGGACTGCTGCAATGATCTGCTACTGAAAAACTAAAACTGGAAAAACCTGCATATAACTGGTTATGAAACGACAAATGGAATGCGATAGTGGAGTGAGCTCCTGCGATTGCGCAAGCGGTGACTGCAATGGAATGATGATTATAATGGAATGATGGAGTGAGCAAGTGATGTGGTAGACATAATAACAGAATGCTACTATACTACCATCTGCAATGGATGGAATGAAAGTGAATGAACGGATGGAATGGAAATGGAAGTATGAAGGCTGTGAACTGAAATGAGCTAGACTGTAAATTAAATATGTAACAGGACAGAAACTAGAGGAAAGGGAAAAGAAGGAACGGGAACAATGAGAATGGGAAAAAGAAACAACAGCCGTGGCTCTGTTTTTTTTTTTTATGTTTCACTGCGGAAGAAAAAGAAGAAAGAAAGAAGAGGATGAAGAAAGGAAAGAGGGGAAAAAGGGAAGGGAAAAGAAGAATTTCCTGGAAAGCCAACGACTGCTGGGAAAAAAACAAAAGAAAAACAAGCATCTACGGCTCGCAGGCAACAAGAGCCGAGATGAATAAAAAAAACAATACTTCTTTTTTTTTTTTTTTTTTTTAAATACTATATACAATAGTTCACGACATGATTGGCATGTCGCCACCAGAAACCCGGTCTCAAGGATTTATCTAGTAAATCTGCAATGTCCCGACCAGATTTGATCATACTTAAGTTTGTCCTTGAAATTGGGCTGGCTTCTTCCTGAAGTTCTCCATGTTTCAGACACTGGCAAGTTATCATGCATGCCAGTACCCACACAATTGACAAATAATGCAGAAAAGAAACCCCACCATCTTGAAGAGTTCTCTAATTGTGAACTGAGAACAGGTTCCTCCAATTTCTGGATCCGAGCATAGGAATTGTCCAGCAACAGTTCTTTCTTCAGGATCTCTTCAGACTCTACCTGTTGATCTGACATATTTAACAGGTTCTGACTAAATGCTTGCGTGTCATGCACAGCTATGCCTTCTTGGTGCTCAGGTTCTGCCACTTGAGTCTGTTCTTCTTCTTCGCTTATATCCTCTGGATCCATCTCCTTATGAAAACTGCAAGCAACCATATTGTTCATTGCCGATCCTTGGCTTTGGATGAGATCTGTCCCTTGAGCTCCACACAACTGCATCTCAGGTTTCTGCTCAGTATACGAGATCTGGCATGAAACATACTGCACGGGATGGACAGGAGCAGCAACTACCGAAGAAAGTGATGGAGTTTCTCCCCACGGTAATTTTCCTGATAAGAGCAAAAGTTGTTCCGCTCGCACTGCTTCCTCAAAGATTTGCGGGAACCTTTGTTCACCTGATTGCAGCAAGAGGAGGCCTATGTCAGAATGGAAAGCTTGAACATAGAAGAGGTGGGCTTGGGTGGGTGATGGTCGGATCTTCTCTGGAATTCTCTTCCAGCTTCTCAAGAATCGGACATTGAAGTCTGTGATGCTCTCTAGAGGTGCTCTCTTGATGTACATTAAAAATTGATAGAGATCCAAAGAACTGTAAAAGGGATCTTCGTCAAATCTTTTGATTAGTGCTCCCGCTAGATCATCCCATGAGCTGATGCTTTGACGCCTGAGCAGCTTGTACCACTGTAATGCCCTTCCTTCCAAAGACCGAACCAGAAGTCTGATCATGACATCTTCATGATTTATGACATGGATCATTGACAAAGTAGCAATATCTTCAACATGCGCCAGAGCCATGCCTTCGGTACCATCATATTTTGCCAGGGCCTTCAGGGCACCTTCAGGAATTTCATGCCGGATTTGGAGATTCAGAGGGCCAGGATCATCCCATCTAGGAAAAGCCCTCACCTTTGTTGCAGTGGTCTGCAGAATCATGGCTATCGCCATTAAATCAGAGTCGCCAGATGAACATTCTTTGAAATCAAAAAAGGCAGGCGTCCACGATCAAGAAATTTGGATCTTCAACTCAGCAAAGTCGCCAGATGAACTTACAAATCTCCGCTATGAGGTCAAGATAGTTCATCAAATATTGAGACCTCCGGGTGTTAAACAATGAAACTTATGGATCTTTTGAGACAGAAGAAGTCTGTCCCACCGGGCGTGCCAAAACTGTTGGCACCGGTGGGTTTATCACTTTGGAAAATTATGCTTATCCCACCGATTATGAATTCTTGGAGACAGAAGAAGTCTGTCCCACCGGGCGTGCCAAAAACTGTTGGTCCAAAATCTGCCACAGGAAAGGATTTTACAAGTGCACCCTAGACCTGGCCAACATTGAAATGCTGGAAGCAAGAAATGGCTCCCAGACCAATCTCCAGAGTGGGCTGGTTCCCTTCACTATTCTAAACTTGGTGTAAGATAAGGGTTACTGGAAAGAAATTAAAAAAGGTTACAGAAAGAAATGGGAAATATGGCCATAGGCCGAAGTTATGGGATCAAAAAATAGCAGCAGGAAACTTCAAGTGCAGCAACAACAAGCAATAAAAGTTACTAACTTAACTTCCGCACGATGCATACAGAAAAACCCTCCAAAATCACATTCCAGGAATTTATACTCTTACGGCAATATTCAAATCCAGTATGCAGAATTTAAATGTAACAGCCATGAAGACATACAAATGCTATTAGAAATACAACATGAACAGAAAGGAAATCACCAATGCAAACGCTTGAAAAATAGAAGCCAATCCTTTATTCCTGCAAACGAACTTCCAGTCTCTAGCAGAGAATTTTCCAACCCTTTGCAATGAAGTTTACATTGGTTTTTATAGAGGGCTGTCCTCTTTGCAGCATTTAATACTTGCTACCAAGTTTCTTGTGATCTACAAATATACCTTGGAAATCCGCAACACGATCCCCTTAATTGTAGCGTTATGGAAGCAAAAAATTAAATACAATGAGACAATCACGGTCACATTCATTAAATTCATTTTTCAAACATGTGCATGCAATTGTTAAATCAATCCATGAACAACAACTTCGAACCAATAAACCCTTTAATTTTGGTGGCCTGGGCACTCTTCGACCTTAACCGCATCGGAAATCCACAAAGCATTTAATTCGGGGCAGCATTTAATCATCGAAACCCAAAAAACCTTCTCGGTCGTTCATACTTGTGTTTTGGCGAGAAACTGCACAGGTCGTGAAAACACGACGGGTCGTGAAATCACGACGTCTTTTAATTCCGTACACTTCGTTGCTGAAAACCCACAAAAATGAAACATGCAGTGAATCGCTGCACTTTTTGCACTTTGCTCTTTGCAACAAAAATGACCACGCCTTCGAAACATGCAGTGCATCGCTGCAACCTTCGAGCATTTAAACTTCCCTGCAAACGTGCAGCGCATCGCTGCACTTTTTTTTAAACTTAGACTCTTTTTGACCAATGCTCCGCGATTTTAAAACATGCAGTGCATCGCTGCACTTTTTCCCTTGGTCTGCTTTGTTTGATAGGTGTAACGATATCGCTACACATTCGAGCACTTAGGTCTTTGAAGCTACCCGCGTCGCGAAAATGGAATGTGCAGCGCATCGCTGCACTTTTTGCTTTGGACTCCCTTTTGCAACCACTGCCCACGATTTTGAGACATGCAGCGCATCGCTGCAACTTTTACCTTAGACCTTTTGAAGCCGCGAAAATAGAACCGTCGCGATATCACGACAGTTCTTCTTAGCTGCATGCGTTGACTACGTTGACCGCGATTCCGTGACATGTCAGCGAATCGCTGCAATTTTTGGACTTAGTTATTTGTTGCTCCTTTTTTGCTCAAAACCGCATCAAAGCCTGTGTTAGTATAAAAATAAAATCTGCAATAGCTTAAACAATATTTCAATCAAAATCAATGTGGCAAAAATGCCAACATTCTTGGCGGCTCGCGGGGTATACAGCTCGCTGTATGCTAGAATCCAGGCCTGAATCCATTGGGCACAGAGTCATGAAAACTTATAACAGAAGGCCGGCTGTTGTGATACATCTCAAGGGACTGTTGCAATGATCTGCTACTAAAAAACTGAAACTGGAAAAACCTGCATATAACTGGTTATGAAACGACAAATGGAATGCGATAGTGGAGTGAGCTCCTGCGATTGCACAAGCGGTGACTGCAATGGAATGATGATTAAAATGGAATGATGGAGTGAGCAAGTGATGTGGTAGACATAATAATAGAATGCTACTATACTACCATCTGCAATGGATGGAATGAAAGTGAATGAAAAGATGGAATGGAAATGGAAGTATGAAGGCTGTGAACTGAAATGAGCTAGACTATAAATTAAATATGTAACAGGACAGAAACTAGAGGAAATGGAAAAGAAGGAACGAGAACAATGAGAATGGGAAAAAGAAACAACAGTCGTGGCTCTGTTTTTTTTTTTTTATGTTTCACTGCGAAAGAAAAAGAAGAAAGAAAGAAGAGGATGAAGAAAGGAAAGAGGATAAAAAGGGAAGGGAAAAGAAGAATTTCCTGGAAAGCCACCAAACTTTTGGGAGGAGAAAAAACAAAAACAAGCATCTACGGCTCGCAGGAAACAAGAGCCGAGATGAATAAAAAAAACAATACTTTTTTTTTTTTTTTTTAAATACTATATACAATAGTTCACGACATGATTGGCATGTCGCCACCAGAAACCCGGTCTCAAGGATTTATCCGGTAAATCTGCAATGTCCCGACCAGATTTGATCATACTTAAGTCGGTCCTTGAAATTGGGCTGGCTTCTTCCTGAAGTTCTCCATGTTTCAGACACTGGCAAGTTATCATGCATGCCAGTACCCACACAATTGACAAATAATGCAGAAAAGAAACCCCACCATCTTGAAGAGTTCTCTGATTGTGAACTGAGAACAGGTTCCTCCAATTTCTGGATTCGAGCATAGGAATTTTCCAACAACAGTTCTTTCTTCAGGATCTCTGCAGACTCTACCTGTTGATCTGACATATTTAATAGGTTCTGACTAAATGCTTGCGTGTCATGCACAGCTATGCCTTCTTGGTGCTCAGGTTCTGCCACTTGAGTCTGTTCTTCTTCTTCGCTTATATCCTCTGGATCCATCTCCTTATGAAAACTGCAAGCAACCATATTGTTCATTGTCGATCCTTGGCTTTGGATGAGATCTGTCCCTTGAGCTCCACACAACTGCATCTCAGGTTTCTGCTCAGTATACGAGATCTGGCATGAAACATATTATGCGGGATGGACAGGAGCAGCAACTACCGAAGAAAGTGATGGAGTTTCTCCCCACGATAATTTTCCTGATAAGAGCAAAAGTTGTTATGCTCGCACTGCTTCCTCAAATATTTGCGGGAACCTTTGTTCACCTGATTGCAGCAAGAGGAGGCCTATGTTAGAATGGAAAGCTTGAACATAGAAGAGGTGGGCTTGGGTGGGTGATGTTCGGATCTTCTCTGGAATTCTCTTCCAGCTTCTCAAGAATCGGACATTAAAGTCCGTGATGCTCTCTAGAGGTGCTCTCTTGATGTACATTAAAAACTGATAGAGATCCAAAGAACTGTAAAAGGGATCTTCGTCAAATCTTCTGATTAGTGCTCCCGCTAGATCATCCCATGAGCTGATGCTTTGATGCCTGAGCAGTCTGTACCACTACAATGCCCTTCCTTCCAAATACTGAACCAGAAGTCTGATCATGACATCTTCATGATTTATGACATGGATCATTGACAAAGTAGCAATATCTTCAACATGCGCCAGAGCCATGCCTTCGGTACCATCATATTTTTCCAGGGCCTTCAGGGCACCTTCGGGAATTTCATGCCGGATTTGGAGATTCAGAGGTCCAGGATCATCCCATCTAGGAAAAGCCCTCACCTTTGTGGTAGTGGTCTGTGGAATCATGGCTATCGCCATTAAATCAGAGTCGCCAGATGAACATTCTTTGAACTCAAAAAAGGCAGGCATCCACGATCAAGAAATTTAGATCTTCAACTCAGCAAAGTCGCCAGATGAACTTACAAATCTTTGCTATGAGGTCAAGACAGCTCATCAAATATTGAGACCTCCGAGTGTTAAACAATGAAACTTATGGATCTTTTGAGATAGAAGAAGTCTGTCCCACCGGGCATGCCAAAAACTGTTGGCACCGATGGGTTTATCACTTTGGAAAATTATGCTTATCCCACCGATTATGAATTCTTGGAGACAGAAGAAGTCTGTCCCACCGGGCATGCCAAAAATTGTTGGTCCAAAATCTGCCACAGGAAAGGATTTTACAAGTGCGCCCTAGACCCGGCCAACATTGAGAGGCTGGAAGCAATAAATGGCTCCCAGACCAATCTCCAGAGTGGGTTGGTTCCCTTCACTATTCTAAACTTGGTGTAAGATAAGGGTTACTGGAAAGAAATTAAAAAAGGTTACAGAAAGAAATGGGAAATATGGCCACAAGCCGAAGTTATGGGATCAGAAAATAGCAGCAGGAAACTTCAATTGTAGCAACAGCAAGCAATAAAAGTTACTAACTTAACTTCTGCACGATGCATATAGAAAAACCCTCCAAAATCACATTCCAGGAATTTATACTCTTACGGCAATATTCAAATCCAGTATGCAGAATTTAAATGTAATAGCCATGAAGACATACAAATGCTATTAGAAATGCAACATGAACAGAAAGGAAATCACTAATGCAAACGCTTGAAAAATAGAAGCCAATCCTTTATTCCTGCAAACGAACTTCCAGTCTCTAGCAGAGAATTTTCCAACCCTTTGCAATGAAGTTTACATTGGTTTTTATAGAGGGCCGTCCTCTTTGCAGCATTTAATACTTGCTACCAAGTTTCTTGTGATCTACAAATATACCTTGGAAATCCGCAACACGATCCCCTTAATTGCAGCGTTATGGAAGCAAAAAATTAAATACAATGAGACAATCGCGGTCACATTCATTAAATTTGTTTTTCAAACATGTGCATGCAATTGTTAAATCAATCCACGAACAACAACTTCGAACCAATAAACCCTTTAATTTTGGTGGCCTGGGCACTCTTCGACCTTAACCGCATCGGAAATCCACAAAGCATTTAATTCGGGGCAGCATTTAATCATCGAAACCCAAAAAACCTTCTCGGCCGTTCATACTTGTGTTTTTGTGGGAAACTGCGTAGGTCGCGAAAATGCGACGGGTCGCGAAATCGCGACGTCTTTTAATGTCGTACACTTCGCTGCTGAAAGCCTGCAAAAATGAAACGTGCAGCGAATCGCTACACTTTTTGCACTTTCCTCTTTGCAACAAAAATGACCACGCCTTCGAAACATGCAGCACATCGCTGCAACCTTCGAGCATTTAAACTTCCCTGCAAACGTGCAGCACATCGCTGCACTTTTTTTTAAACTTAGACTCTTTTTGACCAATGCTCCACGATTTTAAAACATGCAGCGCATCGCTGCACTTTTTCCCTTGGTCTGCTTTGTTTGATAGGTGTAGCGATATCGCTACACATTCGAGCACTTAGGTCTTTGAAGCTACCCGCGTCGCGAAAATGGAACGTGCAGCGCATCGCTGCACTTTTTGCTTTGGACTCCCTTTTGCAACCACTGCCCGTGATTTTGAGACATGCAGCGCATCGCTGCAACTTTTACCTTAGACCTTTTGAAGCCGCGAAAATAGAACCGTCGCGATATCGCGACAGTTCTTCTTAGCTGCATGCGTTGACTGCGTTGACCGCGATTCCACGACATGTCAGCGAATCGCTGCAATTTTTGGACTTAGTTATTTGTTGCTCCTTTTTTGCTCAAAACCGCATCAAAGCCTGTGTTAGTATAAAAATAAAATCTGCAACAGCTTAAACAATATTTCAATCAAAATCAATGTGGCAAAAATGCCAACACCATATTTTTTTACCTTTCTTATATTCAATGACAAAATCATAACTCAAGAGTTTTGTCATCCATTTATTTTGTTGAATGAATGAGAGACAATATTCTAAGAAACGCTTCAGGCTACATGGTCAGTCTTAATGATGAAATGACTACTCAACAACTAATTCCTCCATTTCTCAATGGAATATAAAATAGCTAACATTTCCTTCTCATAAATGGACCATCCTAGTTCTTTCCCAAAACTTTCTTAGTTTCAAATACCAATGGGTGACCATCTTGCATTAAAATGGCTCTAATACCTCTGCTAAAAGCATCACACTCAATGATAAAAGGCTTACTAAAATTAAGAGTGGCCAAAATTGGAGTGGAACACAGCATATTTGAGGACTTGGAAGGCCTAGGAAGCAGTTTCATTATAAACAAAATCACCCTTTTTGGTGAGGGTAGTGAGAGGCACGACAATATTTCTATTGTTGTGGATAAATTTTCTATAAAAACCTGTTAGTTCTAGAAATACATAGAGTTTTTTAAGGGATTTGGGTAAGGTCCAATCTTGAATAGATTTGATTTTATTAGGATCCATCTTGACCCCTTTGTGAGATACTATATGTCCTAAATATTCTACCTCTTAGACCCCAAAGGTATATTTGGACCTTTTAACAAAGAATTTTTCCTTTTGTAGCAAATAAAGGACTTTATCAATATGAACTAGATAATACTCCCAAGATTTATTGTGAATTAAAATATCATCAAAGAAAACTAGGACAAACTTATGGAGAAAAGGATGAAATACATGGTTCATGAGACTTTGAAAAGTGAAAGTAGCATTATTGAGTCCAAAATTTATGACTAAGAACTCATAATGACCCTCATGCATACAAAAATTAGTCTCAGGGATGTCCTCTTCTCTTGCCCTAATTTGGTGAAAACCATAATGCAAGTCTATTTTAGTGAAGTATCTGGAACCATGAATTCATCCAATAAATCACCTATAATTGGGATAGGATATTTATCTTTGATATTGATCATATTAAGAAGATGAAAAATAGGACATATATGCAATTAGTTATCCTTACTTCATACCATCACCACCAAAGAGAAATATGGACTAATGATTGGATGGATGATTCCATGCTCTAGCATTGATTGGACCAACTTGACTTCCTAGAATTATATGGATGGCATGATCATGTGTATTCTTAGGAGGTAGACCCCTTATCTCACTGTATATATCCTCATAAAAATCCATAATGCATAGGAGATCCAATAGAATATTTGGAAGAGATGGATGTGAGGATTAAACCTCTATGCAATTGACTTGGGAATAGAATCCAAAATCACCCTTATTCAATATATTTTCCATGCAATAGGAACTAACTACCTTGGAGGGAGGGGGTTGAATTCCTTGGAGACAAATGACCCTTCCATGTGCTATCCACTTGATATATATTTTTTGTAGATTAATAGTAACATAACCAAGCTAAGATAGCCATTGTACTCCCAATATAACATCTAAACTTCCTAGGTTCATAACAAAGATATTTCCCACCCAATTATAATATCCCATTTGGATGTTAGCTTTAGCCATTCAATCCACACACTAATAAGTAGCTTCATTTGCAATTAATACTTGAAATTAATATTGATCTAAAGTACTAATATATAAACCCAAGGATTTTGTTGTCTTGCTATCTATAAAGTTGTGTGCAACCTGAATCAATCAACACATCGTCATGTTGTCATTTAATAAATACTTGTATCTTAATAGTATGGTAAGCTTGGAGACCCATAAGTACATAAATAGAGAGACATAGTATCATTATCTTATTCTATTTCATTTACTTATTTTGGTTGTCCTAGCTATGTCTGATTACTCATGCTATAATGATTCTTCATCCTCAAACATTTATGTGTCTACATATTCTAGGAGAAATTTAAGTTGTTCTTCATAGGCTTGATCTCAAGGATGGTTTAAATGATATTTGAAATAGAAAAAATACTATGGAATTCTCAAAATTATGGTAAGAATGATGAGAGTTGAAATCATGTCTATATGAAAGACCCTAATATTAGAGCTTTTATTTTGTTGCTATATTTATACATTGTGCATCATCAAGAGTATAAGGATCATGCATGTTGACTTCATTCCTAATTTTATCCTCAATACCATAGAAAAATTTAGAGATTACCACTTTTAGACACAATTATTGGGTATAGGTGAGGAGATATGTGAACTTGGAGCAATAGTCTTCCACTATTCTCATTTTCTTATTTTACATAAGATGTACCACATATGATGTGGAAGATCCCTTATAAAACCTTCAAAGAAATTATAGCCATAAAAGAGGGCCACCACATTGGTAAAGCACCCAAAACAACCATTGATAATGTTGGGAACTCAACTTAGAAGATACTAATATGATACAACTTGTTTCTATAATATGGTGCAAATGGATAGGGTCTTCCATTTTATCCAACCATCCTTGAGGTTCAAAACCTTCAAAGTTGGCAATATCTATGTGAGGAACTTTAACATATTGAGGCCATTCCAAGAAATTGGAAGCACCCCCTGTTGAGGAGTCTAGATCAAAGGCAAAGGCTAGGTCATAAGAGGTAAAATTTGGATGATTATGACTAGGTCGTTGTTGTGGAAGAATATTAGTATTTGGTGATTTATGAGTGGTCATAGGTTGGGGCCCTACAATTTTTTGTAATCCTTGGATAAGAGGAGGTATATTATTTTGTATATTTAGAAATATTTTAATATTATGTAGGGAATTAGCTTGATTAAGCAAGTTGTTGGTAATGGTTGTAATTGAATATTTTTACCTATCCAAGGAATTATTGATGGAAGTAATTTTTTGTTCCTATTGTAAAATATATTTTTACAAACAAGGATTAAAAGTAATAGGAAGTATAATATCACTTAGAGGGGTAGAGGAAGGAGTATCAAGGTTATTTGGAGCGACGAGGTTATTAGGAGGGATATTGGGGGTTGGAGAGGAAGGACCTAAATTGTTAGATAAAGGTGAAGTCATGGTGTTTAGGGAATAAAAATATGTTCATAAAAACTATTGATATTAATAGGAGTGTTATGATGCTTACTAAGGTTTCTAGGTTGGTTCTTATTTTTGCTCATACACACATCTTTAAAAAGTTGTACATTGTAATCGACCATTAAGTCATGTCCAACCAGTAGAAATAGTAGGTTTACTTATGCACTTTGTTCAGTCTAAAGAGACACATACCAAACGATAGGTCTTATATAAATATCCAAAAATACCTAATAATTTTTTAGCTTAGTTTTTTATTTATTTTATTTGTTTGTTTATAATTTTAATTAATTATTATTTATAAAATTTGTTGCTATTTTTGTCCTTATATTTTTATTTATTTTAAATTTAAACTTTAAAAATTAATTAATCTTTATATCTTTATAAGATAGGTAATGGATAAGGGAAAGGATAGGGTGAAGAGAATGAAAAGGACAGGGGCAAGGAAAAAAACGGATGTGTGGGGAAATGTGTTGAGGAGGTAGGGATAGGGAGCGTGAAGGGAAGAGCATGTGGGGGGTGTTGGGTAAGAAGAGGACATGTGGGGGAAAAAAATATTTATTTATTTATTTGGGTAAGGATGGAGAAAAAGGAATGGGGGGTGTGGCAGGAAAAGGAAGGGCAACGTTTGTTTATTTTCCTCAAATTAAATCATAAAGGTTGATGTGAAGAATAAATTGAAATTCAATTCAATTGAAATGTGTGAACAAAGGATGGTGATAAAATAAATTTTTAGGGTTTATATAGATAACTTACCTTAATGAATAAAATCTATGCAGTAGGTGTTGGATTCAGTATTAAAAAGAAATATTTTAGAGACACTCAATAGTCACCAAAGTTTTTCAATGAGTTTGAAGCTTTGTAGCTAAAGAACATTCAAGGATTCAAACTTTCTAGAAAAAACTACCAAATTTTTGCAATCCAAAAATAATCCACACCTTGCCAAAAGCATGATCTAATACCAATTGTTACACAACAACTTTAATATTCAATAATTTAATCAATAGCAATTTGGTAACATGCGATAAACTCAATGAAATAATAATTCAATTTCACTTGCCAGTAAATCAAATAAATTAAATCAAAACAATGTAAATCCACAGCCACTCAGAGAGTATAAAGTCTCATAGCCACTTTGAGAGTGTGAAGTCTCTTTGCACACTGACGTGACTTAAATCAAAATTATCTGATGATCCAACTAATAAAATATTCTTCCTATTTATATGAGAAATTAATAACAACCTAATCCTAATTCTCAAAGGTCGAATAACTAAATCTATGGCCTAAGATAAATAATTAGCTAGCATGGCTATATTGAGATTATTATAGATTTTTATTCCTCTCACTATTCTCACTAATAAGGGTACCTTTGTTTGACTAAATTCACTTCCAAATCCTTCCAAGACCTAAAGAAGGCTATGTGTACCACTCATATTTTGAACACCCTTGATTTTAGAAAACCCTTTTTCATTGAGTGTGATGCTTCTATAATAGGTATTGGAGCTATTTTTATGTAGTATGGACACCCATTGGCCTTTGAAAGTAAGAACCCCTTTGGCAAGAATCAAGGATGGTCCCCTTATGAGAAGGAAATACTAGTTATTTTCTATGTTGTAGATAAATGGTATCCTTATTTATTGGGGTATTAATTCATCATCAATACTGACCATAGCATCCTTAAGAATTTCTTAGAATAGCATCTCACTTGTCCTAAGAAAAATAAATGGTTGACCATTTTTTTGGTATATGATTTTATTATTGAATACAATAAAGAAAAGGGAAATGTGGTTATTGATGATTTATCTTACAAACATGAGAATCTTGTTGTTGTCAATGTCATCTCTAGACCTCTTCTACAATGGATTTCTCAACTTAGGGAGGACTAGCTTCCTGACCCAAAGGCTACTTGAATCATTTGGTATGCTTATTTCTATGCATTGTGGTATCCTTATTCATCAAGTAAGGTGGCCAAGATATTTATTTATTCTATTTTTAAAATGTGTGGTATGCCCAAGTCCATCACCGGTGATCATGACCCTATCTTCACTCATAATTTTTTGAAGGAATTGTTTCACCTTAGTGGTACTAAGTTGAATCTATATTCTTCTTATCATCCTCAATCATATGGAAAATCAAATATTGTAAATAAATATTTGGGTACTTACCTTCATTATTTTGCTCAAGATAAGCAATATCACTAGGTTCATTAGCTCTCATTTAGCTTAATGGTGGTATAATAATTCTTACTATTATTCCCTTAATATGTCCCCATTTGAGGTGTTGTGTGGTCAAAAATATCCATTGGGTGTAAACTATGTTCCAAGATCCTCCAAGGTGGACTAGGTGGATGATTTTTTATTGCAAAAATGGCTTGTGTTTCAGCTTCTTAAAGATAATTTTATTTAGGACCAGAACTACATGAAGCAATAGTATGAATAACACTATTATGAACAAAAATTTATCATGGTAGATATGGTTATTTTTTGTTTGCAACCTTATAAAAAATTGTCCTTGAAGACCAAGTCTAGTCAGAAGTTGATTCCTTGATTTTATGGACCCTATACATGGTTTGTCACATTGTTGAAGTGGCATATCATTTGGAGCTTACACCATATTCTTACATCCATATTGTATTGCAATTGTCTTGTCTCAAACAAATTTTTGACCATAATATGCAGCCCTAGACAAATATTCTAGTACTTAATGAAGAAGGTTGAATTGCTCTCCAATCAGAAGTAGTTTTATAGTCCAAAGTTTATCTTTTGTAGTCTTGCCAAATTTAGGAGTTCCTCATCAAGTGGCAGAACCTTACAAATGAGGATGCTTTGTCGGATATTGAGAGCATTTTCTAGTCTTTTATAGCTTTGAGGATAAATATTTCTTGTGGGGATCCATGTAATGGCTCCAATATGGCCATGTCGACTATCTTTATCTTTATTAGCTTGGGCCCAAGGTTTAGATAGTCGACCCTTGAGCATTAGGATTAGGGTTAATATTGGTTTAAGGAAGATTTATGTTATAGTTTGAATCATATTTCATATAAAAATATTGGTCACCTCTACTATGCATATGAGACTTTACCCTCTCCATGTGGCTATGAGACTTTACCCTCCCTAAGTGGCTAGAGATTTGTATTGATTTAAATCTAGAATATGATTATTTTCATTTTTTATTTTATGGTAGTTGGATATGAATTATTATTATCAATGAATGTTGTTTACTGCACATTGTTGGATTATTACTATACTTTTTGAATTTTTTCATTATCGAAATTTTATTTGGACTATAATATAAAGGAATTTTGAGGCCTTAGGGAGTTCCTCTAATGACCTAACATTCTTTGAAGGAAAATAATTGGGAGTAAAAAAAAATTATTACTCCAAATCCTCATATTCCAACTTGACCAAGTATCCATCTTTTGATAAATTCCAAATCAACTCATCCTTTCATGTAAAAGAAATCAAATAGAACTTTGGAAGTATCTTTTGAACCTCATTTGCTATTTTCTTGAGTTCCTCTCCTTCAACAAGGTTACTAATAGAAATCCATGATTTGTTGTTGCCCACATTAATATAATATTTTATCTTTGGACATTTATAAGGAAAACATACTCAAGCAAATGGATACCATTTTGAATCAAAATTTAGAGGACAATACTTCAACCAACAAGTAGACCAAAAATTTATAGAATCCCCTCACTCACTAACCATATAATATGCTTATTGATCATTTGTAAACTATCTGGTATAAAGTTTCATGTATTTACCATTTTTATATTTTTTAATGGGTTATATGGGATGGAAACAACCCCACCTATATTATATCATAACCACATAGTAGTCTTATAATAGCTTGAAAACTATGCATGTATCACTTGGCAAGATTCAAACCATGGTCTCCTTCTTAAAGTTGAGGAATTTAACTGATTGAACTAAAACCATTTATATGTATTTATCACATTCATTATAATATATCATATATATTATTTTTTTATGGTTAAAACCTTAATTTACCCTTTAAATAAAAATTTGAACTACCTCTACTTTAATTTTAGAAGTTAAAAATATAACTTCAATTTCTATAAATGTGATAGGGATTAAATTTTTTATGTGGCCACCATTTTGATGTAGTACCTAATATTCCTCATATTTAATAATTAGGTGGTTGAAATTCTAAAATTTTGACATTATAGTTAATGAGATCCTTTCCAGAAGGTTCCTCCATTGGTTTTGTTGATATTGCATTTAATGTGATGTTTTCTGGAAGGTTCCTTCCTGGGCATAGTATTTGGCTATAAATAACCCCTTTTTAAATGAAAATAAACATCATTTCATTGTAATATTATTTTTTGCCTTTGGTTTTGCATTAGCTTTTATGATTGGCTCACTATTTTTTTAGATATATCAGCATCTACATTAATGACTTCAGCATTTTCCTATTGCGGCTCTCATTTTCTTCCTTATTTTTCTTTGTATATGATTTTTATTTCCTTTTTGTTTGTATTAGATTCCAATGCTTCTATGGTGGGGAGGAATGATATGGATAAAATATTTTATATAGCCACCATTTTGATGTAATACCTAATATTCCTTATATTTAATAGTTAGGTGATTGATTATCATGTTAAGAGTGCAACCGAAAGCTAGTGCAAGTGAGTGTAGTCAAAAGTGAGTGTGAGAGAGATTTGGGAGTGAGTGTAGCCAAAAGAGAGTGTGAGCATGAGCTAGGAGTAAGTGCAGCTAGAAGCAAATGCAATTGTAAGTCAAGAGTGAGGAGGAATTTTAAGCAAGAAGTAGAAAGCAAAGTGTGATCCAGGAACAAGTGGCACTTCTTATTATAGATCTTAGGATAATTTAAAGGATTCATTTGAATAAAATCCAAGAGAGTGTGCAAGCCAAGATTGAATGCAAGACAAGAGGTAATACAAGCCAAGATTTAGTCATGGTAGAAGACTAAGGGATTCATCTAGAGTGCATCAATGCCTCAAAATATTACCACGAATGTGTGGAACATTATTTCTAAAAAAATATTGAAGCATAAGAACATTGGGAAAAAGAAGAGACAGGGACAATTGTGAGCCATGAGGGAGTGCAATCTAGGAGTGAGTTCAAGGCAAGAGAGAGTGAAATCTAGGAGCAAGTATGAGCTAAGAGGGAGTGTGAACTAAGAGGAAGTGACATTCAAGATTTATTCATGGTAAAAGAGTAATGGGTTCATCTAGAGTGCATAAATACTTCAAACCCTTACCACAAATGCATAGACCATTATTTCCAAAAAATTGTTGAAGTGAAGGAATTATCGAGAAAAACAAGACATAAAGGTAATTGTGAGTCAAGAGTGTAAGCCAAGAGGAAGTGTGAGGCAGGAGACACTGCAAGTTGGAAGCAAGTGTGAGCTAAGAGGGTGTGCAAACCAAGAGCGAGGATAAGCCAATATTGAGCTCCATTAACTATTATGAAAGGAAATTCATATTTGAAAGCTCTAATGGGAACTCAAGATGCACTAGCTATAAGATGCCCTTGTTAGAAGTATGGAGGTCTATTATGGAATTATTTCATGTCCTTTAACTATTGGTATCATGCCACAGAATAATTCTTGATCACAAGCAATATTTTACTCTGGTCAATTTGCCACTTTGATTTAGGAAAAGATTATCACACTGACTAAAAATAGATTTAATTGGATTAGGATACCCCTGAAGTGAGCTTATAATATTTTTTGCATGATCATGTTCATCTAGATAAAAAAATGTAATATTTGTTATTGTTTGACCAATATTTTACATCAACTCTTTAGTTGTGCCTTAACATATGACCAGTGTCTTATCCATTATTAATTGTAGTAGGGATTTAAAACCATTAATGAGAGAAATAAGGGGAAAGAAGATATTGGATCAATTATGTTCATTCGAATAATGTAGCAAGTATAATTGATTAGCAATGAAATAAAGTTTCAATTTCACATTCAAATAATGTAACATGTAGACAATAGATACACAATTGAACCAAAGAAATACCTAGGAAAAAGCTGGATTTGTATTAATTTCTTTAAAAGGATATTATAATTAGAGTCTAAAAAGTCCTTAGATATTTGTGAACAAATACAAAGAGTTCTCTCCATTCAAATAATGTAATAGAGAGACTCCATTCTCCATCCTAAGAATAGTGGAAAAAAATCTCCAAACTCCCAATCCAATCATTGGAAATGATCTCAGCTAACTGATGTACCCTAAACAAAACCTACATAATCAAGGGGAATAATGGAGGGTGGAAGAAAAGACAAAAGAAAAATATAATCAACAAGGCAAGGGCACTCTTAGTATACCTCTGGCAAAAATGGCTATGCAAAAATCTTAATGTTTTTCTTTCCTAGAGCAGTCCCTTTTATAACTTTTGAGTGCCCTATTTCAGTTACAACTACCTTCATCTAAACCCTCAATATATCATTATCACATGCCCTTGATAATTTGAGTGTGCTATAGTAAATTTATAGTTGTGATTTGTATTACATTGGATCCCTTCAAAACTTTTTTAGATTTTCTCAGGTGGGACCAATTGTATTAGACCTCTGAGCCCTACTTTGCTTTACCTTAATTTTATTTTTGGCATTCTTGATTTTTTAGCCTATGGGTATTGTGTTGCTTTTTGACACTTCCAAGTGACTTTGGCTAACTCTTTTGACTCTATATTTTTCTGTCTAACTCATCCTAAGTAGGTCAAACATTTTTAGCCAAGTCTTAATGCAAAAAGTGCCCATGACTTTAACTTTATCAATCATCTTCAAAGATCTATTCTTGTTATATTTTATTTTAGACTCACTATCCTTGAAAAATCTAACTATAGTCCGGATTGCTTTGGATAGATTATTGATTTTTTTAGCCAACTTCCCTTCATCTGTACTATCACATTCAGTATATTGTATTACTTTTTAAGTTAATGTGTCAAAAACTTTTGCATTTTAGGGGCTCTTTGAACATGATGTCAAATTGTCTTTTCTTCTCACTTGTTTGCTATGCCCAAATTTTCAATTATTTATTCAAAATTTCCTAATGATTCCTTTCATTGTTGTAGGTGGTTGCTTTGAAGAATTTTTATTGACATTCAAAATAATTTCCATCTGATATGGTAACCTTTTTGTCACTTATCATATTCTAATTTGCATCTATCAAAAATGTGACCTATGGCTATCAACCCTTTATCTACCTCTTCTACCAATATTTTAATATTTTGAATATCGGTTTTTATGTCCACAAAATCCTTGAGATCTCTAGTTATTGTAGGTGTCTTCTTTCCTAATTCAAAAATCATCTTTTCTTTGTACTTTTTAATGAAGACTAAATTATCAAAGGTTTTGGTTGATTGAATCTACGATACCTATTGTCTGAGTTCATTCACCTCTACTTGTAGCTTTTCATTCACAATATTTAGCTACCCTACGTTGGTCATCAAGGCTTGATTACTTTTTTAGAGGCTCTCCAATGTGGCCACATGAGATTGAGCCTGTGACTTTGCTAAGACCAGAGGATTTTCTTGGTATTGAATTGTCGACTCTCCTATTGTCTTATCCATCTAAAGAGATGTGATTTGGGCCATTGGTATTGTGGTTTCTACTATTATAAGAGGTTCAAATGAGATTTTAGTTCCTTGACTATTTGGACCTTCTTCTATATATTGAGTTATCTCTTGGATCTTTCCCCTCTTCTATAGCAGGTATCTTCCTCACTACTTTAATATTAAACTGAATAGCTTCCTTCTCTACTCATGTTAAGGTAAGGATTTATTGTGTTTCTAAAGAAGGAAGGTCCTCTAGACTAGTCTTCTTGCTCCTTGGGGAACTTGGATGAGAATAAAACCTAATTTGATGCCCCCTAAGAAAATTATCTAATCCTCAAGCCTGTTGAATCCTCTCAAGTACTATTGAATAAATTTTGTGCTTCTCTCTATTATTATGCTAGTGGGGATTACTTGAGGGAGGTCCAGTACAATCTCAAGATTTTGCATGGGAGCCATTAATGCTTTAGCAATATCATGAGGATTTATTTGTATCTGTGTAGAGGAGGTAGCAACTATTTCTTTTCATTTTGTTGTGGCTAAGGCAATGCTTTTGGAGGGTTGATTTATTGAGATGTCTTCTATTTTTGTTTATACTATATCAGTGATATCCATCAATACTTCTATTTTTTAGGTTCTTTATTAAAAAAAATTAAGATAGGGCCTTGGTATTCTTTAGGGCATATCACCAGGATCAAGGGAGCAACTAATTTAATTGTAGTCTTCCTTAACATCTTTAGGTCGGTAGGGTAGTTAC
The DNA here is from genome assembly GCA_028583015.1 of Wollemia nobilis. Taxonomy (NCBI): domain Eukaryota; kingdom Viridiplantae; phylum Streptophyta; class Pinopsida; order Araucariales; family Araucariaceae; genus Wollemia; species Wollemia nobilis. The sequence goes on along the minus strand of JAQPPZ010001057.1, from coordinate 4,940,104 downwards.
CCACCATCTCTATTTGAATGTGTGGCCTACTCTTTGAGTACTACCATATTTTACTTAGAGATTATTATCTTCTTAAATCAACTTGCATTGTATCTTCAAATAAGTCTCCTCTATGGAGCACGACCCAATTTGGAATTTTCTTCAAACTAGTATTATTATAATAACCATAAGGGTCATATGGTATCCAGGTAATCTCAACAAATCCATATGAATCAATTATTTTTAAATATGCGAGCAGACAGTGGTATCCTTTATATACATAATACCCCATTTTACAAGGGATTTTTATCCAAGGAACTATGGCTTCTTTTTTTGCTACCCTTGTCTTAGTTTCTTTTGCAATCTACCTGATAATCTCCAATGCCACAATCGACATAGGACAAAATCCTAGTAAACCCTTTGGAGGAATTTTTTACCCATATATCCTTATGTAAGTGAAATATTTGATAAAAAATTAATCCCCTACATTATTCTCATGTAATAACATGGCCACACCTAAGCCAATTATGTGAGGGTTCTTACTAGAGAGCTTGGTATAAACTGCTGAGAGGAATTTTCCAAAAAATTATGTATAATTGGACTCACCCTCTTGTATAAATGGGAGTATTTCTTGAACAATTTATTCGTACACTCCTCCCCATTCTACAATTGCCTTCTTATCCATATGGCCTACTATTAAATGTATAAGGAAATAATAGTGTGAGAAATGGGGCATCACCTCCCTCTGCTCTATAATGGCTTTCTACAATTCTTGGAGTTCCCTATCTATAGTGTCACTGATCATGTTCTCCCACTTATACATGGTTGGTTGTCCTTTCCTATTACATTGTACTATTAGATACATGAATTCCTTTTCTACCCAATTCAAGTCTTGGTCTCCCATTAGTATGTTGATTATATCAGCATAATATTTCACCCAAGGATGAAGTGTAGATTTATGTATAGGAAATTGAGATGATACTTCTTCATTATAATCAAAGAGCTTTGTATAAAAGGTAGTACCTATCATATATTGGGCTTGGAAAATAAATACCTTTTTATCTGGAAATTCTCATGGCTTTTTTGAGATAGAATACTTTGCTAATCCTTTTTGGAGTGATTCTAAATAGAGCTTGATTTGCATGATCTTTTATCACCCTCATATTTGGGTCATAAGCCAACGCCAACCAAGATAATAGGTCAAAAGAGTAATAAACCTTGGGGTATATTATTTTCCCCATATTGCACATCCATTTATTGTTGTATGGGTTGGGATCATTTCAAGCTTGGTATGCTCTTCTAATGAGTCATGTTAGCAATGCGAGATGGTATTGGTAGTCTTCCTCAGTTGGATGGTAGCTAAAAATTATGCTCTACTCTATTGCCCATTGTTAGTCAATCATGTACTATTAGTTTATCCCTAATAGACTAAATAATTGCTTCATCTCTCTGTTAGAAGTTGTACTTGACAATCGTTGGCATGGTGACACATTAATTGCCTTCAACCTTTATCATTGTGGTGGGTATTTTGGGAAAAACACTAGAGTAAGCCATTGTACTATGTTAATTTTTTTATATTTGAGTGATCTTTGCAATAAATAGTAATTTGTATACCTCTATATATCTATGGTGTGACTATAAAAGGTAAGCATAGATAGAAATTTATAGCTTTTACAAGGTATTTTTCTACATGCTTTATAATTAAAACTCTAGCTATTGTCTTTGTATTGCTACCACATAACTTTCCATAATGGATTTACCTATATCGAGAGTGTATTTTTATGATTGATATTTTAATTGGTCATTTATTTGTACACCTAACTGAATCTTATCTCCCTATTGCATCCTAGTTGTTTCAAATCACATGCCTAATAATATTTGAGAAAAATGTGTACTCAACCTTGTGCTTTGACCTGCATGATTTTGATCTTTATTTGCTAGCCTTATCTATGTGATCATGACTTGATTTAAAGCATGTGTTGGCCAACTAATTTTTTAACTTTGTTTCTTGAATTGAATGTCCTTTTAAATCTTCAACTAGGTGTGACTATCAGCCTTAACTTTTTCCTAGAGTCATAAATTCTTTACCAAAATTTACAGTTCTCTTGACCCTATGGTACAAATGTTTGTACTCTAAGAGAAATTCAACATCGTTAGTTAAAATAAATTCATATATTTGAACTTACAATGTTTCATCGTGGTACAAAATTCTTGTTGTCTTATTTTCACCAATCAAAGACCAACACCCAAGCTTCAAAAAGCCAATCAGGACCGTCTACCTTTATATTGGTGAGTAAACCATGGTTTTTCATCTTTAAGCCAATCAAATTTCAACACTTAAGCTCTAGCAGGTAAATCATAGTCGTCTACCCCTTTCTTGGTGATGCAATCAGGGTCATTCATTTTTGACCAATAGGATCTTGATGTTGGGGCTGTGGCACTCAAATCTGGGTCATCTACCTTTCTTCAACAAGGCAATTTGGATCATCTATTTCTAGCCAATTTCCTGGAGGTGCCCTAGCCTTGGTGATCAAATTCCATGATGCCATGTGGCATAATTTTTCCTTTTCATACTTTAGTCATGCATGGTCAAGGGGTTTAATTTCTAATGAAAGAGGGCATATAAATATGAAAGACCATAGACCTTAGGAAAATATGATAATTATTTTATGGGGGAGAGAATTTGAACCTTATGAGTCGATAATTATTTTCAAGGTAGACTTCAATATCATGATTATAAAATTAAAACAGGTAGAAGGGGAGAACTAAGTATATATGTCCTTGACCCTTAATGATTTTTATAAATTTTAAGATGTATGACCATGATGGGAGGGTGGCTTCTGTAATTTATGGAGATAGACCTTTGGAAAAATGGGAGATTTATTCATGAAAGACTAAGGTTTAGGTGGCCTTAAACTTAGGACTTAGGATGAATAATTATTGCACCTTTTTATATGAATAAATTTTCCACACAGGTTGAGACCCTTAAAGTCTTAGTGGTACAACTTGTTTTTCATTTACATCCTACCAATCAAAGATCAGTGCCCAAGTTTTGGTGGGTCAATCAAGTTTGTCTACATTCCTATGGTGTTGGGCTATAAGTCATCCATTTTTGACCAATAAGATGTTGGTGCCCTTCTTATGATGGGTAAATATGAGCCATTCACCTTTGCTTTGGCAAGTGATTTCGATCCGTTAATTATCTGGCCAATCAGGTCTTAGCACCTGATTTCTAGCCATTTATTTTATTTCAATAAGACGAATAAATTAAATTTTAGAAAATTGGGGGCACATAGACATGAGGGACTCTAAGACCTTTGGAAAATACTTAATTTTTCATGGGTTTTTTTCTTTAGACTTTATAACATCAATTATTCCCAAAGGTTGATGCAATGTTGTGGCTTTAAAATGGTGGAAGGGGGAATTGAGTATATGTTACTTTGACCTTCATATATATAAATTCAGAAATAAGGTGCATGACAATGCAATCATGATCGAGGGGAACTTATAATTATAAGGACAAACCTTAGGACTTCTGGAACAATTTGGGTAGCAAAGATATTATTTATAATAGACTAAGGCTTAGGGAGTCTTGAGATTTAGGACCTTAGAGATTCAACATTAATCATTTTTCCTTAAATAAATTTTTACCCAACCAAATACTTTAAGAGATTTAGTGGTATAACTCTTGTCTTTTTTTCCTTCGAATAAAAAATTGGTACCCAAGTTTTGATAGGCCAACCAAGACCGTCCACCTCTAATCTGGAGATGCATTGTAGATCATTCATTCTATGGTACTCAACTTGGGTAGGTGAATCTGAACCATCTACCCCTGATCTAGTGGGGCATATGGAGCCATTTATCTTTAAGCCAATCACATGGTGGTGCCCTTCTTCTAGCAAACCAATCAGAATTGCCTACCCCTGATCTAGTGGGTGAATCAAAACCACTAATTTTTTAGCCAATGAGATTCTAGCACCTGAATTCTAGTAGGCCAATTAGAAGCATTCACCCCTTCCTTGGTGAGCGAATCAAGGTTATCCATTTTATTTTTTGATAAACCCTTAGAAGAGATTTTAAATTTTTTGGTCACACATATATTTTTGTGGGAGAAATGACTTTAGGCCTTAGTATATAGGGGGAAAATTATATTTATGGGACCTATCTTTTAGACTTAGGGACTAAGGCAAAAAAGGAGAATTTTTCCTGTGTTGATATGATACGAACCTTAGGGTACGGGAAATACTTGGTAGGTGGAACTTATGGTAATATGGACTATGGAAAGGTGGGGAAATTATGAGGGATCTAAAGTTTTATGACTTAGGAATAATATTTGGTGAACCTTAGACCTAGGGGTTTATGAAGGGGAAGAACGAATGGAGGTCGATGATTAGGCATTTTTTAGTAGTGACCTTAGAGACTAAGAATTTATAATTGAATGACTGAAACTGATGGACTTGTGACTTTTCAAAGTAATAAAACCTTATGGAATTTTTGAGAGCAGACATACCTTTAACCAAAATAAAAAATTAAGGGACTTCTGGACATGACCATAAAAAAGGGACACTTTGAAGTGTTTTTGTCTAGCCTGATAGGGATCAATAAATATTCCTAGATAAGTGTGTGATTAAATCTTGTATAATATGGAACACAATTACAAATAAAACACAAAAATGGTAAATATTTAAGAGCTAAGAGTCTGAGACCATCAATTCAAGCAAGGCCAAAGCGATCTACGATCACGTATGGATAAAAAAGTGATTATCCGTAAAACCAAAAAAATATTTGTAACAATGTAAGTGATTCTACTATACCAATATCCACGGGAGGTTTTCTTGTTCCTATTTTGAACCAAAAAATGGTCTATAGGAAGAGGATACTTGCCTACCTAGTGCTTGGCTCTGATACCAAACTGATGTGGACACAAATTTACAACAGACACGAAAGGATTAAACGATCAAAATTTGATTTGCATTACCAAAAGATGCCTATAAATAGGCATTACAAAGCTTTCAATCGGATAAGACAATGGATAAGCATACATTTAATATCATACAGGATTTAATGACATGCTTATCTAGGAATATTTATTGATCCCTATCATAGCCTTATTGCAAAAACCTGGAAGCCATTTTATCTCAACTCAACAAAATAACCTAAACCTAGGACTCCACAAGACATTAAAATTTTAAAATTAGGGGTAACTTTCAAGTTGGATTTTGAGTATCCAACAAGGCCCAAGTTGGAGATAAGCAAAAGAGAAAATACATTGCATGTTCAATCTAGGTAATAGATGTTACACTAGAATTAAGTATCAAGAATAATATGATTGAGCATGATATAATGGTTCTTAAAATTAGAGGGTTAGTATGTAAATTCCATATATCATGGCTAGGGTTTTTGGAGATTAAAAATTGTATTAAGTGGAAGTGGGGATTGAGTTCAAATTATTCTGACTTTTCTTCCTAAGGTTTTTTCCTCATCATCATTTCAAATTCAAAATTTCAAGATAAAATAATGGTTGGTGGCCCATGGTTAAGGTTAATATATACACTTTATTTGATATCGTGGAATGATTTTTTTTTGTTGAGATAGAAACTATTAAGAATCTTCCAATGTGGGTTAGGCGTTTTGGACTTCCATATTAGCTTTGTTTTTATTGATTAGAAGAGCCTGTCCAAAGAATGATTTCCATATCATCTTATAAATAAGGATGTTTTGAATAATATTGGAAGTACCCTAGGGGAATTCATCAAGGAAGGACCAACTACTAAGAAGTGAAAGCATGCTATATATACTTAAATATGTGTTGCGATAAATTTTTTTAAATGTTTACCACAATCTATTAAGATTAAATCTAAATCAAGATAATGGTATCAACATGTATATTATAAAAATCATATTTTTTTGCCATAATTATTATGATATTGTACACATGACAAGAGTTTGCAAAGTAAAAACTATGAATAAAGAGATAAAATATTATAGCCATGAGATAAAATTCAATATGAAGTAAGAAAATCATGTAGTAATAGAATCTAGATCATATTAGGGATTCCAATCCAAAAGAAGAGGTAAAGAAATCCTATCTACAGTATCATATGGCAATTTCAGAAGGAACTAAAGGTGCAAAAGTAGACGTGAAGATAAATCCTAAAACAAAGATAGCAAAAGAGGTCAAGGTTATTCTAGGTAAATCATCTTTATCCTCACTAGGTAATAAAAGTGAAAGTGGTAAAAATGTTATCCCTTGCACTTTAAGGTTCCAAGAGTGGAATAATAAAGAAATGAGGTTGGAGGAAACCCATAATAATTTAGGATTTTTAGAGAAGAATAAGAAGGTAATTACCACATAAGATAATCCTTGCACTTTAGGGTTTCCAAGGTAACATAAAGAAGATTATTCTTTTGAGGTTATTTCTTGCACTTCAAATCCTTCAGAGTAAGGTAAAACTAAAGATGATAAGTCTTAATATGAGAAGTGTGAGAAGATTGAATATATTTATGAAGATGGAAGTATTGCTAGGAATGGAAAAAAAAGAGGAAGACCCAAGAAGCAAAAACAAAGAAAAAGAAACCCAAAGGGATATTGATATGGGAAAACAAAATCAAATATCACAAGTTTTAACAAGAAGTGGGGCTAAACTCAAAAATAAAAATAAAAAATAACAATGAAAACAATATCTTAGAATATTAGGAGAATGAATAAGAACCTTAAAAAAGGTATTAATAAATTGTGAGGTTGTTATAGACAAGATATTTATAGATATAGAAGTTGGGCAACAAATATTTTAGCCATTCATGGTGTTGAATTTCATCTTAATAGAATTTAAATTTTTGAAGGCATCTAATATAAAAGGAGTTGATTATGGAAACTTAGCATTTTGAGGAAGATGGAGAATACTTGTGATAGAAATGCAAATGAAGAATATCTCTGATAAAAAGGTAAATTTGGATATGATTTAATTAACTTTTTAAAAATGTAATGAGAGCAATGCAATATTCTATTTTTGTAATGGGAGTGGCCCCAATAGAAGCCACACGTAGCTTATTAAGAAAAAATAGTTAGGTGGTCGACTTTCCAACATTATAGTTATTATGATCCTTTTTAGAAGGTTCCTCCACTAGGTTTGTCGATATTGCATTTAATGTGATGTTTTCTAGAAGGTTCATTCTTGGGAATTGTATTTGGCTATGCCTCTTTTTAAATGAAAATAAACATCAATGAACATCTTTTCGTAGTAATATTTTTGTTTGCCTTTGTGTCTATATCTAAAGTACTTTTTTTTTACTCTTTGTTGAAGGGTAAAACAACATTTCAATGGATTTAAAGTTTATAATTGAAACTTTGGTTTATAGTATAAAACTCTTCTATTATTTATTTCAAATATTTTGGGTGTAACAATTTTCTATTAAAGTTTTTTTTAAAAAGCTATGTTCAATTTCTATTGAGGTCCAATCCCATCCAAATAACAAAATAATAATTTTTTTGTAAAGTCAATTAATTCATACCTAGCTCGCATTTTAATCAAATATATTATCCATTTCCTTGTTTATCAAATATATTTTTTATTTTTCTAAAATTGCTATACTTTCACAATTGACTCCTTGATATCATTTTCATGAAGAGATAAATTTTAATTCAATTAGTTGCCTTCAACAAAATATTTTCTCCAAGACAATGATCAACACTACGATTGGCTAAATTATCTGCTATCCAATTTACTTCTCTATAGCCTCAATAGGAACACTACAATGGAAAAAATACATTGGGCTCTCCTAGTAGAGACCCAATTCAAATTCACAAGGAGGGTGGCCCCCAATGTTCCCCCATATTTTCAACCTATTAAAAAAAAAAAATTCTCTAGATATGCTCATATTACCAAGAGATTACATCCAATATTAGTTGATAAAATTAGCAATAATATTATCTTTTATCAAATACCCACATCCATTTTATTGGTTACATTAATTATAACTTGTGAATCCCCTCTATTGAAATATATTTTATCCTTATTCAATTATAATGTTTATCTATTTAAACAATGACCTATAATTTGCATAGTTGTTATTTTGAGTTCCATATGCTTTTGAGTGAGGGAAATTCCATTTAAGAGAACACCACTAGCAACAGATTTTCCTAGATTTAAATTGGAAATACCATTAAAATTAAGTTTGTTAAACTTAATTCCTAAACATTTTTATTTTATTATAAATTAAAATAAATCCTTTGTGTTAACTCCATTGTCGTAGGTGACCCTCCAATGTATATTCAAATCCTATAACCAAGAGGCTAGCACCTCTATTTTCACATTTGAGACATCCCATAGTGAGCAGCATGTCTATAAATGTTTTGTAAGAAAGAAAATAATACAGTTTAAAATTTGGCATGATTTTGAGATTTATTTTTTAATAATTCTATTATTCCTTTCAAACCATAAATTCCATAAAGTAATTATAGTTCCAATAATTCATACAATACATAATATTGTAATTTTAAAATAATTAATCCAACTTTTGATCAAGTCTTTCAATGTTGATGGATCTATCCTATGTATTTGTATTTTTTTTTTAAATAGCACCAAAGGGTATAAGTAAAGGGACAAATAATTAAATGATCATATGCATCTAGATCCTTCTCATAGCAGTCACACTTGAAAGGTCAATGATGTCCTCTTCTTTACAGGTTCTCTCCTATGAGGATCTTGCTTTAGACTACTAACCAAAGGAATGTTGAGGCCTTAGGGAGGGCCTTTAGTGACCTAACATTCTTCAAAGGGAAATTGTTTAGAGTAGAAAATTTTGATTTTTCTAATTCCTCATATTCCAATTTGACCAAGTATCCACCATATTTTGATAAATTTCAAACCAAATCATATTTTTAATTCAAAATGGATAAATAGAACTCTTAAAACATATTTTGAAGCTCATTTGCTATTTTCTTGAGGTCTTCTCCTTCAACTAGGTTACTCATATAATCCATGAATTGAAGTTGTTGCTCATATTAATATAATATTTTACCTTTATACATTTATAGGGTAGACATACCCAATCAATCAACTACCATTTTGGAGCTAAAATTAGAGGATAAGACTTCAACCAAGAATCACACCAAAAATTTATAGAATCCCCTCACTCACTCACCATCTAATATGTTTATTGATCAATTACAAACTATCTAGTATGAATTTCATGTATTTACCACTTTTTTAGTTGGTTATATGGTATTGAAATGACCCCACCCATATTATATCATGACCACATAGTGGTATTACAATAGCATAATAATTATGCATGCAACATGTATCACCTGGAAAGATTTGAACCTTGGTATCCTTAAAAGTCAAGGAATTTAACTAGTTGAGCTAATACCATTTGATACGTACTTATCATTATTAGATGGCTAAAACCTTAAATTGCCCTTTAAATAAAATTTTGAACAACTACCTCCATTTTAAGTTTGAAAGTTGAAAATGAAACTTCAATTTTTATGAAGGACAATTATTTTTACTCTTTGTTGAAGGGTAAAACAATATTTCAAGGGATTTAAAGTTTGTAATTTTCATCCTTATTACACATTAAAAAACTTTGGTTTATAATATAAAACTCCTAGAAGAAACCTATTTAACCAATTAAAAAAACAAATAGAGCTCTAAATATATATACTCTTTGATGTAAACCATGTTTCCATGGTTGGATGGATATGTTATGATGTGAGATTGGCTAGGGAGTCGGCTGCAGGTGGAGGCAAGGATGTCGATGTGATAGTGTAAGCCTTTCATATTGTTTTGGTGGGCTTGATTATGCCAAATAGAATGGCGTAAGAGGATTTTCATGGAAAATTTTGAGCAATAATGTTAGAGGGTTTATGTGGAAAATATCTGAGCAATGACATCTAATAGTTTTATGGAAAAAAATGAGCAACGACGTAAGAGGATTTTCATGAAAATTTTGAGCAGCAGTGTTAGAGGGTTTCTATGAAAAAATCTGAGGGTTTTATGGAAAAAATGAGTAGCAACATAAGAGGATTTCTATGGAAAATTTTGAGCAACAATGTTAGAGGATTTCTATGGAAAAATTTGAGCAACAACCTTAGAGTATTTCTGTGGAAAACATCTGAGCAGTGACATCCAATGGTTTTGTGGAAAAATTGAGCAGTGGTGTAAGAGTATTTTGTGAAAAAATCCGAGCAACGGTGTAAGAGAATTTTCAAGGAGGAGAGGGTTTGTTGGAGGTTTTCACAACTACCACACCATGTTGTGGTTGATCCATCATCATCACTATCTGGTTAAAATTTGAAGACCCATCTATAATTTTGATGAAAGCTCAAACTATGAAGGAGGTAAGCATTCATCTTTCTTACATTTAAATTTTCTTTGGAATAAGTTTATTGGCTATAATCATGAAGTGCATGCAATGAATCTAGGGTTTGTAAAGTGAAGCATAGAGGAATTAATTCGAAGGGGTGAAAGGATTTTTTTTACTATGGAGGAATATTTCTATGCATGTGAACAACAGTTTGAAAAATATTGTTTAGCTATAACTATGGAGTGCACACAATAAAGCTAGGGTTTACAAGTGAAACATAGAGAAAAGTAAAAAACACAAGAAGTGGCAGTATTTTATTTTTTCTAAAACTAGAATGTGCTCAAATCTATTCATGTGAATAAAATGAAGGTGGATCCAATTCTTGACTAATATCTTTAAAAAATGACACAAGAAGCATCATCATTTTTTAAAAATAGAAGTGTGCTCAGATTTGTTCATGTGAAGAAAATGAAGGCTAGACAACTTACTTTCTAGATTCAAAGCATGCAAAAGTATAATTTGGAAAATTGGTTTATTATTTTTTTATGGAGAATGAAGAGGAATGTTTGGACTTCTCAGAGGACACCTTTGAGGGACAACACATTTTTTCAACTCCAAGGGCCAAGGATCCCATTTTTGAATAGAAGTTGAGAAGTGGGGGTCCTTGGGTTTTTTGAGTGATCAAAATAATACTAGGGATCAGAATTTAGTGGACAAAGGAAATTCTATGTCAAAATATTCAAACCAGGTTAGTTGTCCTATTGATTGCTCATTCTCAGTTGTCTCAAAACACTCTACTAAAGTGATGGGTCTAATGAATGAGCAAGCATTTTATTGCGAGGAAGGAAATTTTGAGCAAGATCCAAACAACACAAACTCACTTTGTCAGACAAAGTTTCCTTTGTTTGGTTTAGGTTTTACTGGTAAAAGTCTTGATTTGGAGGCCCTAAGTGGAGTAGGTCTAAAATTTCAATCAACACAGTCTACAACTTTGATTAATAAAGTGTGTAAGGCATAGAAAGTGGTTAAAAAGAGAAGATCAAATATCATATGGTACTTGGGGAAGACTTGAGGATGGACCAATTTTTGGATTTTTTAGGGAAGGCCCTCAATGAAAAGTTCCATGGATGTCAAATAGTTGATAATACACTAAATGAATGGTTGTAGAAGGTATGGGTCCCAATTTTAGGATATGGGCCAATTTTTCACTTACTTTCTAGAGGATGGATAGATTCCCTTTTTCAATCTAAGGAATATGGGGGTCTTCTTTTTTGGCTTTGAAGACTTGGACATCTTACTTTGATCCTAGGACTGAAGTTGCTAGGAGAATCCCAATTTGGGTAAAACTTCCAAGTCTGCCAATGGAGTTGTGGTCAAAAATATATTTGAAAGAGATTTGAAAGAGATTGGAGATTCATTAGGTAAAACCTTGGATATAGATATTTCTTTCAAATCTAGTATTTTTTGGTCTGTATCTCAGGTTTTGGTTGAGATGGATATCAATGAAGGTATACCAGATTGTATGGAGATAGTTGTGGGGAATACATTTCATAACCAAATATTGGATTATTTGAATATTTCCTTTAGATGTGTTCATTTTCATGTTTATGGATATATTTCTAAGGAATTTTATCAAGATTTCACACAAAAAGTATGGAGGAGAAAATAAATGACTAGTGGGGATTTTAAGTCAACTAACAACAATAAAGAGATATCTATTTTTAGAGCTCAACAGTGCTTCATAATTTGGCACAAACAAACAAAAATAATGTTATTGAACCAAGAACCAAAACTCTAGAGAAGGAGGAAGAAATTTTGGGCCTAGGTTTATCTTCATTTCACTGTTCACAAGCTGTTAGATAAGGATATAGAGTCATAAAGAAAACTATGAAAGGATTGGAACCAAATACTATTAAGTTTGTTGATCAGACATCTAAGCCTTATGACAATTATTGTCCAATACATGATAATAATATGGACGTATGTAATAAAGAACTTTATACACTACCTTATGAATCTTCAAAGAGAAGTCCCAGGGATAAGGAATTTTCTAATATTTTGGATAATGGACTGGTGACCTCAAACATATTGAATGGGTATTGTGATCAAAATATTTCTACTATTGGGGGAAGTCTTTGTGACCTATCAGGTGAATCTTCTAGGGAGGTATCTATTTCAAGGGATGGTTTGGAGACAGGTTCCTCTTGTAGATATTTATTGCATTCTAGGAAAAGGGAATCTGAGCTGAAAACTTATGCAATTGTTGGAAGGTTGGGGTTATATTTGGACCATATAAAGGAATATTCCACTACATCAAGTAGGAAATCATTTTTGTTTCATGTATAGGAGAAATATTTAAGGGAAATTCAACAGGGTAAACAAAAAACTATCAAATGGGTCCTTAGAGTGGGACAAAACCCCTCTAAGATGTTTAAATGATCTTGTTATCCCTTAATATTCAAGGTATTAGCAGTCCTTCTAAAAGACTTGCCTTAGCAAGGCTTGTGGAAATTCATAATATGAATGTTATCCTTATACAAGAAACCATGGGGGTAGGAACAAAAGTCATTGAAGGGTTAAGTAAATTGCTTAGGGACTGGGAATTCTTGGCTCTAGATGCTACCAAAAATTTAGGGGGTGTTTTTACTGGCTGGAAGAACTCAGTATCCTTAATTTATTCTTCCTTTATGGTTTCAGGCTTGTGGACAAAATTCTTTTTTAAATACTTGTGTTTGAGGTTATCATTTATTAATTGTTATGGTCCCTATGAAAATAGATAGGTCTTCTAGGAAGATTTTTTCTCCCAAAGGTGTGTTAGGTATGAAATAGTTATCATTGGTGGGGACTTAAATTTTACTATGAATAGAAATGAGGTATGGGGAGAATCTGCAAGAGTTGATAGACTTGCATATTACTTAAAGCATAATATTGAAGAAGTGGGTTTCATTGATTTGGAACCAATAAAATTAATGCCTACATGGAGAAATAATAGAGTTGGGGAAGCTAGGATCTCAAAGAGGTTGGAAATATTTTTTATCTCAAAGTCATTATATAATAAAATAAATAGAAAATTATCATGGGTTGAGACTGGAAGTGGCTTAGATCATTCTCCCATACTTATTAAATTAGAAATTCAAGAAGCAAAACCTACCATTCCTTTTAATCTCAATCCAATTTGGTTGGGGGAAGAAGATTTTCAACAACTACTTAAAAAAAAACGGATTGGTTTTAACCAAAATTCTAGGTCATTAGCAAGTTTTCAATTTGCTGCTGCTTTAAAAAAAATAAAAGGAGTTGTGTCATCTTGGATTGTAGTTAAAAAGGAGAGTATGGATAGATATTTCAAATTGGTGGAGAAGGAAATTTCATAAATTCATAAAAATAAGGAGGCCGATTTGTTTAAAGAGGAGGAGAAAACAAGTCTGTTTGAACTAGAAATTAAGAAGAACAAATTCTTGGAGTGGAGAGAAGCTGAATGGAGAATGAAAAGTAGATTTGTATGGTTAAAAAAAGGGATGAAAATACTAAATTTTTTCATAATTTTTCTAATCACAGGAAGAAGGTTAACACTATCTAGGAGATGCAGAATGAAGAAATGGTTCTCGATAGGATTTTTTCTAAGCTAGCATATTTGGGAGTAAAACATTTTCAAACAATCTATAAAGAACCTGATAGAGTCAATATTGGGGAAATTTTAAAGTTAACTACTTTCTTCTCTCGTTTTGTGATATATGAGGACAATAAGTTACTTATGAAGGAGGTCACAAAGTAAGAACTAAAATCTTTCCTAATTTCTTTCAAATGAGAATAGAAGTCCAGGGTTTGATGGATGGACTATGGATTTTTTTCTTTTTTTTTATGATCTAGTTGAGGAGGATCTTATCAAAGTAATGGAGGAAGTTAGGTAGAGTGGTCAGGTTTTGGGTACTTTTAACTCCACTTTTTTAGCTTTGATTCCAAAAAAATAAGAAGCCTAAAACCTTTGATGAATTTAGACCTATTTCATTGTGTAATTGTATCTATAAAATCATTGCAAAAATTTTGGTTGTTAGATTGAAGAAGATTTTCTCTGAAGTTATTTCTTAGGAGAAATTTGGGTTTTAAGCAGGTAGATACATTTTTGAAGCCATAGGAGCTGCATAAAAGGTCCTTCACTCTATTAAAACTAAACATCTTCTTGCAATGGTCCTTAAACTAGATCTATCTAAAGCTTATGATAGAACTAGTTGGTTATATCTTAGATTAATGCTCTTACATGTGGGCTTTAGCTATCCAATAGTAAAGTGGATTATGGGATGTATTTCTTCTGGATCTTTTGTTGTTATTATCAATGTATTAGGTTCCAAATTCTTTAGACCCTCGAGAGGATTAAGACATGGATGTCCTTTATCTCCTTTACTTTTTTTTTTGGTTTTTGAAGGATTGAGTAGAGTTGTTTTGGATGCAAAGAGGGTAGGATCCTTGACTGGGATTAAAGTGGAGGTCCTTTATTTATCTCATTTATTATTTTTTGATGATGTTTTTTGGTTCACAAATGGCAGTTTAAGGGAAGTTATAAAGTTGAAGAAAATCTTGGATACTTATAGTATTTCTACCAACATGGAGATAAATTTTCAAAAAACCTCTATTTTCTTTAATGGTCTAGAGCAAGAGAGTGAATAGGGTCTAATCAAAATTTTTCCTTTTATTATCTTAGATTTCTAATAAGGCTTTAAGTATTTGGGTTTTGTATTGAAGCCAAATACTTACAGGAAGAGAGATTGGGGATGGCTTTTAGAGAATATTGAATTTAGGATTAACCATTGGTGTAATATATGGTTGTCTATTAGTGGGAGATTAACAATTGTAAAGTCAGTTCTTGAGGCAATTCCTATGTTTTGGCACTATTTTGCCTTCATTCCTAAAGGAGTTCTAGAGAAAATAAGAAAACTTTGCTTCATATTTCTTTGGACTGGATGCAAGAAACATGAAGGCATTCTTTTAGTTAAGTGGAAGAATATTTCTAGGCTAGAGGAGGAAGGTGGCTGGGGTCTTAAAAATATCCATTTTTTTGGTTCTTCTCTGGTAGCAAAATTTTTAAGGAGGATATTGACCAAAGAAGGATTATGGAAGAATATTATTGAACATAAATATATTTTTCTAGGAAACTTTATATATTGGATCAAAAATCCACATAAAAGCATTAAAAATATTTCCATTCAAAGGAAGGTACTAGTACAGGTCTTTCCTATGATTGGAAAATATTTGGCTTGGAAAGTGGGCAATGGTGAACAAGTCAGAATAGGAGTTGATTCTATTTTGGTTTGTGGAGAAAATATTTTTTTTCCAGCTATAATAAGTTCTTTACAAGAGAAAGCTTTTTTCTTTCTTCATCAGGTGGGGAAATCAAATTCTTCTAGTCTTTGGACCCAAGGTTGGAAGCAGGCTCAGGTCTTAGGTCTTTCTGATGAGCAAGTTGTTTTGTGGAAGGGTTACATTGATAGTCTTAATAAGAGCCATATCAAGTTGAGAGCTAAACCAGATAGTATTGCTTGGGCATACAATAAATATGTAGGTCAATATACGACTAGACTTAGTTACAAAGAAATTTTTAACCCTCATTTTCAAGGGCCTACTTTGTGGTGGACGCAAATTTTGAAATTATCTACCCAAAAAAAAAAATTCATGTGGTTAGCTTTGAGAAATAAAGCTTTGACTTGGGAATTTTTACAGAGGAGAAGCAAATAAGGTCCAAGTATTTATATTTTGTGTCATTTAGAGGAGGAAAATATCACACATTTGTTAATCAAATGCTCTTTTTCTCAATAGGTTTGGTTAGAAGATGAACAAATAATTGGAGTACAAAATATTTGGAAAGGAGAAATAGTGGAGGTATGCTTAAGACAGTGGTTTTTGAAAAAATAGTTGAAACAATTTATTTCTTTACCATGTCTTATATGTTGGGGTATATGGTTGGCACAAAATGCAACTATTTTTGAAGGAAAGTTAATACCTCCATTTCAGGTCATTTTTTAGGTGAGGACTTTGGTCTCAATCAACAAAGGGCCTGATAAACATACAAAACCTTGACAATTAGGTAATTTGTTCATTGAAAAGTCTCAACCATGGGGTTTTTTAATGGGGCTAGTCATAGATAGTCATATTTTAGTAGTGCAGGAGGTATTCTATACTTCTCAAATACCCACTATATCAAATTTAAAGCAGGTCTTGGGACAAGTTCCAACAATTTTTTTGAGTTCCAGGCGTTGATATTGCTAATGAAGTGTTTTGTGGAGAGAAATGTGAGAAAATTTCAAATTTCTGGATATTTTACTCTAGTCATCAATTGGATGAATAGATCCACTCAATTAAAAAATAATCTGCTTAGACCAGTGGGAGATGAACTACTGGAGGTGTTTTCGCTTTTTGAAAATATATTTTTTTCTCATGTTTATATGGAATTAAATCAATAAGCAGATTAGTTATCAAAAGAATATCAACATGTTCTAGAAGGTTTCTTGCAAATGAAGAGGACAAGGATGGATTTTCTTCTTTCACCCACATATCATACCCCTAGTTCCTATGCTAGCTCTAGTTTGTATTGTGGGTCTATTCATTTGATTAGAGCTTTATGGCAGTTTTTAATTGTTTCCTTTCTTTCTGTTGGTTTCTTTTTCACTAATATCTATTGAGGTTTTGGACATGAAGGTTATTTGGATGATTAAGTATTGATATATAAGGATATTTATCCTTATTATCCCCATGTTATTTCTAATATGGGTATATTTCCTCTCTGATATTCCTGATTGTAATTATATCTTGACTCCCAATAATTTGTTTTTATATGGGTTTTTGTTTGTGCTAAGGCACCTGAGAAGTTTATTTTTTTTTCATTCTTGAAATAAAGTTACAATTTTTTCTTGTAAAAAAAATATAACACTCCTTCCTTATTTATCTCAAATATTGTTCGCGTAACAAATTTAATATTATAGTTTTTTAAAAAAGCTATGTTTGGATTCTATTGAGGTCCAATCCCACCAAAATAAAAAATGATACATTTGTTTTAAAGTTAATTAGTTCATATCTAACTTAATTTTTTTATGTTTTATTTTCTATTAGATATATTCTTTAGTTTCCTCAAGTTGTTATACTTTGGCAATTGACTCCTTGATATCATTTTCATGAATAGAGAAAGTTTCACTTGGCTATTTGCCTTCCAAAATATTTTTTTTTCCAAGATAAATAATAACTCCATGATTGGCTAAACTATCTACTACTTGATTTCCTTATCTATATATATAGTCACAATTCGAAGTGATTACATTCTTTAATAGTTGATAAAATTAGTAATAATGTTATTTTTGTCAATCCCCACATCCATTTATTGATAGCATTAATTATAAGTTATAAATCCACCTTGATTGAATATATTTCCATCATTTTTCAATTATCGTTTTCATCCATGTAAGAATTATCCTAGTATTTGCATAGTTTTTAGTTAAAGTTCCATATGATTTTGTGTAATTGAGAGAAATTTTATTTAAAAAAACACCACCTCCACCAACTTTTCCTAGATTAACTTTAGAAACATCATCAAAATTAAGTTTGATAAACTCAATTCTTGAGCATTTCCATTTTAATATAAATCGACATAAATCCTTTATGTTTTTTAAAATTATAATCTATTATAATTTTAACAAATGAAGTATTTATCCCAAAAAATGAAGAGCAAAAAGTGTAGCAAAAATCATAGCAAAAACTACAACAATTTTTGTAGTAGTGCATGATAGTTTGAATTTGAGGAACCAAAACTACTTAGAATTTTATAAACTTTTGGGGTTGAGTCCTATACAAAAATACCTTTCTAAAAATATATGATATGCACAAAATAGAGTTGTAAATCAAAATTTATGAGCTTTAAAAGTTGACTACAGGTTTAAAAAATATGGATAACAAGCATGTATTTCACAAAATGGATGGAATAGAATATTATTTTGTATTCCAAATGAACTCATAAGTATTACAAATATTTTTCCATAATTTCATCTAGCTATGTTACACTATTACACATTTACAAGAGATAAAGTGATGTTACAATACTTCATTCCACATTATTGGAAGTCCAACAGTCATAGTGACTCTTCAAGGCCCATAGAAACTTTTGGGCTTCTTCAAATTCCTGGGAGAACTTTTGGTTTTGTATTTTTCTTAGTTAGCATCAATCTCCAACATACTTCCCATTGATGTTGAGTGGTGAGACAAGTTTGACACTCTAGTGCTAGTATTTGGGCTAATTTGTAACCTTCCTTTGGCACACCAAGCATGCCTTGACTTGATGGTTCGCCAAGATATAGTGATAATTGATCTCCTAGTCTCATTTGGAATATGCCTCTTGATGAGTGTCAAAGTGTTACAGTATATGTATCTAATTTACTTATATATTTCTTTGCAAATGAATGGATATGAATGATTTTTACTATTATTTCACTTTAATATCATCATTTATGCATCAATTTGATTAATGATTATAAAATTTATTTATGCATATATTTTACACAAATTATGCGCAAGCTATTTTTTTATTAGGTAAAAGTGTATGAAGCTGGGTAAAATTCATGGATGATGAACCAGGAGGCAGGTGTACATAGAATATTTGGACGTATGGCACACTTATAGGAGCTATGGACAAGTGTATGGAGAAGTGCTACAGAAATGCGATACTAAAAGTGTCTACCAAAAGGAGTGCTATGGAAGAGCTTATTCAAAGTTGACCAAACCTTGTTGCCATGTCACATCCAACATGAGCATATTATACACAATCAGCCATTTGACTATCAACGTTGGCAAAAGCATATTTGGTATTTTTATTAATAAAAGTTGTAAAGTTGTTATTAAAGTTGGAAGGATCAAAGTTGTTGATTTATTCTACCAACTTATATTCTCTTTCCTTGAGAATAGGAAAAAATATTATTCTTGTTTTTTTTTAATTTTGAAGTTGTTAAAGTGGTTTCCACTTGGGCTTACGTTGATTAGTCCAAGTCCCATTTGTTATAAAATTGCATTTATTTAAAAATAAGTCGGTTAGCACTTGGGCTTGCGTTGATTAGTCCAAGATCCATCTTGTTATGAAATTGTATTTGTTTAGAAAAATTGTTAGTACGAAGGTTAGGATTTAGATTTGTTAGTTAGATAGAGATAGAGAATGTTACGAAAGACTTCATTGAACATTATTGTATAAATTACAATGAAGAGGCCTTTGAAAAGGTCCTCCGATTGTTGCATTCTAAAAGAGAAGTTGAAGAAGTCACTCCTTGACAAAGTCTCTATAGTTGTCATTTCCAGTAATGTATATGATCAAAGTTCAAAATTAAAATAGTATTATTTTTCCATACCTTTTGTAATGTTATATAGTCTTTTTGAAATGATTTACTTCCTTCTGTAAAATCTTTACTTTTCCTACATCAATGAATAGTTAAAATGTTAGAATAGATTAAATGAAATAAGTAGTTACTGAAGTAAAATAGCATAGAGGAGAAGAGAAATATACAAACCTTTTTGAAGGTAGGGCCCACTTCTAAAAGACCAGTCCCTACTCTCCCGCTCCTGTAATATAACAGGATTATATTAGTATAAAAAATAATTAATAAAAATTAATCTACATTATTTATTTCAAGAGTAAAATAGTTAAAACATCATTAGCTCCACATGGACCCATATTCATTCATTAGGTCAATTTCACATTTATTAGGTCAATTTCATATTAAAAATAATTACATTCAAAACATTTTATCTTTTTTGTAACCTAAACTTAAGGAATTGAAATAAGTAATCCGGTTAATGTCATTGAATATCTATACGGGATATCTGTTCTTTAAATCGATTAAGACCTGGATTGATAATTAAATGATTAGCTATGCAAGCTAGATATTTTTGGCACCATTTTTGGGGAGAGCAGTGTCATTACATTAATCTGCAGACTGTTGGACCACGAAAGGAAGGAAGCTTACCTATACGTGGAGGGTGGTGCAAGTAGTGATCAATGCACGTATAGAGTTGCGTATGGAAGGTGGTGCAAGCAGTTATCAACATACACACACACCAAGAATCCTCCACCTTAGGTGGACCAGGTTCTATTTTCTTAAAATAAATTTTTATTGCCTTCCTAGAATTTAGTCATTTATTTTCCAATCAAATATTTTCCAGAATTTACTTTTCAGCAATTTATTTTCTTGTACAGTGTGGTTGTTTCTAGTTTAAATCTAAGGCTCTTTGGCCTGTATAAACCTAACGTAGTACAGAAAGTAGGTGTGACTGAGTGACAGCCACAATAAAAACATAACTTAGAAGTAAAACGGTAACAACACTTTTCCTTTTTATACTGAGATCACCTAGCCAATCCATTTGATTTTAGTTATAGTAAGATTTTTTTCCTTATTATCCTGAGATCATATAGCTAATCCATTTGATCTCAGCCACAGTAAGGTTTTCTCTAGAATAATTTTACTTTTCCTTATTATACTAAGATCACCTGGCCAATCCGTTTGATTTTAGTTATAGTAATATTTGTTTCCTTATTGTCCTGAGATCATTTGGCTAATCTATTTTATTTCAACCACAGTAAGATCTGCTATAGAATAGCTTTAATTTTTTTATTATGTTGAAATTAGTTGGCCAATCCATCTTAGTTTTAGTATAGTAAGATCTGTTTTAGAAAGAAAAAAAAAACCTGTATCGCTCCAAATTTTTTGCATCCCTACCTTCAGGCTATAGGATCCTCGCTTAGAAGGAGGATAGGAAAAGGATGTCGCGATACCTCGGACTGAGAGGACTTTGCGAAGGTCCCGCATCTCAAGGGAGGTGTATTTTGGTGATTATTCGACGGATGGTGGGTTCACCAAGAAACATTTAGCGGTAGTTTCCACGCCTAGGTTTTGGAATGTGTTTGATGAGTTCGTTCTAACCTTAAGCATTCATATCCTAGGTTTTGCCGAATGAATCTAAATTAAAACTACATGAAAATGCAACTTTCATGAATACAGCAAACAAATTTGAAAGCAGAAAATAGATAATTTTACAGAATGATAATGGAAAATACGTGATCCAGATGTCTGCAGAAGATTCTGATGTTTGAAGCAGTCTGGATCGCCTATAATCTGACAGAATTGTCTGTAATCTGACAGAATCGTCTGAGACTGATAGATTCGTCTGAGATCTGACGAATTCGTCAGACGAATTCGCCAGAGACCTGCAAGACAGAAAATAGATGCAAAATACAAGAAATTCTATTGTGCTAACAGAGGCAAATTACACCAAATAGCAATATGAATACTAAACAATATTTAAGAATAGAATTTAAAGCCAATTATTGTACTTTAATAGCAGATCATGAACTTAGCATGCAATCTAAGCTAAATGGGTGAACTCCAAATGCAAAATAACATAAAAACTAAATAAATAATCTAATTTACAGAATAAAATGATAGAAACAGAGTTGAGAAAAGCAAACTCCAGGCACTGATTGCCTTGATGTGGACTGCAGTCGAGATCGTCTCGCATTTGACAGGATCGCCTTCGATCTAAACAGGTTTGTCGACGACGATGGATGCTGGCTCCAGCTGAAAAACAATGATGTACCTGCAATAAAATCGATGTGGAACTAGTGCAAATGCAAGATTAGGATGTTCTAATGTAGAGGGATTCACTTTGCAGAAAATTTTAGCCAGGGGTTGGGGAGGGAAAATCTTAGAGATTAAATAGGCTTAGAGGGAGTAGGTAGGAGGTTGGAGATCATCCCAATTTGGGAGATCTCCAATGGGGGAGGGTCCCAACGGTGCAAACACGCTTCTACCCAGATTGGAGACTCGTTGGAACAGATTCCAACTATGCAAATTCAATTTTGTGACAAGATCGTCTGGACGTCCTAGTCCAGACGAAATCATCAAATTTGGGGCGATATCGTCTGATCGACGACGATATCATCAAACGGTCAAAACAACCTCTAAAATTGGCACGAAAAATGGGGAAACGAAATACCCAACGGTTAACAGGCGGTTTGGGAGGTTAAATTTGAATTTAAAATTATTTACTAAGGTGAATATAAATTTTATAATTTTACTGCGCCAATTTTAGGGTGCTACATTTTGCCCCCTCTTTAGCAAATTTTCCAAAGAAAATGCGTTAAATATGAGTTCTTCTCGATCTACGAGAAAGCAAAAAATTATACCCATTTTTAGGCGACGATTCTTGGTCGAATCGTACGACAGCTTACTATGGTGCCCCCTCCGTGTTTTTACCCAAATCGAACGTTTGAGGTAAAAACATGGAAAAGCAAAAAATTATTGTTGAATAAAATTAAGAAAAATAGGGTAAAACCCTAATTCATTTTTACTGTTCATTTTCTGGTTTTTAGAGCTCTAAAGCAAAAATGGTGGAGACGATGCACAGATCTGCAGAGGTCCGGTGCGGTCTACGGGTAAGAGCCTAGACTTAGCTAGAACTGATTTAATTTAATTTTTACATGCTTTTTAAGTGATTTTTAGGTGAATTTGGAGCATCACGGCCATTTTTGGCCGTCGACGTCGTCAGGACGAAATCGTCCCGATTTCAACGAAATCGTCTCAATTTCGTCAATTTCGTCCAAGGGCGAAATCGGTGAAAGGGGGACGATTTTGTCAATCTAGAGACGATTTCGACAAGCGAGATCGGAGACGATTATGCTCAAATTTGGGATGATATCATCCAATAGTGGGCGATATCATCAATTACATGAAATTGATCTTTAAGTTGCATTATTAATTACAGGAATTGTTATTAATGATTGTTGTTTTGTTGTTTATGTTGTAGAGAGGATTACTAAAGAGCAGGGAGTGGAAATATGGAGGTTTGAGAGATGACTTGGCTGCTCTGACACAAGCAGAGCGATATCTGCTGGAACAGGCCGGCTTACAGCATGTGGTGGAGATGCCACAAGTATCCATGAACATGGGGCTTCTAACAGCCCTAGCAAAGAGATGGTATCCAAGTTCTTCCTAT
Organism: Wollemia nobilis; assembly: GCA_028583015.1. Classification (NCBI taxonomy): domain Eukaryota; kingdom Viridiplantae; phylum Streptophyta; class Pinopsida; order Araucariales; family Araucariaceae; genus Wollemia; species Wollemia nobilis. Next base: position 4,916,806 of record JAQPPZ010001057.1, on the reverse strand, counting down.
TTTTGATTACCGACAGGGGAGATGGCTCCCACACTAGAGGATGTATGGAGGATTCTAAGAATCCCCATACAAGGACGGATGATCACTCCTACGGCCAATCAGGGCCACGCTATGGGACGGTTGTGTGGTGACCCGAGCTTCACCCTGGAGAAGGGCAGAGTGAATATCGAGGCACTACACCAGATGCCTAGGGCATCCAGACTCACACGAGTTCTAGCTGGAGTGGTTGGTGGACTTTTGTTGTGCCACCAGAGCGAATGCAGGGTACCATGGATGCTCGCAGATGTGATCTACGATATGAGAGACCATGGGTACAAGTTTTGTTTGGAAAGTTTTGTTCTATTCCAGTTGTACAGGTATGGGGTCGTGTACAAGGGCGAGCGATGTCTGGTGATGACATCGCTCCTACAGGTTTGGTGTTGGGAGCACATTGCAGTGCGAAGGCCAGTAGGGCTTCCACTGATAGGGGTGGATGGGGAGAGGCCCCGAGTCTTCTACTGGTGGCTTCGAAGAGGGTCACAGTGACGGATCGACCTACCGATGTCCCAGAGGCTACTGGATGACTTGGTCCCAGATTAGATCACCTGAAGGCCATGGAGAGGGCACCCAGGGTGGGCCAAGGATGGATAGGAGCTGGCTTGCATCAGGAGAGTCTGCTGGCTATGAATGGAGAGAGGAGAGGTGGAGCTCCACCGCTATGACCAAGTTTTGAGACAGTTCGGTCTGCAGCAGGGGATCCCATCTCTCAGGGACTACGAGTTTTCTCGAACTGTCTAGGATAACACCATGGTTAGCGGGGCTCCTGACATGCAGCGCTTCTGGAGCCAGGATGTAGACGATGCCCCCATCCAGCCAGTGGATGGGGATGATGCAGGAGTAGCTGACAGCTACGATGTCTGGTACGTAGGCATTCGCCCTCCTCGAATGACGAGGGCATAGGGTCCGAGCCACATAGTTGTGCATTGGATAGGGAGGCAGTGCCAGGCAGCAATAGAGGAGACCCATGGTCATGACGGGAGAGAGCAGAGGAGGCCACAGGCATAGGAGAGGCCACGATAGTGGGAGAGGAGGGAGGAGAGACCCCCATCTCCACAGATAGAGAGGCCACCATTGTTCGATAAGGGAAATGGCGTTGACACAGGAGACAGCAACAAGACGGTGACTCTCCGGACGGAGAATATCCATCTCCAGGCACAGGTGCAGACTCTACAGGACGAGGCTACACGACATCGAGCTGAGGTGACATAGCTCAGAGACGAGATTGCATGCCTCAGGGCATGGGGCGAAGGGGCGAGCACTCAAGAGCTGATGCGGTCGGTTGCTCAGACCACATTCTACCAGGGGATCTATTTTTAGATGGTGCCCGAGGGCCAGAGGGTACAGCTATCGGCTGCTATTGCAGATCCGATCAGGACAGGGTCATCAAGGAGCTCATCTCGATCGACGATGAGGACTCGCAGTACCACACATACTGCGATGGGGCCACCTCGTCCTCCGTAGGGTGGGGGAGGAGATGAGGCTAAGAGCTTTAGGGGCTCTCAAGACACTGCTCGGAGGACATTTGATTGAGTATGCCAAGATATGGATTGTGGCATACCAATCTAGCTGAGATGATGTACATATATTTTTGAGATATATATGATGATATATTTTTGATCATATGACTTGTGTCTTGAGTATGTTTATGATGATTTTATGTTTTGATTGATTTGAAAATTCATGTAATTATGTCGTTGGAAATATTATAATTTGAATGTCATGCTATAAAATTTTAAATGAAATAATCTGATGTAACAAAGTGGTTGTATGTGATGCAATAATTTTGATAAAAATAAAAGGGGACTTTTAACAATAATTTCAAAGGACATTGTCGCTATTATAGACCATTTCATGGAGTCGTCGCTCACTCGGTCGTCAAGCTAATCCCCGTATAGAAATATTGCGAAAAGTAAAAGAGTGCTTAAGAGACTGTCTTAAGACTTTGTTGTGATAGTGCAAATGATGATGATGATGGTTGGTTTGTTTTTAGACTTTCATGAAAAATATTATGCATGAAATATTTTTAAAATGATTTTTGCTAGGCATAAATTCCTAAGTGTGATAAAATTTGTGAATAATTCCTTAGGAATTATACCATCATTGCAAAGTTAAAGGTTTGACATAATGACATAAAAATAGTGAAAAAATGGGTTTGCTTTTGAAAAGCATAATTTGTGTAAAATGAAGTCATATGGTTTTTATGATTTTTGATAAAATGGGGAATAAAAATTGTTACAATGGTTTGTGCTAGGCATAGAATATGTAGGTATAGACTTATACCATCATCGCGAAAATCCAAAAAAAATAGTTTTATTGCATGGTTGATTTTTTGATGAACAGAAAAGATGAAAATGAGGACTTGCGCTAGGCATAAAATTCCAATTTTGGTTTTGAAACTATACCATCGTCGCGAAAGTCAACCGAGATATATATGATTTGATTTGTGTAATTTGGAAGAAATTTTTGATTTTTCTAATTCTATAGTTGTCTTTGTGAAAAATAATTGTACTTGATTATTCCAAACAAGTTGCAAAAATAATATTTCAAAGTATTTTGAAGACAAAAGTTAGATTTATAAGGAATCCCATGTGCATATGTGCATTCATTTCCGATCTTGATTTATCCTAATGATAAAAAAAATCTCTCAAATACAAATGTGTGTGCAATTGCATTGTTCATTTACCAGTTTTGAGCAAGATAATATGATACAAGTGATTTGAAGAAACCAAATAAGTGTTCATTAACCATGATGTAGATGCATATAACCATACTAGGCTACTATGTAGGTCGGATTATCAAGAGCTAGCTAATCCATAAGCGGACATAGGTATGTACAAAAGAAGGTCGCTAATGTGACAGACATATCACCACGCTAGGAGTTACCCAAGGCCAAGCGGGTTGGGCACAAACCACCTGTTATGGGGCGTACCTCACGGTTTTCGAATAATTGAGAATTCCAGGGATTCAAGCTCATCAACCCTTCTTTTATTTTCAAAGGGTAGGGAAAGGGATTTTATTGCTTTCTTGCTTTCTTTTGAACTTTGCTTATTTTTCTTTTTGTATTTCTTTTGCTTGATAATACTTGGAACATTGCTGAAATAACATTTTTCTTTTCTCTTCTTTCTTGAATTTTTCTTCTCTTTTTTTGTGCTAGGGATACTTGCTCAGATTAGCTGTAGAGCAAGGGATTTTTATTTTGGGTAGGGGTGAGCTTGTCCTTTTGCCAATTCTCAAAGATTCTAGACCATGTGCATGATAGGATAGCAGGGGAAACTTTTCACTCAAGAAATCAGTTCTACTATGTAGCAAAACATAGAAATTACAAATATAATCATTTTATTGTGAAAAGATGTGCTTGGTTTAGGTAAATAACAAGATCAATTCTCTATGCTCAAACTTTATTTAATTGAAATTTGTGAACTTTGATATAAGAGAGATTAGTAATCATGCCAGATAAAAGCAAGATATTTATTTTTTTGTGAGTGTGCAAGTGAGGGATTCAAAATAAATGCTAATTTATCCAAAATAAGTTGAAACATATAACTGCAATAATTGTAAGAAAATATATATAAATGATTTTTTGAGAAGTTTTGAGAATGTTGACTCTCTCTTTCTTCTGTATATTGTTTTGGTTTCGAAAGAGTCAAGCATATAGCTGTTTTTATCATTATTTTGATTTTTGTTTTTGAGTAAACAATTTAACAAGTGCTTTAAATAAATGCAATAGATAGTTTTTGAAGATTTTTCTGGGAGATTTATGAATGTTTTTGGTGTTTTTTTGAATAAATTGAAAGAAATACAAGATAGTAATTTTGAACAAATATATACATGGATGAAATGACCAGATTTATGCATAGTAAAGTTTAAGATGCAAAATATTCATGGGTTCTTTAAGTTCTTTACCATCTAAGGTAGATAATTTATATGCTCCTGATTCAAATTTAGCAGTAATAACGTATGGTCCAAGCCAATTGGGCTCGAATTTACCTTTAAGTTCCTTAGTTGCATTTGTATTTTTTTGATTTTCTTTTAGAACAAGGTCGCCAATCTCAAAGGATCGATGACGAACTTTCTTAGCATATGATCTTTTAAGCTTGTTTTGGTAAGCACGGAGATGCTCCAAAGCATTGATGCATTTTTCATCGAGGAGTTCCAGTGGTCGAGTCTGCCAGCATGATATTCATCTCCTACTTTGGTATCTTGAAGTAGTAGAGCCAAAGAAGGAACTTCCAATTCAAATGGAAAAACTGCTTCAGCACCATATACCAAAACAAATGGTGAAGTGCCCATCGGGGTTCGAACACTAGTTCGATAAGCCCACAAGGCTGGATATAATTGAATATGCCAGTCATGGCCAGTTTTATTGACTAATCTTTTGAGAATTTTGATTAAAGTTTTGTTAGAAGCTTTTGCTTGACCATTACCCTGAGGATAATAGGGGGTGGACCAGCGATGTTGAATCTTATATTTTTGACATAATTTTTTAACATCTTTATTTTTGAAAGGAGTTCCATTGTCAGAGATGAGATTTGCAGGAATTCCGAACCTGCAAATGATTTGATTAAAAATGAATTTAGAGACCTATGAGCCAGTGCAAGAAGCTAAAGGCATAGCTTCAACCCACTTCGTGAAATACTCAGTGGCAGTTATGATGAACTTGTGTCCATCAGATGACACAGGATTGATTTTGCCAATAATATCCAAGCCCCATTTAGAAAAGGGCCATGGAGATGAAATAGCCTACAACTCTTGTGCAGGTGCATGGACAAGGTCAGCATGTTTTTGACACTTGTCGCAATGGCGCACATACTCATGTGCATCCATTTCCATGGTAGGCCAAAAGTATCCTATCCGAAGGAGCTTTTTAGCAATGGCACTACCACTAAAGTGTCCTCCACAAGATCCATCGTGGGCTTCACTCAAGGCTGATTTAGACTCTTCTAAGTTTAAACATCTTAATAGGATACCTTCAAAATATCTCCTATATAAAGTATTGCCAATTATTACAAAGTGACTTGCTCGTCGACGTAATAACCGATGCTGGTTTCTATTAGAATTGTCAGGGAAAGTCCCATTTTGGAGAAAATCAAATATATCTGTATACCAAGGTTCAGGAGTAGTTTCATTGATTAGAAACACATCCAAAGGCTCTAAGCATGACTTATTTGAAGCGGGTTCCTGGAGTCGACGAATAATGATAGTGGCATATTCATCGTCTAACTCCAAGGGCAGGAGAGATGCAGCGGCGGCCATGGCATCAGCTGCACGGTTGCTAGTTCGAGGAATGGCTTCCAAGGTGACTTGATCAAACAAGGACATTAGTTGTAAAACATAGGCCTTATATGGGCGAAGTTTATCATCTCTAGTTTGATAAACTTCATTAATTTGGTTTATAACTAATTGGGAATCCCCAAAAACTAAAAGGTGTTTAATTTTTAGTGCTAGAGTAGCTCGTAATCCAAGGATTAGAGCTTCATACTCAGTAGTATTGTTGGTGCAAGCAAAGGTCAGTTTGAAGGACAGAGGAATAAGATGTTTTTGTGGAGATATTAAAATAATACCCGCACCAGCCCCACTCATGCATCGGGCTCCATAAAAGTATAAGGACCATTGTTCAACAAGGTCTGCCTCTATTTGAAGGCATTCGTCAGGAAACTCGATAATGAGGGGATGAGTAGACTCTAAGGGTGCAGCAGCTAATTGATCTGCTATGATTTGACCCTTAACAGACTTATGTCCTATGAATGTGATATCAAACTCGCTTAGAGCAAGAACCCACTTGGTTGTGCGACCCGATAAATAAGGTCGACTCATGAGATACCTTAAGGGATCGTATTTAGCAATGACATACGTTTTTTGACTAAGCATATAATGTCGTAATTTTTGCGTAGCAAAAATTACTGCTAGACATAGCTTCTCTAACACTGTATAGCGGGTTTCATAACTGATGAAGGTTTGGCTAATATAATAATTAGCACGTTCTCATTTTTCATCATCGAGTTTAGCTAACATAGCTCCTAAGGCAGAATCTGAAGCAGAAATATAGAGGAGAAATGGGCGATCAGATTTAGGCGGTGAAAGCATCGATGGGTTAAGGAGATATTGTTTAAGAAGTTCAAAAGCTTCTCTACATTCTGTGTCCCAATTGAAAGGGACATCCTTCTTAAGAAGTTTGAGAAAAGGACCAGTTTTGTCCGCCAGCTTATCAATGAAGCGACGGATAGCTTGAAGTTTACCCTGTAAACTTTGTAATTCAGATATATTAGTAGGTGTGGGCATATCGGTGATAGCCACAATTTTGAGAGGGTCAATTTTGATACCACGTAAAGAAACTAAAACCCCCAATAGTTTGTCGGACTTAACTCCGAATATACATTTTGCTGGATTTAATCGAATGAGATATTCTCGTAATCGATTAAATATTTTTCGCAAATCATCCAAATGATGATCTTCAATAAGAGAGCAAGCTATAATATCATCTACATAATCATGTAGGATATCATGCATCATATCATGAAAAATGTAGGTCATTGCTCGTTGGTAAGTTGCACCTGCGTTCTTTAATCCAAATGGCATCACTTTCCAGCAAAAGGTACCCCAGGGGGTAATAAAGGCTATTTTAGCCTGGTCTTCAGGAGCTATCCGAATTTGATTATAACCGAAGAATCCGTCCATTAAGGACATCATCCCACTTTCGGTAGTAAATTCAATAATTTGATCCATGTTTGGAAGAGGAAAGTCGTCTTTAGGGCATGCAGCGTTGATATCTCTAAAATCGGTGCAAACCCTAACTTTGGTAGCTTCTTTCTTGGTGACTAGAACTACATTTGAGATCCATTCAGCATAATCAATAGCTTGTATAAATATAACATTCAGGAGTTTTTCTAACTCCCCTTTGACTAGCAAAGCCACTTTGGGATGCATTTTTCTAAGTTTTTGTTTAACCGATTTAGCATTCGGATGGACCACTAGATGATGCATGACAACAGAAGGGTCTAGACTTGGCATATCTTCATATGTCCAAGCGAAGACATATTCATACTCTTTAAGGAATGCAATGTATTGTTCTTGTTTTTCTGGACTTAGTTCTGCTCCAATATTGATTATGTGAGGATTGTCCTCAGTTCCAATGTTAATTTTAATGACATTTTCTACCTCCATGTGTAGATCTCTTTCAAAATTAGGTGGGGCGGGTGAAACGCCCAATTCTTGTAAGGTTAATTTAGATAATTCATTCTGAGGATCGGTGGCCTCAAGTTGGGCTATAGTTGGTATAGAACCATCAAAATAAAACCCATTGTGTAACATCTCTTCAACAGAGACATCATGGAAGATATCTCCTTCCAACTCTTCATTGGGGTCGACAATCATTTCGGGGTATGCTATGGATAGCATGTTGCATGAAAACGACTGATTATTAAGAGGCAAATCAACATGCCCATCCAAATAATCTTGATAGCATATGAGGTGATCATCATCCTCAAAAGGAAAGGGTTGACCCTTACTAGGAAATAGGCCCACACCACAGCAGGCAGGCCACGGTTCTACCTCGAAAGGTTCTTTCATGCCATTTTGGAAAGGTCCCAAGCCTTTCCCTTTATATCCCATTTTAAGCATCATGGTTTTAGCTTTAATATAATCATTGGTAAAATAACACCGAGCGTATCCCTCATGATGAGTTTTGATATTCCGAGGGATTCTTCCCTAGTCATATCCTTTATAACTTAAGGCACAACTCCCGACTTGGTAAGTACTTCCCATAGGTTGTGGGAGGCCCAAAGTACGAGGAGATGGCGGCAATTTATTTAAAAGGTTTGAATCTTGCATGAAAGCATTCATTTTTTCTAATATTAAGGTTGTAGATAAATCTGGTAATAGTTCATTAGAAAGGGCATAAGATGTAGAAGGTTTATTACCTATGTCTTGAGATGTGGAAGGTATGATAGATGTGTCTAGAGGTTTTGAATTTGTAGGGGTAGTAGTTGAAGGATTGGTTGTAAAATATTTTTGAGGTTCTAGAAGAATTTGTTTAGAAGGTTGTTGATCTATATAGGAGGATGAAGTTAATGGAGGGGAACTAGGTGAAGTTATGGGTTTATGTTTCACAGTTTTAGATGAAAAAGAAGAACTAGGATGTGTGGATGACAGAGCTGGGCAAAATTGCACTCCAACTGGTTCTGCCAAAGCACACATATCAAAAGGTCTAGGGTCACCATGAATAGTGACCAACTGATTTTTAAACTCAAATTTAACACATTGGTGTAAAGTTGATGGGACTGCTCGCATGGCATTGATCCAAGGGTGACCCAAAAGTATATTGTACGATGTTGGGCAATGTACAATAAAAACAATTGTTTCTAGGGTTCTAGGACCAACTTGCAATGGGAGGGTGATAACTCCACACGTTTCTTGTGTTTCGTCATTAAAATCTTTGATGATCATATCAGTTTTCTTCATTTCATCACTTCTAAAGCCAAATCGTTGGTAGAAGTCAAAGGTGCAAATGTTTAGAGATGAGCCATTATCAATCAAAACTCTTTTGACAGCTACATCTCCAATTAAAGCAGTAATGTATAAGGGATTGTCCTTATGTAAACTATGTTGCGGGATATCTTTATCCCTGAAGTCAATACAATCAATCTCTCGAGTGATGATCGTATGGGCCATAGCTTCAGGTTGAATGTTTTGAGGCACCATCATTTGACTCAATGTAAGCATCAACTCATCCCTATGGGTGGGAGAGGATCTTAATAAATCTAAGAGGGAAATTTTGGCCGTGGTATTAGACAATTGCTCATTAATGCTGTAAGGGGGTTTAGATTGGATATTAGGAGCATGATTCCCTTTATTAGGGTTTTTTAGAACGAATGGAGCTGATCCATCATTCTGGTTTGGTTCTTGTTGAGATTTTTGAGCTTGTTGTCGAGTAACGACTCCAATGGTACCTACGATGTTATAGTGAAGACATTGAACTGGTCTCGGTTGATAATTTATGGCTTGTTCATAAGGAAGGACTATATTAGAAGAAGGTCGAGTAGTGACTCTTCTAAGAAATGGTTCTTCTGGAACCATAGCATCTGTGACAGGTTGAATAGGATCTGATTCATTTTCATAACTATTCGATTGGTTTGAAGTAATTTCTAGTTCACTTTCACTATCTGATTCTATATCACTAGAATCAAAAGTTTGAAAATTATGTAAGGGCCTGGTTGTAACTAGGGATAAGGTCGTGTCAAATATTTGAGAATCCTGAATAGGTAATTGTTTGCTAATGGTTCCTACATATCGGGTAGGAGGGGGAACATTATGATGTTCGATTTGATTGGCCACCTCTTTACCATGTCTTGGTAAAGGGTGTTGAAATATGTCTAAAGTTTGATTGGCATTTTGATTTTGATTTTGGGGAATGGTCTTTTGAGTATTATTAGGAGGGTTTTGTTTGGAAGGCTTGCACTTCCATTTCATTATTGTCAATCAAATCTTGTATTTTATGTTTCAATCTCTTATAAGCATTGGTAGAATGTCCAGGTCCTCTATGGAAATCACAGTGCAAATCAGCTCTATATCCGGGTATACTTGGGTCAGGTTCTCGGATAGCAGGTAATTGGATCAAACCTCTTTCAAGTAATTGAGGTAAAATAGTTGACAAAGGTTGGTTTAATCTAGTGAATTCTCTAGGAGGCTTGTTAGGAGGTTTCAATATGAATTTTTCCGTTGTCTTCGTTGCATTGATATTAGCAACATTTTTGCTGTCAGTGACTCCGTCACCGACAACCTGTTTGTTTTTATATTGATTTTTGGATGTTTTCTCATCATCCTTCTTCCTAAGTTGGCCTCTCCTAATGAGGGCATCTTCTACTCTTCGAGCTAAATCTATAGCTTGATCGAAGGTAGTTAGTGTAGCAGTTGATAGTTCATAAGATAGTTGTTCTTGTAAATTGTTGATGAAAATGTCTAACATTTCCCTATAGGGTAGCACAAAGTGTAGTTTTCCTGTCAATTTCCTCCATATAGCTAAGAAATCGGCAAAGCATTCATCCTTATCTTGTTTTAAATTGTATAGGTCTTTAATAGTTACATGCCTCTCGATGTAGGCACTAAATTGATGGAAAAATGATTCAGCTGTTTCTTCGAAGTTTCTTAAAGAATGAGTGGGCAATTGATAGTACCACTCTAATGCCATTCCACCTAAACTTTTGGGAAACATTTTTAGTAATAGCAAGTCGTCATGCGATATGTCGTGACATGCTATCCTAAACATGCGAAGATGCTCTATGAGATCTTCGATTCCTTTATATATAGGCAGGACGGGCATGGGAAAATGTTTAGGGTATGGTTGAGCTACAACTATGGGATCCAAAGGTTGACTATAGATCTCTCGATAATTATATGAGGGACGGTAGGGATCTATCTGGTCCATACGTGAAGCTAATTGTTTCACCATGGCTTCCAGATTACTAGTTTGCCCCCCATATTGGTTTGGTAGGGCATTGACATAAGTGTTATAGGCATATGATGGAGGAACATGCAGGTTAGATGCCATGTTACTGTTGTGTAAAGTATTGGTAGGAAAAGTATTATGGAGGAATTTTGAAGTCGTATTATGTTGTATTCCAGATTGCTGAAAGTTTGTATTTGGCTTAGTTTTAGGTTTCTGTTTATTTAAAGCATTTTTCTCAATAGTTTTGCAGAATAAAGTAATGAAGGGAATTTTCTTTTGTGCGGGAGTGATTTTAGGTTGAGTAACAGGTTCCTTAGGAGGTTGGGTAACCTATTTTTTTGACATGATTTGGGCTATAGTGACCATATCCGTATTGGATGGTCCACCCTTGTCACTTTCTTGATCAATGAAAGACAAGGGATTAGTCTGCATATTGCACATATATTCCATGGCTGCTTGAGTTTTACTAATTTGCCCTTTATCAAGGCGAATTGCCACATTAAGGTCATCAATGTTTTCCATGAGAAATCTCTTGAAATGCTCTGCATTGTCAAAGGCAATAGCTCCATTTGGAGCTACTCTAGGGGATGAGGATCCATCCTCTTTAACACTTGCTTCTTGTTCCTTATCTTCCCCTAAGTCTTCATCTGATTGACCTAGAGTTTCTCCTTCCGAATTTGAATCTCCAAGAAGGACATTTGGGTTTTCAGTTGTATCTTGTAACCAATCTTCTCCTTCCCCTAAAGTTTCTTTGCCATTCCTAAGTTTAGGCATGGTGCTAAGTTTTGATTTCAGCAAATATATATATATATGCAACAAATTAAGAGGTATATATTTACTATATACCTACTATAATATTTGAAATTGAAATGTTTAATTTTTTGCTAAGTTTTTTGATTTTTTTAGTTTTTCTTTAATTTTTTGAAATAATACAATAAAGACAGCAAATAAAACAATAGATGCACGCAATAATAAGACTGAAAGTAAATGAGCTAGTTTTCTATGAATAACTTATGAATATCATTAATAGGTTCGAGTTGTTCAGGGGTCATGAAATGTTCTTCTTCAAATTGAAAGTTTTCTTTTAAGAATTTTATGAAAAGGGCTATGGTAATATTATCTGTCTCAGATGCTATTTGATAGAAGTAAAGCTCGTGGCAATACTCTCAATATAACACAGCACGAGGAACTCTATTCCATCTTTCCCTATCTGTAAGAACAACCTCTTGGTCTTCTACAAGGCCTAGGAATTCGTGCACAATGGCTACGTTCTCGAGGTATTCCTCGAAGGTGAATAATTCTGAAGATACTAAAGCTCTCCTATAGGCTAAACATCTATGGCAGGCTCTCTGAAGTTCATGATAAAAAACTAATTGATGAGGATCCAAGATTCTATCCAAGACTAGCCTCTTAATTTTCTTAAGTTGTGTGGACCTAGATGAAATGAGACTAAGTCTCCTATCAAGTTCGTTCCACAGGAATTGATTTCTACTTGTTTCAGGGATACTAAGGACAGAATTAACTTCTATAGCTGCCAATTGATTTTCTATGTTTATAGTAACTGCTAACCTCTTTTTAGGAGCTACCATCTAAACATGACTTTAAACCTTAAATGTTTTAAAATGCATCGAAGTTTTAGTTGTTCTAATTTTTTTGTTTTTGTTTTTGTTTTTGTTTTCAAAAGGTTATGATGCATTCACGTCGGGTTCACCAAAATGTATCGCTCCATATTTTTCGCAACCCTACCTTCAAGCTATAGGATCCGCGCCCGGAAGGAGGATAGGAAAAGGATGTCGCGATACCTCGGACTGAGAGGACTTTGCGAAGGTCCCGCCTCTCAAGGGAGGTGTATTTTGGTGATTTTTTGACGGATGGTGGGTTCACCAAGAAACATTTAGCGATAGTTTCCACGCCTAGGTTTTGGAATGTGTTTGATGAGTTTGTTTTAACCTTAAGCATTCATATCCTAGGTTTGGCCGAATGAATCTAAATTAAAACTACATGAAAATGCAACTTTCATGAATACAGCAAACAGATTTGAAAGCAGAAAATAGAGAATTTTATAGAATGATAATGGAAAATACCTAATCCGGATGTCTGCAGAAGATTCTGACATTTGAAGCAGTCTGGATCGCCTATAATCTGACAAAATCATCTGTAATCTGATAGAATCGTCTGAGACTGACAGATTTGTCTGAGATCTGACGAATTCATCAGAAGAATTCGCTAGAGACCTGTAAGACAAAAAACAGATGCAAAATACAAGAAATTCTATTGTGCTAACAGAGGCAAATTACACCAAATAGCAATATGAATACTGAACAATATTTAAGAATAGAATTTAAAGCCAATTACTATACTTTAATAGCAGATCATGAACTTAGCATGCAATCTAAGCTAAATGGGTGAACTCCAAATGCAAAATAACATAAAAACTGAATAAATAATCTAATTTACAGAATAAAATGACAGAAATAGAGTTGAGAAAAGCAAACTCCAGGCACTGATTGCCTCGATGTGGACTGCAATCGAGATCATCTCGCATTAGTATGAAATCGTCTCGCATTTGACGGGATCGCCTCCGATCTAAACAGGTTTGTCGGCAACGATGGATGTTGGCTCCGGCTGAAAAACAATGATGTACCTGCAATAAAATCGATGTGGAACTAGTGCAAATGCAAGATTAGGATGTTCTAATGTAGAGGGATTCACTTTGCAAAAAATTTCAGCCAGGGGTTGGGGAGGGAAAATCTTAGAGATTAAATAGGCTTAGAGGGAGTAGGTAGGAGGTTGGAGATCATCCCAATTTGGGAGATCTCCAATGGGGGAGGGTCCCAACGACGTAGACATGCTTCTGCCTAGATTGGAGACCCGTTGGAACAGATTCCAACTATGCAAATTCAATTTTACGACAAGATCGTATGGACGTCCTAGTCCAGACGAAATCATCAAATCTGGGGTGATATCGTCTGATCAGCGACGATGTCGTCAAATGGTCAAAACAACCTCTAAAATTGGCACAAAAAATGGAGAAACGGAATACCCGATGGTTAACGGGCGGTTTGGGAGGTTAAATTTGAATTTAAAATTATTTACTAAGGTGAATATAAATTTTATAATTTTACTGCGCCAATTTTAGGGTGCTACAAAACCAAAAATAAAATAAAACAAAATAATATATATATCTATATAAAGAGAAGTAAAAATTTCTAAATGGTGGAAAATAGTAAATAGTCATTCTCAAAAAATTACTGATAGAGCAAGAAGTTAACCTTCTTTTTGAAAAACAAAACCAAACATCTGGGGAAGACTGGGAACACCTGTACAAACATATTAATACCATAAAATATAGATCAGAAGAACTGAATCAAATCTAGAGAATAAACATAGCTCAAATTCTAGGGCTATATTATCACTCACCCTACCTTAAACTTATTAGGAATTATGAACGGTGGCTAGGGAATAGGAGAGCAACAGTGAATTCAGTAACCTACCCATGGGATTAGTATTTTAAAGATTCCCTTACCATCCATAGTTTCCTAGAAAAAATAGAGGATAGGGAAGTAAACATAAAGTATAGTCGAAGATATCATAGAACACCAAGAGTAGTCCTCTTTAGAGAACTATGTCAAGACTTGTGTTACAAATTATAGTTCAAGAACTCTATTCCAATTGTAAAATATGATTTTATTGTCCAATTGATTACTCTAGTAACAAAAGACTTTGGATTTGATGAAGAGCATAATATGACTCCCGAACAACTTTAACCAAACAACGATATTCATAGTTTGTTCAAGGAAGATTAAAATTTATTTCAAATTTTCATGTACAAACCTAGAGACTCAAAGGGAAAAATTATTAAAATAAATAAACCAGAATTAGATTGCCAAGAAAACCATAGTAAGAAATATGAAACTTTTGAGCTAAAATAAACCAAAACTGCATATTTAGATTCTACATCAACCAAGCAAATTGAAATTCTATAACAATATCCCAAAACATATTTTCTACCCAAACTAGAGTTTTACGATCATATCGATCCCTCATCTATATTTGTTGAACCTATACATACGTCAATCCTTGAAATCCTATATTTAATCATGGTTGATCAAGGTAGCGAACAAGGAGAAGTAAATAGAAACCAAAGGTAAAGATCACGAGATCAAGGAGAAGTAGAAAACCAAATAGGGGTGAACAGAGAAAGACTTTAGCCTTTCCAATTCCCTCTCTTGAAGATAGGCTAACAAGAGAATGAAAATCAGTCTCTATTGTTGTTTTGCCTACTTTCCATGGGAAACCACATGAGGATCCCAATGCTTTCATTTTTTAATTTGAAGTGGTGTTCCAGGCTTACTCTTACACCATAGATGAGTAAAAACTAAGACTATTCCCTTCTACGCTTAAGGATGCAGCCTTAATATGGTTCATGGATCTAGGGGAAAACATTTGCAACTGTTGGGATGGAGAACAAGGATTAAAATACATATTCCTTGAAAGATACCAAGACTATTCAGAGTTTGGGATAAGACATTTGAATTATTTTATATGAATCAAAAATATGATGAATCCCTTAAGGTCTACCTCGAGAGATTTCAATTTGTGGTATCAAGAGTTAACATTGAGTTGGATGAGGAAATTTAGAAAGAATTTTTTCTTAAAGGGTTAAAATAATATGTCTTAGACATACTTAACCTTATGTCAAAGGGGGATATCCATCATATGTTATTAGGAGAGATTATAAATCTCTGTAAAAATTACTCAAGGAATAAACCATTAAGAAGTAATAAACACCCATCATTAGGAGGAGGTGTAACACGAGCTGAAATCGAAAATATGCTATAAAATCTCAAAATTGATTTATTAAGCACATTAGCATCATCCCTTGATCTCATGGATAATAAACCAAAGGATCAAAATATTGAATAGATATATTGTCATAGATGCAAAAAGAAACATAATCTAAGGGAATACCCTTTGAATGTTACAAATATTTCTAACATTTCTACCTGTTGTAAAATTTGTGACAAAATCCATAATACTAAAAATTGTAAATATATCTCAGCTATCAAAACCACTATAAAAGATCCTGAGGTCGACGAGGTAGAAGATGTCTATTTTATAGCTCAAAGAAGGAATGGTCCACCCAATTGATCAAAATCTAATTATTCCAACCAACAAAGACCTAATTATTAGTCAAATCCTCAAAATTGGTCAAGTTGGAATCAATATAATCAAGATTGGAACATGCCTCCTTGGGCATAATTCATGCCCAATTTTATATGGAAATTCACCTCCATAGATGGCAAACCAAAATCAAAATGCATCTAGTTGGAATGGCCAATACAATCAGATAGGACCTAGCTGGTCTCAAGGATAGCCCCAACAACAAAACTTTCAAAATCAATTTAGAGGGCAAGCACCTCAAAACTAGCCTCAAAATAGACTCCTTCCACCTCTGAACAAAAATCCTCCTAAACAGTTACCTTTACCAGATCAACCTGTGCCTAATCCTAATAATACTAAAAACACTCAACAGGTCTATGAAACAAATGATGCATAATGCCTTGTCAACAAAATTCAATTAAGATCTAGAAAAGTATTGGATGATCATAGAGCAACCGTCACAAAACTTGAATAACCTACCAAAAACTTGAGAAAATAAAAAGGACAAGATCATAAATGTGATGGAGGAACATAATTTCCCCTAGAAGAAGTGTTGGATCAAAAAAAAGAGGTTCAAATTTCTTAAAAGAAATAAGAGCTCCATTTCCCGAAAGACTAGCTATACCAAAAGAACCATCTAAACCAGCTTTCAATTTTCTTCAAGAATTGGAAAATGTCTCTATTAGATTTCCTCTTTTACAAGCTATTAAAGATATTCCTATCTACTCAGAATTGGTAAAAAGTATAACAAATTCACAAAGGAGAAAGAGGAATGAACCTAGGACTATTCAAGTTATTGGGTAACTATCTGAAATCATGACTGGTGAGAAATTGCTACCAAAATATATAGACCTTGGAGTACCTATACTCACAATTCATTTTGGTAGAACAACCTTGCATAATATCTTAGTAGACTTAGGGGCTGCCATAAACATCATGACAAAGGAAACATTAGAATATTTAGGGGTACACATGATTCAACCAACCTCTATAGTGCTTAAACTTGCAGATAGCTCTACCATTAAACCGAAAGGGAAATTAGAAGATGTTATAGTTTCTATAAGTTCATGGGAATACCCTATAGACTTTGTAGTCTTATAGCAAAATAAAAAGTTAGGGGGCATCCCTTAATCTTTGGAAGACCATAAAAAATCAATGCTTATATTAGCTGTAGATCTAGGAATATGACTATTTCAAATGGCAAGTATACTAAAAATCTTAGCTTGTTTCCTGAATTAATAAAAGACAATGATTTTTCAAACTAATTATGGTATGATTCTCTTGAATACTTAGACGATCTACAAAATTTATCAATCAATATGCCAGGACAGTGTTTTCAACAAGAAATTGCAGGGCCTTTAGCTTCACTTCTTGATGAGGAACAAGGTGCTAATGAAGTTACCATGGCCAATAGTGAAGCAAGTACAAGTTACCCTCATCAGATGGTCCCTTACAATTATCAACTAAACACTCTTTAACATGAAATAATGAGTATAGATAAAAATTATAAACAAATAGATATTACATCTGTAAAAACTCTAAATATAAGCAATAAGCTCACAAATATTTAGGAATCACAACTAATAGAAGTGTTAAAGAAATATTGGACAATATTTGCATGGAATTATGAGGACATGAAAGGAATACATTTGAGTGTTTTTATCCATCGTATTTTCATTCAAGAAGGTTGTCACCCAGTAAGACAACCTCAAAGAATATTAAACCCAACTATGAAAGACATAGTTCAAGAAGAAATTGTTAAGCTCTTAAATGCGAGATTTATATACCCTATTTTTGATAGTCAATGGGTTTCACCATTGGTAATAGTTCCTAAAAATAACGGTAAATGGAGAATATGTGTAGACTACAGAGAATTAAATAAAGTAACAAAGGACTATTTTCCCTTGCCTTTCATTGATCAAGTCCTTGATACTCTAGCTGGTAAGAAATACTTATGTTTCTTGGATGGATTTAGTGGATATAATCAAGTCTCAATAGTTGAGGAAGATCAAGAGAAGAACACTTTTACACGTACCATAGGAACCTATGCTTATAGAGTATTACCTTTTGGACTATGCAATGCACCTACTACATTCCAAAGGATTGTTCTAGCTATTTTTGTTGATATGATTAATGAATGGGTAGAATTTTATATGGATGACTTTACATTCTATGATGACACCTTTGAAGAAACTCTATCAAGTTTACAAAAAGTTCTAGCTAGATGCACAAAGCTTACTTTGAACTATATAAATATTTGTTTAATTTGCATACCTTATCTTCATGTCCTTGAGTGATAAAGCCTTCTGGTTGCGACATATAGGCTTCTTCTTCTAAGTCACCATTAAGAAAGGTACTTTTTACATCCATCTAATGAAGTTAAATTAGCATGCTCTTGAAATTTCTTACAATGTTCTATATAAATGCAACAATCTCATTCCATGGTGGGCCAATAATAACCCATGTGTAGAATATGCTTTTTGATGGCCATCCCACTAACCTTTCTCTAAGTAATAAAAATTGCTTCATAATTATGAGGAAGGGTATTGTTTTAGGACATTACATATCTGAAGAAGGTGTTAGGGTAGATTCTACAAAAAACAAGTTATTCAGTCTTTTCAACCTCCAAAAACTCAAACAGAGGTAATAATATTTTTAGGGCATGCAGGATACTACCAAAGATTCATTAAGGATCTTAGAAAATTTGCTTCTCCTATGCTTAAACTCTTAACTAAAGATAGTGAATTTGAATGGACTGAAGCATGTCAAGAAGCTTTTGAAATCATAAAAGAAAAATTTATTACGGATCCAATCCTAAGGGGGGCAAACTGGAATTTACCCTTTCATATACATTGTGATGCCTCAGCATATGCGATAGGAGCAGTACTTCAACAAATAGAAAATAAAATGCCTTATGCTATCTATTATGTAAGTAATAATTTACATGGGGCTCAACTAAATTATACAATCACTAAGAAGGAATTCTTGGTTGTAGTTCATGCCATTAATAAATTTAAACATTACATAATAGGGTATGAAGTATTTTTTTTGCATTGATCACTCTGCTATTAGGTATTTAATGAACAAAGCTACATTAGGAGGTAGGATGGTTATATGGCTTATTTTGCTTCAATAATTTAACATCATAATTATAGATAAAGCAGGCAAAGACAATGTCATTGCAGATCATTTATCTCGTATGCAAATACTTGATGATGATGAATTAATTCTTGATAGCTTTTGAGATGAACATATGTTTGTTCTTTCTATTTTTACTCCATGGTATGTCGATATAGTAAATTATCTGGTAACAAGAAATATGCCTCAAAATTTCACACCTTATGAGAAAATAAATTTAATACATTAGAGCAGGCCTTACACATGGATTAATGGGATTTTATTCAATTCTTGGCCAGACCATGTAGTTAGGATATGTGTGTAGGAAGACAATGTGTATGATATCATTAGAGTAGCACATGAAGAACCTTGTGGAGGTCATTATGTAGCCCAAAGAATAGTTAGTAAAGTATTCCAAACTGGATACTTTTGGCCTTAAATAAGGATGTTCACCAATTTTTTATAGATGTGATGCATGTCAAAGGGCTAGTAAACCAACCCCTACAATGGAGATGCCCTTGGTACCCCAAATTATGTTTGAACCATTTGAGAAGTGGGAAATTGATTTTTTTGGACCTATAGATCCTTCGAGTGCAAATAATAAACATATACTTGTGTGCAAATATTATGTTACAAAATGGATATAAGTAGAAGCTCTTCCATGAGTACAATCTGAACTTGTTGCTTGTTGTCTCTTTACTGCGTAGACTTCATTGTATTCTGGACATGAGAAGATATCCATATTTAACACTACAATCCTCAATACAGTTGGAAAATCAAGGGGTAAAGAATTGATGGTATGCTCAAAATACTACTCTACTTAAAAATCTTGGCCTAGACATCATGAGACCTCCTCCTACTAAAGCATAAATCAATACACCATACTCCAATAAGGATATTCGGGATGAGATTTACTCAGCATATATAAAAACTACTTGGACTGATCCAAAGGAACCTCTTTCACCAATATTGTTCCATTACTCCCACTTTTATCTTCAATTAGAGAATGGATTGATCACTAATCCAAAATATAACTTGATACAGATGTCACACAACCTCAGGTTTTCTCTAGCTCAGCTACGAGTTTGCTCCCACCAGCTGCGTGTTGAGACAGATCATCACCTCCCTAGAGATCAACGTATTTGTAGATTATGCAGTCTTGATGTGGAATTCGAGGAGCATTTCATTTTCACCTGTCTTATATACTACAAGATACGAGGTAGATATTATTACCTATTCAAAGACACCCATACACTAAAATCTTGGATTAGTTATGAATATCATAGATGCATTTCCCTTTTCATCCAAGAATTATTCAATCTCAGGAAAGAACTACTTAGTAATAGTTTGTAGAATATAACAAGATCTTGACTTATCACTTCATTCTTCCAGCCTCTAGAGGCCACGACCAGGAAGTGCCAGGGTGATCATAGAGATACAACAAGATCAACTCGTTGTCGATTCCAACAAATAACATCTACGATGACATCCAACTCTTACGTCACTCACTTCTTTTCAGCCTTGAATGTTGGGAGTAATCCTTGATCCACAGATCTTATATATCATATGTCATCATGTTTACTAATTTTTTTACTTTATTTTCTTTGGAGTTGCATTAAGAACTCCCGTTTCTTTGTATATGTCCTACTTTATAGCCCTATTGACCTCTTTTGGTTACCAATGGACATTAATACAAATTCAAATTCATATTCACACATTATGTTGTGCTTTGGAGCACCTAGAGAACTATTTTTGTATCAAGGAACTCAATTTCTCTCTAAATTAATAGAACATTTCACCACAATCTATCAAATAAACATAGAAAAACTTCACCATATCATCCTCAAGCCAATGGCCAAGTGGAAGTAACCAATCGAGAGCTTGAAAAGATATTAAATTGTGGCTACTAGTAGAGTAGATTGGGAAAAAATATTGAAAGAAGTTGCATGGGCTTATAACACAACTTGGAATACTGCCACGGGTTTAACACCTTATGATATGGTTTATGGTAAGCAAGCCATCATGCCCATCGAGTTTGAAATTGAGACTCTTTGCATAGCAATACAACTTGATATGAACTTAGATCAAGTACAAAATGCTAGGTTAGAGAAATTAAATATTCTTTATGAAAGGAGACTTGAAGCACTTCATAGAACTGAATTAACACAATAACAAAGAAATAAATGATACGATAAACACATTGTACCTAGAATGTTTCAACCAAGATACTTGACCTTGCTATTTGACTCTCGCTTCCATGATTTCTAGGGGAAGTTAAGGACAAGATATCTTGGGCCCTATGAAATTGAAGATATATTTGAAAACAGTACTGTAAAACTCAAGCCTATTGATGAATCAACTATAAAATTGGTAGTTAATGGATATAGGCTTAAACTATATAAAAAAACACTTTCTGAAGAATATTTCATGCACCATCTCAAGCAATAAAGTGATTTGTAGTGTATATCACTACTATTGAATAAATACTTCTCTTTAACAACCAACAAATATATTACCTATTAAATAAGTTGTTTTATATCTAATATATATAAATAATACATAAAAAAATGGGATTATGCTTCTTTTTGTTCCATATTGGAGTTTCAATGTTTGTAGTACTCTTACCTTATACTCCCATAAATTTTTAGTCTCAATATTGTTTCAAAGAGATCCTAAAATGGCATTTCTTTATTTGTATTAGCTTGTGAGTTTGTAGGAAAATTAATGCCACATCTTGCATAATACATTTTTTTGCTAAATTAAAATCTAGGTGTTTTCAATTATTTAGCCACCACTAGTGTTTTGAGAAAATATTCATTGAAAATCAAATAATATTTGGATGTTATAAGTTGCTCCTAGTCAATCAAGTTTCCTCTTAGACTATGCACATTATAACAAATAAAATATTGTGAAGTTTGGAAAGACTAACTCATGAGTTACTATTGCCATAAAGTGAATGGTTTTTCCTACTTATCCAATTATGTGTGTGATATAGAAATCTAATGAATTGGTAAAAGGACAAGCTCCCCCTTCATCCTCCAAAAAAAAAATCCCTTGCTCTCTTTATAAACAATCAAGTATCCCAAAAACTATCTTCTTGCTCCACCGTCAAATGAGCAAGAATCCCAAAAAGTAATAAAAATTCCTTTCTCCCTCTCAAAATGAGCAAGTATCCCAAATAAAATTAAATTAAATAAGGGTAAAGAGCTTGAATCCCTAGAATTCTTACTATTTTTTAAAACCATGGGGTGATCCTCATTACAACAATGGGTTTAATGAAACTCGCATGGAAAAAAAGGTATCCTTATGCAGTAGTGCTAAGTCTAGACAAGATCTATGGATGATTATAGATAAGCTAGCTTGTTGACATAAGTGACCATTGGTTTACTCAATCCTTAATCATGATGAGAAATAAACATTCACTGCACATACAGTTGGTCCTTAAGAGGCTTGAAAACATTGTGACACCTTTAGCATCATATTGATCTGTGAGATGAATAGATGAATTTGTTCAAAGTCACTAGGATGTTTGAGTCTTTGTAAAACAACTCTAGAATTTTTTAAGCAAGAAAAAGTCATGAGCAAATTTATATTCCATATGTAGGTACTATAGTTTATCCCATCCTAGAAAAATTTGGTTTGTATCTCCCAAAATCCTTAATATTTATAGGGACAGATCAGTAAGGATAGGGTTACAATTCCCATCAGGACTCTGATAAAGTGGTTGGGAATCCAATTCCCCAAATCTTTGCACCCCTATAAGAGCAGCAAAAATATGAATACTCCCAAAGGAAAGAGAAGCCATCAAAACAACTATCATATCTTCCTGTTGAAATCATCCAAGCCTATGGTAAAAGATCCACTTTATATATTGATGACTGATATTCGATTTGTATCCCTTATTTTTCCCAAATGGAACTCCTTATGAAATCAAAAGAAGAAAATCTTCCACATAAATTTAAATAAATAAATAAAATTAAAAAAATTATATATATATATATATATATATTATTATATATATATATATATATATATATTATTATATATATATATATACCCCCATACCATTAAATAAATAAATTAATATATAAATTTGTTACAAATATAAGCATCTTTAAATAAAAAAATTTCCCTCTATTTTTGTTTTGGCTATATAGCAAAAATTATAGTTTGGGGGGAGGTATAAGGCTAATACATTAAGTCCATAATACAGTTTGGGGGGAGAAAAAATTTGCAATAAAACAAAACTTTCCTCATTAATACAGTTTTTCATAGCAAAGTTTCCATAGCAAAGTTTCAAAAGCAATCTTTCCATAGACCTGCACTAAAAACTATCCTAAGTGTTTTGGCAAGAAAATCTAAAAGCCAAGCACAGGACTTCAAACAAATTTTAGATTAATTTTAATGGCTAGAGTAGTACGCTAGACTTCAAAAAGTTTTTAAATATACCTTAATGATGTGACCTATGCACTGGACCCCAAATAACTCTTAATTCTATCGTAATGAGAAGAGTCATCCTCCGAACTTCAAAAATATTTTAAATTTGTCTTGTCGATAAAATTTTAGAAAATAAATAATTATTATTTTAATGAAAAATACAAACGGGGGGGTTAGATGGAATTTTTTGTGGTACGATTGGCATTATTTATTTTTCACTGTAAATTCTTGATTATCGTGCAAGGACGATGTTAAGATTCAGTAAGAATCTACCTCAAAATATGAGTTGAACTTGGAATTGGCATGTCAGGCAGAATGTAAACATAGGTTTGTTTTAATGGCTGATGCAATAAGAATAGGATTTTATGCCACCATGAAATCATCGAGTAAAGGACATAGGGTACACCTCACTACCATGTCATAGCCACATGAGTAATGTTAGCCATGTCATGTGGGTTAAAGTAGTCATAGGATAATTAAAATTGTGACCACATGAAAACTAATAAGTCTGTGGGCAGGTAACATGAAGGTAGAAAATGACAAAGTGACTTGGTAAAAGGTCAAACCTAGGAAATGATTTGGAGATACTCCATTGGTTAGCGCATCCAGCAAAGGCATAGTGGCATGGAAAATGTGAAAGATAACTCAATGTCTCATGGCTATAAAACCCTAGGATGCCACATCATGTTCAAGTAAGCAGTACAGCATGGGGAAAACATGATGATGTGGCAAGAAAGTTAATTCTAGGTGACAACATGTGGACCCCCATTGGTTAATATGATGGGAAATCAACCTGTGTGGAAGGTACCAAGTATCGGTGAAAAGAGAGGCATATTGATCAATATTGCCATACCCATGCACCCTATACGAAGTAGAGCCATAGATTAAGAACTTCAATCATTTATTAGCAAATCAAATTGAGGGTTGTGAAATTCAACACATGTGGACAGCCAATGCAAGATCTCCTCCATCGAATTGGAAAGAATCCAATGGTAAAGGTTTAATGAAAAATTAGAAAGCTAATTTAGGGAAAAAATCCCTAATCCACCACCTTGTGCTTAGTATTCGACCACAAACGATGTAAACTATTGAAGGAATATGAGCAGTTGCGAAAGGGCAAAGAAATTTGTGTTGCAAATGACACCAAAAGTGGAGACCGAGGTAAAACAGGAAATGGCCATCAATTGCAAGGTAAATTCCACTGTAACTCTTTAGGGATTTTGCTCTAAAATCATTGTGGGTTTATGAAAGTATTCTTGTAGGCATCGCATGAACCTAGATTTAGGTCTATTATTCTAAGCAATTTTAAAATTTAGGGGAATTTCTCTTAAATCATCTGAAAATTACGTTTAGAGGTCGATTATGGAAGGAATTTAAAACCCTTCCTCTTAAATTCTGCAAGCAACCTTGTTTTTGAGAGAATTCTAAAAACCCTATAGAATTATGAGAAATTATGTTGTAAAAGATGAAATTAAAAGAAAATCTATTGTTTTTCTAAAAAAATCTTGCAGAATTTATTGAATCAAGTTGAAGGTTGGAATTTCGAAGGCTTCTCTGTTTTCATTAGAAATTTGTGAAATTTTCCCTAAATTTTCTAAGCATTGAATGTTATGTTTTGAAAGAAAATTTAAAAAAAAAAAAATTGTTCTTAGCCCTCCTTAAAAGTTTTTGACACATTTTGAAGTTCTAAGAATACTTTTGAAGAATTTCGAAGTTCTCCTATTTTCTCCTGGAAATATTGTAAAAACATAAATATATATATATATATATATATATATTGTTCTAAGGAGACTTAGAATATTTCATGTTCTTTTCCAATATATATCAATAAAATAAAATTAAAAAACTCTTTTTTTTAGGGAAATAAAATGTAAAGTTTAGGGAAATTTCATGGGGAAAAATTTTATATTTTCATGCAATGCATTTACTATAATTTTTATGATGTAGGGTTCCTTATAAACTGTGTCCTACTACTAAACCTTACCCTTCCTTAAAACTACCATCATGCCTAGGACTACATTCCATACGATAAGTGAACCCTCGTCAATTGAAACCCAAAACCCAAGTGATGAGTGAAGAAACTTTTCTAGGGGGGCCAATGGTGGGATGTCTTGATAAAATTTCAAGGCCATGACCTGGATGTCACAAAATATTTTATTCTAAACTGTAATCGTGCTTCCATAATAACCCACGTCAGAGAGCTAGAAATTGAGATTTCACCTAGTTTAATTGCAAAAGTATAAATCTTATCAGAAACTAGCCAAAGATACTTTAAATCAACTTACAAGGGAATGAGTAAGATGGTTGATAGAATTGTCAAGAAATATTTAGTCACCCAAGACAAAAATGGCTGGATAAAAGGAGTAGCTACCTCCTCTCTATTGATAAAATGGTAGGAGGTAGTCATGATTGTGATGAAGTTCTTTACCCTTGAGGGCAGGTTATCTAACTATGGTGGATACCACTTGAAGATGCTCCTAAACCTAAAATTTCCTAAGGGAAAGTTATCTAACTATGGTGGTAGTCATGATTGAATATGTTATTGAATTCCTTAAGATGCAGTAAACTTTACTACACATAAAAATTGATCAGCTCACGACTTCGATTAAAAAACATGTTGTAATGGTGATAAAATTCCTTATCGTCCAAAGTGAAATCCTTAGAAAAATGATAAAGATAAAGGTAGAAATCAATCATTGCACCTGTGATCATCAATCCATCTCCTCAAAAGAGCACTACAGCTACCTGGAAATCATGAAAGTCAATCAACTTTGCCAAATTCATTAACTTCTCCAAGATGTTAGAGGAAGACAGCTCAGTGCCACAATCCGAACTACCTCAACCAAGTCATCCATCAAAACTGGAACTATCCAAGGACATAAGGATATTGCTAGAAGTATTAGCACTTAAAGTAGGCATAACCATAAACATTGATGAAATCATTAACCGTGTTGTGGAAATAGCAAGCTCACCTCCAAATATGTAGGAAATGCAGAGTCTCATAGCAGTAGATCCAGGGATGTAGAGCATATCAAAACCATAGTCATAGAGATACCACTAGATTCAAAATTAGGAAGGGTGCAGGTACAAAAGGTAAAGGAAGAGAGAAATATCCCATCCAGGCCACTACCTACACAGGTTTCATCTCTTCTAAGGGCTAGAAATGGTCTAGACATTAGCAAGATTATAGGAAGATGACATAGAGAGAGAAAACAGATTTATTATTTTATCTGGTTTACAAAATTTATTATTTTCATACTATTTGAACGTATGTATATGCATGTATGTATGTATAAGTTCTTTTAGATATTCCAATGCAGACATGATTTGTTTTTCTAATCACTACAAAAATATTTAATTTTCTGAGATGCAAATGGTAAAATAGATAGCATAGTTCTACAGTATTCTAATTTTGCAAAGATTATTTTATTTCATATAGGATACTAATTATTTTAATATTCTGCAATACATATTTCTTTTTAAAATATGCATATTATGGAAAGATATAGTGTTGTAGTTCATTAACAGTATGTTGGTTTTGCAAAGACTGTTTAATCACATGAATTCTATAAATAGCATTATTTTGTATGAAATATAATCATTTTTTAAAGAGACTACAGTATTATTATTATTTCTTTTTCATAGTAATTGTTCTGGATTACAACACTGCAATATTTTTAGGAAAAAATGACTATGTGCATAATTGTTTACATTTGCAGATATTTTTACTACAGAACTATCTTTGTTATTAGTCATAGTATTCATAAAATAAAAAAATGTTTTGTGTATTCATACATATATGGATTATTCATTTAGCTAAACTGCCATAATTTTAGAATGATTGATGTTTGTAAAAATTGAGTAAATCAGGAAATGATATATAATATTTTTGTAAATCTATGAACTTATATGCATGAGGACATGCATTACCTTCAGTTTGGGGGAATGATGAGTGTCAAAGTGTTACAATATATGTATCTAATTTACTTATATATTTATTTGCAAATGAATGGATATGAATTATTTTTACTATTGTTTCACTTTAATATTGTCATTTATGCATCAATTTGATTAATGGTTATAAAAGTTATTTATGCATATATTTTACACAAATTGTGTGGAAGCTATTGTATTTTTAGGTAAAAGTGTATGAATCTGGGTAAATACCATGGTTGATAAACCAGGAGGTAGGCGTATGTAGAATGGTTGGATGCATGGCACACTTGCAGGAGTTGTGGACAAGTGCATGGATAAGCGCTATAAAAAGGTGCTACTAAAAGCATCTACCGAAAGGAGTGTTATTGAAGAGTTGAGTCAAAGTTGACCAAACCTTGTTGCCACATCACATCCAGCATGAGCATATTATACACAGTCACCCATTTGACTATCAACGTTGGCAAAAGTATATTTTGTATTTTTATTAATAAAAATTGTAAAGTTGTTATTAAAGTTGTAAGGATCAAAGTTATTGATTTATTTTGCCAACTACTATTCTCCTTCTTTGAGAATAGGAAAAAATATTATTTTTGTTATTTCTTAAATTTAGAAGTTGTTAAAGTGGTTTCCACTTGGGCTTACGTTGATTAGTCCAAGTCCCATTTGTTATAAAGTTGTATTTTTTTAGAATAAGTCATTTAGCACTTGGGCTTGTGTTGATTAGTCCAAGATTTGTCTTGTTATGAAATTTTATTTGGTTAGGAAAATTGTTAGTACGAAGGTTAGGATTTAGATTTGTTAGTTAGTTAGAGAAAGAGAATGTTACGGAAGACTTCATTGAACATTATTGTATAAATTACAATGAAGAGGCCTTTGAAAGGTCCTTCTATTGTTGCATTCTAAAAGAGAAGTTGAAGGAGTCGCTCCTTGACAAAGTTTTTGTAGTTGTCATTTCTAGCAATGTACATGATCGAAATTCAAAAGTAAAATAGTATTATTTTTCAATATCTTTCGCAATGTTATTCTGTATTCTTGTAATGATTTATTTTCTTTTGTAAGATCTTTATTTTTCCTACATCAATGAATAATTAAAATGCTATAATATGTTAAATAAAATAAGTAATTATTGAAGTAAAATAGTGTAGAGGAGAAGAGAAATATACTGACCTTTCTGAAGGCAGGGCCCACTTCTAGAAGATCAGTCCCTACTCTCCTGCTCTTACAATAGAATAAGATTATATTCATATAAATAGAATTAATAGAAATTAATTTACGTTATTTATTTCAAGAGTAAAATAGTTAAAACATCGTTAGTTGCATGTGGATCCACATTCATTCATTAGGTCAATTTCACATTTATTAGGTCAATTTCATATTAAAAATAATTGCATTTAAAATATTTACCTTTTCTGTAACCTGATCTAAAGGAATTAAATTAAGCTGGTTAATGTCATTAAATATCTATATTGGCTATCTATTATTTAAATCGATTAAGACCTGGATTGATAATTAAATTATTAGTTGTGCAAGCTAGACACCTCTCAAGATACTTCATCACTAATATCGAAGGATACTTGTCACTAGACTAGACTCACATGTTGCTCTAAACCAGGGACAAGACCAACTTTAAGATTCCATCAAAGCCCCTCCACATGTGCCACATAGAACAAATCCCCTTCAAATAAAGTGGATAAGAGTAGGCCTACTTGGAAGAATAATAGTTGTCATTTTTTAACTACTTTTTGGATGAGGTGCATCCATACATCCTCAATAATTATCTAGAGCAATAGGTATCTAAGACATGGGGATTAGATCTTGACAAGACATTCAAGCCAATAGGAATGGTGTGATATTCCTCTATACATATTTTAAATATTGTACATAGTCTTCTATAATATATAATAAGAGAAGAGATCCTTTTGGATTGAAGAAAACTTTTAAGGGTACAAAATTAGTCGCTTGACTTATGAAGCAAAGGAATCCTTATTACTTATCCAATTAGGGGAAGGTATCCTTATACAAGGAGATGTAGTTGAATGTGGAATTAAAAGGGTATAAATTTTATATTTGTCATCCAATCAAATCTCTACACCACCTTATATTTACAATGATACATGACACAACCTGAATGAATCGACTCCTAACACACCCCTAGGGAGATGTGCCTTAATAGTAATTGTAAGGTAGTCTCCTAAAGAATAAAAAAACAAAACTTGGGAAACACATGCTAAATCCAAGAGTAGATAACATCATGGTATTTTTGGGCTCCCCAAGGCAATTACTAATGCCTTTCATGGAGAATATTGGTGGTTCACACAAATCCAAGGTAGTTAGTGATTGATAATATTATTTAAAGATAGCCACCTTGCCAGAATTACCACTCACCGCCTAAAAGATCTATCAAATAGAAAAAAATACAATCGCCATAGAAAAGTGCAAAGGAGGAATAATTGAGCTAGACAAGATGAAGAGGCATAAATATCCTTTTGAGCTAGACAAGATGAAGAGGCATAAATATCCTTTCTTTTATCAAGATTTTGATGCTATGAGAACATTAATAATATCAATAACAGGAATTTACACCAAGAACTGGTAGATTTGAAACTCCCCATGCCATGAGGTGATGATGACCACTCAAACTGGACAAGACAAGGAAAGTGGTCCTTCTAATGGTACCTAATCTAGCCCTCATTAATATGATAAACCTTTAGACTCCAAAATCTAGCCACTTATAGTCCACCCATAGCTTCCCGCCACTTTTACCCATTATTTATATATATTTATATTTTTTTTTTAATATACATTTAAATAATAATATTTTATTTATATATTTAATAAATATATGTATATTTATATGAATTAGTCCTAGCCATCCATCTTGAACTAATATTAACCATTCATCCACCTTAATCCATGCCACATGCCTAGATTTAATCTCCACCCTTCGTCACATTTTAATATTGACCACACAAATTGTGTCGTTGAAACCCTAATGTGCCCTAGGAGAGATTATAAAGAAGAGTCATTTTGATGACTCAAACACTAAGTTCCCTAAGTTTTCTAATTCTTTCGTGTTAAGGAGTTTTCCTTAAGTCCTTAAGCATCCAAGCTCCCTCACCATTATACATATTTCATCGCTTATTATCGCTTCTGTATCTATTGTTGCCCACCTTGCATGAGCCAGATTTGCTTTTGTAGATTTTTTTTCACTCCCAGAATACCCCTTTGAGTTCCTCGAGCAGCTATGGGCACCTCCTATTATTATCGAGTGCCTATGGGTACCTCTTATCATTATCGAGTACCTTTGGGTGCTTCCTTGCCATCATCGAGCACCTTTGGGTACTTCCTTCCATCACCGAGCACCTACGGGCATTCACAACCCTAGTTCTGCAATCTAGCAATCCCTCAGGTGTTACTAGGGAATCTATGCACAAAACTCTATAGAAATTATGAAGAAAAAAGAACAACAAATTAATATGACAAGGTAATTTATATATTGCAAATATTTTTATTCTTTAATTATGTTTATAGCTTCATTTCTACAACTAGGGTTAGTAGTTTTCTTATTGAGGGCCTCACATAGTGGAGCCCTCACAAATATTATTGACCTTTTGTTGTTTTTTTTTATTTGTAATTTTAGGTATCAAGTTCATTGGAAGTTGTTGAAGCACTTGAGTGGTCTAGCCTATGGATATCTGAAGCCCACTCACCTTACTATTGAGAATAAGTCGAGCGTGAAGACACCACCCTTGTTTGTTAGCTAGGATTTTGAAGAACCCTGACATATTGAAATCATTGTATTGGATAATAAAGCATTGTAAACCCCATTTGGGATACACTTAGTTGTAATATCAGAGATCAACCCGACAATAAGAATAAAATTTTATTTATGTGCAATAATTTGTATTTATTTTGCTTTGTTCATTCATTTATTTAAGTATATTGTTTGGTGTTGTTTGATTTTGCATCTAAAAATGGTGATCATGGTGGGACCCAAAATGGGTTCTTTATGCTAATTATATTATCATTAATTCACTACTTTTTTTCTTCTATCTTGCAGGTTTCAAAAAAATGGGTCGCATGAATTTTGTAGAACCAATTTCTAAGGAGTTGCAAAAGTTGCAGGTGTGCATATGCCCCACAACGCTCGTGGGACATTCAATAATTACCCAGGTATGTTTCATAGGCACCCATGTGTGTTTCACAAAGAAGAGGAACAATATGTAGGCTTATCTATAACTCTACATTAAAACCCTAGCTTCTCTTTTTTATGTATTTCATGTTTTTACAGATTTAAGGCTAAAAAGAACATCATTAAAAATCTAGTAAAAACAAACATTTTAATATGCATTTCTAGGCATTATAATAGTTCTTTGCATTCATTTTTGCATCCACATTCAATCATAAATTTCACATTTCCATTTAAGGGTTTCACTATTTTTTGGTGTGTTGCAATTGCATCTTTGTTTTCATATGAACTATTAATTGCATGAATTAGTTTGCATTCTAGGGTTAGTAATTTCTCCTTTTTCTAGTCTAAGTAAGAACAGCATTATAATAATTGAAAGTACCCCTAAATTTGGTGATTCAAGGTGGAAGAGTAGACGAACCCTCCTTTGTTTAGAGAGTAGTCTTAAGCAGTTTACTTTACTTCTTTTGGGAAAATCAATATTTCTTGTGTTAGCTTCTCATTTAGACTAGCGAAATTAGTTATTGATGACATTGTATATGCACCTTAATAAACTAAAAACCTTTAAAAAGAATCACACACATAACACATTTCATTTTTAACAATAATGGTTGGACTTCATCACCAAAAATTGCTTGAGATCTAGTGATGGTGGTTTTCATCTCCATCCACCAATATCTACCCCTAGACACCATATGTTACCCTCAAGAAAACTTGTTGGATTTCATCACGAGTAAGAATATCATTGTCCATACTATCCATAGTTTTCACCCATTTTAATTCATATTAGTGCATTGAAACACACAAAACCACATAAACAAAAAAAAAAACAATAACACAAGATAATCAAAAAACCAAGACACATTTTTGTTGCATAAACATAGGATTGGATTGCTTGTCTAATTTTGTGAGTTTTTAATTTTGCATTTCATTTTTAGAACATTTTATATTTGGTTCATTAGTTTATGGTATTAACAATAAATCAAGCTAAAATAATGAATCAAATATCCACCAATAAAACCACTTCAGCAATGGAATGCTCATCATCAGCTTCCACCACCACTTCCATGATCAATCCCCCTAGTGTGATACAAGCAAGTCATTTAGATTTATCTGCAAGTCCCTCACACATTGTGTCATCCACATCATTTCATATGGTCATACCCCAAATAGAATCATCATCACTAACAATTGACCATCACATCACCCACATAGATATGGCACAAGTGGAAGCTCTTATAATATTCACTAACTATGTCTTAGATTCAGTCCCCAACTCCCCTAGACATGATCCTTATTTACAATAGGAACCTATCTCCTCCTAACCTTCAAGATTTACCCAGGTGTACAATAACCCTATTTTTGAGGTATCTTCTACACCTTCCCAATATTTTTCCATACCCCAATCATCATGTGTCCAAAGCACGTACATCCCATACTCATATACCTTATTTTATGGTAACCCCTTGTATGAAGCACAGGTTAATGGTGCTTCACAAGCACCCACATCCATGCCATCTAGTCTCTTCCATCAAGTTTCAAACTCATTGCAACTTATCGCCCACCTACCTCATCAATCACATCCACATACATTCCATCAACCACTGATTTAAAAATACATGAGACATGGGAACATCTCAAAAAAATACATAAGAAACGACAGAACGATCAACAACAAGTTAATGTGAACCCTAAGCCTCAACCCATTTCCACTCATACAATATTTGTTAGCCAAGGTCCATCTTGGGTACCACAATATTCTATGGTTTTCATTCCAACACTGTTGCCAACCCATACCCATTCTATTCCCATTGGCCAACCTATCCAAAGCCCTCATACATCATCTCCATATCTTCATTCACAATCATTCTTTCACTAACCACATTATCATCAATATCAATCAACTTTGCCAATTCATCATTGCCTCATCACACCTCAACATATTTCCACCTCGCCATCACAAAATCATCAAGTGATTCAAGGTTTCCACATTCCTAGGGAGGATCCTCGAATCTAGGCTATACAATAACAAATTTATAGTTTGATGCAACATACTCTTGGCATGATAAACCAAAAACCTACCCTATGCCAAATAATCAATCAACCAATTCATCCTTCGGTACCATCACCACCATATTCGACAGATTTCACAATACCAAAATTTGATAAATTTAAGGGGACAAAGAACCCTAAAGAGCACGTGAGTTCATTTGTTCATTATTGTTTTAGAATTCAAATCAATGATGCTCTAATTCTTAGGACCTTCCCTCAAACATTAGGGGGAGATGATGTAGAATGGTATAACCATTTTCCCAATCATAGTATTTACACTTTTGAGCAATTGGTGGACCAATTTCTTGAAATATTCTCCCTCAATATAAGAAAGAAAGCCTCATTATTTTATATCTATGATCTAAAACAACATGATGATGAGTGTGTCTATGACTTTGGTAACCGTTGGAGGGTCGTTATCACCAAATTACAATTTGCCCTACCAACGAAAGAGATGACATGATTGTTTGCCAAGAGCTGCTTAAAACCCATCTCTTAGTTATTACAATTACAACAACATAGATAATTTTATGAAGATCTTGCCTAGGCTAGCACAATTTATGAGATAAAAATCCAAGGAGTGCTCAAGCTTAAGAAGAAATAATGGCAAAACAAGGGCCAATATAGAGAAAATTATTGTGGCCAATCAAAATCCAATCAATCCAATCTGGTCAATTCAACTAATCAAGTAAATAAAGTGGTCATGATCCAGCTAGTAATGGCTCAACAACAACCCATGCAATAGCAACCATGACTAATTAAATATCATTTTGTTCCCTCAACTACTTAATCAAGTCAAAACACAGTGCCAGTTGTGGACAACCAACCTCGTCGACAATCTATTTGACAACCACATCAATATACCACATTGGATGAATCTTATACCTCCATTTTTCATAGGTTATATGACATAAATAAGCTTCCCTTTCTTGAGGTCATACCTTATGATCTCACTAAATGTGATAAACACTATAGGGAACACTTATTTTATCCTTATCATAAATAGAATGGGCATGACATTAATAATTGTCATCAATTCAAATATAGAGTGCAAGACCTTATTGAGTAAGGGGCTATCAAGCTTGACAGTCCTCTAGCTCAACAAAATCTAAATCTTGGGATATTTTAAACACCACTTCCTTATCATGAGGAAGCACAACCAACAACAAGAGGATCAAATACCAATATTCCTCCTAATTAGGTCAATCATGTTCAACAATATCAAGGTTTTATGGGTGCTATTCATGTAGTAACCCAAGGACAACAACAACACTCCAATCAACAAAATTCTCAACAATAGTTTAGTCAATCGCCCACAACCCCATAGGCAAGTGTATCTCAAACTGCCACATCATCATATCCCATCCAATTTTTAGCCAATCCCTCCCAACCAATCCATATTCCAGCCCATCCATCTCAACCCATTCATCCTCCTAACTGTCCATCTAGGTCAATCATCACATTGAGTAGTCGGTTAACCACAAGATTAAAAATAGATTTAGCCAAATTATCTATATATGAGCTAATTCAATAATCTCCTCCACATAGTGAAGCATTAATGGATATTCTAAAATCCATTGAACTTCAATCTCAAGATGTTAATTCTTTTAATAATTTTATGGGGAATATTCAAACATGCATGGATCCTTCCATTACTTTCTATGATTTTGAAATCAAATCAATATCATCAGAATCAGTGGATCCTCCATTACACATTATGGATAAAATTGATAGGAAGCATTTCAAAAGAGTTTTAATTGATATTGGCTCCTCTATAAACATCATCACCATATCTACCCTTCAACATCTCAAGCTTCCACCGAACCACATCACCAAAATATCCTTCACCTTGAAAGCATTTAACGATGCTCTTTGTTCCATAGTTGTCATTGTTGTTTTGCCCATCAAAGTAGGGGTCAAAATATTGCATACTATATTCCACATCTTGGAATATTCCATGGTGTATAATGTACTCCTTGGATGACCTTGGATAAGGGAAATAAGATGTGTCCCTTTCATATTACATCAATTCTTGAAATATGTACATGAGGAACACGTACATTGTATACCAATGGATGTTGAATTTTTTAAGTATTTCAATTATATCTTAAATCCCTATGAGTCCATGATTCCTTCCACTCATCTATTTCTCACATCATCAACCACCCCATCCATATCATCATCCAAATCCCCTATTCTTGAGGGTCTTCCAATCACCAATACATGTGAAGCATCCACTTCCATACCCCCATTTTTATCACCTTTGACTACATGCACATCATCCTGGGGATATGCTTTGTTAAGATCTCAAAAATTGGTGCAAACGTGTATCGCCTTGTTAGGCTTGCAAATGGGTACCATGTTTGAGAGCCATTCAGGATAATCAATGAGTACAATGAAACCCACATCTAATAGTTTTTGAAGCTCTTCTTTGACAAAGAGGGCAATGGTAGGATGCATCCTTCTAAGTTTTTTTTATCAACTTAGCATCAGAGTTTAAGGTGAGATTGTGGACAACCAAATTAGAGTCAAGACTAGGCATTTCTTTATAGGACCATGCAAAAATTCCATTCTTCCTCTTGAGGATAGCAATTAATTACTCTTGTTCAT
Source organism: Wollemia nobilis (assembly GCA_028583015.1). Classification (NCBI taxonomy): domain Eukaryota; kingdom Viridiplantae; phylum Streptophyta; class Pinopsida; order Araucariales; family Araucariaceae; genus Wollemia; species Wollemia nobilis. Next base: position 4,880,822 of record JAQPPZ010001057.1, on the reverse strand, counting down.
CTTGGGATAAGATTTTTCCAAGCTTGACAATTTGGGGATTATTAGTATATGAACTAAGGTTCATATCGATAGTATCTTCAATAGACATGTGGGAACCTTCCTCAAGTTTATGGGGATTTGGGATTAGATGAATGTCATCTATGAGGTCATCAAACTCTTCTAACTTATCCACATCTGTTTGCCTAGAAAACCTCAGGAAGGTGAAGGTGAAGGTGGAGGTGATGGAGGAATGTAGTTGGTTGAAGCCCTTAACAATTCCTCAGATAGAACAAACTCAAAAAAGAATGGTGGTGAGGAAATCCAATCCATATCAATAAGGCTCGTGTCGATAGGAATTGTCTTTGCCAAATCGTATGGATTATGGAGTGGGATGAATAAGTCAACAGGGTTCATGTTGAATTAAAGAGAAAATGGATGGGTGGCAAAGATGAATGGAATGGATCATTTTGGCTAGAATCAATGCTAGAATTTTGTTAAACCTAGATAGTAGCAAGCAACACAAATAAATGCAATGCACATACATTGCATTATTTAAAAAAAAAAAGGAATAAAAGAAGAAAAAATATTTGCACAAATAAAAACAAGAGAAATTTAAAGGTACTTACCTTCACAAAATGCATACCTTCTCCTGCTACCGCATCCACTCCATCCACCACCATAGCTTCCACAGCTCACTCTACTCCCTTAGATGCAACTTTCAAAAAATTTGGATGCACAAATGAGCTTTATTTCCTCTTTTTAGGCCTTTTATAACTATTTCAGGTGCACTAAAATACCCATGGTTGATTCCAGGTGCACTAAGGTGTCTCCTTGTATTTATAAAAGCACTAAACTCTGTGCATGCAATAAGCACCTATCAATGTTTGATGTCAATTTTGAAAAATTGATCAAACTGATCCAAAAAGGTAGCTTACCTCCACCAAATCATTCCAAATTGCATCCATACATAAAAATCATCATAATATCATATTTTGTGAAAACCAAAATTAATTTGGAGTCATAATTTTTTCTTGCAACCAAAAGTCATAAAATCACATTACAAGTTACAAAACATTCGAAAACGATTCAAATTTTCACAAAATGACCATTTTCATCATCTGGATCCTCAATTCCACAATTGCACTCATTCACATATCATATTCCAATCATTACATTCATATATTTTTCAAGTAAAACAAATTTTAAGTGAACCTTGTATTTAGTGGTCTATTCTATCTCCTTGAAGATTGCAACAACTTGCATCCATGCAATTCGGTAAGATGGGTAAACCACCATAAGGACACTTGGCCATATTCATCATCTAATATCTCATTTTTCAAACACAAAATCAACTTTGGTACTTCACCTTTCGAGTGAAACTATGCCAAGACCAATTTTCTCAAAAGCTATCATTGATGGCCTAGTTCATGGGGCTTGAAACATGGACAAAATTATAACTCATCATTTATTTTTCATAACAGTCATCATGGCAACTAACCTTAGCTAGGATGATTAGTTTTTATCATAGAAATTATCTGCTAGTCACTAGTTGGTCCTCTGAAGTTGAATCTTCTTCATTTGTATTTTTCATCACATTGCATATCAATGACATCGGAAGGCACATTCTTCAACAACATGGAATCACCCCAAAATTTGGGCAACTACATTTGAATTTTATTTTCCACAACGGGATACATATTACATGATCATGGTATCTTCACTTGGAAAAAACCTTTTTTCTTTGTTAGGGCAAAAAACTTACATATTTTCAACAACCCCCTTCCACTGTTGGGACAAAAATGGCATCACATTTACATCATTCATATCATCCACAATTGCACCATGCATTCTACACAATCATATGCACACATCTATCAATTGGCTCATGAGATGCATCCGTCACTCATTCGCTAATTGAGGGGGTAAGCTACACAACCAAAATTCTTTTGTCTTCAAGTTCATCTTTGCATTCCAACAAGAGAAAGTTGCTTCTGCATCAGGCCAAACCAGGTGTCTTGTATTTTTACACCATATTGTATTTTATGCAACATGGTACAAAAATATGTATCTATAGACACCAAAATCTAGCCACTTGTCATCCATCCATAGCTTCCCACCACTTTTACCCATTATTTATATATATTTTTAATATATATTTAAATAATAATATTTTATTTATTTATATTTAATAAATATATGTATATTTATATGAATTAATCCCATCCATCCATCATGATCTAATCCCAACCATTCATCTACCTTAATCCATATCACATACCTAGATTTAATCTCCATCCTCCATCACATTTAAATATTGACCACACAAATTATGTCGTTGAAACCCTAATGTGCCCTAGGAGAGATTATAAAGAGTCATTTTGATGACTCAACCGTTGAGTTCCCTAAGTTTTATAAGTCTTTGGTGTTGAGGATTTTTCCAAGTCCTTAAGCATCCAATCTCCCTTGCCATTATCCATCTTTCATCACTTGTTGTCACTTTTGTATATGTTGTCGCCCACCTTGCATGAACCAGATCTACTTCTGCAGGTTTTGTTTCACTCCCAAAATGCCCCTTCGAGTTCCTCTGGATACTTCCTATTATTACTAAGCACCTCTGGTCACCTCTTATAATTACTAAGCACCGTTGGCCAATTCCCTGCCATCATCGAGCACCTCTGGGTACTTCCTGCCATCACCGAGCGCCCGTGGGCATTCACATCCCTAGTTTTACAATCTAGAAATCTCTTGGGTGTTTCTAGGGCATCTATGCACCAAATTCTACAGAATAAAATGAAGAACAAAGAACATTGAATTAATGTAACAAGGTAATTTATTTATTGCAAGTATTTTTATTCTTTAGATCTGTTTATAGCTCTATTTTTGCAACTAGGGTTATTATTTTTCTTATTGAGGGCCTCACATAGTGGAGCCCTCGCATATATTATTTACCTTCTATTTTTATTTGTTGTTTGTAGGTTTAGGGATAAAGTTTACTGGAAGCTGCTAAAGCACTTGAGTGGTCCGGCCTATGGAAATCTAAAGCCTACTCATTACTATTGAGATCAAGTCAAGCGTGAAGACATCACCCTTGTTTTTTAGCTATGGTTTCGGAGAACCCTAGCATATTGAAATAATTGTATTAGATAATAAAGCATTGTAAACCCCCATTTGGGGTACACTTGGTTGTAATATCAAATATCCACCCAACAATAAGAATAAAATTTTATTTTTGTGCAATCATTTATATTTATTCTGCTTTGTTCATTCATTTATTTAAGTATATTGTTTGGTGTTGTTTGATTTTACATCTACAAAACCCAAGACCTTTTTTGGTGGTACTAGAAGGGCTCCATCGTTAGCAAGATATTTACCTACTCGATGACCCTAAATCCACTCTCCACATGGATGGGTGTGTTTGGAAAATAAACCACCCTCTCATGGTGATTGGGTTTTGATTTCTTGCAAAATGAAACCAAAGAGCCAAAAATAATGGATGGTAATAAAAGGGGGAGGGTTAAGTCTATAGAAATAAGGTCAGTAAGCTCTCAAAAAGCATATTAAGACATAAAAGATACCCCTTCCAAAGGATATTTCAAGAGGTATAAAAGTAAATTTATACATATTCATCATATGTCTGATGATTTTGTATAAAGACCATCTCAAAAAATTAATAATTAAGCAAGGAGTGAGGTCGAAGCAAAAGGTAACATTCGCTTGGGAGTCTCAAACCTGAGGTAGTGACCTTTCTCATTCCTTGCTCATTTCTCCTTTCCTTTTTGATTTGTTGGATTTTGTTGTTTCTTTGACTTTCAATTTGACTTCGTATCCAATGGACAAGGCAAGAATTTTGGGTTCATTCACCTTTTAGCAGGCTAAAAGTCCTTGGGAGCTACCAAAGTTGTACGAAACTTTTCCCTATAGCCCTTGCTTCACTCTAAGGCTCAATCAAAAGTGGGGAAAATAGTCAAAGGGCACTATTCATTTTTATTCATAGGGAAAGGTCTTCAAGAAAAAGGTGGACAAGCTAAGAATTAAATCTTCCATCAATGGTCAATACTCATATCTTGCTCCATACTAGCCACTTTGAGGGTGCTACATTCTATGGGCTATTGATTTTAATGGTAGTCTATGTGGTCCTTTTAACAAGGGAGAGCATGACAAGAGAGAAAATCCCCAATGAATCCCAAAGTTATACGTGTGGTAACCAATCAAGAGACTAAGGAGAGAAGCACCCACACTTAGATGAAGGAGGCTCGTTATTGGTTGAAGGAGGTTCTACCTCACCCAGGAACATGTGGCAATCACACATGCAAGGGGGAAGGCAAAGGAGCATTCAAGAGAAGCACCCACCATTGGCTATAAATATTAACTTTTGCAACCCAACCTGTTAAAGCCAATTGTGTGTCAATGTGGTGATTTCCCATCATACACGTGAGCCTACCCTACTAATCTACACCAATTAGGAAGGTCATACTTACCACATCGACTAGCAAAATATTCTAAAGACAATTTAGAAATTTCTTAATGACACAACCATTCCAACATAGGAAGCAACGAGATTACAATGACATCCCACCATCTGAAGGCACAAAATCCCTTAGGCATTAATGACCCTAGATCTAGATATCTCAAAGTTGCTAGCTAAAAATACAAAAATATTTTGGCTATATAGTAGAGGATAATTTTTTGGTCTTCTACATAGAACTTTGGAGGGAAGAAACCCTCCTTTTGTCTTATAAAAAGGCCCAAATTTTATTGTAAAGGAATCAAGATCTGTTCGCTCATGCCTAGTATCTAACATTATAGGCTCTTCCTTTCACCCCCCTTGTTTCTAATTGTAATAAGTAAATATTAAACCTTGACCCATTATCTAAGCATCGAACCCTCTAGACTGCATTGTCTTGTAATCACTTATGGCATATTAATGGAAGTCATGATTTATTTTGCTTTGTCCTCCTTTCTTTAATGTGTTTTTATTCTTAGTAATGTTTTTGTTTGGTTGTGTTTATTTTAGTCATAGATCAGTAGATTTTATTTTCATTTATGGCCACTTATTGCAGTCAAAAGTAGGGATTTTAATTCTTGGTGCATCTCCCCCTATAGCTTAGGTTTTAATTTATGCAAAGTATTTGCCTTTCCTATTTTTTACTTTCATTGTAATTCCTTTCCCTGTAAACCTCCTAGCTTAGCTCATGGAGACCTTTTTGGGTCAAGGATTGATTCAGACAAGGAGTCAACCTTGATTAAAAACCCCACAGGTTGCCCCATAGGTTGTCTTTCATTTATTATACTTCTCGTTGTTCTACTCTGCATGAGGTATGATGCCCCTAGTGTTAGCTTTTCTAATGGATTAACTCACAATAAACTTCTTCTAGGATCAAGAGTGAAGCAAATCAATGTAACTCTCAATATCAACAATCTCTCATAACAATGAACAACAATATCTCATAAAATATAACACAAATGAACACAATATTCCAATATTACATTAATGATACAACTTAGTTACAATGCATAGATCTTTACATCTAATATATCATTTTCATGACTTCTCAGTTCTCTAACTATTTCTCTCCTCTTTCATTCGAGAGATGCAACCTTTTATAATCCTCTAATAAAGAGAAATCATGTGACTCTTCATACTCTCTTGACACTTTGCACTCTTTCTCATATTTCCACATATATTATATAAAAATATAAATCATATATCCAACTAATATTGCAATGAGGACCAAATAATGTAATATCTCTAACACCTGGCTCATTGGGTCTTCTATTGTGATAGGCAAATGCATTTAGAGATGACAACAATACCTTTACTATAGCTATAAGGATGGAAATAAACAATCAAAAGTCCACTATGCTCTTCAATGAAATGATGGAAGAAGAGAAAATCTTGTTTCAACAAGTCCTACCACTTTCCAAGAAGGAATTTCATATGGGACTTAAATATCTTGGTTTCTATCTGAAACCTAATGGTAGAAAGGGTTTGAGTTGGCTTGTTGAGAAAATAGATAAAAGAATAAAATATTCGGTGTAGTAGGTGGTTATCCCTTGAAGGTAGGTTGAATCTAATCAAAATATTATTAGAAGTTATACCAATATATTGGCATGGTCTATTTTATATTCCAATAGGGGTTCAAGAGGAAATAAGAAGGAAATGCTTCAAGTTCCTTTGGACAAGGAAAAAGGAAAAAAAATGTATACCATTAGTTATATGAAAACATATAGCTAAACCAAAGGGAGAAGGTGGATGAGGTCTCAAAAATATATTTCTCTTTGGTAAAGCACTGGCAACCAAAAGCCTGTGGATAATATTGACACATGATAACTTATGAAAGCAAGTAATCTAGCATAAATATATTAAACCACTATCTCTAACAGAATGAATAAGGACCATAAATAAGACTTTTAATAAAGGATCTATAAAATGGAAGGCATTAACTAGGGTCTTTCCTCTAATTGGGAATTGGCCTGCATAGAATATTGGTAATGATGTAGAAGTCAGACTAGGGGTAGACCCTTGGGTGGGAAGTGAAAACTCATACAAGCTCCTTGACGATATTATTGGATATTTACAAGGAACTGGCATCTATACAACCACCATATAAGAACAAGGTTGGAAGAAGGCAACCTAGTTAGGGTTGGAAGGAATTCAAGGGGAACAATAGATGGGCTATATTGATACTTTAATTAGTAATGTAAGGATAAAAGATCAAAATTATGATTTGATCTAGACCAAAATCTTCCAACTAAATAGATACATAATAAAGTTAGGATACAAATAATTGATCATCGATGGAGACCAAGGTGATCGATTGTGGTGGTGGAAGTCTTTGTGGAAGGTAAAGAGCCCAATAAAAACTTGAACTTTTATGTGGTTGGCATTAAGGAATAAAGTATTGACTTGGGAAGTCCTAATGAGAATGAGTTGTCAGGTTCCTAGTCGATGTACTCTTTGTAGAAGGAAGCAAGATACTATATTCCACTTTCTAGTAGAGTGTAAATACACAAAAAGTGCATGGTTAAAAATGAAGACTTTATAGGGCATAAAGAAGTGTGGTAGGGGAAGTTAGTAGAGGCTTTCTTGAAAGGATGGTTTGAAAGGAAGGAGTTGAAGCCCTTTAAGGCACTACCATTGGTGACAATATGGGAAATTTGGATTTCAAAGAAAGATGGCATCCTTAACCAACAAGCAATCCCATCATATCAGTGCTCTCTTTTGATAAGATCGATTTTTGAGGGATTGAATAAGGAACCATATATTTTAAAAAATTATGCCATGGATAGGTGTAAATAGGGCAAATGACCAAGGATAAAAAAATGGTAGCAGTGGATTAGATGACCTAAAATTAGGACTTATGAATTCTACTATGATTTTGATAGAGAATTTTTGGGACCAGTACTAAAGCTCATATATGAAGAAATACCTCAATTTCCCTGAGAAAAAATTGCAACACTACAAAGCCCCTAAATGGAAGAAAGAGATTGGTATTTCTTGATAGAATGAACTATGATAAGACTATATGGTTTTGTGGGAAAGCTTTTTTTGTTAAAATATTGTTTTAGTGACCAAGTGTTTACCATGGAATATTATCGACAAATAGATTATATAAATATAGCTTTTGGCTCAGGCATAAATAAAGTTACCACTTGCGAGTATCCTTTCACTTTTGAAGCCATTACAGTAACAATGAAAGGACTAGGGGGAATTTTGAGAAATAAACTTGAGAAACTAGGATTACGTGCAAATATCGCATAAATGAAAGTATGATCCTACAGATAAATTCAAGAATAAGATAATAGACTTAAACAAAGACAAGCTGCCAACATTCAAGAAGGTCTATCGACCTGACATCAAACAACTTTGGAACAATTTTGAGAACGAGTTAAAATGGAACATTAGTAAGATGTAGGAGTTGCCTCCTTGGAGGAATTTCTATGAGCCATAATGTGACTATGATAAATACAAAGATCATAGATTTACCAAAGATAAAATAGATACAGTGGCTAATAAGGTATGCTAGGAAGAAGCCAAGATCGTGGAATGGTGGATCTTTATATGCGAGTGTGGCACTCAAAATTTTAGGTATCCATTGTTGATGGACAACGTTTTCTCAAAAATATGATGAAAATATAAAAACTTGATAGCCTCGAGAAGAGCAAGTTATGGCCAAACCTATTAACAGTGAAGGTGAGGAAGTACAAGAAGAAGAGTCCCCAAAACAAGAAGGGAGAGATGAAACATGAGTCAAACAAGCAACTTCTAAGGATGAAATAATAAAGTCATTTAAATACTCTAAAATATTTTTTAAAAATAACAATATATATATTTAAATAAAATAGTCATAAATTTCTCTCTCGAGGGGATCTTTTTTGGGAGGTTTGGTCATTTTGCTCCTTGGTGGTTTCCATTCTCAAGGAATATGCTTGGTGTTTTGCCCTCACCCTTGCTCTTTGGGATTGGGGTTTTGTTATCTGCATCTTGATGTATTTGATGTCCTTCCAGTCTTATGCAAAAAAGACCAGGATCATTGATGCCTCTAAATGAAAGTTGAATAAAAAATTCTCCTTTATGCCCTTGTTGGATGGTGGGCTAGTTTATGCTTTTGGGTGATTGTTGGGTTTAATTTTATTCTTTTAACCTTGTTGATTGGCTTCTGCTTAATTAACCTTTTCTTTATATGCCTTCTCTAATGTAAAAAAAAAATTGAAACCTTACAAAACCTTATTTTTCATCATTAATCAAAAAATAATCATAAATTTATTTTATTAACTTTGAATTTTTTATTTTTTTTAAAAGAAAAATAAGCAACTAAAATAAGCATGGCCAAAATTAAAGAGGCAAGTTATAAGCCTCAAGTCATCTAAGTTCCCCAAAATTCTTTAGCAAATTAGGGTTATATCTAGTGACCAAGGGAAAGTTTGAAATGGGAATGTACTTCATTTCCTAATTTCCAATAACAGTCATAAAAAAATCTGTCATATGACTTTAAAAAATCTTAAATTAAAAAAAACTCAATTCCAAAAGCCTTACTCCATTATTCTAAAATAAAAGCAAAAACAGGTGTACTTCGCGTGCACTTTTTACCCAATACTTGAAAAGCCGTAAAAATTGTGTTTGTATGAATGTATATGAAATTAAAGGGATTGGATTACTTTCTTAATAAAGCAATAGGTTGAAGAGGTTCTGTGGTTTTTTTAAACGCGTATTTACTGTTATTATTATTTTTAATTATTACAGTACAGTTGTTACTGTCCACCCCCACCTTCAGGGCCTATTTTTAATAAGTTTATTTGTGTTATTGTTGTTGACCCGATGTAAGATGAAAACGCAAAGTTTAAATAAAATGAAAGCCATCGCTCGAAATTTGTATCATCATCGTCACTTTTGCACGCACTCAAAAGATTTAAAATAAACTACTACCTTTACTAAAATTGACAGCCTGCTTCCAAAATTTGAACCTAAATCTCTTCGTAATAAATACTTAACCAATCAAAATTTTACTAATCCACTAACCCTTAAAACCAAAAAATAATCCAAAGTGTCCCGTCTCTTTTGCCTCTTTTCCATGTAAATTGCTACAATTATTGAATTATTAAAAATCTTCAATAAACAATTTTGAAAAAAAATCTTTTGAATGTCACTTTATTTCTCAACAAACAATTAGTTATTAAAACATTTGGTAAAGTTTTTTACATTATGTTATTCCCTGATCTCTCCTCTGCATTAATTTCCTCCAAGACTTACACTCGCTTAAAATTTTATATTATATTAACAAAATTAAAATGAAGTTATAAACTCAAAATTCAATTCCACTTAACACCATAAATGAAATAAATATAAAATATATATTTTTCCAATTTGGAGCTTAGGGTCCAACAGCTATGAAGGTAGCATTTAAGGTAGCATTTTGTATTTCCAACCAGAATTCTCGATCTCCCCTTTTGGATCTTAATACAACTTGATTTTATTTTTTTTTATTTTATAATTCATGATGTGTACATGTTTTATGTGTTATTTTTTTCATTTTATAATATGTTCACAATTAAATTTTCTTTGCAAACAAGCGATATTAAAATTGAAGCTTCTCATTTAAATTATAATTCCACTACTATTTATTATTCTTATACTCTTAAACTTAAACCTATATGCATATTTTCTTATTTTAAATTTGGTTTTATGGGATTAAAATGATCTTAATTGTACTATATTTTGACAACATGCTAGTGTTAAAAGAGCTTCTCAGTATTTCTCAAACACTGTAGTGGTATGGTTTTAGGCTCTCATCCGAAAGACCCATGTTCAAACCATGATGGGATGTGTATGAGTGTGTTTACCAAAAAATAAAAAAACAACGGCTTTGCAATAATATATGTATCACTCCTCTTAGGGGCTTTGTGATTTGCAATAGTTTGCTAGGGGTCAGAATTTTGGTTACGGAGGGGATGAAGTGGCAGATTGGGAATGACAAGGATGTGTTCTTTTAAAAGGATCCTTGTATTCTTCCTAAACCCCTCTTTCTTAGTCCTAAGTTTTATGAGTTGAAGGCTCCTTTGTTACTAAAATATGGGGGGAGAATAATTGATTATATAATCATCACTAATGGTAAGGGGATTTGGAAGCATCTAACTTTACATACAACTGATCTTCCGATCCTTCAAAGTTTGGTAAATTTAAACATGTTGCTGCAACACAACTTTCTTTCTCAGCAGAATCACAGGGACTTCCTTCTACGGACTCATTCTCTTAAAGGTATTTTTCTATCAAGACTGCATATGAGGCTCAAACATTGTCTAGGGGAGGATCTTTTACGGTGGAAAGGGTTTGGTATCCTCATTTGATCCCCAAGATTGTATTTTTTATGTGGTTGTGTTTGCAAAACAAAATTTTGATTGTTGATAATTTATGTAAGAAAGGCTTTCATCTTCCCAATGTTTGACTCTTGTGTTTTAAGGATGTTGAATTTGTGGATCATCTTTTCATCCATTGTGATTTCTCAAATAAGTTGCTCAATGCTTTACTGGATTTTTTTCCTGTCAAGTGGATTTTACCTCGAACTTTCAAGAAAATTTTTACTCAGTGGAAATCCCCCTTTATCAGTCGTAGCCTCACTAGGGTGTAGGATCTAGTTTTTATTTTTTATGGGATATCTAGTGGGAGAGGAATAGAAATTTCAAGGATATTACTAGGGATGAATCCTTTGTCTTTACAAGTGTAGACACCAAATTACAGCCATTAATCCTCCATCCTAACCATCCCACCACCCACTTGTCCACCATACACCTTTCCTACCATCCATTTAGACACTTTTAGCCCTTCCCGCATTCAAAAGGCCCACTTCAGCCCTTTCCCATAATTTTTGCCTCCTTTTGGACTTAATTTATATTTATTTTATATTATTTATATTTAATAAAAAAAATTATTATTATATTTTAATATATTTATTATAAAATAAATGTATTTAGACCCAATTAACCTCAGTCGTTCGATCTAACCTAATCTCCACCATCCATCTTCATTAATCCATGCCACATCCAAAGTATAATCTCGACCTTAGGATCTGATTTAATCTTAGCCACACGATTAAAAGTGTAAGGCTAAAACCCTAAGAAAACCCTAGGTTAGATTATAAGTAAGGGCATTTGCAAATGCTCAAACCCTGGAATGTTCAAAACCTAAAAATAGTTGTGCCCTTGAGAGATCCCGATGAAGCTAAAGGTTGTAGAACTCTGAAGATCCCCAAACCCTAGCTGATCATAGGACCTCCATCATTCCAGCCATCCCCCATATCCATCCTTTCCACCTTTCCATCCTCCATTGTCATCGTCGTCACTGTCGCCCATCTATCGCATTCATCGCATCCCCCCCGATCTGCTTTTGTAGATTATCCTCACCACAGGTGCTCTCCCGAGCTTGCAAAGCTCACTGTGGAGCTTGCCAAGTGCACGCTTACGCCTGCTGCATTGCAGGCTCGCTCCAGAGCCTGTGAAGCTCGCACCAAAACCTGCCAAGTGCGCATCCGAACCTATTGCAACCATAGAAATACGAATCAAATCCTGTTGCATCACACCATATGCTATCAAAATTGCAACAACAAAATGAGACATCATCACAAGCAAGGTATATCTTTATTGGTTTTATTTTGTTACATGATTTATAGATTTCGCTTGCCATTAGATCTATTTTTAGTTAGGGTTTACTGATGTTCGAGGGTCTCACACTGTGGAGACCTCACAGGTGTTATTAATCCATTTCTTTATTTTTGTGTGTGCAGATCTACAAATTCTACATATTATTGAATGGTTTTTGAAGCTGGAGTGGTCCAGCATCGGATACCTGAAGCCCACTCATTCCATTGGAAGCGAGGACACACTATCTGAAGACACTTCATTGTTGTAGCTAGGGTTTCGGAGAACCCTAGCATTTTGTAAATATTTGTATCAAATACTCACTGAGTACAGATTGTATCAAAAGGAGTTTATTGGCTCCCCTCGCTTATTGAATAAATCTATCTATTTTGTGCAATCTTTTGTTTATTTGGGTCATTTAATTTCTTTATTGTTTAAGTGTCGTATTTTCGTCTTCACAAATGGTGAGCACGATGGGACCCCATAAAGGTTTCATTATTTAATATATCTACCTTGCTAACTTAATTTTACTTCTTTTTGTTGCAGAGTTTTTAGAAGCACAGAAGTCATCGATTTCATCGTTAGGGTTTTTGAAGCAGTCTGCAGCACTTATAGACATTACGTAGGTGTTCGACAGCATCTGCAGATAACCACATGCACTCTGATGCGCCTACATAGGTGCCCAACTGTGCCTGGCATTAATTTGGAGCAGAGCTAATGCTTCCAAGTAGGCCCATAATCCTGGTTTACCATTTAGCGATTTATGTATTCTATTTTTTGCTACTGTTTTTTGTTGTTTTTGGGTTTAACACTAAGTAATCTGGGAAAGAATCCTTAGCAAATTACATTTAGGGTTTGTGTGTGTTTAGTTACACAAAATTCATTTCTTGTTCTAAAGTTGTAGATCTAGGTGATTGTTTGCACTTGGAGTGCATATGAAACAGAAAAGCATCCTAGATTTTGCATTATAGGGTTAAAGATCACTTTAATTTTGCATATCTAAATAGGAACAACATCTTGATGCATAAAGTAATCCTGCCCTAGGCTGGCCTCTTTGGCAGAGAGGTGGACGAACCCTTCGATTGCTCTTGTGATTTTAATCACTTGTAGGTAGGGGATTTTAAGGGTGTACTCTATGCTCTTTAGGTGAAATTTGCACCTTTGTGTTGGCTTCTAATTTAGATTAGTAAAGTTATTACTATTTAATATTGTTTGCACACCATAAAGAACAAGAGATCTAATAAATTTAATCACACACACTTGCACGGTTCACATTTTTAACAATAGTGGTTGGATTTCATCACTAGCCATTGCTTGAGATCTGGTGACAGTGGCAGTGATTTCCATCCACCAATATTTGCCCTAAAAACCATAGGACTACCCTCGATAAAACTTGTTGGAGGTCATTATCAACAAGAATCTCGTTGCCCTGGCCAGCCTTAGTTTTTGCCTTTGTTTTCTTTAAACAAGATTAAGTTACATCAAAACACACAAGCCAACAATTCTAAAAATAATCTCACATTAACGAGAGAAAATAATTAATGAGCAAGGTAAGCCACATATGGTGAAACCTAGGATTGATTGTTTTCTTTACTTTAATTCTTGAAAAAGTTTTTAGTTTGTGTTATTTAGATTAAAATTTGAATCTTTGGTTTAATTACTTCATGGTATTAACAAGACAACAAAAGAAAGTAATAAATCAAAGTGCTTTAATGGAAAAATTTCCCATGATCATGCTACTTCGGTAGCCCCATCCAGTATGGTTCAAACTACTTTATTTGGATCATCATATCCATACCTACCTCAAGTAGGAACACTTCCATACAATGTGGAAACAACCACCACCCACATAGACATGGACAAAGTGAGGGCCATCTACAAGTCCTCCAACTATGTCTTAGAACCCCTTAGCCAAGAGGGATTTGAAGAACCCAAATTGGCTACCACCCACCTTACCCAAGGATATCATAATTCAGGTTACGAATATGGTATGCCTTCTTCCATGAGCCAACCGCAACAAAGCCCAAGTGTTCCAAACACTTACCTCACATCCACATATTCCAACCCATTGTATGAGGAGTATGTCAATGTTGCCTCACAAATCCCTAACCACCAAGTTGTCACATCAAATGCAACTTGCGCCATACCCATGTCCTCTCATCCATCATCATCCACCCCTCCATCATCTCACTTAGCCACCATACCCATGTCTTCTCATCCATCATCATCCACCCCTCCATCATCTCACTTAGCCACCATACCCATGTCTTCTCATCCATCATCATCCACCTTCCCATCATCTCATCCAACCACAACCCCATCCTTTGATACATGGTCAAATCAGGAACTTATGAACACATTAGGGCTCATAAATAGGTTACTTTCACAATGAACAAAAGGAAAACAACCGTAAAACACAGACCTTATGACCCAAGTAGTTCCAAATCAACCTTCACTCACCAATCAAAATCTGGCATGGGTTCCCCAACCTTCCATAGTGTCCATCCCTAATCCACCATCAATCCACACATCAACCACACCAATTACTATTGCCACCAACCAACCACACAACTCATTCTTCCATCAACATCCTCATCAATCATCCCCATCCCTCAACCATTAATCTTCACCACACACCCATCCTAATTCAATTCACAATACCATGTTGGTCACACCCCAACATCTACTGTCCAACCCATCAACCAACCACCACATAATCCAAGGTCCTCACATTCTAGCAGAATATCCTAGATTCCAGGAAATACAAAAACAAATTGATTAGTTGATGTAAAATTCACCAAGAATAATGAGCCAAAAGCTCACATAAATCCAAATGATCCATCAACTAATACACCCTTCGATACCATCACCGTCGTATCTAAGAGATTTTACGGTACCAAAATTTGACAAGTTCATGGGAACTAAGGATCCTAAGGAGCATGTGAGTTCATTTGTCTACGTATGTTCTTGGATTAGCGATGATAATTATCTTATGCTCCGAACGTTTCCTCAAACATTAAGGGGAGATGACATTGAATGGTACAATCAATTGCCTACACATAGTAGTTATACTTTTGATAAATTGATAGATCTATTCTTGGAACACTTCATCCTTAATATCAGAAAGAAGGTGTCCTTATCAGATATTTATTATTTGAAACAATGGTATGAGGAACCTATCTATGATTTTGGAAATCATTGGAGGGCAATCATAACCAAGTTGCCATTCTCCCTCCCAATGGAAGAAATTATCAAAAATTTTACCAAGAGTTGTTTAAAACCCATCTCTTGGATGCTACAACTCAATACTTATAGAAAATTTGAGGAGGCTTTAGCATAGGCTAGTGTCATTGAGGAGATAAAAATCCAAGAGGGTGTCATTAATCCTAAGAAGAAAGAGTGGAAAAATAGGGGCCAATACCGAAATAATCAAACTAGCCAAACCAAATCAACACAAGCCTCAACGGCTAACACAACTAATCAATTCAATCAAGTGGTCATGAACCAGACCATAATGGCTCAAAAACTAGTGCAACAATAAATTACCTATCATGTGGTCCCATCAGTAACCCAAGCACCAACAGTTAAAACACAGCGCCAACTATGGAACAACCTACTCGTCGCCAATTCAATCGGCCCCAACGTTAATACACTCCTTTAGCGAAATTGTATTCATCCATATTTCAAAGGTTGTATGAGATAAATAAATTAGCCTTGCCAGACATTAGGCCCGATGATCCCACAAAAAGGCCTAAAAATTATAGAGAGTACTTGTTTTTCCCATACCATCGGTAAAATGGGAATGATATCAGTTCCTACCATATGTTCAAAAACATAGTGCAAGACCTCATAGACCTAGGGTCCATTAATGTGGTTAACCCCTTAGCTCCACAAAATCAAAATTTGGTCATATATCAGACACCTCTACCTAACTATGGGAAGGTCCAATAGAATGTAGGAGGTAACAATCAACAACCACCTCCTAATCAAGTAAATCATGTCCAATAATACCAAAACTTTGTAGGAACAGTCCATGTGGTCACTAGATGACAAAGGCAAAATCAACAAAATTTTCAACAACCTTCGAACCCACCTCCCATCCAAACATCACCAAATTCATCTTCGCCAATAAATCTATCCAATCCATCCAATCAGCCCATCCTTCATCCAATAAGGCCAACAGTAACTTTAACTAGTCGGTTAACCACTAGTTTTAAAATGGCATCAGCCAAACTTTCTATGTATGATCTTATACAACAATCCCCTAGTAATAGATAATATTTAATGGAAATACTCAAGTCAATTGAGTTAGAATACCATGACTCTAATGCCTTGAAAAACTTTGTATGGAGTGTTAGAACGTGCATGGAGCCATCAATTACCTTTTATGACTTTGAGGTAAAATCAATGAATTTAGAATCAGTAGACCCTCCATTGCACATAATGGCCCTAATAGACAGAAATCCATTCAAAAGAGCACTAATTGATACCGGCTCGTCAATCAATATCATACTACCACTACCCTTATCCACCTCAAATTACCTCCATCCTACATTTCAAAATCATCATTCATCCTCAAATTATTTAACGATTCTTTGTGTACCACAGTTGGCACTGTTGTTTTACCTATAAAAGTAGGGGCCAAAATGTTGCATACCATGTTTCACATATTAGAAGGAACCATGGCATATAATATACTCCTTGGTAGACCTTGGATGAGGGAAATGAAATGTGTTCCTTCAATTCTCCACCAATGCTTGAAGTATGTTCATGATGGACAAGTCCATTGCATCCCTACAGATGTTGAACCTTTTAAGTATTGTAATTTCATTTCAAATTCTTATGAATCCATGTTACCTTCCACCCATTTATTCTTGGTGCCATCATCGAATCCATCCACATCATCTCTTAATCCGCCTTCTTCTAATCCATTGGCATCCTCTTCTAAAGCTCCTATCATAGAGGAGCTACCCATCACATCACCTCCTCAAACATCCATTTCTTCTTGTACATGTGGTCACAATCAGTCTACTGTTAGCACATCGTACATCACATCTATACCTTATTCTACAAATACTTCAGTTGTTTCATCATTATCCCATCCTCCATCTTCTAATTCCACACCACCATCCAATCCCACTCCATCGTCCGATGTTTCACAAGTCGAACTCTTGGATTATGACATATTTAATTCACCACCACCCATAACCAATCTAGATCCATCTGAATCCCCACCATCAACCATACCAACCCAAGTCAAAGTCCACATCACCAATCCTAGTATAGATGAATATGTGGTCCAAGATATCACCATCACACCCCTAGCCATTCCAACAACCAAATATTTTGGATGTCCTTGAGACCATTATTTATCCATAGTCGTTGTTTACAACATGAGTGCAGCTCCAAATAGCATTAACTTTGTTTATGGAGGGTTAGATTGCTCAATTAGGTCAAACCCACCCGAAGAACCACAAGAGCCTAGGCATGCCAATATCCCTAACATAGAGGATTTTCTTGCTCACTACTTTAACATGTTCAATTGGCAAGGTCAAATTCTAGGTTCCCATGACCAAGGGATGCATGATATTTTAGAGTTCCCATATAGAGACACCCATGATCGTTCTAGTTTAGGCTATACCTCGTTGTCTTCCACCGCTTCTCTTGAGCAAGCCTTTAAAAATCTTAGCCTCAATGATGAAGATCATCCCATCCACCCATTACCCTCAACATATTCTCTTGAACAAGCCCTTCAAGAACTTCATATCGACAAAGTAAACGAGGATGACCCCATCAACTTCTCATATCCTATCTTTGATTTCGACGATGAAAGTTATGAAGAATTTGAAGTCATGTCAAACTCTTATGACGATTCTGAAGAGGATTCACATCCCATTGTCTTCATCAACCAACAGGAAGAGTTTTACCTCCGAGTGTTCCCAATCCATAATCCCATATTCTACCTACTTCTTCCATAAGAACAAGCAGACCCACCTGGTAATCCACCTTGAGCCACACACAAGCCAAGAAATGTAACATATGTACATATTTCAAAAAGAAAACCTAACAAAAATAAAAAAAATACGTTGCTCATGTTAATGCCATGTCTATTACAGGGATAACACCATTCGACATTGGTTCAGCTCCAATCATTCCATCCTTTCATCCATGCAAGCCGCCCTTCCTTCCACTAAGTCAATATGAATCCTATTGACTTATTCACCCCACTCCGTAATCCATACGATCTGGCTAGGCCAATTCCAATTGATATTAGCCTTATTGACTTGGACCAGATTTCCTCCCCACCCTCCTTTTTGGAACTCATCCTATCCAAGGAACTACTAAGGGCTTCGGCCAGCTATATTCCTCCTTCATCGCCACATTCACCCACATCACCTTCCACTAGAGGTCCCGAGGTCTTTTAGGTATAGTTAGGTATTGATGAGCAAGAAAAGTTGGATGACATTTTAGATGACATAAATCTAATCCCAACACCACATCAACTTGAGGAAGGCTCACACATGTCCATTGAAGATACCATCAATGTGAACCTTAGTTCGGATTTCGACAACCCCCAAGTTGTCAAGCTTGGAAAAATTTTAACATCCGACGAACAGGAGCAATTCATTGCTCTCCTCAAGAAAAAGAAAGAAGTGTTTGTATGGTCCTACAATGATATGTCTGGCCTTGATCCTGACCTTGTTGTCCATAATCTCACCTTGCATCCTGATGCCAAGCCAGTCAAACAAAAACTTAGGAGAATGCATCCTACCATGGCCCTCATAGTCAAAGAGGAAATACAGAAGCTATCGGACGTACATTTTATCATTCCTATTGACTATCCTGAGTGGTTGTCAAACATGGTACCCATTTGCAAGCCCAATAGGGTGATACGCATGTGTAATGACTTTCGAGATCTAAATAAAGTGTATCCTAAGGATGACTTCCCTCTTCTAAACATTGATACTCTTGTCGACACCTGTGCAGGCCACGAAATACTTTCCCTTATGGATGGTTTTTCAAGATACAACCAAATTCGAATAAATCCTAATGACAAACACAAAATGGCATTCACAACACCTTGGGGAACATTTTGTTTTAGGGTTATACCCTTTGGTCTCAAAAATGCAGGAGCAACTTACCAATGAGCCATGACTTATATTTTTCATGATTACATGCATAAAATCATCGAAGATTATGTCAATGATATCTTGGCTAAATATAAAACTTGACAACATATTTATGTATTGGAAAATATTTTTGATCGACTTCTAGAATACAAGGTGAGGTTAAATCTCAAAAAGTGTCTTTGGTGTTACCTCTGGTAAACTTTTATGATTCATTGTCTCCAAGGGAGGCATTAAAGTGGACCCAAATAAGGTTAAGGCCATCATCGAAATGACACCCCCGACTAATATCAAGGAAGTGCGTAGCTTGCAAGGCAAAATTCAATCAATCAAAAATTTCATTGCGTAACTTTTCGATAAGTGTAGACCATTTAACCACTTACTACAAAAAGGGGTGTCATTCGTATGGACAGAAGAATATCAAAAAGAATTTGAGGACATCAAGTGATACCTAACTTCTCCACCAGTCTTAAATCCTCCTAGGTCGGGGGTCCCTTTTCATCTATATGTCTCAGCCACAAAGGCTGCTTTAGGGACGATGCTTGCACAAAAAATGAACAAAATCGAGAGCAAGCAATCTATTACATTAGTCGAACATTGGTAAGTTATGAAATAAGATACGCTTATTTAGAAAAGCTATGCCTAGTAGTGGTCTTGATCACTAAGAAGCTACACCATTATATGCTAATTCAAACAACCTATGTCATAGCTAGAGAAAATCCTCTGCGTTATATGATGTCTCACACTTGTAACAAAACTTGTATCGCTAAATGGATAATGCTACTCACAAAATTTGATCTCGAATTTATTAGCAAAAAATCCATTAAAGGTCAGGTTATCACCGATCAACTTGTGGAAGCTCCACTACCTAGTGATCATCCTTTGATTATTGAGCTCCCAGATGATTCGATATTTTCAGTCACTGAAGTAGACAATGATGTCATTCCCAAGGAAGATGTCGATATCACATTATTATTTTACGAATCTAAGTGTGAGAAATGTCAAGGTGTGGGAGTTTTCTTTCATACACCACAGGGGATTCTTATCCCCTTATCGTTCAAGTTAGACTTCTCATGTACAAACAACATAGCAGAGTATGAAACCTTAATCTTAGGTATTCAATCATCTATAGCTATGGTTATTAAGCATATTCGAATATTTGGGGATTCTCAACTTGTAGTGAAATAGGTAACAAGAGAATACCAATGCAAAGAGCCTACCATTAAACTTTATCATGACGTAGGAATGAGATTGCTCTCAACATTTTAATGGTATGAAATCAATAACTTACCTCATTTGACTAATATATTTGTAGATGCAATGGCCTCCCTTGGATCCTTGATTCCAAAGAATTACTCAGGAGAGGTATAGCCCCTAATAATCTCAACAATCTCTAAAGCAATCATTGTGTGCGCTGACCCAAAAGATGGACAAGATGTTTGCTTTATCCATATGGAATCATGTGAGTCTTGGTCAAGCCCAATAGTAGCCTTCTTAAAAATTGGAACACTCCCAATGAACATTTCTCGATCTGCAAAACATGCTTTCAAGCAAAGAGTAACTCGTCTTGTCCTCTTGGGTGACGTGTTGTATAAACACGATTATGATGGAATCCTGCTTCGTTGTCTCAAACACAAGGAGGCCCAAAGGGTCATTCATGAAGCTCATGATGGTACTTGTGGTGGTCATTTTAGTGGAATGGCCATTGCAAAGCATATTTTATGCATGGGTTATTATTTGCCCACAATGGAACACGATTGTTGCACATATGTCAAAAATTGTAAACAATGTCAAACACATGCCAATTTAACTCACATACCATCACAAGATTTACAGCCAATACAAAGTCTCTGGCCCTTTTCACAATGGGACCTAGACCTAATTGGCAAGATTTCACCCTCCTCTTCGGGACAACATACATTCATCATCACCACCATAGAATACTTCACAAAGTGGGTTGAGGCCATACCTCTAACCAGTATGATAGGACCTTTAATTGTGGATTTCATACTCCATCATATCATCTGTCGTTTTGGCATTCCTTCTAAAATAATTTTGGATAACGGTAAGTATTTCAAGAAAAAGGATGTTCAAGCACTTTGCGAAAAGTATAATATCCAACATAGTTTCTCAACTCCTTATTACTCACAAATAAATGGACAAGCTGAAGCTACCAATAAGACCTTAATTGCCATTCTTAAGAAAATTTTCAAAGAAAATCATAAATATTTGCATACACAAATCTCGTTGGTACTTTGGGCTTGTCGAACAAGCATCCAAATGCCAATAGGAGCAACACCATTCTCTTTGGTCTATGGATATGAAGCTATTATGCCTCTTGAACTCGAGATTCCCTCCTTAGGAGTTTCCTTGCAAGAATTCATAGATGACGATACATCTAGACAAGCACGACTTGACCAACTCACGCTTTTAGATGAAAGGCGAGTCAACACATTAGAACATTTATGAGTTTATCAAGACCGCCTAAAGCGTGCTTATAATCCTATAGTCCATCTTCAGGAATTTCAAGTAGGGGATCTAGTACTCAAAGAGAACCAATAAAACACCAATGCTTTGCCACACCTTCATGACAAATTTGCAGCAAATTGGTTAGGTCCATACATAATAACTGAAAAAGTGGATAATGGTACTTATATACTTGTCGATTTAGAGGGAATAGAGGAACCTGAACCACTTAATGTTCTTCATTTAAAGGCATTTTATTGTTAAAAGTGACACACTATATGTCTATATACATGGCTTTTTACAAAAAAAAAAATCATTCACATAGGCATTCCCACATTGCATACATTCCATTTGCATTTACATTTAGGCATTTGACATGCATTTTTTATTTTTGCATTCATGCATTGTTGCATTCGCATACATTAAATCATACATATTCCATTGCACTATACAACTTCCATTTGCATATCACCACTCCATTGCATTAGGCATATACATTTGCATCCATCCCATCCTATGTTCAAAGATCTGGCATAGTAATGATGATATGGCTATAAACAAAAAGTCAAGTTATAATAATTGGGGGTACCTAGGTTGAAACAATCATGCAACTTTTGCAAAATACATAAGCCAACAATACCATATGCCACAATCATAAAGCCCAGATTTTCAGTCACTCAGCCATTTCTAGTGCAGCAAGCAACCTCCAAATGGATGTCCGATTTTCTTTAGGACCAAAACACACTTTACATACTAAGAAAGTCTTGAGCATTATCAATTGATTTCGAATACAATCCTGAACCAACCACATTTCCTCACATCTTAAGAACATTATGAGATAGGGGGGGCTAGTACCATCCTTGGGTAGTACCTCAAGGTGAAAGGGAGATATCCCTCGCTTTTCCCATCATGCAACATAGTCCAAAGCAAAAACAATGGTTTTAACCACTAATGAAATTACTCCAAACATAAACATAAAAACATAGAGTAGTAAGGATAGGGTCAAAATTCTCATCACACTTCAATTGAGAATCTGATTTCCCAAAGCTCTATACAAATCAACAAATTCAACACCTACACCCTCGATCCCTAAAAGTTGTAAGGATCATAGTACATTTCCATCAAAAAGTCATGTAGTCATCCCCAAGGCCCAAAATATCAATCTCATTCGACTATGGAGTGAATCTCCACCAGGGCTATAGAAGCTTGACTGGCAGTGGAGTAAGCTCATGCAAGGTGACATGTCTCTCCTCTAAAAAGGGAGACCTCTGAATGCACATAAGAACAGTCTAGTCTCAGGTCATATCCATAATAGGTCATGCCTAACTTACTCATAATGGGTTAATGAACCTCATGTGCACACATATTGGTACTTGATTGGATAGGGTCATTGTCATTATCAAGACTAGGTAATTGAACCTCACTCGCACACACATCTAATCCTAAAGAAAGTTAGACAACTTAGTGAGTTTGGTTGATAACACTAGTATGTTTGAGTCTTTGAAAATATTTCAGTCTTTCATATCAACATCCATGTCTTCTTCCATATATGCTTCCATATCAACATCCATATCTTCTTCCATATCAACATCCATGTCTTCTTCCATATATGCTTCCATATCAACATCCATATCCGCTTCCATGTCAACACCCATGTCTTCATTAAAAGTCAAGTTGCAAAAATGCCAACAAATTTGGTACCCCTGATTGCCAAAAAATGGACAACAAAAATGGCCAATAAATTTTTTGAACTATAAAAAGATCATTTGAACATTATGCATTCCTCTCATATAAGTGCAGATTCATTATATGTTTACTTGCATTAATCATCCATAACACATGTCATTTAGCTAGCATTAATCATACACATAAACATCATTTATATACATGTCATTTAGCCTGCATTGATCATCCATATAAGCATTATGCATACACATCATGATTAGCCTACATTAAACATCTATAAAAAATTAAACACAAATTGCATAAAACATAAAAACATTCACATAAAATATGACACAAATATATAAAAGGTCATGTATATATATATAAATCGCATATACAATAAATGCCAAAATTCTACAAAGGAGCACCAAGGCTCATATACAAAATAGTGCATCTACGCACTAAGATAATATCCATGAGAGGACTCATGAGACCTAGTAGGAGCCCTCAGCCTAGTACTCTACCTAGACTCAGTATGCCTAGATGACTCAACCATAGAAGAAGAAGGAGGATCCAAAAATGTAATATGGTTTTGCATACACACATCCTCCAAGGAATGTGCATATGCCTCACTGGCTCGAAGACACCGTAAGTTCATATGATGTCGATGCTCCTTTTCCAACATCTCTGCCTAAATTCGTGTGACCGCAGCCTGATCACTAGCCACAACTACCACTCGTTTTGCCTCCAACCAAGCTATAGTAGCCTGTGACTCCCTATGAGTCTCGAGCATAACCTTGTGCTCCTCACGAAGCTGCTCCAACTTTGCCTACAACCTAGCCACCTTGGATATCTCACCCATCCCCTCATCATCCTCCCTCTCCTCCTTGGCCAACCCCATATCCAGTGTCTGCTGAGCTAATCTCCTCAACCATATCTGACCCACCAATCACTGAGCCCTTATCTTCTTTAGAGTCACCCTTGACCTTGTGGCTATCGCCTCGTCACCTGCAATCTTTGGTACCCATACCGGTTGGGCACCAAACCACTCCACATACTTTAGAGTCACCCCAACATCATCTATGTTTGGGACCTCCATCTCCTCATCATCCTCAATCACCACTCTCCATGGCTCTACACATGGCAACATCCCCTTATCTCTTCGGTGTCGATACAACACCGGCTCATCTGGCACACCCTAAGGCAAGCCAAATTTCCTCAACACCTATGAGTACTAGAAGTACTCCACCTCCTCATCCCTTTTCCCAACCAACCACCAATTCTACCTCACCCGACATAGCTGCTCCCCATCACCATCCCATCAGGCTCCATGCTATAGCCTCTAGTTCACGTTCGCCCGAGTCAACCCCAACCACATATCCTGATACCATTGGTTGGTATGCACCTCCCAACTCGGCTGAACTTCCTTAGCCACTACCCATCGCCTAGTATATAGCTCTCCCATTTGCCATGACTCACATGGCAACCCCTCAAGCCGAGCCACAACAAAATGCTCCCAAGCCCAACACTGTAGGAGGAAGTTACATCCAATCCCCTTCCTCTCCCTCTAAATCACATCATATAGCTCCCGATATAACTGTGCCAACAAGGCAGGTGCCCATGCATACTTTTGGGGATACCTCAATAGATCACTCACCAATCCCAATAGGTTCCAAGGGAACCTACAACCAGTGCTATTAGGTAGTGTTGTGGCTGCTCCACAATGTACCCCAAAATTGGGGACCCACCTTTTTTGCATGTTTTCCAAGAAGACCGAAGTGGCCCATATGCTAAAGATCAAAGAAAAAGCAAAACACCACAAGGAGAAAATGTTTCACGATATCGCGACATGTTGCATTTTTGCGGTCCAAAGCAAAGAGAAAGAGCAAAAACAAAAAGTGTCGCGATATCGCGACATGTTGCATTTTCATGGCCAAAAGAGAAGAGAAATAAAAAGTGTCGTGATATCGCGACATGTTGCATTTTCGTGGCCAAAATAGAAGAGAAATAAAAAGTGTCGCGATATTGTGACATGTTGCATTTTTGTGGTCCAAAGCAAAGAGAAAAATCAAGGAGAAAAGTGTCGCGATATCGCGACATGTTGCATTGTCGCGGCCAAAAGAGAAAAAGTGTCGTGATATCACGACATGTTGCATTGTCATGGCCAAAAGAGAAAAAGTGTTGTGATATCGTGACATGTTGCATTGTCGTGGCCAAAAGAGAAAAAGTGTCGCGATATCACGACATGTTGCATTGTCGCGATCAAAAGAGAAAAAGTGTTGCGATATCATGACATGTTGCATTGTCACGGCCAAAAGAGAAAAAGTGTCGCAATATCGTGACATGTTGCATTGTCACGGCCAAAAGAGAAAAAGTGTCACGATATCGCGACATGTTGCATTGTCACGGCCAAAAGAGAAAAAGTGTCGCGATATCGCGACATGTTGCATTTTCGCGGCCAAAAGAGAAAAAGTGTCGCGATATCGCGACATGTTGCATTTTCGCGGTCAAAAGAGAAAAGTGTCATGATATCGCTACATGTTGCATTTTCACAGCCAAAAGATAAGAGAAAAAGCAAGGACGAAAAAGTGTCGCGATATCACGACATGTTGCATTTTTGTGGCCAAAAGAAACAAAAGTGTCACGATATCGCGACATGTTGCATTTTCGCGATTCAAAAAGGGCAGGCAGGCAGAGAAACAAAAGTGTCGCAATATCGTGACATGTTGCATTTTCGTGACTCAAAAATGGCAGGCAAGCAGAGAAACAAAAGTGTCGTGATATCGCAACATGATGGATTTTCTCCAAGGAAACAGAGTAGTGCACAGTGCGTCTGATATTAGTGATGAACACCAGGATAGTGAAACTGAATACTACATAGTGACGTGGACACATAAGGACAAAATCCAATGAATAAGACAAAATGTTACATAAGGAATCTTTAATGATTTGAAATCATTTAAGATGGTCGTTACACATGGAAGGAAGTGGACACATGCCCATGTGGAGAAAAGGAAGCATTTTTTTTTAAATCAAATGAAAAGTGAAGAAAACCAAACAGAGGAAGCCAAACCATGGGAATGAAACGAAGGGCCACAAAATAGAAACAAAAAGCCTTTTTGGAAACCAAAACACATGCATGCACAAGGGAAGGTGAAACGAACAGCCATTGGAAAATGAAACAAAAAGCTTCCTGAAAATTTTAAATACTCCAGGCAAGGATGTTTTGAAGGGGGTTGGAAACTGCTGCGAGCAGAGTTGCAGATTTGAAGTCAAGAGGGCCATTATGGACCTGTTTGAGTCGTTTTCTTCCATGGACTAGTTTGGGAAAACTAGAATTTCACCACTTGTTCTTCCAGGCAAGCAGAGAAACAAAAGTGTCATGATATCGCGACATGTTGGATTTTCGCCAAGGGAACAGAGTAGTGCATAGTGCTTCTGATATTAGTGTTGAACACCAAGATAGTGAAACTAAAGACTACATAGTGACGTGGACACATAAGGACAAAATCCAATGAATAAGACAAAATGTTACATAAGGAATATTTAATAATTTGAAATCATTTAAGATGGTCGTTACACATGGAAGGAAGAGGACGCATGCCCATGTGGAGAAAAGGAAGCGTTTTTTTGAAATCAAATGAAAAGTGAAGAAAACCAAACAGAGGAAGCCAAACCATGGGAATGAAATGAAGGGCCACAAAATAGAAACGAAAAGCCTTTTTGGAAACCAAAACACATGCATGCACAAGGGAAGGTGAAACGAACAACCATTGGAAAATGAAACGAAAAGCTTCCTAAAAATTTTAAATACGCCAGGCAAGGATGTTTTGAAGGGGGTTGGAAACTGTTGTGAGTAAAGTTGCAGATTTGAAGGCAAGAGGGCCATTATGGACCTATTTGAGTCATTTTCTTCCATGGACTAGTTTGGGAAAACCAGAAATTTCTGTTATTGTAAAATGACAAATTTTTAATACAAAAAGTTTTAGAAAGTTGCATCTTATGGACAAGAAAGGAGTCATTTTCTGCATGCAAGATTAAATGTCTATTTTTCCTCTTTTCAGATTTTAGGCTTGTAAATGGAGTTTATGCAAGTTTTCTTGGTTGCTTCATGTGAATGTTTAAATCTGAAAAACCTCATTTAAAACCCTAGGAGCCAGCACTTAGCTTATCCGGATTGTGTTTGTTTTGCAAGTCCAATAGGTTAGGTTACATGTATGAAAACCTCGCATCTTCGGTTTTTTCGGAATAGGATAGCATCAAACTGAATGTATCTTGTGTTCCATTTTCTGCATTTCATTTTCATTTTCTGCATTTTATTTTCCAAAAATTTTAACTTTTTTTTTAATTTTCAGGCATTAAAATAAACATTTAAAAAATGTCAAAATCCAAAAATAATTTCACCATTGCGTAGGTTATACTACAGACTTCCAATACGCACTTTGAAATTTCATTTTTGGAGTTGTTTAGTATTTTTAAAAATTCATCGAAGTTGCTGTTTTATTACAGATTTTGAAAAATCCGAAAATAGAAAATTTCCATTTTTGGGCCGAATTTCATTTTTTTCAGTTTCATGTTTCATTCATGAGCCTATGATGACATTCCCTTCATGAAAATTCCAATTTCATTGAAGGAGTTATGTTTTATGGCATTTCACAAATTTCCATTTTTTGAGCCTAAAATTACTCTTCATAAAAATTCTAATTTTACAAAAGAGGGGTAATTTGAGCACTACATCGTGGTCATATGAGGGACAACTCGCATTTGCTCTATTTTGGTTCAATGAACAATCACTAAAGTTTCATGGTAAAATAAACCGACATTGCCCCTTGTTTACAGTTACTTGCAATGACTAAGGTGTTCCAAGCATTTAAATTGAATATCTGTATTTGAGATTACTAATACACATATGCAAATGCTAATATAGCGGAGACCTTGGAGAAGTCGTTTGTTTAACTTCTTTGCAAGAGGGGATTTAGAACCCAAATCCTAAGGGAGAGTGTACTTTCACAATTGGGTGAAAATACCACTCAACATTTTGGCGCTAGGAGGGCCTGAATTGGTTTATTTCAGTGTCATTTAAATGCTATAGGGATTTAAATTTTGAATATTTCATGCCCTATTGATTATTATATTTAGCCCTCTTTTAAACAATACAACCTTGTAGTGTGAAAAGGAGGACATGAATTGCTATGCATTGTTCTAACGCTTTTGATTGTTCATACAGGAATAATGTGTTTTGATTTGATTTTGAAAAATTTTGGTCTTGACGAACGAGGTTGTCTCCATGCAATTACTTTCATTGGATTTTAATGGATACATCTCTTGGTTTATGCTAACATTATTATTCATCAGTTACATGTTTGATACTTACGAGGCATTTCATGCTTATTTGTAAGGAATTATTTTATCTAAAATGTATTTGTTGTCGGTATTATGCTCTTCACTTGCGTGTAATGCGATCTTGTGAATCAGAAAGCCTACAACACTAGGAGTATGCTCTTCACTTGCGCATATGCGATCTGGTGAATCATAAACTAATTTACTTTTTTAGAATATTGCTTTGTCATGGTTCCTTCTTTTATGCATGACTAACAAATTGGTTTTGAAGTTATTATTTGAGTTTCACTAATGGCAACAGCTAAGGAGCAAATTGTATCCCTAAGAGAAGAAATAATGTCCCTAAGAGAAACGATTGTATCTACATTAGGAAAGTATTATGAATGTCATTCTACCTTTGGAACACCTTATCAAATTCATGAAATATTATTGGAGTTTCTACGACTTTTTAATCAAGAGTTGGCATCAGGATACCTACAAAATCTACATATCTATAAGTTCACATTATGTCACTTTCAAATATTTTGTGAGCCTATTGCTTGTAGGTTCTTCCCATACATTGTGGGTGATAGATCATTCTCGTGGTATTGCCATCTACCCATGGAGGTTAAGACTTCTTGGAGCCAATTAGAAGCAGCCTATCTTTATCACTTTGGTAATCAATTGACTTGGATAGGTTGCAAAATCAATTCACCTCTATGTGTAAAGAGCCTAATGAGTCTATGAGTCAATTTAGTGTGAGGTTTCATGAATTGTACTCTCAAATGTGGGAAAGTTTGGGTACATCGGAAGAGGAAGCTATTGAAGTATACCTGAGAGCCATACCCCCCACACTTGCTACACTCATTAAGGAAAACTTGGATGACCTATCTCTAGAGACAATCTATGAGATCTTTGAAAAGGTAGAACAAGTTTTGGAAGAAGAAAAGGCACAACATGTTCACATGAGAGATTGTTCTTTTGGAGTTAGTGATGCCAACCTACACCAACCATAAAATGTAGCACCCTCCACTCCAATGATACCTAAGGTAAATGATCAAGGGGATGAATTTGAAGGTCCAAATGTTACAACCACCTTAGATGTAGTCCAAGAGGAGGTGCAAATTGCTAAGCCAACATCCACCAGTGAGGATTATGCAAAAATGATCTCTTTCATAGAGATACATGATTATTTAGATGAAGGGGTTCTAAATTCAACAATGTTTGAAATATGTGATAGGACGAAACCTACCATAGAATTGGATGAAGTGGTTGAAAGTGAAATTGGAAGAAAACCAATAAATGAATTTGAAGATATGATAGAATTTCACCACTTGTTCTTGGAAGACACTCTCGATGAGAAGCTTGGAATCAATGATCAAAAAATTCTTCACCCTCCAAATTGTGATAAAATTGAATCATGGGTTACTAATTCAGACGATGATAGCCTTATAAATTTGAATTCAAGAAATAACCCTCTTTTGAAAGTTATTGAACCATCTAAAGAAGGTGAATTTGATGAGAAACACATTGATGAATTGGAAGATGTTGAAGAAGTAGTTGAACGTCACCACTTGAATTTAGAAGATGCTTATTATGATGCTTGGAAGAAGTGGGAAGACTACACTCACTCCAAAACTGCTAATAAAACTTGTGAGCCAATTGATATACAGGACAATATAATCACCTACTCAAAGGAAGATATTACAACTCCTGTACAATTTGAGGATGTTTAGGAAGAGGGTTTCAAATCTCATCAAATTTTGGAATATTATAATGATCCTATGACCAAGGACAAAGAAGAAAAATAATTGACATATGAATCAAAAAATCATGTCACAAATACCATGGAGTTTCATCCCACAAATTTGGAAGATAATTTTTACAATGGTTGGGGAAGATATGAAGATATGTTATTTCCTCACACCCTTATTGATGAAGCCTCTATTCCAATTTATATGCAGGATGTTGAAACTTCTACTTCATACGAAGATCTCACATTCACAAGATTTGAGAAGGTTACAAAATTCGATCATGTTGAATATAAATTCATTGAAGATTCAGATACAAGTTTGCATGATTATGTTGAGGATTCAAATGAAGAGATACCATGGATAGTGAACAAAGAATTGGAATTAAATGACAAAGTGGTTGATCTATTAGAAGCAACACAAGTGATTGATCATGAATATGAGTTACTTGACATACACTTTGACCAAAAATATTTGAGGGTTGAAAACAATGGGCATGTTTTCAATTGGGTGCCCAATTTTGGTATGTTTGATGAACAAGTAATCAATGAAGAATATGAATACCGTGAGGTAAAATAGGGAATTGCAAATGCTCACCAATTTTTGGTAAATGAAAATGTGAAAAAGGTAAAATCTAAACCTTTGTATCCAAACATCCAATATTTAGGTGAAAATTTGTATAATTCAAATGATATTTACGATGAAATGCCATTGAAGGTGAATGAAGAACAAGAATTAATTTCTAACCACACCTTTGATAACATTACTTTAATGAATAAAAAGGAGCTTGATTCACTTAAATTACTAAATCAAATTCATCAACAATTAATTCTTGAACCTAGGAGAAAAACTTTTGATGATCCCCATTTGGTAAATATCCTAGATGTTTGTAAATTGTTGCACAATTTTGATTGGCCTAAGAACATGGAAAATGAATTGGCTTTGAAATTTTTAGAAATAGACTCTTGCTTACAAAATTTTATTTTGGATAAAGAAATCCTAGTTCTAAATCATGAATGGAATTATGAAATTTGCACCTTAAAGAATAGACAAGAAAGAATTGAAAATCAACCATTGTCTAATCAATTTGGTAATTTGAATATCACCTATGAGAATACTAATGGAACTAAATCTAATTGGTGGGTGAGAGAGGAAAGTTGAATTTGGTTGCATTGTTTGGTCTAATCTTGTTTTTATTTGATTCCTTCCACATTTGGCATGTGTATCACATTATATGTCTTTTGGAATGCTCAAATCATGTTTGGGATCCAAGGAAGTGACAATTCAAACTGTGCATTGTCTTGTACCATATTGTACATTTGTATATAGTCTTTGGTTTTTGGTTTTGGTTTGTATTTTCAAGTTTTTTGTTTTGGGATTGTATTTTGGGTTTGGTTTTAAGTTTTGTGTGTTGGTCCTTTGGACACTTTTGGTTTGTCTTATGTCCTTATGTCCTTATGAATGTTGTTTGAGAAATAAAAGTGAGATGTCAACTTATGTCCTTATGAATGTTGACTAAGACTAAGAGAATATGAAACATCAGAATTGTATTGCAGAAAGCTCCACGAATATCACAAACACATTAAAGAAATATCATTTGGAACTTGTGATGCATGAAGTTGTCAGTTTTACAAATTATGGCAAAGTAGGTGGTATACTTCATCCGTATTTCAAAAATAGCAATGCATTCATCCATATCTCATGTTACATTGCCCATTTCATATGCATTCCATCTCAATTGTATCTACATTTCAAATACAATCATTGAAAAGGTGTCGAATCCTCTTAGGGTTATTACATAACATATATTAAAAGGATCCTAAGGTTGGGAAATGATGCCTGAACTATCTTGAACCAAGCACGTTTTACACATATTAAGGAGGATCTTGAGAAAAATGGTCAAAACCATACTTGGAAGAAAAGGTGAGGCAAAAGGAGTATTTTGTGGCTGTCCTATCATGCAACATAATCCTTAAAACAATGATTTTTACCACTCCTATAGTTCTTAAAGACTAAATATAGAGTAGTAAGGATAGGGTTAAATCCCCATCGAACTTAGGTTGAGGATCCAATTCCCCAAAGCTCTGATTTGATCTTCATGGAGTAGTAAGGATAGGGTCTAATTCTCATCTCACTTAGGTTGAGAATTTGATTCCCCAAAGCTTCTATTTTACCTCCATCATGCTTTAAGAAATTAAAAGCGTGATCTACACTCAAGAACTTGAATTTCCAAAGCAAATATTTTTCATTCTACTTTTATTGCATCATTGATATTGGATTGGAAGGATCTTACTACATGTCCCTTGCAAGGATGGGTAGTCATCCCCAAGGTTCAATAAATAAAAAGTAAAGTCAAATCTTGGATTATGGGGTTGATCTCCACCGAGGCTATAGACGCCTGACTGGCAGTGGAGTATGCTCATGCATGGCAACATGTCTTGTCTAAAAGCAAGACCACTGATTGATCAAATGGACAGGCTAGCCTGACAGTTTCATACATAACAGGTTAAATCATTTTTTTCAAGATGAGGTAATGAACTCCAGATCAAAGTAGTAAGGATAGGGTTAAATTCCCATCTTTCTTAGGTTGGGAATCCTATTCCCCAAAGCTCTGATTTCATTTACACTTGTACATGGGTTCAAGATTGTAGTGACACAACCAACTTTGGGATCTAGTAAATTAATTCAATATACTCCTATTTGGTCCTAAGAGGATTTGACAGTTTTAATATGTTTGTTCATGGTACTAGAAATTTTGAGCCTTTTCAAAGCTTGTTATATCTCTAGCATCTTCACCATGCATTAATCCTACAGGAATCATCCATAACTTCCCATACGTACGAATCATAAGTGAAAATGACAATGGAAAGTTGAACAAGTTTCAAATGATAGGGAATGAAGCACATTGCACACACTGAGATGATGCTTAATAATTCTAATGCTTCATGCATTTCTCGTCTAGTTTCATTCTTGGGATATTTGCTGATGCTTGTGTTTGATTTTTGAAGGTGTTCAGGTTGAATTCTCATCAAAATGCTCAGGAGCATTTCCCAACAAAGTCGCCATTTGTTGTGGTTGCTACACAACGTACCCCAAAATTGGGGACCCACCTTTTTTGCATGTTTTCCAAGAAGACCGAAGTGGCCCATATGCTAAAGATCAAAGAAAAAGCAAAACACCACAAGGAGAAAAAGTGTCACCATATCGCGACATGTTGGATTTTCGCCAAGGGAACAGAGTAGTGCATAGTGCTTCTGATATTAGTGATGAACACCAAGATAGTGAAACTGAAGACTACATAGTGACGTGGACACATAAGGACAAAATCCAATGAATAAGACAAAATGTTACATAAGGAATATTTAATAATTTGAAATCATTTAAGATGGTCGTTACACATGGAAGGAAGAGGACGCATGCCCATGTGGAGAAAAGGAAGCGTTTTTTTGAAATCAAATGAAAAGTGAAGAAAACCAAACAGAGGAAGCCAAACCATGGGAATGAAATGAAGGGCCACAAAATAGAAACGAAAAGCCTTTTTGGAAACCAAAACACATGCATGCACAAGGGAAGGTGAAACGAACAACCATTGGAAAATGAAACGAAAAGCTTCCTAAAAATTTTAAATACGCCAGGCAAGGATGTTTTAAAGGGGGTTGGAAACTGTTGTGAGTAAAGTTGCAGATTTGAAGGCAAGAGGGCCATTATGGACCTATTTGATTCATTTTCTTCCATGGACTGGTTTGGGAAAACCAGAAATTTCTGTTATTGTAAAATGACAAATTTTTAATACAAAAAGTTTTAGAAAGTTGCATCTTATGGACAAGAAAGGAGTCATTTTCTGCATGCAAGATTAAATGTCTATTTTTCCCCTTTTTAGATTTTAGGCTTTTAAATGGAGTTTATGCAAGTTTTCTTGGTTGCTTCATGCGAATGTTTAAATCTGAAAAACCTCATTTAAAACCCTAGGAGCCAACACTTAGCTTATCCGGATTGTGTTTGTTTTGCAAGTCCAATAGGTTAGGTTGCATGCATGAAAACCTCGCATCTTCGGTTTTGTCGGAATAGGATAGCATCAAACTGAATGTATCTTGTGTTCCATTTTCTGCATTTCATTTTCATTTTCTGCATTTTATTTTCCAAAAATTTTAACTTTTTTTTAATTTTCAGGCATTAAAATAAACATTTAAAAAATGTCAAAATCCAAAAATAATTTCACCATTGCGTATGTTATACTACAGACTTCCAATACACACTTTGAAATTTCATTTTTGGAGTTGTTTAGTATTTTTAAAAATTCATCGAAGTTGTTGTTTTAGTACAGATTTTGAAAAATCCAAAAATAGAAAATTTCCATTTTTGGGCCGAATTTCATTTTTTTAGTTTCATGTTTCATTCATGAGCCTATGATGACATTCCCTTCATGAAAATTCCAATTTCATTGAAGGAGTTATGTTTTATGGCATTTCACAAATTTCCATTTTTTGAGCCTAAAATTACCCTCTTCATAAAAATTCTAATTTTACGAAAGAGGGGTAATTTGAGCACTACATCGTGGTCATATGAGGGCCAACTCACATTTTCTCTATTTTGGTTCAATGAACAATCACTAAAGTTTCATGGTAAAATAAATCGACATTGCCCCTTGTTTACAGTTACTTGTAATCACTAAGGTGTTCCAAGCATTTAAATTGAATATTTGTATTTGAGATTACTAATACACATATGCAAATGCTAATATAGCGGAGACCTTGGAGAAGTCATTTGTTTAACTTCTTTGCAAGAGGGGATTTAGAACCCAAACCCTAAGGGAGAGTGTACTTTCACAATTGGGTGAAAATACCACTCAAAAGGTAGCACTATGTTCTCTAATATGAACATGATAAAGGTTGGGAGTGCATCCAACTCCTTCGCCTTATACATGCTCAAACAACATATACCCCCATCTTCCATCCAAGCCTCTAGCCATTGGTCCCCAAACATCCACTCCATCTCCACCTTCTTATCATGACCAACTACCACCCTCTCCCCTTCTACTAGTACCTTGAGAATACAGTATACATCCTCAAGCATAACAGTAGCCTCCCCAGTCGGTAGTTGGAACACCCCCTATCAGTGATGAGAGATATCCCTCATTGGTCCTCACCACATCAATCCTAGCCACACCCTCTAGGCCTACCCTACCCAACAATACCCGATCATCATTCGTCAACTTCTTCCTCATCCTAGGAATAAGAGGAGAAAATTGATGTTGAGGCTCTATGTCCCTCAACTGTAGCAACAAAAAAATTCCATTAATACTACTACAAAAAAAAAATAACAACAACAACAAAAAAAATGCACAAGAGATCAAGTGTTTTTAAACATTACCAGGGTAAATCATGCCTCAGCTCTGCTAGTAGCATTCAATCCCTCCATCGCCATAGCTTCCGTAAAAATTCTCACTAAGCTCACACTCCCACTCCACTCCTTAGGTGAAGCTTCTCAAAGTCAGAAACGCACAAGTGAGCCTCACGATTCACTCAAAAAGCTATTTATAGATTTTCCTAGCACATTTAGGTGCAGGTCTATGCTTGCAAATTTGTAGGCTTAACTGGGCACCTACAGGTGCACCCAAGCGCATCTACGCGCCTACGGGACACCACAGGCGCAGTCGTGCACCTGGCAACAAAATGGAACAAAGACAAAATTGATCAAAATGGTAGCTTACCTCCTCCAAATTTCACCAAATCTCATCCACACATCATGCACATCCTAAAATCAGGTTTGTAAAAACAAAAAATGTTTTGCAAGCATAATCTTCGAGAATAAACCAAATCTTCAAACTACGCTAATTGAGGCACAAAATGAAGCAAAATAATTGA
Source organism: Wollemia nobilis (assembly GCA_028583015.1). Lineage (NCBI taxonomy): Eukaryota > Viridiplantae > Streptophyta > Pinopsida > Araucariales > Araucariaceae > Wollemia > Wollemia nobilis. The sequence continues at coordinate 4,844,519 of JAQPPZ010001057.1, read as the reverse complement.
AATTTTCACAACACTCACATCTTATCATTTTGCATGATATTCTTCATCATCACATACAATTGTACAAAAATCAGAGTTAAACGAACCTTGTATCTAGTAGGTTATTCTATAAACTTGGTGATTGCAACGATGGTCATCCATGCAATTCGGTAGGATGAATAATCTATAATAAGGACACTTGGCAATGATCATAATCCATCATCAAATATCACAATCACATTTGGCACCTCACATTTTGAGTACAGCTTTGCAAAGAAAAATTTGCTTAAAGGTGGTCATTGATGCCCTTTTCCATAGGGCCCAAAAACATGGATAATCAAAATCACAAATACTCATTCATTGGACAACAATCACCATAAAGGACATATCGATAGGTTAATTGGTTCCTACGTTGACTTAGTCATCATGCATATTCATAAATTGCATACTCAATGACACCATTGTGACATCTTATTCAACAGCATCGAATCATCCCAAAGTTTGGGGTAACCACAATTTGATTATGATTTCCCATGATAGGATACATCTTACAATCACATGGTACTATACACCAACCCCTTTCCCACTATTAGGGCATAAACGGTATCACATTTTACATCATTCATATCATCCATAATCACATGGTATTATACACCAACCCCTTTTCCACCTTTGGGGCATAAACAGTATCACATTTTACATCATTCATATCATCCACAATCACATGGTATTAAACACCAACCCCTTTCCCACCGTTGGGGCATAAACAGTATCACATTTTACATCAGTCATATCATCCACAATCACATGGTATTATACACCAACCCCCTTTCCCACCGTTGGGGCATAAACAGTATCACATTTTACATAATTCATATCATCTACAATCACATGGTATTTTACACCAACCCCCTTTCCACCATTGGGGAAAAAATAGTATCATATTTTACATCATTCATATCGTCCACAATCACATTGTATTTCACACCATTCATTCATCAATTGCACAAATTCACTACATCATTAATTATTTGCACAAAATTTTTCAATTCGCTTGTGAGATGCATTCGTAACACATTCACTAATTGAGGGGGTAAGCTACAAAAATTCCAAAAATTCTTTAATCTTTGTTCTTCAACATAAGTTTTCAAATCCAACAATAGAGAGAAGTTACTTCTGTGCCCATAGACCAAGCAGGTGTCTCATATTTTTGCACCATATTGTGTTTCATGCAACATGGTACAAAAAGGGGCATCTTGTAGACACCAAATTACAACCATTAATCCTCCATCCTAACCATCCCACCATCCACTTGTCCACCATACACCTTTCCTGCCATCCATTTAGCCACTTTTAGCCCTTCCCACCTTCAAAAGGCCCACTTTAGCCCTTTCTCGCCATTTTTGCCCCCTTTTGGACTTAATTTATATTTATTTTATATTATTTATATTTAATATAATATTTTATTATTATATTTTAATATATTTATTATAAAATAAATGTATTTAAACCCAATTAACCTCAGCCATCCGATTCAACCTAATCTCCACCGTCCATCTTCATTAATCCATGCCACATCCAAAGTATAATATTGACCTTAGGATCTGATTTAATCTTAGCCACATGATTAAAAGTGTAAGGCTAAAACCCTAAGAAAATCCTAGGTTGGATTATAAGTAAGGGCATTTGCAAATGCTCAAACCCTGGAATGTTCAAACCTTGAAAACAGTTGTGCCCTTGAGAGATCCCGGTGAAGCTGAAGGTTGCAAAAATTTGAATATCCCCAAACCCTAGTTGATCATAGGACCTCCATCATTCTAGCCATCCCCCATATCCATCCTTTCCACCTCTCTATCCTCCATTATCGTCGTCGCCATTGTCGCCCATCTATTGCATTCGTTGCATCCTCCTCGATCTGCTTCTACAGATTTTATCCTCATCGTAGGCGCTCTCCTGAGCTTATGAAGCTCACTACAGAGCTTGCCAAGCACACCCCTGCACCTACTACATTGTAGGCTCACTCTAGAGCCTACGAAGCTTGCACTTGCCAAGTGCGCATCCAAGCTTGCTGCAATCATAGAAATGTGAATCAGAGCCTGCTGCATCATGCCATCTATTGTCAAAACTACAAAAATGAAATGAGGCATCATCACAAGCAAGGTATATCTTTATTAGTTTTATTTTGTTACATTATTTATAGATTTTTCATGCCATTTTATCTATTTTTAGTTAGGGTTTACTGATGTCTGAGGGCCTCACACTATGGAGCCCTCACAGGTGTTATTAATCCCTTTCTCCATTTTGTGTGTGTAGATCTACAAATTATATATATTGTTGAATGGTTGTTGAAGCTGGAGTGGTCTGGCATCGAATACCTAAAGCCCACTCATTCCATTGGAAACGAGGACACGCTATCTAAAGATACTTTATTGTTGTAGCTAGGGTTTCGAAGAACCCTGGCGTTTTGTAAATCTTTGTATCAAATACTCACTGAGTACAGATTGTATCAAAAGGATTTTATTGGATCCCCTTGCTTATTGAATAAATCTATCTATTTTGTGCAATATTGTGTTTATTTGGGTCATTTGATTTCTTTATTGTTTAAGTGTCGTGTTTTCATCTTCACAACAAGAAATAAAGTTGATATTGAGAATAACCTAGATGTCTTTGCTACTGGAAATGGTATGGAGAAAGTTGTGGAGAAAGGGGCTACTGTTAGTTATAAATTGAATCTAGGGTCTTTTACTTCTCTATCCACTATTCAAAAATATTGGCTACTAGATGTTATAAACCAGATAAATGGTGGGTCATTCTAAACTTTGATGGGGCTACCAAAGGTAACCCTAGGAGGGCTAGTGGAGGGGGCGTTGTCAAAAATGATAATGGTGAGGTAATTTGGGCTTACATAAAAGATTATGGTATTCAAACCAACCACCTAGCTGAAGCTAAGGCACTTTTATTAAGTTTTCATTAATTTTTTGAGAGAGGCTTCAGAAGACTTCTCGTACAAGGTGACTCCTTGAACATCATTCAGGATTTGCAAGCTGGAAAGATTGATAATTGTTTCATCTTGAATATTATTAAATACACCTTGAAGATTCTAGAAGGTATGGTAGAAATTAAAATTGGGCATATTTATAGGGAAGGTAACCTAGTTGTTGATGTTATGGCCAATTTGGGGGTGGAGAGTGGCCAATTCAGAATTTGGGAAGACAATTTCCCTCTATGATTAATAATAGTTGTTGCTTTAAAATCATTGGGTCTACCTATCCAGTGGATATTTTTATTATTTTTTTGCTTGGATGAGATCTCCTTTGTGTTGTAGTGATCCTCTCTTTAGGGGGTCTATTTTGGGGGGTAGGTCCTTTTTCTCCCTGGTGGTTTTTGTTCTCAAGGAATATGCTTGGTGGTTTACCCTCACCATTGCTCTCTAGGATTAGGGTTTTTTTATCTACACCTTGATGTATTTGATGCCCTTCCAATATTATGCAAAAATAGAGTATGATCTTTGGTGCCTCTAAAAGAAATTTGAACAAAAATTCTCCTTTATGCCCTACTGGATGGTAGGCTAGTCTATGCTCTTGGATGGTTGTTGGGTTTAATTTTTGTTCTTTTGGCCTTAGAGGTTATCTTGTGCTTAATTGACATTATCTTTCTCTGCCTCCTTTAATATAAAAGGTTCTGGGATCTTTCAAAACCCTATATTTTCACCATTAATAAAAAATAATAATATATGTATCACTTGGTATGATTTGAACCTAGGTCTTTTCTTAAGAGTCCAGGTGTTTAACCAGTTGATCTCATGCCATTTGATATTTCCATTTTCCTACTATTTTAAGTATTTGTCTTGATCCAAAACTTAGAATTTTGAGTTAAGGAAGATCAAGAAAGAGTGCAATTTTAAAAATAACAAAGTATAACAAACCAAAACACAAAAAAATTATAAACAAATTAGCATAATTATTTTACTAATCAAAAAATAAAGTACAAGGTAAACAATCTCTAAGAAGATATGAGAGGCTATATGTAATGATCCAAAAACAAGCAAACAGAAAACATGCAAAAAATAAAAGAATTTTTTTTTTACTAAGGAGAGGGATTCATAAACCCCTAACCAATCTAAGATGTACCTAAAGTTTAATTCCCCTAAGTTCATGAGGAGCTACATATCATAAAAAATCCTCACACAAGTTCCATCTATGTAGGTGTATCATGTGTTACCGCAAATAAGCCTATCTATCTCATCATCCTTGATGAGCTAGACTTATCACCCTCTATCATTCGAAGGTATACATGCATCACCATACCATACATAAATAATTATGTGTAGGTATATTACAATTATTGTGAGTTAAGCTATCCATCTTGTTTTCACAATGAGCTATCTTAACTCGGATGTAGACTTTCTACAGCTTAATTTCCATTCTTTCTAATGGATATTAATCCCTTAGGTCTTCCTATGTTCACCCTAAGGGATCTCAATCCCTTAGGTATCCTTCTAATTTCATCCTAAAAAAATTTACTTAAGTTTTGTTGATTAGCAAGAAAGCAAGACTAAATAAATCGAACAACAACTATAACCTTAAAGCATACAAGAGATACTAGGAAAGAGGCAACACTAAAAGAGAATAATATTTTTTTTATTTGTGGAAAAAATCCCAAAAGGGATGCCACTTTCGGGTAAGAACCAAGGAGGCAGGGATATCCTAAAAGAGAATAATATTAACTGAAAGGAAACAAATTATAAAAGAATAACAATGTGTAGTAATAAAGTAAAAGTACTTCAAATTATTTAAAATAGCTATTTTTTTGCTTGATAATAAGGGGTTGTACTCGGGTCCCCCACCCTTGACAAATTACATCTCTCTTCTTTAGAGCTTGAGAGTTTACAAATAGATACACTTCTCATCTCAATTGAGATGCTATAGCTAGAAACCTACATCATTTTACATAAAATGTCTGAATTCTTGATTTTCATTTTTTGGATCTTTTCAAATCTCTGTATGAATACAATTACTCCAAAATTTAGCATCTTTCTTGACATTTTCCTATAGCAACCTTCACAATGCCAAAACTTCACCTCTACTATCTATGCCTTGCATCTTAGTAGAGTAATATTTCCAAAACATCGCACTATCATAGTCCGCTTTACCAAATCTGGATTGCTAGTTTCCTTCCTGAAACACAAGTGCAACCACAAAAATTATAATAAATAGTCTAAATGAAAACACATTATTGTTACAAAATAAAACAGATATTACCAATGGAAAACATTAAAGTAAATCTTAATCATTAATTGATTTAGGCAATCAACATTTTTTGTCAGCTTCAACTAAACTTTCTACTTCCTCTAACCATGGAAAGGAGAATTTAACTTCATGATCCTCAATCAAAACCCCTCTATTGGCTAGCTTATCTGCACATTTGTTTCCTTCCCTTAATATATGTGTAAACTTGATTTCTTCAAACTCTTTAGCAAGATCTTGAATTTCCACAATTATCTCTTGTATGTTCCATGGAGCCTTTGCTTTCCTCAAAATTGCATTTATTACTATGAGAGAATCACCTTCCATCCATACTCTATTCCATTTCATTTGTTTACATATTTTTAACCCTTCTAAAGTTGCCCAAGCTTCAACTTCATTATTTGTCTTAAATCCACTATTGAAAGCATAATGAGACAAAATATCTCCTCTATTATTTCTAATTATTCCTCCTCCTCCTTTGGTCTTGGATTTCCTTTAGATGCTCCATCAAAATTCAATTTAACCCACTCCACATCTGGTGGTTTCCACTTTATATTCTTTACCTTATTTTTGCTTCTCTTGTACCCAACATCATAATTCCATTTAATGACTTGACTCCATCTATCAAGACTCTCTGCTTCCAAATTAGGGATTGGGTGAGTTGATAGGGTTGGTTTAGACTCCTCTATGGCTAAACATATCTTCTTTTCATTACCTCTAAATTGCTTTCCTTTCCTTTAAATATTCTTCTATTCCTTTCTAGCCATATAGTCCAAAGTATTGTATCTTTTGATATATCCCATATTGTCTGTAAAGCCTCACTTTTATAAGTGCTCTACCATTGCTTTAACCAATCTTCAATTCTGCTATTCATCACCATGCATTTACCAAACATATTAAGAATCCATTGCCATAGATTCTAGACTATTGAGCAATGTCCCAAGAGATGGTCAATACTCTCCTCCTCCTTATTACAAAAAACACATTGAGAGGGGCCATGAAAACCCCTTTTCATAAGGTTATCCCAGGATAAAATTCTTCTATGACCTACTAGCCAAACAAACATTTTGACTTTAGGAATGCTTGGGCTATCCCAAATATCTCTCCATATTCTAGTGACATTATTATTATGTTGGTGTTGAACATTATATCCACTTCTTGTTGTGTATTCTCCTGAGCTATTCAACTCCCAAATCAATTTATCCTTGGCACCCCTCGGAATAATCACAGTTGTTATCTTTCTACTCAATTGCCTCCTAGCATCAATGTCTTGTATACTTGTAAAAAAATCTTCTTTCCATTTGTATCTTCCTTCTCGATCCTTGTACAAAATGTTTGAAACCCTATCACCGTATTTGTCTTGAAGCAATCTCATCCAAGGTTTCAAAATTGGATCTAAATTGAGTGGTTTTTTATCACACCAAGTATCCATCCAAATAGAATTTTTTCTCCAGTTCCCACCACCCATCTTAAACCTTTAATCATAATATCAATAGATTTTTTAAACCATTCCAAAGAGTAGAACCATTTGGAAGAGAGAATGCAATAAATATTAAACTTGGGTCATTGGGATCAACATACTTAGAAGAATTCTTGCCCATTGTCTTTGACTCTCTTTGTACAATCTCCAGATAACTTTTCCCCTAAGAGCTAAGTTTGCATCTGTAAGAGCTCTTAAACCAAGACCTCCCCTAGTTTTATCATCACACAACTTGCTCCATTTCACCAAAGGAAATTTCCTTTTATCATGTAAACCTGACCATAAAAAGGATCGCATAATAAAGATTAAACTTTTTCAACTGATTTTGGCATAGAATACAATGACATATAATATGTTGGAATGGCTTGTAAGATTGACTTAATTAACTGCACTCTTCCTGCTAATGATAACCATCTACCTTTCCAAGCTGGAAGTTTATTTTGAACTTTACTAATAATTGGATTCCATAAATCTATCCTCATTCTCCCCTCAAATAAAGGCATCCCTAGATAAGTTGTTGGTAAATTTACCTCCTCCATTTGAAGCAACCTATAAATTCTTGCTTTGATATTAGTAAGAGTGTTAAGGAAGTAAATTTTGGATTTAGTCCTATTAATTTTTTGCCCTGAAGCTCTTTCATACTCTTTTAAAAAGTTATTCAAAGCTCTGGCCTCATTTATCCTTGCCCTTCCAAAAAGGGTTGTATCATCTACAAATTGTTGATGGGTGATGTTATCGATGTTATTACTAACCTTAAGTCCACTTATAAGCCCATATTTGTAAGCCTTCTTTAAGTTCCTACTCAAAACTCTACCATAATAATGAACAAATAAGGAGATAGAGGATCTCCTTGTCTAAGGCCTCTCTTGGCTTTAAAATATTCTATCACTAACCCATTGACCAACATTGAATAAGAAACTGTAGAGACACAAGCTTTAATCCATCTAACCCATTTCTTCCCAAAACTAAACTTATCTAAAACTGCAAAAATAAAATCCCATTTAACCCTATCATAGGCTTTACTCATATCAAGTTTTAAGATCATAGCTTTCTCTTTTCTTGAAGTTGTTGAATGTATAACTTCATGAGCTACTATGATCCCATCTAAAATTTGTCTCCCTTTCACAAATCCTCCTTGCTCTTCTGAAATGATTTTGTCTAACAATGGCCTTAATCTATTCGCCATCACTTTGGAAATAATCTTATAAGCCATATTACATAGGCTTATGGGTCTAAAAGAATCAAACAATTCAGCATCCTTCTTTTTGGAATTAGGGTAAGATAAGTTGCATTTATTTTATAAGGAATGTATTGTTTTACCCTAGACTGTTCCACTACCACCAATAAATAATCCTTCACTATATCCCAATTATATTGGTAAAAAGTTGTAGAGAGCCCATCTGGACCTAGGGATTTATCCTTATTAAAAGAGAAAAGAGCTAAATGAACTTCTTCTAGAGTAATAGGCTCCATCAGTTTCCTATTGTCTTCATTTGTTATAACTGAAGGAACATCTTGAAGAAGTTTATCATTAAGAACTTTGGTCTCCTCTGAACCTAGAATATTTTGATAAAATGACTTTACCTCTTTTCTAATTTCACTTTGATCTTCAATCCAAACCCCTTCTATTGATTTAATTCTACTAATTCTAGAAGATGATCTCTGTACTATAGCCATCCTATGAAAAAACTTTGTATTTTTATCTCCTTCTTTTAACCAAGTCTGTCTTGATTTTAATCTCTAAAATTTCTCTTCCTTACTCAAAATATTATGATATTCACTAAGCAACTCCCTTTCCTCTGAGCTTGTATTATTTTCATCACCTTTTTGGAATTTTGAAAGTTTATCTTTTAGTTCTTCTTTCTTCTCAAAAATATTTCCAAAGGTGTTCTTGTTCCATTATTTTAATCTAGATGTCATAGCTTTAATTTGGTTTGGAAGAGCATACAACCCACCATTACCTAAATAATTCCATGTTTGAGCTATCATATCAACAAATTGAGGATGGTCTTCCCACATCTGCTCATATTTAAAATATGATATTTTTTGAATTCACTTACCACCATTTTAACTCTTATTGGCCAATGATCTGAACCAATCCTTGTTAAGGTATTAATTTTAGCACAAGTTCCTTCATCTAGCCAATGATCTGAGAGAATGCATCTATCTAATTTTTTTGCTATTAGGTTCTGGCCTCTCCTATTGTTGGTCCAAGTATAGTTGTCTTCTTCAAACTCAACTTCCCATAGATTGTTGTTTTGAATAAAAGTTGAGAAATATTTCATACTTTGGGTCAATTTCCTAATTCCCCTAAATTTTTCATTCAGCTTGGTTATGGCATTAAAATCTCCAATGATCATGAATTGGGTTTCTTGGTCTTTACTTCTCATAAAGGCTTCAATCCCACTCCAAACTTCTAATCTACCTAATTGAGTTGTAGGTCCATAGACATTGATAAGGATGAAGTGAATATCTGCAAAGTAGCAAGTGACTAAAGAGGCTATCCAATGCCTAGTTTTATGAATGGTTACACAAGAGGTTCTAGAAGGATTCCAACAAGTTAGAATTCTCCCTACTGCTCCTTCAGAATCCATAGCATCCCATTCACATCTTGCCCAAACTGCTTTCATAGTTTTTGAAACTTCTTTTGTCATTTTAGTTTCTTGGATATAGAGAATATCAGGTTTATTACTTAAACATAGGTCCCTAATACACCTATGCTTTGAGGGGGCATTAGCACCCCTTATATTCCATGAGATGATAATCATGTCTCATTAGGGGCTTTTGGCCCCTCTTGCGTATTACCAATATCATTTTGTTGTTTGGTAAAGAGAAGTTCAACCAACTTAGTTTGTGTTCCTTTCTCTATGTTAGCTCTTGCTTCCCTGGATCTTGCTTGATAATTTGAGGGTTTTCCTCTTTTTGCCTTGCCTATATCAGGAGTAGGTCTTATTATTCTATTCCTCAATATTCTTTCACAATTTTGTTTTTCAACATATTTATCCTCTCCTGGCTCTATTATAGAAGCTTTTGACTTATCCTGCTCATTTTCTAGTATTTCCTTATTAATGGCAGAGGTATTAACTTCTAAAACTACATTTTCTTTACCAATTATTTTCTCCTGAATGGTGCATGGTACTTCAAGAGAGTCTTCAAAATCTGATGAGACACATTCCTTAGGTTCATCGAGAATGTTCTTCCTTAAATTAGGATCATATTGAATAGATGGTTCCTTGCTAATATGTTGAAATTGTTGTATTGTGTCCTCTAAGTTTTGATCTACTTTTTCTTCATAGGCTAAAGCCTCAAAAGAATTGGAATTTCTTCTAGTATCCTTCCTTATTGGTCTCCACTGTTCATTTTCTTTTATTTTTCTAGATCTATTTTTTGGAAGTTGAAAACCATCTTTATCCATAACCATTTGTAAATTTCTCTTATGATTTTCTACAAATGATTATGTTGGGCTCTTCTTAGGGCATGATCTCTCAATATGCCCCACCTCATGACATCTTCTACATCTAAAAGATATGTTTTCATAATCTATAGTTTGGATCCACATCTTATCCCCATACTTAAGAATGATTGATTATGGTAAAGCTTTACTTATATCAATCATGACCAATATTCGAGCATAAATAGCCAAAAATCCATCTTTTGTTGTATCTGAAATCTCAAGGAATTCTCCTAGAGTGTTGCCTATTGCCTTGAAGGTATCTATTTCCCAAAATTCAATGGGTAACCCAAACATCCTAACCTAGACTGGTACTAGGGATAGATTTACATTTTTAGGTGAAAAGCCTTCATACCAGTGGGTAAGGAAGAGCCCTGCTCTTCCCATAAACCAAGGACCCCCTTTTAGGATTCTTTCTCTTTCTTCCCTAGAACAAAAAATGGCTAGGAAGAAACCTTTGGGAAGAAATGATAGAATCACTCCTGGAGACTTCCAACTCCTATCAATCCATTTTCTCAAGGTTGAAGCCCCTGGCCAATACCCATTAAATTTACCAAAAACTACCCTATCTTGGAGCAATGAGGATCTCTCTGAGGTGCGCTCACTAACCTCTACCACTAGGGATGATTCTAAGGATTTAACTATAAATCGATCCATGGAAAGGAAACTAAAACTCAAAATCTAATGAAATTTATCTGAAAGTCCTATAGCAAATATAATATTTGATAAAAACTTTATAAATTTTTCATGCACAATTTCTAAGATAAAGAAAGGGAAAAAGAACTTAGCTGAAAAATTCTTTGTCCAGATAGAATGTCTTGCCTCGCTTGAAGTCCTAGCCCTTCATTGCTCTTCCCATCGTTCGAACCCTAGTTGGCAAATATTTGCAATTTCATTTTTCGCGACTTGAAAAATCGTCACTGCCCTTGTTCCGAATGGTTGACTTCACAGGGTTGTATCTCCCTCAATATTGCTCAGATTTTTGCATATGACCACTCATTTTAAAGCTATTCAAATTCTGCACAAGTTGGTCCAAGAATCAATTGAATCGGATAACTCTTCGCGAAGATATGGCTCCTAAAAGATGAGATATTTTTCAGGAAAAAACCCTAATCCTTCGCACTTTGCAATTTTGTTTTTCGCGACTTGAAAAATCGTCACTGCCCTTGTTTCGAATGGTTGACTTCACAGGGTCGTATCTCCCTCAATATTTTAAATCTATATTACATAAAGGTAAGTATAGTAATCCCTCCATACTCTCAAATAATAACATTACATCAATTCCATCAGGGAAATCTCCCCACAATTCTAGTCTATTTGAGCATAAGTAAATCATTGTAAATAATATTACTGATGTATTGGTTCCATCGACCTGCTCACTCCTCATTTGCTTTCCACTGATCATTTGAGGATATTTGGGGATTAGGGTACTCATGGTTCAAGATAGGCATGTCTTTATATGCATCTATCATTTACTTTGCCAACTGCAACTATACAAATTTCAATCAAGCTTCTAACCATCTAATGCATAATTGATATCATAAAAGAATCATTACTTTTATTTCCACCTCTCAAATACCTTTAGAGAGTCATTCAACATGCACAGTTTAGATCACGTTTTTTCTTCAATCAAATCTTGTCTCTATTCAATGAATTAAAGTCTCATACTTCTAATCATCAAATACACTAGGTTCCTTTATTTTCCATGAATCAAATCTTAGAACTCAATTCATAAAGTAAACCATCATTCCATATCTCATAAATCAAAGTCCCTTTACTTTAATATATAAAACAACTATTCCATTTATTTACTAAATTAAAGTCTCACTACTTTAATTTAATAATAATCTAGTTTCATTTCATTTCATAAATCAAAGTTCTACTACTTTAATTTATATAAAATAATTATTTCATTTATTTACTAAATTAAAGTCCCACTACTTTAATTTATAAATAAACTAATTTACTTTCATTTCATAAATCAAAACTCCTTTCAATTTATAAAATAATCATTTCTTTTATTTAATGAATTAAAGTCCCATTACCTCAATTCACAAATAAACCAACTATTTTCATTATTTCATAAATCAAAACTCCCTCTTTTAATCTATAAAATAATTATTCCTTTATTTAATGAATTAAAGTCCCATTACCTCGATTCACAAATAAATCAACTATTTTCATTATTTCATAAATCAAAACTCCATATTTAATCTATAAAATAATCATTCCTTTATTTAATGAATTAAAGTCCCATTACCTCAATTCACAAATAAACCAACTATTTTCATTATTTCATAAATCAAAACTCCATATTTAATCTATAAAATAATCATTCCTTTATTTAATGAATTAAAGTCCCATTACCTCAATTCACAAATAAACCAACTATTTTCATTATTTCATAAATCAAAACTCCATATTTAATCTATAAAATAATCATTCATTTATTTAATAATAAGTCAATCATTCCAAATCCTTCGAGCCCCTAAATACTTTTAATTAGAATAAGTCATAACTTACTAATTATTTCATCCCTACAAAGGGTGGAATGAAAGCATTCATATTAGTCAATACTTACTAAAAACCTTAACAACCATGTTTCTTCAAAGTCAGTGATTACACCACTCAAGTAACACCAAAGGGGTAAGATAGAAAATAGAACACACTCAGTCAAGACCAGCGATGCAGAGATTACAACACGTGAAGCTAAATCAACTTCAGCTTCCCCCATACTTTCGATGGCATCAAACAAAGTTTGAAGAAGGAGCACGTACAACAGTGTCATCCTATATCAATGACTGATGACCCAACAACTAGGGTGATTCCAACTGTGCAAAATAAGGAAAAACTCTACGACATACAACCACTTGCAGCACTCTAATATAAAGGTAGAAATAGTGAACAAGAAGAACATCATTGCCCATCTCAAGGGAAACCCACTACCAGGGTTCACACCGTCAGACTAGTCACTAGCTTAGAGCAAGAATAAAAAAGGAGAGTTCTAATAGTTGGACAATGCACAATAATGAAGGGTAGCTTGTTACTCGACTTACTATCATTAATCAACAAGATACACGTCATGGACAACGACGTGGCACCTACACAACTAAAAAAAGAGTGGGTACTCACCTTCAAGCGAACCAACCAAGTAGAGAGACTTATCTAACATCCAAAGGGTAGGTCGCATAGCAGAAGGAAACATGACCAGTGTGCAAGGTGTTTTAGACACTCTGTCTAATTACCAGCAAATTCTAAGCAAATGAAACTGGTAATAAGATGAATTATTCGACAATAAGGACACACATCCAAACTGAACAAGGAATACAATATACAAACATCCATATACATTGAATAACCAACCTGGTGTTTTACTGCGGTGTCCCTGGTTTATCCCCATAATGTTTGAAGCTGCCTATCGAGTTTATTTTTTGGTTTGCTATATGTTATTCCTTCTATTCCTTCATTATCTTTCTATGTTCTTTTCCTTCTCCATTGTGATACCTTCTCCCTATTCCTCCAAAGCCCTTATCCTCCTCAACCACACTACCCCCAACCACCATTATTTCCTCATCCTCTCTCCATTGTCTGCCATCAATGTTTTCTTATCTCCTTGACGAACGAGCAAATTTAAAATCCTACTTTTCTGCGAGGAGAAGCTTCGCCATAAAGGCTTTCTTCCCATGGTCGACAAGGACATATATAAATATATATTTGAAAATATTTACATTATTAATAATTAACTTTCATTGTTTGAAATGAGGTTCCAATAAATCATTCGTTATATTGTCATTTGAAAATATAACTACCATTTATAAAAGAAACTTTATTGTTATTTTAACATAACTTCTATTATTTATAAAATGAAACTCTATCATCATTTTAAAATAAACATATTTCTATTTATTTAAAATGAAACTCTATTATCATTTTAAAATAAACATCTTTAAAATAAAACATATTTTTATTTATTTAAAATGAAACTCTATTATCATTTTAAAATAAGACATATTTTAATTTATTTAAAATGAAATGAGTAAGAGGCTTTAATCAAAACAAGAATCTCTCAAAGGCATCCTACTCATTCATGCTTTTATTTCCTAAACTACTAGTGCATATAGTGATGAAGTAAAAGATAATAATACATATGCAACAGACAAAGAGGGAATCTTTCCATAAATCCAATCACTTGTCTTAGCTAGAGAATTCATGATAACTACTAGGCTATCTATTGAGGCTCAAGGTGACTAGAAATTGATGATTATCCCTTCTGATAATGCATGCATATATGAAGGTATCCATCCCTTTTAACCTTGAGTTATCTTAATCATCATTTCCCCAACCTCAAATACCCCCACTTCTGGTGGATGATTCTACTTCTTCCACCTACGTGTGCACCTGATCCTGCACATCCCAATAATATGTCAGCAGTACCATGCTCTTTCAAAATAACTAATTATCACATAGTTGGTTATATTTCTCAAGTTAGGGATTAATACATTGTTTTTTTGTGCCAAAAAGTCCATTTGGTAGGGTCATGACACTAAAACCTGCATCCATTACTTATGATTTTACATTCAGGGGAGCATAAATTTCTATACAATATTTTGAGCGTTTGGAAATCTACCGTATTGAATGTGGAAGGTCACCCAATATAAAGACGTGGTAATTCACCTTCCATGAGTTATAAAGTGCATTTATTTTATAATTACATACATATGCCTTGTCCTTATCTTTTTTGCCTTCTACCAATGTGTCAACATGGATAGAGATGCATTTTGACAACAAAAATCAAAAAATATAAAATTACTATTTTTTTAAATGTTTCATTTTGCATTTTTTAGGT
Source organism: Wollemia nobilis (assembly GCA_028583015.1). Lineage (NCBI taxonomy): Eukaryota > Viridiplantae > Streptophyta > Pinopsida > Araucariales > Araucariaceae > Wollemia > Wollemia nobilis. Next base: position 4,829,517 of record JAQPPZ010001057.1, on the reverse strand, counting down.
GTTCCAAAGCATCTTTCACAAAGTTGTTGACAACTCTATCTATGATAGAGTTGTTTGTTAAAATTATTTTTCTCATTCTAATCTTTTTTATGCTTCTTGAATAGATCAAAACGAATTCTTGAGCATAAATTTATGCCCCTACCAATGTGGTTAGGATAAAAAGATAGATTTTTGGCTATTTTAAAGTATAAATCCATGCCCCATAAAGGTCACATATTTAGATCATTCACCCTCCCTTGAAAAACAATGGCCGCCATTGCATCCACTTTTGGCATCAGGTGCAAAAATTATTTCTTTATATGAATTTTTGTGAGCCATTCCCCTTGGTGACCAAGTTGTCCTACCTTGACTACTTTATACATGTGAATGGACTACCCTCTATAGGCCAAAAAAGCTGCATGTGTAAAATCCCTTAAAAAGTAAGTGCAAAGCGCTATGAACAGTCAAAATTTGCTATGGCTAAAGGTGGCAGTTCAAAATATTTTTGAATTTTCAAGGAAGGAAGATGTGTAATTTCTCAAAATGCACAACTTGCAATCCTGGCATGGATGTGAAAGTTTTTATGAAATACGGCCAAATCAAAAGTGCAAGAAAATGGAAAAGCACAAGAAATGGTCAAAAATGGAGAAAATATGATACATGCAATTCTTGAACGTCTTTGTAAATTACATGCAAATTAAAAAAGTGTGAGAAAATGGAAAAGCATGATAAATGGCCAAAAATGGAGAAAATAGGCTACGCGCAATTCTCCAATGCCTTTGTAATCCACACGCAAATTAGAAAGCGCTTAAAGGTGCCAAAAACTAAAAAGCGCTAGAAAAAGGGATTTATGATAAAAGGTAAAGAAAAGAGAAAAGCTTCTAAACGCAAGATTTCCTTATGCCTTTTTAATCCATGTGCAAATTAGAAAAGCACGAGAAATGGATGAAATTATAGAAAATTCAAAGAGACGGTATTTGTCTCTTTTGTTATTGCATTATTCCTTGTTTTCTTTGTTGATCATGCATAAATCAAAAAAGTGTTGGAAAAGGCTTGCAAATGGGAAATCACTAAAAGGGGGATTTTTGCAGAGAAATTTGACCAAGAGGCTTGAGTAACAGAAAGCACAATTTTTTGTATCCTTTTTTGCTAGTGCATAAATAAAAAAAGTTCTCAAGTGACATGGCAAACAAGGAGGCATGAACTCGAAGATTGCAGATAATTATTCAAGTGCACAAGAAAGATAATGGGACCCACCAATTAAAAATTTGTTGAGCCCAACAAGCTGAAAGAAAGTAAGTGAAATATTGATCATGTGTGAAATTTTGTTTTTGTGGTCAAAGCTGACACTCATTTGTTGGCAAATCCGTGGTAGTTATTAGTTTTTACTTGTATTCATATTTTGGGTGTATTTTCACATGTTTTCTTGTCGTAAAAGGTAGCGGAGAGATGAATCGGATGACATAGAATTCGACTTGCCATTCATAGTCCAGAAGCTTCCAAAATATTCTAACCAACCAGATATAGTTATCGATCAATAGATTAAAGAAGATCTCAAGAATCATCAACGATGGAGATGAGCATGATCTGAAGTTTGTTATAATTGATCAAGAAGACACAACTAGCGAGCACTATGAATGGCAATCACCAAGAAGATCAAGGAGAACCAAATTTTCCTATAATTTTTAGAATGGATTTCATTTGTAAATCTATAAATAAAGGTAGAGACCTCCTTTCAAAAGGTTAAATCTGAAGTGTTTGCTTGCAATACTATGTATATCTTCTGCAATTAATGAATAAAGTATTACAAGGGATATTTACCTCAAAATTACATTTGTGTTGATTGGTTGGATATATCCTTGTAAAGTTATTTCTGCTCTTACTACTATGGTTAGTCTATTATGTTAATTTGGACAACTAACTTAGAGTAAATTGAAATAATTCATTCTTACACACATGCTTATGGGAATTCTATTTCTATTAGCCAAGGCGTTGATCTTATTCTCTTAATTTGGATAATTAATGCTTGATGTTTAGAATAATTCTTTGAGTGTATTAAAGGCCATCAATATAGAGTGTTAAAAAGTTCTAAATTTTATTAGTCTTGAATACTACTTTTGATATTCTAATTTTTTGGAAGATGCTTTATGGATGTCTATGTTGTTAGCTTCACCTATCCACCTTTTATTCATACATTTCTAATCCTTTTATCCCCACCCTTAAGCTTTTACTATTTTGAGCTACAATAGAGCAAACACCTATTAAATTGATAAGGTATACCATCATTTTCTGAAGGTTGAATCAAAGCAATTTGGTTCTTCCAATATTTAGTTTGGGCTATGATTAGAATGTTCTCACCTTTAAATATCTCAAGATAATGATCACAATTCTAGCATTGGCTTGATGATAAACTAGACTACAATAGTTTTTAGCACGCCCGGTGGGACCACATCCCACAATTAGATGATTCAAGAGGTGGTGATTCCCTAGGTTATCAAGTTCTATTTTATATTTACCTGACAACTCTACTGATAAGAAGGTTTTATCAAGAAATTTATCGTCATTAAATCCTTGAAGGTTTATGATCAATATATCAGTAACTATCACCCGAAGAAATCAAAGTTGGGTGAATTACATTGATCCATGAGTGGAGATTTTAAATTCACCAGTCGACTCTGCTAATTTTTTTTAACCTGGATGTCATTCCTAGCTATCATCCCTAGATTTATCACTTCAATGTTCTAAAATTGTAAGTCCAATTCACATCATTATTTTGCTTATATTCTAAAAGAAACTTGTAATAGTTTGAATCAGATGGTATATCAATATTATCTCCCATGGTATGACACTGGGTCATTGAATATCCCTATCCTCCTTGAAATCCCAATAATCGCTCTAAGAAATCCACCTAGCTATGAAGGAAAAGATAAATCCGTAAAAGAACACTATCGAGATATAGCCTAGTTATCCTATGTTTACAACATTGTGGCTGAAGATGTCATGGTTAAACTACTTGTATTATTTCTTAAATGGAATATATTGTTATGGTATAGATCCTTGGAAGATAAAAGTATCCGTAATTGAATGGATTTATCTAAAGCTCTCAATAATGAGTTTGACGATCCTGGAGATCCCTTTTTATTGCCCACTCAATTTTTATTTATGAAAAGATCTTTCGAGGAAAGTCTTCCTAGTTTTAATGTCCATTTCAAAAGGATGTGAAGAAGAATACCCCAAGAATACCAACCCTCCCAACCCCAAGTGTATCTTTATTACATCCATGTAGTCCTTCCTAATCTAAACCTCCTTATTCAACAATCCAAAGAGAAGAGGTTCCCTCAGGTATTCCAGGAGGTTTTTCGAACTAAAAACATGTTGATTATAGCTGGTAAGTTCTCCCCTATAAAATATCATTAAGTTTCCATTTTAGCTCATCTTGTAATGAATTCCAAGGAGAAGCAAAATTGTGATCACGTTAGGGAAGAATGAGCAATGACCCCCCTGACTGTCATACAAATTACAAAAACAGAAATCAAGAATCAAGATGGATGAAACAATGATTCAATTGGTGGGATGAATAGAAGGAATTACGTTCACTATAGGATGATATGGAAGGATTAGGTGGTAAATAAATTCAGCATCAATAACTTGGATAGAATTTTAGTTCATACCCCCTTGATTGTGGTCTTCATTATGAGACAAAGGAGCAAGAAATTTTAAGATACGATGAAGAGAAAAGAAAAGAGATATTTTCCTTGATATCATTTTCCTCAATAAAATTCATTTAGTCATAATACCCACATCAGGAGATTTAGAGGAGAGAGATAGGCAGTAATGCAAATATTGGTCATCTGGTAGATAGTGGTAAATACCTCCAAGATCTCTTAATTTAGAATGAATATGCCATGGAGGAGCAACTAGAGATGCAAGAAAGTGCTTCACCAGTAAATACCTTTAGTCAAAAAAAAATTGAAGGCTATCAAAGTCTATACTTCTCAGATATGACTCGAGAAAAAATGAAAGATAAGGTGGACCTATTCCAAAAATTACTCCAATATTATGTATGGCATGAACAAAGTTTGAGGTACAATTTATTAGTACAACCAAAAGTTAATTTGGTTAATCTCTCTATGGCGATTAAATAGCATAATATGACTCTTAAGAACAAAGCCCTGAATTTTTGAGAAAGTAAGGTTGATGCATTTTATCTATCATTTTTCATAGAGAAAGTTATATTGCATGATTGTGCAATAGATCCTAGAGCTAAAGTATCAATAATACCCCTGAACATTTGTGAAAATTTAAACTTAGATGTAGGTCATATGGGATCCAAGTGGCTAAATTGTAATGGGAAGACTATAAGAGTCTTGGGCATCTTGAGGAATTTTGTAATGATGTTAAATGGGCACCCTGATTTGGTTGTGGTTAATGATATAGTAGTGTTTGGTGTTCCCCTATATTCGATATATGCCTTTCTGGATATGACTTTAGCAAATCCCAATTCCACCTCGAACATGATGCAAATCAGGTCAAAATATTTGGAGGGAAGGATATTTTTAAGGTATTCAGTAAGGTTATTTACCCTTTCATTATTGAAGAATACAAGTAGGATCATTTATGTATGCCTCTTAACATCATCAAAGGTACTGAAACAAAAATGAACATCTTTTCACAAGGAAATCAAGTACTATGTCATTCTTGGTATTACTAGTAGCAAGGGGTGGTGGCGATCACACGCTAGAATTCATCCAGTGGTCGTTCTTTTTTATCTCATACAAGTGATCAAGGGGTATGATACAACAAGAGCCTAGATTACTATATTCGCATGAGAATGAATATATACATGATGATTGGGTCGCTTGGAGGCTATGTCAGAAGCAAGTAATTGAAGTCTTTGATGTGGATGAATCATCATTGAGGTTATACACTAATCATACAAAGAGGAGTATGAGATTAGATTTTTTATCAAAAATATGAGAGTTCTATGAAGTATCTAATCAGGGATATGAAGAGAGGTACAGAAATAGAGCCATATGGTTCAAATATTTTAGATTCATGGGATAGTGTCATAAATGAGTCCTAAAGCTGGGCATGGGTTTTTCCATGCCAAATTTTGTGTACATAGCTGATGATTAAATAAAATGGTTGACTACAGTCATGATAAATAAGTAGGGTAGCTCCCTCATGGAACATGTGTCTTATGATATCTTGTACATATATTTCAAGAAAATTGTGGGAGGCATACGATATTAGATCAAGCAAATTATATTCTAGGAGATGGGACTTCACGATAATGTTGTTTTGACTCTGTTGCCCAATGGATGAAACCAAAATAATCCCAAAATAGAGAAAGGAACATTGGGAAAATTAAAAGTCACATGCGTAGAATCAAATAGAGAATAGCATATCTCGTGCAAGATGAGCTCAATTGAAGGAAGAGCAACACGAGTGAAAGACTCTGGTGATGCATGAAAGCCAGCCCATGTGAGTTGAATATTTTTGAATCCATGAGGCATTGTTACAGAACTTTATTCTTATTAACATAAATCATTCACCAACATGCAAAAATATCAAATCATTCATCCACAATTAATTATCCACAATAACAATCCACAAATGAGAGAGAGATAGTGTCATGACCCTCCCAGATGGACCTTTGAATATGGAAAAAATAATGTATTAACTGATGATGCTTTAATACTCGATTTTGTGCAATTAAGTAGCTATGCAATATTATTAGATATTGAAGAGTATGATACTACTAACAAATTGCCAATGTGTAGGATCAGGTGCACTCGTAAGTGGAAGAAGTTGAGTCATCCACCAAAGACGAGGGTACTTGAGGTTGGGGAAGTGATGACAAGGTAACTCGAAGGTAACATGGATGGATACCTTCATATAGGCATGCATTCGATTAGGGATAATCATCAATAGCTAGCCACCTTGAGCCCTAGACTGATGGCCTAGTAGCTATCGTAAGTTCTAGAGGTTGAGATAGGTGACTAGATTGATGGAAAGACTCCCTCTTTGTTTATTGCATATGCATGATTATCTTTTACTTCAGCACTAATGGCCTTAATAGTTTGTGATTTATGAATGAATAAGTTGTCTTCATAACTCCGTGTATGCCCTGGTAAATGGAATAGCAAAGATATATCAATTTAAATAAATAGTTGATTTATTTAAATAAGTAAAGATATATCAATTTAAATAAATAGTTGATTTATTTGAATAAGTAAAGATATATCAATTTAAATAAATAGTTGATTTATTTAAATAAGCAAAGATATATCAATTTAAATAAATAGTTGATTTATTTAAGTAAGCAAAGATATATCAATTTAAATAAATAGTTGATTTATTTGAATAACAAAAGAATAGCATTTTAAATAAATAATTGATTTATTTTAAGAATGATAAGGAAATTTTGTTTGAATAAATGGTTGATTTATTTTATAGGATAAAGAGTTTCCATTCAAATAAATATATGGTTTATATCGAATTGATAAAGGAAACGGTTGTTTATATTATGAAATAAAATAACCCCATTAAGAAAATAACTCCTCTATTCAAAATAAGAAACACATTTCATTTTGAACTTAGGGAATAGACTTTGACTATTGAGTTAATGGGGAAATTCATTCAATCAAAATGACCAACCAAAATTGGTTTAAGTTTGATAAGACCACCTTCAAAAAATTGGATAGGCCACCCTTGGAAATCCAATCAGATCGGCTACGTGAAGCTCCCTCTGATGAGAAGGGATGGCCTCTTAATGGCAAGTGTCTTGGGAAGGTAGAGGAGGGAACATTCTCCCTACCATCTGATTAATGTTGATGGGGAGTTATGGAAAGTAGGTGGTGGGCAAAGGTCAAGGAAGAATGAGGTGGGAAGAAGAGAGGATACGTGAGGAGAGAAGGCAGAAGTAGGGGGAGAAGAGAATAAGGGGAAGAAGCACTACGAAGCCAAGGGAAAATCCAGTGAGAAGGAAACAAAGGCAACGGATGTTCGAGTGCAACCTAGACAAGATGTTGGTAACTAGTGATACCAGGTTAGGATCATGAAACTTTAGATATATTATTGTTTTCATTTGATTGGTTTAAATTATTGCCCGAATTAGGTTCTCACCTATTGTGTTTGCCCTTTAGACCATGGTAAAACCTGCTTATTTTAGAGCATAGAGTTAAGGTTATGAGGTGGTCCTCTGACCACCCTTCTATTGAAACCATCGTGAGCCTATAGTTGTGCTAAATCTCCTATGCCAAGCCTTAGTATCCTTGGCTAGCCAGTGGGTTATGGTAGTGTTGGTAGCGTACATGGCAGTTAGTCTAGGTCTACCTTATGGAAAACCTTCTGCATGATCGATGGAGGCATCCCCTATTAGACATCTATAGTTGTGCAAGATGGTACAGTGGGTTTTAACCCCGCTCGACAACTGTAATTAGACATAGAGCATAGCACTATCACTGGGATGGCCAACCATGTCACGAATTTTGTTGACACCATGGAAGAACCCTAAATACCTTGCCTACCTAGGTTCACTATGGACAAACGTCATCTTGAATGTGTCTATCGTTGCCTATAACCAATCCATCATAAGTTGTTCTCCTTTCTGAAGTTACCACGAGTAAGTCATGGCTATATATATAGCTTAGAGTATGTTTGGAATGGAAAGAACTAGTAGTATTTCATTATCTAAAATATATTTTAGGTATTAAAGGATTTTAATGTATTTCATTATCTAAAATAGTGTATTTTAGGTTAATGAAAGGAAAGGATTTTAAATGTATTTCATTATCTAAAATGGTATATTTTAGGTTAATGAAAGAAAGAATTTTTAATGTTATTTCATTATCTAAAATGGTATATTTTAGGTTAATGAAAGGAAAGAATTTTTAATGTTATTTCATTATCTAAAATGGTATATTTTAGGTTAATGAAAGGAAAGAATTTTTAATGTTATTTCATTATCTAAAATAGTAGTATTTTAGGGTAATGAAAAGGATTTTAAATGTATTTCATTATCTAAAATAAATGTATTTTAGGGTAATGAAAGAAAGGAATTTTAAATGTATTTCATTATCTAAAATAGTAGTATTTTAGGTTAATGAAAGAATTTTTTTTTAATTAGTATTTTATTTATGAAATGAAAAAAGTTTATTTAATTAAAGTAGTTGGTTTAATTGGATAATGAATGTGAATTATGGTTTTTTTGTAAATTAAGGGTATGGGACTTTAATTTATGAAATGAAGAAAAAGGTTTATTTGAATATTAAAGTAGTTGATTTAATTGGATAATGAATGTGAATATGGTTTGTTTTGTAAATTAAGGGTATGGGACTTTAATTTATGAAATGAAGAAAAAGGTTTATTTGAAGATTAAAGTAGTTGGCTTTAATTGGATAATGAATGTGAATATGGTTTGTTTTGTAAATTAAGGGTATGGGACTTTAATTTATGAAATGAAGAAAAAGGTTTATTTGAAGATTAAAGTAGTTGGCTTTAATTGGATAATGAATGTGAAATATGGTTTGTTTTGTAAATTAAGGGTATGGGACTTTAATTTATGAAATGAAGAAAAAGGTTTATTTGAAGATTAAAGTAGTTGGATTTAATTGGATAATGAATGTGAAATATGGTTTGTTTTGTAAATTAAGGGTATGGGACTTTAATTTATGAAATGAAGAAAAAGGTTTATTTGAAGATTAAAGTAGTTGGCTTTAATTGGATAAATGAATGTGAAATATGGTTTGTTTTGTAAATTAAGGGTATGGGACTTTAATTTATGAAATGAAGAAAAAGGTTTATTTGAAGATTAAAGTAGTTGGCTTTAATTGAATGATAAATGTGAACCTAGATTATTTAGCAATTAAGGGTATGGGACTTTAATTGTTAAATAAGGGTTAGACCATTTATTGCAAGTAGAGCATATGGTTTGATGCATGGTTGAATAACTCTCATGAGTAGATGAGAGGGGAAATAGAAAGAGTAGTTTCTATGATATCAACTATGCATTAGAAAGTTGAATTGCTTGGGTTATTTGTATAGTTGCAATTTGGCAATAAAATAAACAAATGCATTTAGAAGCATGTCTATCCTGAACCATGAGTGTCTTGATCCCCTACTATCCTCACTTGATCGATGGAAGAGTGGGAGGACCAAAGTCATAAGATGGACCAATGCACAAGTTTGCTCTCTACCTTACATCTTGCTTAATTATGCAAATAGATTAGATTTGTGGGGAGATTTCCCTGATGAAATTGATGTAAAGTATTGTTTGAAGGTATGGGGTTTACCATACATACTTATGTAATAAATGAACAATATGATTGATGCACCTTGTATTCCATTAATTGAATGTGATTGTATTTATATCCTTTCTATTGCATGTTATCCTTTAATCATTGCTTTATGTTTTAGTTATCCTTGCTTGTTTAATGATTCATGTTTTGTTAGATTTAGTATCTAGATCTATTCTTTATATTCTTGTTTGAATAACTTTTATAAAATTAGTAGTAAGTTCTAGGGTGAACTTAGAGGTTAACCTAAGGGCTTGAGACCCCCTTAGGGAGATTGGTAACTAGGTTTAGAAGATCATACCAGAGTTAAGATAGCTTGTTAGAGGATAATATTGATAGCTTAACTCGTAGTACACGTAGCATACCCACACATAATGGCTTGTGTGGAATATGGAGATGCGTGTACACCTTCTAATGATTGAAGGTGGTAAGTCTAGCTCATCAAGATTGATGATATGGATGGACTTATGTGCATAACATGAGATATGCCTATGTAGAAGGGACTTGCATGAGGGGAATCTTGTGTGGTATAGTTCTTGAGAAACTTAGGGGTTGTTAAACATTAAGTTAGTCTAAGGTTGGTTAGGGATTTATGAATCCCTCTCCTTAGTCAAAAAAAATTATTTCTATCTTTGTGTGTTTTCTTGTTTCTTGATTTTTGGGTCATTACATTTGGTATCAGAGCTCTAGGTATGAGGGTATAGAGCTTCTTATGTGCTGAAAGAGATTTGGAAGTCTCCAATGAAGGCTTGCTTAAGTATTAAGCTAAAATTTGGGATGACCTAGAGTCTCTGCTTATTTAGAATCTAATGGAGTTGATCCCAAGGGAAGATGAATGTTATGATACCTTAGTATGGGCTTTGGTATTAATGATACATCATAACCTTGGAACATTATCCTAGTTAGATTTCTAATGATTAGGCAAGAAGAACTCTGTAATGTGGTTTGAGTTAGTGATTCAGTTTAAGATGAAGTTGTGATCTAATTCTTTTCTTGGTTGAAACCAGATCAAGATGCCACCTAAGGCTAGGATAGAAAGACCTCCACCTAGATAGACTCGACAAAGTAATGTCGAAGAAGGGATCTAGAATGAGGGTCCAAAAACTCCCAATATGGGAATGGAAGATCTCACTACCATAGTTGCCACATTACAAGATCAGTTAAGACAAGTGTTAGAAACTATTGCAAACCAAAATTTGCAAGCTAGAGATTCAGAAGTTAACCAAGTTGAGGGGTTGACTATGGAACAGATACAAGCTAGAACCCTCTTAGAGAAGGAAATGGTAAGAGATCTAAAGAATGTTTGTATCTCCAAGTTTGATGGAGAAGGAGAGGGAGATGCAGTTGAGGCTTGGTTAAGGGAACTAGAAGTTTTCTTCATAGTAAAGGGATATTCTTCAGGAACCCAAATGGTTTGGGCTACTATTTACCTTGAAGGAGCTACCCTAGATTGGTGGGAAACTTATTATGAGGAAACTAATATTGAACTAGTAGACATTCCATGGAAGGAATTTATAGTCATCTTCAAGAAGAGGTTCCTCACAGAGCATTTCTATGCTCTAAAATTTGAGGAGTTTGCTAGTTTAAGGCAAGGAACCAACTTAGTGGAGATATACTATAGGAAGTTGGTAAAGTTGTTGAAGTATGTACCTACCTATAATGAGAAAATGTGGATTCATAAGTTTACTCATGGATTGCAATCTAGGATAAAGCATGATGTAGAGATGCAGAAGCCTAAGTCATTGCAAAAGGTATATGACCTAGCAAAGAAAGTAGAGTCACACTTCCGTTATAAATATGAAACCTTGTCTAAGCAAGATCGATAGGAACTAAAGAAGAGGAATAGCAATGGGGTTGTAAAATGGGAGGCTGAACAAGATTGAAAGGCTAAGAACCCTCAAAATCTAGAGAAGAAATTTAATGGAAGCCAAAATAAGTTCAAGAAGAACTTTTATAAGAAAGGTAACAAACCCAATAATGCTAAGCCTCAACAATAAAAATCATAAGTTTTAGTTCCAATGATTAAGGGCGAGGAGCAAAAATTAAAAAAGTGACAAGGGCCCAAGGATGGGTGTTACCATTGTAGAGGGCTACATTTTTCTAACTAGTGCCCATACCGACCAGGGCCAAGTACATCCAACATTAAAGGAAAGGAACCTATGCATAAGATCTACGCTACAACTAGGAGTCAGAAGCTTGAGGGGCAAACCACCCCATTGATTATAAAAGGTAATATTTTTGATAAGCAAGTAAATATCTTAATTGATAGTGGAGCCACTGATAGCTTTATTTCTTGTAAGTTAGCAAAAGATATGCTAAAAAGGCTAAGGTATTTGGCTCATGGATGGAAGGTTGAGTATGGTTCTGGATAGACCTACTCCATAAACCAATGTTTCCCAATGATGGAAATTACTTTAGCTAGTGGAACCATGGAAGGTTGCTTATATGTAGCCCCACTTCATGCCTTCGATGTGATCCTAGGGATGGATTGGTTACAGGCCCATAAAGCCATAATCAATTTCTAAGATAGATGGATCGAATATTCTAAAGGAGGTAAGGAAAGGCTACGAATTCATAGCGAACAAGGGGTATTCAAACCCTAGATGTTGTCAGCTATGCAGTTGAAGAAAGCCCTCAGAAAAGGAGGGATAGTCTATGTAATAAAGCTAAATGAAGTTGGAGAAGATCGAAAGAAGGAGGTGTTGGAGACACATCCAATTTTGTAGGATTTCAAGGATGTATTCCCTGAGGATTTACCTGGGCTCCCTCCTATGCGAGAATTTGATTTCACTATTGATCTTATGCTAGGAGTGGAACCAATTCACAGATCTCCCTATAGGATGTCACCCATCGAGATGCAGGAATTAAAGGTACAATTGCAAGGGTTATTAGAGAAAGGGTTGATAAAACCAAGTGTGTCACCTTGGGGTGCACCTATTTTATTTGTGAAAAAGAAAGATGACTCTTTAAGATTGTGTATTGACTACAGGATGTTGAATAAATCTACAATCAAGAATCGGTATCCCCTACCTAGGATCAAAGATTTATTCGATCAATTGAGAGATGCCATGGTGTTTACCAAGATAGATTTAAGGTCAGGGTATCACCAATTGAGAATACGTGAGGAGGATACTCACAAGATGACATTTAAGACTAGGTATGGGTATTATGAGTTCACAGTCCTACCTTTTGGACTGACTAATGCCCTAGTCACCTTCATGAATTTAATGAATAGTGTGTTCAAAAGGCACCTAGACTAGTTTGTCCTTGTATTTCTAGATGATATCCTAATATACTCTCAAAATAAGGAAGAGCATGATAAGCATCTCAAGATCATGTTAGAGTTACTAAGGGAAAATCAACTCTATGAAAATCTAGCCAAGAGCGATTTCTATGTTTTAGAGGTGCGATATTTAGGGCATATCATATCAGTAGAAGGAATTGTTATGGATCTAAAGAATATCGAAGCCATATTAAATTGGCCACCCCCTACTAATGTTACCAAAGTAAGGAGCTTCATGGGGTTAACGGGCTATTATAGATGTTATATAAAGGATTTCTCAAATATTACCTCGGCAATAACTAACCTCTAGAAGAAAGGGAAGGAGTTCAAATGGATGGAAAAGTGTGAAACCACTTTTGCTTTGTTGAAGTAGAAACTCACTACCACACCAATATTGAAGATTCTAGATCCTCAAGGAGATTTTTTAGTATGCATTGATGCATCGTTGGAAGGGTTAGGAGGAGTACTCATGCAAGAAGAGTTAGTAGTAGCTTATACTTCAAGGAAACTTAAAAAGCATGAAGTCAATTATGCTACTCATGATTTAGAGCTAGCCATTGTAGTGCACGCTCTAAAGGTCTGGCACCATTATCTGGTAGGAAGACCTTTCGAGTTAAAATTAGATCATCAAAGTCTAAGGTACATATTTACCCAACCAATACTCAATGTGAGATAGAGAAGGTGGATCGAGTTTCTCATTGAGTATGACTTTGAAATTGAGTACATAAAGGGAAAAGAGAATAAGGTTGTTGATGCCTTGAGTAGAAGGAGACACATAGCAACCATAACTAGGAGTCACATAAAGCTCATGGACCAAGTGAGGTAAGAGCAATATCAGGATGAATATTGCTAGGAAATTTGAGCTAGAATAGACAAAGATCTTGAGAGCAATAAGGAGTTTGGGGTGATAGATAACCTTTTGTGCTATAAAGGTAGAATCATCATACCAAAATTAGGGGATTTAAGGAAGCTAATAATGCAAGAAGCCCATAGATCTCCTTATACAACTCACCCTAAAGGGGTAAATATGAGGGAAATTTTGAAAAGAACCTTCTTTTGGGTAGGAATGAAGAAGGATATTACAGATTTTGTCGCTCGATGCCTTGAATGTCAGAAGGTTAAAGCAGAATGCAAGCATCCCATAGGATATTTGTATCCACATAGTATACCTACATAGAAATGGTAGGTCATATCTATGGATTTTATAGTAGGTTTACCTAAAACTAGGTACCAACATGATGCAATCCTAGTAGTAGTCGACAAATTGACTAAGGTTACACATTTTATACCTGGGAGCACCAAGGATGATGCTCAAGTGGTGGCTAATAGATTTTCCAAGGAAGTGTTTCGATTGCATGGATTTCCTGAGGTAATTATCTCAGATAGGGATTCCAAGTTCACTTCTAAATTTTGGAAAGCCCTTCACCAGGCAATAGGCATAAAGTTGAACATGAGTTCAGCATACCACCCTAAAATAGATGGTCAAATAGAGTGGGTAAACCAAGTACTAGAAGATATGCTCCACATGTATTGTATGGATCACAAGTCTCACTAGGAAGACTACCTACCTTTGGTAGAGTTTACCTACAATAATGGGTATCACTCATCTCTGGGAATGGCACCTTTCGATGCCTTGTATGGGTGAAAGTGTAGAACACCACTATCATGGGACAACCTAGAGGATAGAATTGTGATTGGACCAAAAATGGTCAGAGAAATGGAAGAGCAAATAAAGGTAATCAGGCAAAGACTCAAGGAAGTTGTTGATAGGTAGAAGAGTTATGTTGATTTAAAGAGGACTCCAAGAGAGTACTCGATGGGAGATAAAGTGTTCCTAAGGGTCAAACCAATGAAAAGTGTGATCAAGTCCACAAAATTGGATCCACGATTTGTAGGACCCTTTGAGATCACTGAAAATATTAGTCCGGTTGCATACCGACTCGCTTTACCTCCTAATCTATCAAAAATCCATGACACTTTCCACATATCTTTGCTTAGAAAATATGTTGTTGACCCTGAACATGTGTGGGATGTTTCTAATTTATAGATGGTAAATCTAGAGGCAATTGAAGTAATGCTAGTAAGGATTCTTGAATTCTGCTCTAAGGCTATGCGAAATCGGACCCTTGAGCAATGTAAGGTCTAGTGGGACCATTTCTCTGAAAGGAATGCCACTTGGGAGAAAGTGGCGGATATGCAAAAATATTTTCCTTTTTTGTTTGATGATCTCTAAAAATTGTAATAATTTGTTTTTGATTGTGTATACTTGTGTAAAACTGAGAAACACCTAGGATGATGTTTAGTCCTAGTGGGGGAGGATGTCATGACCCTCCTAGATGGACCTTTGAATATGGAAAAATAATGTATTAATTGATGATGCTTTAATACTTGATTTTGTGCAATTAAGCAGCTATGCAATATTATTAGATATTGAAGAGTATGATACTACTAACAAATTGCCAATGTGTAGGATCAGGTGCACTCGTAAGTGGAAGAAGTTGAGTCATCCATCGAAGATGAGGGTACTTGAGGTTGGGGAAGTGATGATAAGGCAACTCGAAGGTAACATGGATAGATACCTTCATATAGGCATGCATTCGGTTAGGGATAATCATCAATAGCTAGCCACCTTGAGCCCTAGATTGATGGCCTAGTAGCTATCGTAAGTTCTAGAGGCTGAGATAGGTGACTAGATTGATGGAAAGACTCCCTCTTTGTTTGTTGCACATGCTTGATTATCTTTTACTTCAACACTATTTGCCTTAATAATTTGTGAGCTATGAATGAATAGGTTGTCTTCATAACTCCTTGTATGCTTTGGTAAATAGAATAGAAAGATATAATTTAAATAAATAGTTGATTTATTTAAATAGTAAAGAGATATCATTTTAAATAAATAGTTGATTTATTTAAATAAAAGATATATATTTAAATAAATAGTTGATTTATTTAAATAGTAAAGATATATCATTTTAAATAAATAGTTGATTTATTTAAATAAAAGATATATCATTTTAAATAAATAGTTGATTTATTTGAATAGTAAAGAGATATCATTTTAAATAAATAGTTGATTTATTTTAGAATGATAAGGAAATATCATTTTAAATAAATTATTGATTTATTTTATAGTTATAAAGAGTTTTCATTTTGAATAAATATGTGATTTATTTCAAATTGATAAAGGAAATGGTTGTTTTATATTAAGAAATAAAATAACCCCATTAAGCAAATGACTTCTCTATTTGAAATGATAAATGTATTTCATTGAACTTAGGGAATAGACTTTGACTATCGAGTTAATGGGGAAATTCATTTAATCAAAATGACCAACCAATGTTGGTTTAAGTATGATAAGATCACCTTCAAAAAATTGGATAGGCCACCCTTGGAAATCCGATCGGATCGGCTACGTGAAGCTCCCTCTAACGAGAAGGGATGGCCTCTTAATGGCAAGTGTCTTGGGAAGGCAGAGGAGGGAACATTCTCCCTACCATCTGACTAATGTTGATGGGGAGTTATGGCAAGTAGGTGGTGGGAAAAGGCCAAGGAAGAATGAGGTGGGAAGAAGAGAGGATATGCAGGGAGAGAAGGTAGAAGGAGGGGGAGAAGAGAAGGGAACAAAGTGCTGTGAAGCCAAGGGAAAATCCAGCGAGAAGGAAACAAAGGCAACAGACATTCAAGTGCAACCTAGACAAGTTTTTGGTGACTAGTGATACTAGGTTGGGATCATGAAACTTTAGAGATATTAATACTTTCATTTTACTGGTTTAAATTTTTTATCGACTTAGGTTCTCACTTGTTTCATCTGCCCTTTAGACCATGGTAAAACCTACTTCTTTTAGAGCGTAGAGTCAAGGTTTGGAGGTGGTCCTCTAACCTCCCTTTTATTGAAACCATCATGAGCATGTGGCCATGCTTAATCTCCTCCACCAAGCCTTAGTATCCTTCATTGGCCAATGGGTTATGGTAGTGCCTCATTTTGTTTAACGTCATAGTTGTTGCTTTGAATAAACACCTATTCTTGGTAGTGTAGATGATAGTTAGCCTAGGTCTACCTTATGGAAAACCTTATACATGATCAATGGAGTCATCCCCTCTTAGTCATCCACAGATGTGCAAGATGGTGTAGTGGATTTTAACCCTACTCGACAACTATCGTTAGGCATAGAGCATAGCATTGTTGATGGGATGATCAATTGTATCACAACTATTGTTGATATCATGGAAGTACCCTAAATACCCTACCTGCTCTGGTTCACTATGGACAAAGGTCATCTTGACTACATCTATCATCACCTATAACCACTCCATCATAAGTTATTCTCCTTTGTTGAAGCCATTCACGGGTTAGTCATAGTGTATATGTTAGCTTAGAGTATGTTTGGAATGGAAAGAACTAGTATCATATCATTAACTAAATAAGGGTAATGAAAGGAAAAGGATTTTAAATGTATTTCATTATCTAAAATAGTGTATTTTAGGGTAATGAAAGGAAAGGGATTTTAAATGTATTTCATTATCTAAAATAGTGTATTTTTTTTTTAATTTGTGGAAAACATCCCAAAAGGGATGCCACTTTTGGGTAAGACCCAAGGAGGCAAGGGTATCCATTCTGCCAAAAATGCCCAGGACTCGGACCTGGCCTACCACCTTTGACATACTCAAGGAGCAAACAAACACACAAAACCAATTTAAAAATAAGTAAATAACAATAAAAATAATAAAATAAAATAAAAAAACATGCTCCTTGAGTGTGTCAAAATCAAAAGTACAACCAAACACGCACAATAAGGTAAAATAAACCACAACATAAACCACATAGAAAAATACAAGAACCACATAACAAAACACAAACAAGACAAAAACAACAGAACACTACAAAGACAACCCAAAAAAAACATGAAAAATAAACACAACCAAAACCTAAAAAATTTTAAAAAATAAAAATAAAAAACAACCAACAATAGACAATAAAAAAAAAACAAAAAACATAGAAAACACTCACACATAAAAACACGAAATAACACAAACAAAGAGAAACCCAAGAACAAGAACGAAAAAAACACAAGAACAATAAGAAAAAACATAAAAAAAAAAACAAAACAAAAAAAAACAACAAAAAAAAACACAAAGAACACAAAAACAAAAAAAAACAAAAGAACCCACCCACCTTACCCACCCACCTTAAAAAACTAAACAAAAAAGAACCAAAAAAGAAAAAAAAATTGAACAAAATAATGACCTATCTAGACCAGAAGACTATTAAGGCAAGAATCAACAGAGGAAACAAAATAAAGAATAGAATGAGCTAGGGAACTAAAAAAAACTGAATGAACCAAAGAGAAGCCAAAAAAAACAAGAAGAAACTAGGTACCTTCGAAACTGGAGCCATCCAAAGAAATGATAGAAATAAGAGCTTCCCTAATTTGAGAAGCCCACCATATAGGAGGGTGGCCATAACAAGTAAGATCACCTTTGTCCAAACCCCAATTAGCTAAAGCATCAGCACTCTTGTTTTGATCTCTAACCACATGATTGTAATCAACTTTCAAAAATCCCATTTGGATTAACTAAATCTTCTCAATAATTCTTTTTATTCTCCAATCCACCTTATGATTCTTATAAGGAATCTTCAAGAGATTAATCATAAGTTGAGAGTCAGACTCAACTAACACCTTTTCCCATCCAACCTTAGTAGCCTCCTGAAGGCCTCTGAGGATATAAAATAGTGTATTTTAGGGTAATGAAAGGAAAGGGATTTTAAATGTATTTCATTATCTAAAATAGTGTATTTTAGGGTAATGAAAGGAAAGGGATTTTAAATGTATTTCTTTATCTAAAATAGTGTATTTTAGGGTAATGAAAGGAAAGGGATTTTAAATGCATTAAATGTATTTCATTATCTAAAACATTGTATTTTAGGGTAATGAAAGGAAAGGGATTTTAAATGCATTTCATTATATAAAACATTGTATTTTAGGGTAATGAAAGGAAAGGGATTTTAAATGTATTTCATTATCTAAAATAATGTATTTTAGGGTAATGAAAGGAAAGGGATTTTAAATGCATTTCATTATCTAAAATAGTGTATTTTAGGGTAATGAAAGGAAAGGAATTTTAAATGTGTTTCATTATCTAAAATAGTGTATTTTAGAATAATGAATGTGAAATGAGGATTGTTTTGTAAATTAAGGGTATGGGACTTTAATTTATGAAATGAACAAAAAGGTTTATTTGAAGATTAAGGTAGTTAGCTTTAATTGGATAATGAATGTGAAATGTGGATTGTTTTGTAATTTAAGGGTATTGGACTTTAATTTATGAAATGAAGAAAAATGTTGATTTGAAGATTAAAGTAGTTCAATTTAATTGGATAATGAATGTGAAATGTGGATTGTTTTGTAAATTAAGGGTATGGGACTTTAATTAATGAAATGAAGAAAAATGTTTATTTAAATATTAAAGTAGTTGGCTTTAATTGGATAATGAATGTGAAATGTGGATTGTTTTGTAAATTAAGGGTATATGACTTTAATTTATGAAATGAAGAAAATGGTTTATTTGAAGATTAAAGTAGTTGGCTTTAATTGGATAATGAATGTGAAATATGGTTTGTTTTGTAAATTAAGGGTATGGGACTTTAATTTATGAAATGAAGAAAAAAATTATTTGAATATTAAAGTAGTTGGCTTTAATTGGATAATGAATGTGGATTGTTTTGTAAATTAAGGGTTTGGGACTTTAATTTATGAAATGAAGGAAAAGTTTTATTTGAATATTAAAGTAGTTGGATTTAATTGAATGATAAATTTGGACCTAGATTATTTGGCAATTAAGGGTATGGGACATTAATTGATAAATAAGGGTTAGTCCATTTATTACAAGTAGAGCATATGGTTTGGTGCATGGTTGAATAACTCTCATGAGTAGATGAGAGGGGAAATAGAAATATTAGTTTCTATGATATCAACTATGCATTAGAAATTTGAATTTCTTGGGTTATTTGTATAGTTGCAGTTTGGTAATAAAATAAATAAATGCATTTAGAAGCATGTCTATCCTGATCCATGAGTTTCATGATCCACTACTATCGTCACTTGATCGATGAAATAGCAGGAGGATCAAATTTATAATATGGACTAATGCACAAGTTTGCTCTCTACCTTACATCTTGCTTGATTATGCAATAGATTAAATTTATGGGGAGATTTCCATGATGAAATTGATGTAAAGTACTGTTTGAAGGTATGGAGTTTACCCTACATACTTATGTAATAGATGAATAATGTGACTAATGCACTTTGTATTTCATTATTGAATGTGTTTGTATTTATATTATTTCTATTGCATGTTATCCTTTAATCATTGCTTTATGTTTCAATTATATTTTATTTTTTTAATGATTCATGTTTTGTTAGATTTAGTATCTAGACCCATTCTTTATATTCTTGTTTAAAATAACTTTCACATAATCCACTAGTAAGTTGTAGGGTGAACTTAGAGGTAAACCTAAGGGCTTGAGACCCCCTTAGGGATATTGATACTAGTTTTAGAAGACCATACCAGAGTTAAGATAGCTTGTTAGATGATATGATTGATAGCTTAACTCACAATACACGTAGCATACCCACACATAATGGCTTGTGTGGAATATGGAGATGTGTGTACACCTTCTAATGATTGAATATCATAATTTTATTTCATCAATATTGATGATACGGATGGACTTATGTGCATAACATGAGATATGCCTACGTAGAAGGGACTTGCATGAGGGGAATATTATGTGGTATAGTTCTTGAGAAACTTAGAGGTTTCTAAATATTAATTTAGTCTAAGGTTGGTTAGGTATTTATGAATTTCTCTCCTTAGTTTAAAACAAAATATTTCTATCTTTGTGTGTTTTCTCGTTTCTTATTTTTTGGGTCATTACAGATAGATAATACCCTTAAGGTAGGGAAACACCAATAATAATCCTTAAGGAAGTAATAACTCCACAATATCTCCCAAGATGAGAGAGACACTTAAGGATGGAAAAGTCCCATAAGCCACTTCATGGGCAAATATGATTACATATGATTGATCTCCATGAAGATTACAATGACAAATATCTCTTCTTTATCTATCCATCTTCTCATTCTACTTTGGGGATCCTACTACTAATATAA
Organism: Wollemia nobilis; assembly: GCA_028583015.1. Lineage (NCBI taxonomy): Eukaryota > Viridiplantae > Streptophyta > Pinopsida > Araucariales > Araucariaceae > Wollemia > Wollemia nobilis. Next base: position 4,808,785 of record JAQPPZ010001057.1, on the reverse strand, counting down.
TCTTATATCATAATTTAATATAATGTTATAATACAATCGACCTTGGATTATGTGTTGCCCATAATAACCCTTATACAATATAATAATATATCCCCAAATATATATTCCTAGGTACCCTAACATGCCACCTTCCTTACAAGTGTTTCATCCTCAAAACATATGAAGAAATATGATAATATGATTTTCTAATCAATGCTAGAAACTGGTACCAATATTGATCATCCATCCATCCAAGTGAAACATGTTGATGTTGGTATGTCATTTTGTTACTTGAGTATCCAAATCTGCCTTGTTGATCCCATGCTTCTGCTATTGTATTTTGATAACTTGAATGATGGGTCCACTTGTTCCTTGATGTTGATGAACTTCTCTAAAAACCAGGATCATTATGCTTTTTCTGCCAAACAATACCATAGTTGGTACCCTTATGATTTCATGTAGAACCATAATATTGCTCCCTTGAACCATTCCTTAAATATTGTTGATGCTCATGGTGGTGTGGATGGCAATATGGTGCGGCCTTAACTTTATGTTCTACCTTATTTGACTCCTCAACATTTGGCTCCACTATTCTTAATTCTTCTACACATTGTTCTTTCATGTTCATTTTGTTTGGTGTGTCCTTGTGCTTTTCTATAAAATATTGGAATTTGCTACTATTATTTCCATGGTCTTGATTGCTACTACATTCTTGGATTCTATTTTAGGTTCTTCAATTTGTTTCTCTACAACCACTTCTTATTTTTCCTTGGATCCTTGCTCCTTAAGCTGATAAATATCCTGCAATGTTATCTTATTTTTCCTATACCATAACTTCATAAACTTCTTTTGCACATTAATGTTAATAGTACCTAAAGAATCTAACCAAGGATAACCAAGAACAATATCCTCATCATCCATCTCAATAGAATTAAAATTTGAATGCAAAACATATTTATCCATGGTGATCTTCAAATATTCAAAAATATGAACATTCTCACCCTCCAATTTTATGTCCTTAATTTTTATTGCTTGAACTTACAACCTCTTAGCCAAAGTAATTTTTATAAAATTATATCTGCTACTAGGTTTAATGGAAATAATAATCTATACCTTTTGAATGCTTCCATGAACCTACAAAATAGAACTTTTAGATGAATCTAAACCCTTTTGATCTTTCTCATGATTTTGTAAATCCATATATGTGGCTTCATTCTTCTCACTTTCTTCCTTAACATTTTCCTCTTTCTCCTTCTTGAGTGATTTTATTTCTTTTTTATAATTTTTATTCTATTTCTTGAAAACTTCCCATTCTCCTTTCATTTCATTCTGCTCATTTTTAATTTCGTGTAGTTTCTTTTCAAGGTATTTGATGACTTCCATCAAGTTATCTATATTTATATTCCTTCCCTCAAGATCTCTCTTACAAAAATCTAGCTTTGTTTATAATTGAATAGGTTCCCATTTACTTAAGAATGTTGGTTTTATTTCTCTCCAAGTGCACAAGGGATTATCTACACATTGTAAAACCTCACCCCAATAAGCATGTGGGAGCGATAGCATAACATGAATTCACCATGTTGATATTTTACTATTTTCAACTACTCTCTCACATCAATATCGTCTTCTCCAAAATACGTTTGTAGTTCCATAGTTGATGCCCTAATGCAAACTGGGGTTTTTTACAATATATATATCATGCCATAATGCAAACTAGGGTTTTATGGAAATAAACATCTTCCCACTGATTTGAAGCTAAAATTCCATAGATACAACTAGATCTGCAATTTTTCTTCCAAACAAAATAAATAGCAATTGATTTGCTTACCCGAACTAAACAAATTTTGTCTTTTGAAAAAATTACAAATTGAAAATTCATCACTGCCCTTGTTCTAGATGGCTGACTTCAAAAGGTTGTATCTCCCTCAATACTACTCGAATTCCTTTATATGACCACCCATTTTAAATCTCTTCAAATTTTGCACAAACTATTCCAAGAATCCCTTGAATAGGATAAACTTTCATAGGATATGGCTCCTAAAATATGAGATGTTTTTTCCAAAAAAATAAATTTTGCCCTAATTCTGCAATTCCACACAAAAAATCCCCACTTTACCAAAATTGTTGTCTCTCCACTAATTTTAAGCTAAAATTCTCATAAACAACTAGATCTATAATTTTTTCAAATCTTTGTAGTTATTGCAAAGTCTCCATGTTCTATTTTATTTTGAGGCAATACAATTGGACTACAACATGGTGAAGTACTTGGTCTGATGTACTCCTTTTGAATCAATTCTTAGATCGGCCTCCTAATTTTATCATTTTCAAGGATTCATCTGTAATAAACAAGTGCATTAGGCAAAACAGAAGTAAGAATTAAATCAATGAAATGCTTTACCTCATAATGAAGTGGAATCCCAGTTGATGACGTGAACAAATCATATTCTACTACAATTTGGTCCATCTACTTTTGTTGTGCGAAGCCTACTATAGATGCGGTAACAATCATCCTGCTTTACGACTTGATTATCAACAAAATAAATTTTCTTGTTTTGGCTATCATATTCCTACATTATTTAGCTTTGATTAAGAAAATAGTGGTAAGAGGAGATACCTTTAGTATCCTATAACACTAACCTTTAACAATTATAATGACACTTTGGGGCCTAGACCTAGACTCATAAACACCATGTCTGTTCCATTTAAATTATTGGCCTAAAATCACATCACAAACATCCAATGATGAATCTCACAAAACATCATCTTTGAAGGCTTTGATGGCATAAGAGAGGAGACATTATTGAGTAACACAAATATATCTCTCCCTTGTTGTAACCATCCAATGTTATATGGTTGTGGATGTGGTGTGACAAGTAAATTTAAATCCTTCACCATCTGAAAAAAAATATAAATTATCAACAATGAAATATAATGGCTTACTCTAGACCCACATTCATGAACAAAATAGGTATTTCTCCTCTTGTGACTCCACTTTTTACTCATGCTTTTACAATTATGAGTGTGTCTCTCTTTATACAATATTTTTGGTGTGTTGAAAATTCATCATATTGAATATGGAAGGTCACCAATGGAAATGTGGTGTTCACCTTCCATGAGTTAGGTCACCTATATGAAAATGTGGTGACTCACCTTCCATGAGTTACAAAGTGCACATAATTGAAAACTACATACATATAACTGTGTTTTTTGTTTTGTATCTTACTCATATGTCAATATGGCTAGAGATGCATATTGGCTATAAAAATAAAAACTATTATTTTTAGTAAATATTTCGTTTTATATATTTTAGGGCCTCCGAAGTGTTTTTCCTTAAAGTTACATGTTGTGACATAATGTGACATAGTTGCTTGTTGATATTATTGTTTCCCTCTAATAGATCAAAATGGAGTCTCAAGCACAAAGTTATACCCTAACAATGTCAAACAAATTTGTTTTTTCAAAGCATGTTGAAATTGTTGTTTTCCTCTAATGGATCAAAATGGGGTTAAACAAATTTGTTTTTCCAAAGCCTACTAAAATTATTGTTCCCATCTAATGGATCAAAACTGAGTCCTAAGCACAAAGTTATACCCATAATAATGTCATGCAGATCAAACAAAATTATTTTTTTAAAGCTATTTATTAGATAATGCTCTCTCTATCGACATGGGTGTGTGCAATTACAAATTTTTATTTCATGTCTACAACATTGAAACTCAGGGTTTATCACAATAAGTACCTATACTTACAACTCATGTCAAATTTTCAAATTTTGCATGTACTATCATTCTAATTGTATAAGTCTTTACACCCTCCACAGTATGTGTTCATGGAAGATATGTTTATCATTTCTTCATAAATCACAAGTTGGTTGAATAATACAAGCACCTTAATAGAGAGATCCAACTACAAATAACCATTTATTTAAAATAAAATAGAAATCTAACTTATAACCTAAAAAAAATTGTATCAAGGGTATTCTAGAATTCTTTTGTATTAATACCCAATAGTTTTAACTTCAAATTAAGTTATCAGCATTGTTAAAAGAGGTATTATGATCTACAATCTTGATGGCTAAAACTATCTTATTCAGTCCAGTTCCAGGTAACAAATTTATATTTGTTTGGGAAAAAATCAATTGATTATATAATCATCACTAATGGAAAGAGTATCTGGAAGCATCTGACTTTACATACAATTGATCTTTGGATCCTTTAGAGTTTGGGAAATTTAAACATGTTGTTGCAATAGTACTTTCTTCCTCAATATAATGATAGGGACTTCCTTTTATGGACTCATTTTCCTAAAGGTATTTTCTATCAAGACTTCATATGAGGCCCAAAAATTGTCTAGGGGAGGATCTTTTCCAGTGGAAAGGATTTGGTATCCTCATTTGATCCCCAATATTGCATTTTTTTTGTGGTTGTGTTTGCAAAATAAAATTTTGACCGTTGAACATTTATGCAATAAAGGCTTATATTTATCTCTTATGTTCTAAGGATTTTGAATCTATGGATCATATTTTCATCCATTGTGATTTCTCAAATAAGGTGCTCAATGCTTTACTAGATTCTTTTTCTATCAAGTGGACGTTACCTTGAACTTTCAAGGAAATTTTCACTTAGTGGAAATCTCCCTTCATCAGTTATAGCCTCACAAGCGTGTGGTATCTAGTTCTTCCTTGTTTTTTTGGGATATCTGGAGGGAGAGGAATAAAATAAATTTCAAGGATATTACTAGGGAAGAATCCTTTGTATTTAGAAATATTAAAGTTGTTATTGAGAACAACCTAGTTGTCTTTATTGTTGGAAATGTTAGGGAGAAAGTTATGGAGAAAGATGTTGTTAGTTGGAAATTTAATCTAGGGTCTTCTACTTATGTATCCACTATTCAAAAAATATTATATACTAAATGGCATAAACCAAATAAAGAGTGGGTATTTCTAAAATTTTATGGGGCTACCAAAGGTAACCCTAGAAGGGCTAGTGGATGGGGTGTTGTTAGAAATGATAATGGTGAGGTCATTTGGGCTTACGCCAAATATTATGGTATTCAAACCAACCACATAACTAAAGTTAAGATGCTTTTCTTGGGTGTTCATCAGGTTTTTGAGAGGGGTTTCAGAAGACTTATCATACAATGTGACTCCTTAAACATCATTCAAGATTTACAAGATGAAAATACTAACAATTGTTTCATCTTGAATATTATTAATGACACCTCAAATATTCTAGAAGGTATGGTAGAAGTTAAAATTAAGTATATTTAAAGGGAAGGTAACTAGGTTGCTGATTTTATGGCCAATTTGGGGGTGGATAATGGCTATTTCAGAAATTGGGATAATAATTTCCCTCTATGTTTAATGACAATTATTTCTTTGGAAGCATTAGGTCTACCTATCTAGTAGACCTTTTTATTTTCTTTTTTCTTGTATGAGGTCTCCTTTGTGTTGTAATGATCCTATCTCTAGGGGGTCTTTTTTGGGGTGTAGGTCATTTTGCTCCCTCGTGGTTTTCATTATCATGGAATATACTTTGTGTTTTGCCCTCACCATTGCTCTCTAGGATTGGGGTTTTGTTATCTATATCTTGATGTATTTTATGTCCTTCTAGTCTTATGAAAAAATAGAGCAGGATCATTGGTGCCTCTAAAAGAAAGTTGAATAAAAAATTCTCCTTTATGCCTTGTTGGGTGGTGGGATGGTCTATGCTCTTGGATGGTTGTTGGGTTTAATTTTTTTTCTTTTGGCCTTGGAGGTTGGCCTATGCTTAATTGGCCTTCTCTTTCTCTACCTCATCTAATGTAAAAGGTTTTGGGGCCTTTCAAAACCTTACATTTTCACCATTAATAAAAAATAATAATATATGTATCACTTGGTAAGATTTGAACCTAGGTCTTTTCTTAAAATTCAAGGTGTTTAACCAATTTATCTCATGCCATTTGATATTTCCTTTTTCCTACTATTTTAATTATTTGTCTTGATCCAAAAATCAGAATTCCAAGTTAAGGAAGATCAAGAAAGAGTGCAATTTTAATAATAACAAAGTATAACAAACCAAAATACAAAAAAATATATAAGCAAATTAGCATAATGATTTTACTAATCATAAAATAAATTACAATGCAAACAATATCTAAGAAGATATGTGATAATATAACCTACATCCATTATTCATGATTTTACATTTAGGAGTGCATCAATCTTTATACAATATTTTAAGTGTTTGGAAATCTACCATATTGAATATGGAAGGTCACCTAATATAAAAACATAATAATTCACCTTCCATAAGTTACAAAGTGTATATAGTTGAAAATTACATATATATGATTTGTCCTTTTATTTTTTCTCTTCTACCAATGTGTCAGCATGGATAGAGATGCATTTTGGCTACAAAAATTAAAAAATGGAAAGTTACTATTTTTTGTAAATGTTTCGTTTTGCATTTTTTATGGCTTCCAAAGCATCTTTCACAAAGTTATTGACAACTCTATCTATGATAGATTTTCTTGCTAAAAATTATTTATCACTCTAATATATCTAATGCTTCTTGAATAGATCAAAACGAAGTCTAGAGCACAAAGTTATGCCCCTACCAATGTGGTTAGGATAAAAAGATGGATTTTTGGTCATTTTTAGGTATAAAGTAATGTCCCATAAAGGTCACATATATGAATCACTCACCCCCCCTGGAAAGAAATGGTCCCATTGCATCCACTTTTTACATTAGGTGCAAATATTATTTCTTCATATGAATTTTTGTTAGCCATTCCCTTTGGTGACGAAGTTGTCTTGCCTTGACTACTCTATACATATGAATAGACTACCTTCTAATGGTCATAGACCATGTGTCAGCAATATGATACTTCTCCACTAAAGATAAACTATCTATATTAAGTTCTTCAATATCCAATTATTTTTTTAAGATAGAAATGTCCAATAAATATGGGTGATAGGGCTTGAGAAGTTCAACATTGAAGATTGGATGTGAACCAAGATAATATGGAAGATTCAAAAAAAAGGTATTCTCTCTAACCTTATTGGTGATGGTGTATAGCCTATACCAAATAGGTATAATCTTCTTATGGAATCTTGTAAGTCTCTCTTTCTTTAGATTTAAGCCTACCTTATCTCCAACTTGAATTGATTGGGATCTCGCACTAGAAATGGTGTTGCTTGTATATTTTATTTAGCTTTTTAAATAGTTCATGGACCTATTGTTAGGTATGGTGAATATTTTCCACAAGATTTTTTGTTTTTGTTTCTTATTTATATCCATTAGGTGATTACTCCATGGATTGCACAAGGAGAGCTACATCAGTGGGTGCCAAGGGTTGAAACCCAAAATAGACATGAAATAGGTTGTGTTTGGTAAAGTTGTGCAAAAATTGATTATACCATATTGAATGTAGGTGAGGCTCTCATCCCATATGCGTGGACACTTAAAATTATACATTTGAAGAAATTATACAATAAATTGATTTACAACTTCTATTTAGCCATCAAATTGATGATGAAAGATTGTAGATATGGTCAAATTTTTGTCCATCATGATTCATAAGGTGGACCAAAAAGTACTCAAAAATTTATAATTCCTTTCAGATATAATGGACTCTGGCAAGCCAATGTTGAGCCACATGTGACTAAATTAAAGTTTAGCAAACTCCTCAACTAATTGGATTTCTTACAAGGAATCATGGTATCCCTTTTTAGAAATGATCAACTATTACAAAAGCACAATCATTATCATGCTTAGATGTGGGAAAATATTAGAGGAAATTAATGGAGATGGGTTCCCAAGGCTTTGATTTCACTAGTAATGGTGTATATAGTTCTTGGGTCTTGTTGGTTGGTTTACCAAAAGTGCATGGATACATGACTTTATCACATTGTTCCTCATTTTGGGCCAATAGTACTTTTAAATAATTTCCAATGTTTGTTTACCCCAAAATATCCTGCTACTTTGCTAAAGTGCACTTCCCAAATCATCTTTGATCTCTCACTAGCGGCTATACAAATATTCCATATGACAAAGGAGGTTATCTTGCAAATAAATATTAGAAACATGCTTAACCACACAAAGAGCTTGGTATGTATTTACAAAATTAGAATCTACTTCATACAAAGTGGACCAAGTGGAAGTATCATGTACGTAGAAATAAATAATGGTAGGGAGTGCCATAATTGGAGGTTGGTTCAAACAATCTATTTTTGAATTACACTCTCGTTATTGTACTTTATGATAAAAGAAAATTATTACATATATGTATTCCTCTTTTGATGTCTTTCATTCCTTAGCTTATTCTCCAACTAAATAAACATTGAAGACTTTTGATTTGTATGGGTTATGGTTTCCTTGTCCAAGATGTGGTGATTCCATTGTTTACATGCTTGGATGATGGCATAAATATATTTGTCATATGTGGAGTATTTTTTAATTGTTTCATTGAATTTTTAGGGATGCCCATATTGTATGAGGATAACAATCAATGCATACTCTGATGCATCAATTTTTACCTCAAAAGGTTGATGCAAAATATGTAGGAAAAAAGTAGGACTTTAACGCAATTGGTTCTTAAACATCTCAAATTTCTTCTATTATGTTTCTCTCTAATGGAACTTGTATTTGGTACCTCCTTTGCTTACTTGGTATAATGGCCAAACAACACGCAATAACCCCAATATAATTATTCAATTGAAAATTGGCAAGACCCAAAAGGTTGTGAAGCTCTGCTAGAATTTTTGGGGTAGTCCAATATCTAATTGCCTTTATTCTTAGGATCAACATGGACTCCCTCTTTGTCA